>CM035837.1:13279482-14513232 GCA_020510985.1 Pholidichthys leucotaenia | reverse complement strand
ATATGTATATATATGTATGTATATATACACTACCGTTCAAAAGTTTGGGGTCACTTAGAAATTTCCTTATTTTTGAAAGAAAAGCACTTTTTTTCAATGAAGATAACTTTAAACTAATCAGAAATACACTCTATACATTGCTAATGTGGTAAATGACCATTATAGCTGCAAATGTCTGGTTTTTGGTGCAATATCTACATAGGTGTATAGAGGCCCATTTCCAGCAACTATCACTCCAGTGTTCTAATGGTACACTGTGTTTGCTCATTGCGTCAGAAGGCTAATGGATGATTAGAAAACCCTTGTGCAATCATGTTAGGTCTGCAATGCTGTAATTGCTGCAAATGGAGGATTCTTTGACGAAAGCAAAGTTTGAAGGAAAAAATTATTATTTCAAATACAAATCATTATTTCTAACTTTGTCAGTGTCTTGACTATATTTTCTATTCATTTTACAACTCATGGTGGTAAATAAGTGTGACTTTTCATGGAAAACACAAAATAATTGTCTGGGTGACCCCAAACTTTTGAACGGTAGTGTATGTGGTCAGAAATCGCCCTTTTTAAGGGCTATGAAGGACATCAATTGCACGCTGTGAATTTTGCACATTTATTAACAAAAGAACAAACATGACACAAAAATACCACACTTACATATAATAGAATAATGGAAGAAATGGTAGGATGCGCTGGAGGTGAGCGGGGCTCACGACCAGTGGATGAAAAACCTGAAAGGAAAGAGACTAATACATGTAGGAGCGCCGGGGAAAAAGATAAACTCAGCCAGAGACACACCCAAAAGGAAATGGGGTTCACGGCTGAGAAAAACAGGAAAAAGGATAAACAAACCTAGTCGGAGCGCACCCATTCACCTCGGCAGAAAAACAATCTCACTCAGAGTAAGACCAACACTTCTGAGGAAGTTACAGTAGGACACGGTAACAAGATAATTGTTGTGGTGTTCTTAAATAGGTGTGTGGAGCAATGATTAATGGATGACAGGTGTGGATACATGAGCAGGGACGTACACATAATCAGTGGCAGCTGTGCAGCCGCAAAGCAGAGTTTGATAGCCAAAAGCTGCACAGCACTGTCAAAATAAAAGCATAAAACTGGAAACTAAATAATAAGACAAGAATAAGACAACAAAACCCCACGATGAAAATAATACTATAAATACAAAATGACAAAATAACTAGACAGGACAATAAGGATGAGACTAAGAATATGGACAACTCATAACTACTCAGGAACGAAATACAACAGGCCATAATAAACAAAGAAGCAAACAGAGAAAAAGACTAAACTTGAACTTTCTTTTTTCTAAAGCCCATCCAGGGACAAGAGTTGCAAATTAGCTAATAGCTATCCACTCTATGTGCAACACATCAGATTGATTGTCTTTGATTAATTGTCTATGTTTATTGCACTGTCCCTGTCAAATAAACTAATCTACTACTACTACTAACTGAGGCTGAGCACAGCACCCACCGTGCTCAGGATCATCACACACACACACACACACACACACACACACATATATATATATATATATATATATATATATATATATATATATATATATATATATATATATATATATATATATACAGTATATACAGTATATATATACACTACCGTTCAAAAGTTTGGGTCACTTAGAAATTTCCTTATTTTTGAAAGAAAAGCACTTTTTTTCAATGAAGATAACTTTAAACTAATCAGAAATACACTCTATACATTGCTAATGTGGTAAATGACCATTATAGCTGCAAATGTCTGGTTTTTGGTGCAATATATGAAAATAGCTAAAGTAATTCCGATTCACAAGACAGGTGACAGAGGGGAACTCTCAAACTATAGACCAATTTCACTATTACCGCAATTTTCCAAGATACTTGAAAAAATATTCTATGAGAGAATTGACAACTTCATACTGAAGAATGATTTATTGTGTGAGCAGCAATATGGGTTCAGACACAAAAGGACAACAGCATATGCCTTAATGGAATTTACAGAAAAAATATCAACAGCCATTGAAAATAAAGAGTATTCAGTTGGAGTATTCCTGGATCTTAAAAAAGCATTTGATACAGTAGATCACAATCTATTATTAAAGAAACTACAAAATTGTGGTATTAGAGGGGTAGCACTATCCTGGTTAAGCAGTTACTTAAAGAATAGATATCAGTATGCATGTGTTAGCAACAAAAACTCAGAGTTACTGAAGGTCACCTGTGGAGTCCCACAGGGTTCAGTTTTGGGACCATTGTTATTCAATATGTATATAAACGATATATGTAAAGTTTCAGAAAAAATGGACTTAATATTGTTTGCTGATGACACTAATCTGCTATGCAGTGGAAACAATTTGGAACAACTTCTGGATACACTCGGAAAGGAATTAGGAAAGCTTAAACTGTGGTTTGATTCAAACAAATTAACGTTCAATTTAAACAAGACAAAATTTATAGTCTTTAACAACCATCACAACTACCCAGTACCCAAACTCAGTGTAAATGGTGTAGAGATTGAAAGGGTATCCGAAACTAAATTCCTTGGAGTAATAATTGATAACAAACTGTGTTGGAAGCCACATATTAATTATATTAAAGGTAAAGTATCCAAATCAATTGCAATATTACACAGAGTGAAAAATTTGCTGAATCAACCCACACTATACACCTTGTATCATTCATTAATACTCCCATACATGACATATTGTAATGAAGTATGGGGAAATACATATAAAACAAACATATATCCACTCTTTATGCTTCAAAAGAGAGCTATTAGAATAATCAACAAAGCAGCTTACAGGGAACCAACAAACCCACTTTTTCTTAAACAAAAAACTCTCAAGTTGAAAGATCTGATTGACTTTAAAACCGCAATAATAATGTTCAAAGTGAAGAATCTATCACTGCCCGCAAATATCCAAAAGTTGTTCCAAACAAGGGAGAAACGATATCACCTCAGAGGAACATGTATATTTCAAAAGCCTACAGTGAGAACAACCACCAAGCAACACTGTATTTCAGTGCAAGGAGTCAGATTATGGAACGATTTTGGACCTGAATTAAAATCATGTACAACGCTTGGACAATTTAAACAAAAACTAAAGGAAGAAATACTCCAAACATATTTACAAGACGACATGTAAACTCACATAAGGATTGACATTTCCAGCCTGTGTTGTGTTGTAGCTTAGTTTTTCTTTTTTTCTTTTTTTTCTCTGTGACACTATGTCTTAGATTTGTTTTTGAATAGTAACCGCTTAACTTAGACTAGCTCAGTTTTCTTTTTTCTCTCAGTCACATTTTGTCTTAGCCTTGTTTTAAATTGTAATCGCTCTTGTCTTGTTTTCTCTTTTTTCTCCTTTGAATTCTTGGATGGAATATGGGTGGGCAATATAAGCTGCGGCTTCAGCCATCACCCATTTCGGATAACTCACGTGGAATTGTTTAGTAGAAGGAGTCTTTGTCTAATTTGACCTTGTTTTATATTATACAGTTTCTTTTAACCTGTAATGTACTATCCTATCCGAAATAAATAAATTCATTCATTCATTCATTCATTCATTCATATCTACATAGGTGTATAGAGGCCCATTTCCAGCAACTATCACTCCAGTGTTCTAATGGTACACTGTGTTTGCTCATTGTGTCAGAAGGCTAATGGATGATTAGAAAACCCTTGTGCAATCATGTTAGGTCTGCAATGCTGTAATTGTTGCAAATGGAGGATTCTTTGACAAAAGCAAAGTTTGAAGGAAAAAATTATTATTTCAAATACAAATCATTATTTCTAACTTTGTCAGTGTCTTGACTATATTTTCTATTCATTTTACAACTCATGGTGGTAAATAAGTGTGACTTTTCATGGAAAACACAAAATAATTGTCTGGGTGACCCCAAACTTTTGAACGGTAGTGTATATATATATACACTACTTTTTTGTTAATTTGCAACTTTTTCTAATTTCTTCTTCATAAATTTATGACTTTTTCTCTAGTAAATCGGTGTATTTGAACAGTTTGTTTGTAAAAACCGATAAACACCACTTCCAAGAAAATTTTCCTCTTTACATCAAACAACTTGTTAACATTAAATTCTTATCCACCTTATTCCTGGAGGTGCCGCTGTAGGAACGATTATGGGCGGAGCGTCTGGTTTCGGCTGACCTAGTGTTAAATCAGTCAGTAAGAGTAGAGTAGCAGGGACATTTAAAATAGTGTTTTCAAAAGTTATTCAAATTCATTTTGATGTATAGTCCACATACGTGTTTTGCACTCAAGTGGCAGCTAATTTCAGCTCTTCTAGTTTTTGTATTTTTGAATGTTTTTGCGTAGTTCTGGTACTTGCTGCCATTTGTGGTGTGAGGCTCCTCACAGATAAGCACAGCTACATCTGTGGCTTTAACAGCAATGAGCAGATCATGCGCTGAAAACGAAAGGAGTGTTCGTGTGATCGGTGGTACAGACACAGCAGCACCAGGTATGTTTTCACTTGAATGAATGTCACAGATCTGACATTTTACCCCAAATTTAAAATGCCCAAGCATGGTGTTGTGGTTCTTTGTGGCTCTGACTAGACTCTTCATCTGCTCTGAGGTAAATTTGGTTATGCCCATCATATTTTAACAAAATGCGGCCGACTTTATTGCAGTAGAGACATTGATATCAGAGCTTTTATTTGTTTGCAGCGTTAACATATTAACAGCGGCACTAACAAACAGAGCTACAGTCTGCAAGGCCACTTTTTAAGGTCGTCTTCTTATCCCCAGATAGTCGCGGGAAGTGGTATGATTATATTAGTCTTTTTGAGGTGCAAAACGCTGTGTTCCCGCATTTCTGACGCCAAAGTCATTGTTTTTTTTTAAAAAGGAAAGTTCAGTTCAGTGACAAACATACGTTCTAAAATAGTACCGGAAGTTGCGCCCATAATTCACGCAAGGCATCATGGGGCCTAGGAATAAAGTGGATAGAAGTTCAAATTGTTTTTTTCTCAAAATCCGATATGTCCTATGTTAGAGACGATACAAATGTATGTTTTTTGTTTGTTTTTTTTTTTCAAAAGCCGATAAACGCTGGGAGCATTTTTTTTTTTTATTTTTTTTTTTTACAAAAGCTGATAACTCCACAGGGCAAATCAGCTCTTGGTATCTGGGTCACGTGACTCATCTTGGCTGCCTTCCTGGTCTGCTAGCTCTGATTGATTTTCCTGGCTGTGTTCGGAATGTTCACTCACTCGCTCCCTCCCTACTCGCTATATAGTGAATTTAGATATAGTGGACTATACAGTAAACTCAATATAACAATAAAATTAACCACTTTCGGACACTACTGGGCTTGTTTCGCAGCACGGTTAATGACATCATCATGTGAGACAGTAAAATGTAACAGACTAACGGTGACAAAAAAAAAATATGTATACCTGCATGTAATTTGCAGTAAATGTGTATTAAATGAAATTGTTTTGTCATGCGCTGGCCCTCGCGAGCCAGCTAGAGACGCACAGAGTCACCAGTGAGTTTTCAGTGAGTTTATTTACGGTGAAAAGTGAACAACACAAGATGCAGGAGCAATGACACATGAGTCTCCGCACTACCGGAGGCGTAAGGCTAGAAAGCTCACTTACAAGTCCATAGGAGAGAGACAGTCATACACAGGCAACGGTTGTTTAAGTAATTGCCTACACAAGCCGCTGAAGTAAAGACACACAAAGGTCTACTTTCCGGAAGGGGTAAGGCTAATAGCTCACTTACTGGTGCCGGAGAAGTGACGGTCAACCACAAGCAGACAAGGTAGATAATGGTCCAAGTCATCCGTAGCTCAGACGTATTACGACTGACACTGCTGCGTCTTACCGTCGCCAGTGCTGGGCTTAAATGGCGAAGCACTAACAACGATAATGACACTCAGCTGGCCGACCGTTGACAGGCGGAAACCCCACCGAGCACCTTCACAATAAGAGCCCGGTGAGGCCAGAATACAGCCCGCAGCTGTCAAGGCCGGCAGCGAGACATAACTTTAACCCGAGCGCGATCAGAACCGACGCTCGGGTCATAACAGTACCCTCCCTCCACGGGCGGACTCTGAACGCCCCAAGGAACCACCCTGCCCCCCCGCCCCCCCAGGGTGGGAGGTGGGAGGACATGTGCGGAGGGAGAGAAACCAACCCCTGAACAAGACCATGACCAGACCAAAAAAAACATACGAAACCAAAGAAAATGCATGAAAATATCTGGGAACAAAAAACAAAATCCCCATACAATAGCCCCTCAAGAAAGGAGGGGAGAACAAAACAAAAACAAGACTTGACCAAACTACGGATACAAAACACAAAAAGGCAATATAGATTGCTTTACCTGACTTATGGCTTTCAAAACACGAACAAAACAATACACACCAACACACAGGGAGCAATCTAAAATTGCTTAGGTATGACAATGACTATGGTTTTCCAAAAAAAAAAAAAACAAGAACAAGAGGCAAACAAAAATTGCTCAGAACTAGACAGTGACTAAGGCTGTGGCTTACAAAGAAGGAAAAAAAACAAAAAAAAAACAAGAGGCAATCAAAAATTGCTCAGACTTGACTACGACCATGACTTTGGCTTACAAGAAAACAAGAGGCAATCTAAAAATTGCTCAGACCTGACTAAGACTATGAGAAACAACAAAAAATCTCAAGACGTACTTCACATGACCAGGCCCGTATGGGCCCACAGATAGTCCCACAGTACATGATAATCAGGTGGCCTGCCCCAGTCCCATGCCCCCAGAAACCAGTCCTCTGGTGGCCGAACCAGGTCACCCCGTAACACACACAGTTTATTGGGAGGCTAACCCAAGACGCCGAACGCTCCAGGCAGTTCCTCAGGTGGCCGACCCGTATCCCACAACCACCAGGACCGTGGAGGGATTGCATGCAGCCGCTCACCTGAACAGAACAAGACAGGGGAGCGCCAGACCGTCAAACAGAGCCCTCTCATGGACCCCAGCTGGTGGCTCCTGAGAGGGGGACAACCAAAACCTTGGGCCCCCTCGAATCCTGATTGGGTCACAGCCGCACCTGCGCTGGACCCCCACTGGACCTCGTCGGACCCCGATTGGGTCACAGTCACACCTGAGTCGGACCCCGATTGGGTAATCGCTGCACCCACGTTGGACCCCGACTGGGTCTCCTCAGCCCACGCGTCAGACCCCGACTGGGTCACCTCGGCCCACACGCCGGACCCCGACTGGGTCAGGACTGCTCCGGCGACGACCTCCATCTCCGAACCTGGAATCCCCGGTCCCGTGACCTTGACTGGCTCCGGACCGGTAACGCTGTGGAGGTGCTCAGAAAACAAGAGAGGACCGGGATCAGTTCCACCGGCAGCGCCAGAGCCCAGTGAGACAAGCTCGGGTGCAGCGGACGGCTGCCCCTCACTCGCCTCCCCATGAGGCAGGCAAAAATGCTCTAACACACCATACAGGAAAACAAGAAAGAGCACTTGCCTGCACTTGGGCTCTGGAGCCGTCCAGGACTTTGCCGATCCAGGTTCAAGAAGCAGCTCGTTGTTGGGCTCCCACTCGGCTGCGTCGGGTTCCACAGCCGGCCTGATGGTCTCTGCAACTGGATCCTCACGCGCTGGCGTCCACGCCAATAACCCGTATGGCGTGGGGGCAGAGGACCCTGGACCTGCTGACTCGGACTGCATCCCTGAGGAACCCTGGGGACGCTCTCTCGTCGGCTCTGGCTCCTCACTGCAGTCCGTTCTTCTCTGTCCAAAGCGCGGCTGCAGGGCTGGGATATTGCCCAGAGCTGCAGGCCTCCCCCTCATTCGATGGCGTGGGACTGACGCCGAGGACCGCTCCGCAGGAGGAGATACAGAGGCAGCAGGTTTAATAACAATGGCTACAGCTGGGGAAAGAAGCTCAGGGAGCTGCAAACCCCGAGCTTCACCCCCAGGAGTCAGACAAGACAGATCACTATGATCGATAGGTAAGTGAACTTGAACTTGCCTGTCTTCCGGGGGGAGGATGGTATCAGCTGTAGCGGACATCGCTCCTTCCCTCGCTCGCTGGGTGGTAAAAACGGACCCATGGACGGAGCCCACCGGCACAAGACTCAGCTCACTCACAGCAGCCGGCTGGTTGAGGGGGTCATCCCGGCGGCCCGAAACTGGATCCGGAGCAGGAGCTTGCTGAGGATGCACCCGGCCGCGGCACCGACACCTTCGCCGGCCCCCAGATGGTGCGAACTCCCGGAACGGATCGAGGAAAGGATCAGGATCCATGAGCAAAGAGCAGGAGTGCCTCTTCTCCTGCTTCATGCCGCGTTCCTCCTCCATCACCAGGTAAATCTCGCGTTGCGCAGCGATGTCCTCCCTCCTCGCGTCGACTTCCGGGTGGTCAGCGTAGCGGGGAGAGAGATGACAAAGTATATCCTCGGCGGCGTCCAGGTACCAGTGTATGCCGTGGTCATAGTCTAGCAGAGAAGCGGAGATGAGAAGCTCATCCACCACTTCCAGCACATCAGTCAGCTCGTGGCTCGGACTCCACACACGGTTCCTCCGCGACGGCATTCTTCACATACACGGTACCCAGACAGGAAAAAGCAAATGTCCAAAAAACTCAAACTCACTGGTGAATAGCGTCTCGGGTTGGCGTCACCGTAACGCTGTTTTGGCAGCAGTGTACTGTCATGCGCTGGCCCTCGTGAGCCAGCTAGAGACGCACAGAGTCACCAGTGAGTTTACAGTGAGTTTTATTTACGGTGAAAAGTGAACAACACAAGATGCAGGATCAATGACACATGAGTCTCCGCACTACCGGAGGCGTAAGGCTAGAAAGCTCACTTACGAGTCCATAGGAGAGAGACAGTCATACACAGGCAACGGTTGTTTAAGTAATTGCCTACACAAGCCGCTGAAGCAAAGACACACAAAGGTCTACTTTCCGGAAGGGGTAAGGCTAATAGCTCACTTACTGGTGCCGGAGAAGTGACGGTCAACCACAAGCAGACAAGGTAGATAATGGTCCAAGTCATCCGTAGCTCAGACGTATAATGACTGACACTGCTGCGTCTTACCGTCGCCAGTGCTGGGCTTAAATGGCGAAGCACTAACAACGGTAATGACACTCAGCTGGCCAACCGTTAACAGGCGGAAACCCCACCGAGCACCTTCACAGTAAGAGCCCGGTGAGGCCAGAATACAGCCCGCAGCTGTCAAGGCCGGCAGCGAGACATAACTTTAACCCGAGCGCGATCAGAACCGACGCTCGGGTCATAACATGTTTTTGCTTAATTATTAAATATAAATACCTAGTTTATGTTGTGATGTGAAGCTCTTTTCTCGCTGCTTCGTTGGCTGTGCATTCACTATATAGTACACTATAATAATAAATCAGATTTATATAGCGCTTTATCATAGACACTCAAAGACACTTTACAAGTAGATACATTATTCATTCACTCCAGACAGACAATGGTAGTGGCAAGCTACTACTGTAGCCACAGCTGCCCTGGGGCAGGCTGACGAAAACGTGGCTGCCAATCCGCGCCAACGGCCTCTCCGGCCACCACCGAACATTTATACGCATTCATACCCAGTGTTATGGGCACTGGAGGCAATGTGGGTGGAGTGTCTTGCCCAGGGACACAACGGCAGGATATCTGGGGAGAGCGGGATTCGAACCGCCAACCATCGGGTTATTAGACGACCTGCTCTACCTCCTGAGCCACTGCCGCCCTCACTCCTCACTCCTTGCCCACTGGAGTGAGCATTTCAAACACAGCTCCTGCTTGCTATGAATCATTTCCCTGCCATTTTTTTAAACAATTTTGTTGCATTTTATGTCAAATATGGATAATTTTGATGAAGCAGATGAACCAGTGATACGTTCAACAGTAGAGCGCAAACGAAGTTGGAACAGCGAGCAATATTCAGAATTATTGCTACTGTTATCTTCTATTATCAGAATTCTTGCTACTTTGCTGCTGTATATCTCTGCACTTAACATTAACCACAACCATTTGTACAAATGCCATATCTGCTGCCGTCTGTCTGTCACTGCAATACTGATCACACACAGTCCTGTTACTATCTGCACCTACACTACCACATTGAACTGCAAGTACAGGTATTATATCTCTAGTTGTCTGTACATAGAATTGCTGGGTCTATCATCATTAATCGTTTATCTCAATTTTGCACTATGGGAGGTCTGGGTCCTTCTTGTCGCCATTTGCACCACGGGTTGCATTACTGTACATATTGTATATTAGACTGCTGTTGTTGTTTTCTTTTTCCAGCCTTATTCCTTTTTTTTTATACTGTGCACACCAGTGAAGAGAGAAACGCACTTTCAGTTTTCCTGTATGTCCTGTACGTATAGAAGTATTGACAATAAAATCTTTGAATCCTGAATCTTGAATTATAGCTTTGTTATAGCTATATTATACCATTTTACTGAGTGGATATGCCTAAGTCATTGTGTCAGTTATGCGACTTTGATGCTTATAGACATTCATGAATGTTCCAGACAAACTAGCTTGGTTTTCAGGACATGTCTGTTTTTGCAAAAGAATGGCTTGTGGACTTATCTGTTTTTGCAAAAAAAAACCCCATACTAATAAATTACCAAAAAGTAGCTATGAGTTGATGTTTGATTTTTTGCTTTATTATGTCTGAGATACTCATATTTCAAGTGACCATGTCTTAGAAGCTGAACTGGAAATAACACCTATAAACCAACAGATGAAAATGTTGTTTTTCTAATTTTGAACCCCACTGGACTTGTCTGTTTTTGCAAAAGAACTCTTCATTTTTTTCTTGCAAGTTTATAACTCTTTTCAAATAATTTTGCAATTTTTTTCTCATACATTTGCAACTTTTTCTAGTAAATTTATGACGTGTATCCTCAGAAATTTGTTACTTTTTTCTAGTAAATTTGTGATTTTTTTCTTGTAAATTTGTGACTTTTTCCCTGTAAATTTATTAGTCTTTTTGTAAATTTGTCACTTTTTTCTTGCAAATTTTCACTTTTTTCTCATAAATTTGTCTTTTTTTTTGCATAATTGCGCCTATGGCATAAGTGTTACCGAAACCTGGTCACCCACATTAAACCCATGTGGGGTCCAGATGGGTTTAAAGAGGGTAAACAGCTGCTTACCTCTGGCACAGCTAAAGTCCAAGTGGGGAAACACAGATGGGTCCAACATGGAACGCGCAGACAAAGCCACGTGGGACCCAATACTTGAGTGACCAATACCATAATGTCACACTACCTTTACCAGAGTCCACTTTCTGGATACTTTGCCAAGCCCTGCTCACTGTTTTAAGGTTCTGGTGTTTCATAAAACGGCCAAACTTTGTTTTTCCACGTGAAAACTCTCACTGCTGTATCACAGTGATCTTCTTCTTCTTCTGACACTCTGAAATTAATTGCACGTTGCCATCCAACTGAGCAAAGATCCACACCCTGTCGATCACTTTTCAGGAGTTAGGCAGATTAACAGGGCATCTGGGAATCGTGTTGTTTCTCCCGGTTTAAATTACAAGGATTTAATCTGTTTTCCTCAAACAAACATTTTTTTTCTCCCTATGTCAGCTTTTAATGAATATTATAAGGAATTAAATAAATGAAGTCATATATCTGAATAACAGTTTGGCTGACTCTGGGGGGAACCCACATGCAAGACTGGCATATTGTTCCTCTTAATTGGAGCAACTCCAATTTCTGATTAGGCAAAGTCTTGCTAAGCTTGCACAACTTCCCCTCACCTATGAGCCTAATTACATGATGATACTTTGCTCAAGGCAGTGTTCAACTTAAATAGAGAACACTGGGGTTTGTTAGGAAATTGTGCCAGGATCACTTCATTTTGGCATGGAAAAGGAATTTCTTCTATAAAGCAGGTAAAAGGAGCAGAATTTGATGAGGACGGGAACAAATTATGCTTCTAAATTTGTGAATGTGAAAAGATTTGTCCATTTTTTTAAGAATTAATCCCTTAGCATTCCAGAAAATGTTAGTAAATTTAGTATGTGCAAAGAAAATCTAATTCTTTCTTCATTGAGTGGCAGTAGAAAATTTAACGCCCCCATCAGAACAACATAATTTTAAGAGGTTAAATCTGCAACTTTTTTCTCTTCCAATTGCAGGTTGTTTTTGTAAATCCAGAACTTTTTTCTCAAATATTTGCAACTTTTTCCGATAAATTTGCCATCTATTTCTTTAAAAATTAACAACTTTTTGCCTGTAAATTTGCAACTTTTTTTTATCTTTTGTAGATTGAAAACTTTCTTTTAACCCCTTCACATCCCAGCCAATTTCACATGAAAATCTAATTCTTTCTAACTGCTCCTTTGACCTTAGCTGTTGGCACAGAAAGACTGGCACACCAACAGTAATACACCTGCTGCTGTATGCCTCTGCACTTTACTGCAACCATTTTTCACAAATACCATGCCTACTTCTGTCTGTTATTGCAATACTGATCATGTGCAGTCCTATCTATCACTGTCTGCACCTACACTACCGCATTGAACTTGCAACTATGAGTATTACTGCTCTACTTTTCTGTATGTAGGATTGCTGGGTTTCATCGTTTATATTTGCACTGTGGGATGTCTGGGTCTATATTTAGTCGCCACTTGCACTACGGGTAGCATTACTGTACATAGACTGCTGTTGTTGTTTTTCCAGCCTTATTCCTATTCTCTTTTTTATATTGTGCGCACACCACTGAAGAGAGAGAGAAACACCATTTCAATTCTCCTGTATGTCCTGTACGTACTGTAGTATTGACAAATAAAATCTTTGAATCTTTGAAATCTTCTCCACTGAGTAACAGTAGAACATTTGAAATGTCCCACCAGCAGAATTGGAATTTTAAGAGGCTTAACTTGTAACTTTTTTCTCCTCAATTTGCAGCTTTTGTCTCAAAAATTTGTTACTTTTTCCTTTTAAATTTGCAAAATTTTTCTTGTAAATCTGAAACTTTTTTCTTGTAAATTTGCAACTTTTGTCAAAAATTTGCAAGTTTTTTCTCCCAAATTTGTAACTTTTTCTCAAATATGTGCAACTTTTTCCTATAAATGTGAAACCTTTTTCTTCAAACATTTACCTTTTTTTGTAAATTTGCAACATTTTCCTTTTTTTTTTACTTCAAATTTTTTCCTCATTATTTTGTGACTTTTCCTCAGATTTGTGGTATATATGTTTTCTTGTAAATCTGCAATATTTTTCCTTGTAAATTTTCAATTTTTGTCATAAATTTGTGACTTTACTCATAAATTTGCAGCTTTTTTTCTTGCAAATTTGCATTTTTTTCCCCATGTATTAGAACTTTTCCCCTGTATATTAATAACCTTTTCCTATAAATTTTCAACTTTTTCCCTGTAAATATGCAACTTGTTTCTTATAAATCTGCAACTCCTTTTCCTTTAAATTTTCCACATTTAGCTCATAAATTTTGAAAAATTTTACAGTGAATTTTCAACTTTTTTTTCTTGTAAATTTGCAACTTTTTGCTCAGAAATTTTCAACATTTTTTCTGTAAATTCGAAACTTTTTTTTTTCTGGTAAATTTATTTATTCATTTTTCATATTCAGTTTGTTCTTTTGACCCTGGCTTGAGGTTCCCCCTGTGGCAGGATAACCATCTTAGGATAAAATATTAATTTTATTTTGTTTTTCTTTATGACAGCATCTGGCCCTCAGTGTCTGCCACAAAAAATTCTGGTTACAGAAAGTTTTTGGTAACAGTACATAATGTGCTAAAATATAAAACGATGCTAAAATGTGATATTTTCTTCATTTTAATGTCAGCGACATTTGGAAATCCCAGTAAATAAATACATAAATAAATGGGGAAATGTGGACACCTTGACACACTCGTGGTGATTTATAACCCCGGTAAATAACATGTTGCTGTAACCAATATCACTTCCTGCTCTCCTGAGATATACTCGGTTTATGCTGCTGCAAATGGAGGCTCCAAACCCTTATTTACAGCCCTATCTTAAACTGCATTTCAAAATTGCTGTCACAGACATTTTGATTGCAAGGAACAGCATATTTATGGATCACCACCACAAAACCAAGTGTGGAAACAATCAGTGGAATTGGTTGAGTGTTTTTGTTTTTTTTTTTAACTGTGCACACACACACACACACACACACACACACACACACACACACACACACACACACACACACACGCACACACAGAGGTTTAGCGACCCCACTAGTGTGCTGCTGAGCGATAACCTTTGCAATCCTCGGTGGAAGTGTTCTAGGTAGAATTCTCAACACACCCCAGTCCCGCCCAGCCAGCGTGTCCATGTGGGCCTCACCAAAGGTTAAATCTGGGCTGTCTTATGGGTCCCATTTATGTTTGTCCGTGGCTTCTAAATTTGTTACTTTTTTCTCCTAAATTTATAACTCTTTTCCTGTAAATTTTCAGTTTATTTTAGATTTAGATTTTTTTTAAAATAAATTTCCTGTAAATTTTCCTGTAAATTTTCAGTTTATTTACTCATTTATTTGCTAATTTTTTTTGTTAATTTGCAATTTTTTCAGTTTTTTTCCTTATAAATTTGTGACTTTTTTTATGTTAACTTGCTACAATTTTTTGGTAAGTTTGTATCTTATTTCAAGTAATTTTACAATTTTTTCTTGTAAATTTTCAATTTTTTTTCCTCATAAGTTTGTAACTTTTTCTAATAAATTTTCACATTTTTTCATAAATTTGTGACTTTTTTCTCATAAATTTTCACTTTTTTTCTCAGAAATTTGTGACTTTTTCCTCATAAATTTGGTAAATTTTTTGTATAAATTTGTAACTTTTTCTCATAAATTTTCACATTTTTTCTCAGAAATTTGTAATTTTTTTTATCATAAATTTGTAATGTTTTTATCATAAATTTGCGACTTTTTTCTCATAAATTTGGTGATTTTTTTGTGTAAATTTGTAATTTTTTTCTCATAAATTTTCTAATTTTTTCCTCAGAAATTTTTGATTTTTTTTTTCTCGTAAATTTGTGACTTTTTCCCCATAATTTTGCCTATCACACCAGTGTTACTGAAACCTGCTCACCAACATTAAACTCATGTGGGGACCAGATGGGTTTAAAATGGGTAAACAGATTACCTGCTTACCTGTACCACAGGTAAAGTCTATGTGGGCAAACACAGATGCAGCAAACATGGAACCTGCGAACAAACCCATACGGGACTCATAAGAGAGTCCTTATTAAACCTATCGTGGGGGCCAACATGAACATGCTGGCTGGGTGGTGACATCCTTGGAGAGCACATGTGAGCTCTGCTTTTCCATTGTCATGATCCCGAGTTCGGTTCCGCACCGTGCTCCGGTCTCCTGTTTATTTTCCTTTTTTCCTATGTATGTATTTAGTTACATTTTGTTATTATGACTGTGCTTTTATTTTGACAGCGCCATGGCAGGACTTCCTGCTGTCAAACCTGCTCACGACCTGTCACGGCTGATTGCACTTTGTAATTACGTCTACTCCACACCTGTTTGTTGTTTAAGGTTCTCCCTATTTAAGATCGCCAGCTAGACTGTCATTGCTGCGATCTCGTCGACTTTAGACTGGAGTCCCTACGTCCGGCTCCAGTCTCTCTACAGCGTCAGGTTTCGCCCTCGCTATTCTCATATGTAGGTGTTTGTATTCTTTCTTTTGTGCTTCACGTTTAGTGTATGTGTTTTGCCCCTCGTAGCTCTTTACTTTGTTACTTTCTGTTAATAAATAAGCAAACTCACTGTTGGCATTTGGCATCTCATTCATGCCCTGAAAAGGGCTTCAATGACAATAGATCACAGCCAAGCGAGGTGCCAGCCACAGTGAGTTTTGTTTTTGGCTCTGTTTTTTTTTCCCTTTACTGGGTGCCTGCATTTCTTTTTCGGGAGGAGGTTATGGCGTCATTTAATACTTGGTATCCTATGAGCATGGGCTTTGAGCTCGTCCAAGTTCTGATGGAAATAGATGACCTCCTAGCCATAGTTCATCAACTTTTCCCCAAAGACGCTTTGTGGTACCTGGGCCTCACGGAGGCAGCTGTCAAACGTCATCCTCGCCTTGCTGACCACACTGAGGGCAGGGAGAGGATGGCTGAAGTATCGACGCTTCTACGGAAGAACCGGGGGTTTGACCAGAAACCTCCAGGAAGCCGTAGAGGTGGTTGAAAGCACTCTCATTCCTCGGCTCTCTACGAGGTTCCAGCCATGGTTCCAGCCCCAGTTTCTGCTTCGCCAACAGACCGTCTTCCTGCGCAGCGGAGGAGGAGGGCAGCCAGGGGTCCCAGTGAAGAGGAACAGTGTGCGGCTGGACTCATCAGGGGCCGTGTGGCTGAAGCACGCTCTTCCTTCCACCCCGGTAAAATTATTAAGAGCGTGGTGGCAGCTATTAGACTGGTGGAGGCTAGTCCTGGGCTAAACAATTTTCCTGAGTTTGCATAGCTGCTGGCTTCAGTTTCAGCGCAGCAGCAGCATTTTCCCAATTTAAATTTAGCCTCGGCCCCAGCTAGAAGACGTCGCCGCTCTGCTCGTAATCCATGTCCTCCCTGGGACACGGTCATTCCGAAGGGGAGGGAGTTTCCTGACCGGGTCAGTCCTCCGCGGGGCTTCCGTCTGGATCCTGCTACCGGCTGCCAGAAGAATTCCCTTGCCTCCCAGCCAGCTGCTTTTTTCTCGCCACGGCGGAGAGTGAAGACAGCAGCCTCAGCCTCCGGGTCACTTTTTTCTGCTGTTTTGCCAGCTCCCCTACCCCGGACTGCCTTGGCTGCTCCTCCCTCCTCTTCGGCGCTTTCTTCAGCTGCTGTGAGCCCTGTGGTTCCTTCTCCAGCTCCGCCCATCACCGATCCTGCTGGGGCGGTTCCTCCAAGGCAAGTGTTTTTTCATTCTTTTTCACAATTTGATGAATTACCTTGTCTGATTCCTGAGGGTGGGGCTCAGGGTTTGCAGTCCTCTGAGCTCCCACCACCTGCTGCAGCCACTAAAACTGACCTCGCTACCTCTGTGTCTCATCTTCTACCCCAAGTGTTCGCCGGTGCCTGGATTAAACCGCTGGATGTGGGAGGAGCCTGCGGCCCTGGTGAGCCAGGTTCCAGCCCCTCAGCCACACCATGGACAGAAGAGAGGGGCTGCCAGCCAGTTGGAGCCTGTGCTGACGGTGAAGCGTCCTCGGGTCTCCAGTGAGAAGAAGTCAGCCCCAGCGAGTGATGGACCTCCTGCCACCACACCGAGGGAGCCATCGGTGTGGATTACTGGACCAGGGGGTTCCAGGACTGCCGAGACCATCATGCCGGCTGCAGTTGCCTCTGCAGCCGAGTGGGAACCTGCAATTGACCTCCCGATGACCAATCTCGTTTCTCCTTCATTGCCTGGATCGACAGAGTCCTGGACGGCAGTGGAGCTTGAGATCAGGCAAGTGCTCTGTTTTGTCTTTCTCTTTTCTATTTTGGAGCAATTTTGCCTGTCTCTTGGGGAGGAGAACCAGGTGCAGCCACCCACTGCATTCAAGCTCGCCTCACTGGGCTCTGCCACTGCCGGTGACCCTGACCCCTTGTCTCTCTCAACTGTGCTTGAGCCTTCTTCCAGGGTCACCGGAGATGATCCTGTCACAACTCGCTATCGCCTGTCTCCCACTCCAGCTGCGCGCACACCTGTGCCTCATCAAGCTCGGGCTATTTAGCCCACTCCACCTGGAGCCTCAGTCTGGAGCCGTCTGATCTCCAACGCTCGTCATTCCAGAGCTCGCCTACTCTCTGACTGCCAGCGCTTCTCTGAACCATTCCTCATCAAGCACGTAAGCAACATCCTCTCACCTTTTCTCCAGTCTCTCTCCCCTGTGCACAGGTGGACCGTCTGGCGGCGGATTCCTCCCTCATCCGTGCCATCACCTTCCTCGCCACGCCGAGCGCGCAACGCAACACTGTCTTCCAGGCAGGAGACCTGCAGCTAAGCCAACGCCAGCCACCATTCCACCTGCAAGTAAGCACCAGTCAGAGTATTAATACCGCTGGGTGTACACCAGCGATTAATCCTTGTGTTTGCTCTGCCCTTAGGGATGCCTGGCTGTACGGCGCACTGCTTCACCCTCGACGCATCCCGTCCTCCTACAACACATCACATCCTGCACACACGCACTCACACACTCATTATTTCCTTAATAAAACTGTTGAATCTCACTCGAGCCTGTGTGCGTGTTCCCTGGGTCCGAACTTATGTCAGATCCAGCTTCATCTGACATCCCCGAGGGTTCAGGTTCATCTCTGGAGGTCGTTCAGGGCACTGCTTCATCTCTGCCTGAGGCCGTCATTTGGGTCCTTCCTCGGGTTGGGTCCACCGTGGGTGCAGTGTTGGCCCAGGTTGGGTCCACCGTGGGTACAGCATTGGCCCAGTCAGGGTCCATTGTGGGTGCAGCGTTGGCCCGGTCGGGGTCCTTCATGGGTGCAACGTTGGCCTGGTCGGGGTCCTTCGTGAGTGCAGCGTTGGCCCAGTCGGGGTCCACCATGGGTGTGTCTGAGCTCCAGCCTGGAGCCACCGTGGGTGATACGTTGGCCCAGTCGGGGTCCACTGTGGGTGCTGCCAGGCCCCGGCCTGACATTATCGTGGTCCCCCTCCTCTTTCCACCACCAGACGCCGTTGGGGTTCCTCGCCCCCGGCCCGGCTTCCTGTCAGTGAGCCTCCCGATGGGTAAGCCACCTCCCAGTTTCCCCTTCCGGTCCTGGTGGATGAAGAACGTTGGCCAGCCACCTGAAAGACTGTGCTGCTGGGTCAGGTGGCCTAGATTCCCAGGCAGACCACCCGACTCATTCCATCAGGCTTTTTGGCATTCCTGGGATTCCGGTCGGCCCCCAAACTCTTTTTTGGTAGTCGGGGTTTCTGGGGTGTTGGTTGGCTGCCTAGCCTTTTCTACTTGTCTGCCGGGTGGAGCCAGGATGCTGGGAAGCCACCAGAACTGTTTCTTTGTTTATTATTTATGACCCAGTTTCCTTTATATTGTTATTGATGATGGTTATGGGGTTTTGAGATGTTTTGTGTCTCTTCCTTCAGGCCTGGATCCCCCCCCCCCCCCGGGGTTAGTTTTTGTAGTTGTTGCCATTGGGGGGGGGGGGAATTCTCTTCTCTTTTTGATGTTACCATGGGGTGTCTGGGGATTCAACCCCTTGAGGGAGGGGTACTGTCATGATCCCGAGTTTGGTTCCACACCGTGCTCGGATCTCCTGTTTATTTTCCTTTTTTCCTATGTATGTATTTAGTTACGTTTTGTTATTATGACTGTGCTTTTATTTTGACAGTGCCGTGGCAGGACTTCCTGCTGTCAAACATGCTCATGACCTGTCATGGCTGTTTGCACTTTGTAATTACATCTACTCCACACCTGTTTGTTGTTTAAGGTTGTCCCTATTTAAGATTGCCAGCTAGACTCTGTCTTTGCTGCAGTCTCGTCGACTTTAGACTGGAGTCCCTACGTCCGGCTCCAGTCTCTCTACAAAGTCAGATTTCATCCTTGCTACAGTCATATGTAAATGTTTATTCTACAGCGTCAGGTTTCGCCCTCGCTATTCTCATATGTAGGTGTTTGTATTCTTTCTTTTGTGTTTCACCTTTAGTGTATGTGTTTTGCCCCTCGTAGCTCTTTACTTTGTTACTTTCTGTTAATAGATAAGCAAACTCACTGTCGGCATTTGGCGTCTCATTCATGCCCCAAAAAGGGCATATTTGACACCCATCAGCAGGGCTCTTTCTAGCTTTTTAGGGGAGCTTTATGAAAGATTATGTTGCGGGGGGGGGGGGATTATTTTTGTATTGGGAAGAGTTCAAACCCTTTAATGTGTGCAAAGGAAACTGCCCCACTGAAGAAAATCATTGAATAATAAAGTCAGGTCATCATCTAGATCAGTATGTAACCTTTAAGAGCCACAAAACATTTGTTTAAAATGAAAAAATCCCGCAGCATCCCAAAAATTAAAAATGATACAAAATGACACATTTTAGTGTTAGGGATTTTTTTTTATTATTGTCTTGTTCATTCTGTCCCCTGTAATCATAAATGACATCACACCCAGTATTTTTCACATAACACAGGGAGGATCCAACCCCAGCCTTGAACACTGCTGACTCAGCATTCTCAAAACAATGCTCATCTGTTTGCTGTATTGTATGAAATATCTGTTCTGTTCTGAAATTTGAAATCTTCTTGTGACACTAGACTGCATGCGGGAAACAACATTTTCCCTTCTTGGCCAAGATGTAAATAAATACCCAGAAAAGGTATTTTTGACTCTGCACTGTATTTAATCGTCAGATCAACAAGAGACAAAAATAATAAAATGAAGAAAATCCATAACAATAGCCTACTGTGGCATACCTAATGTCCATTTAGTCTTGTAATTTGTTTATATTCGGTGTGAAACGTGATACGATTACATACAAAATCAATGGGAAGAATAAACAATGCGCATTTGCACCAGCGAGTAGGAATTTTTTAAAATTTGCCCAAGAGTTCACTTGATGCTTTCAGCATTCCATCACCAGGAGAAGAAATCTGTTTGAAAATTACTGGGGCCCCAACCTGGAGCCAGGCCTGGGGGAGGGGCTCGATGGCTAGCGTTTGGTGGCCAGGTTTCCACCCATGGGACCCAGCCGGGCTCAGCCCTAAGGAGTTACATGGGTCCGCCCTCCAGTTGGCTCATCACCTGCAGGAGGGATCATGGGGGTCCGGTGCTATGTGGATTAGGTGGCGGTCTAAGGCGGAGACCTTGGCGGACTTATCCCAAGCTTTCTAAACTGGCTTTTGGTACATGGAATGTCACCTCTCTGGTGGGGAAGGAGCTTGAGCTGGCGTACGAGGTTGAGAGATACCGGCTAGATATAGTCGGCCTCACCTCAACACACAGCTCCGGTTCCGGAACCAGTCTCCCGGAGAGGGGCTGGAGCTTGGCCTTCTCTGGAGTTTCCCCAGGCGAGAGGCGACGAGCAAGGGGTGAGTATTCTTGTATCCCCCCACCTTGCTGCCTCTATATTGGAGTTTTCCCCGGTGGACGAAAGGGTTGCTTCCCTGCGCCTTTGGGTTGGGAAACGGGTCCTGAGCATCATTTGTGCCTATGCACCAAATGATGTTTCAGAGTACTCACCCTTTTTGGAGTCTGTGACTGGGATGCTGGAGGGTGCTCCTCTTGGATACTCCATTGTCCTACTGGGGGACTTCAGTGCACACGTGGGCAACGACAATGAAACCTGGAGGGGGGTGATTGGGAGGCCTGCCCGATCTGAACCCGAGTGGTGTTCAGTTATTGGACTTCTGTGCTAACCACAGTTTGTCCATAATGAACACCATGTTCAAGCATAAGGGTGTCCATATGCGCACTTGGCACCAGGACACCCTAGGTCGCAGGTTGATGATCAATTTTGTTATCGTGTCATCAGACCTGCGACCGTATGTCTTGGACACCCGAGTAAAGAGAGGTGCAAAGCTGTTAACTGATCACCACCTGGTGATGAGTTGGATCCAATGGCAGGGGAGGAGGTCATTCAGACCCAGTACACCCAAATGTATAGTTAGGGTGTACTGGGAACATCTGGCTGAGGCTCCTGTCTGGGAGGTCTTCAACTCCAACCTCCGGAAGAACTTCAACCACATTCCAAGGGAGTCTGGAGACATGGAGTCTGAATGGACCATGTTCTCCACCTCCATTGTTGAAGTGGTGGCCCAGAGCTGTGGCCGCAAGGTGGTCAGTGCATCTCGTGGTGGCAACCCCTGAACCAAGTGGTGGACACCAGTGGTGGGGGGAAGGGGGCATTAAGCTGAAGAAGGAGTCCTGTCAGGCTTGGTTGGCTTGTGCGACTCCTGAAGCAGCTGAGGTGTACCGGCAGGCCAAGTGGAGTGTAGCTCGGGTGGTTGCTGAAGCAAAAACCCGGGTATGGGAGGAGTTCGGTGAGGCCATGGAACAAGACTTTCGGTCGGCCTTGAAAAGATTGGGAGAGATGGCAGAGATGGCAAACTGTCCGGCGGCTCAGGAGGAGGAAGCAGCTCCCTGTCCACACTGTGTATGGTGCGGATGGGGCGCTGTTGACTTCGACTGGGGATATCGTTGGATGGTGGAAGGAATACTTTGAGGATCTCCTCAATCCCACTGACACGCCTTCCACAGAAGAAGCAGGACTTGTGGACGAGGGGGATGATTCGCCTATCACAGGGGCTAAGGTCGCAAAGGTGGTTAAAAATCTCCTTGGTGGCCAGGCCCCGGGGGTGGATGAGAATCGCCCTGAGTACCTCAAGGCCCTGGATGTTGTAGGGCTGTCATTGTTGACACGCCTCTGCAGGGTCAGGGATCACACTCCTCAGCATCCCCGGGAAGGTCTATGCCAAGGTACTGGAGAGGAGAGTCCAGCCGTTGGTCGAATCTCAGATTCAGGAGGAGCAATGTGGTTTTCTTCCTGGCTGTGGCACATCGGACCAGCTCTTTACCCTCTCGAGAATTCTCGAGGGTTAGTGGGAGTTTGCCCAACCAGTTTACATTCATTTTGTGGACTTGGAGAAGACATTTGACCCCGTCCCTCATGGTTTTTTGTGGGGGGTGCTTCGGGAGTATGGGGTATCGGGCTTGTTGTTACGAGCTATTCGGTCTCGGTACGACCATTGTGAGAGTTTGGTTCATATTGCCAACACTCGGTCAGACTCATTCCCAGCAATGGAGGGTGTCATGGTTGGTGACCACAGGATCTCATCTCTTTTGTTTGCAGATGATGTTGTCCTGTTGGCGTCATCCAGCAATGACCTACAGTTCTTGCTGGGACAGTTTGCCGCAGAATGTGAAGCGGCTGGGATGAGAATCAACACTTCCAAGTCCGAGTCCATGGTCCTCAGTCGGAAAAAGGTGGATTGTTCTCTCTGGGTTGGGGACAGGTTCCTGCCCCAAGTGGAGGAGTTTACGTATCTTGGGGTCTTATTCACGAGTGAGGGGAGAATGGAGCGAGAGCTTGACAGACGGATCAGAGAAGCATCTGCAGTGATGCAGACATTGTACTGGTCTGTTGTGGTAAAGAGGGAGCTGAGTTCTAAGGAAAAAGCTATCGATTTACCAGTCAATCTACGTTCCTACTCTCACCTATGGTCACGAGCTTTGGGTAATGACCGAAAGAATGAGATTGCGGATACAAGCGGGTGAAATGAGCTTTCTCCATAGGATTGCTGGACTCAACCTCAGAGGTAGGGTAAGGAGCTCAGTCATCCGGGAGAGGCTCAGAGTAGAACCGCTGCTCCTCCACATTGAAAGGAGTCAGTTGACGTGTTATGGGCATCTGATTAGGATGCCTCCTGGATGCCTCCCACTTGAGGTGTTTTGGGCATGTCCCACTGGAAGGAGACCCTGGGGCAGACCCAGGACTCGCTGGAGAGACTATGTCTCCCATATGGTCTGGGAACACCTTGGTATCCTCTCTGAAGAGCTGGAGCAGGTGGCTGGGGAGAGGGAAGTTTGGGCTTCTCTGCTTGAACTGCTGCCTCCGTGACCCGGACCTCCGTAAAAGCGGTAGAAGATGGATGGATGGAAGGATGGATGAAAATGAGACAGCCACTTACCAGAGACCTACACTCCCATGAAGGCGGACTCTTTTCACACAAGACATGCTTTTCTCTGACCTCCATAGGCACCACTTGTTTGGTGCTGGCACCTGCCGATGTTTGGATGCTTTTTATGGGGGAGGCAGTGACATTTTCTGAGGGTTGTGAAGGTGGACCCGCCTCTCCACAGGTGAGTTTTCCATTGAGAGGATGAATTTATTTTTTTTTTTGTTACTTATTTGTACCCGTAGGTAGATTTGGTGTACAGTAATGTTGTCTTTTTATTGTATGTTTTTATGTTTATTTTGGTTTTATTAATCCATCCATCCATCCATCCATCTTTTACCGCTTTTCTGGAGGTCCAGGTTGCGGAGGCAGCATTTCAAACAGAGATGCCCAGACTTTCCTCTCCCCAGCCACCTGCTCCAGCTCTTCAGAGAGGATACCAAGGCGTTCCAAGACCAGCTGGGAGACATAGTCTCTCCAGCGAGTCCTGGGTCTGCCCCAGGGTCCAGATGGACATGTCCAAAACACCTCAAGTGGGAGTCGTCCAGGAGGCATCCTTATCAGATGCCCATACCACCTCAACTGGCTCCTTTCAATGTGAAGGAGCAGCGGTTCTACTCTAAGCTTCTCCCGGATGACTGAGCTCCTCACCCTATCTCTGAGGGTGAGTCCAGCAATCCAACAAAGAAAGCTCATTTCAGCCGCTTGTATCCGCAACCTCGTTCTTTCCGTCATTACCCAAAGCTCATGACCATAGGTTAGGGTAGGAACGTAGATTGACTGGTAAATTGACAGCTTTGCCTTAGAGCTTAGCTCCCTCTTCACCACAACAGACCGGTACAACGTCCGCATCACTGCAGATGTTGTTCCGATCCATCTGTCAATCTCTCGCTCCATTCTCCCCTCACTCGTGAATAAGACCCCAAGATACGTAAACTCCTCCACTTGGGGCAGGAGCTTGTCACCAACCCGGAGAGGACAATCCACCTTTTTTTTTCCGGCTGAGGACAATGGACTCGGACTTGGAGGTACTGATTCTCATCCAAGCCACTTCACACTCAGTGACAAACCAACCCAGTAAGATTTGTAGGTCACTGCTGGATGAAGCCAACAGGACAACATCATCTGCAAACAAAAGAGATGAGATCCTGTGGTCACCAAGCATGACACCCTCCATTCCCTGGCTACGCCTAGAAATCCTGTCCATAAACATTATCAGCAGGATCGGTGACAAAGGGCAGCCCTGGCGGAGTCCAACTCTCACTGGGAATGAGTCCGACCAATTGTTGGTAATACGAACCAAACTCTCACAAAGGTCGTACAGAGATCAAATAGCTCATAACAATAATCCCGATACCCCTTTCTCCCAAAGCACCCCCCCCCACACACACAAAAAACCATGAGGGACGCAGTTGAATGCCTTCTCCAAGTCCACAAAACACATGTAAACTGGGTGGGTAAACTTCCACGAATGCTCGAGGATTCTCGAGAGGGTAAAAAGCTGGTCCGATGTGCAACGGCCAGAACAAAAACCACATTGCTCCTCCTGAATCCGAGATTGAACCAACGGCCGGACTCTTCACTCCAGTATCTTGGCATAGACCTTCCCAGGGAGGCCGAGGAGTGTGATCCTTCTAAAATTTGAGCACATCCTCCGGTCCCCTTTTTTGAAGAGAGGAACCACCACCCCGATTTGCCATTCCAAAGGAACTGCCCCCGACCTCCACACAATGTTGCAGAGGCATGTCAACCATGACAGCCCTACAACATCCAGGGCCTTGAGGTACTCAGAGTGAATCTTGTCCACCCCTGGGGCCCGGTCACCAAACAGATTTTTTACTACCTTGGCGACCCCAGCCCCTGTGATAGGTGAGTCGTCCCCCTTGTCCACAAGCCCTGCTTCCTCTGTGGAAGGCATGTCAGTGGGATTGAGGAGATCCTCGAAGTATTCCTTCCACCGCCCGATATCCCCAGTCGAAGTCAGCTGCGCCCCATTCGCACCATACACATTGTGAACAGGGAGCTGCTTCCCCCTCCTGAGCCGCCGGACAGTTTGTCAGAATCTCTTTGAGGCTGACCAAAAGTCTTGTTCCATGGCCTCACCGAACTCCTCCCATACCTGAGTTTTTGCTTCAACAACCACCCGAGCTGCACTCTGCTAGGCCTGCCAGTACACATCAGCTGCTTCAAGAGTCCCACAAGCCAACCAAGCTTGATAGGACTCCTTCTTCAGCTTAATGCCCCCTCCCCCTCACCACTGGTGTCCACCACTTGGTTTGGGGGTTGCCACCACGAGATGCCCCGATGACCTTGCGGCTGCAGCTCTGGGCAGCCGCTTCAACAATGGAGGTGGAGAACATGGCCCATTCAGACTCCATGTCTCCAGACTCCGTCGGAAAGTAGTTGAAGTTCTTCTGGAGATGGGAGTTGAAGGCCCCCCAGACAGGGGCCTCAGCCAGATGTTCTCAGCACACCCTCACTATATGCTTGGGTCTACTGGGTCTGAATGGCATCGGCTCCTGCCATCGGCTCCAACTCACCACCAGGTGGTAATCAGTTGACAGCTCTCCACTTCTCTTTACCTGATTGTCAAAGACATACGGTATCAATTCTGATGACACAATAACAAAATCGATCATCGACCTGCGACCTAGGGTGTCCTGGTGTCAGGTGCACATATGGACACTCTTATGCTTGAACATGGTGTTCATTATGGACAAACTGTGATTAGTACAGAAGTCTAATAACTGAACACCACTCAGGTTCAGATCGGGCAGGCCATTCCTCCCAATCACCCCTCTCCAGTTTCCACTGTCATTGCCCACGTTTGCATTGAAGTCCCCCAGTAGGACAATGGTGTCTCCAAGAGGAGCACTCTCCAACACCCCAGTCAGAGACTCCAAAAAGGGTGGGTACTCTGAACAATCATTTGGTGCATAGGCACAAATGATGCTCAGGACACATTTCCCAACCCAACGGTGCAGGTAAACAAACCTTTCGTCCACCGGGGAAAACTCCAATATAGAGGCAGCAAGGTGGGAGGATACAAGAATACCCACCCCTGCTCATCGCCTCTCGCCCGGGGCAACTCCAGAGCAGGCCAAGCTCCAGCCCCTCTACAGGAGGCTAGTTCCCTTATGGTGGTGGGGGGTTTGTGTGCCCTAGTGATCCGAGGAGCTATGTTTTTCTGGGGCAATTTGCCTCTGGTAGGGTTACCCAAGACAAACTGGTCCTGGGTGAAGGGCCAGACTAAGAACGATCCAACAGACTCTCATGATGAATGCTAGAACAAGGATTCAGTGTACCTCGCCCAGTATGGGGTGACCAGGGCCCCACCCTGGAGCCAGGCCTGGGGGAGGGCCTCGTTGGCTAGTGTCTGGTGGCTAGGTTTCCGCCCATGGGTCCCGGCCGGGCTCAGCCCAAAGGATTTACAAGTATCCACCCTCCAGTGGGCTCACCACCTGCAGGAGGGACCATGGGAGTCCGGTGCTATGTGGATCAGTTGCCGGTCAAAGGTGGAGACCTTGGCGGTCTGATCCCAAGCTTCCTAAACTGGCTTTCGGGATGTGGAATGTCCCCTCTCTGGTTTTATTAAGTACAATTAATTTTGCTGAAACAAAATCTAATATAACTTAATTTAATATACAAACAATTAAAGTTTGTTTTTATCTTATGTTTATATTAGTTTTATTAAGTACAGTATAGATATGGAATGTATAATAATGCGCTTCTGTTATAATTTTTATAGTTATAGGGAATATGCGATGATATCATGGGAACCAGTGGAAGGGTAACTTGCCCCACTGTTGATATAGTGTGTTTCTGTTGTTTTACCTTGTTTGCGTTGGTGTTCTTGTTTTAATTTGTTTCATTTTAGTTTGGGAACATCTGTTTTTAGACAACAGATTGAAATTAATAATAATAATAATAATAATAATAATAATAATAATAATAATAATAATGCATCAGATTTATATAGCGCTTTATCATAGACACTCAAAGATGACATAATGCACGGCTCAGGAGACACACACGCAGGCTCAGGATGGATTTAACAGCTTTATTGACAAACAGGGATGTGTGGCTGCATGTCTGTGGAATAAGAATGTATTGGTGGTGGCGTCTGCATCAGGCACGGGGGCAGGAGGCCATACAGCCGGACAACCCTATGGGAGGAAGCAGAGGAAGAAGGGTAACGGGCACCACACCAATACAGAGGAAAATAATGGTTTTGCTGGCTTACTTGGTTACGACAGGTGGCTGGCGTTGACAAGGGTGGAGCCCGGGAGACAGCGACCTGCAGTGCCTGTGGCAGCAGCGTAGAGACAGCGGCGAGATGAGGAAGTCCGCCGCCGGGGAAGTCCACCTGTGCACAGGGTAAAAGGCTGGAGGAAAGAGGTAAGGGGAGCTTACCCAGATAATCTTGCTAGTAGGCTAGAGTACCGTAGTAGCAAACGATGCCGAAGTTGAGAGACGGCTTCAGGCCGAAGCCCAGGTCAAAGTGGATTAAATACCTCGCCGCTGACGAGGAGCAGGTGTGCGCGCAGCTGGCACCGCTGATGAGCGGCGAGGCATGACAAAAGACACTTTACAAGTAGATACATTATTCATTCACTCCAGACAGACAATGGTAGTGGCAAGCTACTACTGTAGCCACAGCTGCTCTGGGGCAGGCTGACGGAAACGTGGCTGCCAATCCACGCCAACGGCCTCTCTGGCCACCACCAAACATTTATACACATTCATACCCAGTGTTATGGGCACTGGAGGCAATGCGGGTGAAGTGTCTTGCCCAGGGACACAACGGCAGGATATCTGGGGAGAGCGGGATTCGAACCGCCAACCATCGGGTTATTAGACGACCTGCTCTACCTTCTGAGCAACTGCTGCCCCAAATTAGCCATTGGCTATAATTTGATGAGTTTATTTTGATCATTTATTAATGTTCATTAACCTGCACTGTCCTTTAAATAAATAAATAAAATTTAAAAAATAGGAAGATGAAGAAGAAGAAAAGGGATTGCATTTATGCTGCCACCCGCAGGCATGGAGAAGCCACTGCAGGCACCGGTGCACAACTATGGTGAGTTGTTTGCAATTTTTTGAACCAGGTAAGAAGTGAAATTGGACAGTTCCCTACAGGATACTGAACATTGCAAATTTGGGATGGAAAGTCACATCTTTTTGAGAAAAAAAGTTGAAAATTTATGGGGAAATGTCACAAGGAGAAAAAGCTTCAAATTTACAAGAAAGCTGCAAATTTACAAGAAAAGGTCACAAATTTATGAGAAAAATGTTGTAAGCTTACTGGAATAAAAAGTTGTAAGTATGCAAAAACATTGCTAATCTGAACCTGTTTTTTAATAGGTTTGACCAACCGCCCTCTCCCCCGACTGCACAACAACCACTGCTGCCTCTAATGACATCGAGTCCTGCTGTCCACACCCCACTCCACCAACACCCCCCCACTCCCAACACACAGCCCCCCCAGGCTCCGACGCTGTGTCTTGATCCGCAGCAGCTGCTCTTGCCTTCCGTAGATGACCGGCTTGCCACCTTGAATAATCAGCCATCTGGACGGCGGCTGGTCTCAGCTGCATGGTGATCTTCATGGGAGTCGGTGGTGGTGACAATGTTAAGGCCGACTGCGGGTCCGGTCACTCAGTTCTGCAGACCCAAACCCAGTCCATCACTGCGAGTGGCGCTCTGTTCAGCTGCATTTTCCATTGTGGTTGTGATGGTGTGATTATCATGTCTGCTGTGGGGTGTCCACCAGGTTGTGATGGTTCTGCTGCATCCTGTTGGATCATGGACTCTTCATCCTGCAGCTCAGCGGTAGCTCCTGGAGACTGGTGCCGGGCGTGGATTCAGAAGACAACGGTGACTCTAATAATAATAATAATAATAATAATAATAATAATAATAATAATACATCAGTCTTATATAGCGCTTTTCTAAATACTCAAAGATGCTTTACACAGTAGCATAGGAACACACATACAGTGAACGGGTAAACAGGCAAGGTAGGTATACATAGGTAGAAGAGGCAGTCAGTTTTCGTAGGTAGATTTGAAGAGATGGGTTTTGAGTTGACTTTTGAAGGAAGCAAGTGTGTTGGCGGACTGGATGTGAAGGGGCAAGGAATTCCAGAGGGTTGGTGCGGCGATGGCGAATGATTTATCACCCAGGGTGTGGAGTTTTGTCTTGGTGATGGGGGTGAGAAGGTGAGTGTCAGCAGAGCAGAGGAGGCGAGTGGGGGAATGACGAGACAGAAGGTCAGTTAGGTATGAGGGGGCGAGGTTATGAAGAGCTTTATAGGTGATGAGGAGGATCTTGAAGTTGATGCGCTGTTGAATGGGGAGCCAGTGGAGTTGACGGAGGAGAGGAGTGATGTGGTCTCTGGAGCGGGAGTGAGTAAGTAGGCGGGCTGCTGAGTTTTGGACATACTGTAGTTTTTGGAGGATGGTGGAAGGAAGTCCATACAGAATGCTGTTACAGTAATCAAGTCTGGAGGTGATGAAGGCATGGATGAGTATTTCAGCAGCAGAGGGGGAAAGGGTGGGATGGAGGCGTGCAATATTACGAAGATGAAAAAATGATGTTTTGGTAATATGGTTGATGTGAGATGTGAAGGAGAGAGTGGGGTCCATGATAATGCCGAGGCTTCTGGCAAGGGGGGAGGGGGTGACTGAGTGACCATCGATTTGGAATGAAAAGTTCTGGGAGGAAGGTAAAAGAGATTTTGGTCCAAAAATGATGATTTCTGTTTTATTGCTGTTTAGTTTGAGAAAGTTGTTAGTCATCCAGGTTTTTATGTCTGTCAGGCAGTTGGTGATGGTGGAGAGAATGGCGGGGGTGATGGATTTAGAGGAGATGTACAGCTGGGTGTCGTTGGCGTAGCAGTGAAAGTGAAGACCATGTTGACGGATGATGTGACCAAGCGGAAGCATGTAGAGAGTGAAAAGGGTTGGACCGATCACAGAGCCTTGAGGGACACCATGTGATATGGGGGTGGTGCGTGATTTGTGATTGTTAATGGAGATGTACTGGAATCTGTCAGACAGGTAGGAGGTAAACCAGGAGAGGGCGGAGTCAGTGATGCCAATAGAAAGCAGATGATGGAGCAGGATGGAATGATTGATGGTATCGAAAGCTGCGCTGAGATCGAGGAGGAGAAGAATGGTGAGGGAGCCAGAGTCAGAGGCAAGCAGAAGGTCATTGGTGACCTTGTGGAGGGCGGTTTCAGTGCTGTGGTGAGAACGGAATCCAGATTGAAATGTTTCGTAGAGTTTGTTGGAGAGGAGGTGTTTCTTGAGTTGGGTGGCAACAGCTTTTTCCAATATTTTAGCCAGAAATGGGAGGTTGGAGATGGGTCTGAAATTGTTGGGGTCGTCAGAGTCCAGGCCAGGTTTCTTAAGGAAGGGGGGGGGGGGGGGGGGGGTGATGGCAGCAATCTTGAGTGATGGGGGGACAGTGCCAGTGGTGAGGGAGGAGTTGATGGTGTCGATGATAAGGGGGGCAAGAGGGGTGAGACAGGCTTTGATAAGGGGGGAGGGGATGGGGTCCAGGGGGCATGTGGATGATTTCATGCTGGAGAGTATTTTGGAAAGTTCATCAGTGGTTATGGGTGAGAAAAGGGAGAGCTGTTTATCTATGGGTGGAGAAAAAGTGGGTTCTGAGTCAGGGGTGACGGCCGAGGAGGAGGCAAGCTGATTGTGAATATTGTCAATTTTGGAATGGAAAAATGATAGAAAGTTATTGCATTTTTCAGGGGTGAAGGATGATGAAATGATGTCCTGGGGTTTGAAGAGTTTGTTGATGGTGGAGAACAGAGTGCGGGGGTTGGCGGATCCAGAGTGAATGATGCTGGAGTAGCAGGCGGAGCAAGCTTTATTGAGTGAGGATTGGTATAGGTGCATCAGTTCTTTGTGAGCAAGAGTGTGTACAGTCAGACCAGTTTTGCAGCTCAGGTGTTCAAGCTGTCGCAGTTGTTTTTTTGAGTTTGTGAAGTTCTGAGGTGTACCAGGGGGCTGAATGAGTGAAAGTAACGGTTTTTGCTTTCATGGGGGCCAGTTTGTTGAGGAAGGTAGACATTGTGTTGTTGTAGATGTTTACTAAGTCCGTAGGGGTTGGGTTTACAGGGAAGGTAAGGTCGGAGAGAGTGTTTGATATGCATGTGGAGGGAGAAACTGAGCAGATGGACTTAATATTCCTGAAGGTTATTGTTCGGTCTTGTTTGGGTTGAGGGACCAGGATGTCAATGTCCAGTGTGATGGCGAGATGATCTGAGATGGTGAGGCCAGTGCTGGAGATGTTGTGAATGTGGAGACCAGTGGAGCAAACCAGGTCCAGGATATGTCCACGGCTGTGGGTGGGGAAAGTTATGTGTTGGGTGAAGTTGAGACACTTGAGTAAGTCCAGAAAATTGTTTGCATTTTTGCAGTCAGGAGAATCAATGTGGAGGTTAAAATCGCCAAGCAGTAGGACAGATGGTGAGGTTGCAGACAGTACTGTAATGAGTTCTGAAAGATCTGATAAGAAGGATGAATTTGGTTTGGGAGGGCGGTAGATAATCGCAATGAGGAGAGGTTTTGGGCTGGGGAGTTTAAAAGTCAGGTGTTCAAAAGAGGAAACAACGGGTATGGAGAGAGGTCGTGGATTGAGGTCATGAAGGTGAATAGCAGTAATGCCTCCTCCACAGCCTTCAGGGCATGGGTTGTCCAGGTATGAATATCCAGTAGGGGTGGTTTGGTTAAGTGCAATGTAATCCAGGGGTTTTTGCCAAGTTTCAGTGAGACAGAGGAGATCCAGTTTATTATCAGTGATGAATTCATTTAGAATGAGGCTTTTATTGTTAAGGGATCTATTGCATTTTGTTTGGTTGCGGACTCTTCATCCTGCGGCTCAGCGGCGGCTCTTGGAGACTGATGCTGGGTGTGGATTCGGAAGTAGTCCAGCTTCTTCTCTCCCTCACCTGGTGCTGTTTGAGGTTGCAGTAATATGTTGCTATCGTCAGCGACAAGGCGCACGCAGGGCCATCGATCACCAGGGTCCCCTTATTCCATGAACTCCCTCTCCTGCAGCTCCAAAGTGGCTGCCTGAAGCTCATGTAGAGTGAGGTTCGGAGGTGAGTCTGGTTTGTTCTCCCCCTCTCCTGGAAAGTCTTGTCATGGCAATATGTTGCTGTCATTGCTGGTAGAGTCTGCGCTGGGTTGTTGTGTCCCAGGGTTCCCGATAGATGTAGGCTCCCTCTCCTGAGGCTCTGCAGTGGCTCCCTGAGGCTTACAGTATACTTGGCGAGGAACTGTGGCAAGTCTGATCACTGCTGTCTCTCCGTGCTATGTTTGCTCTCTCTGTGTTTGTGCTGCGTTCTCCCTCTGCGCTGAGTTCACTTTCTGTGCTGTGCTGTTCGGCTAGCTTGTCACCAATTAGCTCGTCTCCTAAGGGGAGTTTGTCACTGGGTTGTTGCTCTGTGGTGCCCTGCTGTCCCATAGCGTTCTCCTCGGCGCCATCCCGAGAAGGTGTGAGGTCAGCGGGCTTAGCAACCGGTGCAACTGTCTGCACCAGCGGAGCTGACTGCGGGAAATGCGGGTGTGGTCCCACCAGCCATGGTGCCTTCTGAGCCTCTATCTCCAGCAGGAACACCCATTCTATCACCATTGTCAGGTTGTCCTGTGCTATGCCCAGCATTTTCTGTATTCTCAGATCTGCGGCTTAGCATTTCAACTGTGACAATATCGCTATGTCCTCCGCACGTCTGAACTCACAGGTGCTAGCCAAACAGTGAAAATATTTATATATTTACATATATTTATTCCATCTAGCTACAATGCTCCACACTGGGTGTGTTTATGTTTATATATCTATATATTTATTCCATCTAGCTACAATGCTCCGCACTGTGTGTTTATATATCTACATATTATTCCATCTAGCTACATTGCTCCGCACTGTGTGTTTACATATTCAAATATTTATTCCATCCAGCTACAATGCTCTGCACTGTGTGTCTGTGTGTGTGTATATATATATTTTATAGTAATATGTACATATGTATATTAGCTGCTCTTGCTTGCTTGTTTTTTTTTTCTTGCCTTCTGAGTGTTGCTATCCCTGTGCTGTTGCAATCCTGGAATTTCCCCGTTGTGGGACTAATAAAGGCTTATCTTATCTTATCTTAAAAGTGCCTATATATTGTATGGACGACTCGTCTTCTCACTGTCAATACTGGCAGAACACTAACCTCTGGGCCGTCACGTCATTGGATATAGCGAAGTAGCTAGCTAGCAGCTCAACCGCCTCAGCAAACAATCTTGTTGGTCCTAGCGTGTGGAAAATATGTTGGCCTTCCAGGCCCAGATTATGAGCCAGTAGACCTAGCTTCTATGCCTCGTCCAGCTTGCCTAGGTCTAACGCTGATACGTAGGTTTCAAAAGCATTGAGCCAGTGTGGCCACAGTACGGGCGGCTCACCAGGGTTTTCCAGAAACGATCGAAGTGGCCTCAAACATGCTTCTATGGTTTACTCTTGTCGCCAGATGTTATGTCTGGAAACTGGAGAAGGACTCACAGAGAGTGGTGTTTGCTTGGAACACAAACTTTATTACATATACTCTATGCTGGTGGTACAGAGTATGTCATTCTGAAGTAGAGCACTGCAACCGAGCGTAAGGAGAACAAAGAGGCCATAAAATGGTTGTCCCTCCCATTATGTGTGCTCGGCATGATGACGTTACCAAACGGCAGTGTCACCATGTCGACTCCAGCCAAATCCGTGGTTACCTTACACCCCAAATGTGACACCACTAAAAAGTTTTTTAAAAACGCCACAAAAAGTTTCCCATTTATGAGAAAAAAGGTTAAAGTTTCACCCCCCCCCCCAAAAAAATGTTGAGGGTGAATTTGTAGGTCAGAAGCCCCCTAGTGGCATTTGTGTACTCTGCTTTACAGTTAGAAACTCCGCTGCCTGTCAAGGTCATCAGAAAGTGGGTAAGCGTGTAGCCAAAAATCGGTCCAGGATCTCCCTGAAGTTTTCTCCATTACTGAGTCCTTCCAGAGAGCGTTAGGGACGGGGGCGGGGGGGTTCAGAGAACCACGAGCCAGCATCTCTTGATGCCATGCCAGCGCCGCTTAGCCCCAGTGTTGGCTGTGACATTCCTCCTGGCAGCGCGACACCACGACTCGGGCAAGATTTTCAAACATTCCTCAAAGCCCCAATGAGCAGAATTATGGCTAATTAGTCACTAGGCTGCCACGGTTTATTAGGAGTGACAATGGCACGTTCGTAGCTGACAGCACATGTCTCTCACTCTCACCCCTCCCTCCCCTTTTGCTCTCCGCATCTCTGCCATCAGCAATGGCATTACAGAAATGAAATAAATAATTTATTATCACATCTGCTATCTATTCACAGTAAACATTCCTCTCATCGGCGCTGAGATGCGCTCGGCTCGTCTGTCAGGGCCTCTGACAGCCTGATGATTTTGTGCTGAGTGCACAACGGCTGCTCCAGTCTGACCGCATGCACGACGTTTGCCATGCTTTTCAGCTTCCTGGAGCTTTTTAGCATGATGGCCTACATGTTGCCTGCCCTAAATTTCACTTGGGGGGGGGGGGGGTGTTGTATGCATGTCACAGCCTGTGATTACAGCCAGCCGAGTAACGCAGGAAACAGTCTGCTAATGCTTGCATATTAAAAGTTTCTTTTTAACTCAATACCAAAAGAAAATGTAAAAGGTCCCAAACCCTGGTTTTTGCCCAGCCAGCATGTTCAAATGGGCCCCACCATAGGTTTAATCTTTGCTTTCTTATGCGTCCCATGGGCGCCACATGGGTTTAATGTGGGTGAGCAGGTTTCAATAACACTTGTGCCACAGGCAAAATTACACAAAAAAATAACCAATTTTTTAGAAAAAAAATGTGAAAAATTATATCAAAAAAGTGACAAATTTACAAAATAAAAACAATTGCAAATTTACAAGAAAAAAGTCCCAAATGTATGAGGAAAAAAAGTGAAAATGTATGAGAAAAAAAGTTGCAAATTTAAAAAAAAGAAATTGTAAAATTACTTGAAGAGTTACAAACTTAAAAGAAAAATCAGCAAATTCACAAGAAAAAAGTCACAAATTTATGAGGAAAAAACAGAAAAAAAATGTAAATTAATAACAAAAATAGCAAATGTATGAGCAAACTAGAAAAGCACTCGGAGAGCGCAGACCTCCGCCAAGCGCCACAGTTCCCCCCATACAGTGTTTGTGTGTACGTTTTCAGATTCCTTGACCATGAAAACATATGACTAGCAATTGGATTCACAATAATAGGATTAGTGGTTCAGTAGTTACTGACGAAAATGGCATTTTCCGTAATGGCGGTTTTCTTCTGGACGGTGATCTGGATCACCACCAAAATCTAATCATCTGTAGGATACCCCATTTCTGACAATCTGTGAAAATTTCATGAAAATCCATCCATAACGTTTTGAGTTATCTTGCTAACAAACAAACAGACAAACAGACAGACAGACAAACCAACGCCGATGATCACATAACCTCCTTGGCGGAGGTAATAAATTGAAAGTTCCAAATTTACAAGAAAAAGGTCATAAATTTATGGGAAACACAAATTTAAAAGAAAATAGAAAATTTAGAAGGAAAAAAGTAACAAATTTATAACGAAAAAGTTGCAAGATTACAGTAAAAAGCAACAAATTTATAAGAAAGTTCCAAAATTACAGGAAAAGTTAGTAAACATGCAAGAAAAAAGATCACAATTTTACAAGAAAAACTAACAAATTTATCAGAAAAAAAATTGCAAATTTACAAGAAAGACAATATAAATTTATAAGAAAAAAAATTGCAAGTTCACAGTAAAAAAAGTTGTAAATTTAAGAGAAAGTTTCAAATTTTCTTGAAAAAACATCAAATTGGGGGGAAAGTCGGAAATTTACAAGAAAATAAAAAAATTATGAGAAAATAAGTTGAAAATAGGTAAACAGGTAAAGTCCATGTGGGCAAACACAGATGGGACCAACATGGAATCCATAGACAAACCCACATGGGATCCATAAGACAACCCAGATTTAACTTTTGGTGTGCCCACATGGGCATGTGGCTGGGGGGGCCTTGGATTAGAATGGGGGAGAAATCTATCTCATAGGTAGTGCCTTTCTTCTACCCCCCTTACACAAAGGTGGAGATGGTTCAGAGGTCACTGAGCGATGGGAAAAATGGTTGCATCTCTCAGCAATCTTTCAGTGAGTGCCCAGCGTTCACCAAGATCTCTCAATGATCTTCCAGTGATCCCCACGGTCTCTGCAAAGTTTTGACACAAGAATTTCCCAATCATTTACATGGAAACTACATTTTTGAGGCTTTAGGAGATCATTGAGGAGATCAAAGATATTCCAATAATGTGATTTTCTGTGTTTCTTGTATTCCGATGGTCTCAGGAATTTGTTGCGTGCATTTCTCCATCCCTTTATTTACAGCTCCCAGGGGTCCTGTCACCAGTGGCATTGCAGTAATTTTCATTCCCTACATTTACAGAATCTTCATTTCAAGGCCTTTTTTTACAGTGGGGCAAGAAAGTATTTAGTCAGCCACCAGTTGTGCAAGTTCTCTCACTTAAAAGAGGAGAGAGGTTTCAATTTTCATCATAGGTATACCTCAACTATGAGAGACAAAATGAGAAAAAAAAAAAATCCAGAAAATCACATTGAAGGATTTTTAATGAATTAATTGGTAAATTCCTCGGTAAAATAAGTATTTGGTCACCTACAAACAAGCAAGATTTCTGGCTCTCACAGACCTGTAACTTCTTCTTTAAGAGGCTCCTCTGTCCTCCACTCGTTACTTGTATTAATGGCACCTGTTTGAACTCGTTATCAGTATAAAAGACACCTGTCCACAACCTCAAACAGTCAGACTCCAAACTCCACTATGGCCAAGACCAAAGAGCCGTCAAAGGACACCAGAAACAAAATTGTAGACCTGCACCAGGCTGGGAAGACTGAATCTGCAATAGGTAAGCAGCTTGGTGTGAAGAAATCAACAGTGGGAGCAATTATTAGAAAATGAAAGACATACAAGACCACTGATAATCTCCCTCCATCTGGGGCACCATGCTCACCCTGTGGGGTCAAAATGATCACGATAACGGAGAGCAAAAATCCCAGAACAACACGGGGGGACCTAGTGAATGACCTGCAGAGAACTGGGACCAAAGTAACAAAGGCTACATCAGTAACACACTACGCCGCCAGGGACTCAAATGCTGCAGTGCCAGACGTGTCCCCCTGCTTAAGCCAGTACATGTCCAGGCCTGTCTGAAGTTTGCTAGAGAGCATTTGGATGATCCAGAAGAGGATTGGAAGAATGTCATATGGTCAGATGAAACCAAAATAGAACTTTATTGTAAAAACTCAACTTGTCGTGTTTGGAGGAGAAAGAACACCATACCTACTGTGAAGCATGGGGTTGGAAACATCATGCTTTGGGGCTGTTTTTCTGCAAAGGGACCAGGACGAGTGATCCGTGTAAAGGAAAGCATGAATGGGGCCATGTATCGTGAGATTTTGAGTGAAAACCTCCTTCCATCAGCAAGGGCATTGAAGATGAAACGTGGCTGGGTCTTTCAGCATGACAATGATCCCAAACACACTGCCCGGGCAGTGAAGGAGTGGCTTCGTAAGAAGCATTTCAAGGTCCTGGAGTGGCCTAGCCAGTCTCCAGATCTCAACCCCACAGAAAATCTTTGGAGGGAGTTGAAAGTCCATGTTGCCCAGCAACAGCCCCAAAACATCACTGCTCTAGAGGAGATCTGCATGGAGAAATGGGCCAAAATACCAGCAATAGTGTGTGAAAACCTTGTGAAGACTTACAGAAAAAGTTTGACCTCTGTCATTGCCAACAAAGGGTATATAACAAAGTATTGAGATGAACTTTTGTTATTGACCATATACTTATTTCACCGAGGAATTTAGCAATTAATTCATTAAAAATCCTTCAATGTGATTTTCTGGATTTTTTTTTCTCATTTTGTCTCTCATAGTTGAGGTATACTTATGATAAAAATTGGAGACCTTTCTCATCTTTTAAGTGGGAGAACTTGCACAATTGGTGGCTGACGAAATACTTTTTTGCCCCACTGTATTTTGACAGTTTAACAGTAACTTTCACTGAGGTGTTCCCATCAGTTGGGATGAACATGCCTCCTTGGCATTTGTCCCAGTGGTCACCAAACTCACTCACAAGGATCCTCAGGTGGGTCTGCATCCAGGTTGTATTCAAGGTCAAGGTAAAAGGCTGGAGGATCTTGACACTAACATGACTTTAGAAAAATGACCCCTCCTCCTAGGCAATTCCTGTGGTTTCACTAAACTCACAATGACCCTCACGCAGGTCTGCATCCAGGTTGAGGTTAAGGTCACTGTCAAAGATCAGAAGATCATTTATGATTTCACAAAAAAACATTACTTCTCCTAGGCCATTGACCTTGACTTTAACTCCATCAAAGTTGGGTCTGTATGTAGGCTGTGCTTAAGGTCAAGGTCAGTTGTCAGGAGATCTGAGGACTCCCAGGGTGATTTTGTCAGGCTGAAATGATGAGCTACTCCAGCATTGATGGTCTGGTTTCTTTTTTGTTCTTAATGACAACGTCTGGTGTGTTGGATTTTTTTCCACCAGTCTGTCTGTGTGTCATTTTCTCCGATACTGTTTGGGATTGTGCTCATCCCATTTTTGGTGATGAGATGATATTACGGATATTCCCAAGCAGGCAAGTGTCAGTTTTTTTGTGCCTTTCTATAGTGTTGTAGTCAAGACCAGAGTCCCCCAAAGACCAAGACCTACATACACAGTGGTTTTGGTCTCTTATCAGAAACATCATAAATTATAACAATAACCAAAATTAAATCAAAAAGACTTTACTATTTCATGGTCATTTTAATCAGTATCACTCTATAAATTCAAGAAATCTCTGTCAGTGTGTCAGTGTGTGTGTCTGTCAGCATGTCACGGACAAAGATCATAGGACCGCCTATGATGTTCCTATGATCTCTGCATGATGTCATGTGATGTTCCTATGTATAATGACTCCTTATGTGTGAAATGTCCTATGATGTCCTTATATAACAAAGGCAGGCATTACTCACACTGTTAGGACTCGCTATGACATCATCAAAGATCAAATGCAGGCATCACTCACAATCATAGGACTCGCTATGACATCAGCAAAGATCATAGGACTCACTATGACTGTTACGTGTGGCCCTCGCGAGCCACACAAAGAGAGCCGAGGGCGAGCCAGTGAGTTGCGATGTTTTATTAATAATAAGGAACAGGGGATAAGGAACACGGCCTCGTGGGCCAAAAGGCACAAATACTCAAACCAGTATACACTCACAAGTAATGCAGATGATGAGTAGAGGACTGGCACCGGGCGTAGGGGTTCCAGCCTTCAATGTGCTAAGTCGCAGCCCCGAATGATCGGAGCTGCTCCTTCTTATACTCATAGCAGCGCCTCAGCTGATGAGAGTTAATTGGACTCCAGCCGTCCCGCAACTGACAGCTGGGAGCCCGCTGAGACGCTGTTACAGAGAGAACAGGGCTGAGGGAATATGGTCTGAGCGCCGGATGACACGGCGTCTCATCCCACGTGACAATGACATCAGCAAAGATCAAATGCAGGCATCATTGGACTCACTATGACATCATCAAAGATCCTAGGACTCACTAGGATGTCATCAAAGATCAAAGGCAGTCATCACTCATGGCTATAGGACTCGCTATGACATCGTCAAAGATCATAGGACTCGCTTGCTTACACCCTTGCTGTAATCCTCTCCATAGTACCCATCTGGTACTATGGAGAGGCGCTACCTACTTAACTCCTAGATACTGCTGGTGAAGACGACAGTGAAGAAGAAGAGTCTGAAGACGAAGCAGAAGATGACATAGAAGAAGAGGATGATGATGATGATGATGATGCGTAATATTTACATATTACTGTTAGAAATGAACACATGATTAGTTTTTATCATGTTCCTTGACCATGTTAATAGGGAGGTAGAAGCTCCCAGAAAACGTTTATCTCTAAAAGGAGCCAAAATAGGGCAAAAAACCTATTTTTTCTTAGTGGCAGCTGTAATTACAGGATTTCGTAACATACTAGTAACACGTGCATTCACAACAATGATAACGTTATCGTATTGTTTGACCATGTAATAAGGGAGGTAGAAACCATTTTGGTGAGGCTATATCCAAGACTGGTAGAGATATAGAGAAATAAAGATTTTTGCACAATGGCGGACCTAATTTGCATATTTTCTTGTTCTATACAAATATGGGCATTCTGGAAATAAGTTCAATGTGACAATTGACCTTCATAACATGGGTGTAGAAGCCATAATTAAGGAGTTTTCTCAAACATTTAAAGAGATATAACAAAAAATGCATTTTACTGGTAATGGCGGCAATAATTTACATAAAATTAGCATAAAAAAGTCACATGTGACATTTTGCAAGCTTGGGAACAAGGCATTTCGTTAACAGCTTATCCAGAGCATTCCAGAAATGCTGGTTAAAAGTTGATTTCCGGGGGGTGCATGGGAACCCCTCCTAGCCACTAGACTACCTGCTTTCTACGGGCATGCAGAAATGCTTGCTTATACTTGGTTTCTACAGGCATGCACAGGTATGCACTAGTTGAATATGATTTCAATTATATTGTAAGTAAATCAATAAATTTTTCACAATGTTCTAATTGTGTTTTCACAGCCGAAAGTCTGCACCAAGGTTCATATTTGCTACATTGTCTACATTTGTTCTGTCAGGAAGTGAGTTGAAACCATGTCCTCACTTGTGTTATAATTTACTTTTCTTATCACTTGAACATGGCCTCCAACTCACATTCTCGCTTTGAGTTCATTCACTGGGTTTTGCATTTATTATTATTTTCTGAGTCCTGTTTGCCATTTTGATTTCTGTATTCATGTTCTATGTTGTTGTACTTCTTGTGCATTTATTTCTCACCTTAGTCTTGCCTGATTTGAGTGATAGTTCCTGATTCGTCATAGCAGAATTATATATAGAGTGATATAGAAGAAGTATAGAGTGATGATAATCAAGTCAGTGGCAGTAATGCACCTGTAGGCTAACCGCCAATCAGATCTAAAAGAAGAAGAGAATGATTAGTCACAGCTGTTCTGTTTCTGTTAATCACTGTCTGCATTATTTATAGGACGCTGCCCCACTGTTGGGTGCGGCGTCATTCATTGTTTTTCCCTGTCATTCTGGTGTATACACACGATTCTGCCTGTCTTGCATGATCTGCTACGTTAGTAAGTTTTCCCTGCCAAGTCTGTGTTTAGCTTTTATGTTCAGCTTTTGAGCTGGTTTTTGAGTTTGTTTAATAAAATGTTCTATGCTCACGACACATCAGAGTCCTGCTCTCATCCCTGAAGGGCAAACCATGACAGAATGACGCTGCCAGTCGTGAATTCCATAAGCGAGCCCGGCAGGAGGAAGAGGTGGAGCCTTGATGAGCAAGAGCCGGTGGCCGCTGTGGAGGATCTGGCGGCCGCCGCTCGAAGCAACTCTACCTCAGAGGATGCTTGGGATTGTTGGGGGAGGAGCAAACTTTTGAGCAGCTAGACCTAGTTTGCACTGCCACCCCCAGATTCGGAGACTGGTGCTTCCTTCACTACCTCCGTTACCATCTGTCTCCTCCCCGCCGAAGCCAACTGTCCAGCCGCTTGTTCTCTCCCCGGCGGAGCGGGGAGAGTTTCTCGGCAGCAAGTTGGCATTCGGGGGCCCCGGGGGTGGAAAGAAAAATTGAGGAGACGTCGCTCCTCTCGTCGCTCCACCTCTTTGCCCTCAGCTTCCAGCCAGATGATCTCCAGCGCCACCCAGAGGGAGACATCTGGACATTCAGCAGCAGCAGAGGAGGATTTCAGACAAGTACCTGTTCATTTTTTAACATCAAGAAATGATAGGTTTTGCTGGGTTCCCGGTGGGAGGGGCTGGCAGCGGCCATTTGCCACTGCTGAGCTCTCACCGCCCGCCTCTGCCATTCACTCTGCTGTCTGCTCCATCCCTCCCTGGGTCTGATCCAGCTGGTTATGGACGTTCCAGCTCAAGCTCCTGTTCCACATCATTCCACAGCTCCAGTTCCTGCTCCATGTTGTTCCACAGCTGAAATGCCTTTTTCATATCATTCCACAGCCCCAGTGCCTGCTCCACGATGTCACCCAGCTCCAGAGCCTGCTTCATGGCACCACCCAGCCCAAGAACCTGCTCCATATCATTTCCCAGCTTCTGTTCCTACTCCACGTCATTTCCCAGTTTCTGCACTTGCTCAACATCTTTCCACAGTTCCTGTTCCTGTACCTGTTCCGCATCACTCCCTAGTTTCCTGTTCCTGCCCTGCCTGCCAGTGTTCTTCATCCTGAGGAGGTTGCCCCTGCAGCAGAGGATCAGGAGCTCAGGTAAGTACTTTTCTTTACTTTCATAACATCAAAATTAGTTGTCTTGCCTAGCTCCTGCTGTTTTTGGTGACCCCTCATCCTGCCCTTTTCCTCCATCCGAGGTGGCCGTGCTGAGGATGGGGTTGCAGGAGCACCATGTTTCAGCCATTGTTCCCAAGGTCAGGGGACCTTCAGCCATTGTCTCGAGGCCAGGGGACCTTCAGCCATTGTTCCCAAGGTCAGGGGACCTTCAGCCATTGTTCCAGAGGTCAGGGGACCTTTAGACATTGCTCCTGAGGTCAGGGGACCCCCAGCCATGACTCAAGAGGTCAGGGGTCCTTCAGTCATCACTCCTGAGGTCCTCCACCTGCCGATTTGGAGCTCAGAGCACACTTGTCAACTGTTCCTGCGGACCTTGCATCTCAGCCATCTGCTATGGACCTGGTAACTCTCCTGCCATCTAGTTGTGGGTTACGGGCCCCTGTGTGTGTGTCTCCTGAACCAGAAATCTCTGCAGTAGTGTGTCCTGTATCAGAAGTTTCTGCAGTTGAGTGTCCTGTATCAGAAGTTTCTGCAGTTGAGTGTCCTGTACCAGAAAGCTCTGAAATTTCTGCATTTGCGTGTTCTGATCCAGAGGTTAATATAGCCATGATATCACCCCCAGAGGGTAAAATGTCTGTGTTAACATCTCCTGAGGGTCATTGCAGCTTTTGGGTTCCTTATTAACGTCTCTTGAGTTAAAAATTTCTATGTTATCACTTGAGATGGAAAATCCTGTTATCTTTTGGATGAAAAGATTCTGTATTGAAATATAACTTATCCTCGGTATGAGAAGACCCTGCGTTATCTTGTGAAAATGAAAATTCTTTATTTAAATTTGTTATCCTTGATATATGATGATCCTGTGTTTTCTGAGCTAGGGGCTCATGTGTCTTCTCCCATCTGGTGGCTCAGGGATTTTGATAGGCCACACAATGCATCATGTTCACCCTTCAGGTGGCTTATGGATTTGGGTAGGCCCCCTGACCAGTCATGTTCTCCAGTCTGGTGGTCCTGGGACTCAGGCAGACCATCCGACCCGCCTTGTTTTTTTGGTCCGGTGGCCCAACCCATTTTTGGTTTTGAGCCAGGATTTGTTTTGGTCCGCCTGGCCTTGAACCCCCACCGCCCATCCTGGGGGGAGGGGGGGTCTTTTGGGTTTTTTTGTGTTTGATGTTACCTTGGGTAGTCTAGAAGCTGCCCCTTGGGGGGGGGGGGGGTACTGTCAGGACGTGAGTTGGAGCCATGTCCTTGCTTGTGTTATAAGTGACTTTTGGTGTCACCTGAACACGGCCTGCAACTCACATTGTTGCTTTGACTTCATTCTCTGGGTTTTGCATTTATTATTTATTTTCTGAGCCCTGTTGTAATTTTGATTTCTGTATTCATGTTCTATCTTGTTGTACTTCATATGTGTTTATTTCTCACCTTAGTCTTGCCTGATTTGAGGGTTAGTTCCTGATTAGTCACAGCTGTTCTGTGTCTGTTAATCATTGTCTGCCTTATTTATAGGACACTGCTCCAATGTTGGGCATTGTGTTTCCCTGTCATTATGGCATTTACACACGCTTCTGCCTGTCTTCCCTGATCTGCTACGTTAGCAAGTTTTGCCTGCCAAGTCTGTGTTTAGCTTTTATGTTCAGCTTCCAAGCTGTTTTTTGAGTTTGTTTAAAAAAATGTTCTATGCTAGCAATGCATCGGAGTCCTGCTCTCTGCCCCAAAGGGCAAACCATGACATGTTCCAATTGCATTTGGTTTCACACGACTCCTTTTCCAAGCAAACTAAACTGTGGTGCATCTCTGTCTAGTTTTCATGATGACATTTGTTCTGTTAGCATGGACCGCTAGTTAACAAACATGCTACTCATCCTCCAAGGTGACTTCTACAGCTCTGAGAACATCAGTAACAACACTTTCAGTTAAAACTGGTTCAGTCTTTAAATTAGTCTGTGAACTAGTTAAGTGAGGCTAGAATATTATCCAAGTTTTCATGAAAAAGGAAGTTTCTCTCTTATTTCTTCCATAAACTCTGTTGCATCCTCTCTCAAAATATTTAAGTTTCTACATTTTTTCAAGATATTCCAAGATGTTCCCTCTCTCCAAGTGTTACTATGCCTTAACTTCCTGGGTTTGGTCTAAAAGTTTAAATCTTTCTGAAAATTACTTCCATGCTCTAAACAAACCAAACCAACATTCCCTCTGATCCGGATTGAGACCACCTCTTTTTGCCAGACAAAATTTCAGCTCTTTGGTCGAGACCGTGGTTCGGGGGAAGGTTTCACACCTTTAAATTTAGTCAGAATCAAAGCAAAACATCTGAAAGTCCAGACCAAATTGGTTAGGTACGAAAGCCCGCTCATGTTTGTGCTATTATTCTGCATGTACAGACATGGACAAAATTGTTGGTACCCCTCTGTTAATGAAAGAAAAACCCACAATGGTCACAGAAATAACTTGAATCTGACAAAAGTGGTAATAAATAAAAATTCTATAAAAAATTAACCAATGAAAATCAGACAATGCTTTTGTATTGTGGTTCAACAGAATTATTTTAAAAATCAAAATCATGAAACAGGCCTGGACAAAAATGATGGTCCCCTTAATGTAATATTTTGTCACACAAACTTTTGAGGCAATCACTGCAATCAAACGATTTCTGTAACTGTCAAGGAGACTTCTGCACCTCTCAGCAGGTATTTTGGCCCACTCCTCATGAACAAACTGCTCCAGTTGTCTCAGATTTGAAGGGTGCCTTCTCCAGACGGCATGTTTCAGCTCCTTCCACAGATGTTCAATAGGATTTAGATTAGGGCTCATAGAAGGCCACTTTAGAATAGTCCAATGTTTGGCTCTTAGCCATTCTTGGGTGTTTTTAGCTGTGTGTTTTGGGTCATTTTCCTGTTGCAAGACCCATGACCTGTGACTGAGGCCAAGCTGTCTGACACTGGGCAGCACATTTCTCTCTAGAATACCTTGATAATCTTGAGATTTCATTGTACCCTGCACAGATTCAAGACACCCTGTGCCAGATGAAGCAAAGCAGCCCCAGAACATAACAGAACCTCCTCCATGTTTCACAATAGGGACAGTGTTCTTTTCTTGGTATGCTTCATTTTTGCATCTGTGAACATAGAGCTGATGTGCCTTGCCAAAAAGTTCCAGTTTTGTCCCGTCTGTCCATAGGACATTCTCCCAGAAGCTTTGTGGCTTGTCAACATGCAGTTTGGCAAATTCCAGTCTGGCTTTTTTGTGATTTGTTTTCAACAGTGGTGTCCTCCTTGGTCCTCTCCCATGAAATCCACTTTTGCTCAAACAACAACGGATGGTGCTATCTGACACTGATGTACCTTGACCTTGGAGTTCACCATGAATGTGTTTAGAGGTGGTTCTGGGCTCTTTTGTTACCATTCGTATTATCCGTCTCTTCCATTTTTCAAGTTTCCTCCTGCGGCCATGTCCAGGGAGGTTGGCTACAGTCCCATGGATATTAAATTTCTGAATAATATGTGCAACTGTAGTCACAGGAACATCAAGCTGCTTGGAGATGGTCTTACAGCCTTTACCTTTAACATGTTTGTCTATAATTTTCTTTCTAATCTCCTGAGACAACTCTCTCCTTTGCTTGGTCTGGTCCATGTTTAGTGTGGGACACACCATGTCAACAAACAGCACAGTGACTACTTGTCACCCTTTAAATAGGCCGACTGACTGATTACAAGTTTGTAGACACCTGTGATGTTAATTAGAGGACACATTTTGGTTGAACATGTCCCTATGGTCACATTATTTTCAATCTTTTCTAGGGGTACCATCATTTTTGTCCAGGGTTGTTTCATGAGTTTGTTTTTTTTAAGTAATTCTGTTGAACCACAATTCAAAAGCATTGTCTGATTTTCATTGGTTAATTTTCATAGAATTTTTATTTATTGCCACTTTTGTCAGATTCAAGTTATTTCTGTGACCATTGTGGATTTTTCTTTCATTAACAGAGGGGTACCAACAATTTTTTCCACGTCTGTAGTTAAACTCATGGATATGTCACAGTTTGAGGATGGAAACTACTGTGAGCGCATAATTTAAAATATAAGACTCCGGGGCCACAACTACACAAACACTGAGAGGCAGAAGATCAGTTAACTGTTTTACTATATAAATCTTGAATAATTTACAAAATACACCAGTTCAATAACAACACTTGTTAAAAATTTGCACAGCCTAAAAAGATAGTATCGCACTGTGTCTAAAAAAGCCCAAGAATTAATCCAGGGGGAAGAAATATCATTAGTTCAACTAATATAAAATGGGAGTTACCCTTTACACTGCATGGGCAGTAAAAACCTTCAGCATGTTTTACAACAGGGTGGGGGCATGTCTGCTGTCTATTGGAGAAGGATCAAATGCTGCCATCCTCACCAGCCCCAGAAAGATGTGCTGTTTGTCAGGGCTCATTCGTAACCCTTTATACGCATCCCTGGTGGGTGATCCTGGTGCCAGGGAGGAGAAGCAGGAAGGAGGAGGGAAGAGGGGCAGGCTCCTGCAGATCCATCGTCTGGGAATACCTGCAGCACACAACCCAGCACAAGCACAACACCCCACAGATACACCGGGTGGCTGGCAATCATTCACACGCACACAGACAATAAGCATGTTACTTTCACTTATCTGTGTACGAGCCTTTTCTCCACACAACTGCGTCTCCTTCGGCTGGACCCTCTGGCATCCTTACGGTGTCTTCGGTCCCAAGCTGCTGCTGCTAATCCCAGCACCTGCTGCATTCATAAAATTCCACTCACGTGAGTCTCCCCTCAACTGCCATCCTCTCCTTTCACTTTGTCTGCTCCATCAGTCAATCAAGCAATCTCGGTCGAATCTGCGTCCCAATCTACATGTCCCTGTATGTATGGTGATGGGACTTATTCAGAGGGATGAGGAATCAATGTACAGGGAAGAAGTTAGAGACCTGGAGGGCTGGTGCAGGGAGAACAATCTGGTGCTCAACGTGAACAAAATGAAGGAGATGATTATCAACTTCCGGCGGTCACGGCCTGAACACGTCCCTCTCTGCATCAGCGGCTGTTCAGTGGAGAGAGTGGAGAACATCAAGTTCCTCAGAGTGCAGATCTCGCAGAACCTGACCTGGAGCAAGAATTCCTTGGGGATCAGGAAGCGGGCCCAGCAGAGACTGCACTTCTTGAGGAAACTCAAACAGGCCTCTCTCCCCATCTGCATCCTCAGGACCTTCTACAGAGGTGTGGTGGATAGTGTTCTGATGTACTGCATTGCAACATGGTACTCCAGTTGCAGTATGTCAGACAAAAAAGCTCTGCAGAGAATAGTTAAGGGAGCTGAGGAGGTAATTGGAGTTTCCCTCCCCTCTGTTCAAGAGTTTTTTCAGAGCCGTTGTAGGAGCAGGGCACTGAACATTGTTAAGGACCACTCTCACCCTCTGCACAAACACTTTGAACTGCTGCCATCTGACAAACAATTCCGGCGCATCAGAGGCAGAACCACCAGACTGATCAACAGCTTCCTTCCACAAGCTGTTAGGATGCTGAACAGTTGATCCGGAATCCTTTACACATATTACTGCACTTTATGGACATTATGTATATTATATGTAATGTACATATATTATAGTTTTAGTCAGTTTTAAGTATTTATTTCTCTTAGCTACTTAGATTCACTTAGCCATTTTAATTGTTTTATATATACATAAGCAGTTAGATAAGATAAGATAAGATAAGATAAGATAAGATAAGATAAGATAAGATAAGATAAGATAGGCCTTTATTAGTCCCACAATGGGGAAATTCCAGGATTGCAACAGCACAGGGATAGCAACACTCAGAGCAACAATCAGAAGGCAAGAGAAAAACAAGAGCAGCGAGTATACATATGTACATACAGTATAAATATAATATATAATACTTATACTATTATAATACTTATAATACTTATAATACTTAACGACTACAGACCTGTAGCGCTCACCTCTGTAGTCATGAAGTCCTTTGAGCGCCTGGTCCTGCCCCACCTCAAGTCCATCACCACTCCCCTCCTGGACCCGCTGCAGTTTGCCTACCGAGCCAACAGGTCTGTGGACGACGCAGTCAACCTGGCCCTCCACTCCATCCTGCAGCACCTGGACTCCCCGGGAACCTACGCCAGGATCCTGTTTGTGGACTTCAGCTCTGCATTCAACACCATCCGCCCCGCTCTGCTCCAGGACAAGCTGTCCCTGCTCGGCGTGCCTGACTCCCTCTGCAGGTGGATCACTGACTTCCTGACGGACCGGAGGCAGCATGTGCGGCTGGGGAAGACTGTCTCTGACTCTGTCAGCATCAGCACCGGATCACCCCAGGGCTGTGTACTTTCCCCTCTACTCTTCTCCCTTTATACCAACTCCTGCACCTCCAGCCACCAGTCTGTTAAGCTGATCAAGTTTGCGGACGACACCACCCTCATCGGGCTCATCTCCAATGGCGACGAGTCCGTCTACAGGAGAGAGGTGGCCCAGCTGGCGTCCTGGTGCAGCCACAACAACCTGCAGCTGAACGCTCTGAAGACAGTGGAGATGATCGTGGACTTCAGGAAAGTCACAACCCCTCTGCCCCCCCTCACCCTCACAGGCTCTCCCATCACCACTGCAGATTCCTTCCACTTCTTGGGCACCACAATCACCCGGGACCTCAAATGGGAGCCGACCATCAGCTCCCTCATCAAAAAGGCCCAGCAGAGGATGTTCTTCCTGCGGCAGCTGAGGAAGCTCAAGCTACCCACCAAGATGTTAGTGCAGTTCTACACAGCCATCATCGAGTCCATCCTCACCACCTCCATAACCGTGTGGTACGCAGGAGCCACTGCCAGGGACAGACTAAGGCTGCAGCGCGTCGTGCGCACTGCTGAGAAGGTGATCGGCTGCAAGCTCCCATCTCTCCACGACCTGTACATCTCCAGGACCCGGAGGCGTGCAGGCCGGATCGTAGCCAATCCTTCACACCCTGGTCACGTACTGTTTGCCCCCCTCCCCTCAGGTAGAAGACTTTGGTCCATTCAGACTAAAACCTCCCGGCACATGAACAGCTTCTTCCCCTCTGCCATCAGACTGCTGAACACTAAGTGACTTATTGACTCTCGTGCACTAAGTACCGAAGCTCAACCAGACTCATGTCAATCATCACTGTTTCTGTTGCATTACCGTCTGCACTATGTGGTACTCCACAATATCTGCTGCTCGCTAATATATTTAAAAACTGCTTTGACTAGTATTACTCATTCTTATTCTACACTTATGGCATGTATAGTTTTTTTATTTCTTTTATCTTATCATGTTTAATGTTGCAGCACTGCACCGAGACAAATTCCTAGTTTGTGTACTACATGAACAATGGCAATAAATCTGATTCTGATTCTGATTCTGATTCTTATAAATATATATATATATATATATATATATATATATATATATATATATATATATATATATATATATATATATATATATATATACAGTGCGGAGCATTGTAGCTAGATGGAATAGATATATAAATATATAAACACAGTGCGGAGCATTGTAGCTGGATGGAATAAATATATGAGTATATAAACACACAGTGCGGATTATTGTAGCTAGATGGAATGAATATGTGAATATATAAACACACACAGTGCGGAGCATTGTAGCTAGATGGAATAAATATATGAATATATAAACACACAGTGCAGAGCATTGTAGCTAGATGGAATAAATATATGAATATATAAACACACAGTGCAGAGCATTGTAGCTAGATGGAGTAAATATGTAGATACATAAACACACACAGTGCGGAGCATTGTTGCTAGATGGAATAAATATATAAATGTATAAACACACACAGTGCGGAGCATTGTAGCTAGATGGAATAAATATGTAAATTTATAAACACACAGTGCGGAGCATTGTAGCTAGATGGAATGAAACAGCACAACCGTCTACTTAGTTATCCTACATGGTATGATTATGTACCCATACATATTGTCACCCTCCGTAGCGACCGGTATTGTCCTAGTTGTATACCGGAGGGGACCATTGTGTAAGTCTATTGCGTCTTTTGCCTTCAATACTATTAGGTTGTCACGTCTTTTTGCTATCTCTGCGAGCAGCCCTGCTTAGGTTGTACAGTCTGGCAGCCGTAGGTAGGAAGGACCTGCAAAAACCTCTCAGTTGTGCACCTAGGATGATATAGTTTGCTGCTAAATGAGCTCCTCAGTGCATTCAGTATGTCCTGCATAGGATGGAACTCGGACTCCAGCAGAGATGACAGTTTAGCCACCATCCTTCTCTCTCCCATCTCCTCCACTGGGTCAAGGCGCTGCCCCAGGACAGAGCTAGCTTTCTTGATCAGTTTGTTCAGTCTCTTCCTATCGGCTGCTGTAATGCCACTGCCCCAGCAGACCACTCCAAAAGTGATGGGTGATGACACCACCGTGTCATAGAATGTCTTCAGCAGCGTCCCTTGTACACCAAAAGACCTGAGTCTCCTCAGTAGGAACAGCCTGCGCTGTCCCTTCTTGTAGAGTGCATCAGTATTGTGTGACCAGTCTAGTTTATTGTTCAGATGAACACCCAGGTACTTATAGGATGTCACCATCTTGATGTCTGTTCCCTGTATATTTACTGGTGCTGTGAGGGGTTGTCCTTGCCTGCGGCAGTCTACCACCAGCTCCTTAGTTTTCCTCGCGTTGATCTGGAGGCAGTTCCGATGGCACCAGTCCACAAAGTCCTGGATAAGCCCTCTGTACTCAGATACATCTCTGTTGGAGATGAGGCCGACGATCGCAGAGTCGTCAGAGAACTTCTGTAGATGGCAGTGTGTTGTGTTGTGTGAGAAGTCCGCAGTATAAAGGGTGAACAGGAAGGGAGCCAAAACCATTCCCTGGGGGGCCCCCGTGCTACCGATGATCGTGTCGGACACACAGTCCCGGGTTCTCACAAACTGAGGCTGGTTCTGCTGCGCACAGCAGCTTGTCCTTCAGGATCATCGGTTGGCTGGTTATTATATTATCAGTTATTATTTTAACTGCAACTGTAATAAGTTAACATTACTGTAATATCCAAATGTGCCTCAGGGATGTGTGAAATACTGTTGGGGTTGATGGGGGGGTGAGTGTGTTTTTAAATTACAGATGTGTACAAAATTGTCGGTACCCCTCTGTTAATGAAAGAAAAACCCACAATGGTCACAGAAATAACTTGAATCTGACAAAAGTGGTAATAAATAAAAATTATATGAAAATTAACCAATGAAAATCAGACAATGCTTTTGAATTGTGGTTCAACAGAATTATTTTTAAAAACAAACACATGAGACAGGCCTGGACAAAAATGATGGTACCCTTAACTTAATATTTTGTTGCACAACCTTTTGAGGCAATCACTGCAATCAAACGATTTCTGTAACTGTCAATGAGACTTCTGCACCTCTCAGCAGGTATTTTGGCCCACTCCTCATGAGCAAACTGCTCCAGTTGTCTCAGGTTTGAAGGGTGCCTTCTCCAGATGGCATGTTTCAGCTCCTTCCACAGATGTTCAATAGGATTTAGATCAGGGCTCATAGAAGGCCACTTTAGAATAGTCCAATGTTTGGCTCTTAGCCATTCTTGGGTGTTTTTAGCTGTGTGTTTTGGGTCATTATCCTATTGCAAGACCCATGACCTGTGACTGAGGCCAAGCTGTCTGACACCGGGCAGCACATTTCTCTCTAGAATATCTTGATAGTCTTGAGATTTCATTGTACCCTGCACAGATTCAAGACACCCTGTGCCAGATGCAGCAAAGCAGCCCCAGAACATAACAGAACCTCCTCCATGTTTCACAGTAGGGACATTGTTTTTCTTGGTATGTTTCATTTTTGCGTCTGTGAACATAGCGCTGATGTGCCTTGCCAAAAAGTTCCAGTTTTGTCTTATCTGTCCATAGGGCATTCTCCTAGAAGCTTTGTGGCTTGTCAACATGCAGTTTGGCAAATTCCAGTCTGGCTTTTTTGTGATTTGTTTTCAACAGTGGTGTCCTCCTTGGTCCTCTCCCATGAAGTCCACTTTTGCTCTAACAACGACGGATGGTGCGATCTGATACTGATGTACACTACCGTTCAAAAGTTTGGGGTCACTTAGAAATTTCCTTATTTTTGAAAGAAAAGCACTGTGTTTTTCAATGAAGATAACTTTAAACTAATCAGAAATACACTCTAATATCTAATATACATTGCTAATGTGGTAAATGACTATTCTAGCTGCAAATGTCTGGTTTTTGGTGCAATATCTGCATAGGTGTATAGAGGCCCATTTCCAGCAACTATCACTCCAGTGTTCTAATGGTACAATGTGTTTGCTCATTGCGTCAGAAGGCTAATGGATGATTAGAAAACCCTTGTGCAATCATGTTAGCACAGCTGAAAGCAGTTTAGCTGGTTAGAGAAGCTATAAAACTGACCTTCCTTTGAGCAGGTTGAGTATCTGGAAAAAAATTATTATTTCAAATACAAATCATTATTTCTAACCTTGTCAATGTCTTGACAATATTTTCTATTCATTTTACAACTCATGGTGGTAAATAAGTGTGACTTTTCATGGAAAACACAAAATAATTGTCTGGGTGACCCCAAACTTTTGAACGGTAGTGTACCTTGACCTTGGAGTTCACCATGAATGTGTTTAAAGGGGGTTCTGGGATCTTTTGTTACCATTCGTATTATCCGTCTCCTCCTGCGGTCACGTCCAGGGAGTTTGGCTACAGTCCCATGGATATTAAATTTCTGAATAATATGTGCAACTGTAGTCACAGGAACATCAAGCTGCTTGGAGATGGTCTTACAGCCTTTTCCTTTAACATGTTTGTCTATAATTTTCTTTCTAATCTCCTGAGACAACTCTCCTTTGCTTGGTCTGGTCCATGTTTAGTGTGGTACACACCATGTCACCAAACAGCACAGTGACTACTTGTCACCCTTTAAGTAGGCCGACTGACTGATTACAAGTTTGTAGACACCTGTGATGTTAATTAGAGGACACATCTTGGTTGAACATGTCCCTATGGTCACATTATTTTCAATCTTTTCTAGGGGTACCATCATTTTTGTCCAGGCCTATTTCATGAGTTTGTTTTGTAAAATAATTCTGTTGAAACACAATTCAAAAGCATTGTCTGATTTTCATTGGTTAATTTTTATAGAATTTTTATTTATTGCTACTTTTGTCAGATTCAAGTTATTTCTGTGACTATTGTGGATTTTTCTTTCATTAACAGAGGGGTACCAACAATTTTGTCCAAGTCTGTATGTTCTTTTTACAATACGGATGCCCAGAGAAACGCAATTTCATCTTGCTTGCACTACAGTTGTATGCATAGCATCATGACAATAAAGGTTGATTGATTGATTGATTGATTGATTGATTGATTGATTGATTGATGTGTAACCACAGTTATGCACCATCCTTTAACCTTATGACTGTCTGTGGCGCTCCGTTGTGCCGTCAGCCTCCACCCCCTCTGGTGGTCAAGGTTTTTTCAAGAAAATTTTCATTTCAGACTTCAGAGATTTCCAAAGCTATAACTTGAAAGTGGTAAGAGATAATGGCTTACTGTCAATTAGAAAGATGTAGGATTTGATCCAAAGTTTGAGATAGGACTAAATTTATGCATCTAATTTACATAATGCCACGGCAGCCATATCGAATTACATAACTTTCAGTAAAAAGTGGACTTTGGACATATTTACACAAAGGGTGGTTTTGTTTTTTGTCACTGTTTTTTGTTTTGGGTGTTTTGTTATCATATCTTAAAAGTATATGAACCAGAAAATCAGTACAATGTAAACAAACAAAGACATTCATCAGGCTTACCGCTGGCCAGGCAGCTCATTTTCGTCCATTTCTGTCGTTATTTTGTCTTCTCTTGGTGATTTTTGCTTTCTCTCCCACATCCAGAAACTGTTATGATTATTCCACCTCAATTTCATTTTTATTCTGTCACAATTTATCTTATATGACGACACGGAACTGGCACAATTGTTCTGTCCAGTCACATGGCGCTGGGGTCGATGGCAGGTGAAAACTAACCAGCTTCGGCCACCCTCTGCTATAACAAAATGTAGATATTTACCTTCCTAAGCTAAATAATCTCTTTTTAGAATCATAGTTGGCAAATTTGGGAGCAAATGCTTCCTCTTTGTTGTGATGGTATACATCAACATTTGTTTACAAACTCTTCTTCTGTGGTGTAAAGAAGTGAGGTTTTTGGATGGTTATTTGGGAGTCATTAGTCCTCCAAGGCAAGAGCAGTAAGTTATATGTGTCTGCCACCTGTGAGGTGGAATACTTAGTACAACTGGGATTTTTTTATGGTTTACAGCCACATCACATGACAGGTGCAGGACTGCGACATAGACAGTGAGGACGCTTTCTGTCCATGAAACCAAGACTGACAAAGAGTTAATAGGTCTCATCGGGGAAGAGTTTGCAGCTAGAGCTCACTGATTGGCTCTTGCTGATTGGAAACCATCAGCTCAGGTGTAGGCAATAATACAACAATTCACATCAAAACCAAAACACAAAAGAAATAAACTCAATCAAGTTTCAAAATATGCAAATAACACTGAAAATTCCAACATGCAATACATTAAAGCAATTAATAAAATTCACACTAAACAGCCCTGGAGCTGCAATATGTTAAAGAAAATAAAATACACACCCAAAAGCTCTGAAGCTGCTTTCCTGACAGATACAATAAAATGATCATGCACGATCAATGATTTGACTCTTACAATCACAAAAAAGATGCTGTTATTCCAGACAGTCAGTAGCTGACATTTTCCAAGTAAGCCAAGCTGTCTCACTACTCCAAGAAGTAAAACATGATTGATTGTATATTACATAATTATAGCACTGCAGCAAACTCATTATCACAACAATAAAGCTGATTGTGGCATCGACAAAAAAGGCGTGAACACAACGTGGCCTGGTAGAACATTGGAGAAGATGGTGTAGTCCCTGAACTGTGCACTGATTTGACAACAGGGATCAGCAGATAATAATCGTGGTAAGACACAATGCAAACAATAAGCAGCAAGACAATAGAAAACAGCACTGTGCAAAGGAAAAACAAAAAAGAGCAGAGTTAAAAGGTCAAATTGTGCATGTAGGAAATGCCTTTTATTTTATGACCCTATTATTCAGGCTTTTAACTATAACTGTTTTATACCACCATAGCCTGTGCAATATATGCCATGTAGTCACTTTTTATACAGCTGCAAACTTTATTTTTAAGAATTCAACATTTTGTATGCCCGTCAGGATGTGTACTCCCTTTGTCTCCGTTACTCTCGTCTCCCCATCTCACCCCCTCGCTATCCTCCTCCAGGCTCTTATAAAAAGCCGCACTAGTTGGACGTGTGCAGCAAAAACAGCCCGTAGCGACACGTATGGGGCTGAGGGACCTTAATTAAGAGACCCATTTATGGTTCTCCGTGCAAGCTCTCGGTTTTGACACGGCCCTCTGCCTGTCTTATTTGAGTGGCTCTCTGTCTCTTCCCATCTGTCTTCCCTTGCCATATTGTTCTAGAGGGCCCGACTGACCTTATGAGTGGCTGTAATGAGGAGGAGAGCAGGGCCCGGACTGAGTGATATAGCATGGCAGAGTGAGAGTTGCACTGAGGTTTCAAAGAGAAATCCACATACCACCGTTAAAACCGTGGCCACAGAAATAGCTAGGATGTTAAAATGACACGCGATTCTCAGCGGGAAATGATCGGGACAGTTTGGTAGCAGCCCAGATTTATGGCAGGTTAACTGACTTGTGCAGTCTTAGCAGAAAAGTTACAGATTAAAGCATTCAGAGAGAGTTAATGCAATAAGTGATGTCTTGCTTTGGTTTGCAATAGCTGGTTTTACTTTAGGGGGGAACAGGAACATGCAGTATATATGATGAATTCACATGCTGTGTATAATATGGGTCAACAACCTGTACCACGCCAAGTGCCACTGTGAGTGAATTTTGTATAATAAAAAAAAGTCTGCATGGAGCCACGGAAATATCTGAGCCTAAAAATTAAGGTAAAACAGCAGAATTGCAACTACAATCTGGCCTGACAGCATCATGATTAAAAGTTGTTTTTTTTCTTATAAATTTGCAGCTTTTTTAAATTATAAATACAAATATTTTACCATCCATCCATCCATCCATCCATCTTCTACCGCTTTTCCGGAGGTCCGGGTCGCGGAGGCAGCAGTTCAAGCAGCGAAGCCCAGACTTCCCTCTCCCCAGCCACCTGTTCCAGCTCTTCAGAGGGGATACCAAGGAGTTCCCAGACCAGCTGGGAGACATAGTCTCTCCACCGAGTCCTGGGTCTGCCCCGGGGTCTCCTCCCAGTGGGACGTACCTGAAACACCTCAAGTGGGAGGCGTCCAGGAGGCATCCTAATCAGATGCCCATACTAACTACTAACTAACTAACCTGCACTTATATAGCGCTTTTTTTCTAGTCACAAAGACCACTCAAAGCGCTTTCATTAATACTAACCCTCTATTCTAAGGGCCTATAGGAAACAGATAACTAGGGACAATTTAGAACAGCCAATTAACCTAACATGCATGTTTTTGGCATGTGGGAGGAAACCGGAGAAATCCCGGAGTAAACCCACGCAACACGGGGAGAACATGCAAACTCCACACAGATCACTGTTGGTCGGGGGCTGGGATCGAACCCACGATCCCACGATCCCCACAATCCCCCGGCCAAGGGTAAACTGTGCTGCCGCAGTGCTAACCACTGCGCCACTGTGCAGCCCATACCACCTCAACTGACTCCTTTCAATGTGGAGGAGCAGCGGTTCTACTCTGAGCCTCTCCCGGATGACTGAGCTCCTCACCCTATCTCTGAGGGTGAGTCCAGCAATCCTACGGAGAAAGCTCATTTCAGCCGCTTGTATCCGCGATCTCGTTCTTTCGGTCATTACCCAAAGCTCGTGACCATAGGTGAGAGTAGGAACGTAGATTGACTGGTAAATTGACAGCTTTGCCTTAGAACTAAGCTCCCTCTTCACCACAACAGACTGGTACAACGTCCACATCACTGCAGATGCTGCTCCAATCCGTCTGTCGATCTCTCGCTCCATTTTCCCCTCACTCGTGAACAAAACCCCAAGATACTTAAACTCCTCCACTTGGGGCAGGAGCCTGTCCCCAACCCGGAGAGGACAATCCACCTTTTTCCGGCTGAGGACCATGGACTCGGACTTGGAGGTGCTGATTCTCATCCCAGCCGCTTCACACTCAGCGGAAAACCGTCCCAGCAAGAGCTGTAGGTCATTGCTGGATGAAGCCAACAGGACAACATCATCTGCAAACAACAGAGATGAGATTCGGTGGTCACCAAGCATGACACCCTCCATTCCCTGGCTGCGCCTAGAAATCCTGTCCATAAAAATTATGAACAGGATCGGTGACAAAGGGCAGCCCTGGCGGAGTCCAACTCTCACTGGGAATGACTCCGACCGAGTGTTGGCAATACGAACCAAACTCTCACAACGGTCGTACAGAGACCGAATAGCTCGTAACAACAAGCCCGATACCCCATACTCCCAAAGCACCCCCCACAAAAATCCACGAGGGACGCGGTCAAATGCCTTCTCCAAGTCCACAAAACACATGTAAACTGGTTGGGCAAACTCCCACGAACCCTCAAGAATTCTCGAGAGGGTAAAGAGCTGGTCCGATGTGCCACGGCCAGGACGAAAACCACATTGCTCCTCCTGAATCCGAGGTTCGACCAACGGCCAGACTCTCCTCTCCAGTACCTTGGCATAGACCTTCCCAGGGAGGCTGAGGAGTGTGATCCCTCTAAATTTGGAGCACACCCTCCGGTCCCCTTTTTTGAAGAGAGGAACCACCACCCCGGTTTGCCATGCCAAAGGCACTGTCCCCGACCTCCACGCAATGTTGCAGAGGCGTGTCAACCATGACAACCCAACAACATCCAGGGCCTTGAGGTACTCAGGGCGAATCTCGTCCACCCCCGGGGCCCGGCCACCAAGGAGATTTTTAACCACCTTGGCGACCTCAGCCCCTGTGATAGGCGAGTCATCCCCCTCGTCCCCAAACCCTGCTTCCTCTGTGGAAGGCGTATCAGTGGGATTGAGGAGATCCTCGAAGTATTCCTTCCACCGCCCGACGATATCCCCAGTTGAAGTCAACAGTGTCCCATCCGCACCATACACAGTGTGGACGGGGAGCTGCTTTCCCCTCCTGAGCCGCCGAACAGTTTGCCAGAATCTCTTTGAAGCCGACCGAAAGTCTTGTTCCATGGCCTCACCGAACTCCTCCCATACCCGCATTTTTGCTTCAGCAACCACCCGAGCTGCACTCCGCTTGGCCTGCCGGTACATCTCAGCTGCTTCGGGAGTCCCACAAGCCAACCAAGCTTGATAGGACTCCTTCTTCAGCTTAATGGCCCCCCTCACCACTGGTGTCCACCACTTGGTTCGGGGGTTGCCACCACGAGATGCACCGACCACCTTGTGGCCGCAGCTCTGGACAGCCGCTTCAACAATGGAGGTGGAGAACATGTCCCATTCAGACTCCATGTCTCCAGACTCCCTCGGAATGTGGTTGAAGTTCTTCCGGAGGTGGGAGTTGAAGACCTCCCGGACAGGGGCCTCAGCCAGACGCTCCCAGCACACCCTCACTATACGTTTGGGTCTACCAGGTCTGAATGGCTTTCTCCCCTGCCATCGGATCCAACTCACCACCAGGTGGTGATCAATTGACAGCTCTGCACCTCTCTTTACTCGGGTATCCAAGACATACGGTCGCAGGTCTGATGATACGATAACAAAATCGATCATCGACCTGCGACCTAGGGTGTCCTGGTGCCAGGTGCACATATGGACACCCTTCTGCTTGAACATGGTGTTCGTTATGGACAGACTGTGGTTAGCACAGAAGTCCAATAACTGAACACCACTCGGGTTCAGATCGGGCAGGCCGTTCCTCCCAATCACCCCCCTCCAGGTTTCACTGTCATTGCCCACGTGCGCATTGAAGTCCCCCAGTAGGACAATGGAGTCTCCAGGAGGAGTACCCTCCAGCACCCCAGTCACAGACTCCAAAAAGGGTGGGTACTCTGAAACATCATTTGGTGCATAGGCACAAATGATGGTCAGGACCCGTTTCCCAACCCGAAGGCGCAGGGAAGCAACCCTTTCGTCCACCGGGGAAAACTCCAATATAGAGGCAGCAAGGTGGGGCGATACAAGAATACCCACCCCTGCTCGTTGCCTCTCGCCCGGGGCAACTCCAGAAAAGGCCAAGCTCCAGCCCCTCTCCAGAAGACTGGTTCCGGAACCGGAGCTGTGTGTTGAGGTGAGGCCGACTATATCTAGCCGGTATCGCTCAACCTCGTACACCAGCTCAGGCTCCTTCCCCACCAGAGAGGTGACATTCCACGTACCAAAAGCCAGTTTAGAAAGCTTGGGATCAGTCCGACAAGGTCTCCGCCTTTGACCGCCTTTGACAAGTATTTTACTCTTTCTTATAATTTTTTGCAAAAAGTTTGTCTTTTTTTCCTTGCACACTTGTGTGGGTGTTTTCTTCATTAAACTGTATTTTTTTTTTTTTTCAAGATTTGTTATGTGGGTTCCGCTTTTTTTCCTAAATTTGACATTTTTTGTTTTAAATTCAATATCTTTATTGTGTGAAATTGAAGACTTTTTTTCCCATGTAAATTTGTGTGACAAGCTCTTCATAATTTTTGACATTTTTGGCATAATCTTCTTTTTTCATAAGACTGTCTTACCTGATTGTTACCTTTTTTGAGGTAAAAATGTTGCCTTTTTCATAAAAATTTGCAACCGTTTTCTAATAAAACTTAAGCTGAAGCTTTTTATGGTAAATCTGTGACTTTTTTCTTTCTTCAAAATTGCAACATTTTTCATAAATTTTGAGTATTTTTTATGTAAATTTTCAAGTATTCTCATAAATGCCAGTGACATGCAATGAGGTTTGTGGGTGGTGAGGCACTGACGCTTTCAACGTCAGATTTACAAATACATGAACCCAATAGCATAAGCTTGAATTTAATGTCAATTGAAAGTTTTCATGTTTTATGATCCGCTAATTGTACATTATAAAATCTGATTATATAAATAATTTATTAACAAAACAACTAAGACATTTTACTGAATGCCTCTTAATAGCATGTGTAGTGAATTTCAGTTCTGCAATGCATGTTTAGAGCTTTTAGGCTGCGTGTCCATCAAATGCGTTTTTTGTCGCCCAACCGCGCTGAGCATTTTTTTTTTTTTTTTTCAGCATTTGTGCACTGCACTCTGGGGGAAAAAAGTCTGTGTCCTGTATCCGAGCAACAGCTTGTCACTCTCAGCTCAGCACTTCCACTTTCCTATGGTCTGACTTTCAACTGATGTTTTAATAGTAGTCTCTAAATAACAATGGACAGAAAACATGATGACACGGAAAGCAGGAGTTTGAGTACAGACTAGTACCAGCGTCCTATGTCCCGCCCACACAGCAGTTCTGATTGGCTGTTTAGGTCTGACATTGATGAGCTCAGCTGCGGTCTCTGAAAAGTTAAACTTTTTTCAACTCTGAGCACCCTGAGTGCCGTGACAAAAACCGGCCACCGCCGAGAGCGTTTCAGCGCCGAGGGCGCTCAGCCCTGTAAACCGTGAACTACATAGAGAATGAATGGAAAATAGTCACCCAGAGTGGAACAAAACGCATTTGGTGGACACGCAGCCTTATTGTGAAGGTAAGAAGCAGAAATAGTAGTACACTCCAGTTGCTTTTGTTTTGCAGAAAGGCAGTTAAAGTTGTGCTGACTAACTCCACACCTCCATGTTTTCATTTCTTTCAACTCTCCTGAATATAAACAAAGTGCAAAGACCCTTGGTGTCATGATGCGGAGCACGGTGGGTGCACCATGCTCATGCTTTCAGCTAGTTTAGATTATTTTTCTGTACTTTTCTCATCCCAGCTTTATTTTGAGTATTGGTTTTGTCTGTATTGTCAGGAACCGAGCCGGCTTGGTTTCCCCTGGCTCGGTCCTGGCCTCTCTGTGTGTACGTGCCACGTTGTATGTATATTAGTATGTATTTATACATACTAATATACTAATATAATATACTGTGTGTGTTTATATATTTACATATTTATTCCATCTAGCTACAATGCTCCGCACTGGGTGTGTTTATATTTATATATCTATATATTTATTCCATCTAGCTACAATGCTCCGCACTGTGTGTTTATAGTATATCTACATATTATTCCATCTAGCTACATTGCTCCGCACTGTGTGTGTTTATATATTTACATATTTATTCCACCTAGCTGCAATGCTCCGTACTGTGGGTGTTTATATATTTACATATTTATTCCATCTAGCTACAATGCTCCGCACTGTGTGTTTATATATTCATATATTTATTCCATCCAGCTACAATGCTCTGCACTGTGTGCCTGTGTGTGTGTATATATATATATTTTATAGTAATATGTACATATGTATATTAGCTGCTCTTGCTTGCTTGTTTTTTTTCTTGCCTTCTGATTGTTGCTCTGAGTGTTGCTATCCCTGTACTGTTGCAATCCTGGAATCTCCCCGTTGTGGGACTAATAAAGGCTTATCTTATCTTATCTTATCTTATTTCTGTGTGCTTTTCCGTACCCATAGCCACTGCTTTCTGGCCGGCAGCAGTGAGGCAGCCTTTTGGGCTCATGCTGGAGTGAGCGCTGTCTAACTGTCTGTCGGTCTGACCACGCCCCCTCTCTATTACTGCCAGCTGTTCTCACTCCTGTGTACCATCTCCCCGCTCCTCGTCCAGGTGTGTCCAATTTGTGGAGCCAGCAATGCATGTACTTGAGCTTTTTTCCAGTCATGCATTGCTGGGTCATTGCGCTTCATGCAGTTGTCATTCGGCGTTTGAATCAGTCAATCAACCTTTATTGTCATGATGTTATGCATACAATTGTAGTGCAAGCAAGATGAAATTGCGTTTCTCTAGGCATCCGTAATGTAAAAAGAACATAATTTAAAAACACACTCACACCTCCCACCCCGACAGCCATTCACACATCCCTGAGACACATTTGAATATTACAGAAATGTTAACTTATTACAGTTGCAGTTAAAATGATAATAACTGCCTATGTATATATAAAACAATTAAAATGGCTAAGTGAATCTAAGTAGCTAAGAGAAATAAATACTTAAAACTGACTAAAACTATAATATGCATACCGTATAATATACATAATGTCCATAAAGTGCAGTAATATGTGTAAAGGATTCCGGATCAGCTGTTCAGCATCCTAACAGCTTGTGGAAGGAAGCTGTTGATCACTCTGGTGGTTCTGCCTCTGATGCTCCGGAATCGTTTGCCAGATGGCAGCAATTCAAAGTGTTTGTGCAAAGGGTGAGAGTGGTCCTTAACAAGGTTCAGTGCCCTGCTCCTACAACGGCTCTGAAAAAGTTGTTGAACAGAAGGGAGGGAAACTCCAATTATCTTCTCAGCTCCCTTAACTATCCTCTGCAGAGCTTTTTTGCCTTACATACTGCAACTGGAGTACCATGTTGCAATGCAGTACGTCAGAACACTCTCCACCACACCTCTGTAGAAGGTCCTGAGGATGCAGATGGGGAGAGAGGCCTGTTTGAGTTTCCTCAAGAAGTGCAGTCTCTGCTGGGCCCGCTTCCTGATCCCCAAGGAATTCTTGCTCCAGGTCAGGTCCTGCGAGATCTGCACTCCGAGGAACTTGAGGTTCTCCACTCTCTCCACCGAATGGCCGCTGATGCAGAGAGGGAAGTGTTCAGACCATGACCGCCGGAAGTCGATAATCATCTCCTTCATTTTGTCCATGTTGAGCACCAGATTGTTCTCCCTGCACCAGCCCTCCAGGTCTCTAACTTCTTCCCTGTACATTGATTCCTCATCCCTCTGAATATGTCCCACCACTGTGGTGTTGTCCGCAAACTTAATAATCTGGTTCCCCTCGTGTCTGGACATACAGTCATGTGTTAAAAGTGTAAACAACAGTGGACTGAGTATACAGCCTTGAGAGGATCCAGTGCTCAGCGTGATGGAGTTGGAGATGTGGTTTCCAACGCAGACAGACTTAGGTCTCTTGGTCAGGAAATCCAGGATCCAGAGACATGTGGCAGTGTTCAGACCGAGAAGGAATAATATCTTCATCAGTCTCTGGGGAATAATGGTGTTAAATGCTGAACTGAAATCAATGTACAGGAGTCTGGCATAGGTGTCTTTCTGATCCAGGTGGGTAATGACAGAGCGCAGGGTGGTGACTATAGCATCCTCTGTGGAGTGATATGAACGATACATGAACTGGAGCTGGTCATGAGATGCAGGGAGGCAGGCTGTGATGTGTGGTTTAACAAGCCGTTCAAAACACTTCATCACAATTGGTGTCAGTGCGACAGGACGATAGTCATTCAGACAGGACACAACCGCTTTCTTTGCCACTGGTACTATGATAGAGGTCTTAAAGCATCTAGGGACGATGGCCTGGCTCAAGGAAATGTTATATATGTCAGTCAGGACATCCGCCAACTCACTTGCGCAGACTCGGAGCACACGTCCTGGGATGTTGTCCGGACCTGCAGCTTTACATGCATTAACCCTGACTAGGGTCCTCCGTGTGTCCGCTGCGTTGATAGTGATAGCTGGCCCCACAGATGGTGAAGATGGGCCAGCCCTCCCTCTGATTGTCGAGGTTTGATGCTTCAAAATGTGCAAAAAAGTTATTGAGCCTGTCTGGAAGCAAAGCGTCATCATCATCGTCCCCCTGCCTAGACTTATAATCCGTCAACGCCCGTACTCCCTGCCACATCCGTTTGGTGGATGATTAAAACACTCAAGCACTCAAACACTTAAAACATTTGACCTTGAAGCCAAGGTCAAAAGGACTGGAACCCTCAGAGCTTGATTTGGATTCACTCGGACAGCTCCAGTATTGTGAGTATTAACTGTGTGTGTTTTCCTGGTGCCCTCACATTAGACTGTTGAGCATCCTGGAGGACTCCTTAGCATCTGAGGCATTCATCTGTTGGAACTGTTGGTCTGTGTTTGCGTTAAATAAATGTGTGTGGTGTAACCTGCGTGTAAATCCTCTTCCTTTTACCCCTCCTCCGTGAGCTGTGGAGAAGTGCACGAGGAGCTCATGACAGAATGACCCAGCCAAATAAAAGGATTTAGCGGGTTCACCCACATATCCTTTTTCCCTTCCTTTTTTGTCTATTATTTTTTGGGACTGACCTGTGTTGGAGTTGGCCATGGATTCGGCGCCCCGAAGCTATCCGTTGAGCTTGGGATAGGAGTGCTGCCAAGCATTAATGGACATTGATGGGCTCATCGCATCGGCCAGTGAATATTCTACCCCGGAGGACATTCTCTGGTACATAGGGCTGGCAGAGGCGGAGGTCTGGCAGGGCCCTCAGCTCGCTTGGCATGCCGAGGGAATCGAGAGGATTAACCAGTTTGCAGCGCTGCGCCGTGGGTGCAGCGAGGGTGCAGCGAAGGGCTGAAGAAATCCCCTAGAAAGACTGAGCTTGCGTCGCTCCTGGGGCTCCATTCTTCCTGCCTCCCGCCAGAGCAGGATGCCCGCTCCTGTTCTGTCTCCTCCAGCTCCAGCACCCAGCTCTCGACATCGTCCTGCGAGACGGCGCCATGAGAGTCCTTCTCCTCCATCAGTGGCTATCACCCCTACAGTTCCTGCGAGATTAGACTGGACTGACTCAGGAACTCCCACCTCCCTTGCCATGGACACGGCTCCTCCTCCACCCGTTGAAGAGGACCGAATCACCGTGAACACAGAGAGGGATTACAGCCTGCCAGCTGCAGCAGTGAACATCGAAGACCGAGATGACAGGCAAGTGTCTTTTCATTCAATCCATTTTGGTGACAATAAACCTTGTCTGCCTCCCGGGAGAGGAACCCAGTTACAGCAGTCCGCTGGGCTCCCTCTACTAGCTGCAGCTAATAACCCTTCTCCTACCCCCTCTGTGTCTCCTCCTTTAATTCCTGAGTGTCTGCCAGTCCAAGAACCAAGCCCCCAGACGGTGGAGGAGGTTGGGCCCTATATGATCCTGCCCAGGGGCCTGCACGGAGCCGTTTCCCTGCAGCCAGGCCAGTGGAATCCCCAGTGTTGGAGCCGCTGCAGGAGGACAATGGGACTGCTAGCACCATCTTGCCAGCTGTGGAGGCGTCCGCAGCAGACTGGGAACATGAGCTGGACCTCCTTGAGGCCGGGCCTGAGTGTTCATCGCCAGGATCGACGGAGTCCTGGACAGTGGTGGAGCTCGAGCTCAGGCAAGTTTTTTCTCTTGTTTTTCTGATTGCAGTTTTAGAGAGATCTTGTCTGGCTCTAGGTGAGGACAGTCAGGCGCAGTGCACAGCTGCATCTGAACTTCCCTCGCCGGGCTCCGCCGCTGCTGGCTACCCTAACAACCCTGTTTCTTCTCCCGCTCCTGAGCCATTTTCTAGGGTCCCCGGAGAGTAACAACCATCTCCAGGCATCCTCGTGGAGCCGGTCTCTCCGCCTGACAACATCGTGGGTCCAGCTCCCCTGAGGTCTGAGGTCGTCATGTGGTCCCCTCCACAGGCTGTATCGCCGTGGGTGCAGCAGGGGGGTTAATTGTTGTCCCTGGGCGGGGTGTTGTGTTCCCACCTTTCCTGTTCCCCCTACCTTCCACCCGGGTTTGTGTTGTTTGTTCCTGTTGGGGGGGCTCTGTCAGGAACCGAGCCGGCTTGGTTTTCCCCGGCTCGGTCCTGGCCTCTCTGTGGGTATGTGCCACGTTGTATGTATGTTAGTATGTATTTCTGTGTGCTTTGCCATACCCATAGCCACTGCTTTCTGGCCGGTAGTGGTGAGGCAGCCTCTTGGGCTCACGCTGGAGTGAGCGCTGTCTAACTGTCTGTCAGTCTGACCACGCCCCCTCTCTATTACTGCCAGCTGTTCCCCCTCCCGTGTGCCATCTCCCCGCTCCTCGCCCAGGTGTGCCCAATTTGTGGAGCCAGCAATGTATGTCCTTCAGGAGCCTTTTTCCAGTCATGCATTGCTGGGTCACTGCGCTTCATGTGGTCGTCATTCGCCATTTGAAGCCAAGGTCAAAAGGACTGGAACCCTCAGAGCTTGATTTGGACTCACTCGGACAGCTCCAGTATTGTGAGTATTAACTGTGCGTGTTTTCCCGGTGCCCTCACACTAGACTGTAGACTGTCCTGGAGGACTCCTTAGCTTGTGAGGCATTCGTCTGTTGTAACTGTTGGTCTGTGTTTTGTGTTAAATAAATGTGTGTGGTGAAACCTGCTTGTAAATCCTCTTCCTTTTACCCCTCCTTTGTGCGCTGTGGAGAAGCGCATGAGGAGAACATGACATGTATGTTGTTATGTGAGTTGCTGTTTGTTTTTCTGTTTTTGGGAGTTCCTGTTTTTCTTAGTTTAATTGCTATAGTCCTGTTTATTTATATTATGTGTCCAGGGTCATTATAAGCTTGTTTATTATCATTATGTGTTTGTGATCATTTTGTATTCCTAATTGTATCTTCCTGGTTTTTGACATGAGTCTACCCTTGTCTTCGCGCTCACTTCTCTTCCTGTTTAGTGGTGTTCATGAATATTTTATTATTAGTATCTCTTTGTTTTGTCTTTTCTCTTGCCCTCGCCTTGGTGGTCTATGGTTATTTTCTCATTGTGTATTACTTGGTTTCAGTCCCATTCTTGTAATATTCCACATTCAGTATTAGTTATCTTTTGCCATTGTTCCTCCTGTACTTTTATTTTGATTTTTGCCCAGTGTTTACTTCCACTTTGAGCTCAAGTTTGCAGGTTGTCACAGCTGTCATTTGTTAGTCTGATTATCCTCGCTCGTTACCCACACCTGTCATCATTTGTTATTATTTCCTCTGTGTCCTATTTAAGGGCCGCTGCACCGCAGTTTGTTGCAGCATCCTTCTCTTTGACCAGATCTGAGTCCCACATCCTATAATCATTTTTGTCTTTGTATCCTGACTAGTGTTCCTGGTCTATCCGGCGTTTCCGCACACTTTAGCTGTAGTGCTATTTGCTTCTCCTGTATCCTCCCTACTTTCACCTAAGTTTGTAAGTGTATTCTTGCCTTGTTATATTTTTGTGTTTTTATTAAATTTCCTGCAAACTCAGCTCCAGCGTTTGGGTCTTCATTCCGCCCCTGCCTGGGAAATTTATGACACTTGCCTACACAAATAAAATGTATTAAGTTATTTTGAAGACAAATTTGGGGGCCAAAAATTGATTATAGACTACTTGTTTTTGGCCAAGGAAGAACTAAAATTATAGTGGCTCAGAGAGCACATTTGCTGTGCACCCTGTAGCTCCACAATTCAATACAAATTCAAGTATATAAAACAAATATGCATGGTCTTACTTTTACCTGTAAATGAAATCCATCCTCCTATCCCTCTGGACAAAAACTCAGTGAATTTGATGTAAAAGTCTTCATTGTCTTTTTAGTTTTAAAGGTCTCTCTGTCTCAATCGAGATTACTGCCAGTTTTGACTGAAAGTCCAATTTTGAGAATTTTTTTTAAGTTTAGCGATTAAATCTTCCATTTTCAGTCTGTATAAAATTGAAGCACAAATGGAGTCCTCGGTACTGTCGACTTTCTGATTTTATCTTTAGTGTTGGCGTAGAAGAAGAGCAACCGGGACAAACTCCTGTGCCTACGGTGCTCAAGCATGCCCTCCCTCACTGGAGCAACATTACTGCAGAGCCTCTGACCATGATTTTTAACTAAAATTTTATGTCAGATTAGGAAGACTGTGGAGCGTGTAAATAACGAGGTAATAACGAGGCGGATTTGACTCAGACAGTTTATTACACATCTCACACAGAAGCATAGTCAGAATGAATACTCAGCAGAGACTCTCCTCTTAAAAAGCATGGCATTCTTCTAGATTCTAGAAGAATACCATGAATGCTTCTAGAATCTAGAAGCTTCTCACACACAAAAGGTCACATTGCATTCACTTCCTTAATCCTTTAACATCCTTCCAGAAGTTTCTAACACACAAAAGATCACACGTCACACCTCCCTGTTATCTCCCAGGGAAACTCTGCTCTTTGTTCTTGTCTAAGATGCTATACAATTATGCACTCCCCATGTGTCACCAAATGACCCCCCCGAGCGTCTTGGATAGAACAATAGAATGACAGTCCATATGCTGTGGTAGAATCATTAAACATCAATCCACATGCTGCTTGGGCTTCAGTCTTCTTCCGTATCTGCTGTAACCAGGATTCACCGCCTCCGCGGTGCTGTCATGCTGGGGGGCTGATGTTTGAGGGGTAAAAGTCTGTCCGTGTGGGTGCTCTGGGGAATCTTTTCTCTGGGAAGCTCCCCGTGGGGGTCTTCCACGCCGAGGGGCCCTCGCCAACAGCACTTGCTCGTCCGCCACCACAAAAGCGGGTTTAAGTCTGTCTATGCCAATCTTTTCCCTCTTACCCCCCAAATCTAGCAAAAAAATGCTTGTCCTCTGTTTCCAGCACTCTTAATGGTCCATCATAAGGTGGGCGCAGTGGAGGGCGATGGGCATCGTGTCTGACAAAAACGAACTCCGCGTTTTTCAAAGTTTTAGGCACAAAAACGCGCGGAAAACTGTGGTGAGCAGGGCCCGGCAGCGTGCTTGTGTCTATGCTACGCTGCAACAGCTGAGACGGGGAGCTGCCCGGCGCGGGGTTATCTGGAAGAAACTCCCCGGGCAGCCGAAGTGGCTGCGCAAAAATGAGTTCAGCCAGGGAAGCTTCCAGATCCTCTTTAGGTGCAGAACGTAACCCCAATAAAACCCACGGTAGCTTGTCTACCCAATTTGCATCCATCAGTGACGCCCTGAGAGCCGCTTTCAATGACTTATGAAAACGTTCGCATAATCCATTAGCCTGTGGATTGTACGTGGTTGTGTGGTGAATTGTGACACCCAGGCTGCGGGCCATTGTTGACCAGAGTTCGGAAACAAATTGAGAGCCTCTGTCGGACGTAATATCCGACGGGACTCAAAAACGCGCCACCCATGCTGTTAAAAACGCGCGCGCCACCTCCTCAGCTGTGGTTGCCGCCAGTGGAACCACTTCCGGCCAGCGCATGGTGCAGTCCACCATTGTCAGAAGGTGCATGCACCCCTGTGATGGCAGGAGGGGGCCCACGAGGTCCACGTGAACATGGTCGAACCTCTTAGCCGGGATGCGAAACGGCTCCAAGGGAGCCTTCGTGCGTCTGTGTACTTTGGCTCGTTGGCACGCCATGCAGGCTGCTGCCCACTCTTTGACTTGTTTGCGAAGGCTCAGCCACACGAATTTCTCTCCTACCATTTTGACTGACGCGCGCACTCCCGGGTGCGCCAAAGAATGAATCGAGTCAAACACGCGGCAGCGCCACACGGCCGGGACCACAGGACGCGGGCGCCCAGTGGAGACATCGCAGATTAGGGGGGGGCATGCCGTCTTGCAGCACCCTGCTCTCCAGCCTTAACCCTGTTGGTCAAGACTGGAGCGCGCGCACATCCGCGTCACTAACCTGCTCCGCGGCCGTGGCTGCGTAATCTATCCCCACACAGACTGGGGCCGCCACGGTGCGCGAGAGGCAGTCTGCCACTACATTCAGTTTACCCGAGACATGCTGAATATCGGTAGTAAACTCTGAGATCGCAGCCAACTGTCTCTGCTGCCGGCCCGACCACGGTTCTGAAACCTTGGCCATCGCGAATGTTAGCGGCTTGTAGTCAACGAACACGGTGAAACTGCGCCCTTCCAGCCAGAACTGGAAGTGGCGAATGGCCAGGTGGAGAGCCAGCAACTCCCTGTCGAACGCGCTGTATTTACGTTCACTGTCGCGCAAAGTCCTGCTGAAAAAGGCAAGCGGCTGCCAAGCCCCGGTTACGCGCTGCTCCACAACCGCCCCTATGGCCACATCTGAAGCGTCAGTGGTGAGCGCTATGCGGGCCGTTGGGTCTGGATGTGCCAGCGATGCAGCGTTTGCCAGGGCTGCTTTGACTTCCGAGAACGCCCGCTCTCGCTCCAGGGTCCATTCAACCTTATCCGCCGGCTTCTGTTTTCTGAGCGCGGCGTACAGTGGTTGCATGAGCTGTGCTGCGTGGGGAAGGAAACGGTTATAAAAATTCACCATTCCCAAAAATTCTTGTAGCGCCCTGACCGTTTGCGGCCGGGGAAAATCTGCTACTGCGCGCACTTTGTCAGGCAGCGGTACTGCTCCTTCGAGAGAGACGCGGTGGCCCAAAAAATCAATCCCCGTCACCCCAAACTGACATTTCGCTGGGTTGATTATTAACCCGTGCTCTTCCAACCTCCAGAAAACCGTCGTGAGGTGGGTTTCGTGTTCATCTTCGGACGCGCTGGCTACCAAGATATTGTCCAAGTAGACGAACACGAAAGGGAGATTGCGCAGCACTGCATCCATCATGCGTTGGAACATCTGTGCAGCCCCTTTAAGCCCAAATGGCATGCGCAAAAACTCGAATAAACCGAATAGAGTTATCACCGCTGTTTTGGGTATGTCCACAGCGCGCACTGGGACTTGGTGGTAACCGCGGACCAGGTCTATTTTAGAAAAAACGCGCGCTCCTGCCAGGTGAACGGAAAAATCCTGAATGTGAGGAATTGGGTAGCGGTCGTGCGCTGTGGCGTTGTTCAACCTGCGGAAATCCCGGCAAGGTCGCCACGAACCCTCAGCTTTAGGGACCATGTGTAGCGGGGAAGCCCATGGGCTGTTTGAACGCCTGATGATGCCCAACCTCTCCAGGTTGGCGAACTCCTTGCGCGCTATGGCCAGTTTAGCTGTGTCCAAGCGCCGAGGTTTTGCAAAAACGGGCGGCCCGGTGGTGGTGATAAAATGCTCCACCCCGTATTTAGCGATGGCTGCCGAAAATGTCGTGACAGTGAGTGCTGGGAACTGAGTGAGCAGTGTGTGGAACTTACCGCATGCAGCTGTGACGTTGGCTTGTGCTGTTGGCCGGGACGCTCGAGCTATACAGGGGATAGAATCAAAGGACAGTGCATTAACTAGGCGCCTGTTAGCGACATCAACCAACAAACCATGTGTGCACAAAAAATCAGCCCCCAGTATATTGAAATTCAATGCTGCTATGACAAAAGTCCACTCAAATGTACGGCCGTGTAGAGACAGGAGTAGAGTCCTCTCACCAAAGGTCTTAATCTCCGAGCCGTTTGCTGCTGCCATCTCGGGGCCGCTAGATCCTGCCAGCCGGTCGGTGTAGGTCGGCAGGATGAAACTCATCTGGGCGCCGGTGTCCACGAGGAAATGCCTCCCCGAGCGTGCGTCCGTCAAGTACAGCAGCTTGTTCTCCTCCCCGAGGGTCACGGCTGCTACTGACCCCCGGTCTTGGCGTTTCCCGAGCGCTTGAACTGGCACGGTGGTATACATTTGCGTGCCCTCTCTGCGAAGCGGCGGTGGTAGAAACAAAGGGTGTCTCCCCCGTGTTCTTTGGCCCCCGCTGCTGCTGTCGTCGGTGGCTCTGCTGCTGCCGTCGATGGCTCCTCGCCTCCTCCTGCTGTCGCGCCGAGCTCCGTCGCTGCTGCCATGGTCGTGAACTTTCTGCTGGCGATGATGATCCGGTTTGCTTCTCGGGCCAGCGCACGATAGTCCCGCTTGGCCAGCAATGGCGAATGGGCCAGGGTCGCTCTCGTCGCTGAGGGAAGGTTCCGGAGGAAGAGATGGGTAAAAATGAAATGGTCGTCGTCCGTGCCAGCATCTTCTCCATCAGGAGAAGATGCTTCTCTCAGCATCTTCTCCATCAGGTCAATGGCCGACCCATTTCCTAACCCAGTCCGCGTCAGGAGTCTCTCTGCTCTCTCACCATCCGAGAGTGTGTAGTGCTGGATGAGTGCAGCCTTCAGCGCGCTGTACTTGTCGTTGGTTGGTGGCTGATCGAGCAGGGTCTCCACGTGCTGAGCCGTACGGGCGTCGAGCGTGGCGACCACATAGTGGAACTTCGTGTCATCCGCCAATATCCCCCGGAGGGCGAACTGTGCCTCAACTAGGTGGAACCAGGAGCGCGGATTGTGCTGCCAAAAATCCGGTAGCTTGATTGCAACAGAATATGCTTGGCTGGGGGCTCCCAACGAGGCTGGCTCCGGGGATCTTTCGCCGTGTTCCATGATTCGTCTTGGGTCACCAGTGTGGAGCGTGTAAATAACGAGGCGGATTTGACTCAGACAGTTTATTACACATCTCACACAGAAGCATAGTCAGAATGAATACTCAGCAGAGACTCTCCTCTTAAAAAGCATGGCATTCTTCTAGAAGCTTCTCACACACAAAAGGTCACATTGCATTCACTTCCTTAATCCTTTAACATCCTTCCAGAAGTTTCTAACACACAAAAGATCACACGTCACACCTCCCTGTTATCTCCCAGGGAAACTCTGCTCTTTGTTCTTGTCTAAGATGCTATACAATTATGCACTCCCCATGTGTCACCAAAAGACTAAATATTTTATACACACATTAGGTACATTATATAGACTATGGACAAGGAGGACATGCAATTAAAGCTCCTACAAACATTACATTTTTGACATACACAGGGCTGTTACCAGGAATGCGCATCTTGACCGAGCTCTAACTGGGCTGTGAAGGATTGCTCAATCCTTTTGAGGCTGTGTTTGTTGCTGCTTCACCTGGCCTCTCTCCCTTGTACAGGCAAATTTGGAACAGGAAATGCGCAGATTCTGCAATCTTAAATACGAAGGGTTCTTTTTCAAAAACAGATTAGTCCAATTGGTTTAATATTGAGAAAAACAACATTTTCATCTGTTAGTTTATAGGTGTTAGTATTTGCAATTCAGCTTCTAAGACATGGTTACTTGAAATATGAGTATCTCAGACATAATAAAGCAAAAAAATCGAACATCAACTCATTGTTACTTTGTGGCAATTTATTAGAACTTTTTTTTTCTCGCAAAAACAGATAAGTCCACAAGCCATTCTTTTGCAAAAACAGACATGTTCTGAAACCCATGCTATTTTGTCTGGAACATACTTGAATGTCTATAAGCATCAAAGTATGATTGGCACACTGACTTAGGCATATCCACTCAGTAAAATGGTATAATATAGCTATAATAAACCTATAATTCAAGATTCAAGATTCAAGATTTATTGTCAATACTACTATACGTACAGGACATACAGGAAAATTGAAATGGCGTTTCTGTCTCTCTCTCTTCATTGGTGTGCACAGTATAAAAAGAAAAGGAATAAGGCTGGAAAAAAAAAGAAAACAACAACAGCAGTCTAATATGCAATATGTACAGTAATGCAACTCGTCGTGCAAATGGCAACAAGAAGGACCCAGACCTCCCATAGTGCAAAATTGAGATAAACGATTAACAATGATAAAACCCAGCAATTCTATATGCAGACAACTAGAGATATAATACAGTTAGGCCCAGAAATATTTGGACAGTGACACAATCTTCATGATTTGGGCTCTGCATGCCACCACACTGGATTTGAAATGAAACAACTACAACGGAATTGAAGTGCAGACTTTAAGGTTTAATTCAAGGGGTTGAACAAAAATATATGATTAAACATGTAGGAATTGTAGCTATTTTTATACAAACGCTCCTCATTTCAGGGGCTCAAAAGTAATTGGACAAATAAACATAACCCTAAATAAAATGTTACTTTTCAATATTTTGTTGAGAATCCTTTGCAGGCAATGACTGCCTGAAGTCTGGAACCCATGGACATCACCAAACGCTGGGTTTCCTCCTTTGTGATGCTTTGCCAGGCCTTTACTGCAGCTGTCTTCAGTTGTTGCTTGTTTGTGGGTCTTTCTGCCTTAAGTTCTGTCTTGAGCAAGTGAAATGCATGCTTGATTGGGTTGAGATCTGGTGACTGACTCGGCCATTGCAGAATATTCCACTTTGTTGCTTTAAAAAACTCCTGGGTTGCTTTTGCAGTATGTTTTGGATCATTGGTGAAGCACCGTTTAATCAACTTTGCTGCATTTGGCTGAATCTGAGCAGAAAGTATATCCCTATACACTTCAGAATTCATCCGGCTGCTTCTGTCTTTTGTCACATCATCAATAAACACAAGTGACCCAGTGCCATTGGAAGCCATGCATGCCCATGTCATCACACTGCCTCCACCATGTTTTACAGAAAATGTAGTGCTTTGGATCATGAGCTGTCCCACTTCTTCTCCAAACTTTCTTCTTCCCATTATTCTGGTACAAGTTGATCTTAGTCTCATCTGTCCAAAGAATGCTGTTCCAGAACTGGGCTGGCTTCTTCAGGTGTTTTTTGGCAAAGTCAATTCTGGCCTTTCTATTTTAAGATAAGATAAGATAAGATAAGATAAGATAAGCCTTTATTAGTCCCACAATGGGGAAATTCCAGGATTGCAACAGCACAGGGACAGCAACACTCAGAGCAACAATCAGAAGGCAAATATATATATATATATATATATATATATATATATATATATATATATATATATACGTATATGTGTGTGTGTATATGTGTGTATGTATATATATATATGTGTGTGTGTGTGTGTATATATATATATATATATATATATATATATATATATATATATATATAAGATAAGATAAGATAAGCCTTTATTAGTCCCACAATGGGGAAATTCCAGGATTGCAACAGCATAGGGATAGCAACACTCAGAGCAACAATCAGAAGGCAAGAAAAAAACAACAACTAGTAAACATATGTCCATATTACTATAAATGTATATATATATATATATATATATATATATATATATATATATATATATATATATATATATATATATATATATATATATATATATATATATAGACACACAGTGCAGAGCATTATGGCTGGTGAATGTGCAGCAGAAAGTCTAAGCTCTCTCTCCGCGGATGCAGCGGGCCAGCTGGAAGTCTTTGGGCATGATGGTGACCCCCTTAGCGAAGAAGAGACCCACCAGGTGGGCCTTGCTGGTCTCCTGCAGAGCCATGACGGCGAAGCTCAGGAAACGCAGGACGGTCTTGAAGTCCTGAGCGATCTCCCTCACCAGGCGCTGGACGGGCAGCTTACGGATGAGCAGCTCCGTGGATTTCTGGCAGCGACGGATCTCTCTCAGAGCCACGGGCCTGTGACGGCGAGGCCTCTTCACTCTGCCGGTGGCCAGAGCGCCTCTCCGAGCAGCCCTGGTGGCTAGCTGTCTCCTGGGGGGCTTCTTCCTCCAGTAGATTTTACGGGCGGTCTGCTTGGTTCTTGTCATCGCTCTTTATTATTCTGTCTTATATTTCTTTCACGCCGCCTAAACTCCAGCCCGGCACCCGCGTCCTTTTCGCTACAGCTCCCGGTATGTCGAGTTTCCCATTAGCACCGGGCGGTGGCCAAGTGCTAGCTAGCATTAGCTCCTCCCCGCTGTAACGTCTCCCGCTGCAAACCGTGGCTCCGTCCGCCAACCCGGGAGACCTCCGGGGCGATCCGTGCGTCCGTGATATATATACAGAGTGAAAGGTGTAGAAAGAAGAAGGAAGATAAAAAAAAAAGGCTGTTGCAACAGGCAGCCGACTCGTGTGGCGCCGCCGGTCCGTCTATATATATATATATATATATAGACACAGTGCAGAGCATTGTAGCTAGATGGGATAGATATATAAGTATATAAACACAGTGCGGAGCATTGTAGCTGGATGGAATAAATATATGAGTATATAAACACACAGTGTGGAGCATTTTTGAGGCTGATTCATGGTTTGCACCTTGTGGTGAATCCTTTGTATTTACTCTCATGAAGTCTTCTCTTGATGGTAGACTTAGATACAGATACACCTACTTCCTGGAGAGTGTTATTCACTTGAGTGGATGTTGTGAAGGGGTTGTTCTTCACCATGGAAAGGATTCTGCGATCAGCCACCACTGTTGTCTTCCGTGGACGTCCAGGCCTTTTTGAGTTCCCAAGCTCACCAGTGCACTCTTTTTTTTCTCAGAATGTACCAAACTATTGATTTGGCCACTCCTAACATTTCTGCTATCTCTCTGATGGATTTCTTCTTTGTTTTCAGCCTCAGGATGGTCTGTTTCACCTCCATTGAGAGCTCCTTTGACCGCATGTTGTGTGTTCACAGCAACAGCTTCCAAATGCAAACGCCACACCTGGAATCAACTCCAGACCTTTTAACTGCTTAATTGATGACAGGTTAATGAGGGAAGAGCCCATGCAGCCTTCTGAGTCAATTGTCCAATTACTTTTGGTCCTTTGAAAAAGAGGCAGCTATGTATTAAAGAGATGTAATTCCTAAAACCTTGCTCCAATTTGGATGTGAATACTTCCAAATTACAGCTGAGAGTCTGCACTTTAAGCCCATATTGATTATATAATTGTATCCTGAATATGTTTTCGTAAACAGCTAAAATAACAAAACTTGTGTCACTGTCCAAATATTTTTGGGCCTAACTGTACCTGTAGTTGCAGTTCAATGTGGTAGTGTAGGTGCAGATAGTAGCAGATAGGACTGCACGTGATCAGTATTGCAGACAGACAGACGGCAGCAGATATGGCATTTGTACAAATGGTTGCGGTTAATGTTAAAGTGCAGAGACATACAGCAGCAAAGTAGCAAGAATTCTGAATATTGCTCACTGTTCCAACCTCGTTTGCGCCCTACTGGTGAACGCATCACTGGTTCATCTGCTTCATCAAAATTATCCATATTTGACATAAAATGCAACAAAAATGTTAAAAAAATGGCAGAGAAATCACTCATAGCAAGCAGGAGCTGTGTTCCAAATGCTCACTCCTTGCCCATATAGTGTACGATATAGTGAATGCGTAGCCAACGGAGCAACGAGAGAAGAGCTTCACATCACAACATAAACTACCTTAAGGTATTTATATTTAATAATTCAGCAAAAATGATTTGTTTTAATACACATTTACTACAAATTACATGCAGGTATTCATTGTTTTTCCACCGTTAGTCTGTTGCATTTTACTGTCTCACGTGATGACGTCATTAACCGTGCCGTGAAAACAAGCCCAGTAGTGTCCGAAAGTGGTTAATTTTATTGTTATATTGAGTTTACTGTATAGTCCACTATATCTAAATTCGCTATATAGCGAATAGGGAGGGAGCGAGTGAGTGAACATTCCGAACACAGCCAGGAAAATCAATCAGAGCGAGCAGACCAGGAAGACAGCCATGATGAGTCACGTGACCCAAATACCAAGCGCTGATTTGCCCTGTGGAGTTATCTGCTTCTTTAAAAAAAAAAAAAAAAAAAAAAACCCTCCCGGTGTTTTTCGGCTTTTGAAAAAAAAAACAAAAAAACATGAATTTGGTGGTGTCTATAACATAGGACATATCGGATTTTGAGAAAAAAAAAAAACAATTTGAGCTTCTAGGTAATGTTTGATGTAAAGAGGGAAATTTTCTTGGAAGTGATGTTTATCGGTTTTTGCAAACAAACTCTTTATATTAAAATATTGTTGAAATGACTGGAATCATTCAGAAATTACATTTATACCTACAAGACAAATTAGTTCACAAATAATGACATATTTATAGTTCTTTTTTTTCATGATAACAAGTGTGGCGCTGCCTCCCCTGCCTCCCCTTACCGCACATCACTGATAAATGTATTATGGGCAGATGCTCTACTACTAGGCCACCACTCCAGTATTCTGCAATTAAATGTTAATCATGATCATTATTTAATATTATTATTTATCATTATCATTATTTAGGTTGGATGTTTATGACTGCAACTATTTTGTTTTTCAAGGTGAGAAACACTCCTATTAATAGTAATGCATCCGCTCCCACAGCCCGATGGTTGTGGGTGCATGACTGGGTCATACCAAAGACCATAAAAACTTCTTGCCAAATCATATATGCAGATGATGATATGCTGTGATGACCCTGAAAGGGAGCAGCTGAAAGATTAAAATATTTGGTCTGAAACCTAATGCCGACGTCTACCCAATGTCTTGCCAATGTGCAAATGACTGCTATAAGATGTATTCCTTTTTTGGGTTTATGCTGTATATAAATAGCATTTATATAGTGCACTTGCTGTATGAGAACTTTAATACTTTAAATGGTCTTACTTATGCTGGAATTAATAGGGAAATGGGGGAGGTAACTGAAGGGATATGAAGTGGTTGGAAGGGGTGGGGGATGAGGAGGTGGGGAGGGAGTGAGCGAGAAAGAAAGAAAAACAAAGTGAGAGAAAACACAAGAAACAATTGCTGCTTCTGAGAAGGTCTCAGCATGAGTCTGATATCTGCACCTGGAAGAGAACAGAGGCGTGTGTGTGTGTGCATGTGTATGTGTGCGCGCACAAGAGAAAGTGTGTGTGTAGGTGTATGTGTGCGTGTGTGTGTGTGTGTGGGGGGGGTCTAGGTGTGTCTGTGTAGGGGGCGTAGGTGTTTGTGTGTGTGGTTTGCCAGGAAACATTCCACAAAATGAGGGTAGGAGGAGGCCACAGCAATGCCAACTCCAGGACTGTGAGCCAGGAAGACAGTGCCCCCATCACCTGGGCAACCCACAGCCCCCACAGAGTACAAATGTCCCGCGACCCACCAGCCCCAGGACAGCCAGGCACTCATACCAGGAGGAAGGGCAAGGCAAGGGGGGTGGGCCCCCTTCCCCCCAGGCTGGGACGTGGCCCCAGGGGCAGGCGCACCCCTGCAGGCATGCCCCCACAGGAGTGGATCTGTGGCCACTCTCGGCCCCCAGACACACACCCCTGGAGCCACCAGGCACCCACACCCAGAGGAGGCGGCACTGAGGAGCCACAGGGGAAAGCGCCCCCCCCCCCCAAGATGTATTGGTTGGTGTGACGTATGTATGCTGTTGGCTTTCCAAATGCATCCAGTTAAGTGTTGCAAAGCACCACAATGAGCATAACATAGAGCAGAACAGGCTTATTGTTATTTCACACATGTACAAAAAGTTTAGTCTTTGAAGTCCACAGCTGCTTGGGGCTACGCTGTTTATTTTAGTGTCAGGATCGTGTCAAAACAAAATGTATTAAATAATTTGGTTTGTGAACAACTTTGAGATAGTTTGAAGTGCCTTTTTAATTCTTTAAGAATTTGTTTCAAATCCATTTTAAGCATAATGGCAGTCAGTAATTTTCAGTATATTCTTTTCATGACATTAAAAAAATAATCCCTTTGTCTTTTAAAGCACTCAAGCACAGAAGTAAAACAGGGCAGAAGTCATGTTCACTTAAAGTGAGCACGCCATCAAAGACCAGTATTCCCTTTTATCTTCCCTACAGAATTTCAACTATAGAGTCATTGCATTTGATCTTTATATGATTTATTCATTTAGACCAGCTTTAAAAATAATAATAAAAAAAAACTATAGGCTTAAACATATGAAAGAGAAATAGTACACAAACTACAAAAATCATATTTCAAAATTCATGCCATATAGTTTTGTTGGGTTGTGTCTTAGTCTACTATTAGTGGTACACATTAAAGAAGTGTGAGAGAAGGCAAAAAAAAAAAAAAAAAAAAGCAATATGGGAAGCAGAGGCACTGGGGCATCTCATTCCGTATTGGCATCCGCATATGTATATAAATCATCATACGTCATTTTTATGATTCATGGGGTGAGCAGTGTCCTCAGGTGCCAACAGTACAAATTATCCAAATACACAAACATGCCCAGGGACGTGGTGTGAAGCAAATTAATTACACAAATACCATAAAGTCCATCAGCGTGATTTAAATAATGGAGTGTGCCGGATGAGGAGCCATGCGGATGGTTTTAAACAATGACATGGATGTTGAGTTTTAACAAAGACAAGGATCATAAAGTGTTACCGTCGCTGCGTTTTAATAATGCTCTGTGTGAAATTTAATTATGATGTTGGAATGATTTATACACCGCCGAGCGTATACTCAGGAAGGTCTGTTTCACTGAATGTTAGAGAGCTGGTTTATACTGCATGATAACAGGATGGCAAAAACGGTTATCTGTGCCCTTCTTGAAGTTGTATTGAATCTACAGTCCCGCCACAGAACCACATCAGTGAGCTCAGCCTCATCTAGCATTAAGTAGATTCTCTGTTAGGGCTGGGCTATATACTATAGCTAAAAAAAAAAATGTATCTCCATACTTTTTTGGCTATATCACTATACACAATGCATATCGCGATATGTATTTTGAGTACTGAATGTCCTTTTTTTACTTGCATATATACTGTATGTATATACATATACTGCTGAAAAAATAAAAGGAACACTTTGAAAACACATTAGATTTTAATGAGAAAAAATAAGCTGGATATGTACACTGATATGGACTGGATAATGTGTTAAGAATGAAAAGATGCCACATCTTTTGATGGAAATGAAAATTATCAACCTACAACCTACAGAGGGCTGAATTCAAAACACTCCAAAACTTACTCAGATTAAAAAGTGTTCCTTTTATTTTTTTGAGCAGTATATATACAGTATATACTGTATATATAAAGTATCTTCCTTTTCATCTTTGCTCGCTGCAGTTCAGATTTCTCTGTGAGCATGCAGGGGCCAGGGCAGCCTTACTGAGCTAGTGAGCTTCTGCTTTCAGACTTCAGCAGCCAAGCTGCAGACAAACCTGTCTTGCAGTGGCAGCTCATATTAATGTGATGAATATTCGAGTATGGGTGATATAATGAAATATGTATCACAGGCGGCCAGATGTACCGATACAACAAATATATTTGGTATATTGCCCAGCCCTAATCTCCATATATCATAAATTAAAATCCATGAAACATGCATATATGCATATGTCCACTGCATTTTTCAAATACCCAACACAACCAATACTGCAACTATTCACAGAAGGAAGAAGGGGCATGGAGGCCGTTTAGAAAAACAAATTACAAATGTGCTTAAGAATTGCAAGGAATTTCAACAACCATGTTTTATTCATTACAGCTCAGGGCAGTTCAGTTTGTTTATGTGAGCATGGAATACCGTTTCATATAGGAACGGATAACGCTGGCAAACAGAAGAATCTGATCAGACCTAAATGAAACAGTCATTGTTGCCTCTGACAGACTGCTATGATGAAGAGGAGTAAACTAGATTGTGACTAATGCACAAGTTCAAAGGATTCTAGAAGACATGGCATACTGCTGATCTGTTATAGAGGACAAAATAAATGAAGGTCCTTGCTTGATGAAAAAAAAAATCATAAATTTCACATAATGGTCACTGTTCAGTCTGTGATGTGTTTTCTACCCCTAAAATGGAAAATGTCTGACTATAATTTTGCATCTTAGATCAGTGGTTCCCAACCTTTTTTTTGCCTCGTGGACTGGGTACACATAATAGCTTTTTTTGCACAGATGGGGGTGGGGGGTGGAGTGTAAAATGAATGGAATCCATCAGTACCAAAACAAAGTTGACATGGTTTGATAGGCAGGACCCAAATGACAGAAACCACAACAGGAGACAGCAGGTAAGGTGCAAAAGTAAGTATTTTATTGTGCAAAACTGTAAATGTTGATCAGACTGGTAGCCCTGTGGGTAGAAAGGGGAAAACAGGATGAATAACTGCAACAAGATATACAAGATCTTTTACTATGTAATCTGAGGCTTTCTTGGTGATTACTGCAGACAGACAGCTGTTCCAAAGAGCTGGAGAAGATGACTTGCAGCAGCAGCAGTGAAGAGGAAAGGTCAGGAGAAGTGTGCTGATGGTGAAGGGAGGAATTGTGCCCAGGCCTGGGGCTTTACTCCTGATAGGGTACTGGAAGAATGATTGGTGAGTTAATGTATGTTTCTTACTTGGTTTCAGGGCTTCCAGGGGGAGAAAGATCCAGGCTGCACCACCGGTGAGGTCCTGAGTCCGGAAGAGGAGCTCCAGAGGGGAACACTGGGATAGGAGGAGACAGAGCAATCCAAACAAGCACTGAGGCAAAAGCTTGGAAGTTCAGGCTTACGTGGGAACCAGGGAAAAGTCCAGACAACAGGGAGGGAAGGCAGGAGGGGAGGCTGGCAGCGAGCAAGTATGAGTACACACCCTTAAAGAGCAGGAGATTTCCAAGACACTCGACGGTGGTGTCGGGGCAATCCCAGACTGATGGAATGCCAGCTCACCCCTTAAATAGGGTGGAGCTGGACAGCCGTGCAGCTGGAAGGAATCACAGGCAATTAAGGTAGAGTGATGTACTGTATGTGTGTGTGCATGTTCACCACTGACATGACAAAAGTTCCAGATTAAAAAGAGAAACTCACCTTAGTGGGAGCCCTGAGCCCACTTCTCTGCAAGGAGATGGCCAAATCCAGGGGGCAGCAGAGAGCAGCACCCAAAGTGTGCGCCCCACAGTGAGTCCACTTTGACACATCACCCTGGCCGCTGCTGAAAAATCCCACCGGACAGAGGCAGGAGCTGGAAGTAGGAGCAGGATCTTCAGTGCCATTCAGTGGTGTTCACGGGCCGTGTTGGGCAAGTTACTAAAAACAGTAACTAATTACAGTTACTAGTTACTTCTTTTCAAAAGTAATTAAGTCACTCTACCAATTACGGCATGATTAAAGTAATTAGTTACTTGGAAAAGTAACTTTCATGTTACTTTTAAATGCATACTTAAATCATCTTGCACACATAAGATATTTTAGTTAATGGATTACATTACGGGTTTATTGTTAATGGCAGGCTGCAAACAGACTTTCAAATAGAGCTTCAGAGAATATTTTTTATTATTATTTAGATGTAGCTGAACATGGTATCAGTATGTGGGACTTAAAATGATCCGTGTTTATCATACCTTGATGATTATGGATAAATCTGATGTGCAGTGATCCAAAGAAAATGTTCATTACCCACAGTCCAAACATCTGCTGTGACAGAGACATGATCCAGTCTCTCAAATGCCTTTTGGAGATCAAAACCCATTTCGGAATAATCTTTATCCAGGTAGCAAGTAAATGTGTTTTAACTTCAGTGAACCACAGTCTCAACTGTCTGATGGAAAGTGACTGCTGACAGCATGTCTTTAGTCTGTAACAACGTATCTGGCAGTCAGTCTGTTTAATTCTTGCTGGGTCACACACTGTCCAGATGCATACCTGTGATTGAAATCCAGCTATGGCTGTTCAGACATAATGGATCCACTTCACGGTGTTAGCTGTTAGCATAGCTAGCCATTACTTGGCACTAGCTTTGTCTGAGCCTGTTGCTGTTTTCAGGCGCTTCTGATGATTGCAATAGGTCTCCATTGGCACTTAGCTTGCAACTCACCAATATGCTTTTGTCCTTAACCACGACAAAGGAAAAATAATCTGCATACTTCCACAAAAACAAGGTAGCTTCATCTCTTTCATGGCTCAAAGTGATGAATATTCATGGCTCTTTGCAACAGCTCACCTCTGTTGTACATTGTGCATGAATCTAATGCATGTTAAGGTTTTACTTGTAGTATCACCTCCCAACTGCAGGGTGTGAATTGAGCAGTATAGTGATGGGCATGACAGTAACTGAGGCAGTGTGGAAGTGTTGTACTGAAGGGTAAAAAATATGGGCAGCATCATAGCAGCTCCCGCAACTGGTGTGTGACTAATTTTATATTAAACAAACCCACAAAATATGACACGGTGTCAGAAGCCTGCAGAAGGCTGCACGGTGGCGCAGTGGTTTAGCACTGTGGCAGCACAGTTTTACCCTCGGCCGGGGGATCGCGGGGATCATGAGGTCGTGGGTTCGATCCCAGCCCCCGACCAACAGTGAGCTGTGTGGAGTTTGCATGTTCTCCCCGTGTTGCGTGGGTTTACTCCGGGATTTCTCCGGTTTCCTCCCGCACACCAAAAACATGTAGGTTTAGGGCGCTCGCGCACGCAGCGACCAGCAGCCGGTGGCTTGTCACCAGACTGCAAACCAAGTCTACCTACGGGTACAAATAAGTAACAAAAAAAAAAAAAAAAAAAAAAAAAAAAAAGCCAACCGAACCAACGGCCACTGAGCAAGAGACAATAATGGACTCCTCAGGCATTCCTGCACCCCGCATGGAGTGGGACTTCCCCAACCTCCCAGACGCATGGCGGAGGTTTATCCAGCACGTGAAGCTGATGTTTTCCGGGCCTTTACATGACAAAGATGAAGCAACCCAGTGCAGTTACTTCCTTTTATGGGCAGGTGAACATGGCAGAGATATACAGTATATAATACATGGACTGACACCCGATGAAGCTAAGAAGCTGCAGACATATTATAAGTTTGATTAATATCTCATGCCAAAGACAAACACCATACAGTATCTCACAAAAGTGAGAACACCCATCACATTTTTTGTAAATATTTTATCTTTTCATGAGATAACACTGAACATGTGACAATTTGATATAATGTAAAGTAGTCAGTGTACAGCTTGTATAACAGTGTAAATTTGCTGTCCCCTCAAAATAACTCAACACACAGCCATTAATGTCTAAACTGCTGGCAACAAAAGTGAGTATACCCCGAGTGAAAATGTCCAAATTATGCCCATAATGTCAATATTTTGTGTAGCCACCATTATTTTCCAGCACTGCCTTAACTTTCTTGGGCATGGAGTTCACTAGAGCTTCACAGGTTACCACTAGAATCCTCTTCCACTCCTCCATGACGACATCATGGTGTTAGAGTGTGTAAAGGTGTGGGGCATCCTCCACCTTCCATTTGAGGATGCCCCACAGATGCTCAATAGGGTTTAGGTCTGGAGACATGCTTAGCCAGTCCATCACCTTTACCCTCAGTTTCTTTAGCAAGGCAGTGGTCGTCTTGGAGGTGTGTTTGGGGTTGTTATCATGTTGGAATACTGCCCTGTGGCCCTGCGGCCCAGTTTCCGATGATGCTTTTCTTCACAATGTCACAGTGTTGGCATTCATGGTTCCCTCAGTGAACTGTAGCTCTGTAGTGCCGGTAGCACTCATGCGGCCCAAAACCATGACACTCCCACCACAATACCTGACTGTAGACAAGACACTCTTGTCTTTGTACTCCTCACCTGGTTGCCGCTGCACATACTTGACACTATCTGAATCAAATAAGTTTATCTTGGTCTCATCAGACCACAGGACATGGTTCCAGTAATCCATGTCTTTGTCTGTTTGTCTTCAGCAAACTGTTTGTGGGCATCATCTTTTAAAGGGGCTTCCTTCTGGGACAACGGCCATGCAGACCAATTTGATGCAGTGTGCGACGTATGGTTTGCGCACTGACAGGCTGACCCCCCACCCCTTCAATCTCTGCAGCAATGCTGGCAGCACTCATACGCCTATTTTTAAAAGACAACCTCTGGATATGATGCTGAGCATGTGCACTCAACTTCTTTGGTTGACCATGGCGAGACCTGTTCTGAGTGGAACCTGTCCTGTTAAACCGCTGTATGGTCTTGGCCACCGTGCTTGCAGCTCAGTTTCAGGATGTTGGTAATCTTCTTATAGCCTAGGCCATCTTTATGTAGAGCAACATTTTTTTTTTCAGTTCCTCAAAGAGTTCTTTCCCATGAGGTGCCATGTTGAACTTCCAGTGACCAGTATGAGAGAGTGTGAGAGTGATAACACCAAATTTAGCACATCTGTTCCCCATTCACACCTGAGACCTTGTAACACTAATGAGTCATATCACACTGGGGAGGGAAAATGGCTAATTGGGCACAATTTTGACATTTTCACTAGGGGTGTACTCACTTTTGTTGCCACCAGTTTAGACATTAATTGCTGTGTGCTGAGTTATTTTGAGGGGACAGAAAATTTACACTGTTATACAAGCTGTACACTGACTACATTGTATCAAAGTGTCATATCTTCAGTGCTGTTCCATGAAAAAATGCAATAAAATATTGACACAAGTGTGAGGGGTGTACTCACTTTTGTGAGATACTGTATTTGCGAGGTACAAATTCAATGAGAGGCTGCAAGGGGAAGCCGAATCCTTTGAACATTTTTTTAACTGAGCTCAAACTCCTCATGCAGCAGTGTGGCTATGCAGACAGCAATGAAATCATGTGAGATAGAACTGTATTTGCCACCAACTCCCCAAAAGAAAGAGAAAAACTGTTAAGTCAAGGCTCAGGCCTGACATTATAAAAAGCCATAGACATTGCACGATCATATGAGATCGCCCAGGACCAGCTAAAATCTATGGTCGGGTCTCACCTTAGTCCACAGTCAGATGCGGCGGCACACACCATTTTTTGCAAAGAGAGACATACACAACAGAAGAGGGGAAAAGTGGACTGTCCTAAAAATGCCAGTAACAACACAGCTAAATTAAGAATATGTAGACGATGTGCACAGCAGCATAGTGATAAAGATGCATATCCGGCAAAGGGGAAAAAGTGCAAAAAATGCAACAAGTTGAACCACTTTTCCAAAGCCTGTCGCACAGATCAGGCGTGCAAACCAAACCCAGTCTACACTGTAGAACCAGATGGACTCCATGCAGCAGAAGAGTTATTCATTGACTTCATTACAAAACTATATGAAGGGGAAACAAATGAACAAGAATTTGCATGCGTTGAAGTAGGCCCACAGTCACACAGCATAAAATTCAAGCTGGACACAGGAGCCATGGCTAACATTATCCCCGGACATATTTTCAGAAGGGTCTTTAAAGGCACTGATTTTAAACCACCCACATGTCTGCTATCAGGCAATGGAGGCAAAAAGCTACACATTAAAGGCACATTGCAGCTTCAATGTCAGCGCAAAGACATCATCAAAACACTCGTGTTTGACATCATGGAAACAGCAGCCCCTACTATATTAGGACTGAGAGCTTGCCTTGACATGAACTTAGTCAAAATAGTGTTGTCTGTAGAAAGCAACAGCATTATGGAGGAGTTTGCCGATGTGTTTAAAGGCACTGGAAAAATTCCAGGTGAATGCAGCATCCATATAAACCCCAGTGCTGTCCCTGTTGTATACCCACCACACAGGATTCCATTCGCACTGCTTGACCACCTGAAGCAGGAATTAGATGTTATGGAGAAAGATGGAATCATCGCAAAAGAAACAGAGCCTACTCCATGAGTGAACTGCTTGGTAGTAGCTGAGAAACCCCACACTGGATAACTCAGAGTGTGCCTAGACCCAAGAGACTTAAATAAACCTGTGAAAAGACCACATTATCCACTCTACACTCAACGACATTACACCCAAGCTTACTGGGACAAAGTTCTTCAGTGTCCTAGACGCACGCTCGGGATACTGGGCCATCAAGCTAACACATGAATCCTCCCTACTCACCACCTTCAACACTATCTTCGGCAGGTACATGTTGCCCTTTGGGATCGTATCAGCCCAGGATATTTTTCAAAGGAAAAGTGATGAGGCATATGAAGGACTCGAAGGGGTGGTAGCCATAGTTGATGGCATAATGGTGTTTGGCAAGACCAAAGAAGAGCATGATGCTAACCTCCAGGCAATGCAACAACTAACCAGAGAGAGAGGAGTATGTCTGAACCCAGAGAAAAATGTCATAGAGTATGTGCAACTGAGGTCAGTTATTTTGGACATGTACTCACTCGTGAGGGAATTCTTACTGACCCAAAGAAAATCCAGGCAATCAAAGACATGCTGCCACCAGAGAACAAAGCAGAACTGGAGGCAATACTAGGCATGGCAAACTACCTAGCCAGAATTGCCCTACGTCTATCTGAGGTTATTGCTCCACTTCGCCAACTTCTAAAAAAGGACACAGAGTTCATATGGGACCAAAACCAAGAGGAAGTCTTCTGCAAAATGAAATAGCTCATCACAAGAGAACCAGGCCCCATACTCTGTTACTATGACACTACAAAAGAACTCCACTTTCAAGTCGATGTCTCAAAACATGGTATCAGTGCAGTTTTGATGCAGGAAGGGCAACCGGTAGCATACACTTCCAAGCCATTCACACCTACTGAAATAAACTATGCTCAAATAGAGAAAGAACTCTTTGCAGTGCTGTTTGCAGTGCTGTTTGGCTAAACATGTAAGCATTTCCATGCAAAGGATGATTTTACAACTGCAGCATTATGACATAGAGATCCAGCACAGACCAGGAAAAGATATCCCTGTGGCGGACACGCTGTCCAGGAAACCACTGCAAGACTACGACAGCACCCTGAGTGAAGGTATGGATGAGCATGTTCACTCAGTCATGAACAACCTGCCCGTGAGTGGCAGGAAACTCACAGAGATAAAAGTGGCAACAGCACAGGACTCTCAGCACAGCTCTCACTGTTAAAGCAGACTGTGCAGTCAGGATGGGCAGATGACAGGAGAAAATGTCCTGCTGCCCTGTTGGAGTACTGGAATTTCAGAGATGAAATAATGCATTATGATGGCATTCTGTTTAAAGGGGACAAATTTATAATACCCTCATCACTGTGAAATGACATGTTGCAATGAATCCACACAGGTCACCTTGGAATTGAGAGGAGAAAGCAAAGAGAGAGAGACGTCCTCTTCTGGCCTGGCATAGGCAACAATATCACAGCCATGGTAGAAAATTGCTCCATATGCCAAGAGTGACGTTCTGCAAACACCAAAGAAGCTCTCATTTCACACCAGATTCCAGACGGTCCATGGCAAGTCACTGCATCTGATAAGATAAGATAAGATAATCATCTGTAGGATACCCCATTTCTGACAATCTGTGAAAATTTCATGAAAATCCGTCCATAACTTTTTGAGTTATCTTGCTAACAAACAAACAGACAGACAAACAAACAGACAGACAGACAAACCAACGCCGATGAAAACATAACCTCCTTGGCGGAGGTAATAAGATAAGATAAGCCTTTATTAGACCCACAATGGGGAAATTCCAGGATTGTAACAGCACAGGGATAGCAACACTCAGAGCAATAATTAAGAAGATAAGAAAATAAGAGCATTGAATATACATATGTACACATAAATATATAAATATATATATACACAGTGCGGAGCATTGTAGTTAGATGGAATAAACACCATAACTGTCTATTTAGTTATCCTACGTGGAATGAATATGTACCCATACATATTGTCACCCTCCGTAGCGACTGATATTGTCCTAGTTGTATACTGGAGGGGACCATTTCTGTAAGTCTATTATGTCTTTTGCATTCAATACTATTAGGTCATCACGTTTTGTTGTTTTTTTTTTGCTATCACTGCGAGCAGCCCTGCTTAGATTATACAATCTGACAGCCGTAGGTAGGAAGGACCTGCGAAACCTCTCGGGTGCGCACCTAGGATGATGTAGTCTACTGCTAAATGAGCTCCTCAGTGCGTTTAGTATGTCCTGCATTGGGTGGGACTCGGACTCCAGCAGAGATGACAGTTTAGCCACCATCCTTCTCTCTCCTATCTCCTCCACTGGGTCAAGGTGTTGCCCCAGGACAGAGCTAGCTTTCTTGATTAGCTCAGTCTCTTCCTATTGGCTACTGTAATGCCACTGCCCCAGCAGACCACTCCAAAAGTGATGGCTGAAGCCACCATCGTGTTGTAGAATGTCTTCAGCAGTGCCCCTTGTACACCAAAAGACTTGAGCCTCCTCAGTAGGAACAGCCTGCGCTGTCCCTTCTTGTAGAGTGCGTCGGTATTGTGTGACCAGTCTAGTTTATTGTTCAGATGAACACCCAAGTACTTGTGGGATGTCACCATCTCAATGTCTGTTCCCTGGATGTTTACTGGTGCCGTGAGAGGTTGTCCTTGCCTGCGGCAGTCCACTACCAGCTCCTTAGTTTTCCTTGCATTTATCTGGAGGTAGTTCTGATGACACCAGTCCACGAAGTCCTGGATAAGTCCTCTGTACTCAGCTTCATCTCTGTTCTCTGATCTGATCTCTGATCTGTTCACTTGGGATGGTTGTAGTGGATAACTACAGCAGATACTTTGTGGCAATTTGTAGAAAACATACTTTGCTAACAGAGTTCAAACAAAAGGAAGGAGAGCAGAGAAGACTTTGGTTGTCTTACAGATGTAGAGTCTCAATGACCCGGCATTAGCCCGGTAGATGACGGCTGAGCCTCCTGCGCAGATTCTTAGAATCTTGTGATTGGGGCTCGCTGGAGGAACTAACCGAGGTAACAGTTGGACGGGGGCCAGATCGGAGTTCAACTACAGCGGTGGTAGGAGACGGGGACCAGTGGAGGAGCAGCCGGGGCCCCAGCTGGATAAGAGCAGGATCGGAGCTCAGTTACAGCGGCGGGGCTCGGCGGAGGAACTACTGAGAAAGACGGCGGTAGGTGGCGGGGCTCAGCAGAGGAACTACCGGGACCCTAGCTGGACAGGAGCAGGATCGGAGCTCAACTACAGCGGTGGTGGGCGGCAGGGCTCGGTGGAGGAGCTGCCGGCTCACCGGCTGGACAGGAGCTCAATTACAGCAGCGGTAAGCAGCGGGACTAGCAGTGGAGGGGGCTAGCTGAGGCCCCAGCTGGATTCGAGGTTGGTCAGATCGGATACCGGCGACACCGGCAGAGATTGTTTTATTATCAACAGGTCAGTAAAATTGCCACCAAAGAAGGAGGAAATGGAAGAGATCAAAAAATCTCTGAACTTCTTGGAAGTGACCAAAGTGGCCAATCAACAGCTTAAACTATTAGGGCTAATGGAAGAAGTCCGAGAATTGAAATTAACAATTAAGGAAAAAGACAAAAAAAATTGCAGACTTCGAGCGACGCATCGAGGATCTTGAAAAATGTTCTCGTATGGATGATCTAATTATAAGTGGACGAGACATTAAATACCAATCATATGCCAATGTTACAGCTGGAATGAGAGGTGAGGAGGCTCCCGTAAGTGCATAAGTCTCCCTGGAAAACCAAGTGTTTCAGTTCCTTGAAAGCAGAAACATAAAAGTTGAAGTAAATGCAATTTCAGCCTGTCATACTTAACCCAGAAAAGATAATAAAACAAAGAAATCAATTGTGATGTATTTTGTGAACAGAAGGGTAAAGAATGACATACTGAGGCAGGCCAGAAAGCTACGGGGAACAGAAGTTTACCTAAATGAACATTTAACAAAGGCTAATGCTGAAATAGCACGGCAAGCACGGATGCTGAAAAGACAAAATAAGATACAGGCAACATGGACAAGAAATTGTAGAGTTTGGATCAAACTAAACAGAACACCTGAGGAAGCAAAGGCCATAATAATCAGAGTTCTCACTGACTTAAATAAATATAGATGAACACTGATTAAGAAAATTAAGAGACTACAATAATCCATATCCACACACACGGCAAGAATAGTTCTTTTGTGACATACCATGTTAATGTACTTAAAAAACAAAAAAACAAAACTTAACAAAACAAACAAAAATAAAAACTTATGACTGACTTGAGTAGACATCAATTAGCCCCAGTTGGAGGAAGTCATTTGACACAGAGTGAGGAAATTCAAACTCTGAAAAATATGCCATTATGCTGAACATAAATTACAAGAGATGGAGAATGATATTGATCCTGATAACCACTTTTTCAATAATATTCATAATCATTGTGAATATTATACTGAAAAGCAATTCAAAAGTCAAGTGCAATTAGATGGTAAACTAGCAATAATACACTTCAACAGCAGAAGTCTTAACGAAAACTTTCCACAGATTCAGGACTATTTAAAACAGCTAGACAGCAAATGTACAGCTATAACAGTCTCTGAAACTTGGCTTAATGAAGAGCAGGCTCCTCTGATGGCAATAGAGGGATATCAGATGTTTCATATTAACAGATCTCAAAAAAAGGGTGGTGGTGTCGCACTGTATATTGATGACCTGTTTAGGTGTAAACTTGTAAATGGAATGTCCTTTGCACTACCAGGGATTCTGGAATGTGTTACTGTTGAGATTGACCAAGATAAAACAAAAAATCCAATTATAAGTTGTATATATAGAATGCCGGGAACTTGCATTGAGACATTCAGAGATAAATTAGTCTAGCTTAACAATAATATTACTAGTAAGAAAATGGTTGTAATTTGTGGAGATTTCAATATTGATTTACTAAATCCATTTCAACAAAATGTAATTACAGAGTTCATGAATTCTATGTACAGTATGAGTCTATATCCCACAATAACACATCCCAGTAGAATCACAGTTCACACTGCTACACTTATTGACAACCTGTTTGTTAATTTTATTGATAAGAAAATAGAAAGTGGACTATTGATAAATGATATAAGTGACCATTTGCTAGTCTTTGCACTTATCCATGGCCAGACGGGGCCAATACAGAAAAAAACTTTAAAATCTTTTAGATACAAATCACAAAATGCAATCAGTTCTTTTGAAGAAGACTTGCTGAAGCAAGACTGGACAAAAGTCTATGTATCAGATGTAAATGAAGCCTATGACACATTTATGAACATTGTAACCACTCTTTATGAAAAAAAAAAATGTCCATTAGTAAAGAAAAAGCTTAAACAGAAATTTGCTGACAAGCCATGGTTAACCAAAGGACTACAAAAGGTGTGTAAAAAGAAAAATTCATTATATAAAGCTTTTCTAAAGAAAAGGACAAAAGAAGCAGAGCAGCAGTATAAAACATGCAAAAATAAGTTAACATATATAATGAGATTTAGCAAAAGAGACTATTACAGTAAAGAACTGGAGAAAAACAGAGACAATATTAAAAACACATGGACAATACTTAACCAATCTTTCAAAAAATAATAATAATAATAATAAAATGACTCAGAGTGTGAATGCAGTCTCACCTGCAGATGAATTTAATAACTTTTTTGTTAACATTGGTCCTAATTTGGCTCAAGAAATACCCATTATGGCACCTACAGGTGATACAATAAGCAAAAACATTGCTATAAAAGACTCCATTTTCATAGAGAACACAGATGAGAGAGAGGTCATTGAAATTGTTAAATTGTTTAAAAGTAAAACATTTACAGATTGTGATGGTATTGACATGCTCTTAGTCAAAACTATCATTGAATGCTTAGCGAAGCCACTGACATATATTTGTAACCTGTCTCTCCAAACAGGTATATTTCCCAATGCAATGAAAATAGCTAAAGTAATTCCGATATGCAAAACGGGTGACAGAGGGGAATTTTCAAACTATAGACCAATTTCACTATTGCCGCAATTTTCAAAGATGCTTGAAAAAATATTCTGTGAGAGAACTGACAACTTCGTAATGAAGAATAATTTATTGTGTGAGCAGCAATATGGGTTCAGACACAAGAGGACAACTGCATTTGCTCTAATGGAATTTATAGAAAAAATATCAACTGCTGTTTAAAATAAAGAGTATTCAGTTGGGGTATTCCTGGATCTTAAAAAAGCATTTGATACAGTGGATCATAATTTATTATTAAAGAAACTACAAAATTGTGCCATTAAGGGGTAGCACTGTCCTGGTTATGTAGTTACTTAAAGAACAGATATCAGTATGTATGTGTTGGTAACAAAAACTCACAGTTACTGAAGGTTACTTGTGGAGTCCCACAGGGTTCAGTTTTGAGGCCACTGTTATTCAATATGTATATAAATGATATATGTAAAGTTTCGGAAAAAATGGATTTAATATTGTTTGCCGATGACACTAATTTATTATGCAGTTGAAGCAATTTGGAACAACTTTTGGATACACTCGGAAAGGAATTAGGAAAGCTTAAACTGTGGTTTGATTCAAACAAATTAACACTCAATTTAAGTAAGACAAAATTTATAGTTTTTAACAACCTTCACAACAACTTAGTATCTAAACTCAGTGTAAATGGTGTATAGATTGAAAGGGTATCTGAAACTAAATTTCTTGGAGTAATAATTGATAATAAACTGTGTTGGAAGTCACATATTAATTATATTAATTTATTAGTTAATTATTAATATTAATTTATTATTTATTAGTTTATATATCTACATATTATTCCATCTAGCTACAATGCTCCGCACTGTGTGTGTTTATATATTTACATATTTATTCCACCTAGCTGCAATGCTCCGTACTGTGGGTGTTTATATATTTACATATTTATTCCATCTAGCTACAGTGCTCCGCACTGTGTGTTTATATATCCATATATTTATTCCATCCAGCTACAATGCTCTGCACTGTGTGTCTGTGTGTGTGTATATATATATTTTATAGTAATATGTACATGTGTAAATTAGCTGCTCTTGCTTGCTTGTTTTTTTTCTTGCCTTCTGATTGTTGCTCTGAGTGTTGCTATCCCTGTGCTGTTGCAATCCTGGAATTTCCCTGTTGTGGGACTAATAAAGGCTTATCTTATCTTATCTTATCTTATATTAAAGGTAAAATATCTAAATCAATTGCAATATTACACAGAGTGAAATATTTGCTGAATCAACCCACATTATATACTTTGTATCATTCATTAATACTCCCATACATGACATATTGTGCTGAAGTATGGGGAAATACATATAAAACAAACATCCAATCTTTATGCTTCTGAAGAGAGCTACTAGAATAATAAACAAAGCTGCTTACAGGGAACCAACAAACCCACTTTTTCTTAAATTAAAAGCTCTCAAGTTGAAAGATCTGGTTGACTTTAAAACTGCAGTAATAATGTTTAAAGTGAAGAATCTATCACTGCCCGCAAATATCCAAAAGTTGTTCCAAATAAGGGAGAAACAATATCATTTCAGAGGAACATGTATATTTCAAAAACCTTCAGTGAGAACTACCACCAAGCAACACTGTGTCTCAGTGCAAGGAGTCAGACTGTGGAATGCTTTTGGACCTGAATTAAAACCATGTACAACACTTGGACAATTTAAACAAAAACTAAAGGAAGAAATACTCCAAACATATATACAAGATGACATGTAAAATCACATAAGGATTATCATATTCAGTCTGTGTTGTGTTGTTGCTTAGTTTTTTGTCACATTTTGTCTTAGCTATGTTCTGAATTGTAACCGCTCTTGTTTTGTTTTTCTTTTGAATTCTTGGATGGAACATGGGTGGGCAATACAAGCTGCGGCTTCAGCCATCACACATTTCGGATAACTTATGTTGAACTGTATAATCAGAGGAGTTATTGTTTAATTTGACCTTGAAAGATGTCCCCCCCCATTTGTTGTATTATTCTGTTCCTTTCTTTTAATCTTTACTTTTAACCTATCTGAAATAAAGATTCATTCATTTATTCACTTTGAGTTCGAATGGCTGCACACAGCCACTACAGGAGCTGTCATAAGAAAACTGAAAGCTGTTTTTGCAAGACATGGTGTGCCACAGAAACTTGTTTCTGACAATGGGCCACAATAAAGCTCACAAGAATTCAGAGTGTTTTCAAAATCGTGGGACTTTGAACACATCACACCAAGTCCATATTACCCACAAAGCAACAGACTGGCCGAAAGGACCGTAAGAACAGCTAAGTCCATATTAGACAAAGCCAAGGCCCAGCGAGTAGATCCATGCCTAGCCCTGCTGGAACAGAAAAATACCCCTGTCGACAAATTCAAATCACCTGCACAGCTTCTCATGAGCTGACAACTATTCTCAGTGTTCCCAACCACAAAGCCAACACCTGAAACCTTGAGTCGCCAGCCAGAGAATGGTATGCACAGCAAGGTGAAAGAGCCAAGCCTGTCAAAAGCTATATTATGACAGAAAGGCGAAGATACTTCCAGAGCTACTGGAAGGAAACAACATCTGCTACAAGCAGGAAAATGGTCTGTGGAAACCAGCAGCTGTGGTCCAGCCAGCTGACACTGATAGATCCTACATCATCCACACCAATGACGGGCAAATCTTACGATGCAACCGTCGTCATCTGATGACCACAAAGACCTCTTCTGCATCAGGTGACTCAGAAACAGCTGACCAGAGCATCGATATTGAGAAACAGTGAGCTGATAACACCCAGGCTGAAAACTCCACTGTCAGTGGCTCTGGGACCAACATTGTGTTGACCACCAGATCAAGCTGTGTGGTCAAACCCAGAGCTAACTTTGACTTATAATTGTTTAAAAAAAAGATGACTTAAAACTGTTCTGCAAAATAAGAATAATATGTATTTGTTGCTGAGAGTAAAATGCTCACTTATTGCCTCAGGATGTTGGAAGAATTGCACAATAGTACACATAAGGCAAAGTTTATTGTTCTAGTTATAAGAATGCTTTGCAATATACTGCTATGTTAAGAATTTTGTGACAGTTAAAACAACCATATCATGAGGATTGCTATTTTAAACAGTCAGTAATCCATCATTGCTTGTTATGGTTTTCATTAATACCTTGTTCATGGTACAAGCTAATAATGGTCATGTTACTTGACACATAACTTACCATTTGACATGAGTTTGTTTTTTGTTGTTTTGTTGTTGTTGTTTTTTTTGTTTTTTTTTTAAAGGGAGATGTTGTATTGTCCATTAATCTAATGAATGTTTAGGTTTTACTTGTAGTACCACCTCCAAACCGCAGGGTGTGCATTGAGCAGTCTAGGGATGGGCATGACGGTAACTGAGCCAGTGTGGAAGTGGTTGTACTGAAGGTTAAAAAATAAAGGGAGCATTATAGCAGCTCCCGCAACCAGTGTGCGACTAATCATCATATTATAATGCAAGGAATCTGTGTGTGTGTGTGTGAGTGTGTGTGTGTGTGTGTGTGTGTGTGTGTGTGTGTGTGTGCGTGTGTGTGTGTGTGTGTGTGTGTGCGCGCGCGTGTGTTCCACGCATATCTCTCAAACCATTCATCAGACTGGCCTCAAATTTTATTTTTGCTTTTCTGAAGTCGCGAGAGTGTACATCCCCGAATTTCAGCCTTCCCGGATATGCGGAAGTTTAGGAGGGGAATCTTTAATGAACGTCCATGGGGTGCTATGGCGTCAGCTCAGGGAGTTACTAACTCAGGCAGCTGTGGTTACTGTTGCCAGGGAGACATCAAAGGCAAAGGCAGGCATCACCATAGTTACTGTGATGTCATAGATCAAAGGCAGGCATCACCATGGTTACTCTTGCCAGGCAGACACATCATTAAAGATCAAAGGCTGGCATCACTAAATTTTATATTAAACAAACGCACAAAATATTATAACATTGACTGATGGCTACGTCTCAGCTACGGTAGGGTCAGTTTGTATATTCATTTATTTGTGCAAAAAATATCTATCTACATTTGCATAAAAAAGTTAAATGAGTAACAAGTAACACATCTGTTCAAATTTCAATAACTGTAACACATTACTGAATTTTTAAACAGTTAATTGGTTACACAACACACACTGCAAAAGTAGTCGTGTTACAGTAATGTGTTACTTCAAACACTGATCACGGGACACTCCGCCCTGGTTGCAAGCTTGGATCTCCATTGGTGACCAAGCCAGCCAACGTGGCATGCCTGCAAAACGGTCACAAATCCACTCTCTTGCAGTCCACAGGTGGAAAGAAGGTCCAAACTCAGTTTCTTCCAAAACCTCTACTAATGTTGGGAACATGGCAAAAGAATTTACGAAGAACTTCTCTAACGATGACTGTTTTTTGTTTGTTTTTTTTTTTAAATTCATTTTGGCTAGCTAGCTTGTGGGTTTAATTCAAAAGCATCACTGCTAATTACTGAGGTAGCTGTGTGTCAAGACTGTGCAGACACACAACAGGCAAAAAGTCAAGCATGGGAAGACAGAATAGCTGGTAATTTTTTTCCAAACAAAACACTCAGCAGACTTTGAAAGTCAATACAGAGGAGCGGAAAAAATTATGATTTCTTATTATTATATTATACAACAGTTAGTTCCAATTGAGTAATTTGATTGGATATTAAAGACTCCAGGAGTTAATAAAATCCCCAATAATTACTCTGGATATGTATTACTCCACTCCACAAGTGTTCTAGTAACTGTTAATTAATGATCATTATTTACTGTCAGCTCTGTCAGTGGCCTCTTATATGGGAAAATTCTAATACTTTGTTGAATACCTTAATTTCCACAGTGGGGCACTGTTTGTAAAGAAACCATAACTCAGTGACCCAGAAATACCACCAAAGTGCTAACATGCCAACTAGCCACTGGCGCAATGTCACAGTGACCAACAAAACCTTCTCAACAGGTGACCAGTATGCATTATAAACAATGACTTCTGCACTGGACATGTGTGTGAAATGACAATAGGCCTATTCTTTTCTGCATTATGCTCACTGAGGTGCTTAGCAACAGTTACAGTAACTGGGTAAATTTCAGAGGGACTGTTTTTTCTCAGTGGAGCAAAATAAATGGTTAAACAAACAAATCATAATATTTTGTACTGTATTGCTGTCATTTTTTTAATAAACTGCTTGTGGAATTAGTGTAAAAACCTGAAGCTATGCTTAATGTTGGATCTAAATTACCTTCCTGCAACATTAAGCTATTTCTAGTTTCATGCTAACGTTTTTCAAGATTAGCCTACAGTGCTGTGAAAAAATATTTGCCCCTTCTTGATTTATTATATTTTTGCATATTTGTCACACTTAAATGTTTCAGATCATCAAACAAATTTTAATATCATACAAAGATAACCTGAATATTTACAAAATGCAGTTTTCAAATGATGATTTCATTTATTAAAGAAAAAAAAAACTATCAAAACCTACCTGGCTCTATGTGAAAAAGTAATTGCTCCTCTTGTTACATCATGAATTAACTGTGATTAACCATATCTTTTGGAAAACTGAGTTCAGTTTCAGTAGCTACATCAAGCTACACCAAGCCTGATTACTACCAGACTTGTTGAATCAAGAAATGACTTCAATAGAACCTGTCTGACAACCTGAAGTAGGCCAAACGATCTGAAAAAGCAACACATCCCACTGTGACCTAAAGAAATTCAAGATGAGATGAGAAACAAAAACCCAGAACAATATCTAAAGAATTGAAGGCTTCACTTGCTCCAGTTTGGACACTGGTCCGCAATGGAACAATAAGAAAGAGACTGGGCAAAAATGGCATCCATGGGAGAGTTCCAAGACAAAAACCACTGCTGGACAAAAGGAACACAAAGACTCATCTCACATTTGCCAGAAAACATCTAGAGGATCCTCAAGACGTTTGGAAAAATATTCTGGGGACTGATGAGACAAAAGTTGAACTTTTTGGAAGACGTGCCCTGTTTTATCTGGCATAAAACTAACGCAGTATTTCATAAAAAGAACATTGTATCAACAGTCAAACATGGTGGTGGTATTGTCATGGTCTGGAGCTGCTTTGCTGCTTCAGGACCAGGACAACTTGCCCTAATTGACAGAACCATGAATTCTGCTTTCTACCAAAAAATCCTGAAGGAGAATGTCGGGCCATCAGTTCGTGAAACCCTCCAATGTGACTGAATTTAAACAATTTTGCACAGAAGAGTGTGTCAGAATTCCTCAACAGCAATGTAAAAGACTCATTGCCAGTTGTTGGCACCAATGGTGGCACAACCAATTATTAGGTTTAGGGGGCAGTTAAGGGGCAATTACTTTTTTACATAGAGCCAGGTAGGTTTGGATAGCTGTTTTCCCTTAATTAATGAAATCATCTAAAAATTGCATTTTGTATTTACTCAGGTTATCTTTGTCTAATATTAAAATTGATTTGATGATATGAAACATTTAGATGTAACAAATATGCAAAAACATAAGAAATCAGGAAGGGGGCAAATATTTTCACAGCACTGTTTTTTAGCTTTTCAGTGTGCATTTTCTTAGAAATAAGCTTGTATTTAACTCTTTTAAGCAAACTTTCTTCAACTATAAGTGATATTGGCTTAATGGTAACATTTTTAATGATTATGTGGCACATATCTAACTAACTAACTAACTAACCTGCACTTATATAGCGCTTTTCTAGTCACAAAGACCACTCAAAGTGCTTTCATTAATACTAACCCTCTATTCTAAGGACCTATAGGAAACAAATATCTAGGGACAATTTAGAACAGCCAATTAACCTAACATGCATGTTTTTGGCATGTGGGAGGAAACCGGAGAAATCCCGGAGTAAACCCACGCAACACGGGGAGAACATGCAAACTCCACACAGATCACTGTTGGTCGGGGGCTGGGATCGAACCCACGATCCCACGATCCCCACAATCCCCCGGCCAAGGGTAAACTGTGCTGCCGCAGTGCAAACCACTGCGCCACATATGTTTGGTTCATATTTCCCACAAGAGTGTGGCACATACTGTATGTCTGGTTCATATCTCCCACAAATGTATGGCTTATGTGGATTGGGGCTTCACGTCTGGAGGAACAAAAAGTCTGGATCGACGGGGGCCGACAGGAGATGTCGAGGAGGTGTGAAGTCGGACCCTTGTCTCAGAGAGGAGGCCCTGGGGGGTTTCCCGGAACACCAGAGAATAAGAGACAATGGTGAATCTTCAGAGACTTGCAATGTGATTGAATGTTTGCAGAAGCACCATGTGACTTGAGTTCTTAATCCCCCGGAGGAATAAGAGTGTGTTTGGAGAATGTTGGATGACTGTGTTCTGCAATAAAGCCGAACCTGAGGAATACACTCATGTCTCGTCATTGAACACATCTTCCACACTGGTGACCCACGACAAAGAATGAGCAGAGAGAATTCTCCCGAGCGGAGCTCATCAGAGGCCGGCCTGATGGCTGCCTCCACGCTCCGGCTGCCCGATTTCTGGCAGCACAGCCCGCGCTCCTGGTTTAGCGCGGTCGAGGCGCAGTTCAACCTCCGGAGAATCTCAAAGGATGAAACAAGGTTCTACCATGTGGTGGCAAAGCTGGACAGTCACACGGTCCAGAGGGTGGAAGACCTGGTTAACCACCCACCGGACACCGACAAGTACGGTGCATTGAAGGAGGCGCTGATCAGCCATTTCACCCCCTCGGTGCAACAACGAGCAGAGGGGCTCCTAGAGTTGACGGAGTCGGAGAACGACAGACCGGCAGACCTGATGGTGAAGATGCTGAGACTGAAAGACTCCGAGGATGGCGAATTTATTTTCGCCCACCTTTTCCTCCGGACGCTGCCGCCAGCAGTGAGAGTGACCCTGGCAGACTCACCCCGATTGGCCAAGCGGGACTACCATGGGCTCGGCAAGGAGGCGCAGCGACTCGTCGACGCCCACAAGCGGAGCGCGGTTTCGGCCGCGGCAGCTGAGCAGAGGACGGCGCCCGGAGATGGTTTGGAGCCAGTGGTGGCGGCGCCAGACGAACCGACAACGGCGGCGACAGGCGCCAGGCGACGCGGAGCTGAAGACGGCCTGTGTTTCTACCACCGCCGTTTTGCGGAGAGGGCACACAGATGTCTCCCACCGTGCCGCTTCAAGCGTCAGGGAAACGCCAAGACCGGGGGCCGGTAGCAGCTGCGTCCCTCGGAGAAGAAAATAAGCTGCTTTACCTGACAGATGCACACTCGGGGAAACAATTCCTCGTGGACACGGGCTCCCAGCTGAGTTTCGTCACGCCTACCTACGCGGAACGGCTGATGCCGTCTAAAGCTCCCTGGGTGTCAGTATCAGCAGCGAATGGCTCAGCGATTAAGACCTTCAGTGAGAGGACCATGCTTCTGTCCTTACAGGGCCGTTCGAGTGGACCTTTATTGTAGCGGCAGTCAGTTTTAACATGTTAGAGGCTGATTTTTTGTGCTGACATGGTTTATTGGTTGATATTGCTAATAGACGTCTGGTTAATGCACTTTCTTTTCATTCTATCCCCCGCACAGCTCGGGTGGCTCCGCCGACTGCACACGCCAACGTCACAGCTGCGGGTGGTAAGTTTCATGCTCTGCTCACTCACTTTCCAGCACTCACAGTCCCAAAGTTTTCGGCGACAGTGGCCAAACACGGGGTGGAGCATTTTATCACCACCACTGGGCCGCCCGTTTTTGCAAAAGCCCGGCGCTTGGACTCAGCTAAACTGGCAATAGCGCGCAGGGAATTTGCCAACCTGGAAAAACTGGGCATAATTAGACGCTCGAACAGCCCCTGGGCTTCCCCGTTACACATGGTCCCAAAGGCTGATGGCTCGTGGCGATCTTGTTGCGATTTCCGCAGGTTGAACAATGTCTCAGCACACGACCGCTACCCGATTCCGCACATCCAGGATTTCTCAGTTCATTTGGCGGGGGCGCGCATTTTTTCTAAAATAGACTTAGTGCGCGGCTACCATCAAGTCCCCGTGCGCGCGCAGGATATTCCCAAAACCGCGGTAATAACTCCGTTTGGCCATTTTGAGTTTTTGCGCATGCCGTTTGGGTTAAAGGGCGCCGCGCAAACTTTCCAACGCATGATGGATGCTGTTTTACGCGACCTGCCTTTCGTGTTCATCTATTTAGACGACATATTGGTAGCCAGCACGTCCGAGGACGAACACGAAACCCACCTCACAGCGGTTTTTCGGAGACTGGCAGAGCACGGGTTGATAATTAACCCAGCGAAGTGCCAGTTCGGGGTGGCGCAAATCGATTTTTTGGGGCATCGTGTTTCGCCAGAAGGAGCGGTTCCCCTGCCGGAGAAAGTGCGCGCAATAACAGATTTCCCCCGACCTCAAACGATAAAAGCGCTGCAGGAGTTTCTAGGAATGGTTAATTTTTACAACCGGTTCCTTCCGAGCGCAGCGCAGCTTATGCAGCCACTGTACGCAGCACTAAAAAAACAAAAACTCACGAATAAGGTCGAATGGCCTCCGGAGCGGCAGCGCGCTTTCTCCCAGGTCAAATCAGCCCTTGCAAGCGCCGTTTTGTTAGCGCACCCGGTTCCAACAGCCTGTTTGGCGCTCACCACCGACGCTTTGGACCTAGCGGTGGGGGCAGTCATTGAACAGTGTGTGGCAGGGACCTGGCAGCCGCTCGCGTTCTTTAGCAAAACCTTGCGCGATAACGAGCGTAAATACAGCGCGTTTGACAGGGAGCTTTTAGCCCTACACTTGGCCATCCGCCATTTCCAGTTCTGGCTGGAAGGGCGTCGTTTCACTGCTTTCGTGGACCACAAACCATTAACTTTTACAATGGCCAAGATCTCAGAACCTTGGTCAGGCCGACAACAAAGACAGCTAGCCGCAATATCGGAGTTCACCACCGATATCCAGCATGTCGCAGGCAAACACAATGTAGTGGCAGACTGTCTCTCACGTGCTGTGGCAACGCCAGGCCATGTGGGGGCAGACTTGGTGGCTGTGGGCCAGGGCAGCGACGCGGGAGCGCACGCAGCACCGGTTCACGTAGGTTTGGATTATGCAGACATGGCTGCGGAGCAGGATGGTGACGCGGATGTGCGCGCGCTCCAGTCTGGACCAACAGGGTTAAGGCTGGAGCACAGGGTGCAGCAAATAGGTATGCCCCCCTTAATATGCAATGTCTCCACGGGTCGGCCTCGTCCCGTGGTTCCAGCAGCGTGGCGCCGCCGCGTTTTTGACTCGGTCCATTCGCTGGCGCACCCAGGGATGCGCGCATCGGTCAAGATGGTGGGGGAGAAATTTGTCTGGCCGGGGTTGCGCAAACAGGTCAAGGAATGGGCAGCAGCTTGTGTAGCGTGCCAGAGGGCTAAGATACACAAGCACACGAGGGCCCCTTTGGAGCCTTTTCACATCCCGGCTAAGCGGCTCGATCATGTGCATGTTGATCTGGTGGGCCCGCTTCCCTCGTCGCAAGGGCACACACACCTTTTGACGATGGTGGACTGCACCACACATTGGCCGGAAGTGGTACCTCTGGCGTCAACAACGACGGAAGAGGTTGCGCGCGCATTTTTAACAGCTTGGGTCGCGCGTTTTGGAGTTCCGTCGGATATAACATCAGACAGAGGCCCTCAATTTGTTTCCGAACTGTGGTCGTCTATGGCTCGCAGCTTAGGGGTGAAGGTACACCGCACTACCGCGTATAACCCGCAGGCCAACGGTTTATGTGAACGCTTTCATAGGTCATTGAAAACAGCCCTCAGAGCATCGCTCACGGATACAAATTGGGTAGACAAACTGCCATGGGTTTTATTGGGGTTGCGTTCTGCACCTAAGGAGGATTTGCAGGCCTCCCCAGCGGAGTTAGTGTTCACACAACCTCTCCGTTTGACGGGGGAATTTCTTCCGGAAAATCCTGCGCCAAATTGCCCCCCCCCCCCCGCTCAGCTGTTGCAGAGCGGCACAGGATCAAACACGCTGCCTGGCCCAGTGCATCACAGTTTTCCACGCGTTTTTGTGCCAGAGGCTTTGAAAAACGCAGAGTTTGTTTTTGTTAGACATGATGCACAATGCCCAGGGCTGCGTCTGCCTTACGATGGACCGTTCAGGGTGCTGGAAAAACATGAGAAGCATTTTTTGCTAGATTTGGGGGGCAGAAGGGAGCTAATTTGCATAAACAGACTCAAGCCCGCTTTTGTCCTGGCTGATGAACGCGTGCAGTTGGCGAAAGCCCCCGCCGGGGCAGGCCACCGAGAAGGCATGCTCCAGAGCTCCCACAGAGATGTGCTAACAAATCTAATCCCCAGGTGCGAGGAGACACTGCAGACGCAGCGAAGCCGGCCTACAGCAGATTCAGCAGGAAGCTAAGACCTAAGAGATTGGGGGATTGATTGTTGGTTATGTGGTAATGTTTTTCCTGTTATGTATTTACGAGTATGTTTGTCCCATGCAGACGTTTGGGGGGGGGGGGGTCATGTGGCACATATGTTTGGTTCATATTTCCCACAGTATGCAGGACATACTGGATGCACTGAGGAGCTCATTTAGCAGCAGACTACATCATCCCAGGTGCACAACCGAGAGGTTTCGTAGGTCCTTCCTACCAACGGCTGTCAGACTGTACAACCTAAGCAGGGCTGCTCGCAGAGATAGCAAAAAGACGTAACAAACTAATAGTTTTTTTTGAATGCAAAAGATGCAATAGACTTACACAATGGTCCTCTCCGGCATACAACTAGGAACATACCGGTCGCTATGGAGGGTGAGAATATGTATGGGCACATAATCATACCATGTAGGATAACTAAATAGACGGTTATGCTGTTTCATCCCACCTAGCAACAATGCTCTGCACTGTGTGTGTTTATATATTTACATATTTATTCCATCTAGCTACAATGCTCCGCACTGGGTGTGTTTATATTTATATATCTATATATTTATTCCATCTAGCTACAATGCTCCGCACTGTGTTTTTATATATCTACATATTATTCCATCTAGCTACATTGCTCCGCACTGTGTGTGTTTATATACTTGCATATTTATTCCACCTAGCTGCAATGCTCCGTACTATGGGTGTTTATATATTTACATATTTATTCCATCTAGCTACAATGCTCTGCACTGTGTGTTCATATATTCATATATTTATTCCATCCAGCTACAATGCTCTGCACTGTGTGTCTGTGTGTGTGTGTGTGTATATATATACTGTATTTTATAGTAATATGTACATATGTATATTAGCTGCTCTTGCTTGCTTGTTTTTTTTCTTGCCTTCTGATTGTTGCTCTGAGTGTTGCTATCCCTGTGCTGTTGCAATCCTGGAATTTCCCCGTTGTGGGACTAATAAAGGCTTATCTTATCTTATCTTATCTTAAGAGTGTGGTACATATGTCTGGTTCATATCTCCCACAAATGTATGGCTTATGTGGATTGGGGCTTCACGTCTGGAGGAACAAAAAGTCTGGATCGACGGGGGCCGACAGGAGATGTCGAGGAGGTGTGAAGTCAGACCCTTGTCTCAGAGAGGAGGCCCTGGGGGGTTTCCCGGAACACCAGAGAATAAGAGACAATGGTGAATCTTCAGAGACTTGCATTGTGATTGAATGTTTGCAGAAGCACCATGTGACTTGAGTTCTTAATCCCCCGGAGGTATAAGAGTGTGATGTATCATGATTCTGCCTCTTCTTGCTTTTGGAGAATGTTGGATGATTGTGTTCTGCAATAAAGCCGAACCTGAGGAATACACTCATGTCTCGTCATTGAACACATCTTCCACAATTAGGCTATTTTTGCATGACAGCTAGCATTAAGTTTTAAGCACAGATTTCGCATCTCTGTGCTAACTTCCTGCAACATTAAGTTATTTCTATTGTTATGCTAATCAGGTCACTTTAGCCTTTCAGGTAGCTTTTTCTTAGAATTTTTTTTTTTTTTTTTTTTTTTTGTTACTTATTTGTACCCGTAGGTAGACTTGGTTTGCAGTCTGGTGACAAGCCACCGGCTGCTGGTCGCTGCGTGCGCGAGCGCCCTAAACCTACATGTTTTTGATATGCGGGAGGAAACTGGAGAAATCCCGGAGTAAACCCACGCAACACGGGGAGAACATGCAAACTCCACACAGCTCACTGTTGGTCGGGGGCTGGAATCGAACCCACGATCTCATGATCCCCGCGATCCCCCGGCCAAGGGTAAAACTGTGCTGCCACAGTGCTAAACCACTGTGCCACCGTGCAGCAGAATTGAGGTTATATTTAGCATTTTTATGCCAACTTATTACAGTGTTAATCCATTTCTGCTTATATGTCAATGATTATCAAGATTTGTCTCATTTTAGCATATAAGCTAGTATTTTTTTTAAGTTTTTATTTTACATTTAGCATCTTTAAACTTATTTCCTGCAATGTTAGGCTATTTTTACTTTTATGCTAACATTTTTCAAGATTAGGCTATTTTAACCTTTCAGCTAGCATTTTCTTAGATTTAAGCTTGTATTTAGCTTTTTTAAGATAAGATAAGATAAGATAAGCCTTTATTAGTCCCACAATGGGGAAATTCCAGGATTGCAACAGCACAGGGATAGCAACACTCAGAGCAACAATCAAAAGGCAAGAAAAAACAAGAGCAGCTAGTATACATATGTACATATTAATATATATATATATATAGACACACAGTGCGGAGCATTGTGGTTGGTGGATGTGCAGCAGAAAATCTAAGCTCTCTCTCCGCGGATGCGGCGGGCCAGCTGGATGTCTTTGGGCATGATGGTGACCCTCTTGGTGTGGATGGCGCACAGGTTGGTGTCCTCGAAGAGACCCACCAAGTAGGCCTCGCTGGCCTCCTGCAGAGCCATGACGGCGGAGCTCTGGAAGCGCAGGTCGGTCTTGAAGTCCTGAGCGATCTCCCTCACCAGGCGCTGGAAGGGCAGCTTACGGATGAGCAGCTCCGTGGATTTCTGGTAGCGACGGATCTCTCTCAGAGCCACGGTACCGGGCCTGTAACGGTGAGGCTTCTTCACTCCGCCGGTGGCCGGAGCGCTTTTCCAAGCAGCTTGGTGACCAGCTGCTTCCTGGGGGCTTTTCCTCGAGTAGATTTACGGGCGGTCTGCTTGGTTCTTGCCATCGCTCTTTATTATTCTGTCTTATATTTCTTGCACGCCACCTAAACTCCAGCCCGGCACCCGCGTCGTTTTCGCTTCAATTCTCCCGGTATGTTGAGTTTCTCTGTTAGCACCGGGTGGCAGTTGAGTGCTAGCTAGCTCTTCCCTGCTGTATCGTCTCCTGCTGTAAACAGAGGCTCCGACCGCCGACTCGGGAGACCTTTGGGGCGATCTGTGTGTTCGTGATATATATAGAGTGAAAGGTGTGCCGGATCAGAAAGTTATCACCGGATCAGAAAGAAGAAGGAAGATAAAAAGACTCAGAATTGAGCCGCTGTTGCAAAAGGCAGCCAACTCGTGTGGCGCCGGAACCGGAAGACAAAAACCACTGCTGGACAAAAAGAACACAAAGACTCATCTCACATTTGCCAGAAAACATCTAGAGGATCCTCAAGACGTTTGGAAAAATATTCTTGGGACTGATGAGACAAAAGTTGAACTTTTTGGAAGATGTGCCCTGTTTTATCTGGCATAAAACTAACACAGTATTTCATAAAAAGAACATTGTATCAACAGTCAAGCAACAGTCAAGCAACAGTTAAGCAAGCTTTCTTCAACGATAAATAGAATCCACCTTATTCCTGGGGGTGCCGCTGGAGGAACAATTGTGGATGGAACTTCCGGTTTCATTTGACCCAGTGTAAAATCAGACAGTTTCAGTGGAGTACCAGGGGCATTTAAAATAGCATTTTTAAAAGTTTTTCAAATTCATTTTAATGTATAGTCCACATACATGTTTTCCATTCAAGTGGCAGCTAATTTCAGCACTTGTAGTTTTTGTATTTTTGAATGTTATTTGTGTGACGCTCCTCAGAGATAAGCACAGCTCAATCTGTGGCTTATACAGCAATGAGTAGGTCGTGCACTGAAAACTAAAGGATTGCTCATGAGATCGGTGGGACAGACACAGGACAGACACCAAGACAAGAGCCAGGTATGTTTTCACTTGTATGAATGTCACAGATCTGATGTTTTACCCCGAATTTAAAACACCCAAGCACAGTGTTGAATTTGCGCCAAGCCATTATGAAGTGCAGCCAGTGAGGAGTCATAACTCATGACACTTTCTTTGGTTGCTAGCGGCAAAGTCCCAGGAAACCCCAGGGTGTCTGGTATCATTTTAAAGCTTAGAAATTGTACTTTCTAAAAATATCTATGTTTTTGCGGAAGACATAACTCCTGACCAATCGAACGCGAGTTTTCAACCTAGCTAAAATATTGTTTACATTGTTAGCATCTTAGCAGCAGCGCTAACTGATGTAATTCTGGACCCAGGGGACAAAAGACAGACTCGAGGGAATTACAATTATCCTTTTATTAGCTAACAGTGCTCGTGTATGCGTGTGTGTACTGTATGTACAGTGCGTGCAGTGTAGGACTCGTGCTGGGGGAAGAGCAGGACGCCGTTCAGCCTGGCAACCCTATAATGACAAAGCATAAGTATTAGCTCAGCTCCTGTGCAAAGAGCGTTATAATGATGACAGCTTACTTTGCAGATGGTGGTGGTGAGCTCAGGTTGGCCTTGAGGGCGACAGCTAGGGAGACAGCGTCTGGCTCTTGTGCAGGGGAGAGTGTGCGTTACCCTGTGGCTGGAGTGGAGCTGGACCGCGGCCGGGGAGAGAGGAATCTGCCACCAGGGAGATCCACCTGTGCACAGGGGAAGATGAACTTGACAAGGTAAGTCAAAGTTTAGCTAACGTGTGGTGAAGCGTTGGTCTGGGAATCAGATGATGAGCCAGGACGTGGCTGTAGATGAGAGGCGTGTCGTTGGGAGTTTGACAGACGGCTTTGTGCTGAGTCACAGGCAGGTCTGGCTTTTAAAGCCCGCTGATGATTGGCAGCCGGTGTGCAAGCAGCTGAGGTTGATGATGGCCCTGACGGCACCATGACAGTACTCCCCCCCCTCTAGAGGTGCCTCCTGGCATCTGTCCTATCTTACCTGGGTGCGTCCGGTGGAAGTCCCTGATGAGTTGTTTGTCGAGTATGAGTGACGGACGTACCCAGGACCTCCACTCGGGGCCATACCCCTCCCAGTCCACCAAGTACTGCAGGCCACAACCCCGGCAGCGAACATTCAGGATGGAATTGACTCTCCATGCCGGGTTGCCATTTATCACCACTGGTGGAGGTGGAGCCTTGGGAGGAGGGCAGAGAGGGCTGGGGCAGATGGGTTTCACCATGGAAAGTCGGACAGATGCGGAGGGAGGGGGGGAGAGCTAGGCGTACAGCCACAGGGTTAACCACACGAATAATGGGGAAGGGCCCGATAAAGCGCTGGGCCAACTTCCGTTTCTCAGCTTAAAGGTTAATATTTTGAGTTGACAGCTATACCTGCTAACCCACCTTGTATTCAGGAGCCGGTCTCCTGCGGTGGTTAGCCGTCCTGGTGTTACGTTCAGTGGCCTGAAGGAGAACTCTGCGGGTGGTGGTCCACAGCCGGCGGCAGCACCTCACATGAATGTGGACAGAAGGCACCGCCACTTCCTTCTCCTCCTCAGGGAACAGTGGGGGGTCGTATCCTAAGGAGGCCCTGAAGGGGGACATGCTGATCGCTGAGGAAACCATAGAATTATGGGCGTACTCGATCCACGACAGGTGGCTGCTCCAAGAAAATGGGCTGGAGGTGATGATGCAGCGCAGAGCAGCCTCCAGCTCTTGATTCACCCATTCGCACTGCCCATTGCTCTGCGGGTGGTATCCGGACAACTGGCTTACAGTTGACCCCAGTGCGTTACAGAATGCCCTCCAAACCTGGGACACGAATTGGGGCCCACGATCAGAGACGACGTCAGTGGGGATCCCGTGGAGGCATATGACATGCTGCACCAATAGGTCTGCTGTCTCCTGTGCCGTAGGCAGCCCCCGGAGGGGAACAAAGTGGGCAGCTTTGGAGAATCGATCGACAATGGTAGGGACCGTAGTGAAGTGGTTGGACGGTGGGAGGCCAGTCACGAAATCCAGGGCGATGTGGGACCAGGGGCAGCTAGGGAACGGCAGGGGATGAAGGAGCCCGGCCGGTGGAGAAGAAGACGACTTCCCGGTGGAGCACTGAGTGCAGGCCCGGATGTATGCAGTGACATCCTTCCGCAACCCCGGCCACCAAAACGGCCTCTGGAGGAGCTCTACTGTGCGGGACACCCCTGGATGGCATGCAAATTTCAAGGCATGGGCCCACTGAATCACCTCACCCTGGACCGATGTGGGGACGAACAACCGCTCTGAGGGCCCACCAGTATCAGGCTCCACCTCCTGCACCTTCACGACCTTCTTCTTGATGTCCCACGAGAGGGCGCCACTGACACAGGATGGTGGAAGAATGGTCTGCTCACGGCCCTCTGATACCTCCGCCGAGAATTGCCTGGAGAGAGCGTCCGGCTTGGCGTTCTTGGCCCCGGGGCGGTAGGTGATCATAAAATCAAACCGACCGAAGAACAGGGACCAGCGGGCCTGCCAGGAGTTCAACCGCTTGGCGGTCCTCAGGTACTCCAAGTTCTTGTGGTCGGTCCAAACCACAAAAGGCTGGGCAGCCCCCTCCAACCAGTGGCACCACTCCTCCAGCGCGAGCTTCACCGCCAGGAGCTCCCTGTCGCTGATGTTGTAGTTTCTATCTGCTGGAGACAGGCGGTGCGAGAAGAAGACGCAGGGTCGGACCACCCCGTCTATAGGAGAGTGCTGGGAGATCACTGCCCCCACCCCGGAGTCTGATGCATCCACCTTGACCAAGCACTGGAGGAACGGGTCCACCTGCGTGAGGACACGGGACGATGAGAACTCCATCTTGAGGGTGCCGAACGCCGCTGCAGCCTCCTCTGTCCAACGGAAGGGGACCTTCAGGGACGGGAGACAGGTCAGGGGACGGGCAACCATGCTGTACCTGGGCACAAAGCAGCGATAAAAGTTGGCAAACCCCAGGAACTGCTGGAGTTGCTTCCTGGATGGGAGGGGGGGCAATCCACCACCGCCTTGACCTTCACCGGGTTGGGGAGAACCTGGTTGTGGGAGATAACAAAGCCGAAAAATGAAGTCTTGTTGGTGTGGAACTCACATTTCTCGGCCTTCACGAACAGTTTGTTCTCCAGGAGTCGTTGGAGGTCCCGTCTCACGTGCACCCGATGCTCCTCTAATGACCGGGAGAAGATGAGGATGTCATCTAAGTAGATGAAGACAAAGGTGCCCAGGAAGTCCCGGAGAATGTTGTTTATCAGGCGCTGGAAGATGGCCGGCGCGTTGGTCAACCCAAACGGCATCACGAGATATTCGAAATGGCCACTTGGGGTCCGGAATCCCGTCTTCCATTCATCTCCCTCCTTAATCCACACGAGATGGTAAGCATTGCGAAGGTCGAGCTTGGTGAACCAAGAGGCCCCCTGGAGGGAGTTGAAAGACGTGTCCATGAGGGGCAGGGTGTACTTATCCTTTACCGTGATGTCGTTGAGCCCCCTGAAGTACATGGCCGCAGGGAGCCATCCTTCTTGCTGACGAAGAAGAACCCTGCCCCCACCGCCGAGGAGGACGGACGAATCATGCCCGAGCTGAGCAATTCCTTAATATATGTATCCATCGCCTCCCACTCCGGAGCTGACAGGCTGTATAGGCGGCTCGACGGCAGCGGGGCACCAGCCCGGAGATTAATAGCGCAGTCGTAAAGGCGGTGTGGGGGGGGAGACAGTGCCTGCGACTTACTGAACACCGCCCCCAGATCATGGTATTCAGGTGGCACCTTGGACAGATCTGGAGGAGGGGGGGGCGTGGGGGGCCAAAGACACCAATGGGGCACATGCTGCGGACTGCAGACACACGCTGAGGCAGAACGAGCTCCAAGACGTGATGTTCCCTGTCCGCCAATCAAATGACGGGTTGTGAAGCCGCAGCCAGGAGTAACCCAGGATGACCGGGGACGTGGAGGAGGGCAGCACCAGCAGGCGTAGGTCCTCCCGATGGTTCCCAGAAACAATCACAGACACTGGGGCGGTTTGCTGAGACACAGTCACTAAGGGGGTTTTAGATAGGGCTATTAGTTTGAGTGGTGGCTCGAGAGTATGACAGGGAAGCCCTAACCGGGTTGCCAGGTCCCCTAATATAAAACTCTGCTCAGCCCCCGAGTCAATGAGTGCATGTGTGGTGTGTTCTTTGTGCTTGTAGATGAACCTAATGGGCACGAGGCAATTGGTGAGGGGTTTTGACTGAGACGCATCCGTGAGTCCGCCTACCCCGATGCACGGACCCCCTCTCTTTGGCCGAATGGTGCAACTCTCTACCTCATGCTCACTACTCCCACAGTACATGCACAGCCCTAACTCCCTGTGGCGCTGTATCTCCACTAAAGGAATCTTGGAACGCCTGACTACCATATCCTCCTGCCCGTCTAGCCCTTCCGGCAGAGGCAGGGCCAAACGAGGCCACTGGGAGGAGCAGAAAAGCTGTGTGCTCGAGCAACTGGAAGCTCTTTGCTCGGCTACTCACTCCCTCAGCCTATTATCCAAATTAATGGTGAGCGAAATCAGCTCGGTGAGTTTCTCCGGCCTATCCAACCTAGCTAGCTCATCCCGTAGGCCAGGGCTTAAGCTCCGGATGAAAATGCTACACAACGAGGCATAATCCCACCCGACCTCAGCGACCACCACCCGGAAATCGACAGCGTAGTCCGCCACGAACCTACCGCCCTGTCGGAGATTTAACAACCGGGTGGTAAGCACGCTATCTCGATCGGAATGGTCAAATACCTCGAGGAAATTGGCAATAAACCCTCGGTAAGTGAGATTAGCATAGCTAGGTTTAGCCATCATGGCGTAAGCCCAAGCTAGCGCTCTACCCTCTAGCAGATTAGCCACATAGCCTATCCTACTATGGTCTGTGGGGAAGTCCCCCGGCACTCACTGGAAAACCGTCTCATACTGTAAGATAAACCCACGGGCCTCCTCAAGCTTGCCGCTGAAGCAAGCAGGTGTGGGGACCGGTGTGAGCCAGGCCGAGGGAACCTGACTAGCCCGGCTAGGAGGGGAGCTAGCGGGAGCCGGCGGACTCCCGGAGACCGGAGGGAATGTCCGCTGTCCATCCAGACGATCCAACCGGCTGTGAATTAGTGTTAGCTGATTGAGGATAACGCCTTGTTGGTAAATTAGCTGCTCCACTCGAGCTTCTAGATTGTTAAACCGGCGTGCTAGCACGCTGTCCGCTGGGTCGCTCTGATGGAGCCGTACTGACATAATTCTGGACCCAGGGGACAAAAGACAGATTCAAGGGAATTACAATTATCCTTTTATTAGCTAACAGTGCTCGTGTATGCGTGCATGTATGTACAGTGCATGCAGTGTAGGACTCGTGCTGGGGGAAGAGCAGGACACCGTTCAGCCTGGCAACCCTATAATGACAAAGCATAAGTATTAGCTCAGCTCCAGGGAAAAGAGCGTTATAATGATGACAGCTTACTTTGCAGATGGTGGTGGTGAGCTCAGGTTGGCCTTGAGGGCGACAGCCAGGGAGACAGCGTCTGGCTCTTGTGCAGGGGAAAGTGCGCTTTACCCTGTGGCTGGAGTGGAGCTGGACCGCCGCCGGGGAGAGAGGAATCCGCCGCCAGGGAGATCCACCTGTGCAGAGGGGAAGATGAACCTGACAAGGTAAGTCAAAGTTTAGCTTACTTGTGGTGAAGCGTTGGTCTAGGAATCAGACGATGAGCCAGGACGTGGCTGTAAACGAGAGGCGTGTCGTTGGGAGTTTGACAGACGGCTCCGTGCTGAGTTACAGGCAGGTCTGGCTTTTAAAGCCCGCTGATGATTGGCAGCCGGTGTGCGAGCAACTGAGGTTGATGATGGCCCTGAGGGCACCATGACACTAACTAACGGAGCTCTGGTGTACAAGGCCACTTTTTAAGATCATCTTTCCATCCCTCAATAGTCGTGGGAAGTGGTATGATTATGTTACGTGCTTTGAGGTGCAAGAGGCCGTGTTTCCGCATTTCTGATGCCACCGTCATTGTTTTTAACAAGGAAAAGTGTCCCATTTCAGTGACAACCATATGTTCTAAACTAGTACAGGAAGTTGCTACCACAATTCACGCAAGGCATCATGGGGCCTAGGAATAAGGTGGATTGGCTTAATGCCATATTTTTTTTTTTACAATTAGGCTGTTTTGGCATGTAAGCTAGCCTTTTTTAAGTTTTAAGCACAGCTTTAGCATCTTTAAGCTTACTTTTGCAACATTAAGCCACTTCTACTTTATGCTATTTTTTTTTTTTTTAAGATTAGACTATTTTAATCTTTCAGCTAGCATTTTTTTTTAGGTTTTAAGCTCACATTTGGCATATTTAAAATAACTTCATGCAACATTAAGCTACTTATATTTATGTTTTTAAACGTACTTTATGACAGCATATTACTGTATTTTTAAGCATTTCAGGAAAGCATTTTCAGCTAAAAACATTCACACTATAATATTTTTCTAATATATTCATTGATACCGCACTCTCTCTCATGTAATATTGTTTAACTATGGTGGAGATCGTTCTCTAAGAAGTGGGCTGTTGTATAAACCCTCGCATTTTCCACAACTATGTGTGTGTGAGACAAAGATCTACATTTTTCCTCCACACACTGAGAGTCACCATTGACGGTCATCAATAAGCCATTTTTCCTTCACCTCCAATGTCATTTGTCTGGGCGGAAGAAACCAATAGGAATCCATTATATTGAGCATCCTCCTGATTTCAGCTGGTCAGCAGGGCTTACAGTGTCCTGACAGTGACCAATTAAACACTGAGATACACCGCCTGCTGTCCAATAAAGTTCAAGGAGAATGGAGGGGGAAATCGGGATTCCAGAAAGCTAATAGAGTCTTTGGCAGGTTCTCTTCTTTCTTCCCCACATTCAGTGCTCGCCACATCTATTGTGTCCACTTCTGCGTATCATAGGGAGGTTATGATACAGTAGTTAGCTTCACTGCAAGAACTCCCTTTCTAATTTTCACAACCCAAAGCAAAAGTATGGATTGTCTGAAAGATTTCTCCCAATTCATTCCAAAATTACCACAATAACATAATCTAACAAACACAGTGCCTCAAAGAATATAAGATGTGAGAAACATGAATCACAAAAATTAATCAAAAACTTTCAACTTTTTTTTTTTGCAAGGGGAAAAAAGGGGTAGTTCATAATGTTTCAAAGTAAAAAAAAAAAAAAAAAAAGAACGAATTGTTGGCATATTTCAGAGTAATGATCCAGTTGCAGAAACAATGCAGGAGACAAAATAGCAGTTTTAGTGAGTTTATACAAAGTGATGTAGAAAAGTAGCCTCTGTGGCAAGAACCTTGTAACCCTGTGGTGAAAGAAGAGTGATATGGTAAGTATTCAGGAAAAAGTAACTCATTCATTCATCCATTCATCTTCTTCCGCTTAATCCTTTTCGGGTCGTGGGGGGGCTGGAGCCTATCCCAGCATCTTTGGGCAAGAGGCAGGGTCCACCCTGAACAGATCGCCAGTCCATCGCAGGGCCAACACAGAGAGACAGACAACCATTCACTCTCACAGTCATACCTAAGGACAATTTAGAATCCCCAGTTTGATGCCAATTAACCTAACTTGCATGTTTTTGGCATGTGGGAGGAAACCGGAGAAATCCCGGAGTAAACCCACACAGACACGGGGAGAACATGCAAACTCCACACAGATCACTGTTGGCCGGGGGTTGGGATCGAACCCAGGATCCCCCGGCCAAGGGTGAGTTGCTGTGCTGCCGCAGTGCTAACCCGTCTTCCACTGCGCCGCCCGGAAAAAGTAACTGGGATAGTGAATTAATTGTTTGTACTTTCCTTCTTACAGGATGATCTGGAGATAGTGACTGTGACTTCTCTCTCTGCATGTTGCTTCTCTCACCCTGTGTGTAATTTGCAGTTTCTGTCCTGGTAGGAACACTCCAGGTGTCCAGACTACAGGTGAAGGAAGAGCACGTGGCTTGTGAGTACGGTTTTGTGGCAGAGGGTGGTACTGAGACTTATGGCCAGCCAGGAAAGGATCCAGTCTGTCTGTGTATAGGGTGAAATCCTGGAACAGCTTAAGGTATGTACTGTTTGTTTGTTTGTTTGCATGTTTGCTTGCTTGTTTGTTAGTTAGATGATGAAAGCTTGAGCTTACAAAACCTCACATTGGAGGGCAAGGTTTGAATCATAAAGAATATTCTGGCTCTACAAAGTCCTGGAGGAGCGCTCCTGGCTGAGGTAGTGCGTCTAACATCTCCATGCTGAAGTGAATACTGCTTCCTCCTTATAAAGGCAGAGTCTTGATTGTTGCAAGTGAGTGTGATTAGGCAGCTACAACTGGTCAAGTAATCAGCTGGAGAAAAAAAAACAAAACACCACTGCGCAGAGCCAGAATGCTACACTCATAAGGAAAATGCTTACATTGTAGAGGAACGAAATAAGTGCAGGCAGACACGGCAAGCTGAAGGTTAAAGGTGTTTTATTCCTCCATCACGAAGCTCACCCAGCGCTCTGGCTGCGTGCTGTGAGTGAGCCCTGAGTCATTGTCTAAGAGCAATCCAGTGAGCTTTGAGTGAGCACATTTATACCGACAAGAGAGCATGCATGGCACCTTTACATCACAGTCAAGAGAGAATGCATGGCACCTTTACATCACAGTCACACATATCAATTGATTACTGGCGCCGGAATTCCTCTCTTTGCTCCGGGGCTGTATGACAATAGGACAAAAAAGAATGTAAGGCACATTTACATATTGATCTCAGTCCATACATATCAATCCCGTGATTGTTCTGTTTCCTGCTCAAGCTGAGTGCTCTGACTGTCCAAGTAGATTGTGGTGGGTCACCCCACAACATGTTTTAATTGCTTGCAAGGATGTGGTTCCCAAAATGATTTTATTTTGGCTGTATCAACAAAACATGCTAACGTTTTGATCTAGTGGCCTACATCAGACCAAAGATCGCCTTAGTCAAAGTTGTGCATTTTGTCGCCCATCATCCATCCACAATTCACAGGAATTGCTTGTCTTTCTACACATTTGCCCCGATGCTCACCAAACTCAATCACAACGATCTTCAGGAGGTTGTGAAAGCATCCAGGTTGAGGTGAAGTGCAAGGTCAGGAGATTTTTTTTTTTTTTTGGACTTATTTTGTACCCGTAGGTAGATTTGTTCTGCAGTCCGGTGACAAGCCACCAGCTGCCGGTCGCTGTGTGCGCAAGCGCCCCATATCCCTAACCTGCATGTTTTTGGCCTGTGGGAGGAAACCGGAGAAATCCCAGAGTAAACCCACACAACACGGGGAGAACATGCAAACTCCACACAGATCACTGTTGGCCGGGGGCAGGGATCGAACCCACAATCTCATGATCCCCGCGATCCCCCGGCCGAGGGTAAACTGTGCTGCCGCAGTGCTAACCACTGCGCCACCGTGCAGCCCATTTGTCCCCATGACAGGTTTAAACTGGGCTGTCTTATGGGTCCCACATGGGTTTGTCTGCGGCCTCTATGTTGGCCCCATCTATGTTTGTCCAAATGGACTTTACTTGTGGTGCAGGTAAGCAAGTAATCTGTTTACCCACTTTAAACCCAACTGGGCCCCACATGGGTTTAATGTGGATGAGCAGGTTTTAGTAACGCTGGTGGCATAGAAAAAAAATTATGCAAAAAAGTCACAAATTTATGAGAAAATAGCTAATTTATGAGGAAATAAGTTGAAAATAGGTAAACAGGTAAAGCCATGTGAGCAAACACAGATGGAGCCAACATGGAATCCATGGACAAACCCACACAGGACCCATGAGACAGCCCAGGTTTAAACTTTGATGGGGCCCACATGGACATGCTGGCTGGGCAGGCTGTACTTAAGGTCAAGGTCAGTGGTCAGGAGATCTGAGTACTCTTGGGGTGATTTCATCAGGCTGGTATGAGTTACTCCATCACTGACGGTCTGGTTTGTTGGCAGTGTGCCTTTTTTTCAATGTAAAAATGTGGCGTGGCTCAATAAAAAGGCTGAAAAACACTGTGCTAAGAAAATATAGTATGAACTTCTTTTTTCTTTTCTTCTTTTTCTTCCCCAGTAAGGGAAACCTGCCTCATGATAATATATACAAAAACATTTCAACATAGTTTATAAGACTTTGAAAAATGTAAGACCCTGAATGCAGATCATTGCTTTTTTTTCAATGTCAGGCTGCTACGAGAACATTTCACTAGCGGCTGCATTCACTGAGCAGGTACTTGGGCATCTTCCTGATCACACTTTTTCAGTCTCATTGATCCTAGCATCCAAAAAACTCCACTGCTTTACATGTGAAGAGCTGCTGTCAGATCTTCTGGCCCAGCATGCTGACAGTGTTGTGGCGGTTCTAGCTAATGAGTCGAGTCAGGCCCACCGGAGCCCACGAGCTCTCCCCAGGCTTCTGTGCTTGTATGTAATTTGCGCTGTAAACATCTTCCCATTTCTATTGACCTTTAACACTCCAGCTGGGCTGAAGAAAGCACTGCCAAGGAAAAACCATCAGCCTGCCAACTAAATTGTTTCTTCTACTCTCATAAACATCTCAAATAACTTATGCTAAACAATGTTTTTCTTTTTTCTTCTTTTTCTTTTGGGTGAATTGCCCTTTTTGTCATCTCACTCATGTTCTGTATAATAGTACGTCACAGTGAATTAAATTATCATATTCCATCCATCCATCCATCTTCTACCGCTTTTCCGGAGGTCTGGATCGCGGAGGCAGCAGTTCAAGCAGAGAAGCCCAGACTTCCCTCTCTCCAGCCACCTGCTCCAGCTTTTCAGAGAGGATACCAAGGCATTCCAAGACCAGCTGGGAGACATAGTCTCTCCAGCGAGTCCTGGGTCTGCCCCGGGGTCTCCTCCCAGAGGGACATGCCCGAAACACCTCAAGTGGAAGGCGTCCAGGAGGCATCCTGATCAGATGCCCATACCACCTCAACTGGCTCCTTTCAGTGTGGAGGAGCACTGGATCTACTCTGAGCCTCTCCTGGATGACTGAGCTCCTCACCCTATCTCTGAGGGTGAGTCCAGCAATCCTACGAAGAAAGCTCGTTTCAGCCGCTTGTATCAACAATCTTGTTCTTTCGGACATTAGAATCAGAATCAGAATCAGAATCAGCTTTATTGGCCAAGTATGCACAACACATACAAGGAATATGACTTTGGCTAAAAACTTGCTCTCGTTGTTCAGGTGAAGGATTTAAATAAGGATTCAATGACAACCAGAGTATGTACAGTAAATTACAGTCTGTCCACGTTTCTATAAAAGGATGCAAATATATACAGGAATATATGCAGTTATTTACTCAGACTAACCACACTTTGCAGAAATATATGAAAAAATATACAGTCACACAGTATTTCAATGTGAACTCAGATTCAGTGATATAATGTGAATGAAGTTAAAAGCAGTGTGAGAGTTATGTGCAATGTAATAATGGATGAAAAGTCATGAGTACAGCAACAGGTAGGACTAGGTGAATGTTAGGAGTTCATCAGAGTGATGGCTTGAGGAAAGAAACTGTTCCTGTGACGGGTGGTTTTGACCTTCAGTGATCTGTAACGACAACCAGAAGATAGAAGTTCAAACAGTTTGTGGCCGGGGTGTGATGGGTCAGCACAGATGTTTCCCGCCCGTTTCCTGGTTATGGACCGATATAAGTTCTCAATGGAGGGTAGGTCGGTACCAATGATCCTCTCCGCAGACTTAATGATCCGCTGCAGTCTGGTCTTGTCCTGTTTAGTGGCAGATCCAAACCAGACAGTGATGGAAAAGCAGAGGACAGATTGGATGATGGCGGTGTAGAAGACAACCAGCAGCTCCTGAGGCAAATCAAACTTCTTGAGCTGACGTAGAAAAAACAACCTCTGCTGGGCCTTTTTCCGGACAGTGTCTATATGGGAGAACCACTTCAGGTTCCGGGAGATTGTGGTACCCAGAAACTTGAAGGAGTCCACAGTGGACACTGTGCTGTTGAGGATGGTGAGTGGGGGGAATGAAGGGGGGTGTCGCCTGAAATCCACAGTCATCTCCACCGTTTTGGCTGGGTTAAGTTCAAGATGGTTCTGGCTGCACCAGAGGATCAGCTGCTCCACCTCCTGCCTGTATGCAGACTCATCATCATCCCGGATCAAACCGATGACTGTGGTGTCGTCCGCAAACTTCAGGAGATTCACCGAAGGGTCCTCTGAGGTGCAGTCGTTGGAGTAGAGGGAGAAGAGCAGTGGGGGAAGGACACATCCTTGGGGGGCGCCAGTACTAATTTTTCGGGAGCTGGATGTAAATCTCCCTAGCTTCACCTATTGCCACCTGTCAGTCAGAAAGCTGGAGATCCACTGGCAGGTGGAGGGGGGCACCTTGAGCTGGAGGAGTTTCTGATGAAGAATGCCTGGGATGATGGTGTTGAACGCTGAGCTGAAGTTGACAAACAGGATCCTGGCGTACGTCCCTGGGGAGTCGAGGTGTTGCAGGATGTAGTGTAGTCCCATATTCACTGCATCATCCACTGACCTGTTTGACCGGTAGGCAAACTGCAGTGGGTCCATCAGGGGGCCTGTGATGACCTTCAGGTGGTTCAGCAACAATCTCTCCAAGGATTTCATGACCACAGAGGTCAGGGCAACAGGTCTGTAGTCGTTTAATCCTGTAACAGAGGGTTTCTTGGGAACTGGAATGATGATGGAGCGTTTGAAGCAGGAAGGCACTTCACGCAGCTCCAGTGATCTGTTAAAGATCCGGGTGAAAGATGGGGGCCAACTCGTTGGAGCAGACTCTCAGGCAGCTCCAAAGCTCATGACCCAAAGCTCATGACCCAAAGCTCATGACCATAGCTGAGAGTAGGAACGTAGATTAAACAGTAAATTGACAGCTTTGCTCTCGAGCTCAGCTCCCTCTTCACCATGATAGACCGGTACAATGTCCGCATCACTGCAGATGCTGGTCCGATCCGTCTGTCAATCTCTCGCTCCATTCTCCCCTCACTCATGAATAAGACCTCAAGATACTTAAACTTCTCCATATTTGTAATTTAATTTAAACTTTGTTTTTTCAATCATGCAAGAAAAAATGATCTTTTTCCATAATATTCTAATTTACTTCAACACACTAGTATTCAAGACCTCTGAGAAGTGTTACACTATTGCAGAATAAGTGTGTTTTTAAACTTATTAATTAATTATGTGACCCCAGTAACCAGACCCACTTCAGGACAGGAATGCACTCGGATGGATACTTAAGCTTATTTTCTTTCTTCATTTCCTCCTCCTTATTTTTCTTGTAACCCAGATCTGCCTGCTTGCTGCCAGAGTTAGCCTGGTTAGCACTGTTTCGTTAGCCTGCTTTGAAAATGAATTACAGTACAGTTTCTACTAAAACCTCATAGCTTATAGTTTCTATTAAAACCTCATAATGTAATGCCCTCTTCTTACTCTTTATTCCATCTCAAGATGTCAAGAGGAATCTGGCAAAGTGCACAGAAACTAAGAAAAGGGGCTGGGCTAATGAGCATTCCAGCCAGAGAGATAAGTTATGTCCTGACATCCATTTTTGCTGGCAGTGGATGAGCTGAAGTTGGATTTATCATCCCGATCAGTGCGGTGAGAACAGAATTGTTGCTTCATTTAGAAATCTGGAATGTAGCTTTCAAGCAAAGGTTGCACTAGACTTTTTTGTTATCTGTCATTTTGACAAACAGGGTTGTAGAATTTCCATCATAATCCATTACTACTAGGGATGAGCCAATCCAATCCGCGGTATCGGGTTCAATCCAGGCAAAATGGCTGGATTGTTATCAGTAAGGAAAAAAGTAATTTCCAATGCAATACATTAAAGGTCTGATGACACAATTTTGAGATTTTTTAGCATGTTGTGTAAACCCAAAAGTCATTGTCAATGATCAATATAATATTTACAACCACGCCTACATAAACTAGGTATCATCAAAAAACCGCAGCCACTGACTGGAGTGTGGTGCCGCCCACTGAATGAAGGGCGGCACCACCATGACGTAACCGACAGAACGGACACCGGTGTTATTGACTGGAATGACAGCAGCTTTGTAGCTCACAGTTTCTCTGGTTTCTTGTTTTAATTTTACAGCTACGCCTTCGCGTTGTGTCGTAGGCTTAGATAAACAGCAGGCTGTGAAAGACCACATCACATGCTTCAGCTCCAACTGTCATAAGCCTCCTCGTGCACTCCTCGTGCACTTTTACGCAGAAGGAGCGCATGAGAAGGGGAAGAATTAATGGATTTACGTGCAGCTTTTACCTACTTTCTGTGATCGCATGCTGACGCTCGCCGGTCCAGTCACGTCCCCTCTATCATTATCACCAGCTGATTCAAAATCCCGCTGATCATCTTTCCCGGTCCTTGCCCAGGTGCTTCTTGTCACACCATCACCAGCAGTGTGTGTACTTAGCGGCCGTTTGCCAGTCACACACTGCTGGTCCATAGTATTGTCATCTGTGCTGTTAGTCTGCCATTATTTTCAGCACTCTCATGACGTGTTAGTCACTCCATGTTTGCCATGGTTCTCGTGCGTCCTTGAAGCGATGTCGGCTCTGGGGAGCACCTGTGGCTAACACGTCTCCTCTCATTCGTTCTCTGGGCGATGCCGGCCCCCAAACGCCATCAGTAAGTGTGTTTGTGTTTTTTGGACGTCTTCACCATTTTGGGAATTGTCTGTCTTTCTGTATTACATGTGCTGTGGTGAACACTGCACGTAAATCCTCGTTATTTCATCCTCCCTCTCCGTGCCCCGCGTAAGAGCACACGGAGGGTCATTATGAATGGATTTATGCACAGGATTCACCAGATAATACATAAAACATAAATACATAAAGCTAATACATAATAAACCCGATGCCTGAGCCACAGAGAATACACTGCTATGATTTTATTGAAAAATCGGGTTTAACCCCTTGCACTCTGGTCAATTTCCCTAAAAATGCCAAAAAATAACGTACCCAAAGTAAATCAAAAGCTGTCCTTCAACCCTTTGCAGCATCTTCATGGGGTTGGTCTCATTTAAAAGAAAACACTTTGAATTTTTTGGCAAAACAGTCATAATCTGTCTAAGTGCTCCGGCCACTGAGTAACAGTCATCTAAACATACTGAACTTGAAGAAAATAAATTTCGCCTGGGTGTTTTTTTGGATACAAATGCTTGCAAATAACACACAGCTGTCAGATCCGGGCTGGAAAATGCAACAGAAATGTAGAACCAAGTGTTATCCAGCTGAGGTCAAAATTTTGTAACAATACCCCAAAGAATGAATATATTACACAGCTTTCTTCACAGGTTGTTCCCAGGCATTTTTGAACTGTGCCAAATTGTGCCAAATGGCACAGTTTGGAAAAACGTCTGTAACTTTTGAATGATTCAATATAGAAGCTTGATGTTGGGCTCTAATGAAAGGTGACCCTCAGGGCTGTGTGTGTGTGTGTGTGTGTGTGTGGGGGGGGGGGGGTTGTTTATTCATTCATGAATGAATGAATGAACAAACAAGCCCCCACACACAAAGAAGCATTCCACGTAAAAAATGTGTGGCTTTTTTTTACAAGAAAAAATAACCTACAGTGCACTAAAAATTATTCTAAAATATCTGTAATGTAGAAGATAACACCCCCCCCCCCCGCTACAGAGGACGGACATCGCCCGGTGTGCCGCGGTCTACTACGAACAGTTGTAATTTACCGATCGGTCAAAAGTTATTTTTGATTACAATTTTCAGCGATAAAGAATAATTTAGCTTATAACACTTACCTGTCCACAACAGCAGTGTCACTGGCGAACTTCTCTTCCTCATTGTCAGACGAACATGACGCTGGTCCTCTTGTTACGGACTCATGGTTCTGGTCACGCGACCCTGTCAAACCATCCATCCATCCATCCATCTTCTACCGCTTTTCCGGAGGTCCGGGTCGCGGAGGCAGCAGTTCAAGCAGAGAAGCCCAGGCTTCCCTCTCCCCAGCCACCTGCTCCAGCTCTTCAGAGGGGATACCAAGGCGTTCCCAGACTAGCTGGGAGACATAGTCTCTCCACCGAGTCCTGGGTCTGCCCCGGGGTCTCCTCCCAGTGGGACGTGCCTGAAACACCTCAAGTGGGAGGCGTCCAGGAGGCATCCTAATCAGATGCCCATACCACCTCAACTGACTCCTTTCAATGTGGAGGAGCAGCGGTTCTACTCTGAGCCTCTCCCGGATGACTGAGCTCCTCACCCTATCTCTGAGGGTGAGTCCAGCAATCCTACGGAGAAAGCTCATTTCAGCCGCTTGTATCCGCGATCTCGTTCTTTCGGTCATTACCCAAAGCTCGTGACCATAGGTGAGAGTAGGAACGTAGATTGACTGGTAAATCGACAGCTTTGCCTTAGAACTAAGCTCCCTCTTCACCACAACAGACCGGTACAACGTCCGCATCACTGCAGATGCTGCTCCAATCCGTCTGTCGATCTCTCGCTCCATTTTCCCCTCACTCGTGAACAAGACCCCAAGATACTTAAACTCCTCCACTTGGGGCAGGAGCCTGTCCCCAACCCGGAGAGGACAATCCACCTTTTTCCGGCTGAGGACCATGGACTCGGACTTGGAGGTGCTGATTCTCATCCCAGCCGCTTCACACTCAGCGGCAAACCGTCCCAGCAAGAGCTGTAGGTCATTGCTGGATGAAGCCAACAGGACAACATCATCTGCAAACAACAGAGATGAGATCCTGTGGTCACCAAGCATGACACCCTCCATTCCCTGGCTGCGCCTAGAAATCCTGTCCATAAAAATTATGAACAGGACCGGTGACAAAGGGCAGCCCTGGCGGAGTCCAACTCTCACTGGGAATGACTCCGACCGAGTGTTGGCAATGCGAACCAAACTCTCACAACGGTCGTACAGAGACCGAATAGCTCGTAACAACAAGCCCGATACCCCATACTCCCGAAGCACCCCCCACAAAAATCCACGAGGGACGCGGTCAAATGCCTTCTCCAAGTCCACAAAACACATGTAAACTGGTTGGGCAAACTCCCACGAACCCTCAAGAATTCTCGAGAGGGTAAAGAGCTGGTCCGATGTGCCACGGCCAGGACGAAAACCACATTGCTCCTCCTGAATCCGAGGTTCGACCAACGGCCGGACTCTCCTCTCCAGTACCTTGGCATAGACCTTCCCAGGGAGGCTGAGGAGTGTGATCCCTCTAAAGTTGGAGCACACCCTCCGGTCCCCTTTTTTGAAGAGAGGAACCACCACCCCGGTTTGCCATGCCAAAGGCACTGCCCCCGACCTCCACGCAATGTTGCAGAGGCGTGTCAACCATGACAACCCAACAACATCCAGGGCCTTGAGGTACTCGGGGCGAATCTCGTCCACCCCCGGGGCCCGGCCACCAAGGAGATTTTTAACCACCTTGGTGACCTCAGCCCCTGTGATAGGCGAGTCATCCCCCTCGTCCCCAAACCCTGCTTCCTCTGTGGAAGGCGTATCAGTGGGATTGAGGAGATCCTCGAAGTATTCCTTCCACCGCCCGACGATATCCCCAGTTGAAGTCAACAGTGTCCCATCCGCACCATACACAGTGTGGACGGGGAGCTGCTTTCCCCTCCTGAGCCGCCGAACAGTTTGCCAGAATCTCTTTGAAGCCGACCGAAAGTCTTGTTCCATGGCCTCACCGAACTCCTCCCATACCCGGGTTTTTGCTTCAGCAACCACCCGAGCTGCACTCCGCTTGGCCTGCCGGTACACCTCAGCTGCTTCGGGAGTCCCACAAGCCAACCAAGCTTGATAGGACTCCTTCTTCAGCTTAATGGCCCCCCTCACCACTGGTGTCCACCACTTGGTTCGGGGGTTGCCACCACGAGATGCACCGACCACCTTGCGGCCGCAGCTCTGGGCTGCCGCTTCAACAACAGAGGTGGAGAACATGGCCCATTCAGACTCCATGTCTCCAGACTCCCTCGGAATGTGGTTGAAGTTCTTCCGGAGGTGGGAGTTGAAGACCTCCCGGACAGGGGCCTCAGCCAGACGCTCCCAGCACACCCTCACTATACGTTTGGGTCTACCAGGTCTGAATGGCTTCCTCCCCTGCCATCGGATCCAACTCACCACCAGGTGGTGATCAGTTGACAGCTCTGCACCTCTCTTTACTCGGGTGTCCAAGACATACGGTCGCAGGTCTGATGATACGATAACAAAATCGATCATCGACCTGCGGCCTAGGGTGTCCTGGTGCCAGGTGCACATATGGACACCCTTATGCTTGAACATGGTGTTCGTTATAGACAGACTGTGGTTAGCACAGAAGTCCAATAACTGAACACCACTCGGGTTCAGATCGGGCAGGCCGTTCCTCCCAATCACCCCCCTCCAGGTTTCACTGTCGTTGCCCACGTGCGCATTGAAGTCCCCCAGTAGGACAATGGAGTCTCCAGGAGGAGCACCCTCCAGCACCCCAGTCACAGACTCCAAAAAGGGTGGGTACTCTGAAACATCATTTGGTGCATAGGCACAAATGATGGTCAGGACCCGTTTCCCAACCCGAAGGCGCAGGGAAGCAACCCTTTCGTCCACCGGGGAAAACTCCAATATAGAGGCAGCAAGGTGGGGCGATACAAGAATACCTACCCCTGCTCGTCGCCTCTCGCCCGGGGCAACTCCAGAAAAGGCCAAGCTCCAGCCCCTCTCCAGGAGACTGGTTCCGGAACCGGAGCTGTGTGTTGAGGTGAGGCCGACTATATCTAGCCGGTATCGCTCAATCTCGTACACCAGCTCAGGCTCCTTCCCCACCAGAGAGGTGACATTCCACGTACCAAAAGCCAGTTTAGAAAGCTTGGGATCAGTCCGCCAAGGTCTCCGCCTTTGACTGCCACTTAATCCACATAGCACCGGACTTCCATGATCCCTCCTGCAGGTGGTGAACCTACTGGAGGGCGGACCCATGTAACTCCTTCGGGCTGAGCCCGGCCGGGTCCCATGGGTGGAAACCCGGCCACCAGACGCTAGCCTTCGAGCCCCTCCCCCAGGCCTGGCTCCAGGGTGGGGCCCCGGTAACCCCATACCGGGCGGGGTACACTGAATCCTTGATATACAATTTATCATGAGAGTCTGTTGGATCGTTCTTCGTCTGGCCCTTCACCCAGGACCAGTTTGTCTTGGGAGACCCTATCAGAGGCAAATTGCCCCGGACAACATAGCTCCTGGGATCACTGGGGCACGCAAACCCCCCCACCACGATAAGGTGACGATCCATGAGGGGACCCTGTCAAACCCTGTCAAACCATAATTCCATTATTGCAGTTTTGCGCTTCCATGATTGCGGTTTTGGCGAACGATTTTTCAAAACAAATTAGAACAGTAGTAAGAAAAAAAGACTGGTGAACGCGTGTGTGTCACCCAGTGGCTAAAACAAAACAGATTTTGCAAGGGAGGCATGCTTTCAAACTACTGTGCTTCAATTGGCTTGCTGTATTCGCAGCCGTTGGTAGGCGGGTCCTTCTTGCTAGGTTTTCAGTCATTGGTTCTTCAAGGTTTCAGAAACCCAATTCAAGGTTCTTATTAGTTGAATGAGAGGTCAATCACATCTAAACCAATCAAAGCACTCCTTTGGCTTTCTGTTCGCGGCTGTGTCTGTAGTGGAAGAACGGAAATGCAGCTTTTTTTTTTTTTTTAGTGCCGCGCCCTAGGACGCCTCGCCTAGGACGCCCTCGTGTGCCCTAGGACGCAGAGACGGGTCCGCCCGCGGTACACCAAAGTGAAATAGGTTAAATAAGTTTTATTTATGAACAAATAATTTGTTGCAATATCTGTAACAAAAGCATAACACTCGGTGTTCCCCTGCCGTGTGTTTGTTGCTGCTGCTGCGGCGGGCATGTGTGCCTCTCCACTGTCACTCTCTGAGTCTGACTCGCTTGGCACGGTTCAAACCTATATGGTCTGATGTCCCCAGATTCTTCAATGTCGTCCCATTCTTCGGAACTATAATTGTCTGAAGATTGGACAACACAAACCAATTCCAGTCTACATGTGCTGGAACCATCGTCAATATTTTCTACTGCTTCCACCCTGTGTGTACAATGAGCAGCCAAGCGCTGTGTTCTGTCAATGACGTTACAACATGGCCGGGGGGGGTTCCAGCCACTGACACAATTGGTGATGTGACACTCATGAAAACGTCGGATATTCACATGAAAAAAAGCCTGTTTGACTTAGAACTGCACAGACCAACCTATTTTGTCATATTGTATTATGTGTTGAAAAATTAGATGATGTCAAAAACATGTCATCAGACCTTTAATAATATTAAAGTGAAGGCGTGATCACCATTCTCCCCCACACTGCATGCCTCTTCCATAAACAGAAGCAATGAGTGTCGCGTGTCATTGAAGTCTGTCTGTGGGACTCACCTTGGTATGTTTGCTGGGTGGTACCAACATTTACAATTTTAACACCACCAACTTGATAAAACACTTGCAAAAGTATCACGGTAAAGGAGTTTGCCAAATTCTGTCAAGAACCGAGGAAGTGTGTCACACATCAGCATCTGCTGCTTTTCCAGCTTGGAGACTGGAAGATGCTAAAGGTGAAACATAAACAAAAGAACAAAACTTAAAGTACAAAACAGACGGAAGCGTGGAAAACGCCAGGAACGAAGACATAACATGGGTTTACCTTTCAGCAGAGAAGGAGGAACAGCTGATAGAGTTAGATAACAGAAACATAAATAGGAAATCATAACGGTGAACTGGACGTAGGACTAGAATAACAAGGCTAGAGGAAATGGAACAGGAATGACTCCAAAATAAGAGCAAACCTATAAAGTAAGAATGGACAGGGAACAATATCATAAACACCACTAAATACACTGAGGACCAGGAGAATACTTGTGATAATAATACTGTATGACAAAAATACAACTTAAAGGCTTAGTTCCTTTATTTTCAGATCTACAAAATTTTTTACCTCATCCATAAAGTGGCACTTTGAATTTCATCTGAATGTTTATTTAATACTCAGGTTTAAAGTTTTAAAGAGTTCCGGTTCCGGGTTAGGACGAGTGAGGACACACAGGTAAAGGCTCCCAGTTCGTCTCTGTTTAAAAGGCAGTTAAACGCAGTTAGAACGCAGTTTGGAACGCAGTTTGGAGCTGGCGTTTTGAGCTTTTTTTGTTGCTGCCGCTGGAGAGTGAACCTGCTCGTGAGAAATAACGAGAATTTGCCAGTAGTGGCTGGTGAAGCTGGTGAAGCAATTGGCCCCGCGCCCCTCGCCCCTCACGCTCAGGGAAAACAAAGGGATTTCTCCTATGTGTTTTTTTTTTTTTTCCTACAATCAAAATCAGCGATCATCGGCCGGGATAATGGGTCCCAAGAGAGCTCTGCAAAATGAAGAGGTGGATGAAATAAAAAAAGCGCTGGATTTCTTGGCGGAAGAGATTTCCGCTGTAAAGACGCAGCAAAGAAGCATCCTTGACCTAGTGGAGGAAATTAAAGCGCTGCGGAGCTAGAACGCTGAGAAAGACAAGAGGCTGGCGTATCTGGAGAGCAGAATGGCGGAAATGGACCAGAACACTTGGGCGAACGACGTGATCATCACGGGGCTCCACATCAAACCCCGATCATACGCGAGAGCAGTGGCCGCAGACAGCAGTGGAGGTGAGCTGGAAGAGGAATCCGCTGAGCAACAAGTGTCGGCCTTCATGCAGTCGAAAGGAATTCAGCTGGACTGCAACTACATTGAGTCCTGCCACCCTCTGCCCAGGAAAAGCGGCGACAAACCAGCTGTGATCATGAGGTTTGTGAACAAAAAACACAAGACTGTGCTACTGAAACAAGGTAGGAAGCTAAAAGGAACAAACATTTACATAAACGAGCACCTCACGAAAAAAACGCAGAAATAGCCAGGAAAGCAAGATACATGAAAAAGCAGAAAAAGATTCAAAACACCTGGACATCAAACTGTAAAATATACATCAAATTAAACGGATTGCCTGAAGAAGCCAAGGTCATTAACATCCGTAATATTATGGAACTGGACAAATATCAATGAATATTATGAACTGGAGTCACAGCAACAATTCAGACAACTGTAGGACACTGAAAGATTTTACTCATCTGCAACAAAACATTCAACAACATGAATCAAAAAATGAACAAACAGGAACAACATGAACTGAAAGTTTTTGAATACACAGATCACAACCCACAGGACGTAGAATATGACATAGACCCTGATAATAATTTATTTAACTCAATCAATAATGACTGTAATTATTACACAGATGAACAGTTTAACACAATGGTCACATCTGATTTCAATATTTCTATGATCCACTTCAACAGCAGGAGTCTCTATGCAAACTTTAATAACATTAAAGATTATTTACATCAGTTTAAAGAGCCCTTCAACATTGTGGCAATATCAGAGACGTGGCTCAGTGAAGAGAAAGGAGTGGATTTTACCATGGATGGCTATGAATTAAATTATATAAATAGAAAAGTGAAAAAAGGAGGAGTTGCAATTTATGTTGACAAGAGCTTGAAATACAAGGTTGTTGAAAATCTGACAGTAACTGTGGATGATTTATTTGAATGTATTACAATAGAAATCTGTCTGGACAATGTGAAGAATGTAGTAGTGAGCTGTGTATATAGAACACCTGGATCAAACATTGACTTATTTAAGGACTGGATGGAAAAAATGTACGCAAAACTAACTCATAAAGTTATGTTCATCTGTGGGGATTTCAGTATAGATCTGATGAACTCAAAACAACATAGTTTGACAGAAGAATTTATCAACACAATGAACAGCATGGGCTTACATCCAACAATTACCGGACCTAGCAGAATCACGTCACACAGTGCCGCACTAATAGATAACGATATCAGTGACCACCTGCCGATTTTTGTTGTCTATCAATGTGATTATAGGAAGAAAAAGTATAGCAAAAATATTAAACATAAAAGAATAAGAACCGAAGAATCAATGTATTTACTGACAAAGGAATTATTAATACAAGATTGGAAGATAGTTTATGATGAAAATGACATAAATAGAGCATATGATAAATTTTTACAAATATTTCAATCATTGTACAATAAATACTGTCCTATAAAACAATACAGTGACAGACAACAACAAAAAAAAATATTCCTTGGGTCACCAAGGGGTTAATAAATGCATGTAAAAAGAAGAATACATTATATAAACAATTCATTAAATGCAGAATGGTGGAAGCTGAGATCAAATATAAAAGATATAAAAATAAGCTTACTACTATAATGAGGACCTGTAAGAAAGAATATTACAACAGAATACTAGAGGATAACAAAAATAACATAAGAGGAATATGGCAAGTACTCAATAGGATTATTAGTAATCGTCCTAAGAATGAAAATTATCCAGAATATTTTATTGAAAATGGCAGTTTGATAAATAATATGGAAGATGTGGTCAGTGGTTTCAATAAATTTTTATAAACGTTGGTCCTGAATTAGCAAAATCAATAGTGACACCAGAAACAAACCACAGTGGTTCTGTGAATGAAATAGAAGATAGAAATCCAAACACAATCTTTTTGGGTGCAGTTACGGAAAAGGAAATTATCGAGACTGTGAGTAAATTTAAGAACAAAAAATCAACGGACTGGAATGAAATTGACATGACAATAGTGAAAAAAGTAATTGATGGAATTGTTAAGCCACTCACCCACATCTGTAACCTGTCATTTCAAACTGGTAAATTTCCAGACAAAATGAAAATAGCAAAAGTAATACCTCTATACAAAACAGGAGACAGTCATCGCTTCACAAATTACAGGCCAGTCTCTTTACTCTCACAATTCTCCAAAATACTTGAAAAAATCTTCACTAAGAGACTGGATGATTTCACTGAAAAACACAACCTCCTTACAGATAGTCAGTATGGTTTTAGAGCAGATAAATCTACATCTTTGGCACTGATCGAACTTATAGAAGAAATTACTAGTTGTATAGATTAAAAAAAAGGTTGCTGTAGGAGTATTTATAGATTTAAAGAAAGCTTTTGACACCATTGACCACAGAATACTACTAAGGAAACTGGAAAGGTATGGGATAAAAGGGGTAGGACTGAGTTGGGTGGAAAGTTATTTAAGTAACAGACAACAATTTGTACAAATTGGAGAGCACAAATCACCCTTCATGGACATCACTTGTGGTGTGCCCCAGGGGTCAGTTTTGGGACCCAAACTCTTTATTTTGTATATAAATGACATATGCCAAGTATCAAAAATTCTGAAATTTATTTTGTTTGCGGATGACACAAATATCCTTTGCAATGGTGAGAATTTGCAGCAGGTTTTAGAGGTGGTCACAACTGAAATGGAAAAATTAATGCAGTGGTTCAACAAAAATAAATTATCTCTAAATCTAAAAAAAACAAAGATTATGGTGTTTGGAAATTATAAAATAAATCATAAAATAATGGTAACGATAGATGATACCACAATAGAAACAGTACAGGAAAATAAGTTTCTGGGGGTGACGCTAGACAATAAAATCTGCTGGAAACCTCACATCAGTCACATCCGGGCCAAATTCGCAAAATGTATAGGCATACTGGGGAAGACAAGACACATCTTGGACTATAAATCATTGGTCTTATTGTACAATTCACTGTTTTTACCTTATCTTAACTACTGTGTAGAAGTCTGGGGAAACACCTACAAGACCAACCTACAGTCAATATGCACATTACAAAAAAGAGCTATAAGGATAATAAACAATGCAGGATATAGAGACCATACCAATTCGTTGTTCTTAAAGTCACATGTCATAAAGTTCATCGATTTAGTTAAATTTAAGACAGCACAAGTAATGCACAGGGCAATTAATAATCAACTCCCAACTAATATACAAATAATATTTTAAAAAAGAGACAATGATCATAATTTGAGAGAAGACTTAAACTTTACAAAACCCAAGATACGTACAACCAAGAAAAGTATGTGCATATCTGTCTGTGGGGTGGATTTGTGGAACAGTCTGGAGCCGGAACTGAAACTATGTACAAACAGAAATCAATTCAAAAAGAGGTATAAGCACCATTTGCTGAAAGGATATATGTTAGAAGGGTAGTATTTATATGTACGATTCATTATGTTCACTCTGGGACATTATGGGACACTATGGAATGGTGGGTGGGACAGCACTGTGTATATCTGTGTTGTTTGAGGCTGGTTTTGATGTATGGACTTCATTGTATGTTAGAATGGATGGGTGTTAATGTTGATTTGTATAAATACAGTAAATTGTTTACTTGGGGTCTTGAAGGTGGTAATTTGTATAAAATTCACATGGGTGTATCTATGGAAAAGAGGAGATGGAATTAATAAGTGTTCACTTCTTCCTTCTGCCTTTCGAACAGTGTATACTGTTACTTTATTGCATTTGCCATTTGCTTGTTTTTGTTATATTTTTGTGTTCGAAATAAACTATCTATCTATCTATCTATCTATCTATCTATCTATCTATCTAAAGTTTTGCATGAACTTGCACTTAAAACTTTAGAATACATGTTTACATAGTGTTGACCAGTGAAATGCTGCCAATGTTGCAAAGTTTAAAATAAAAAAAGCAGCAGTGTTGCTAAACTGACTCAAATTTGTAATATTTTCTTTGACTTTTAGATTTATGTTTTTATATGTGTGAAAAATGCAACCAGTCATTACCAAAGTATGTTCTGTACTTTTATAGTTTTAAATAAGAGAGATGGTATCCGGTTTTGCTCGGCATCGGCTGATACTCAAAGCCACTGGTATCGGACTTGAAAAAGTGGTATCAGCTCATCCCTAATAAGTATTACTTGTCATTTTAATTGATTTAGTTAGATCATGCTCAGTGTAATCTCTCCAAATGACACACAGTTTTCAGATTTTTCTGTCACTGCTGATAAAAAAATCTGTCCATTCAGGACAATTTTCAGGGCACCCTCTGCTTTCAAGCTAGCAGCCCGCTCAGCCCACCAAAGGACTTGGAGGTGGTTTGTGTTTGTATAAAAGTAAAATAGCTAATTTAATTGTGTGTAAAATGATTTAAAAAAAAAGATTTTATATCGTGCTCATCATGCTGAAGTTGGGGGATCTAAAACAACATGGTTTTGTTCTTGTCAAAATTAAAATGGGAATTGAGCCAAAATGGGATTACGGCTCTAATTCCGTTAGTTGGTTTCTGTCATGTTCTGGGCATGGTCTAGGGAGCATGTGGAACACTTCCAGCACCACACAAGTTGGCTGCCCTTTTTGCAACAGCGACTCAATTCTGAGTTTTTCTTCCTATTTCTTATTTACTATCTGGCTTCTCTCGCTAAATTTTCTGATCCGGTGACACCTTATCCATCACGGACACGTAGATCGCCCCAAATGTCTCCTGAGCCGGCAGACAGAGCCAATGTTTATGGCAGGATACAGTACAACAGGGACCAGCTGTTAGCACTTAACCTGCCCACGGTGCTAACGCAAAAATTCAACATACCGGGTGAAATAAGACAGAAACTGCGTGGATGTTGAGCTGGAGTAAGACGGTGGGCTAGGAATTTAAGGTACAGACCAGTCATCCCATCCGTTATTATGGGGAACTCAATAAGACTGACAAACTAGCGGCTATGGCACGTTACCAGAGCGTCTTCAGAGAGATTAGCATTATGTTGTTTACTGAGACGTGGCTAACAGAACTAGCAACAGATGCTAATATCGAACTGGAGGGTTCCCACGCAATACGGGCAGATCGAACACCAGACAGTGGGAATGCAAGGGGCGGAGGAGTGATAATGTTTAATGTATAATGAGTGATAATGTGATAATGATTAAATGTCCCACCAGGGACACAAATACACTTGACCACTGTTACACAGTTTTAAGAAACGCATATCATGCCGTCCCCCGTGCAGCTCTGGGTTTTTCTGACCACTGTCTGCTCCATCTTATTCCAACATACAGACAGAAACTAAAAACTTCCAAGTCTCTTGTAAGGACTGTGAAGAAATGGACTGAGGAATCAAAGCTGGAGTTACAAGCCTGCTTTGACTGTACAGATTGGAGTGTTTTTGAAGATGCAGCCATTAACCTAAATGAACTCACTGGCACTGTGACGTCATACATCTGTTTCTGCGAGGACATGTGTGTGCAGACCAAAACCTTCTGCACATACAACAACAATAAACCCTGGTTCATTCCTAAACTGAAGCAGCTACGTCAGACCAAGGAGGAGGCCTACAGGACTGATGACTGGACTCTGTACAAGTGGGCCAGAAACATGCTGACGAAGGAGATCAGGCTTGCTAAGAGGAGCTACAGTGAGAAGTTACAAAAAAACTTCTCAGCCAACAACTCTGCTTCTGTTTGGAGAGGCCTGCAGAATATCACCAACTACAGGAGACCATCCCCCCACCCTGTGGAAAACCTCCAGCTGGCTAACAACCTAAACAGCTTTTACTGTAGGTTTGAAAAGAACCTACAGTTCTCACCTCCCACCCACACAAAAGGATTATCTGCAGCCCCAGGAACTCCATCCTTCCTCCACTCTGACCTCCCACCAGCACTAACGATCTGTAAAGAGGAGGTGTGCCGGGTCTTTCAGAGACAAAAGATCAAGAAGGCTGCAGGACCTGATGGTGTGTCTCTGTCCTGCCTGAGAGTCTGCTCCAACAAGTTGGCCCCCATCCGGATCCGAACCAAACCCGGATCTTTAACAGATCACTGGAGCTGCGTGAAGTGCCTTCCTGCTTCAAACACTCCATCATCATTCCAGTTCCCAAGAAACCCTCTGTTACAGGATTAAACGACTACAGACCTGTTGCCCTGACCTCTGTGGTCATGAAATCCTTGGAGAGATTGGTGCTGAACCACCTGAAGATCGTCACAGGCCCCCTGATGGACCCACTTCAGTTTGCCTACCGGTCAAACAGGTCAGTGGATGATGCAGTGAATATGGGACTACACTACATCCTGCAACACCTCGACTCCCCAGGGACGTACGCCAGGATCCTGTTTGTCGACTTCAGCTCAGCGTTCAACACCATCATCCCAGGCATTCTTCATCAGAAACTCCTCCAGCTCAAGGTGCCCCCCTCCACCTGCCAGTGGATCTCCAGCTTTCTGACTGACAGGTGGCAACAGGTGAAGCTAGGGAGATTTACATCCAGCTCCCGAAAAATTAGTACTGGCACCCCCCCAAGGATGTGTCCTTTCCCCACTGCTCTTCTCCCTCTACTCCAACGACTGCACCTCAGAGGACCCTTCGGTGAAGCTCCTGAAGTTTGCGGACGACACCACAGTCATCGGTTTGATCCGGGATGATGATGAGTCTGCATACAGGCAGGAGGTGGAGCAGCTGATCCTCTGGTGCAGCCAGAACCATCTTGAACTTAACCCAGCCAAAACGGTGGAGATGACTGTGGATTTCAGGCGACACCCCCCTTCATTCCCCCCACTCACCATCCTCAACAGCACAGTGTCCACTGTGGACTCCTTCAAGTTTCTGGGTACCACAATCTCCCGGAACCTGAAGTGGTCCTCCCATATAGACATTGTCCGGAAAAAGGCCCAGCAGAGGTTGTTTTTTCTGCGTCAGCTCAAGAAGTTTGATTTGCCTCAGGAGCTGCTGGTTGTCTTCTACACCGCCATCATCCAATCTGTCCTCTGCTTTTCCATCACTGTCTGGTTTGGATCTGCCACTAAACAGGACAAGACCAGACTGCAGCAGATCGTTAAGTCTGCGGAGAGGATCATTGGTACTGACCTACCCTCCATTGAGAACTTATATCGGTCCTTAACCAGGAAACGGGCGGAAAACATCTGTGTTGACCCATCACACCCCGGCCACAAACTGTTTGAACTTCTATCTTCTGGTCGTCGTTACAGATCACTGAAGGTCAAAACCACCCGTCACAGGAACAGTTTCTTTCCTCAAGCCATCACTCTGATGAACTCCTAACATTCACCTAGTCCTACCTGTTGCTGTACTCATGACTTTTCATCCATTATTACATTGCACATAACTCTCACACTGCTTTTTACTTCATTCACATTATATCACTGAATCTGAGTTCACAATGAAATACTGTGTGACTGTATATTTTTTCATATATTTCTGCAAAGTGTGGTTAGTCTGAGTAAATAACTGCATATATTCCTGTATATATTCGCATCCTTTTATAGAAACGTGGACAGACTGTAATTTACTGTAAATACTCTGTTGTCATTGAATCCTTATTTAAATCTTATTTAAATCCTCCACCTGAACAACGAGAGCAAGTTTTTAGCCAAAGTCAAATTCCTTGTATGTGTTGTGCATACTTGGCCAATAAAGCTGATTCTGATTCTGATAATGCATATCAATAACAGCTGGTGCAAACCGGGACATATCACGGTAAAACAGCAACACTGCAGCAAAGACACTGAGTTGCTAGCTGTTAGCATGCGGCCTGCTTATCTCCCGAGGGAATACTCACACGTGATCTGCATTATTATTTATGCAAATCCGACGGCAAACGCTGGGGCAGCACGTGACGCCATCCACTCAGTAACTGGCAGGCTGTTGACACAATACCCAGATGCTCTCCTCCTCATCTCCTGTGATTTTAACCATATCTCACTGTCCTCCATTCTGCCTACGTTCACCCAGTATGTCACATGCCACACCAGAGACAATAAAACACTGGATTTATTCTATGTGAATACTAAGGAGGTGTACACCTCATCACCACTCCCCCCACATGGGAGATTGGATCACAACTTGGTTCATCTCCTGCCAGTGTACAAAACCCATCCGCACGGTGAAGATATGGTCTGAGGAGGCAATGGACGCTCTAAAGGATTGTTTTGAAATCATTGCCTGGGAGCAGCTCTGTGATCCACATGGTGAGGACATCGATGGCCTCACTCACACCATCATGGACTACATCAACTTCTGTGTGGACAACACCGTACCCAGCAAGATCATACAGTGTTGCTCAAACAACAAACCCTGGATCAACCCTGAGATAAAATCACTACTGAGGGAGAAGAAGAGGATCTTCAGGTCGGGGAACAGGGAGATGCTGAAGTCCGTACAGAGGGAACTAAGGAGGAAGATCAGAGAAGGCAAGAACAGCTTCAGGAAGAAGATGGAGGACAAGCTGCAATAGAGCGACATCGGCGGGGTCTGGAGAAACCTCAAAACCATCTCTGGACTCCAGAATACCTCCTCCCAGGCCAGGGGGGTGGGGGCGGGGGGAAGCAGGGAGTGGGTGAACAATCTGAACCTGTTCTTTAATAGGTTTGACCAACCGCCCTCCCCCCCTGCCTGCACACCAACCACTGCTGCCTCTACAGTCATCGAGACCTGCTGTCCACACACCCCTCCACCAACATCCCCCCACTCCCAGCACACAGCCCCCCAACCTGACCCTCACTAAGACCCAGGTGAGGACGGAGCTGAGGAAGATCAAGGCGAGGAAGGCGTCGGGACCGGACGGCATCAGCGCAAAGCTCCTCAAGTCCTGTGCAGACCAGCTGTGTGGGATTGTGACGTATATCTTCAACATGAGCCTGAAACTGGGGAGGGTACCACAGCTGTGGAAAACATCTTGTGTGGTACCTGTACCAAAAACTTCCCACCCCAAAGACCTGAACAGCTTCAGACCGGTGGCCTTGACGTCCCACTTGATGAAGACCCTGGAGAGACTGCTCCTTGCTCATCTCCGCCCCCTGGTGGAACCAGCGATGGATCCACTCCAGTTCGCCTACCAGCATGGCATTGGGGTGGAGGATGCGGTGATCTTCCTCCTTCACCGTTCTCTGTCCCACCTGGAGAAGCCCGGGAATATGGTGAGGATCATGTTCTTTGACTTCTCCAGTGCTTTCAACACCATCCAACCGATGATCCTGAAGGACAAGCTGCTGTGCGCAGGGGTGGACCAGCACCTGTCATCATGGATCCTGGACTACCTCACGAACCGGCCTCAGTTTGTGAGAACCCGGGACTGTGTTTCCGACACGATCATCAGTAGCACGGGGGCCCCCCAGGGAACGGTGCTGGCTCCCTTCCTGTTCACTCTTTATACTGCGGACTTCTCACACAACACAACACATTGCCATCTACAGAAGTTCTCTGATGACTCTGCGATCGTTGGTCTCATCTCCAGCGGAGATGAAGCTGAGTACAGAGGGCTTATCCAGGACTTTGTTGACTGGTGCCATCGGAACTGCCTCCAGATCAACGCGAGGAAAACTAAGGAGCTGGTGGTGGACTGCCGCAGGCATGGGCAGCCCCTCACAGCACCAGTAAATATACAGGGAACAGACATCGAGATGGTGACATCCTACAAGTACCTGGGTATTCATCTGAACAATAAACTAGACTGGTCACACAATACTGACGCACTCTACAAGAAGGGACAGCGCAGGCTGTTCCTGCTGAGGAGACTCAGGTCTTTTGGTGTACAAGGGGCGCTGCTGAAGTCATTCTATGACACGGTGGTGGCATCAGCCATCACTTTTGGAGTGGTCTGCTGGGGCAGTGGCATTACTGCAGCCGATAGGAAGAGACTGAACAAACTGATTAAGAAAGCTAGCTCTGTCCTGGGGCAACGCCTTGATCCGATGGAGGAGATAGGAGAGAGAAGGACGGTGGCTAAACTGTCATCTCTGCTGGAGTCCGAGTTCCACCCTATGCAGGACATACTGGATGCACTGAGGAGCTCATTTAGCAGCAGACTACATCATCCCAGGTGCACAACCGAGAGGTTTCGTAGGTCCTTCCTACCAACGGCTGTCAGACTGTACAACCTAAGCAGGGCTGCTCGCAGAGATAGCAAAAAGACGTAACAAACTAATAGCTTTTTTTTTTTTTTTTTTTTTTTTGAATGCAAAAGATGCAATAGACTTACACAATGGTCCTCTCCGGCATACAACTAGGAACATACCGGTCGCTATGGAGGGTGAGAATATGTATGGGCACATAATCATACCATGTAGGATAACTAAATAGACGGTTATGCTGTTTCATCCCACCTAGCAACAATGCTCTGCACTGTGTGTGTTTATATATTTACATATTTATTCCATCTAGCTACAATGCTCTGCACTGGGTGTGTTTATATTTATATATCTATATATTTATTCCATCTAGCTACAATGCTCAGCACTGGGTGTGTTTATATTTATATATCTATATATTTATTCCATCTAGCTACAATGCTCCGCACTGTGTTTTTATATATCTACATATTATTCCATCTAGCTACATTGCTCCGCACTGTGTGTGTTTATATACTTGCATATTTATTCCACCTAGCTGCAATGCTCCGTACTGTGGGTGTTTATATATTTACATATTTATTCCATCTAGCTACAATGCTCTGCACTGTGTGTTCATATATTCATATATTTATTCCATCCAGCTACAATGCTCTGCACTGTGTGTCTGTGTGTGTGTGTGTGTGTATATATATATTTTATAGTAATATGTACATATGTATATTAGCTGCTCTTGCTTGCTTGTTTTTTTTTTGTGTTTTTTTTTTTTTCCTTGCCTTCTGATTGTTGCTCTGAGTGTTGCTATCCCTGTGCTGTTGCAATCCTGGAATTTCCCCGTTGTGGGACTAATAAAGGCTTATCTTATCTTATCTTATCTTCAGCCTGAGCCTGAAGCTGGGGAGGGTACCACAGTTGTGGAAAACATCTTGTGTGGTACCTGTACCAAAGACTTCCCACCCCAGAAACCTGAACAGCTACAGACCAGTGGCCCTGACATCTCACCTGATGAAGACCCTGGAGAGACTGCTCCTTGCTCACCTCCGCTCCCTGGTGGGACCAGCGATGGATCCACTCCAGTTCGCCTACCAGCATGGCATCGGGGTGGAGGATGCAGTGATCTTCCTCCTTCACCGTTCCCTGTCCCACCTGGAGAGGCCTGGGAATGCGGTGAGGATCATGTTCTTTGACTTCTCCAGTGCTTTCAACACCATCCAACCAATGATCCTGAGGAACAAGTTGCTGTGCGCAGGAGTGGACCAGCACCTGTCATCATGGATCCTGGACTACCTCACAAACCAGCCACAGTTTGTGAGAACCCGGGATTGTGTGTCCGACATGACCATCGGCAGCACGGGGGCCCCCCAGGGAACAGTTTTGGCTCCCTTCCTGTTCACTCTTTATACTGCGGACTTCTCACACAACACAACACACTACCATCTACAGAAGTTCTCTCACGACTCTGCGATCGTCGGCCTCATCTCCAACGGAGATGAAGCTGAGTACAGAGGACTTACCCAGGACTTCATGGACTGGTGCCATCAGAACTACCTCCAGATCAACGCGAGGAAAACTAAGGAGCTGGTGGTGGCCTGCCACAGGCAAGGGCAACCCCTCACAGCACCAGTAAACATCCAGGGAACAGACATTGAGATGGTGACATCCTACAAGTACTTGGGTGTTCATTTGAACAATAAAGTAGACTGGTCACACAATACCGATGCACTCTACAGGAAGGGACAGCGCAGGCTGTTCCTACTGAGGAGACTCAGGTCTTTTGGTGTACAAGGGGCACTCCTGAAGACATTCTATGATTTGGTGGTGGCATCAGCCATCACTTTTGGAGTGGTCTGTTTGGGCAACGGCATCACAGCAGCGGACAGGAAGAGACTGAAGAAACTGATCAAGAAAGCTAGCTCTGTCCTGGGGCAATGCCTTGACCCAGTGGAGGAGATAGTAGAGAGAAGGATGGTGGCAAAGCTGTCATCTCTACTGGAGTCTGAGTCCCACCCTATGCAGGACATACTGAACGCACTGAGGAGCTCATTTAGCAGTAGGCTACATCATCCTAGGTGCACGACCGAGAGGTTTCGCAGGTCCTTCCTACCTACGGCTGTCAGACTTTGTAACCTAAGCAGGGCTGCTCGCAGAGATAGCAAAAAAACGTGACAACCTAATAGTATTGAATGCAAAAGACGCAACAGACTTGCACAAAATGGTCCACTCCAGTATACAACTAGGACAATATCAGTCACTACGGAGGGTGACAATATGTATGGGTACATATTCATACTATGTGGGGTAACTAAATAGACGGTTATGCTGTTTATTCCATCTAGCTTCGATGCTCCGTACTGTGTATATATATTTATATATTTATGTGTACATATGTATTTTCACAGCTCTTATTTTCTTATCTTCTAAATTATTGCTCTGAGTGTTGCTATCCCTGTGCTGTTGCAATCCTGGAATTTCCCCATTGTGGGACTAATAAAGGCTTATCTTATCTTATCTTAAAAGCTGGTGGTTATGAAAAAACATGGACTTTTACAATTCGTATTGTGATAATTTGTTGAAAAATCAATGTGATAATTTTTATTAAAAAGCATTACTGGCAAAAGCAACAGCTACATCTGATACTTTACAAAAAAAAAAAAAGAGATAAGTGGGTCTAAATATGAAAAAAAAAAAAAGTTACACGCACTTCCGGTTGTGATCAAAACAATAAAACGAAAAAACCAACAAACTAAATCAGATCCGCAATCTCATTTTGGCTCAATTCCGATTTTTTTCATGGCAACGCCAAAACCATATAACAGGTATTTCCGGTTATTCTGCTTTAGTTTCAGAAATGAAATATTGTCGAACGAAGAGTATACAGGTTACACAGATTCTCTTGTCAGGCAATGCTGTCAATTAACACACTGTGCTTGTGGAACAGTTGCAAAATAATATCACACACAAATCTGTGATGCTGTCAGTGGGACATCAGCACTGCTATGCATAGGTGTAAATCAAGGGGCTCACGGGGGAAGGGACATGCCACCCCCCCCCCCCAGTGTCATCACAGACTTGCCTGTTACAGAACTGTTACAGAACTGAATAAAATGCATTTTAAGAACGAGCACTATTTTAGGGGAGAAATTTGGAACTTTTCTTATACATTTGTGATTTTTGTATTTGCAACTTTTTGCATGTAAATTTGTAAATTTTTTATTCACTAATTTGCACTTTTTTTCTCAATCTGTAACTTTTTTGTGTAAATTTACAATTTTTTCATGTAAATCTGCAACTTTTTTCTCATTAATCTGCAACTTTTTTCCTGTAAATTGACAAGTTTTTACTCATTACTTTGAAACTTTTTACTCATTAATTTGGAACTTTTTTCTCTCATTAATCTGCTACTTTTTCTTGCTGAGTTGTAACTTTTTTCTCATTAATGTGCAACTTTTTATGTAAAATTACAACTTTTTTCAGGTAAATCTGTAACTTTTTTCTCATTAATTTGCAACTTTTTCATGTAAATCTGCAACTTTTTCTCATTAATTTGCAACTTTTGTCTCATTAATTTGAAACTTTTCTGATTACTTTGAAACTTTTTACTTGTTAAATTTCAATTTTTCTCTCATTAATCTGTGCCTTTTTCATGTAAATCTGCAACTTTTTTTTCATTACTTTGCATTTTGTCCATGTAAATTTGTAACTTTTTTCCTCAGTAATTTGAAACTTTTCTCATTACTTTGCAAATTTTTTCATGTAAAGTTGAAACTTTTTTTCTCATTAAATTGCAGCATTTTTTTCACTCATTAATCTGTTACTTTTCTCTTGTTGATTTGCAACTTTTTTCCTCATTAATTTCCAACTTTTTTCAAATTAATTCATAACAACTTTTTGACATTTTATTGTAAACGTGCATCTTTTTTCTTGTAAATTTGTGACTTTTTCTTAGAAATTTTGTAACGTTCACATGGATGCTGGACCCCATCTTTAAGTTATATATCAATATACATATGAAGAGTTTGTTTGCAAAAACCGATAAACGCCACTTTCAAGAAAATGTCCCTTTTTACATCAAACAACTGTTAACATTACCTACTTAAAAATTCAAATTCTTTTTTTCTCAAAATCTGTTATAGACACTACAGATTCATGTTTTGTTTTGTTTTTTTCCTTTTTCAAAAGCCGATAAACGCCGGGAGCGGGTTTTTTTTTGTTTTATGTTTTTTGTTTTTTTTTTACAGAAGCAGATAACTCCACAGGGCAAATCAACGCTTGGTATTTGGGTCACGTGACTCATCTTGGCTGTCTTCCTGGTCTCCTCGCTCTGACTGATTTTCCTGGCTGTGTTCAGAATGTTCACTCACTCACTCCCTCCCTGCTCGCTATATATTGAATTTAGATATAGTGGACTATACAGTAAACTCAGTATAACAATAAAATTAACTGCTTTCAGACACTACTGGGCTTGTTTTCGCAGCACTGTTAATGACGTCATCGTGTGAGATAGTAAAAGTAACAGCCTAACAGTGGTAAAAAAAACAAAAACAAAACCTGAATACCTGCATGTAATTTGTAATAAATGTGTATTAAATCAAATCGTTTTTGCTGAATTATTGAATATAAATACCTTAAGGTAGTTTATGTTGTGATGTGAAGCTCTTCTCTCACTGCTCCACTGGCTGCGCATTGACTATATAGTACACTATATGGGCAAGGAGTGAGCATTTGGAACACATCTGCTTGCTGTGAGTGACTTCCCTTCCAGTTTTTTTTTTTTTTTTTTTTTTTTAGCAATCCATATTTTATGTCAAATATGGATTATTTTGATGAAGCAGATGAACCAGTGATGCGTTCACCAGTAGGGCACAAATGAGGTTGGAACAGCGAACAATATTCAGAATTCTTGCTACTATTATCTTCTATTATCAGAATTCTTGCTACTTTGCTGCTGTATGTCTCTGCACTTTAACATTAACCACAACCATTTGCACAAATGCCATATCTGCTGCTGTCTGTCTGTCACTGCAATACTGATCACGTGCAGTCCTATCTGTTACTATCTGCACCTACACTACCACATTGAACTTCAACTACAGGTATTATAGCTCTAGTTGTCTGTATATAGGATTGCTGGGTTTTATCATCGTTAATCGTTTATCTCAATTTTGCACTATGGGAGGTCTGGGTCCTTGTTGTCGCCATTTGCACCACGAGTTGCATTACTGTACATATTGTATATTAGACTGCTGTTGTTGTTTCTTTTTTCCAGCCTTATTCCTTTTCTTTTTATACTGTGCACACCAATGAAGAGAGAAATGCTATTTCAATTTGTATGCCTCTATGTCCTGTACGTATAGTAGTATTGACAATAAAATCTTTGAATCTTGAATTATAGCCTTATTATAGCTATATTATTCCATTTCACTGAGTGGATATGCCTAAATCAGTGTTTCAGTCATAGTACATTGATGCTTATAGACATTCAAGTATGTTCCAGACAAACTAGCTTGGTTTTCAGGACATGTCATGGCTGCACGGTGGCGCAGTGGTTTAGCACTGTGGCAGCACAGTTTTACCCTCGGCCGGGGGATCGCGGGGATCATGAGATCATGGGTTCGATCCCAGCCCCCGACCAACAGTGAGCTGTGTGGAGTTTGCATGTTCTCCCCGTGTTGCGCGGGTTTACTCCGGGATTTCTCCGGTTTCCTCCCGCACACCAAAAACATGTAGGTTTAGGGCGCTCGCGCACGCAGCGACCAGCAGCCGGTGGCTTGTCACCAGACTGCAAACCAAGTCTACCTACGGGTACAAATAAGTAACAAAAAAAAAAAAAAAAAAAATGTCTGTTTTTGCAAAAGAATGGCTTGTGGACTTATCTGTTTTTGCAAAAAAAAAAGTACTAATAAACTGCCAAAAAGTAACTATGAGTTGATGTTCGATTTGTTGCTTTATTATGTCTGAGATACTCATATTTCAAGTGACCATGTCTTAGAAGCTGAATTGGAAATACTAACACCTATAAACCAACATATGAAAATGTTGTTTTTCTCAATATTAAACCAATTGGACTTATCTGTTTTTGCAAAAGACCTCTTCATATATACAGACGCTTTTTCCACATTTTATAGGGTTTGAATTCTTCCCCATTACAAAATCCTGGATATTGCCCCCCAAAACCCAGGAATGGACCTGACTACAATAATACTCATAGTGTCCCCCTCAGTATTTACTCTGGAGAAAATATTCAATTTATTGTCCCCTCATGCTGCTGTGATGTAACAACACAATAATAGTAAGTAGGTAAGTAATGTATCATGATTCAAAGATTTTATTTGTCAGTACTACTATACATACAGAACATACAGGAGAATTGAAATGGTGTTTTTCTCTCTCTTCAGTGGTGTGCACAATATAAAAAGAAAAGGAAAAAGACTGGAAAAACAACAACAGCCACTGATGTACAGTAATGCTACCCGTAGAGCAAATGGCGACAAAAGATGGACCCAGACCTCTAATAGTGCAAATACAGATAAAAGATGAACAATGAGACCCAGCAATCTTATATACAGAAAAGTAGAGCAGTAATACTCGTAGTACCAAGTTCATTGTGGTAGTGTAGGTGCAAACGGTGACAGATAGGACTGCACATGATCAGTATTGCATTGACAAACAGTAGCAGATATGGCATTTGTGCAAATGGTTGCAGCAAAGTGCAGAGACATACAGCAGCAGATGTATTACTGTTGGTGTGCCAGTCTTTCTGTGCCAACAGCTGAGGTAGTTATTGTGCAGGTGAGTGTGTTATGGTCCGGGGGCAGGGGGGGTAGGCAGAGTTCAGGGTTCTGATGTCCTGATGAACAATGCTGTATAGCAGTCTTGTGGAGGGGGCCTGGAGGCTTCGGTACCTTTTCCCCGAGGGCAGGGGGCTGAAGAGGAAGTGTGGGGGTGGGAGGTGTTGCCTGCGATGTTGATGGCTCTGTGGGTGAGGCGGGTGAGGTAGATGTCCGAGAGGGGGGGGGGCAGAGGGGCACCAGTGATCTTGCTGGCTGCTTTCACTGTGCGTTGTAGTGTCTTCCGGCAGGAGGCGGTACAGCTTCTATACCACACCTTGATGCAGCTGGTGAGGATGCTCTTAATGGTGCCCCGGTTGAATGAGCACATGATGGGGGGTGGCACTTGTGCTCTTCTCAGTTTGCGGAGGAAATGGAGATGAGTTTGAGCCTTCTTGGCCAGTGATGTGGTGTTGTTGGACCAGGAGAAGTTCTCAGAGATGTGCACCCCCAGGAACTTGGTGCTGCTTACCCTTTCCACAGCTGCTCCATCGATGAACAGAGGGGGATGATGTGTGTAGTTGATCACAATCTCCTTGGTTTTTCCCATTTTCAGGAAGAGGTTATTGTCTTTACACCACTGGACCAGTTGGTTCACCTCATTTCTGTAGTTGGCCTCCTCGTTGTTGGTGATGAGGCCCACCACCATTGTGTCATCCGTAAACTTGATGATGTGGTTGTTGTTGTAGGCTGGTACACAGTCATGGGTCAGCAGGGTGAAGAGCAGCGGGCTGAGCACACACTCTTATGGGACCACTGTGCTTAGTGTGATGGTCATGGATGTGTTGCTGCCAATCCGTACATTCTGTGGCCTCCCTGTGAGAAAGTCCAGCAGCCAGTTACAGAGAGAGATTTTGAGTCCCAAGTGTCTGAGTTTTTGTATTAGGTGCTGGGGGAGGATTGTGTTGAATGCAGAGCTGAAGTCCAAGAGCAGCATTCGCATGTAGGAGTTCTTTGAGTCCAGGTGGGTGAGGTCTGGATGGAGAGCAGCAGCGATGGCATTTTCTGTGGATCTGTTTGACCTGTATGCAAACTGAGATGGGTCGTGGTAGGGAGGGAGTATGGACTTGATATTCTGCATGACCAGCCACTTGAAGGACTTCATTATGATAGGGGCCAGTGCTACGGGCTGGAAATCACTGCAGCTGGATGGGACAGGCTTCTTTTGGACTGGTGTTATGGTGGCAGTTTTGAAACATGTGGAGACAACAGCTTGAGTCAGGGAGATATTGAAGATGTCAGCCAGGACATTCTTGAGCTCCTCTGCACAGTCCTTCAGGACACAACCCGTTATGTCGTCTGGACCAGCTGCCTTGTGTGGATTGATCTGCAGAGAGTCGTCTTCACACTAGCTGGATCCAGACTCATGGCCTTCTCGCCTGGAACACCACTATGAACACCACTAACACTCATTGATATTGTTCAATATCTTTGGCATTTTAATCAAAGTATATGAAAAAATCGAAATAAACAAAAGAACTCCAGGGATGTCAGAGTTTATTACTCTATTACACCCTCTGTTATCTCAGGATGATTGAAAAGATTACCTTTCTGTTTTGTTGTTTTTTAACTTGGCTGGAATGCACTGTGGTTGCTCTCCAACATTTGGTTGTGTCTCACAGTCTCCCCTCCAGGCCGTCCCTCTCCATTTTCCGTGCATTCTTTGTCACCCTGCCTCTACTTTCATCTGCCCCCTCTGCCCCCTTGCAATATGGAAAATTTTGTCCCATCAGAAAAAAAAAAAAAAAAAATATATATATATATATATATATATATATATATATATATATTTCCCTCAATCTCCCGATGCTCCTCTTCTCTTCTCGTCTCATTTTGCCTCTTTCCTGACCCGACCTCTCTGATCCCAAACCCGTAGGGGCCTAACACAACCTTTGATATCGGCTCCTCTCTGTTTGACACGACTCCTTGAGGGAATGGATGTACCCACACAGAGACGGGAGGAAGCAGAAGAAGAAGAAAAATGAAAAGGGACATTTGGATTCCTCTGATACTTTAAACACCAATGTCTTTGAAACAGATGACTTGGTCGGTGTATCTCAGCACCCGAGGCGAGGAATGTGGAAACATGACACATAGGTCACACAGCTCTAAGTGGCAACGTGTGTTCACAGTGGATGCACACAGAAAAATGCACAATTTCAGAGCAATAACATTATTTCTGCCAAGCTTAACAGACAGTTTACTTCACATTGCACTTTTTTTTTTTGCATCTGCACAACTTGGAAGCAGCCGTTAATGGTGCAGTGTGTAATATTTTGGGTAATCTGTATTCTGAAATTTAATGTAGCATTAATTTATAATTTTGTTTTCATTGTTATATAGTCATTTTTTATTAAAATTTGATGTATTTTCTGTGTAGAAAGACAAGTATTTTATACACAGGAAGAGTGTCTGCTTTCATGTAGACAGCCATCTTGGACCATTATATTGGCTTTCAAGTTTATATGTCAAAGTCTAATTACACATATACTGTAACTCCTGTACATTATCCTAAAGGCTTTGAAAGGATGTAATGACCAAAATAATGGAAAATATTTGCTTTTTTATCTGTGACTGCTCAGTAGCACTAATTATTACACACTGCACCTTTAAGGAGTCAAAAATGAAGACTAATATTGCCCTGCTTATGTAAGCTTTGTAGAAAATCCAGACTAAGAATTAAAGTATTTCTATACAATACAGTATATTTCTTGACAAGCTAATAAAGATGCATGCACAGTGGTTAACATATTTGCACTTCAGGTTGATATTAAGCCTGGGCACAAAGTAATTTTTTTACAATTGTCACATAAATGTGGTTTATATAGTTTTATTTCATACAAATCTTTATTTGTGGACATTAATTGTTTTTTATCTTGTATTATATTACATGCTTGTAATGAACAAAGTAAAATATATACCCCACTGCTGGTGAAAGTTGTTACAAATACCAGGGTAAGTTTTTACAGTAGGTGGTAAGTTGATAAATTCACAAGGAAAAACAAAACATTTCTATAGATTTTATTACCTCCAACAAGGAGGTCTGTGTGCATGCAGGGCTATGCAAGCACTACTGGACAGATTTTGGTGAAAATGAATGCAATACATCGGCATTAAAGCAAAGTGTGTGATTTAAACAAAAACTCACTTGCACAAGGTTGTTTCTCTACAAGAAGGCCGTCACATCTAGGGAGGGTCAGGTGCTTTAGTGCTCCTAAAAGGGCTGTGAATTGATTCGTTCGCAGTCTGTGGGTCTTCTGTGGTCAGAAAGTAAGGTTCAAAGTCTCTAACGGTGACTGTTTTTAATTCATTTTGACATGCTAGCTTGTGGGTTTACTTTTTGAGCATCGCTGCTAACTACTGAGATAGTTATGTGTCAAGACTGTGCAGAATAAAACACTTGGACAGTTAAAGTAAAACAGAATAAATTATTTATTTTTGTTGTCTGTGGCTCTCTGTGACTCCGTACTAAGTGGTCTGCTACATAGTACCTGTCCATGACCCGGTGGTTGAGGATCACTGCTATATGTAACAAATTGTTCATTTGATCATGCCTAAAACTTTTATAAGCTTTTTTTTTTTTTTTACACAATTACACCATGTTATAAAGTATTAATGTGACAGTAATCGATAATGCCATATAATAGTTGCACTGTAACAATGTGCCCTTGATCTCTCTGTAACAACTTGCCCCATAATCACCACTTAATTTGGGCACCACCAGGAAGGAACCCTATTTATAACACAGCTCAGGTTTGAACAGTATACCTCAATTGCCTCAGGTGGACATCTACAATCAATCGTAACATATCAGGATATGTGAATAAATAGGGAAATGAGTCTGACACTGGTCCAAACCATGTTACAACGTTAGTTACCATGGTGATCTATGAGGGGAGGCTAAAAAGTTCATAGGCTGAAAAGTTCATAGTGGTCAAATGTGGTTTGGTTTTCAACCGCAGGGATCCAAGCAGTGCAACACCGATGCAAGAAGTGTGTGGCCCAAAGGAGAGACTGCATTGAAAAGTAAACCACATTTTGTCAAATTTGACCACTATGAACTTTTCAACGTATGACTTTTCAGCCCCCCCCCCCAGTAACTAACAATACCACCTTTATGAGACTGAAAACTCACAAAAATGCTCAACATGTGTACAGTAGTGTCTCAGGTTTGTACACACTTTTTTCCCTCTGTTGATTACCTGATGTTGTCCAGCTGCACTAATTGACCACCTGTGGCTCATCAGCTCCAGACTATAATCAACTGTAAGAAAACAATCTATAAAGTACATCACTCTCTTTCCTGTTACACATACAACATCGTTAAACCTTAAGAGTGTCTCCTTGCATTGTTTGCATCTGGGTCCATCTAGTCTAATCCTCTTTCAGCAAATATACTCTTTCATAGGGGCACCAATAAGCTAGAAATGGCCCCCGACTACAACAATACTTCTAGTGTCCCCCCCCTCAATATTTACTTTTGACAAAATGTCTTTATTAACACCCCCCCCCCCGAAAAAAAAAGGGAAATGAAATACCCACCAATTGTTATAATCAAGTGAGCGCCCCCCCCCCCTTCCTGTGGGAGGTTCCTTGTCTAGTCCCCAGCTCCACAGGTAATCAGTACACTTGCGTGAGTGGACGCACCTGCTGCCTCTTCCCTGCCAGCGCTTAAAAGGACCAGTTTGTGAACACTCCAGCGCTGGCTCGTTGGGTATAGCTGCCATTTAAAAGAAGTAAGTCAAAATTAAGTTATTAAGGAACCCAGACATTAAACTCTTTTTCTCTTCCTCCTTCTCAGGTTGCTGCAATCTCCGCGGTGCATCTCCGGGGATTGTTGTGCGCTCACCTTCTCCATCATCATCGCCATCGCTCTGGACTGCCCTCTCCACCCAGTCGGACATCTCTCCCAGCCCAACTCATCCGCAACTTCCTCGCTGATTCATCTTTGTCCTGCTGGGTTCTTCTGCTGGGCTCTCTGCTCCTGTTCGTAAGAATATTCCTGTAATTCATTGTTCCCAGTCTCCCTCCTCATACTAACCTGCTCTCATATCTCTCCTTACAGGCTGGGTATTCCTCTGGCGAGTGAGGTGTTTTTCCTCTAATTCTGCGTTCGCTTAGTCAGTAAAATTGTGTTTAAATTTTGCTTCTCTGTGTTGTGTGCATTCTCTGGTGTAGCATCCTGCACATGAGCTGATTATTCTCGTAAATAGGACACCAGTGATGGGAAGAACTGATGAAAAGGGAATTTGATGCATCTCACTCAGTTGAAAGAGGAAGTTACACACTTCAGATTACAACCAAGGCACGTTTCAGAAGGTCATTCTTGCCAGATAACACAATTACCTTCCTGACGCAAGCTAGCAAACCGTCCTTCTGTCAGTGTCAGAGTAACAGTGAGTCCTTGACTCAGGCATCTCAGTCTTTGATGCTAAATCTCAAAGGAGATAAAAAAATAAGGTTAAACTTGCAGATTATCTGGAATATGCATAAATACTGGAATTGTTATTTCATCACTACTACTAGTTTTATTATTTTTATTTATTTCAGTAGGTATTATCCCCGGGTAACATGGTTGTTTTAGTAACTGGGTTTCACAGATGTGATCAGGGCAATTCTATCTTTTTTGCAAGATTGCATTTGGAGGAGGTGCTCCTGTTTTTATTATTATTTTTAATGGTGTGGTTCTAGGTGAGCGCAGTATTATCTTGGCACATTGTACTCCTAGTTGGTTATGTCATCCTCTCTTCAAGTAATAAGGCACAGCTGGTGAATATCCCACGCCATGCTGATTGCCGTTTCTTAAGGCGCTCTCAGTTGTTGGGTTTGATGCGGTGCCGTCATGTTGTTGACAAGCGTTCTCCTCATGACCTCCGAGATCAGTCGGCTGCTACAGCCTCTCTGTTTTGATCCCCGCTCCTGACTTAAAGTGATACTCTGCCAACAACTGAGGATTTTTCTTGTTAACATGTCCGTAACATGTTTTTTTTTTTAATGACTTACAAGACTTATCAAAAGCAAAATCACTCAAATGTCTCATATCTTTTTTTCGTTTTTGTTTTTTTGCTTTGAAGTTTCACTTAAGCCCCACCCGCTGCAAAAAAGGCGAGTTGAGACAGAATGTTTTTGGTGACGTAACTATTCGTGGAGCTGGCATGTGGTTAATGTTGAGCCAGTCACGACTCTCTGGCCTAACTGACGTTATCCTTCAGGCTAGCTAGCATTTTTTAACAAACTGCTTTGAAAACTTGACCCAAATTAAGACGGGCTTTACTATTAAACTGCTTTTAAGGACCGATGCAGTTTCAGTCATTATCCTGGGCCACCATGCAAACAACTGGACATGTCCTTCAACTGGTAGGTCTTTTTATCATAGGATTTATCCCGGTAATGTAGTGCTAGCTACTATTAGCCTTGCGGTATGTGGTTGGGCCTAGGAATCACCGATTCTGGTGTTTGAAGGGGGTTGGGGGTGAAAAGATTTTGACATGAAACTCTAAGACAATGAAAGGTTTTCTGTAAAAAAAGGGCATAAAGTAGACAATGGAGATTTGTTTTTTATAGGGCATTTATATTCACCGGCATGCGTCTTTAGCTATCTTCATGACTCCCAGGTTGGACCAGCTGCCTGCCTCTGAGTTTACTGTGCTCATCCTGCCTCTACTCCAAGTCTGGGGAAGAGTTCAAACAGTTTAAAATGAGAGAAAAAAAAAAAATGTCTCCACTCCCAACATAAAAACTTTTTTCTCCATAAATTTTCAGCTTTTTTCTCATTATTTTTTTTAATTCTTTTTCCTGTAAATTTGTGACTGTTTCCTCATAAATTTGCAAGTTTTTTTCTTATAATTTTTCTTTTCTCTGGCAAATTTGTGATTTTTTTTTTTTGTTGTAAATGTGCAACTTTTTTTCCCTGATAAATTTGTATTGTTTTTTTTTTTCTTGTAAATATGTTACTTTGTCCAGCATAAATTTGCAGCTCTTTGTTATGAATTTTCAACTTTTTTCTTGTAAGTTCGTGAGTTTTCCTTCTTGTAAATTTGCAGTGTTCTTGTATACGCTGGTTAGATGTTCATTCAGTGTAATGGATTCATTGCTATTCATCACAGCGCTGGGCAATATAGGTGCAGAGTTAAGACTGGAAATGTTTATTTTTATCTGACTTCCCCGTTATGGGTGCTGAAGACGGACCTACTTTTACTCTGTTTATTCTGTTATTCTGCTTTTTTTAATCTCTGCTCAGTGCAGACTTCTCTATGGGCAGCCGCATGCAGGATGATGGGGCTGATCTTACATGCAGTGAAGTCCCGGCTAGTATTAACAGGATAAAATACACTCGATATGCACGATACAACAATTTTATGTATCACTTGTGGCAAAATGTATTGTTACATTGAGTATATTCCATCTTGTATAGGGCCCGTAAAAAGCTGGAAACAGCCCTACTGGGAGCAGAAAAAAATGCACAAATAAATAGCATATGCAAATAAATTCAAGGACGCAATTACACAGGAGACAAAGACACGAGTAGGTCTTGACTGCCACATTCTCCACAAACATCTACCATCGCACACATGCATTTGGGGCACAGAAATTCACACTTTCAACCTGACTGGCAGAGCAGCATGTAGCTTGGCATTCTGCAAATGTCAGAAGGACAGTGTTCGCAAATGCAGCCAGGCACCTGGGAGATTACATTTTATTAACATACAAATGAGCGCTTCTTCATAGTAAACTGGGCGCTGTGACAGAATACTAACCACGGCTGAGATGATAGTAAAATGGCTGTGACATTGAATTGTGGCTCCCCCGCGCCAGTGCGCGTGCCCGTGTGTGTGTGTGTGTGTGTGTGTGTGTGTGGATATTTGTTGCCTGTGGTGTCTGTCACTGTAGCTGAATCTGAAAAGAGGAATAATCAAAAATGGAGACGTTGACTCTCACTGGTATTTATTTTTATCTGCAGTCCAGAGACTGAAGATTAAGCTCAAATGGCTGCTGGACAGCATGTATTATTAAACTAATCCTGAAAACGCAGCAGCACGGCAAACTTTTACAGCTCTACCAGAGCCGGGGATACGTGCAGAGGTGATCGTTTGAAGAGCCTAAATGTTTATGTTAAATGTGTTTCAGCTTGTAATTTGTTCAGAGGATTCCTTTGATTAGAGCCAGCTGGTGATGTCTGACTGGATCCCACATGGTGAATACCAACCCCAGCCAGCATGCCCATGTGGGCCCCATCAAAGGTTATAACTAGGCTGTCTTCTGGGTCCCATGTGGGTTTGTCCTTGGGTTCCATGTTGGTCCCATCTGTGTTTGTCCACATGGACTTTACCTGTTTAACTATTTTCAGCTTACTTTCTCATAAATTTGGTGTTTTCTTGTAAATTTATGTTTTTCACCAAATTTTTTTTGTTCTTAAAAATTTGAATTTGCAACTCTTTTTACTGTAAACTTGCAACATTTTCTCATAAATTTGTTAGTTTTTTCTTGTAAAATTGTGGCTGTTTTCTTGCAGATTTGCTGACTTTTTCTTGTAATTTTGGAACATTCTGATAAATTTGCCACTTTTTTTTACTGTAATCATGCAACTTTTTCTCATAAATTTCACTTTTTTTCCTTGTAATTTTGCTATTTTCTTGTAAATTTGTGAGTTTTTCCCCATACATTTGAAACATTTTTCTTGTAAATTTGGAACTTTCTCAAAAATTTTAATGTTTTTTTGTGTAAACTTACAACTTTTCATCAAAAATTTGGGAGGTTTTGCTTATAAATTTTCAATTGATTTACTCATTTAGTTGTTACTGTTTTGTTAATTTGCAATGTTTTCTATTTTTTTCTCATAAAGTTGTTATTTTTTCTTGTAAATTTGCTAAATTTTTCTTTTACGTTTATAGCTACATTCAAGTAATTTCACTTTTTTTTGTAAATTTGAATCTTTTTTCTCCCAAATTTGCTATTTTTTTCTAGTAGATTTGTTACTTTTTTCTCCTAAATTTGCTACGATTTTTTTTTTAAATTGTCTCTTTTTTCTTACAAATTTATGAGAAAAAATGTAAAACTTTGAGTTTTTTGCTTAATTTTGCCTATGGCAGAAGTGTTGCTGAAACCTGTGGCACCCAGGTGGGTGTAAAGCAGGTAAACATATTACCTGTACCACGGGTAAAGTCGATGTGGGCAAACACAGATGGGGCCAACATGGCACCTGTGGACAAACCCTGATGGGACCCATAAGAAAGCCCATTTTAACGTATCGTGGGGCCAATATGGACATGCTGGCTGGGATTTTTGTCACTCTTTTAGATAAATTTGTTTAAGTTGGCTCAGTCTCACTATAGGAGCTAAGAGCTAGCTAGCTAAGATTAGCAATCATGATGTAAAAGGGAGGGCAAAGTTATCCTCTTGGGCATTTAAAGAGACATGCACTGAAAGGAGACGCTCTGGATGGTTGCAAAAGATGATTCACAATGATGCTACAGTAATAAAATAATTATAAAAAAAAAATAATAAAATAATAATAAAAATTTCATTATGACCTGTAGGAGCTATCAAGATGTGCGAAAAGTGCAGTGAATGACCCCTAATATTGAGCGCTAGCACCAGCACATGTTTCTGCCGCCTACAGTTTTGACATGGCATTCGCCTCAAAATGGTATGTGGCGAAGCAGATGCCATTTTGAACCGAGGCTCATGAGCATTTAAAGATACATGCACTGAAACAAGATGCTCTTAGAAAGTCCCATAAAATGGGTTAAAAATGGTGCTGAAATAAAGATTTCACATAGTGGTTAGTTTGAGGATTTCAATGATACTTTATTCTAATTTTCACCATGAAAAAACAGCCTACAAAACATAATGGGAACAAAGAAAATTCAGCTAAAAGAACATGAGCAGGACAAGCTAACATACTCTTCACTTTCTGAAAGATTTGTTGGTTGCAGAAAGTGGTCGGCTCTCTTTGTTTCACTCCAGTGTTTCTGAACAGATTTTTACAATGTTGATCAGACTATTTCTGTCTGTCAGCATGAGGCTGTAAAACAAGCAGATGAAAGAAGGACACAGGAGGCTCTCAATAAAAGAGCCATAAGAGAACAAAGTTGAAGAAATAATTTATCATTTTTTCTGAAATGCTTTTTGATGGTCTGGCATGAACTCTGAATTAATACAACACATGCGCTAGTGCTTTCTTTTCCCATAATGCTCTCTGACTAAACAAAATGTTACCAGTGTTACCACTTTGCACTTTAAGAACCCTGGTGTCATCATGCTGAGCACGGGGTGGGGGTGGGGGGGCACCGTGCTCACACTCTTTTGATATTTAGATTATTTTCTGTACTTTTCTCATCTTGTCTTTATTTTATGTTTGAGTATCGGGTTTGTCTGTATGTTATTTGAGCTTGCAGTTTGTTTTGTGTATGAAAGTTTTTGTTCTTAGTTTGGTTACTATTAATTTGTCATTAATCTTATCAACCCATTACCATCCAGTTTTCTATTATTATTGTTCACCTGTTTTGACTTGAGCCTACCCTCAACTTCCTCTCAATCCTTTCTTGTATTTTGATTCCAGTTTTGTGTATTTAACTTGTCCTCAACATTCTTTGTATATTTTCTGTGTTAGTATGTAGCAGTCATTTCCTGTTTGTGCTTTTGTAGTGAGGGCGTGATTTGTTGCTTCCATTATTTCAAGTTCTTTTCGCTGGTTGTCACAGGTGTCACTAGTTTGTATTTTATCCTCGCTCATGTGATCCACACCTGTTCATCATTTGTTCATTTCCCCCTGTGCCTATTTAAGGACGGCTGCAGTGCTACTCGTTGCAGCGTCCTACTGTGTGTTTTGATGAGTGTGCACCGCCTGAGCCTTCCGCTATCTTTCCCTTTATTCTGTCATTCCTGTATGCCTCAGACTTGCTCCTTCCAGGCTATTTTCCCAATTCCTCCGGACGTGAGCCCTGTCTTCCCTGGCGTTCCCATGTGCTTCTCTCTTTAGTTTATACCTGCATTGTAAGTGTTGTGTTTTTGTGTATTTTTGCCTTTTTGTTATTAAATGTCAGCAACTCATAGTTCAGAGCTTGGGTCTTTTTCCTGCCCTGAGGAGCGATTTATGACAGAAGGACACTGCCAGTGTGGACCCAACGGACTGTGAGTTTCTTTTTGTTTTTTGTTTTTTCCTTCCCTTCTATTTTTGTTTTGACCGTGCTTCTGGGATGTCTGCCCACACAGACTTAAGCATTTTCGGTCTGGATGAGGTGGACTGTTGGGCGGCGGAGTTACTGGAGGACATCATATCAGACACTCGCATTGCCTACACTCCCGAGGAGGTTTTGCAAGTTCTGAACAGTGCGGCACAAGTTATACAGGCATATCCCAGCCTGTGGTGCTATCCGGAACTCACGTCTCTCCTCGTGTCAGTTTCCAATTCCCAACGCATGTTCCGCAGGCTGGAGGGAGGCTCCCTGCTGTCTGTACCTGAGCTGATGAGAGAGCGTCCCCTGGTGCAGATGCCTCCAGGGTCAGCCTCTGCTCCACACTGCATCCCGTCCGTGCCTGTGCCGACGAGGAAGCCTCCCTGGGTATGGGTGGCCGCGTTGATGCAGCCATGCATTGATTACAGGGAGCTTAACTCCTTCACAGTTAAGAATAAATACCCGTTGCCCCTCATCAATCCGGCCTTTGAACTCCTACAACAGGCACGGATATACACTAAGCTTGACCTCCGGAATGCTTACCATTTGGTACGTATCCGTGAGGGGAATGAATGGAAGACAACGTTTAAAACAAACTTGGGTCATTTTGAATATCTGGTCATGCCCTTTGGCCTGACCAACGCCCCCGCCGTCTTCCAGCATTTAATCAATGATGTCCTCCGAGACATGGTGAACAATTTTGTGTTTGTTTACTTAGACGACATATTACTTTTTTCTCGCACGCTGAAGGAACATGTGGTCCACGTCCGGACGGTTCTACAGTGGCTACTCGAGAATCAGCTTTTTGTGAAAGCTCAGAAGTGTGAGTTTTCCACCTGCTCCACTTCTTTCCTGGGGGTTTACCGTGGGTGGAGGCACGTTAAAGGCTAACCTGGAAAAGATTCAGGTGGTAGTAGACTGGCCTACCCCCCAAACCCGGAAGGAGCTCCAACGCTTCCTGGGTTTTGCCAGTTTCTACCGCCGATTCATTTGGGAATATAGTAAGATCGTTCCACCCCGACACAGCTCACATCTACCAAGAGCTCGTTCAAGTGGTCTGAGGCTGCTGAACGGGCTTTTGTTTCACTGAAAGAAGAATTTACCACCGCGCCTATCTTGGTGCATGTAGACCCCCAAGCTCAGTTCGTGGTCGTGGTGGATACGTCTGACTGGGGGGAGGGCGCTGTGCTCTCACAGCATTCCGGCTCTGATCAGAAGCTCCACCCGTGTGCATTTTTTTCCCGGTGGCTGTCCCCAGCCGAGAGAAATTACGACGTAGGAGACCGCGAACTGCTGGCCATTAAATTGGCACTGGAGGAGTGGAGACACTGGTTGTAGGGAGCCAATCAGCCGGTAATGGTCTGGACTGATCACAAAAAATTAGAATATTTCAGGTCAGCCAGACATTTGAATTTCCGGCAGGCTAGGTGGGCCTTGTTCATTCTTAGATTTAATCTCTCCATCACATATCACCCAGGGTCCCGCAACATCAAACCTGATGCTCTCTCCAGCCAGGTTTCCTCTGACTCCTCTCCTTCTCTCTCTCCTACAGACTCTGCCCCCCTTCCGGACACCATCCTGCCCTCCTCCTGTATTTTAGGGGCCCTTACCTGGCATATCGAGCAGAGGGTCCGGCAGCCTCAGTCAGTGGAACCTGTCCCCGAGGGAGGCCTGCCCAACAAACAGTATGTGCCCTCCTCCCTTCACAGTGACGCAATCCAGTGGGGGCACACAAGTTTTTTCACCTGTCATCCCGGCATTACTCGCATGATGGAACTTATTCAGCGGGTGTTTTGGTGGCCTTCCCTTAGGTCGGATGTCAAAGACTATGTTAAGGCCTGCCACACCTGTGTTGCCAACAAATCTGACTCTTCACCACCAGCTGGTCTCCTCCATCCACTCCCATCCCTTTCCGTCCCTGGTCTCATATTGCCATTGACTTTGTCTCTGGTCTCCCTCCTTCTCAAAGTAACACTGTCATTTTCACTATCACCGATCACTTCTCCAAAGCTGTTCATCTGCTTCCCCTTTCTGGTCTCCCCTTTGCTGCCAAGATGGCCAACCTCCTATCTATTCTGTTATGACCCGAGCGCCGGTTCTGATTGCGCTCGGGCTAAGTTATTTCTCGCTGCCGGCCTTGACAGCTGCGGGCTGTATTCTGGCCTCACCGGGCTCTTATTGTGAAAGTGCTCGGTGGGGCTTCTGCCTGTCAACGGCCGGTCAGCTGATTGTCATTACCGTCGTTAGTGCTTCGCCCTTTTAAGCCCGGCACTGACGACGGTAAGACGGAGGAGTATTGGTCTACATTCTGTCAACATCTCGTCTCGTTTTGCTTGTCAAGTCTGGGTCTACGCCTCGTCATGTTTGAGAGTGTCGTGAGACCTTCATGTCAGGTTCGTCTTCATAGTTTTGTCACAGTTAGCTCGTAGCGGCTGGGTTAGCCCTACGAGCCCAAGTCTCGTTCATGTGTGTATTTGCCCTAAGGGGTTCATAGTTGTGTTTTGTCACGTCTGAAAATAAATAACATCTTAGCCAAACTCTCTGGTGAACTCTGTGGCGTCTCTTGGTGATCTGCGAGGATCACCACATGACATATTCATGTCATCTGACTACACGGCATCCCTATGGACATTGTCTCAGATCAAGGACCACAGTTTACATCTCAGGTGTGGAAGGCATTCTGTCGATCCCTGGGTACCTCTGTCAGCCTCACTTCAGGATATCATCCCCAGAGCAACGGTCAGGCCGAGCATGCGAACCAGTCCTTGGAGGCCACCCTGAGGTGTGTGGTATCCTGCAACCCATCTACCTGGAGCTCCCACCTGACCTGGATGGAATATGCACTCAACTCGGCTGTCTCCTCCGCTACGGGGCTTACTCCTTTTGAAGTCACCATGATACACACCACCACTCCTACCCATGATGGAGAGGGAGATCGTGATACCCTCTGTGGAGGCCCACACACGTCGATGCTGCTGCGTCTGGAGGTCCACTTGGGTGGCTCTTCAATGATCGTCCAAGTGGAATGGCCTGTATGCCAACCGCAGGCGTGCAGCGGCACCTAAATACTCTGTAGACCAGAAGGTCTAGTTATCCGCAGAGAAGGTACCAACGAAGACGGACTACCGGGAGGTGTCCCCACGCTTTCTGAGTCCATTTCCGATCTCCCAGCTCATCAATGATGTCACCGTCCGGCTGAAGTTGCCTCCATCTCTCTGTATCCATCCCACTTTCCACGTTTCCCAAATCAAGCCTCTCTCTTACAGCCCCTTGTGCCCTTCTCCGGACTCCTCTCCACCTCACCGGATCATTGATGGACAGACCACATACACCGTCCAGCAGATTCTGGACGTATGCCACCATGGCCAGGGCTTGCAGTACCTGGTGCACTGGAAGGAATATGGTCCGGAGGAGAGATCATGGATTCCACGGTCCTTTTTCCATGACAAGGGTATGGTCTGCGTGTTCCATCTTGCCCATCCACAGAAACCAGGGAGGGGGGGAGCAGGAGGCATCCTTGCTCTCCGCTGGATTGTTGGGTTTGTGCTGCCATTCAACAGCAGATCTTGTTGTTCAGCAAAATTATTATTCCCATCCGCTGACTTGCCTTTTTGTCCTCCTCTTCCCTCAGGTTTGCTGCCGCCTCCAGTGGTGCGTCTCCGGGGTTGTGTTTGCTCACTCACCTGAATCATCCTCCTCCTCAACAATGGCTTCTCCACCCAGGTTTTCCAGTCAATCCTCCTCCTCACCAGACCTTAATCAACGCTTCCTCTCTTCTCCCTGGCTGGAGTCACAGTCGTACTCTCTGCCAGTACCGTAAGACCGATTCCCTCAGCTGTATTTACTCTGTACTCTTTATCCATTATTAATCTCTCCTCTCCTCTTCTTTTCCCTAGATTGCATGTGGCTCCAGCGTGCAATTGTTTTCTTGTACATGGTGTGGCATTTTGGTTGTGGGTTTCTTTAATTGTGTTGTGTGTGTTTATTATTTAAGTTTTTTTGTATAGGGTTTGGGTTTTCCATTAAAGTGGTGTAAACTTTTCATCTGTGTCTGAGTGTTCTTCCGAAGTTGCTGCCCTGCACTTAACCCTTTGAGCGTGTAGAATTTTTGTCAGGAAAACGCAAAGTTTGACCTCATATTTTCAAATGACAATAGCTTCAAAACGGTAATAGTTAGAGGCAAAATCCCAATTACAAAAATGTTGCAGAGGAATCCAAGTGTCTGCCAAGTGAACTTGCATCCATGCATAGTGCATCATTGGACCTAATTTGCATATTGCAACAATCAAAATTTTATTATAAGACTATAGCTTCACAATGATTATAGTTAGATGCACAGTCCCAATTACAAAAATGTTGCAGAGGTACCCAAGTGTCTGCCAGGTGAACTTGCGTCCATGCATTGTGCATAATTGGACCTAATTTGCATATTGCAACAATCCAAATTTTACAACATTACAGCTCCAGAACGGTAATAGTTAGATGCAAAGTCCCAATTACAAAAATGTTGCAGAGGAACCCAATTGTCTGCCAAGTGAACTTGCATCCATGCATTGTACTGCACTGTACATAATTGGACCTAATTTGCATATTGCAACAATCCAAATTTTATTATAACACTATAGCTTCAGAATTACAGTTAGATGCAAAGTCCCAATTATAAAAGTGTTGCAGAGGTACCCAAGTGTCTGCCAGGTGAACTTGCATTCATGCGTTGTGCATAATTGGACCTAATTACCACTCCGGAAAAGCGGTAGAAGATGGATGGATGGACAATTTTTTATTTCACACACTGTCACCACATGGTCCTTTTGTCCCATCATTGACAAAGTTACTAAAAATCATTCAAAACAAAAACAATTTTGGTGTCACACGGTCACCACATGGCCTTTTGTCCCTTCATTTGCCGCTTCATCTTCTACTGCTCTGGAAAAGCGGTAGAAGATGGATGGATGGACAATTTTTGTTTCACACTTTGTCAACACATGGCCTTTTGTCCCATCATTGACAAAATTACTAAAAATCATTAAAAAAAACACAAATCTCATGGCACATTTGTTTCACACTGAACTAAAATGAAGCAAATGAAACACAGTTTATACAGCAAATATGTACCTGTTTGTTTCGTTGGTCACAAGCATCCAGAATTCCGGAGTCCAAAAAAGCGACACAAAATCAATGGCGGGCGCAGATGGCAGGTCCTTCTCTCCACGATATCCAACTGGCTGTTCAAATGCTTTCAGCCACGGCTGATAAACTTCTTCATCTCTAAGAAGCTCCCAGCCGTCAATGTCCAAACCTCCCGCCGCATTGCCACTACCTACTGTCCTGCCAGCGCGCACGCGTGGCACACGTCGAGGCACACCTTGCCCAGCCAAATGTCGCCCACGGGCTGCTCTGGACCTTTTCGCTCCCCGACCACGGTTTGCTAAAGCAGAGCAATCTGCAGACGAGGCTCCTGTGCCATTTTAGGCACGGCTGGACACAGAAAACGCAGCTGCAGCGTCGCGCGCAAGATGTCCGTCTCCACTTTCACAAGAACTGCTTGCACCATTGTCCGAAGGCACATAATCAGAGCTGGACTCTAACGCAGATGACGAACTAGGGCAAAGCTCTTCCTCTGAACTCAGGAGCAGCGAACACCAGTGCTAAAACCTCTTCAGCTGAGAGTGTCTTCCTCGCCATCCTGTCTCCTCCTGTCAAACAGCAGAATGAAAGGGGGGGGGGGGGGCTTCAAACGCTGACTTGACCTACTTATTGAACTGGACCATTTCCAGTTCTCACGGTAAGTGAAAAGCCACACCTCTCAGCCACCAAGTGGTGTTAAAAGTTTTGTACATTTCACACTCTATTCAGCTGTACAGGCTTTTTTTAGACTGATCAGCTGACAGGCAGAGAAGAGTGCCATACACACTCAAAGGGTTAAGCCTCCTCAAATTATCCAAAATCATGACAGCCACACCTGTTCTCAATCAAGAAATCACTTAAATAGGACTTGCCTGACAAAGTGAAGTAGACCAAAAGATCCTCAAAAGCTAGACATCATGCTGTGATCCAAAGAAATTCAGGAACAAATGAGAAACAAAGTAACTGAGATCTATCAGTCTGGAACAGGTTATAAAGCCATTTCTAAAGCTTTGGGACTCCAGCGAACCACAGTGAGAGCCATTATCCACAAATGGCAAAAACATGGAACAATGGTGAACCTTTCCAGGAGTGGCCGGCCGACCAAAATTACCCCAAGAGCGCAGCGACGACTCATCCAAGAGGTCACAAAAGACCTCACAACATCCGATTGAGATGCTGTGGCATGACCTTAAAAAGGCGGGTCACCCTCCAATGCGGCTGAATTACAACAATTATGCAAAGATGAGTGGGCCAAAATTCCTCCACAGCACTGTGAAAGACTTATTACCAGCTATTGCAAACACTTGATTGCAGTTGTTGCTGCTAAGGGTGGCTCAACCAGCTGTTAAGTTTAGGGGGCAATCACTTTTTCACACAGGGCCATGCAGGTTTGGATTTTTTTTTTCCTTTATTAACAAACACCTTCATTTAAAAACTGCTTTTTGTGTTTACTTGTGTTATCTTTGTCCATCCATCCATCCATCCATCTTCTACTGTTATCTTTGTCTAATATTTTTGAATGAATGAATGAATGAATCTTTATTTCGGATAGATTAAAAGTACAGGTTAAAAGAAACTGAATAATATAACAAAGGGGGAAAGAAAATCCAACAAGGTCAAATTAGACAATAACTCCTCTGATTATACAGTTCAACATAATTTATCCGAAATGGGTGATGGCTGAAGCCGCAGCTTATATTGCCCACCCATATTCCATCCAAGAATTCAAAAGAAAAAAAACAAAACAGGAGCGATTACAATTCAGAACGAAGCTAAGACAAAATGTGACCAAAAAAAACTAAGCTACAACACAATGCAGGCTGGATATGACAATCCTTATGTGATTTTACATGTCATCTTGGATATATGTTTGGAGTATTTCTTCCTTTAGTTTTTGTTTAAATTGTCCAAGCGTTGTACATGATTTTAATTCAGGTCCAAAATCGTTCCATAATCTGACTCCTTGCACTGAAACACAGTGTTGCTTGGTGGTAGTTCTCACTGAAGGTTTTTGAAATATACATGTTCCTCTGAAATGATATTGTTTCTCCCTTATTTGGAACAACTTTTGAATATTTGCGGGCAGTGATAGAATCTTCACTTTAAACATTATTATTGCAGTTTTAAAGTCAACCAGATCTTTCAACTTGAGAGCTTTTAATTTAAGAAAAAGTGGGTTTGTTGGTTCCCTGTAAGCAGCTTTGTTTATTATTCTAATAGCTCTCTTCAGAAGCATAAAGATTGGATGTTTGTTTTATATGTATTTCCCCATACTTCAGTACAATATGTCATGTATGGGAGTATTAATGAATGATACAAAGTATATAATGTGGGTTGATTCAGCAAATATTTAAAGTATTGCAATTGATTTGGATATTTTACCTTTAATATAATTAATATGTGACTTCCAACACAGTTTATTATCAATTATTACTCCAAGAAATTTAGTTTCAGATACCCTTTCAATCTCTACACCATTTACACTGAGTTTAGATACTGAGTTGTTGTGATGGTTGTTAAAGACTATAAATTTTGTCTTACTTAAATTGAACGTTAATTTGTTTGAATCAAACCACAGTTTAAGCTTTCCTAATTCCTTTCCGAGTGTATCCAGAAGTTGTTCCAAATTACTTCCACTGCATAATAGATCAGTGTCATCGGCAAACAATATTAAGTCCATTTTTTATGAAGCTTTACATATATCATTTATATACATATTGAATAGCAATGGCCCCAAAACTGAACCCTGTGGGACTCCACAAGTAACCTTCAGTAACTGTGAGTTTTTGTTACCAACACATACATACTGATATCTATTCTTTAAGTAACTACTTAACCAGGATAGTGCTACCCCTCTAATACCACAATTTTGTAGTTTCTTTAATAATAAATTATTTATTATATTAATAAATTAATATATTTATTATTTTAAATTTGTTTGATGATCTAAAACATCTTAGTGTGACAAACATGCAAAAAAAAGGGAAATCAGGAAGGGGGCAAACACTTTTCTCACACCACTGTGTCTTGTCCTGGATTTTATGAGTCAGCATTGTTTGTATATCTTCTGTGTTAGTATGTAGTAGTCATTTCCTGTTTGTGCTTTTGTTGTGACAGTGTGATTTGTTACTTCCATTATTTCAAGATCTGTTCACGGACTGTCACAGGTGTCACTAGTTTGTATTTAATTATCCTCGCTCATGTGATCCACACCTGTTCATCATTTGTTCATTTTCCCTGTACCTATTTAAGGACAGCTGCAACGCTAATCATTGCAGCGTCCTACTGTGTGTTTTGATGAGTGTGCCCCGTCTGAGCCTTCCGCTATCTTTCCCTTTATTCTGGCATTCCTGTATGCCTCAGCCTTGCTCCTTCCAGGCTGTTCTCCCAATTCCTCCGGACGTGAGCCCTGTCTTCCCCGGCGTTCCCATGCACCTCTCTTTTTGGTTTATCCCTGCCTTGTAAGTGTTGTGCTATTGCGTATTTTTGTCTTTTTGTCATTAAATGCCAGCAGCTCACAGTTCAACACTTGGGTCTTTTTCCTGCCGTGAGAGGCAATTTATGACACCTGGTACTAAATGAATTCACATTATTATTAATCAAGCAAGCCCTTAGTAAGTGGACGTAGTTGTGAATCAAACATTTTTCTTCTACATCTTCAACTGTTTTATCATAAATTTGCAACTTTTTCCTTGTAAATTTGCAACTGTTTTTCTCATACATGTAAAATGTTTTCTTTATAAATGTGTAGTGTTTTTATTATAAATTTCTCTTTTAAATCTGCAACTTTTTTCTCAGAAATTTTCACATTTCTTTCTTGTAAATTTCCAGCTTTTTTCTTTAAAATCTGCAACTTTTTCTTGAAAATTTGTAACTTTTTTCCTCATGAATTTGCTGGGTATTTTTTCTTTATAAATTCACTACTTTTAATTTATATCTGCAACTTTTTTATTGTAAATCTGCAACTTTTTTCTCAGAAATTTTAACACTTTTCTTGTAAATTTGAAACTTTTTTTCCTTATACATTTAAAACATTTTTCTCATAAATTTGCAGGTTTTTAATTGTAAATTTGCAGCTTTTTTCTCATAAAAAAGACCATGCCCACGCTTTAAGTTTGTTTTGATGTCATTGTGTTTTCCCTTCTTGTTATGCCTTAGTGCAAAGGCAGTAGTAGTAGTAATAGATTAGTTTATTTGACAGGGACAGTGCAATAAACATAGACAATTAATCAAAGACAATCAATCTGATGTGTTGCACATAGAGTGTATAGCTATTAGCTAATTTGCAACTCTTGTCCCTGGATGGGCTTTAGAAAAAAGAATCAAGTAAAGATGGGAAACAGGGAACATAAGCATATGGTAATCACTCGATGTGTCTGTGTGTGTATCTGTCTGTGTCTGTTTTTCTGCTTGCCCACTCATAATCAACTGGAACTAAAGCCTTGTATCATTGTATCGCCACATTTTTTGACTTTTAATTTGCCAGAATTGTCAGATAAGGCCTTGACAAAATAAACACAAATTTAACTCACTTTTACCATCAATGCAGCTATGAAGAAAAGGTATTATAATAACTATGCTGGGCCAGAAGAGGTGGCAGGGCAACTTTCTACAGCACACGGATGACTTCCTGTCACAGTTGAGCTCTCGCTGAACTGTTATAAAATAGCAGTTGTTACAAAAAAAACAAAAAAAAAATTATTCAGCAACTGAACCATTTATTCATCAGATCGATTGTTTTCACACTGGTTTTGCTGTTTAGTTTTGCAGAGGAAGGACAAGGTATTTTCTTCCTGGAGTTTTCAGTTCATTGGTAAAAACTACAAGTCCCAATATTCCTTACCTGAAAAACATGGCGAACCCCAGCAGACAGTTGCAGGGAGGAAAAGGCATTTAAAAGTTACTTTTGCGCTTAAATTTTGGATTGATTTCAATATTAAAACACCAATAACTCCTACAACTGCAATATTTGATTCTTAAAGCTTATGTTATGTCACCTTTATTCCAATGTCTGATTTTTTTTTTTTTCCTGCATGGGGACTCCTTGGTTACATTAATTTGACCTGCTAAATAGTATTCTCCAAATTTCAGCTGATTTTTTAAGTATTAATACTAATATAAAAACACCACACTGTGACATGTTTCATTCACTCACTTTAAAATGATTCACTCACTAAACTAAGCAATTTATTAAGCTGAGGAGAAACATGATATCTGTATTTACTGTATATATACTGTATATCTTACATCTGTAACAATAATCACATTTTTATGCTGTTTTTCTTTCCTCTTTGTCTCTCTGAGGTCCATGGTGGTGAACCTGAGGGTCAGCAGTCAGAGCAGCTGTGAAGATAATAGGCTGGAAGCTAACTAAGAATATTACATTACTGTTTATACAAGATGGGGTTCTGGGCTCCTCTGCTTAAACTGCTGCCTTCACGACCTGGACCTCTGGAAAAGAGGTAGAAGATGCATGGATGGATGGATGGATGGATGTTTATACCAGAAACTGCTACTGTATTTCAATAAATTAATTTTTGGACAAATTTAGTTTTTTGCAAGATTATTTAAGAAACTCTCAATATTCCTCACATAAGGGTGAAACATTCCAAACTGTTCTGATTTAATATTCATAATTATGCTTTTATTTTTGGAAATTTTGATATTTTTTCCTGCTATTGCAAGCCACCGTGTAAGTATACATGCATTCAGTTAAACTCTGTTACTCCTGCATTTTCTTTGTGATCCTAATTTTATTCTTGTGCTTCTGTGTTTTTATGCCTTGGTGGAAAGGCATCATAGGCATATGGTCATCACTTCATGTGTCTGTGTATGTATGGCTGTCTGTTTGTTACCAGCTTTTCAGCTCACCCACTCAAAATCAACTGAAACTAAAGGCTTAAATCACCATATTTTCTTGACTTTTAATTTGCCACAATGTCCAGGTAAGACCTTGTTTTCAAAATAAACACAAATTTAATTCATCTTTACCATCAATGCAGCTGCGAAAAAAGGTATTGTAACGACTATGCCGGGCCACTAGAAGAGGCTATGTGACTTTTTTGCAGCCCTCCATTTTATCATGCTACAGGCAATGAGGCACTGGCACCTTGGTGCTTTCATTTTATCATAAATTTGCAACTTTTTATTGTAAATTTGTAACTTTTCTCACAAATTTAAAACTCTCATAAATTTGTAGCGCTTTTTTTCATTTTTTTTTGTAAATTTTAAGCTTTTTCAGCATAAATTTGCAATTTTTTCTAGTAAATTTGCAACTTTTTTCTTATGAACCTGCAACTTTTTCTTGTAAACTTGCAACTTTTTCTTTTAAATATGTCTTTTTTCTGAGAAATTTTCACATTTTTTCTTGTAAATTTGCAACTTTTTCTTGTGAATTTGCAACTTTCTCATACAAATTTTTTTTTATATAAATGTGTAATGTTTTTATTGTAAATTTGCAACTTTTCACATTAATTTAAAACCTTTTTTCTGGTAAATTTGCAACTTTTTCCTTTAAAATCTCCGACTTTTCTCAGACATTTTAAAAAGATTTTCTTGTAAATTTGCAGTGTTTTTCTTCATGAATTTGCTGAGCTTTTTCTTCATAAATTCAGTACTTTTAATATACATCTGCAACTTTTTTCTTGTAAACTTGAGACTTTAGTCTTCTAAATTTGCAACATTCATTAATTTCTATTCTGTGTAATTGATTAAATTTTCTTTGTTCATCTCTAGACAATATTGTTTTCATGTCTTGACAATTTTATAATGTTTTTTTAGGGACACCTTGACACAATCTTGCGTAGGGCCCCAACTACAATGACATAGCGTCCCTCTCAATCTTTACTCTGGAAAAAATGGCTTTGTTTATTGCCCCCCCCACCCCACCCCACCCCAACAGTGACATGAAATATCCTCCAGTACTAGACCTAGGTCCTTTTGATTGTTAAGGCCAAAGCACAGGTCAAAGTATTTTAATATTCAGGGGTTCCATTCTTTAATATAACACAGTGGAGCAGCAAATAACAGTCTAGGCACTAGTACAGTTTGCAAGGTTAAGCTGTCTGAAAAGTTTGAAACGCCAAGCTTTTTTTTTGTCATTGAAATTTAGGAGCTGACCATGTGGACAGACACAGATGGGAATGAGCCGAGCAGCATATGAATACCCAATTGATCTTGATTGTTGTTCCACTGAAATCACAATTGAAATGCATAAAGTTGATGGACTGGCAATCTGTCCAGCGTGCAGATCCCCGCTTCCCACCAGGAGACGGCTCTATCAGTTCTGCAGCCAAGAAAACTTATTGCTGGACATGCAGTGCAGTCCAATCCCAAATTCTGAAAAAAAAAAAAAAAATAGGCAGAGGATTGGATGAAACATACCCACAACAACCCACAATAAGTCATTCCTGGTGCATAGTCAGAAGACATTTAAAGGGGTTGTCATGGATTTTAACTTTTATTAATAAATGTTCATTGTTGATCTGGTTAATAAATAAATGTGCAGAGTCAAAGATGTCTTTTCTGGGTATTTATTCTTGATCAAGTGGAAGATTTCATGCAGCAGTTCAGCAAAAATGTTCAGTCAAAATGATGAGGGCAGATTTTATACCTTGAAACAAACATAAGTTATGACAATGTTCATCTATCTGCGTTTCTCTGACCCTAGGCCACACAGCTACTGTAAGCAGTGAAAGCTACAGTTGGGGGTCAGTCCACTGGTAGCTCTGTGCCTTAAAATGTGAAAATTTATGAGAAAAACGTCTAAAATTTACAAAAAAAAAAGTTCCAAATTTATGAAAAAAAAGTCATTAATTCACGAGAAGAAAATTTAAAAATTTGGGAGAAAAGTTGCAAATTTACAACAAAAAAAGTAACAAACTTACAAGAAAAATTTAGCAACTTTAAAAGAAAAGTCAAATTTATGAGGAAAAATTACAAAAAGTTGCAAATTAACAAAAGAACTAGCAAATATATAAGTAAATAAATTGAAAATTTATGAGAGAAAAGATACTGATTTACAACAATAAAAATCTTTTTTTTTTTTTGAAAGTTCCAAATTTACAACAAAAATTGTCATGAATCACGGCAGCAGAGAGAAGACAAATTCAAGTACAGGATTACACCACAGACAAATTTATTACAAAAATACAAGGAGAACACACTTACGGTGGTACACGATGTAATGTGCAGCAGAAAGGCCACGGCGTAATGTGGCAGAAGTAGATAATGGGCGAACTACGGTGTAACGTGGCAGAGCTTAATAAAGAGAGAAACCATGGCGTAACGTGGCAGCGACAAATAATAATCCAGCAATGAGTGAACAGTGAAGAGCAGACTAAATACACAGACAGATAACACAGTAACTGGATGCACCTGAGCGAGGACGCAAGGGAAGTAATCTGGAAACAGAAAACAGCTGAGCGTCATGAGAGGGGGTGTGGTCAGACCGGCAGGCTAACAGGCAGCGCCCACGCAAGTGCAGGCCCAAGAAAGCTGCCTCACAGCTGCCGGCCAGAAAGCAGTGTAAACCAATACAGAACTAGACTAGAAATGATGTGCAAATAAACAAGACATGGCACAAGCAAACTGAGCAGTAAACTGGAAGACCATGAGAAAAGTCAAAAGGCAAAACAATACTACCAAATACACAATACACAGATAATATGACACACAGAGAAAAGTCATGGAACCGAGCCTGAAGGACAAACTGGCTCAGTTCATGACAAAAAAAATGTTACAAATTTACAAGAAAATAACAAATTTACAAGGAAAACAGTAACAAATTTATATGAAAAAGTAATAGAATTACAGAAAAAGTGGCAAATTTATGAGAAAGTTCCAAAATTACAAGAAAAGGTTAGCAAATTTGCAACAAAAAAGTCACAATTTCACATGAAAAACTAACAAATTTATGAAAAAAGTTGCAAATTTACAAGAAAAAAAATCACAGATTTATGAGGAAAAAGTTGCAAGCTTTCAGTAAAAAAAAGTGGCAAATTTATGAGAAAGTTTAATTTTTTCAAGAAAATGTATCAAATTTTTGGGAAAATAAGTTGAAAATAGGTAAACAGGTAAAGTCCAAGTGGGTAAACACAGATGGGGCCAACATGGAATCCATGGATAAACCTACATGGGGCCCATAAGACAGCCCAGTTTAACCTTTGGTGGGGCCCACATGGACATACTGGCTGGGTATGATGTGGTGAAGAAAATTAACCAATGTTCCTTACGATGATGTAAAAGCGTCAAAAATGTTCTGCACTCTTCTCTTGTTTTTGTTTTTTTTTAAACCGACCATTGCCAGGTGTGAATCCCTGAGTACTTCACAAGGCTGATGAGATATCGAGGTAGCGATGTGCCTGTTACGTCTGCAAATAATGGTCTGAGTCAGTCTTATGCCATGCAGCGAATTCCACTTTTATTAGGGAGAACACAACTATATATAGTGAGGCCGCCTCCCACCTGACGTCGCCACCCAGGTGGGTATGGCAAGAACCACACACACACACACACACCGCTCACACAACATTCCCCTCCCCCTTACAAATGTCCAGAACACATACACACAATTCAGACCCACCCCAATTTATGACCCTAATCATGCACTAAGAAAACAACGGGGAAACAATGAACAGTAATGGCCTAACACATTCACACACAACAACTAAAATCTAGGTTGGTGGGTGGACTGCCACACAACCCATACAGCACAGTGGATTATTGTGCCACTATTAACCTAAAAGAAAGAAGTCCATTAATAACTAAAATGACTGTTGTGTTCCTAAACTAAACCAAACATATAAATTAATCCCCAAACAACACATTCACATGTACATCAGCACTCACATCAAACACTTATTTAAAACACATGCACATATGAACACTCTATACATTCCTTATCATTATTTCACCACATACAGACGTGGACAAAACTGTTGGTACCCCTCTGTTAATGAAAGAAAAACCCACAATGGTCACAGAAATAACTTGAATCTGACAAAAGTGGTAATAAATAAAAATTATATGAAAATTAACCAATGAAAATCAGACAATGCTTTTGAATTGTGGTTCAACAAAATTATTTTAAAAAACAAACTCATGAAACAGGCCTGGACAAAAATGGTGGTACCTTTAACTTAATATTTTGTTGCACAACCTTTTGAGGCAATCACTGCAATCAAACGATTTCTGTAACTGTCAATGAGACTTCTGCACCTCTCAGCAGGTGTTTTGGCCCACTCCTCACGAGCAAACTGCTCCAGTTGTCTCGGGTTTGAAGGGTGCCTTCTCCAGACGGCATGTTTGAGCTCCTTCCACAGATGTTCAGGTTCAATAGGATTTAGATTAGGGCTCATAGAAGGCCACTTTAGAATAGTCTAATGTTTCGCTCTTAGCCATTCTTGGGTGTTTTTAGCTGTGTGTTTTGGGTCATTATCCTGTTGCAAGACCCATGACCTGTGACTGAGACCAAGCTGTCTGACACTGGGCAGCACATTTCTCTCTAGAATACCTTGATAGTCTTGAGATTTCATTGTACCCTGCACAGATTCAAGACACCCTGTGCCAGATGCAACAAAGCAGCCCCAGAACATAACAGAACCTCCTCCATGTTTCACAGTAGGGACAGTGTTCTTTTCTTGGTATGCTTCATTTTTGCATCTGTGAACATAGAGCTGATGTGCCTTGCCAAAATGTTCCAGTTTTGTCTCGTCTGTCCATAGGACATTCTCCCAGAAGCTTTGTGGCTTGTCAACATGCAGTTTGGCAAATTCCAGTCTGACTTTTTATGATTTGTTTTCAACAGTGGTGTCCTCCTTGGTCGTCTCCCATGAAGTCCACTTTGGCTCAAACAATGACGGATGGTGCGATCTGACACTGATGTACCTTGACCTTGGAGTTCACCATGAATGTGTTTAGAGGTCGTTCTGGGCTCTTTTGTTACCATTCGTATTATCTGTCTCCTCCTGCGGCCACATCCAGGGAGGTTGGCTACAGTCCCGTGGATCTTAAATTTCTGAATAATATGTGGAACTGTAGTCACAGGAACATCAAGCTGCTTGGAGATGGTCTTATAGCCTTTACCTTTAACATGCTTGTCTATAATTTTCTTTCTAATCTCCTGAGACAACTCTCTCCTTTGCTTCCTCTGGTCCATGTTTAGTGTGGTACACACCATGTCACCAAACAGCACAGTGACTACTTGTCACCCTTTAAATAGGCCGACTGACTGATTACAAGTTTGTAGACACCTGTGATGTTAATTAGAGCAGTGATTTTCAACCTATGTGCCGTGGCACACTAGTGTGCCGTGACAGATCGTTAGGTGTGCCGTGGGAAATTATCTAATTTAACTTAATTACTCAAGTGAGTGGCTATGTTTACATGGACACAAGTAACCGGATTAAAAGCCTGATCGGAATAAAAATGTTTCATGTAAACATGGCATAGCGGGAGTAAAACAAAACTGGTCTGTATCGTCCTGCTGTCTCCCTCTTTTCGTCATATGCAGAAGTATGTACTTGTAGCTTCATTACGGAGACTAGCAGAAGCAAAAGTACAGTCTGAATAACACGATACAGGCCAATTTCGACACGAAGCGGGGCTCGCTAACACCGGAAGTTGCTTCTTCTTCTACTATTTTTTGAATGCCAAAATGTCGACCTGCGCATGTCAAAGTGATTTATTCCGTTCAAACCTGTGACACATGAAAACGCACATCCTAATCAGATCAGCTTTTTCAGGATCCATGTAAACAGTAAAATTCTGATCTGAATTGTAATCAGATTGAAGAAATATTGCCCATGTAACCGTGGCCAGTGTCAGAGTAATACTCTTTTATGTCACTGGATGGCAGCAGACGGCTAATTGCCTGTAAAAAGACAATAGAATTAGAGCTGCACGTGACAGGTCACAGTGACAGTGATGGAGAAGTTTTTGACAAGGGGAAAGGCTAAGTCCGAACAAGGCTCTGGACAAAATTCTGATCAAGAAGAAGGCCCTAGTATGAGTGGTACACGAAAGAAAAAAGACAAGACGGTGAGCTCAAGGCAATATAGCGAAAGCTATCTTTCATTCGGATTTACTTTCACCAGGGATGCGATGACACCGACTCCGTTATGCTTGGGGTGTGGTGAGAAGCTATCTAACAGTGCCATGGTGCCAAGCAAGCTTAAACGCTATCTCCAAATGAAGCACCCATCCCTTGAAAACAAGCCGATAGACTATTTTGTATGCTTGCGTAAAACCACGGAGAAACAGGCAACTTTTTTGAGAAAAAACACAACGGTAAATGAGAGAGCCCTCAAAGCAAGCTACCGTGTTGCTGAACTCGTAGCTGTTGAGGAAGAGCTCTGTGTGTGTCTTTCTTCCATTCCTGCCAGGATATCAGCTTTGTGTTCATCTAAACAGGCCCAGGGTTCACAATGAGTGAGTATAAATACATTTAGAAACTGTATTGCTAACTATATTTTATTATTCTTACTGTGTTAGGCTACAGAGTGTCATTTTGGTTGGTGGTGTGCCCCAGGATTTTGTCAATGTAAAAAATGTGCCGTGGCTTAAAAAAGGTTGAAAAACACTGAATTAGAGGACACATCTTGGTTGAACATGTCCCTATGGTCACATTATTTTCAATCTTTTCTAGGGGTACCATCATTTTTGTCCAGGCCTGTTTCATGAGTTTGTTTATTAAAATAATTCTGTTGAACCACAATTCAAAAGCATTGTCTGATTTTCATTGGTTAATTTTCATAGAATTTTTATTTAATACCACTTTTGTCAGATTCAAGTTATTTCTGTGACCATTGTGGGTTTTTCTTTCATTAACAGAGGGGTACCAACAATTTTGTCCACGTCTGTAAACATATTTACATTAGAGTTTATTAAGTCATACCACTGTCCACAGGCAGCCAAGGGTAAAACCAGCTTGGAGGCCCAGGGCAGCCCCACGGCATGCACGTCCCTGGCAGCCATCTGCCCCTGGGGTTGAAGCTGACCTCCCCAGCGAAAATGTCTCTTTTCCTCACCCTTGGCCGCTTCTCATATCTGGACCCGCAGTGCTGCTGCCCGGCACACAGTCCCTCCATGCCTGTTGGTCTGCTCCCGACCGTCTTCAACACCACTGCAGCTGCCGCCGCTGTAACCCAAACACTCCGGCCCCATGTGGCCGAACTCCGGGGAAAACCGAAGCTCACTCGTCACTGTCACCCATTGACTCAGGCACCCCGCTGTAAGGTCCAGCACCCTCGTCCAAGGTGCTTTGAGCTCCGGCACTGAGGTCCTGCCCAACCTCCGTGGCACCAGGCACCTCCTCTCTGTCATCCAAGGTGCTCCACTGTGCCATCTCTGTGTCCGGCTGTCACTGCTGCTTTCCCGGGACTTTCAGCATCACCCTCGTTGGTGTCACTCGCTGACCCAGGCACCTCGTCACTGTGCCCAGCACTGTCGTCCAAGGTACTCCGCTGCGCTGCCTCTGCGCCCGGCTGTCACTGCTCTGACTCCAGCATGCTGAGCTACTCGGCTGGCTTGCCATCTTCGGTGACCGAGGGCTCCCCCCACTCATGGCCCCGGTTCTACCTGGAAGTCTAGCTAGTAGTTTGTAGCTTGGTTTTGGCGCACACCTAGCTTCATGGCTAACTTCCCCATAGACACTGACTGAGCTGCTAGCTTCCCTGAGCTAGCTAGCTTAGCTTCTTTTGGGACCAACAGTTCCATTATCCGCAGTTTCATGTGTCATGACGTATTAAGTTTTGACAGCTCACGCGCACGATGCCAAACACAGGATGGAACCACACAGAAGGGCACATTTGACAATTTTATTAATAGCAAAATACAAAAGCGCACAGCTACAGAAACAGCCACTCGCCAGGAGAAAGGACCTGTGGAGGGAAGACAAGAGCCGTGAGTTGAGTAGAGGAGTAAGGGGAAATGGGCGAGCCAAATTACCACTTACTTTGGACATCCAGAGAGGACCAGCCAGACTCAGTGGGGAATAGACCAGTAGGGTAAAGAGGGGTAGTGGAGCTGATGGTGCCTGACCGGGTGGATGAGGTCACTGAAGGACAGTGTGGCGGGGCAGGAGAGCGCGCGCAGTCCCGGTGACACACCTACACGGTGGCAGCAACCTGAGAAGGAGAAGAGAATAAATGTTAACACGTTAACGTTTAAATTTGTACACAGCTTGCCTAAATACGGGCAGTATACCCAGACAAGCCAGCGTAGACTGCGCGGAAGAGGCCTCCTTAAGTACGCTGGCTGATAAGCGGACGCAGGTGTGTCTTCTGCCTCAGGTGCTGTGATGAGCTGGAGAAGATGAGACCGGAGGGGAGAGGCATGCTCCTGCTGCCCATGACATCGTGGTCCTCGTGTGCTCGGCAAAATATTCAGCCAGCTGCCCGACAGCATCCGCATAAGACTTCGTTTCTCCCAACATACAGAGAATTTTCCGACTTTCTTCGCCAAGATGGTGGGGCAGAAGTGCTCGTCTTCGTACTCCGTCAAGTCTACTTATGCCCAGTACCGCAATGTAACCCTCAAACAAGGCCACCCATTTCGGCCACAGGATCTCCGGGGTACTCCAGAAACGGTAATAAGGGTGGAGGTAGCCCATACGCCCCCATAGTTTCTCCTCATCGCCAAAATGTTATGTCTGTAAGTAATGGTAGGAATCAGTCTTATGCCATGCAGCGAACTCCGCTTTTATTAGGGAGGACACAACTATATATGGTGAGGCCGCCTCCCACCTGAAGTCACCACCCAGGCGAGTACGGCAAGCACCACACACACACACACCACTCACACAACAGCACCCGAGCTATTTCACAGGTATCAGTATGTGATTCATTCCTTTCTAGTGTACACTCCAAATACCTATCTGTATGTATGCCTTTTGGAGAAGACTATTTATTTTTCCATCAATATGAAAAGGATTATGGCCGCATGCAGTGTGCGGCGTCCTTCAAGTCATTGGATTGCAGGGGAGCAGGGAGCAGCTCATTGTGCATGAGGAAAATGCATCGTAATATAGAGATGGGAGACTCCACGCTTTCATCCTAAATCCATTCTCTTTGTGTATGTATTATATGTAGTATGTATGTATACATTATCTGTTGCAATATTTCCATTATTATTTTATGTAAATCATGATTCTTGGCCGCTATAATAATGTTTCAGAGAGCTGAAGTGTATGGATTAGAGATCTCTCTGATTATCGTGATGGGACTGTAGAATAAGAGGGATATCACCATGAATAAGAAACTAGGAGACGCCAAAGAAGAATAGATGGGTGCAGATTTAAAAAGCTCCAGCTGATGATTTTGCTCAGCATTCCTCAGTCTTGAATGATTGAAGTGTTTCTCGGATCTCGAAGAACAACTCATGCTTTTTCTTACCTTGTCAGCAAAAACGATGTACGAAAGGTTAATTTTGTGAAGTTTTTCAGGTAAATTTAGGACTTTTTTAAATTTTATGCAGTTCTTTATGTAAATTTGGGACTTTTTTGTGTAAATTTGGACCTTTTTTCAATTTAGTGACGTTCTTTGTGTAAATTTCACACTTTTTTGGTGTAAATTTGAGACTTTTTCAATTAATTTTGTGAAGTTTGTCTTGTAAATCTGGCACTTTTTTCAATTAATGTTGCTTAGTTTTCATGTAAATTTCAGACTTTTTTCAATTTTGTTAAATTGGTGTAAATTTCAGATTTTTTTGATGTAAATTTGGAATGTTTTTCAATTGATTTTGTGAAGTTTTTCATGGAAATTTTGATTTTTTATGGAAATTTTGCAATTTTTTCAATTAATGTGAAGTTTTTCAGTTAATGTGGTGAAGCTTTTCAAGTAAATTTGGGACTTTAACCTCTTAAACTTCTGGTGTTCTGCCAGTGAGGCTTGTAAATTTGGGGCTTTTTTAAATTTTGTGAATTTCAGACATTATTTGTGTAAATTTGGGACTTTTTTCAATTAACTTTGTGAAGTTTTTCATGTAAATTTGGAACTTTTTTCCAATTTTGTGAAGTTCTTCGTGTAAATTTTAGACTTTTTTGGTGAAAATTTGGGACTTTTCAATTAATGTAAAGTTTTTCATGTAAAATTTGGGACTTTTTCAATTAATGTTGTCAAGTTTTTCATGTAAATTTGTGACAGGAAAATTTCACCGTGCGCAGCCAGTGAATGATGTCCCCTTTCACCGCTGCAGGAACAAACATCCAACCTGGCGCCACCTCTCGGGGTCCAGGTTGGTGGCCTGAGCCTGTCTCACGTTCAGCTCAATGTCCCATGTGAGGGTTACCACAACAGTAGAGCCCAGAATGATGGTGTCCTACACAGGGGTCATTGGGTCAAGGGAGAACTGCCTGCAGACAGCATTGGGTTTAGTGTTTTTAGAACCAGGTCTATAGGTCAGGGTAAAGCTAAATTGGCCGAAAAATAGAGCTCATCTGGCCTAACGTGAATTAAGCTACCAGTCCTTGTACTTGAGATTTTTGTGGTCAGTCCAAACTCAAAATGGCTGAGCCACCCCTTCCAGCCAATGTCGCCACTCTTCCAGCGCTATCTTGACAGCCAATAACTCTCAATTACTGATGTTGTAATTCCTCGAGAGAAAAACGCACATGGGTGTGTCACACTTGTGATCAGATACTGAGCGCTGGGAGAGAACTGTCCCCACCCCAAAATCTGAGGCATTGACCTCTGGAATGAATTGGTGTTCAGGATAGGGCTGGGTCAGGATGAGGGCGTCAATGAATTTGGCCTTAAGCTTGGAGAATGCAGTGTTGGCCTCGTCCAACCAGGCAAATAGGACCTTGGTGGAGGTCAGCTGCGTCAATGGGGAAACAGCAGAACTATAACTATGAATGAATCTGCGGCAAAAGTTGGCAAAACACAGGAACTGCTACAACTGTTTTTGGGTCAGTGGTATGGGCCAATCAGTGACTGCCTGCATCTTCTTAGGGTCAGGTTTAATTTGACCATCAGAGATAATGAAACCAAGGAATGTGGTTGAGGAGGTGTGAAACTCACATCTCTCAGCTTTCACATACAGCTGGTTCACCAGGAGTCACTGCAGCACCCTTCAGACGTAGACTTTATGCTCTGCTAAGGAACGAGAAAAGATCAAAATATCCAGAAAAACAAACACAAAGGTACCAAGGAAGTCCCGTAGAACATCATTAATGAGACACTGGAAGACAGCAGGGGCACTGGTGAAGCCAAAAGGCATGACAAGGTACTCAAAATGGCCCATTGGGGTATGGAACCCTGTCTTCCATTTGTCGCCCACCCAGATTTAGAGAAGATGGTATGTGTTTCTAAGATCGAGTTTTGTGTATATGGTGGAACCCTGGAGCTGGTCAAAGGCAGAGTTAATGAGTGGTAGTGCATATTTGTTCTTTACCATAATGTTATTAAGTTCACGATAGTCAATGCATGGACGGAGGGTGCAATTTTTTTTTTTGCCAATGAAGAAGAACCCTGCTCCCACTGCAGGTGATGAGGGGCGAATGATACCAGCACTAAGGGACTCTTTAATATACTTGTCCACCGATGCCTTCTCTGGGAATGATAAATTATATAAACAACTGGAGGGTAATCACGCCCCCTGCTGGAGCTCAATACAGCAGTCATAGGGTCGATGTGGAGGGAGAGACAAGAGCTTTGGTTTTGCTGAACTTGGGCGCCAGATCATGGTAGATTGAGGGGACATTTGCCAAATCAGGGGGCTCAGCAGTGGGAGGTGGAACGGGAATATGTAGTGAACAGGTGGCTGACTGGAGATAGGCGGACAAGCAGAAAGGACTCCAGGAACCAACAGTCCCCTTACCCCAGTAAATGGCTGGGTTGTGGAGTCTTACCCATGGATAGCCTAAAACTATGGGTGAAGTGGAAAATGGGAGGACAAAAAACTCTACGTGTTCACGATGATTCCCAGAGGACAACATGGCTATAGGCACTGTTTGCTTAGCAACCTGACACATGCGTTGGCTGGACAGGGTGACTGCGCCTACAGGCTGCTGTAGCTTTTTACAGGGAATCTTTAATTGGATTGCCAGATTCTCAGAAATAAAGTTTTGTTCAGCTCCAGAATCAACCAGGGCAGAGCTGACATGTTCGGTAGTGTTGGGCAGAAGGTGAACCGGTAAACAGAAGTGCGTCACCCTAGAACTAGATGCACCGGCCGTCACTCCCCCTACCATGACTGACAGGCTGTGCCCTTTAAGTTTAACTGGGCAAAGAGAAACAGCGTGATCCTCCCGACTGCAGTAAACACAAAGACCATCCTCGCGGAGCCGCTGCCATTCAGTAGAGGTTAGTCTGGACCAACCCACTGTCCCTGGCTCAGGCGTGTCAGAGGAGGCTGCCACAGGTGGAAAAGCAGAGAGAGATGGAGATTGTGGTGTGGAGAAGGGCCTGGTGTTTGAATCAAGACTGTGTTCAAAGGATTGTTCGCAAAGTTGATTGTCTAGTTTAATTACTAGAGAAACCAGGGCATCAAAAGATTCAGAGTCATCCCAGAGTCAGGCTAGCTCATAACGCAGGGTGGCATTTAAACTGTGAACAAAAGCTGAGCTGACAGCAGTATCACCCCACCCGACCTCAGTAGTAAGAACCCAGAAATCAATGGTGTGCTCCACAGCACTCTTAACCCCTTGGCAGAGAGTAAATAAACAGTTGGAAGCACACCCCTAATGATCCAAGTGATCAAATATACAAGAAAACTCATCGGTGAAGCACTGAAAGGTGTAGGTGGAAAATTTGGACCCCCTAAAGATAGCCTGGGCCTAAGAGAGAGTGTGACCCTCAAGTAAGCACGTCACAAAACTGATTTTGCTATGGTCTGACAGAAAGTAATTCGGCACCCACTGAAAAACGAGCTCACATTGAAGCAAAAACCCCTGAGCACACCCCAGCTTACCACAATAACGAGCTGGTATGGGGACAAAGGTGGAGTAAACCGCACGAGCAGCAGCATTGCAAGGAGCTAGAGCAACAGCAGCGACTAATTCTTGCCCCATGACTGATGGCTGATTAACTCGGTCTGACAATTGGACGAGGCTGGCCTGATTTTGATTCAATGCCTGGTCTAGATGCTGTTCAACCATACCAGAGCGTAAGCTAATTGCCTCCGACATCATGTCTGCTGGTTCTGAGTGCTGGGCACGTACTGACATGGTTAATGTAACCAGACCCAAAAGTGGACACAAGTGGAGACAAAGGTAAATGGTGAACAATAATTTTACTGTAAAACAGTGATTATGTTTGCAGGAGACGAGGGACAGTCTGGTGGCCCTGAGAGGAGAGAACAGAGATAAGGTAAGTATCTGATATTATGGCTAATAATATAATTAATTGTTCTTTGATCTCTCTTACAGGTATGGCTGGGTATGGCAGCGCCCCACTCCAGGCTGCAGATGGGACAGCAGGACACCTGACTGACAATTCTCCAAATGCCTCCACTGCAGGGATCCAGGTAGGTGGAGATAATCTGTAGCAGGCTGGCCAGGCCTGAACAGTGAGAGGGAAAAGGACTGAAAAACAGTGCACTGTGAATGGTGGTAAGTCGATTTACAAAGTGGTGAAGGTGAATGATCCGCCAGGAATCCGGTCCACCACTCTGGTGGAATTCCTGGAGAGAGCTTAGGCAAAGGGTGAAAGCAATCCAAACTATTACGAGGCAAGGACATTTCCAAGCAGCACACAGACGAAGATCAGCAGGCTTGGCTGAAGCTGACATGATGTGCCCAGGCAGAGCAGGACGAGTGAGTGTCTTTTAAAGGGCCTCCCTGATTGTATGCAGGTGGTGTGTGGCTGCAGGGAGTAACCCAATTAGTGGAGAAGGAGAGATAGACAAAAGGTGTGCAGCCCTGAAACCCTTCCACTTATTCGTTGAAAGTTTGACTTTGTGCAATGTTTTGCCGCTAAATTTTCAACTTTTTTCTCAGAAATTTTCAGAGTTTTTCCACAAAAAGTGTGATTTTTTTTCTTGTAAATTTCCAACTTTTTCTTGTGGATTCACAGCTATTTTTCTTTTAAAAACTGACTTGTTTCTCATTAAATTGCAAAATTTTCTTGTAATTCTTAATTTTTTTTCCTGTAAATTTTCAAGTATTTTAATCATAAATTTTCAAAGTTTTTCCTCAAAATTTGACTTTTTTGTTGTAAATTTTCAACTTTTTTTCTCTCAGATTTGCAGGGTTTTTTCCCAAAACATTAGTGACTTATTTCTCAAAATTTCCATTTTTTTTTCCTGTAAATTTTTTACTTTTTTCTCATAAATTTGTGACTTTTTATCTAAAAAACTGGCGAATTTTTTTCTTAAAAATTTGTGACTTCTTTCTCAAAAACCTGCAATTTTTTCTTGTAAATTTCAATTGTTTTTTTCCTTATAGATTTGCAACTTTTTCTCAAAAATTTCTTTTTTTCTCAAAAAACGTCAGTTTTTTTTGTGTGAATTTCCAAATGTTTGTCTCCTAGATTTGCAACTTTTTTCTAAAAAACTGTGATTTTTTTTTCTCAAAATTTTGCTGTTTTTTTCCTGTAAATTTTTAACTTTTTTCTCAGTTTTTGACTTTTTATCTAAAAACTTAGTGATTTTTTTCTCAAAAATCTGTGACTTTTTTCTCAAAAATTTGCAATTATAGCTTGTAAATTTATAACTGTTTTTTCTCATAAATTTGTGATTATCTAAAAAAAATGACTTTTTTTCTCAGAAATTTGCAGGGTTTTTTTTCTTGTTTTTCTCCTAGATTTGCAACTTTTTTCTCTAAAATTTGACTTTTTTCTCACAAATTTGCAAATTTTTTTCTTGTAAAATTTCATTTTTTTTTTTCCTCATTAAAAGCAGTGAAATGAAATATCCACCCGTGGCTGACTGCTATGCACAATTTCAGCAGTTTAGTCCTTATTTCCTTTTTTCAAACTGATAAAAACCTCTACAGAATTAATTGAACTCTGCGTGGGTTTACTCCGGGATTTCTCCGGTTTCCTCTCACATGCCAAAAACAAGCACGTTAGGTTAATTGGCATCAAACTGGGGATTCTAAATTGTCCTTAGGTGTGACTGTGAGAGTGAATGGTTGTCTGTCTCTCTGCGTTGGCCCTGCGATGGACTGGCGATCTGTCCAGGGTTTACCCTGCCTCTCGCCCAAAGATACTGGGATAGGCTCCAGTCCCCCCGCGACCCGAAAAGGACTAAGCGGAAGAAGATGGATGGATGGATGATTTCATTATTCACTAAGACTGTGTGGACTTTAATTGCTGACAAGTAAGTAACCAATAACAAAATAATACAAATATTGTCAAAATATATCATCGACTTGCTAAATAAATATGGGTTTAAAGAAGATATGAGAGTGCTTGTGAACAGCCGCAGCATTTTTAGACATAAATGAGTTTTCAGAAAAAAAAAAAAAGACAAAAACTCATTACGTGATTTACCAAAGCAATAAAGGGATCCTTGGTGAGGAAGAGAGGAGAGAGAGGAAGGCAATAGATGAAAAGGATGGGACTGGCGTGGGGGGTCTATTCACACCCCTCTGTTGGAAGATGCAAGGTCAAGAGCACTCAGCGTGACAAGATGAATGATTGGAGCGGCGTTTAAAGCAGAATCTGCTCCATTAAAATAGCCAGGAATCAGACAAGTGTGGCACCTCCGTCCCTCTCGGCCCCCCACATCACAGAGAGATGGACAGATCTAGATCACAAGACAAACGGCCACAGATACGGACGGATAACAAGGGAGATGCTCTCTAAAATGCAACTGTTTTCCTTTTGCTCGCCGCCGAATACCAAAGAGGAAGAATCCAGACAAACGAGGCGGCGTGACGGGGGCTCATTACATGCTCTTAATGATGGAGTGTTGCCGCTTTATTTGATGTCTCTTTTATGAAAGTTAAAAAAAAAACATATCTTTTGCATCTGATAGCTGCCTTGTTAAAGCACTCAGCTAAACTACTGAAATATATTTAGCCTGGCATCACCTGCTCAGCTGCATTATTTATTTAGCGAATGCAAAGTCCTTAAGCCAAGCAGTTGCCTCCTGGTTTGCTGTATGGAGGGTGTGTAATCCTCCTTCCAGTCTTTGGAGCGGGCAAGCCTCTATGATGTGTTCCATAGTTTGCTCCTCTCCACATGCGCACAGTGGGCTAGGGCTACTGCCCCATCTGTGAAGGCTGGCCAAGCAGGGGCCATGTCCAGTCCTGAAGCGATTGAGTGTAGACCACTGTCTCCTTGGGAGGTTGGTGCCCGGGACCTGTTGGTTGGGGTTTATCACCAGCTGTTTGTTTGGGACCTCCTTGGTTTCCCATTCCTCTTGCCAAGCTGTCTGGATGGTAAAGTCAGCTGGGGGAGGGTTTTTCCAAATCGGCTGTCTGGATGAAAGTCGGGCAGTGGGTGGGGTGTAGATATCTGCATGGATTGGTAAGTGAGGAAAATCTTTAACTTTTTGGAGCATCCTTTGAGTTAATGCTGCTCGCCGGATGTGTGGAGGGGCTATGTTTGACAGTACAGAGAGCCAGGGGAGTGGTGTTGAGCGGATTGTTCCAGTTATAGTTCTCATGGTTGAGTTGAGCTGGGTGTCTACATGGTGTGTGTAAGATGACCTGGACCAGACAGGGGCACAATATTCTGCTACAGAGTATGAAAGGGCCCGTGCTGAGGTGCGCAGGGTGGAGACTGCCGCCCCCCATTTTGCACCAGCGAGCTTGCAGAGCAGGTTGTTTCGTACTTTCACCTTAGCAGCCGTCCCCTTTAGATGTTCCTTGAAGGATAAGGTCCTATCAAGGGTCACTCCAAGATAAGTTGGATTTGGGGCATGCTTAAGCTTGAGTCCGCTCAGGTGGATGTTTAGTTCTCTGGCAGCTTTTGCATTGTGGAGATGAAATACACTGGAGACGGTTTTTGCTGGGCTTGGTTTTAGGCGCCAGATTTTGCAGAACTGGTCCAGTTTAGCAAGATCTTCCGTGAGCACCCGTTCCAGTGGTTCAAAGTCTGGTGCTTGGAATGCCAAACAGATGTCGTCTGCATAGATGAATTTGCGGGATTTTGTAGTAGGCAGGTCGTTTATGTAGAGGTTGAACAGAGTTGGAGCTAGAACTGAGCCTTGTGGGAGTCCGTTTTTCTGCATTCTCCATGCACTTGTGTTCTGACTGAGGTGGACTCTGAACCTTCGGTTGGTCAGCAGGGTTTTTATAATTGCTGTTGCCCAAGCAGGGATCGCCTTTATAAGTTTCAGGAGGAGGCCTTTGTGCCAGACCGTATCATAGGCGGCTGTAAGATCGAGAAACACAGCCCCTGTCTTCAGTCTGCTCTCGAAGCCATTTTCAATGAAGGTGGTTAGGGCCAGTACTTGTTCTCCTGTACTGCGGTCCTTGCGGAAACCTGCTTGATCCACACTTAGAATATCCTCTATTTCTGGGGAAATGCGTTGCAGTATTAGGCGCTCCATGATTTTGTAAGGAACGCTGAGTAGGGAGATTGGGCGGTAGCTTGCTGGTAGTTTGTGGTCTTTGCCAGGTTTTGGGATGGCAATGACCTTTGCTGTCCGCCATTTCTTTGGGATCGAGTTCGTTTGTGTGATCCTTGTGTAGAATTGTGTCAACCAGGTTAGGGCTCGGGGGCCAAGATTCTTCATGAATTCTGGGAAGATGTTATCGTATCCTGCTGCCTTTCCACATTTCAGGCCCTGTAGGACTTTCTCCAGTTCAGTAGCCTCGAAGGGTTCAGGGTTCGTTTCCTCTACAGGCATTTTTTGGTGTTTTTTTAGCTCAGTTGTAACTGCTCTTCTGGTGTCTTTGTCTTGGGGTGCTTTGGCGATAGTCAGTAGGTGGGATGCAACTTGGTTGGGTGTGACGGATGCTCGGCTTTGGCTAGGGGGCTTCTGTGCAGCTCCTAGGCGACGGATGAGGCTCCAACATTTCCTGCTAGAGTGGGTAAAGCTCCGGTCAGCAACTGTCTCCTCCCATTTCTTTCGCCGGGCTGTATTTAGCGATTCAATGAGATGGTCTGCTATCTCTGGGTCCCCTGATGTTTGATAGGATTGTAGGAGGGCAGCACTTTCTCCGTCCAAACATGGGACATAGAGGGGTCGGTAGCCTCGTGGGATTGCAGTATGGGCAGCCTTGAAGATTGCGCTGCAGAAGCGGTTGTATGCTTCATCTACAGTGATGGTGTGGAGTGGGATGGTAACAATGCTCCGGTCCAGAGTTTCACTGAATTTCTTCCAGTTGGCTTTGCGGAAGTTCCAGCGCATCTTCCTTGGGCTGTATATGACTGGAAGTTGTAGGCCAATGTGTACAAGCAGGGGCCGGTGTTGGCTGTGTGGAAAATCATCAAGAATGAGGATCTGTGTAGGATATGGCTCCCCATTCAAAGAGCTGACCCAACACAGGTCAGGAGAATAGTCCTTCTTCCACCTAGCAGAGTGGAAGGTTCCTCTTTGTTTGGGGTCGTATATCAAAGCGAGGTCATTTCTGGATGCCCAGTCTGAAAGTGCCTCCCCATCACTGTCCACTGCTGGGTACCCCCAGTCAGGGTGATGGCTGTTAAAGTCCCCCACATAGATGGCAGGGTGGGGTAGGGTGGGTAAGACCTGCAGATCCCAGTTGGCATTAGGGGGCTTGTACACATTGACAATATGGAAGCCACCAATGATTATGGTGTCTGAGAAATGTGTTGTTATCAGGTGATTTGCTTCAACTATGTCAGAACGCACATAGGTGGCACGTCCATGTTTAGCATGTAGAACATAGCACAGGAGGTCAAAGCCTTTGATGGTGAAGCGGCCAGCTTCCTCTGTGCCAATATGAGTCTCTTGGAGGCAGATTACATCAATCGAATGTTGGAAGGCGAGGACTTCGATAAGGCTTCGCTTGGCTGCAGATAGGCCTTCAACGTTTAGTTGTAATATGCGAAGGGCAGATCCTACCACAAAGTGCTCTTGGGGCTGTTTGCTTTCGGCTTTAGGACTGTGACTAGGATTCTTCTTTGACTTGGCACAGAGGCGTCGTCTCTTTGAATTTAGTCTGCTGGTAGGATCATTAGCTTCCCCAGGCAAGCCCGGGTACTGGCGGAGGGCGCGACGAGAACGCTGATCCATTGCCCCTCAGCTGCATGAAAGGCCAGCAGCGGATATGATTTCACTGTTTTGTTTTGTTTTGTTTTGTGGGGGGGGGGGGTGACTGATCATGCCTCACATTTGGTGTTTTTGTTTTCTGTTGTTATATTCTGCTCTTGTTATTTATACTTTATACTTTAAAAGCATTTGGTATAATAGACCATGAAATATTCATCAAAAAAATGGAAAGTACAGTGTCAGAGGGGTGGTTCTCAATTGGGTGAAGTTATTTGAGCAATAGACAACAATTTGTTCAAATCAATGAGCACAAATTAACATTGCTTGATATTGTGGAGTTCCACAAGGGTCAGTTTTGGGATCCAAATTATTTAAATTGTATATAAAAGAATTATGTAGGGTCTCAAGTATATATTTTTTTTTTTTCTGACCATACAATTATTTTTGTTTCTGGGGAAAATTTCCAGCAGCTTTTGGAGTTGGCAATCTTAACCCAATGACTGCCACAGGCGCTCCGTTGCACCATAAGCCCCTAGTGGTCAAGATTTTTTTCAAGAAAATATTCAGTTCAGATGTCAGAGATTTCCAAGGCTTTAACTTGAAAGTGGTAAGAGATAATGGCTTACTGTCGAATATGATCCAAAGCTTGAGATAGGACTAAATTTACGCACCTAATTTGCATAATGCCACAGCAGCCATACTGAATTACAAAATTTTCAGTCAAAAGTGGACTTTGGACATATTTACAAAAAGAATGGTTTTGTTTTTTGTCACCGTTTCTTGTTTTAGGCATTTTGTTATCTTCAAAGCATATGAACCAGAAAATCAGTACAATGTAAACAAACAAACAAATTCATCACTTACCGCTGGCTGGGCGGCTCACTTGCTTCATCTTTTTGCGGCATCCTGGTCATTATTTTCTCTTCTGCCGGTCATTTTATTTTTCCCTCTCACATCCAGAAACTGTTATGATTATTACACCTCATTTTCGTTTTTATCCCACCGCTATTTATCTTATATGATGACACGGAACCGGCATGATTGTTCTCTCCAGTCACATGGCGCTGGGGGCGGCAGCAGGTGAACATCAACCAGCTTCGCCCACCATCTGTTATAACAAAATGTATATATTTACCTTCATAAGCTAAATAATCTCTTTTTAGAATCATAGATGGCAAATTTGGGAGCAAATGCCTCTTTTGTCTTGCCATGGCGATGGCGATGGAGAACATCAACATTCGTTTACAAACTCTTCTTCTGTGGTGTCCAGAAGTGAGGTTTTAGGATGGTTCTATGTCCGCCATAAGACCTCCAAGGCAAGAGCAGTAAGTTATACTTGTCTGCCACCTTGTGAGGTGGAATCCTTTGTACAACTTAAATCAACTGGGGAGTTTTTGGCCACGTCATATCACATGACAGGTGCAGCACTGTGCCTATGGCAGTAGGGGCGCTATCTGTCCATGAAATCTTGCCACAAGAAGGGTTAAGACATGGTTTGACTTAAATACATTATCACTGAACTTGAATCAAATCAAAATGATGTTGTTTGGTAATAATAAAATAAATATATATACAGGTGGAAGTGAAGATTAACATAGAAAGAATGCATGAAATTAAATTCCTTCGTGTCACTCTTGAGCAGAAAATTTGCTGGAAACCCCACATCATATAAATGAGAGAAAAGGTAGCACAAAGAATTGGTGTGTGTTATGTCTGGATATAGGACAGCAGAGGCAGGAGTCGAACCAAACATGAACTTTATTACAAACACACAATATGTTACATGTGTGGTATCATATAGTCTACAAGCTAATATTAAACTGACATAGGCTCTTGTTGTTACCGAGGTGGAGCACCAAAGACCCTGGCTCCGGCCAACAGTCTCTTAATATAGGCACGGCATGATGAAGTCACCCTTGCCTGCTAGTGATGGTGAAATTGAGGCCTTATGAAATAATGAACAACTTTGAGAAAATTGCTTTATGATGGACACAGTGTTATGAAACATTTAATAGTGTCATCTGCTGACTGAGTGTCAGAACTGCATCTGAGTGGAAGCCCTGAAAAAATCTCAATACTTTTTTTTTTTTTTTAGCATTTGGCCATCAGAGGTTTATTCAACATTAGAAGGCAGAAACAAACAATACAAAGCAAACAAACAAACAAAAAAAAGGAATTCTAATAGAACACTGTCAAATTTCCCACGAGCCCTCAAGTCACGTGACGTGACTGACATAACGAGGCCTCACTTGTTACGGTCATGTGATTGTGGGTGTGCTGAAACAGTGCTCGATGCACTGCTCATGACACTTCCACTTTATATTACTCGAATCAGTGTCGAGTGGGTGGTGTCGAGCATAACATCACTAGTGGCTGCGTCCTCATGTCCGTGCTGCCTATTGCTAATATGGAGACATATCTAACATTTACCCCCCTCTGAAAAAGCCTAAAACATTTTCCCTTTTCCCTTCACAGCAGCTAACATTCACAACAGTTTTTGTTTTCCACAACAAGCAGAGAAAATAGAACTTGAGCCACTGGGTAGACTGCCGGTTAACCCTGCATGGCTGAGTGGGTTATTCTGCCACTATGTTGCAACTATGCTCTCCCTAAACATTTCAAAACAGTCATTTTAAACAGTTCACCTTCAGGGGCCTCAGTCGAGCCTGCGGTGGGCATGCCCCTGGAGGCCCCGGCTGCAGCAGACCTTGGTACCATCTCGCTGGAGTCATGGCTCGCTCTTCAGCAACATCCCAGCCTTGCTTTCACACCAACTGGGTCGGCTCCAGTGCTGCATCTTGAGCTGAAGCAGCTGCTCTTTCCTTTTGCAGATGACTGACATGCCATCTGGAACCATTGGCCATCTGGATGGTGGCTGGCCTCTTTCATGCAGTGATTCTCATCTGTGATGATGGAACAGTCTGTGGGTCCAGGCGGTCAGGTCGTTGGACCCGAACCCAATCAAGAAGTGCGTGCAGCGATCAGTTCAGTTGCACTCGGCGCTGCTGCTCTCTTGTCTCTGATCCTGGTTACTGCTGTGGTGCTGTGCGTGCAATCCACGCCAGCAGCAGGGTGTGCCCTTGGTTGGTGTTACTCTGCTGGGTCCTGCTGGGTTATGAACTCTCCTTTCTGCTGTGCTGCAGCGTCTCCCTGAGGCTGATACTCGGCGAGGATGCGGGATGAGTTCATCTTCTTCTCTTTCTCACCTGGTGCTGGTTGTTGTCACGGTGATGTGTCGCTGCCATGGGTGATGGGACACGCACTGGGTTGTCTTCGGTCACCGGGGTCCCCTTTCTCCATGAACTCCCTCTCCTGTGGCTGCTTGAAGCCCGTGCTGGGTAAGGATCAGAGGTTAGTCTGGTTTGTGTTCTGTCTCCGTGTTGTGTTCTCCCTCCGTGCTGTGTTCTTTGGCTGTACCCATGTCCACAAAATCATACTTTCCCTCCTGCGATGAGGCTGCAGCTCAGGAACGCTCGTGCTGTGTGGGGACCAGCTCCGGGTGGCTGCAGACTGGGGCTCTTATGGCTGGTCTGGTTCTTCTGGGTTCTACTCACCGTGCGGTGCAAGGTAAGGAGTTGCTGCATCCACGTCTGAGTGCAACAGATTCGAGCCGTCGTCATCTAAACTGAGTTTACTGCTGTTCTGCAGTGTCTACCTCTGGGTTTTGCCGAGAAGGCGCAGGGTCTGTGGGCTCAGCAGCCAGGGCAACCGTTTGTACCAGCCCAACTGGCTGTAGGGGGCATGGGCTGGGGCCCATTAGCAGCAATGCTATCTGGGCCGTCATCTGTAGCTGGGACACTAATTTAATTACCTCCGTCTCTGATAGGAGGTGCATCATCTCCAACAGTGTCTCCTGTAGCCCTTTCACTGTGTCTGCCACTGTCTGATCATCCGGCTCCTTCTCCAGCACGCCCATATCACTGAATCCGTGGCGTACCACTTCAACTGTCCACTGTATCAATCTGTCCTCTGCATGTCCGAACTTGCACCTGCTAGCCAAACTGCGAAGGGCGGCTACGTACTGTAGGACCGACTCATCCGGTCGCTGTCAGCACTGGTAAAACACAAACCTCTGGGCCATCACATTCTGTGGAGCAGTGAAATGTTTGGCTATCAAGGTGGTACATTCGCTGAAGGTCTCCGCAGGGCCCAGTGCCTCCAACACACGCTGTCCCTTGAGGCCAAGGCAAAAATCCATCACAGCATGTAGACGACACTTGCTTGCATTAGCTAGGCCCCTAACCAACACAAATGACTGAAGCAACTCAAACCAATTTGGCCATGGGATGGGTGGCTCACCCGGGTTCATGAGGAACGGTGGTGGGAATAAGAAGAAGGAATAAGAAGCGCTCTTGTTGATTATGCTTCCATCTTCAGGAAAATATTTTAGTTTCCTCCAGAAGATTAAGTTTTCTCCTCATTGCCAATTGTTGTCTGGAAATAGGACAGCAGAGGCAGGAGTCAAACTGAATACGAACTTTATTACAAATACACAAGATGTTACACGTGTGGTATCATAAAACCTACAAGCTAATACAGTATATAACTGACATAGGCTCTTGTTGTTACCGACGCAGCGTGCCAAAGACTCTGGCTACTGCCAAACAGTCTCTTAATATAGGCACAGCATGATGACGTCACCTGTGCCTACGCCCTCACATCCGTGCTGCCTATTGTTAATATGGGGACATATCTAACAATGTGCTGGGGAAAACAAGGTATATTTTGAAGCAAAGAGTCTGGGGCACACTGTCCGATTTTCAGCCTTTTATTTTTTATTTATTTATTTTTTTGTGTACTTTATTGATCCCCAGAGGGGAAATTCAGGGCATCCACCTAGATGGATGAAGCAGCCACGGTACGGCATCATCCCTTCACCATTCACACACATTCACACCTAGAGCCACTTTAGAGTCTCCAATTAACCTAACCTGCATGTTTTGGGCCTCTGGGAGGAAACCAGACTATCAAGGGTAAACATGCAACTGCCACGCAGAAGGGTCACTGATGGTCAGGAGGTGGGATCGAACCCACGATGGTCAGGGGTGGTATCGATCCCGTGACCTTCTAACTGTGCTGCCACTGTGCTAAGGAGCACAGACTGACCTTTCAACACTGTCTGTGTCTTCTCCAGAATCATATCATGTGACTGCAGATGCCAGTCGAAACATGTTAAGGTAAAAAACAAACATCTTCTACCTTTTTGTCTGAAAAAAACAAAACAGTAAATTAGACAGGTAAACCAATATACACACAAGACCCAAAACCAAACAAAGGACAAAACAAACTAAGGACCGAGAAAATACAGAAGACAATGACAGGGGAACACAGAAGGCGAATAATGCAAATAATCAAACGATCAAAGAAAAAAACAATAAATGAACATAAACCGTGGACATGATCCTAGAATCATGCCCAAACCGTGACATATTGTGTCTCAGGGCTCTTTGGATCACTGATATCAATTTCAGACACCTGTCATAATTAGTTTGCCAGGTGAGTCCAATTAAAGGAAAACTACTTAAGAAGGATGTTCCACATTATTAAGCATGCCACAGGTTTCAAGCAATATGGGAAAGAAAAAGGATCTCTCTTCTGTCGAAAAGAGTCAAATAGTGCGACACCTTGGACAAGGTATGAAAACATTAGATATTTCATGAAACTTTAAGCATGATCATCGTACTGTGAAGAAATTTGTAGCTGATTCAGAGCACAGACAGGTTTGTGCAGATAAAGGCATAATGAGGAAGGTTTCTGCCAGACAAATTCATCGGATTAAGAGAGCAGCTGCTACAATGCCATTACAAACCAGCAAACAGGTAGTTGAAGCTGCTGGTGCCTCTGGAGTCCCACAAATCTCAAGGTGTAGGATCCTCCAGCGGCTCGCAGTTGTGCATATACCTACTATTCGGCCACCACTAACCAATGCCCATAAACAGAAACGGTTGCAGTGGTCCCAGAAATGCATGAAGACGCATTTTAAAACAGTCTTGGTTGCTGATGAGTGCCCTGGATGGCCCAGATGGATGGAGTAGTGTATGGTTAGTGGATGGCCACCATGTCCCAACAAGGCTGCAATGCCAGCAAGAAGGTGGCGGAGTCATGTTGTGGACCGGAATCTTGGGGAGAGAGCTAGTAATTTGGAACAGTGCAGTTTGAATTGTTTTGTTTTTTTTTTGAAAAAAAAAGTTATCATTGGGAGGTTTGTTCAATAAAATTTGAATTATGCTCTAATGGTTGATGACTTGAAAATTATATTGACTGTCATTTGCATTGATTATTTAGGAAAATCCGAGACAAATATCATTTGCATAATAATTTAGAATGTGGTGTAAATAAGAGGCTCATATCATGAGTAAACTCCCCGTCAGTGCAGCTAAAGCATCATTGTAATTACTATGCCAGGCGAGTAGGTGGCAGTGAGACCTTTTATTACTTCTGGTTAACTCTTGCTTGCTCGCTAATGCTTACAATAGTGGCTGTTGCATGGACACATTTCACTGTTCAGTTTTTTTAAAATTCAAAAGTAAACAGACACATTTCGCTGTTTAGTTTTTCATCCTGGTGCACCACTGTGAGACATATCTACCAAGCATGATTTTTCCGCTCATAAAGGACAACAAAGAAAGAAAAATGGTCTGCTGCTTGTTTTTTTGTTTTTTTTTTTGGTTGGTTGGTTGTTTTTTTGTGTTTTTTTTTGCTCAAATGCCAGCTCTAAGCATTATCCAGCTTTGATGCACCATTGCACATACTGTATCTGTACAAATGTTGTTCTACCTGTATGTTCTTGTTATATCTGTGAATAGTAACCCCCCACCACCAAAAAAAAAAAACAGTCATGGTAGAAGACTGCCCCTCCCTGAGCCTGGTTCCGCTAGAGGTTTCTTCCTATAAAAAAGTTTTTCCTTCCCACTGTTGTCTAGTGCTTGCTCATAGGAGATTGTTAGCCTTTTGTCTGCATTACTTATAATTTGTGCCTTATGTATCTAGAACGTTGAGACAACTTTTGTGGTGATTAGGCACTATACAAATAAAACTGAATTGAATGCCTATGTCCCACCTTTTCAGATCAGAATCAGAATCAGATTTATTGCCATTGTTCATGTAGTACACAAACTAGGAATTTGTCTCGGTGCAATGCTGCAACATTAAACATGGAGTTATGGCTGTGTTGTGAGACATGTATATGTTGGACACTGCATATGTGATTTAACCACGATGAAGGAGAGCCAGCCCCCTGCGGTGCGGAGCCACAGAGCCTGGACCCCCTGCGGAGGACAGGGGACAGAAGACTTCCTGACCACTGAGGCTCGAGAGGAGAGAAGGGGGAGTTATGTAAATAAAAGGCTAATGAATGTGAATAAAGAGATTTTGAGATAGATGTGTGATTTCCCCCGCGAGGGAAATGGTTTGATGTCAGAATGTTTAAATGAGAGAACTTTGGTGTGTTCACCCTCTTTGTTCGCTGCTCAGGAATGAGAGCAGACAGTGGAATGATTACTTGAATAAACTGGAATGAAAGGCAATTCGGTTTTGTTATTCAAGTCTCCCCACATTGGTGACCCCGACGTGATCTGACCGTTTGTGGACGGGGAAAATCCGCTACCGCGCGTACTTTCTCTGGTAACGGAACCGCTCCCTCCGGGGAGACGCGGTGACCCAAAAAATCGATCCGCTCGACGCCGAACTGGCACTTGGCTGGGTTAACTATTAAGCCGTGCTCTCCCAGCCTCCTAAAAACTGCTGTGAGGTGCGTTTCGTGTTCGTCCTCTGAAGTACTCGCGACCAAAATGTCGTCGAGGTACACAAACACGAAAGGGAGATCGCGTAACACGGCATCCATCATCCGCTGAAATGTTTGCGCCGCCCCTTTGAGACCAAACGGCATGCGTAAAAATTCGAAAAGTCCGAACGGGGTTATTACCGCTGTTTTAGGAATGTCCTCCGGTCTGTACCGGTCGCAGTGGCGCCTCGATGAGGCAGGCCCCCGCAGGGGGCAATTAATCACTCTCTTCCTCAGTCAACAGAACCGAAGCAGAAAAGCACCGCAGGCAAGGCGGGGCCCACTCACAGCAGATTCGGCAGACGGCTGAAGTCCAAGCGGCGCACAGACTGGATGTTGGTGTTGATTATTCAGTAGTGAGTAAGGTGCTATTAAATTTTAGGAATTAGTCTGTTCTTCATCGTTTGGGGGGGTTATATGGCTGTGTTGTGAGACATGTATATGTTGGACACTGCATATGTGATTTAACCACGATGAAGGAGAGCCAGCCCCCTGCGGTGCGGAGCCACAGAGCCTGGACCCCCTGCGGAGGACAGGGGACAGAAGACTTCCTGACCACTGAGGCTCGAGAGGAGAGAAGGGGGAGTTATGTAAATAAAAGGCTAATGAATGTGAATAAAGAGATTTTGAGATAGATGTGTGATTTCCCCCGCGAGGGAAATGGTTTGATGTCAGAATGTTTAAATGAGAGAACTTTGGTGTGTTCACCCTCTTTGTTCGCTGCTCAGGAATGAGAGCAGACAGTGGAATGATTACTTGAATAAACTGGAATGAAAGGCAATTCGGTTTTGTTATTCAAGTCTCCCCACAGAGTAGCACTAAAGATAAAAATAAAAAAACTATGCATGCAATCAAATGTAGAATATGAATGAGTAATACTAATCTATGCAATTTAAATATATTAACAAGCAGCAGATATTGTGGAGTTCCATATAGTGCAGTCGGTAGTGCAAAAGAAAACAGTGATAATTATCATGAGTCCGGTTGAGCTGCTGTACGTAGTGCACGAGAGTCTAATAAGTCACTTAGTGTTCAGCAGTCTGATGGCAGAGGGGAAGAAGCTGTTCATGTAGCGGGAGGTTTTAGTCTGAATGGACCGAAGTCTTCTACCTGAGGGGAGGAGGGCAAACAGTGCATGTCCAGGGTGCGAAGGGTCAGCTATGATCCGACCTGCACGCCTCCGGGCCCTGGAGATGTACAGGTCCTGGAGGGATGGCTGCTTGCAGCCAATCACCTTCTCAGCAGCGCGCACAACGCGCTGCAGTCTTAGTCTGTCCCTGGCGGTGGCTCCTGCGTACCACACGGTGATGGAGGTGGTGAGGATGGACTCGATGATGGCCGTGTAGAACTGCACCAACATCTTGGTGGGTAGCTTGAGCTTCCTCAGCTGCCGCAGGAAGAACATCCTCTGCTGGGCCTTTTTGATGAGGGAGCTGATGGTCGGCTCCCACTTGAGGTCCTGGGTGATGGTGGTGCCCAGGAAGCGGAAGGAATCCGCAGTGGTGATGGGAGAGTCTGTGAGGGTAAGGGGGGCAGAGGGGCTGTGACTTTTCTGAAGTCCACGATCATCTCCACTGTCTTCAGAGCGTTCAGCTGCAGGTTGTTGTGGCTGCACCAGGACGCCAACTGGGCCACCTCTCTCCTGTAGACGGACTCGTCGCCGTTGGAGATGAGCCTGATGAGGGTGGTGTCGTCCGCAAACTTGATCAGCTTGACAGACTGGTGGCTGGAGGTGCAGGAGTTGGTGTACAGGGAGAAGAGCAGGGGGGAAAGTACACAGCCCTGGGGTGATCCGGTGCTGATGCTAACAGAGTCTGAGACAGTCTTTCCCAGCCGCACATGCTGCCTCTGGTCCGTCAGGAAGTCGGTGATCCACCTGCAGAGGGAGTCAGGCACGTTGAGCAGGGACAGCTTGTCCTGGAGCAGAGTGGGGCGGATGGTATTGAATGCAGAGCTGAAGTCCACAAACAAGATCCTGGCGTAGGTTCCCGGGGAGTCCAGGTGCTGCAGGATGGAGTGGAGGGCCAGGTTGACTCCGTCGTCCACAGACCTGTTGGATCTGTAGGCAAACTGCAGCGGGTCCAGGAGGGGAGTGGTGATGGTCTTGAGGTGGGGCAGGACCAGGCGCTCAAAGGACTTCATGACTACAGAGGTGAGCGCTACAGGTCTGTAGTCGTTAAGTCCAGTGATCCGTGGCTTCTTGGGGACAGGGACGATGGTAGAGGTTTTGAGGCAGGTTGGCACGTGGCATGACTTCAGGGAGGTGTTAAAAATGTCTGTGAAGACAGGAGTCAGCTCTTCCGCACAGTGTCTCAGGGTGGAGGGAGACACGCCGTCCGGACCGGGGGCCTTGCGCGGGTTCAGTCTGGAGAACTGTCTGTGCACGTCCTGCTCACTGATGGCAAGGGCAGGGGGGGAGGAGGGGGGGCCGCCTTTGATGAAGTGGGGACCATGGAGGCAGTGGCGCTGGGGGGAGGGGGGAGTTGGACACAGCTGACGAGGTGTCAAAACGGGCATAGTGTTGGGACAGTCTTTGACAAAGGGCTTTGTCATCCTGACCCTTAGAAGCCTGAGGCCGATAGTTGGTGATTTGCCTCAGTCCTCTCCACACAGAAGCAGAGTCGTTAGCAATGAACTGTTGCTGGAGTCTCTCAGAATACACAGATTTAGCTCTCCTCAGCTCTCTGCTAAACCGGTATTTGACCTCCCTGTAGCAGTCCCTGTCTCCACTTTTCAACGCTGCTTCCTTCTTCTTCCTGATCTGTCTGAGCTTAGCTGTGAACCAGGGCTTGTCGTTGGAGTAACTCACCCTGGTGCACGATGGAAGAATGCTCTCCTCACAAAAGTGGATATATGAGGTCACAGTGTCCGTGTACTCATCCAGATCATGCGTGGCTCCTTTAAACATGCCCCAGTCAGTTATTTCCAAGCACGTGCACAGCTCCTCCCCAGCTTCACTGGTCCATTTCCTCGTAGTGCTCACAACAGGTTTTGTGAGCTTCAGTCTCTGTCTGTATGTGGGAATCAGGTGGACCATCACGTGATCAGATAGTCCGAGCGCAGCGCGGGGAACAGCGCTGACAGATGCTTTATTATTTTGAACTTCAAAGATTCAAAAGATTCAAAGATTTTTATTTGTCAATACTTCTATACGTATAGGACATACAAGTGAATTGAAGTGCTATTTCTCTCTCTCTTAGTGGTGTGCGCATTATATAAGAAAAGAAGGAATAAGGATGAAAAACAACAACAGCAGTCTATGTACAGTAATGCTACCAGTAGTGCAAGTAAAGATAAAAGATAAAACCCAGTAATCCTATGTACAGAAAAAGTGGAGCCATAATACCCGTAATTGCAAGTTCAATGCAGTAGTGTAGGTGCAGACAGTGACAGATTGGACTGCACATTATCAATATTTCAATAACAGACAGACAGCAGCAGATATGGCATTTGTGCAAAAGGTTGCAGTAAGGTACAGAGACCTGATGGCCTGGTGAAAGCTGTTTAGCAGACTTGTGGAGTGGGCTCGAAGGCTCCAGTACCTTTTACCCAAGGGCAGTGGGCTGAAGAGGGAGTGTGAGGGGTGGGAGGTTTTGCTTGCAATGTTGATGACTCTGCGGGCAAGGTGGGTGAGGTAGATGTCCGAGAGTGGGGGGGGGGGGGGCAGAGGGGCGGCAATGAGCTTGCTGGCAGCTTTCACTTTGTGTTGTAGTGTCTTCCAGCAGGAGGCGGTGCAGCTTCCATACTGCACAGTGATGCAGCTGGTGAGGATGCTCTCAATGGTGCTCCGGTAGAATGAGCACATGATCGGGGGGTGGTACTTGTGCTCTCCTCAGTTTGTGGAGGAAATAGAGGCAAGTTCGAGCCTTCTTGGCCAGTGATGTGGTGTTGCTGGACCAGGAGAGGTCCTCAGAAATGTGCATCCCTGGGAACTTGATGCTGCTCACCCTCTCCATAGCTGCTCCATCGATGATCAGAGGGGGATGCTGTGTGTGTCCCCTCCTGAAGTCGACCACAATCTCCCCGGTTTTTCCCACATTCAGGAAGAGATTATTGTCTTTACACCACTGGACCAGTTGGTTCATCTCATTCTGTAGTTGGCCTCTTCATTGTTTGTGATGAGGTCCACCACCGTCGTGTCGTCCACAAATTTGATGATGTGATTGGTGCTGTAGGCTGGTATACAGTCATGGGTCAGCAGGGTACTTTTTACCCTGCTGACTCAGGGAAACTTAATGTTGTGATTTTTTTTTTTTTCTGGTCTACTTTCAATTTTATGTTTAACATATTCCTTTCCCCCCTCATGGATCGTCACCTTATCGTGGTGGGGGGGTTTGCGTGCCCCAGTGATCCCAGGAGCTATGTTGTCCGGGGCAATTTGCCTCTGATAGGGTCTCCCAAGACAAACTGGTCCTGGGTGAAGGGCCAGACTAAGAACGATCCAACAGACTCTCATGATAAATTGTATATCAAGGATTCAGTGTACCCCGCCCGGTATGGGGTTACCGGGGCCCCACCCTGGAGCCAGGCCTGGGGGAGGGGCTCGAAGGCTAGCGTCTGGTGGCCAGGTTTCCACCCATGGGACCCGGCCGGGCTCAGCCCGAAGGAGTTACATGGGTCCGCCCTCCAGTAGGTTCACCACCTGCAGGAGGGATCATGGAAGTCCGGTGCTATGTGGATTAGGTAGCAGTCAAAGGCGGAGACCTTGGCGGACTGATCCCAAGCTTTCTAAACTGGCTTTTGGTACGTGGAATGTCACCTCTCTGGTGGGGAAGGAGCCTGAGCTGGTGTACGAGATTGAGCGATACCGGCTAGATATAGTCGGCCTCACCTCAACACACAGCTCCGGTTCCGGAACCAGTCTCCTGGAGAGGGGCTGGAGCTTGGCCTTTTCTGGAGTTGCCCCGGGCGAGAGGCGACGAGCAGGGGTAGGTATTCTTGTATCGCCCCACCTTGCTGCCTCTATATTGGAGTTTTCCCCGGTGGACGAAAGGGTTGCTTCCCTGCGCCTTCGGGTTGGGAAACGGGTCCTGACCATCATTTGTGCCTATGCACCAAATGATGTTTCAGAGTACCCACCCTTTTTGGAGTCTGTGACTGGGGTGCTGGAGGGTGCTCCTCCTGGAGACTCCATTGTCCTACTGGGGGACTTCAATGCGCACGTGGGCAACGACAGTGAAACCTGGAGGGGGGTGATTGGGAGGAACGGCCTGCCCGATCTGAACCCGAGTGGTGTTCAGTTATTGGACTTCTGTGCTAACCACAGTCTGTCCATAACGAACACCATGTTCAAGCATAAGGGTGTCCATATGTGCACCTGGCACCAGGACACCCTAGGCCGCAGGTCGATGATCGATTTTGTTATCGTATCATCAGACCTGCGACCGTATGTCTTGGACACCCGAGTAAAGAGAGGTGCAGAGCTGTCAACTGATCACCACCTGGTGGTGAGTTGGATCCGATGGCAGGGGAGGAAGCCATTCAGACCTGGTAGACCCAAACGTATAGTGAGGGTGTGCTGGGAGCGTCTGGCTGAGGCCCCTGTCCGGGAGGTCTTCAACTCCCACCTCCGGAAGAACTTCAACCACATTCCGAGGGAGTCTGGAGACATGGAGTCTGAATGGGCCATGTTCTCCACCTCTGTTGTTGAAGCGGCGGCCCAGAGCTGCGGCCGCAAGGTGGTCGGTGCATCTCGTGGTGGCAACCCCCGAACCAAGTGGTGGACACCAGTGGTGAGGGGGGCCATTAAGCTGAAGAAGGAGTCCTATCAAGCTTGGTTGGCTTGTGGGACTCCCGAAGCAGCTGAGGTGTACCGGCAGGCCAAGCGGAGTGCAGCTCGGGTGGTTGCTGAAGCAAAAACCCGGGTATGGGAGGAGTTCGGTGAGGCCATGGAACAAGACTTTCGGTCGGCTTCAAAGAGATTCTGGCAAACTGTTCGGCGGCTCAGGAGGGGAAAGCAGCTCCCCGTCCACACTGTGTATGGTGCGGATGGGACACTGTTGACTTCAACTGGGGATATCGTCGGGCGGTGGAAGGAATACTTCGAGGATCTCCTCAATCCCACTGATACGCCTTCCACAGAGGAAGCAGGGTTTGGGGACAAGGGGGATGACTCGCCTATCACAGGGGCTGAGGTCGCCAAGGTGGTTAAAAATCTCCTTGGTGGCCGGGCCCCGGGGGTGGACGAGATTCGCCCCGAGTACCTCAAGGCCCTGGATGTTGTTGGGCTGTCATGGTTGACACGCCTCTGCAACATTGCGTGGAGGTCGGGGGCAGTGCCTTTGGCATGGCAAACCGGGGTGGTGGTTCCTCTCTTCAAAAAAGGGGACCGGAGGGTGTGCTCCAACTTTAGAGGGATCACACTCCTCAGCCTCCCTGGGAAGGTCTATGCCAAGGTACTGGAGAGGAGAGTCCGGCCGTTGGTCGAACCTCGGATTCAGGAGGAGCAATGTGGTTTTCGTCCTGGCCGTGGCACATCGGACCAGCTCTTTACCCTCTCGAGAATTCTTGAGGGTTCGTGGGAGTTTGCCCAACCAGTTTACATGTGTTTTGTGGACTTGGAGAAGGCATTTGACCGCGTCCCTCGTGGATTTTTGTGGGGGGTGCTTCGGGAGTATGGGGTATCGGGCTTGTTGTTACGAGCTATTCGGTCTCTGTACGACCGTTGTGAGAGTTTAGTTCGTATTGCCAACACTCGGTCGGAGTCATTCCCAGTGAGAGTTGGACTCCGCCAGGGCTGCCCTTTGTCACCGGTCCTGTTCATAATTTTTATGGACAGGATTTCTAGGCGCAGCCAGGGAATGGAGGGTGTCATACTTGGTGACCACAGGATCTCATCTCTGTTGTTTGCAGATGATGTTGTCCTGTTGGCTTCATCCAGCAATGACCTACAGCTCTTGCTGGGACGGTTTGCCGCTGAGTGTGAAGCGGCTGGGATGAGAATCAGCACCTCCAAGTCCGAGTCCATGGTCCTCAGCCGGAAAAAGGTGGATTGTCCTCTCCGGGTTGGGGACAGGCTCCTGCCCCAAGTGGAGGAGTTTAAGTATCTTGGGGTCTTGTTCACGAGTGAGGGGAAAATGGAGCGAGAGATCGACAGACGGATTGGAGCAGCATCTGCAGTGATGCGGACGTTGTACCGGTCTGTTGTGGTGAAGAGGGAGCTTAGTTCTAAGGCAAAGCTGTCGATTTACCAGTCAATCTACGTTCCTACTCTCACCTATGGTCACGAGCTTTGGGTAATGACCGAAAGAACGAGATCGCGGATACAAGCGGCTGAAATGAGCTTTCTCCGTAGGATTGCTGGACTCACCCTCAGAGATAGGGTGAGGAGCTCAGTCATCCGGGAGAGGCTCAGAGTAGAACCGCTGCTCCTCCACATTGAAAGGAGTCAGTTGAGGTGGTATGGGCATCTGATTAGGATGCCTCCTGGACGTCTCCCACTTGAGGTGTTTCAGGCACGTCCCACTGGGAGGAGACCCCGGGGCAGACCCAGGACTCGGTGGAGAGACTATGTCTCCCAGCTAGTCTGGGAACGCCTTGGTATCCCCTCTGAAGAGCTGGAGCAGGTGGCTGGGGAGAGGGAAGTCTGGGCTTCTCTGCTTGAACTGCTGCCTCCGCGACCCGGACCTCCGGAAAAGCGGTAGAAGATGGATGGATGGATGGATGGATATTCCTTTCTTAGTTTATTACACCTCAATGTACAAGAGGCATATGGTGGTGACTCACTCTGTGTATTCATCTGTCTGCACCAAGGCATCAACACCTATGGTGCTTTCATGTTTAATTAGTTTTCTTATTCTCTTGCGTTCCTCAAGGTTGTTTTGTCTGTTTGTCTCCAAGTCTCTGTCTCCCTCATTTGTGTTATTCTCCTCAGCTGTACTATTGCCCTCAGCTGTTTCCCATCCCTTGATTGTTTCCTCTCCCTTTTATAGTAGGTTTAGTTTGCCTCCCAGGTTGTGGCATCTCCTTGTCTTCCCCATGTGTCTCTTGTGTCCACTGTCTGGAATTTGGAACATGCTGTAGGTTACTACTGAAAGCTGTCTTGTCTTTGTGAGAATTTTTTTTTCATCCCCTTGTCCAGTCAGGCAGCTAGGTGAGCAAAACAGATTTACTTTGCCAGAAGGAGCTTTATACAGTACCTATCTATGGACTGTATATTGTTGTAAACTCCTCCTGTAATAACTTTTAATACTTTGTTTAAATTATTTTACCCATGAAGGACCCAACAGGATGGGGAATGGGGAAAGAAAGTGTGAGGACGGGGAAAGAAAGGGGAGCGGAACAGACAAAAAAGACAAACTAACAACTATGACAAACAGAAGACAGACTGCTTCTTTCACTTAAGAGGTCTCAACACGAGTCTGGTATCTGCACCTGTTAAAGAGGAGTCATTTGTGCGTGTGCGTGTGCGTCCATGTGCATGTATATGGGAGCACACGCAAGATAAATGTGTGCATGTGAGTAGTTTGTCAGGAAACATATGAAGAGGGTGGCAGGCTGCAGTAACTCACCCCCCCGGAAACCCCGTGCAGGCAAGGCAGCATCACCAACCCCCATAGGACACAAATGCCTGAGGCCAACAAGCCCCAGGAAAGCCAGGCATCTTCCCCAGGAGGCATGGCCGAGGAAGGCCAGGTCACCGGTGCGGCAGGCCCACACCACCAGGCCCGCCAACCCCCCCACCCTCCCAGCGGGGCCAACGCCAGCCCCCGGCCCCAGGCACCGGGAGGTCAGTGCACCTACCCCCCAGGCCAAAGACCGGCCCGCACTCCCATGAGCTTCCCCAGGCACCCCCACAGTGCCCCCCCCCCAGTGCCACTGCCACACACCCCGGGGACCCCCATGCCCAAAGAAGCCCCCCTCCATGCAGGGGAGCCCACAAAGCCAAGAGGCACTGCCCCCTCAATCCAGCACCTCTTGACTAGCAGACACACCCATTCCCACACATTCACACCCTCATGCTCTCATACACACCCACATGCACTCACTCACTCTTGCTCACTCCTTCCCCCACACAGTCCCACACTTGCACTCCCCGGACCCACCCATTCTCTCTTACTCCTGTACCCGCTGAATCTCTCTCCCACTCGCCCTCAGGGTCACCCACACTCACTCACATTCACCCATAAATGTATGTTTTTCTTTCTTTTTCTTTTTTTTATGTTGGTGTCTGGAGTCCACCCCATAAGGAAGGGGAGGGGGGGCTCTGTCATGATGCTGAGCATGATGTGTCCGCCATGCTCATGCTCTCAGTTTATTTCTGTTTATTTCCTGTATTTTTCTCAGTTCTGTGTTATTATTTGTCTGTATGGTTAGCGCTGGATGCATTTTGTGTTTTGCATGTGTTGGTTGTGGTTTCTGTTCCTAACCTTATTATCTTTTGTTTGTTGACATGAGCCCTCACCCTTCAGTCACCATTTGCCATTTCCTGACTGAGCTCTTATTTTGACAGTGTGCATTGTTTTCACCCTGTATTAGCTTGGTTCGCGGTCCTGCACACCTGGCATCAGTTTTCTATTACTCCTCGCTCATGGGATCCGCACCTGCAATCACTTGCTTGTTTCATGCCCTATTTAAAGACTGCTGCTCTATCCACTCCTCGTTGCAGTCTAAAACCTACCAGACATATGTTCCACATCGTTCCTGTCTGTATCCCTGCTCGCATCATCTACAAGTCTTGTTCGTGCACTGTTTGGCCTTTATGTTTTGTATTAAACTCCACAAACTAACAGTTCAGCGCCTGGGTCTTCTTCCTGCCCCAAAGGGGCAATTCATGACATGCCTAGTACCTCTCTGAAGATTAAAGCTTCAAGAGGTTTGGTCATTTGTTCAGACAGATGCAGCTGGAGAGCTATAAAGTGTTTTAATCCAGTTTATGAAAGATGAACCAAACCCAAACTTATTTAACACTGTAAAAAGAAATTTCCAATTAACACGATCAAAGGCTTTCTCTGCATCCAGGGACAAAACTGTAGTTTCTAAGTTATTAATCTTACAGTAGTCTATTAAATTAAGTAGCCTGTGTGTATTATTAGCTGAGTGCCTACCCTTGATGAATCTTTTTTGATTTGGGTGTATAATAAACTGAATTTTCATTTCCAGTCTTTTGGCGAGAGCTTTGCAAATTATTTTAAGATCAACATTCATAAGTGAGATGGGACGGTAGCTGGATGGAAGCATAGGTTCTTTTCCAGGTTTATAGAGCAGGATAATACTAGCCAAATTCATATTTGGAGGGATCACATTAACTTCTTTAATTTGGTTCACCATTTTAAAGAAAGTAGGTGCCATTACGGGCCAAAAATCTTTTCAAAATTCTACTGGAAAACCATCTGGTCCCAGAGCCTTGTTGTCTGGGATGTGTTTAAGTTCCTCCTAGAGTTTGGACACCAGAAGAGGTGCATCCGGAGCTGCAATCTGTTCATTATTTAATTGTGGTAAGTTAACATTGTCCAGAAATTTGTTTATCTCTGAGTAAGATGGGTTAATCTGAGATGAGCAGAGGTTTTCATAAAACTTTCTGAAGGAGTTATTTATTTCTTCAGGCTCATGGGTGATATTTCCAGTCATATCCTTAATAGAGTGGATAGTTGTTTTTTTCTTTATTCACTCTAAGCTGGTTGGAAAGATATCGCCCCAATTTATGACGGTGTTCAAACTTCTCAAGATGCAGTCTTTCTATTAAAAACTGTGTCCTTTTGTATGTAATTTCTTTTAATTCCAGCTTTAATTTTCTCAAAGTGTTAAGTGCCTGTTCCTGTGGAGAAACGGCACAGGTCATCTCCAGTGATTTAATTTTCTGACCTCCAGTAATGCACTGGGCCTCACTCCTTTCCTCACTCTCTATGAAATATTTTTTTTTTGCTGGTCATTAACATTTGTTTGTTCTCTCCCATAGATTGAGTCCCCATCGTGCTGTTTGCTCTCTACATGTCTGTTCTTTTCTTCTTCTCTATCCCCTCACCCCCCAGCCAGTCGCAGCAGATGACTGCCCCTCCCTGAGCCTGGTTCTGCTGGAGGTTTCTTCCTGTTAAAAGGGAGTTTTTCCTCTCCACCGTCGCCAAGTGCTTGCTCACAGGGGATCGCCTGATTGCTGGAGTCTTTCTGCAACTGTGGGGGTCCTCCCTACAGTTGATAGTGCTATGAGATGACTGTTGTTGTGAAATGGCGCTATATAAATAAAGTTGAATTGAATTGAATTGTATTCTAACTCCAGTACCAGTGTTTTTCTTTCTTATTCTTATACAAACAGTAAGAGATTATTTTATCTCGCATGACCGCTTTGCTGCTTCCCAGAGAACACACAGGGATATTCTTGGCATATCATTATATTCCAGATATGACTCCCAGTCTTTATTAAAGTAATGAATAAAGTCTTTGTTATTAAGTACTGATGTATTAAATTTCCAGCTCCTAGTTTTCCTTATAGCTTTCCTATTTACTAATGTAAGAGATACTGGATGATGATCGCTAATAGCTTGATATGAACAAATTTCAGTGTCTGTGATGTCCCTCAAAATAGAGTTACTGGCTAAGAAGAAGTCTAAGTGTGAATGTGAACTATGAACTGATGAAAAAAAAGTGTATTCCCGAAGAATTGGGTGAAGAGAGCACCATTCATTACAAAGACCAAAATCATTTGTGTATTGTTTGAGATAATTCCCTGACGCACTGAGCCTGTCGATTGCAGGGTTTAATACCAGGTTGAAGTCTCCTCCTATTATGAGTGTAGAGTCCAAGTGCTCAGAAAAAGAAGTGAAGAAAGTGTGAAAATAGGATGGGTCATCAACATTTGGGCCATAAACACTTGCAAAACATAGACTCAAATTTTGAACTGAAATTTTTAATATTATAAATCTACCTTCTGGATCTGCTATGGTATTATTCACTACAAAGTGTATTCTTCTGTTTACCAATATAGCTACCCCCCTTTGTTTGGAATTAAAGCCAGCTGAGTACATGTGGGGAAATTCTGGGGAGGTGAATGCATCTACAGACGACTTAAAAACATGTGTTTCCTGTAATGAGACAAAGTCTGCCTGTAGATCCTTCAGTCGATTAAAAACTTTTAGCCTCTTCTCCCTGGTACTAATTCCACGTATGTTCCACGTGACAAACTTTAATGTGGACATGTTTTCACTAACTGTTTTTTGTGCTAAGGGGTAACTAAATATGCCTGATTATATGTCCTTAATGTATGTATGTGTGTGTGTATGTGTGTTGTACATAAAATATATACCTATGTAGGTGTGCTTGGGTGTGCGCGCATGATGTCTTTGTTCCATTTGCTTGCATTTGCAAGCAAATGGGGTGCGTGTACTTAAGGTTATTTCCTATAAACCAGAAGTATGAGAGAGAACAGGCATAAAGGTTATTAAATGGGGAAAAAATACAAATAACATACAACAACAAACTAACAGCTTCAACAAAATTAGCTACAACAGACAAACAAGCGAACAACAACCTCAGCAAAAAAGAAAAAAATAGACAAATGTTAAGAAATTAAACCAAGATCGAATAAGAGACCTGTGCACAATCACACTCTTTTTCCACATGTAGCTAAGGAAACAAAGGAGGCTCTAGAATAACCAGGGGGTTATGGTTTCATCCATAAACAGCTTGCCATCTATAAACTATCTATCCAGAGACAACAGCTCGTTTACCTTCTTGGATTTTTTGTTTCCTAATGGGAAAAAGCCTCCTTCTCCTTTTCAAAATTTCCTGTGGAAATTGACCATTTAGACCATAAACGTCATAGTCAGAATTTATTGAAACAACCTTTTTTCATTTATGCCTAGCAGTGATGCTTCAAATATGTTTTATTAAATTATATAAAATAGCATACAAGGAGGGGTTGGGGGGATGAAAAGTTATTAGGCTGAAAAGATCATAGTGGTCAAATCTGACCAAATGAGGTTTATTTTTCAACATAGTCTCCCCTTCGGTCCAAACACTTCTTCCATTAGTGTTGCAGTGCTTTGACCCCTGCGGTTGAAAAATAAACCACATTTGGTCAAATGTGACCACTATGAACCTTTCAGTACCCCCCCCCCCCACCCGTAGAAAAGTTTATGATGATACTGGAGGGAACAATTCTTTGCATTTTTACAGGTTTTGGGTGGGGCGACCATATCCCAGCCAGCGTGCCCATGTGCGCCCAACTATAGGTTAAATTTAGGCTGTCTTATGGGGTCCATGTGGGTTTGTCCATGGATTCCATGTTGGACCCATCTGTATATGCCCACATGGACTTTATCTTTTAATCAATTTTCAATTTATTTTCTTATAAATTTGCTGTTTTCCTGTAAATATGTGACTCCCCCCCCAATTTGATATATTTTTTAATTTAAATAAATTTGCAACTTTTTTTTCTAAATTTGTTAGGTTTTTTTGTAAAATTGTGATTTTTTTTCTTGCAGTTTTGCTAACTTTTTCTTGTAAATTTGGAACATTTTCATAAATTTGCCACTTTTTTACTGTAATCTTGCAACTTATTCGCATACTTTTTTCCTTGTAAATTTGCTATTTTCTTGTAAATTTTTAAGTTTTTCCCATAAATTTGCAATATTTTTTTAGTGGTCTGTGTTATGTATAAAATTACCCCTGGAATGATGAGGCCAGATGCACGATAGAACTCAGCTTTATATGGGATCAGTCACACACATTACAGCCACCAGGCAGGGGCTGGGCAAAGGCAGCCGGATGGAGATGCCTGCCTGGTATTTATGGCGGTGCAGCGGTGGAAGGAGAAGTGGCCGCCACTACACCGTACTTCACAAATAAAAGTAATATTTACAATACAACATCCCACCCCCACCCCCGTAGAAAAGTCCAAAAGCACACACACAATTAAGACCCTCCCAAATTTAGAACCCAAATCACACACTAGTAAAACGAAAACTGAAATTATCACATGGCCTAACACATTCATATAACCACATTCACACAACCAAAACCTAAACTAAGGAGGACGGGTGGACTACCGTCCTACCCCACATGGCAAGGTGGGTTATTCTTCCACCTGTAAATTAATAAAAGTCTGTCAAACTAAAACATTGCCATGTTTCCTAAACCAAGGCACAGAACAGTAACAGCATAGAACACAATGTAGCATCAACAATTAAAACCACAGAGAACAACACACAGAACTAAATATATGTATGTATTGCGCACACACAAGGTTTGTTTTCTAAAGCTATAGTAATAATCAAATCAAATCAAACTTTATTGTCATATCGCTGTACATACAACTGTAGTGCAGGCAAGATGAAATTGCATTTCTCTCGGCATCCATATAAATAGAAGCAGCATGATTTAAGACACACTCGCACATAGCTTCACCCCCCCACCCCCACCCCCCATCCATTCACACATCCCTGAGACATACTTGGGAAAAAACTAACTAGCTATAATATACAAATAATATACAAAATGTCCGTAGGTGCAGTAGTGTGTATGAGAGATTCCGGGTCAATTGTTCAGCATCCTGACAGCTTGTGGAAGGAAGCTGTTGATCAGTCTGGTGGTTCTGCCTCTGATGCTCCAGAATTGTTTACCAGATGGAAGAAGTTCAAAGTGTTTATGCAGAGGGTGAGAACGGTCCTTGACAATGTTCAGTGCCCTGCTCCTACAACAGTTCTGAAAAAGTTCTTGGACAGAGGGGAGGGAGACTCCAATTACTCTCTCAGCCCCCTTGACTATCCTCTGCAGGGCTTTTTTGTCTGACATACTGCAGCTGGAGTACCATGTAGCAATGCAGTACGTCAGAACACTCTCCACCACACCTCTGTAGAAGGTCCTGAGGATGCAGATGGGGAGAGAGGCCTGTTTGAGTTTCCTCAAGAAGTGCAGTCTCTGCTGAGCCCGCTTCCTGATCCCCAAGGAATTCTTGCTCCAGGTCAGGTCTTGCGAGATCTGCACTCCGAGGAACTTGATGTTCTCCACTCTCTCCACTAAACGGCCGCCGATGCTGAGGGGGACATGCTCAGGCTGTGAACTCCGGAAGTCGATAATCATCTCCTTCGTTTTGTCCACGTTGAGCACCAGATTGTTCTCCCTGCACCAGCCCTCCAGGTTTCTCACTTCTTCCCTGTACATTGATTCCTCATCCCTCTGAATAAGTCCCACCACCGTGGTGTCGTCTGCAAACTTAATAATCTGGTTCCCCTGGTGTCTGGATACACAGTCATGTGTTAGAAGTGTAAACAACAGTGGACTGAGCACACAGCCTTGAGGGGATCCGGTGCTCAGCGTGACAGAGTTGGAGATGTTGTTTCCAACCCGGACAGACTAAGGTCTCTCAGTCAGGAAATCCAGGAAATCCTTAATGCTGTAAGACACAGCAAGTGCTCCCAAATACAGCCATTATGCTTTGCTTTTCTTTTTCATTTTTGTTTTCAAACACACACAAACATCTCAACAATGGAGCTCTCTCTTTGATTTTTTTTTTACAACATACAAACACATGAACACCAGAACATTAGAACTTCAATTTTTTTTAGTTCTCACAAACTCACATCACTGTCCATTTGGCAGAAAGGGGTAGAACTGGCTTGTGGAGGGCCCCGGGCAGCACCTCGGTGGACCCGCCCCTAGAAGCGGCATGCCTCCAGGATCGCAGCTGACTTCATAGACGAGAGTGCCTCTTCTATTCACCATCGACCATCTCTCTCATCCAGACCTGCCATCTGAAGCCTCCTCCCGAGAATGCCACAGCTCATTGCCGTGTCTCCACGAGCCGTCCAACAGCTTGAAGTAGGCTGCACCCCGCTTAGCCACAATGTGTAGCCGTTCCTGGTATCCCTCTGACTGTCGTTTTGCCCACATCCGCTGTGGACATCTCTCCCTACGAACCCGGACCTGGTCTGAAACTCTCAGGGGAGTTTTGCTTTGCCTGCAGTGTTGCTGATCGGCACTCGGTCCCTCTGTGCCTATCGGTCTGACCCCGACTCTTTGTAAAATTGCTCCAGCGCCCGCTGTTGAAGCTTCAGATCCTCCAGCCCACTGTGGCTGAGCTCCGGAGGAAACTGATGCTCACTCGTCAGCGTCACTCAATGACGCGGACGCCTCACAGTCACGCTCGGTACCCTCATCCAAGGTATCCCGAGCGCCAGCACTGAGACCCTCTTGCGTCGAACCTGAGTGAGGCTGGTCCTGCTTGACCGCCGTGGTGCTAGATAAATCCTTCCCCCACACCGTGTCGTCCTCTGCCACCAGAACCGGATGGTTCCACCAGCCACAACCAGTCCACACTTTCCCAGCATTGTGTCTAATGGTGAACCCCAGTCCATAAAACAGGTCACAGCCCATGATGTTGTTGCCCCGGGCCGTCACGTGGAATGTGCAGTCAGTCATTACCGCCAACTTGTACCGAGCTGTTAACTCCAGCATTCCAACCGTGTGCAGTCTGCCACCTCCATAACCGTAGAGCGGTGCTGGGTTACCTCTTATTCTGTAGTAGGGGAAAAATTTCCTCACCATGGCACAATTCAATGAAGATCTCTCTGCCCCGCGTTAATCAGCAGCGGCACCTCCTCTTCATCCAGCATCACCGTACAGTACTTGAACCCGTTGGTACTCGGGGACACCGTATGGACAGCTCTCGGGGTGGGCGGCACAGTTGTTTTCCTCTGTGGGCTCTCCAGCTTGGACGCACGACACATCTTGGCATAATGGTTCAAACGTCCACACATGCCACAGCATTTCCCTCTAGCCGGGCATTCCCTAGCCTTATACTGGTGCTTCACGGACCCACAGCCAATACACACGGGCTTTCTCGGGGCAGACCTCAGGTTGGCCGTTGCCATCGGCTGCGCTATCCTCGCTGTCAGGGTCCACTACTGATGCTGCGGCGGAAGGTCCCAGCTGCCGTAATGATTGGCGCCACTTTAGCTCCGAAGTTAGCTTGTTTGCTGTCTCCACCTGGAGAGCTAGCTCAACAGCCTTGGCTAACGTCGGTCACTCGGTGCTGAAAGTAGCCTGGCTCGCAAAGCATTGCTGGTTGTGTGTTCCGCCAGCTGGTCACGTACCATTCCCTCCTCCAATGTCCCAAAACAACACTCGCTAGCCAGCTGCCTTAGGTCGGCGACAAACTAGTGGACAGGCTCACCCATTCGCTGGTGTCGTTGTCGGAACCAAATCCTCCGGACGGTGACTTTGTCTGGGGTGTGGAAATGGCGTGCTAGCAACTCGACCACATTCTTATACGAGTCGGTCGCACCGAGTGTACATAGGATCCGCTGGCCCTCAAACTCCAAATTATGCACCAGAGGCACACGTGCCCTCTGTCTATCTAGCTCACCCAGGTTAGCACCGCAATGTAGTTTTGAAAGGCGGCAAACCATCTTGACCAAGTGGCTCGCCTGGGAGCATATTTGCAATTATTTTGCTAATTTGCAACTTTTTCTAATTATTTTTTCTCATAAATTTGTAACTTCTTGTAAATGTGCTAAATTTTTCTTGCATGCTTGTAACTCTCCCCAAGTAATTTTACAATTTTTTGTTAATTTGCAATTTTATTCTTCTAAATTTTCATTCTTTTCCTTATAAATTTGCTTGTATTTTTGACTTTTTTCCATAATTTTTTGACTTTTTGGTGTAATTTTGCCTATGGCACAGGTGTTACTGAAACCTGCTCACTCATATTAAATCCATGTGGAGCCCAAATATGTTTAAGTGGGTAAAGAGATTACCTTCTTCCTTGCACCACAGGTAAAGTCCATGTGGGCAAAAAGATAGGGCCAACACGGAACCCACATGGGACTAATAAAACAGCCCAGATTAAACCTATTGTGGGGCACGTATGTTTTTTTTGCTTATTTATTAGGATCCCTATTAGCTGCAGCTAATAGCTTCCACTGTTCTTTCTAGGGTCCGAAATTCAGGCTGGGTGGGATACATGCTGGGTGGGATATAGCATGAACTGTGAATGGGAGCCCAAACATTTTCAGCTATATATGTAACAAATAATGTCTTAGAAATAAAAGTATGACCTTTATGTTCTGGGTTTCCAACCCTGCCTGGGACCATTTCTAAAGACTGGATGTGAACTGGATGTGAACGGTGTTATGTCCACAAATCTGGTAATGAAGACGGACAAGTAGGCTGTGCTGGAACTGAACTTTATTACAAAACTCTCAATACTACAGTGCACACATATGAGTGCTCAGCTCCTAACTATGGCTTAGCGGGGTGAGTCACCAAAGACACCATAACATGGCCGACTCCCCTTTATAAACGTCGGTGTGGTGATGACACCAGCCGGCCACGTCACCACGCTGCTCACTGGCCTAAATCCCTTCATAACATTCAACCTCCCTCCTTGGAAAAAGACACATAACACTTTATCAATTATTACCCTCCCCATTTTAGCGTAAACATCAATTTCCTGAACTAGGGTCAGCGGGTGAACCGCAGCTAGATCCAACGCAGCTGAGTGGATTATTCTGCCACTTTGCCAGCCGCGCTCCTACTTAAACAGTCATTTTTATCCTCACAGTCTTCCATGGGGAAGGCAGTTCTGCTGGAGGGGCTTGTAGTGGGCCCGCAGTGGACTGGGGATGCTGGGTCCCCCGAACCGGAGCCAGTCTTCGCAGTGCTGTGGCCCGGTTCCCGCACTGCACCAACTGACTCCTGCGAAGTGTCGCCATCTGGAGCAGCCACTTGAATGCGCCAGAGATGGTTTGCGTGCCGTACTGAACCATCCGTCAATCTGAAGCACACTGGTCCCAGTTGCGCCACGATCCTCAAAGGCGTCCACAGTCTTGTAGAAGGTGAATTTACTAGCCACAGACCCAGTTGATCCTCCGTGTGTACACACACCCAGTTCATCACCTGAAGAGGCACTTTGCTCGGTCTCACATGCCCTTGAGGTTGCGGTGATGCTACGTTTACCTCCATCGTTGTGTTGGTCACGGACTCTTCACCCAACGCCCCCGCAACAGTCTCTGGGGTCCAAAGCTGGTCATGGGTACTGAAGCCGTCTGGCATCTCTCCTGTGTTGCCCACCGTCACAGACCCTTCACCCGTCGGCTCAGCTGTGGCTCCCGTAGACCGGTGCTGAGCAAGGACACTGAAGTGGTCCGGCTCCTCTTCTCCTTTGCCTGATGTGTTTTTGTTGTTGTTGTTCCATGTCGTGGATAACGTCCGTGCCAGGTTGCTGTGCCCCGAGGTTCTCTGTGTGCATGGGCTCCCTCTCCTGCAACTCCGCAGTGGCCTCCGTAGTCTCCGGCTGGGTGATGATCTGAGGTGAGTCCGGCCGCTACACCCATCCGGGCAGCTCTCCTCCTGTGCGCTCGGGACAACATGTTTGGTGTCGGTGTCACCCTTTGTAATCCTGTCCCACACTACATCGTCATCAATGTCCATTGTGTCCCAATTACCATAGCCAGACAAAGTGAACCTGGTGCTGTCACAGATGGTGAAGGCCAATTGGTAGAACAGGTCACATCCCATAATGTTTTCGCCATGTGTAGTCACTTGAAATTCAAAATCATAAACAACTTTCGACTTGTAGTAGACTGTTAGCATGATTGTCCTTACGTTGCTAACTCTGTGACCGCTGTAACTGTACAACTATGCTGGGTTCTTTCTAATTGGGTAGTCGAGGAAAAATTTCTTCACCTTACACAGTTTAGCACTGAGCTAACTGCTGCAGTGTTGAACAGCAGTGATACAGCCACACCGTCCAATTCAACCATGCCATATGCGCAGGAATCAATTTTGCAGGTTGTCGCATGGATGGTGGTCACTGGCGGGTGGTTTTGCTTGCTTAGTAGGTCCCATGGTGTCAGCGACTGGCACACTTTAGCGAAATGATTGTACCTCCAACACTTGTTACATCGTCGTCCTCTTGCTGGGCAAAAACGTGCTCTCTCATGGTGTGTCGGGGAGCCACAGTAACCACATGCGGGACCTCTCGGAGCGGTCCTCCAGTTCACGGCATTTGTCTTGAACTCCACTGCCATATCTTTATGTTCCTCCATGTCCACTGTGTTGGCTAACATCATCTGTCCTGCAAGCAGGTGTAAACGGACCTTCGCCCCCTGCGCGCCCGCGGAACCCGGCGCCCATCGTTCCTTGCTGGCTAGGAAAATGTGCCGTCATCACTGCAAGGGCTGCATGAATAATAAAGTAAACCATTTGGTGCAGATCTTCCTATAAGCAGTAAGTGGCACAATCCCTTTTGTCAAATATTTTTATGTAGGAGCGCGCGGAGTGGGACTAACCTCCATCACAGCAATTTCGGCAAAAAATTTGATCAAGTGGAAAAGAAATGTGCACCCCCACCCCTCATTTTTGTGGGTGGGGCCAAATGTGCGGAGTGGGATTAATCTCCATCATAGCAATTCCGGTGACCGTCTGACACAGTCTGTCCAAATTACAACTGTCCAACATATTGCGATCAGGTAAACTCGGACATGTGGCCATGGTAACACTTACATTTTAGGTACATGTTGCAGACACCACAGAACTACAGAAGAGAGTCATCTTGACTTACGTTCCACATCTGGTGACTCTTGGACTTTCCCAACCCTCAAAAGTATAAAACATATTGAATGGCAAGGAGTGGGCAAGGAGTCACTAATTCTCATTGCCAAATGTTATGTCCACAAACCTGGTAATGAAGACGGACAAGTAGGCTGTGCTGGAACTGAACTTTATTACAAATCTCTCAACAGTACAGTGCACACATTTGAGCGCTCGGCTCTTAACTATGGTTTAGTGGGGCAAGTCAGCAAAGAGACTATAACATGGCCAACTCCCCTTTATAAAGGTTGGTGCTGTGACGACACCAGCCAGCCATGTCACCATGCCACTCACTGACCTAAATCCCTTCATAACAAACGGCAGTGATAGAGATGCTTCCGTGTTGCAACTTTAACCAAACTTAAAAAAAAAGAAAAGAAAAGATATTAAAAACAAGTGAGAAAGAGAGCATGTCCCAAGAGAAGAAACAAACCCTGTGTTGATATGATGAAATAATTTCAGTGATGGATGAACCCTGTGGCTCCATTGATCTGAGTTTGATTCAGATTGCTGTTATTCTCCCAGACAGGTGAGCTGCTAACTGCTGCAGAACAATGACTTTTTGTGAGTGGCTAAAATTTTAGCATTCTGCTAAATGGAGCTAAATGTTCACAGCTACTTATGAGGATAGCTTGAGCTAGTGGGCATGAATCAGAATGGAGACATAATCACAATCTGGCACAAACTGTATGTGTATCCATCATGACATTTAACACAGACTACTGTACTGCGTTGCTGTAGAATAACATTTTTCTTGTTAATTTGCAGTTCTTGTTAAGTTGCATTTTTTCTCATTAATTTTCAATTTTTTCTCATTAATTTGCAACTTTTTTGCATTAATTTACAATTTTTTCCTCGTTAAATTGCAACATTTTTCATGTAAATTTTCAACTTTTTTCATGCAAAATTGCAACTTTTTGTGTTTATTTGCAACTTTTTTCATGTAAATTTGCAACTTTTTTCATACAAATTTGCAACTTTTTCTTGTTTATTTGCAACTTTTGTTAAGTTGAAATTTTTTGTCTCATTAATTGTCTAAAATTTGAGACTTTTTTGCATAAATTTTGAACTTTTTTCCCTACTTTTTTTCATGTCAATTTACAGCTTTTTCTTGTTAATTTGCCATCTTTTTTCATTAATTTGCAGCCTTTTAAATGTAAATTTGCAACTTTGAGATGCATGCTCATAGTCAGTAGGCATTTTGAAGGGGGATGCTATCCCCCTTGTTACAAAATGACCCAGAAGCACACCCCCCCACCCCGACATCCCCATCTTATTAATTTTATTGTGTAAATCAAGGGGTGGACACACGAGACACTACGCCCCCCCCCCCCCCAAAAAAAAAAAAAAAAAAACTTCCCAAAAAAGAGAGAATTATCCCCTAATATGATCATCAACCTTTCTACATCGTGTTACAGAACTGAAAAAAATGACACTGAAGCACCAATGCTAAACACAAATGCACACACACACACACACACACACACGTGTGTGTGTGTGTGTAATATATACAGTATATATATATTATTTTTTTTTCAAAAAGTTGTGGCTTTTTTCTCACAGATTTACAGCTTATTCATTCATTCATCTTTGAATGACTTAATCCGTTTTGGGATTTTTGCAGTTTTTTTCTCATAAATTTGCTAAATTTTTTTTCCCTGTGAATTTTCAACTTTTGTCTTGTAGATTTACAACTTTTTTCTCATAAATTTTCAAATTTTTTTATGTAATTTTTCAACTTTTCTCACATATATTTGCAATTTTTTTGTAAATTTGCAACTTTTTTTCCCCCGTAAATGTTCAGCTTTTTTGTAAAGATTTACAAAATTTGGGGTTTTTTTTCATGAAAATTGTCAACTTTTTTTTTCAAATTTACAACAGCTTATCTGGATGCTGGTGCAATTTTTATTCTATGTAACAAAATTGTAATTTACGGTTTTAATTTTTAAATTGGCATCTTTTTTTCATTTCTCTGCAGCTTTATTTTTGCAAATGTGTATCCCTCTACTGCTCATCGTTGTGTATTTTCAGGTTCACACCCAATCAAAAATGATAAAGCTGCCCTGTATCATTTCTGGTTTTGTAACCGACTATAGCTTTAAAAAGTCCCATTTTATACCATTTCCAGGGATTAGTTAAGACAAATGGCTGTGTCCCTCATTCTCAAGCACTCCATATTCTTCCCATTCATTAACATTCATCAGACCATTATCTGACTGGGCAAAGCTTTCCCCCCCCCTCTGGGTGAAATGTTGTAGTTAAAAGTAGACAAAAGTAATTACCAACTAAATTACAATTTTATGGCCCTTCTTACCACAGCTGGACAGAAACAACTCTTAACTAAAAATAAATAAATTTCACACAATCATAGATAGCAAAGCATGCATATCTTCACTAATTTTAACAACATAGTTCTTGGTTAACAACAATTTCAGCTACAAGTATCTCCTTTTTGCTCCATTTTGGCACAGATTCCAGAGGTGTTAAAGAAACGTAACATTCTTTGGTCAAAAACGCAGCAGGATTTAATTTCTTCTTCTTCTTCTTCTTCTTCTTCTTCTTCTTCTTCTTCTTCTTCTTCTTCTTCTTCTTCTTCTTCTTCTTACCTGGCTACTGCGGTGTTACTGAACTCACCAGGGAAACGGGCAAAATCATATTGGCACTTCAATAACAAGCTCCTACAGGACAACACCTTTTGTCAGTATTTTGTGTGCTTCTGGGAACACTGGAGGACCACAAAAGCTCGTTTTGGTTCCCTCAAACAGTGGTGGGATGTTGGCAAAGTGCAAATTCGCCTTTTTTGTCAACGGTACGCTGCAAACTCAACTGCCATCATCAACGCCAAGGTCAGTGAACTTGAGGACGCTGTCAAGAGACTGGAGGCCAGCTTGGTTACGGGTCGGGATTCTACAACTGGTCCTTTGCTGCAGGAGAAGAGATCGGCCCTGCGCACATTCATGCAGGGCAGAGTGGAGGGGGCGCTAGTGAGGTCGCGCTTCACTCGTCTGCAGGACATGGATGCACCAACGTCCTTCTTCTTCAATTTGGAAAAGTCTACTGCGAAAAAGAAGTTGATGGCTTGCTTGACACTCCCAGATGGTCTCCTGACTACGAACCCATCCGAGATGCGGCGCCATGCAGTGGATTACTACGGGGCCCTGTTTGCTGCGGGAACGTGTTGCAAAGAATCTCAAAATCAGCTCTTCGAGGCCCTTCCGGTGCTCGGCCAGGACGACAGGGCCCCTCTGGACTGTGCCCTGACTTTGGATGAGTTGACTGTGGCTGTGAATCAGATGGCGCTGGGACACACGCCTGGACTTGATGGCCTTTCTTCAGAATTTTTTAAGCATTTTTGGAATATTATTGGACCAGACTTCTATGACGTTCTGACTGCCTGTTACAGGGAAGGAACGTTACCTGTCTCCTGCCGCCGTGCAGTGCTGTCTCTGTTGCCAAAGCAGGGGGACTTGGCCCTGCTGAAAAACTGGAGGCCTGTGGCTCTTCTTTGCACAGACTACAAGGTGCTTTCCAAGGCCCTGGCGAACAGACTGAACACTGTCTTGGGTTTGATCGTGGATAAGGATCAAACATATTGTATTCCTGACCGGAACATTATGGACAATGTTTTCCTCATACGTGACGTTCTCCAGCTCAGTAAATGTCATGACTTACAGTTTGGAATTGTGTCTTTGGACCAGGAAAAGGCCTTTGATATGGTTGACCATTCCTATTTGTTTTCTACCCTGAGGGGGTTTGGTTTTGGAAATATGTTTTTGAGGTGGGTCAATCTGCTATACACTGGAGCTGAGTGTTTGGTGAAGGTGGGGGCGGGCCTGAGTCGGCCAATCCCTGTACACCGGGGAATACGCCAGGGGTGTCCACTCTCGGGTCAGCTGTACAGCTTGGCTATTGAACCTTTGCTGTGCAGGTTGCGCGCTCGGCTGGGTGGTCTGGTTCTGCCGGGGCCATCAAGCTGTTGCCGCCCGATTGTCTTGTCTGCTTATGCGGATGACGTCAACGTTTTCATCACCTCCCACGGGGATGTGCAGCGTCTGGGGGACACTTTGACAGTTTATGAAAGGGCATCTTCTGCACGGGTTAATTGGGCCAAGAGTGAGGATCTATTGGTGGGCCACTGGTCGCGTCAAGGCGTCCCCCGCCTACCCGGCGGGCTTCAGTGGGGGACGGCCGGTCTCAAAGTGTTGGGGGTTTTTCTGGGTACGGAGGCTTTTGAACGAAACAACTGGGAGGGTGTTAAGGACAAGGTGTGTGCTCGCTTTTCTAAATGGAAATGGTTGCTACCACAGCTGTCATATAGGGGCAGGGTTCTGGTCGCAAATAATCTGGTTGCCTCGGCTCTCTGGCATAGGCTGGTGGCTTTGACACCGCCCAGGAGCCTCGTGGAGGAGATTCAGAAGATCATCGTGGACTTCTTTTGGTCTGGTCGCCACTGGGTTCGTGCGCCAGTTCTCTACCTGCCTGTGGTCGAGGGGGGACAGGGCCTGGTGGACATACATTCCAAGATCGCCAGCTTCAGGCTTCGAACTGCACAACGACTCCTTTACAGATGCGGACCCTGCTGGATGGACACTGCTAAACTGCTCTTGAGGAGAGTTGGTCGCTTGGGCTATGATAAGCAGCTCTTCCTCGTGACATCTGGGGAGGTGGACCTTACTGGACTATCTGCTTTTTACACGTCTGTTTTGCTTGCATGGCGAGTCTTCAACGTGGCCCACTTCCGTGACGAGATGCCGGGCATGTGGCTGTTCGAGGAACCACTGTTTTTCAATCGATTCATTGAAGCTGAGGCGCTGCAGTCTGTCAGTCTGCGGAGTTGTTTGTGGGAGGCACGCTGTACCAAGCTTGGTCATCTTATGAGGATGTCGACCACATCGATGGATACACTGAGGCGGAGTGCCAACATTACATCTGTCAGACTGCTGCAAAGGGTGGTGGAGGATGTGTGCGCCGCCCTGCCACAACCGCTTCGAGCGTTTGCGACAAACCGCACTCTTTCCAATCAATGGAATGACGACACTGCGTCCACCTTTCCTGCAATTTCCATAACTCCAGCTGTGGGGGAGTGGCAGGGCGGAGAGGATCACCTACTGACCTTCAGGATTCCTCGCCTGGGCAAGTTCCAGTTTGTTGGGACAAGGGCGGTGTATCACATCTGTGTGAAGGTTCTGAATCTGCGCTCTCTGAAGGATGTCACAGAGTCGAGGTGGGCAGGTTGTTTGGGGCCAGGGGTCTCCCCAAAAGGCAGCTGGCGGTGCATGTACAAGCTACCTATTGAGAAACGCACAGCAGATCTCCAGTGGAGGATTGTGCATGGGGCGATAGCTACAAATAAATACAGGGCACACCTTGATCCGACTGTGGGGGGGGAATGTTTTGTTCCCAAGTTGAGACCCTCGAGCATTTGTTTGTCCAATGTTTTCGTTTATCTGGACTTTTTGAGATTTTGCGCAAGTGGTTTCGGGCTTTGGGTGAACATTTCTCTTTTGGTTTGTTCATTTACGGTCCAAAGTATAAAGTGGTAAGGAAGGCTGCCCACACTTTGATGAACTTCCTATCTGGTACTGCTAAGCTTGCCATCTGGCTGACGAGGAAAAATCGGGCAAGCAACGCTGCCAATGTGGATCCTGTGTCCGCTTTCAAGGTCTTGTTGAAAGTCAGACTCCGGGTGGAGTTCTCTTACTATCAAATGGTGGACAATTTGGAGGCATTCATCAATAGATGGGCTGTAGGGAATGTTTTGTGTTCATTGGGTCAGGGGGATGAGTTATGTTTGCACTTTTGAGATGTGACACACTTGGACAAGTGATATTGGTCTTTTTGCAATTTGGGAATGTGCAATAAAGCCTTTTTTAAAAGTCTTCTTCCTTCTTCTTCTTCTTCCTTCTTCTTCTTCCTTCTTCTTCTTCTTCTTCTTCTTCTTCTTCTTCTTCTTCTTCTTCTTCTTCTTCTTCTTCTTCTTCTTCTTCTAGCTGCTCCCTTTAGGGGTCGCCACAGTGGAACATCTGTCTTCATCTCGCCCTATCCCTTCATCTTCCTCTGTAACACCAACCCTCTCCATGTCCTTCTTCACTTCATCCATGAATCTTCTCTGTGGTCTTCCTCTTTTCCTTCTGCATGGCAGCTCCATCTTAAACATCATTTGTCCAATATTGTCCAATATATCCACTATCCCTCCTCTGCACATGTCCAAACCATCTCAGCCTTGCCTTTCTTACTTTGTCTCCAAACCGCTCAACCTCAGCTGTCCCTCTGATATATTAATTCCTAATCTTGTCCCTCATAGTCACTCCCAGTGAAAATCTTAACATCTTTAACTCTGTAACCTCCAGCTTCATCTCCTGTCTTTTTGTCAGCGCCACAGTCTCCAAGCCAGACATCATAGCAGGGCTCACTGCCATCTTGTAAATCTTCCCTTTCACTCTTGCTGCTACCTTTCTGTCACAAATCACCCTGACGCTCGTTTCCACCCACTCCACCCTGCCTGCACTATCTTCTTCACCTCTCTTGTGCATTTTCCATTGCTTTGTATGGTTGACCCCATGTATTTAAACTCCTCTACATTCACTACCTCTACTCCTTCCATTTTCAACATTATATCTGCCTCCCTCTCATTAACACTCATGTATTCTGTCTTGACTTTCATTTCGCTTCTCTCCAGAGCATACCTCTACCTCTCCAGGTTCTCTTCCTTCTGCTCCCTATCCTCACTACAGAATACAATGTTGTCTGCAAACATCATGGTTCATGGAGACTCCTGCCTGACCTCGTCTGTCAGCCTGTCCATCACCATGGCAAACAATAAGGGTCTCAAATCTGATCCCTGATGTAATCCCACATCCATCTTGAATCCATCTGTCACTCCTTTAGCGCACCTCACCACTGTCTCACTATCCTCATTCATGTCTTACACCACCCTCACACACTTCTCTGCCACTCCCGATTTTCTCATACAGTAGTATACTTCCTCTCTTTGCATCTTATCATATGCTTTCTCTAGATCCACAAAGAAACAGTGCAACTCCTTCTGACCTTCTCTATACTTCTCCGTCAGTATTCTTAGAGCAAACATTGCATCTGTAATATTCTTTCTTGCCATGAAACCATAGTGCTGCTCACTAATTGTCACCTCTGCTCTTAACCTGGCTTCAGCAACTCTTTCCCATATCTTTATAGTGTGGCTGGTCAACTTTATGTCTCTGTAGTTACTACAACTCTGAGCATCACCTTTGTTCTTGAAAACTGGTACCAAAACGCTTCTCCAATCCTCAGGTATCCTTTCACAATCCGAGATTGTGTTAAACAATCTGGTTAAAAAGTCCACTGCCATCTCTCCTAAACATCTCCATTCCTCCACAGGTATGTCATCTGGACCAACCGCCTTTCCATTCTCCATCCTCTTCAAAGCTGCTCGGACTTCCGCTTTGCTAATCCATGGGACTTCCTTGTTCACCATCTTTCTTTCATCCATCCTCCTCTCGCTCTCATTTTCTTTATTCATCAGCTCTTCAAAGTACTCCTTCCTCCTTCTAAACACACTTTCGTCACTTGTTAGTACATTACCATTTCTGTCCTTAATAAACCTAACCTCCTGTCTACTTTCTTCATCTTACTGACTATCCTTTTACTTTGCTAACCTCTTCCTTTGAATACTTTCCTGTACCTCTTCATTCCACCACCAAGGCTCTTTGTCTTCCTTCCTCTGTCCACTGGATACACCACATATCTTTCTACCTGTTTCCCTCAATACTTTTGCTGTACTTTCCCAGTCATCTGGTAATTCTTCCCTACCACCCAGAGCCTGCATCAACTCCTCCCTGAACTCTGTGCGACTTTGTCCCTTCTGTCACTTCCTTCACTTAATCTTTGGCTCTGCCTTAACTGTTTCCCTCTTCTTGCTCTCCATAGTCATCCTACAGACTACCATCCGATGCTGTCTAGCTACATTCTCCCCTGCCACCACCTTGTAGTCTCCTCTCTTTCAGATTTCTCCTTCTGCATAAGATGTAGTCCCCCTGTGTGCACCTTCCTCCACTCTTGTAAGTCACCCTATGTTCCTCTCTCTTCTTAAAGTATGTGTTCATCACAGCCATTTCCATCATTTTAGCAAACTCTAGAACCATCTGTCCTTCCACATTTCTTCTTAAGACCATACTTAACCAGAACCTCCTCATTACCTCTGTTCCCTTCACCTACATGTCCATGAAAGTCTGCTCCAATCACCACTCTCTCCCCCTGGGAACACTCTCTACCACTTCATCCAACTTAATCCAGAATTCCTCTTTCTCTTCTACCTGACATCCAACTTGTGGGGCAAACGTACTGACAACATTCAAAATCACACCTTTGACTTCTAGCTTCAAACTCATGATCCTGTCTGACTCCCTCTTTACCTACTGAACACTCTTCACATAATCTTGCTTTAAGATTACTCCTACTCCATTTCTCTTCCTATCTACGCCATAATAGATCAGTTTAAATCCACCTCGAATGTTCCTAGCCTTGCTTCTCTTCCATCTGGTTTCTTAAACACACAGTATATCTGCTTTTCTTCTCTCCATCATATCAGCCAACTCTTTGCCTTTACCAGTCCAGTCATAGTCCCTACATTTAAAGTCCCTACTCTCACCTCCACACTTATACCTTTCCTTTTCTCTCTCTTCCTCCAAACATGCCTTCCTTCTCTCCTCCTCCTCGATCTTTGACCAACAGTGTGATGTGGGGTTTTATTATGAAAAGCGGTGTAGTGGCAGACACTTCCTTTTCCGCCACTGCACCGCCTCTATAAATACCAGCAGGCATCTTCATCCGGCTTCTTTGCCGATGCCCTGCCTGGTGGCTGTGTACTGTGTTGCCAACCCAAATAAAGCTGAGTTCTACTGTGCACCTGGCCTCATCATTTGGGAAGTAATTCCATACATAACATTTTGATGTCAAGAATAAGAAATGGAGGCATGCGCTTCACTGCTTCGGCCCTTCCTGGAGCTCCTGGGTGAACCACCTGTGCCCTGGCCGAGATGGTTTGCCGCCTTTCAGGACTACATCGCGGCGCTCAACCTGGGTAAGTTAGATAAACTGAGGGCATGTGTGCTTCTGGTGCATAATTTGGGGTTTGAGGGCCAGCGTATCCTACATACACTCAGAGCTAATGACTCCTATGAGGATGTGGTCAAGTTGTTAGCACACCATTTCCACACCCCAGACAATGTCATCGTCCGGAGGATTCGGTTCTGACAACGACACCAGCAAGTGGGTGAGCCCGTCCGCCAGTTTGTCGCTGACGTGCAGCAGCTGGCTAGCGGGTGTTGTTTCGGGCCGTTGGAGGAAGGAATGGTATGTGACCAGCTGGCGGAGCACACAACCAGCAGTGCTTTACGAGCTAGGCTGCTCTCGGCACTGAGTGACCTGACATCATCAAAGGCTGTCGAGCTAGCCCTCCAAGTGGAGACTGCAGACAAGCTAGCTTTGGAGCTAAAGTGGCGCCAATCACAACGGCAGCTGGGGCCTATCACTGCAGCATTAGTAGCAGAACCTGACAGCGAGGTTAGCCCGACCGGCGACAACGTTTAAACCAATGCTATCAACTTGAGGTCTGAGCCGAGAAAACCCTTGTGTATGGGTTGTGGGTCCGCGAAGCACCAACACAAGGCTAGGAAATGCCCAGCTAGAGGGAAGCACTGTGGCAAGTGTGGACGCTTGAACCATTATGCCAGAGTGTGTCGTATGTCCGAGCCAGAGAGTCCACGGAGAAAAACAACTTCACTCGCCCTGACAGCTGTCCATGCAGTGTCCCCGAGTACCAATAGGTTCAAGTTCTGCGAGGTGACGCTGGATGGTGAGGAGGTACCGCTGCTGATCGACACGGGGGAGGAGGGATCATTATTGAATTGGGCCACAGTGAGGACATTTTTCCCCCACTATAAAATAAGAGCTAAGCCAGCGCCGCTCTATGGTTATGGAGGTGGCAGACTGCTCATGGTTGGAGCATTGGAGTTAACATCTCGGTACAAGTCGCCGGTGATGGCTGACAGCACGTTTCAAGTGACGGCCAAAGGCGACAACATCATGGGCTGTGACCTGTTTTATGGACTGGGGTTCACCATTAGAGATGACGCTGGAGAAGAATGGACTTGTGGCCAGCAGAACCGCCCGATTCCGGTGGTGGAGGATGACGCGGTGTGGGGAGAAGATTTATCGGACACCACGGCGGTCAAGCATGACCAGCCTCACTCAGGCTTAACACAGGATGGTTTCAGTGCCGGCGCTCGGGGTATGGTAGGAGACAGTACCGAGCATGACGGCGAGGTGCCTGGGTTGGCAAGTGACGTCAACGAGCGAGCCTCAGTTTCCTCTGGAGCTCAGCCACAGTGAGCTGGAGGATCTGGAGCTACAACGGCGACTGCTGCAGCAGCTTTACAAGGATTCGGGGCCAGACCGACCGTCACGGAGGGATCGATTGCCAATTAACAACACTGCAGGCCGAGCAGAGCTCCGCTGAGATTTGCGAACTGGATTTGTAGGGAGAGACGTCCATGGCGGATGTGGTCCAAACAATAATCAAGGAGTTACCAGGAGTTGCTGCACATCGTGACTAAGAGGGGCACAGCCTACTTCCAGCTGTCGAACGGCTCGTGGAGACACGCCAATGAGCTGCGGCGTGCTCGGGAGGAGGCTTCAGATGTTGGGTCCAGACGAGAGAGATGGTTGATGGCAAAGAGAAGAGGCGCTCTCATCTATGAGGTCAGCTGCGATCCTGGAGGCATGCCGCTTTCAGGGGCAGGTCTACTGAGGGGCTGCCTGGGACCCCCCACAAGCTAGTTCTACCCCTTTCTGCCAAATGGACAGTGATGTGAGTTTGTGAAATAAAAAAATAAAGCTCCAACGTTATAATGTTTGTATGTTTGCATGTGTTTAAAAAAAAATCTTACTGGCTGTATTTGGGAGCATTTGCAGATTCTTGCTGCATGTTGATATGGTGTTAGAAGACAAACCGTGTGTGTGTGTGTGTGTAGTTTATAGATATACCATGGGTTTATAGATATACCGTGTGTGTGTGTATCCCATTTACACAGGGTGCATGTGAAGTGCCTAGTGCAGTAGTATAGTAACGTAGAGATGTTTGTAGATAGTGCATGTTGCATGGCATATGTTGCATGTTGCTTTCTGCTTGCTGCTCTGCTTACAGCTACCGCCACCAGCTAGCCCCCATCGGGGGTGAAAAGAGGAGCCGAGTGCGTAAGTTTCCTCCTGCTGGTACATAGCCTCTCCACCACCAAGACCCCTGCAGTGCCTCCTCGTGGCCACACATGGTAACTGGGTACCCTGTGGTCCCAGGCTAAACTGGAGGGGATCTCGGAGCAGCAGGGGGCCCCAGAGACGCGGCCTGCCCCAACTATGGGTAAATAGCACCACTGCCTTGTGGGTAATCTATTAAGATGAAGGCTAAGGGAGCAACCCCTGACAGAAAAGCAATGTGCTGGTGGTGCGCAAAAGGCAGGACTTAAAAGACCAAGGACCCGGCAGCCTCCTGCAGCCATGTTGAGGGACTGGTCGTCATGGGCTTACCCACGCCACCGGATTTACCTCATCATCATGAAGACAGTGCTATTGGGAAGAGCGCGCCCCCTACGGCACTCTAAATAATTCAATGCGCGGGTGTCTACCTCTGACCATGGTGGGCCTTACCTTCCTGGACAACAGGACATGTGGGTCCAGGATAGGACTACACAGCCATCAAAGGACTCACCGTTAGAAGTGGACGTCATCATCGGACTCGATGGACAACCGCAAGCAAGAAGTATAGATATTCTATGGCGCATATTTAGGGCGCATATATGGCATTCATATTCACCCACATATACCTAGTAGGCATGACGGTGCATATTCTGGAAGCTTCACGTCTCAATGGCCAAAGAGGACCTGACCCTGCAGAGACCTACGGGAGGTGTGAAGTTGGTCTTTTAGGAGACGGGAAGTGGGAGAGAATGTCCCAGCAGGAGCCCCGGAGGCTAGAAGGATGAGAGAGACAATGGAGACGCCAAGGAGCCTCGGGGGCTGTATGTTTACTCAAGGACTGTGGGTTGGGGGTGTGTTATTTGATGTTTGATGTTGGGGGTTTTGTGTCTTTGGAGGGTATAAGAACTGTGAAGGATGATTGTTCTACCTCTTTTCTGAGATTCTGTTCTTGTTGGAGGATGTGACCTCTCAATAAACCAACCCTGAGAAATAAACTCAGTCTCGTTTGTGAAAGGCATCCTCTACACTGGTGACCTACGACAAACTATGGCCGGTGGCGACGATTTTCCCGCACCGGACTCTTCAGGAGCCAACCGGGTTAACGCAGCTACCACACTACAGCTGCCCGATTTCTGGCAACATAACCTGCGCTCCTGGTTTACCACTGTGGAGGCGCAGTTCCACCTTCGGGGAATCTCAGCGGACGCAACGAGGTTCTACCATGTCGTCGCGAAGCTGGACAGCCTCACAGTGCAGCGGGTGGAGAGCCTGACCAACCACCCGCCCCAGGACGACAAGTATGGCGCACTGAAAGCCGCCCTCATTCGAGCTTTCACTCCCTCGCAGGGAGAGCGAGCAGAGAGACTTCTGGCGCTGACTGAAGGGGAAGCAGACAGGCCGGCAGATCTGATGGCGAGGATGATGAACCTGAGAGGCGAAGATGATGACAGTTTTATCGTCGCCCACCTCTTTCTCAGAACACTACCGCCAGCAGTGAGAGTCACCCTGGCCAGCTCACAGCTGCTCAATGACCGCGACTACCACGGGCTGGGCCAGGAGGCGCAGCGGCTCGTCAACGCCCATAGATGACACGCAGCCACAACGGCGGCAACGCAGCTGAACGCACCCCCGTGAGACGAGGGGAGACCAGAGGCCGCAGCACCGGACCCACTGACGTCAGTAGCGGCAGAGACCAGGAGAAGTGGAGCGGACGGCACCCTCTGCTTTTACCATCGACGTTTCGCCGAGAGGGCGCGCAGATGCATCCCACCGTGCCGATACAAGCGCCAGGGAAACGCCAAGACCGAGAGTCGTAGCAGCTGCTGCTCTCGGCGCGAAGAACAAGCTGCTTTTCGTGACGGACGCAAATTCAGGGAAGGATTTCCTGGTGGACACAGGCTCCCAGCTGAGTTTTGTCAAGCCATCCTACGCAGATCTGCTGGCACCTTCCAGCGGACCCCTGGTGCTAGCGGCAAATGGCTCGACGATCAAAACCTATGGGGAGAAGACGCTCCTTCTATCCTTCCATGGGCGCACCTTCGAGTGGACGTTCGTCGTAGCTGCAGTTAGCAACAACATGTTAGGTGCTGATTTTTTATGCTCAAACAGTTTATTAGTTGATCTTACTAATAGACGTATGGTAAATGCACTTTCCACTCTATCTCCTGTACAGCTCGGGTGGCCCCGCCTTCTGCACATCCTAATGTCACAGCTGCGGGTGGTAAGTTTCATGCACTACTCAATCAGTTCCCAGCACTCACGGTCCCAACATTTTCAGCGTCAATAGCTAAACACGGGGTCGAGCACTTCATAACTACCTCCGGCCCCGTTGTTTTTGCAAAAGCTCGGCGCTTGGACCCAGCTAAACTGGCCATCACGCGCGAGGAATTCGCCAACTTGGAAAAACTGGGCATTGTTAGACGCTCTAACAGCCCTTGGTCGTCACCCCTGCATATGGTCCCCAAGGCTGACGGCTCGTGGCGGCCTTGCGGTGATTTCCGCAGATTAAATAATGCTTCAGCACACGACCGCTACCCGATTCCGCACATCCAGGATTTTTCGGCACATTTGGCGGGGGCGCGCATCTTTTCCAAAATAGATTTGGTGCGCGGTTATCACCAAGTCCCAGTCCGCGCTCAAGACATACCCAAAACGGCAGTAATAACCCCCTTTGGGCTTTTCAAGTTTTTGCGCATGCCTTTTGGCCTCAGAGGCGCTGCACAGACGTTCCAACGCATGATGGATGCGGTGTTGCGTGGCCTCCCTTTCGTGTTCGCCTATTTGGATGATATTTTGGTAGCCAGTGCATCCAAAGTTGAACACGAACGCCACCTCACAGCGGTTTTTCAGAGGCTGACAGAGCATGGGCTGATAATTAACCCAGCGAAATGTCAATTTGGGGTAGCGCAAATCGATTTTTTGGGCCACCGCGTTTCTCCAGAAGGAGCGGTCCCGCTGCCTGATAAAGTACGCGCGATAACGGAGTTTCCCCAGCCGCAGACAGTTAAAGCATTGCAAGAATTTTGGGGGATGGTCAATTTTTATAACAGTTTCCTCCCCAGCGCGGCACAGCTCATGCACCCACTGTACGCGGCACTAAAGAAACAAAAACCTGCAAATAAGGTCGAGTGGTCCCCGGAACGGGAGCGCGCTTTCTCCCAGGTCAAGTCGGCCCTGGCGAACGCCGTGCTGTTGGCACACCCTGTGCCAGCAGCTCGCATGGCACTAACCACGGACGCTTCCGACGTAGCAGTGGGGGCGGTTGTCGAGCAACTGGTAGCAGGGAGCTGGCAACCGCTTGCGTTTTTCAGCAAAACATTGCGCGATAACGAGCGGAAAAACAACGCGTTCGATAGGGAGCTTTTAGCCCTGCATCTGGCCATCCGCCACTTCCAGTTCTGGCTGGAAGGGCGCCGTTTCACCGTGTTTGTAGACCACAAACCATTAACATTTGCAATGGCCAAGATTTCAGAACCGTGGTCGGGCCGACAGCAGAGACAGCTGGCCTCAATTTCAGAGTTTACCACCGACATTCAACATGTGGCGGGCAAACACAATGTAGTGGCAGATTGCCTCTCGCGCGCAGTTGCAACGCCAGGCCCCCAGGGGGCAGACACGGTGGCCATGGACACGGGCCAGGCTTGCGGCGCAGAAGCGCTCGCAGCCCCGGTCTGCGTAGGCTTAGATTATGCAGCCATGGCCGCCGAGCAGGTTAGCGATGAGGATGTGCGCGTGCTCCAGTCTGGGCCAACAGGGCTAAGGCTGGAGCACAGGGTGCTTCAGACAGGTATGCCTCCTCTAATCTGTGATATCTCCACGGGGCGCCCCCGCCCCGTGGTCCCAGCTGTGTGGCGCCACCGCGTTTTTGATTTAATCCATTCGCTGGCACATCCGGGAGTTCGCACATCGATCAAAATGGTGGGAGAAAAATTTGTTTGGCCGGGGCTGCGTAAACAGGTCAAAGAGTGGGCCGCAGCCTGCGCAGCGTGTCAAAGAGCAAAGATACCCAAGCACACGCGGGCCCCCTTAGAACCTTTTCACATCCTGGCCAAACGCTTCGACCACGTGCATATCGACTTGGTGGGACCCCTCCCGCTGTCGCAAGGTTTCACACACCTTCTAACCATGGTAGACCGCACAACGCGCTGGCCAGAAGCGGTCCCCCTGGCGTCAACTACAGCAGCAGACGTGGCGTGCGCGTTTTTAACGGCTTGGGTCGTGCGTTTTGGAGTCCCGTCAGACATAACATCTGACAGGGGGCCCCAATTCGTTTCCGAGCTCTGGTCATCCATGGCCCTCAGTCTGGGGGTGAAACTTCACCGCACTACTGCTTATATAACCCTCAGGCCAATGGTTTGTGCGAACGCTTTCACCGGTCATTGAAAGCAGCCCTCAGAGCGGCTCTCACGGACACAAAGTGGGTTGATAAACTTCCATGGGTTTTATTAGGGTTGCGTTCAGCACCTAAGGAAGATTTGCAAGCCTCTCCGGCTGAGCTAGTTTTTGCCCAACCCCTCCGGTTACCGGGCAAATTCCTTCCAGAGAACCCTGCACCAAATCGCCCACCCGCTCAGCTGCTGCAGAGCGACGCGGGATCAAACACCCTCCCCGGCCCAGTTCATCACAGTTTCCCACGCGTTTTTGTGCCTAAAGCCTTAAAGAATGCAGAATTTGTCTTTGTCAGACACGACGCTCAGAGGCCAGGTTTAAGGCCGCCTTATGATGGACCGTTCAGAGTGTTGGAAACTCGGGAAAAACATTTTTTGCACGATTTGGGTGACAGGAGGGAATTAGTCTGCATTAACAGACTCAAACCCGCTTTTGTGTTGGCTGATGAACAAGTGCAGTTAGCCAGGGCCCCCCGTCGCGGCAGGCCACCGGGGAGACACTCTTCTAAGCTTTCACAAGGATGTGCTAACGACTCTGATCCACAGATGCAAGAAACAGCTACAGGCAGATCGAAACCTGCTTACAGCAGATATGGCAGGAGGTTGAAGCCCAAGCAGTTGGAAGTGTGATATGTTGTGCCATTTTGCTGTTCTGTGTGATATGACATGTTTCTATGCATTTTGGTGTGTACTTTGTCCTTATTTAGACGTTTGGGGGGGTTATATGGCGCATATTTAGGGCGCATATATGGCATTCATATTCACCCACATATACCTAGTAGGCATGACGGTGCATATTCTGGAAGCTTCATGTCTCAATGGCCAAAGAGGACCTGACCCTGCAGAGACCTGCGGGAGGTGTGAAGTTGGTCTTTTAGGAGATGGGAAGTGGGAGAGAATGTCCCAGCAGGAGCCCCGGAGGCTAGAAGGATCCATCCATCCATCCATCTTCTACCGCTTAATCCTTTCGGGTCGCGGGGGGCTGGAGCCTATCCCAGCATCTTTGGGCGAGAGGCAGGGTACACCCTGGACAGATCGCCAGTCCATCGCAGGGCCAACACAGAGAGACACACAACCCTTCACTCTCACATCCATACCTAAGGACAATTTAGAATCCCCAGTTTTGATGCCAATTAACCTAACTTGCATGTTTTTGGCATGTGGGAAGAAACCGGAGTGCCCGGAGTAAGCCCACGCAGACACGGGGAGAACATGCAAACTCCACACAGAAGGGTCACCGATGGTCTGGGGGTGGGATTGAACCCACGATGGTCAAAGGTGGAATCGATCCCATGACCTTCTTGCTGTGCTGCCACTGTGCTAACCACTGTGCCACCGTGATGAGAGAGAGGATGAGAGAGACAATGGAGACGCCAAGGAGCCTCGGGGGCTGTATGTTTACTCAAGGACTGTGGGTTGGGGGTGTGTTATTTGATGTTTGATGTTGGGGGTTTTGTGTCTTTGGAGGGTATAAGAACTGTGAAGGATGATTGTTCTACCTCTTCTTCTGAGATTCTGTTCTTGTTGGAGGATGTGACCTCTCAATAAACCAACCCTGAGAAATAATCTCAGTCTCGTTTGTGAAAGGCATCCTCTACAATACCTTTTTTTATTTAACTTTTTGTTCTTATTAAAGACAAAAAAGAAAGGAGATGTTCTCACCTTCTTTACATATTTCGACTGTTCACTGCAGCCTTCGTCAGATGCCTTCTGCCAGATAGGGTCCCCTTGCACCTTTTTTTCTTCTGAACCCTTAAGTGAAATGTGAAGGTAACATTATATAATTTCATTCATACAATATTTTGAAATTTTTTTCTGACGAAGGGTGCAGTGAACAGTCGAAACATGTAAAGAAGGTAAAAACATCTCCTTTCAATTTTTGTCTTTAATAAGAACAAAAAGGTAAATAATTTAAAGAAGACAAAATGAACCTGCTTGAGCTATAGATATAATCTTGTTTATGTGTATCTCTCTGTGTGGTTTTAGTTATTAGCACTACTTTATGTTACATACTGTTATTGTTCTGTGCTTTTAGTTTAGGACACATGCCAATGTTCTGGTTTTGATGGACTTTTAGAGGATCACAGGTGGAAGAATAACCCATCTTGCAGTGGGGGGTGGAACGGTAGTCCACTTGTCCCCCCTAGCGTAGGTTTGTTGTGTGTATGTGATAGGCCCTTTAGTAATTTTGGTTCTAGTTTTAGTGTGTGATTCAGGTCCTAAATTTGAGAGGGTCTCAATTGTATGTAAGGTTTTGGACTTTCTGCGGGTGGGGGGGGGGTGATTTGGGGTTTTATTATGAAGAGCAGTGTAGTGGTGGCCACTTCCTTTTCCACCATTGCACCGCCTCTATAAATACCAGCGGGCATCTTCATCTGGCCTCTTTGCTGATGCCCTGCCTGGTGGCTGTGTACAGTGTTGCCAACCCAAATAAAGCTGAGTTCTACTGTGTACCCGGCCTTGTCATTTGGGAGGTAATTCCATACATAACAAACAGTAGCCCAATTTCCGCCAGCAGCCTGTCAGTTAACAGCACACCGGTGGTCGTTGTTAACCCGGGCCTTGACTATTTATTTATTTAGCGAATGCAAAGTCCTTAAGCCAAGCAGTTGCCTCCTGGTTTGCTGTATGGAGGGTGTGTAATCCTCCTTCCAGTCTTTGGAGCGGGCAAGCCTCTATGATGTGTTCCATTGTTTGCTCCTCTCCACATGCGCACAGTGGGCTAGGGCTACTGCCCCATCTGTGAAGGCTGGCCAAGCAGGGGCCATGTCCAGTCCTGAAGCGATTGAGTGTAGACCACTGTCTCCTTGGGAGGTTGGTGCCCGGGACCTGTTGGTTGGGGTTTATCACCAGCTGTTTGTTTGGGACCTCCTTGGTCTCCCATTCCTCTTGCCAAGCTGTCTGGATGGTAAAGTCAGCTGGGGGAGGGTTTTTCCAAATCGGCCGTCTGGATGAAAGTCGGGCAGTGGGTGGGGTGTAGATATCTGCATGGATTGGTAAGTGAGGAGAATCTTTAACTTTTTGGAGCATCCTTCGAGTTAATACTGCTCGCCGGATGTGTGGAGGGGCTATGTTTGACAGTACAGAGAGCCAGGGGAGTGGTGTTGAGCGGATTGTTCCAGTTATAGTTCTCATGGTTGAGTTGAGCTGGGTGTCTACATGGTGTGTGTAAGATGACCTGGACCAGACAGGGGCACAATATTCTGCTACAGAGTATGAAAGGGCCAGTGCTGAGGTGCGCAGGGTGGAGACTGCCGCCCCCCATTTTGCACCAGCGAGCTTGCAGAGCAGATTGTTTCGTACCTTCACCTTAGCAGCTGTCCCCTTTAGATGTTCCTTGAAGGATAAGGTCCTATCAAGGGTCACTCCAAGATAAGTTGGATTTGGGGCATGCTTAAGCTTGAGTCCGCTCAGGTGGATGTTTAGTTCTCTGGCAGCTTTTGCATTGTGGAGATGGAATACACTGGAGACAGTTTTTGCTGGGCTTGGTTTTAGGCGCCAGATTTTGCAGAACTGGTCCAGTTTGGCAAGATCTTCCGTGAGCACCCGTTCCAGTGGTTCAAAGTCTGGTGCTTGGAATGCCAAACAGATGTTTGGCATTCGGGCCTTGACTGATCCGGTATGAAAGCCTCATTCGTCATGATCCACATGTTTGATTTGGCAAAGGTTTTACGTCGGCTGCCTTTCCTGACACAACCCCCCTATTTACCCAGGCTTGGGACCGGCACTAGGAGTACACTGGCTTGTACACCTCCTGTGGCTGGGTTAAACTGTTGACTGTGTTAACTTTTTATGCAAGTGGAAGAAGCTCTCCTCAAAATGGGCTGTTTTACAGCATATTGCTTTAAATGCCAGTTAGCCCCAGTTCATCACGCATGCCCTCTTTTATCATTTCCCTGAGATATTCTTTTTGGAGGATGCCATGTTTGAGGCTAATGCTAGCTTTTAGCTTTGCTTGTTGCAGTTAGTCGAATAGTGTGAGCACTCTAACTGTAGATTGATCTAGCTCAATGGCTACAATTTACAAAAAGAGCTAAAAAAAATCCTTGACCATGCCGATTTATGTAGCAACATTAATAGTGCTAGCAGTGGCACTGCTATTAGCATCGCAAAGTTAAAGTGTCAGGATAAACCCACAAACATGACTTTTTACTGAACAGAACCCTTATAAGTCACTGACTGCACTTTGCCTCCATGCTGACAGCTCCCACAGGTAATTTTCTTTAATTAATTAATTATGCAAGCGTCATTCATGAATCATCTTTTGCAGCCTTTCTCAGAACAGTTTGTTTCAGTGCATGGATCTTTAAATGCCCAAGAACCACAGTTAACTCCGTCTCTTGTGTCACTATTGCTACTGTTAGTTGGTTAGTTCCTAGCTCGGGTAGCAATCCTGAGCCAACTAATGTATATCGTTTCAGTGGTCAATAGGATATGGTCGGTCCCTGCAGTACAATTGATAGTTTTAGTATGACGTCACATGCCGGACATGTTGGAGGTGAAGCCTCAGCAGAAAAATATTATAAATATAGTGAACAATTGTGCTGTCATTGGTTGTATGAACACTGGTAGGAGGGACAAACTGATATGTACATTTAAGCCACAGTAACCGTACAAAACAATCTTCCGACCAAGTTTCGCAGAGCTACTTTTAGCAGCTAAATATTAGCTCATAATTTTGACCACCCCAAGTTGAAAAGACAAAACCCACTCGCCCTGCCTTCATACAAAGATCTCCATGGCATGCTCAGAGCTCGGCACGGTCACACACTTGATCGTGTTCACGCTCTTTCTCTGAGTCAACAATGTGGACTCAGCTTTGTAGTCCGCCTCTCCATACACCAGCAGGGTGATAGTGTCACCAGAGGAGTGCACTGCTGTGCCACGGTGCCAAAAAACTCGCCTCTGAGTCAGGGTCCCGCTTCTCAGTTAAAACTAATTTGTCATTGTAACACTGTCTAGAGTCATTATCAAGAGGTTCACTTTAAGTTTCGGAGGTTTCCACACTTTTTTGCTCCATTGCGTAAGTGAACAAACGGCAGCCATGTTGGAGGAGATCCCCCTAGAAATCACGTGAATGAAAACTATCGATAAGCACAGAAACATTTGTGACTGAGGGGCTAAACTGCTAGCTTCAGCTCACTGGCTTGAGTCTCGGATTGTGAAAATAATGCTGATGGTTCGTCAGTACCATTGAGAGTGCCTCCCAGTGGCCTTGGATAAGTATCATCGTATAAAAGTGACAGTGCCTTGTACTCTCTGATCAACTCTTCTTCTGCTGCGTTACCAGAGGAGGATTTGGCAGGATACCAACCCTGAGTAATTTCTTGTAGATGTGCAACTTTTTTTCTCATGGATTTGCAACATTTTTCTCAAAAATTTCTTTTTTTATATTAATTAGCAACCTTTTTCTTACAAAAATTTATTTTTTTCATAAATTTGCAAATTTTTTTGTAAATTTGTAACTTTTTCTTGTAAATGTTTACATTTTTTCCTCATAAATTTGCAACTTTTTTCTGCAAATTTGCATTATTTTTCCTTATCCACCTTATTCCTTGGCCCCATGATGCCTTGCATGAATTATGGGCGCAACTTCTGGTACTAGTTTAGAACATATGGTTGTCAAAGAAACGGGACACTTTTCCTTGTTAAAAAACAATGAATTCAGCACCAAAAATGTGGGAACACGGCCTTTTGCACCTCAAAAACAGTAATATAATCATACCACTTCCCATGACTATGGAGGGATGAGAAGATGACCTTAAAAAGTGACCTCGCAGACAGTAGCTCCGTTTGTTAGCGCCACTGCTAAGATGCTAACGCTGTAAACAAATAAAAGCTCTGAGATACAGTGATCCCTCGCTACTTCGCGCTTCACCTTTCACGCCCTCAGTGCATCGCGGATTTTTCAAAAATATTCATCAAAAATTCAAAATTGAGAAATAATGGGCGGGCACTAGCAGAAGGCAGGGAGACTACATTAGACCATCAGGTATCAACACGGAGAGCCGCACAAGTCAAAAAATCCACCTCTCTGTTCGCTGTTCTCGTGTTGGCTCGGCTCGGAAATCTCGCAAGCTGATTGGCCGAGACGTTTCACCCACCTCCTCTCCCTGCCGAGTGCCCATGAAGGGGAAGGAAGACCGCATTCATTGCTCTTTATCGCTCGTGTTACGTAGTCTCGCCGCGTGGAACTTTTTGCTGTTCTCTTAAGATAAGATAAGATAAGATAAGATAAGATAAGCCTTTATTAGTCCCACAACGGGGAAATTCCAGGATTGCAACAGCACAGGGATAGCAACACTCAGAGCAACAATCAGAAGGCAAGAAAAAAAAAACAAGCAAGCAAGAGCAGCTAATAAACATATGTACGTATTACTATAAAATATATATATATACACACACACACAGACACACAGTGCAGAGCATTGTAAACTGGGGAGGGTACCACAGCTGTGGAAAACATCTTGTGTGGTACCTGTACCAAAAACTTCCCACCCCAAAGACCTGAACAGCTACAGACCGGTGGCCTTGACGTCCCACTTGATGAAGACCCTGGAGAGACTGCTCCTTGCTCACCTCCGCCCCCTGGTGGAACCAGCGATGGATCCACTCCAGTTCGCCTACCAGCATGGCATTGGGGTGGAGGATGCGGTGATCTTCCTCCTTCACCGTTCTCTGTCCCACCTGGAGAAGCCCGGGAATATGGTGAGGATCATGTTCTTTGACTTCTCCAGTGCTTTCAACACCATCCAACACTCTTGTGCCATTTTGTGCGAAATAGTCTTCCCGTCGAGCCACTACGCCGCCTCCTGCAGCTTCTCCAGCTCTATCGGAAGCTGCCCTCGACGATCCTGCGCTTCTAGCACCTGACGATGAGGCGTCACCTGAGGAGCAGTAAAGCTCTCATTAACCTGTGAAGTAAATCATCTTCATCTTGAGTTACGTATCTTGTTATAAGAATAAAAGAGTTCTAAAAACATATTTATGTACACTTTATTTACATCTACGTATGTATGTACACTTACATACACACACACGTATCATATGAGAGAGAGAGAGTGAGAGAATGAACGTACGTATTATTTATGGGATGACGTCATTAGGGGTGACGCTACTTCGCGGTTTTTCACTTTTCGCGGTCGGTTCTGGAACCCATTAACCGCGATAAGTGAGGGATCACTGTATATCAATGTCTCCACCGCAATAAAATCAGCTGCATTTTGTTAAAATATGTTGGACATAATCAAATTTACCTTAGAGCAGACATACGTCACAACACCGTGCTTGGCTATCATGGTATATACAGACAGCTGCAGCCGTTCGTTTTACACCAAAATTAAAATGCTCATGCTGCTGTCATGCCATAAATGCTTGTTATTTAACTTAACATGTACAGACATTTTCTGACAATTGTTCAGAATTTTACTGACCTATATTTTGTGATAATTTAAAAATTAATGCAATGCTGTACATGCTGAAGTCCATATCATTCCAAGGCAGTGCAATGAATGCAAAACAACCCCTAAAAACTGTTTGATATCTTTCTTAAATCATTAAGCCTTAGGAAGCAAATTGTTACTGTTTTTTATTTATTATTTTACTTCATGCAGCCTTCATTCTGGTGACCTGTATAACACATAAACGTCAGATCTGTGACATTCATATAAGTGAAAACATACCTGGTGGTGTTGTGTCTGTCCTGTGTCTGTACCACCGATCACAGTGTATGATCTACGCGTTGCTGTTGAGAAGCCTCCATTTATACAGTCTATGGCACAACCACGAACACCAGCAACAAGTACCAGAACTACGCCAAAACATTCAAAGAATACAAAAACTACAAGTGCTGAAATTAGCTGCCACTTGAGTGCAAAACACGTATATGGACTATACATTAAAATGAATTTGAAAAACTTTTAAAAACGCTATTTTAAATGCCCCCTGCTACTCCACTCTTACTGACTGATTTAACACTAGGTCAGCCGAAACCGGAAGCTCCACCCCTAATTGTTCCTACAGTGGCACCCCCAGGAATAAGGTGGATAAATTCGCAATTTTTTTTCAGCTAAATTTGCAACTTTTTTTCTCATAAATTTGTGACCTTTTTCAAACATTTGCAACTGTTTTCTCATAAATGCAAAGTGAAAATTGTTTTCCTGTAAATCTGCATTTTTTTCTGTAAATGTTCAACTTTTTTCTCATAGATTTACTACTTTTTTCCTTAAAAATTGGTGACTTTTTCTCATCAATTTGAAACTTTTTTCTGCAAATTTTCAACTTTTTTCTCCTAAATTTGCGTTTTTTTTCTTTCCCAACATCCATCCATCCATCCATCCATCCATCCATCTTTTTTCGCTTAATTCTTTTTGGGTCGCTGGGTGGGGGGGGGAGCAAACAAGTGGCCCCCCCATTCACTCACCATTCACTCTTGCAGTCATATCAAAGGACAATTTAGAATCCCCAGTTTGATGCCAATTAACCTAACTTGCATGTTTTTGGCATGTGGGAGGAAACCGCAGAAATCCCGAGTAAACCCACGCAGACACGGGGAGACCATACAAACTCCACACAGATCACTGTTGGTCGGGGGCTGGGATCGGACCCAGGATCCCCTAGCTAAGGGTGAGTTGCTGTGCTGTGTTATGTCCATAACCAACACTCCAATAATGAGGCTGAAGATGCAGTCGAACGGAACTTTATTAAACAGACTCACAGAACCTAAGGCGCTCCCGTCAAGGCAGAGTCACTGGTCATAAAAGAGACCGTGCCTCTTCCTGGTAGACCTTTTATACCCTGGGTGACGGCAGAACCAGAAAGGTGTAGCCGTCACCCATTACGCACACAATAATAATCATAATTAATACGTCACGTGCTGCCACAGTGCTAACCACTCCGCCACCGCGCTGCCCCCAAGCATAGATGAGTTAAGAATTTGAAAAAAAAGAAGAAATGATTTCTTTGTTTAAGAATAACTGTAAAGCAGATGCTTTTGTTCTTTTTCAACAAAATAGACCTTCAGTGGCTCCTTGATTGAGTAAGTCAAGCTATAATAGAGTATGCCATTGTGGACCCTCCCCGTGACCGTACAGGTAATAGCCGGGCCATGGGAGACTGGCTGAATTGTTTTCTGAATGACTTTTGCCGGGATGGATTGTCAATTTATTTCCAGTTTAAAGTCCTGACCCTCAATTTCACCGCACACAACCATCAGAGCCTACTCTCTCCTCTTCTTTAAATAGAGACCCAGCAGGCTGGGCTGCAATCAGCTGTAGCCTGTGTGGACACTGAGGGTTTTAATCAACCTTCACTGGCAAAAAAAAGGAACTATAATGGGGGGGCCTTCATAAGAGAGGCAATTCCATGTCTTCAAACAGCGCCTTACAAAACCATCTAAAGGTGCAGTTTTGCACGTTTCGTGAGGCTGTTAAATTACTGACAAAAAGAGATTCAGTCAGCTGAAATTATGTCTCATAAAGTCTCAACTCCAGAGAGAACTAATCATCTATCAGAGGGCTGACTCAGGTGAAAATTAGTTTTTGCTCTGCTCCATTTGGTGAAATACTTCGTACCTGTTTTTTTTTTTTTTTTTTTTTACCTTGGGGAATTCTGTGTGTTGTTAGAATTTTTTTCTTTCTTCCCCCTGCTGATAGAAAGCATTGATTCATACTTGGTATCATAAAACCCAAAATAATAAAAAGAATTAAGGTTTGGAAATGACTACTTTCTTAATTCTATAACCAATTCAATTTTATTTACTGCATATTGTGCCATTTCACAACAACAGTTATCTCATAGCACTTTCAAATTGTAGGGAAAAACCCCACAACTACAGAAACACCTCAGCAATCAGGCGATCCACTGTGGGCAAGAACTTGGCAACGGTGGAGAGGAAAGCTCCCTTTCAGCAGGAAGAAACATCCATCAGAACCAGGCACAGGGAGGGGCAGTGATCTGCTGTGACTGGCTGGAGGGTGAGGGGATAGAGAAGAAGGAGACAAGAACAGACATACAGAGAGCAAACGGCATGACGGCATTTTAGAACAGCCTGATAATTAAGAGTTACAATAATCTAATATAGAACTGACAAAAGCGTGGATTAGTTTCTCAGTATCACTCTGAGACAAGATGTTCCTAATCTTGACAATATTACACAAATGATAAAAAGCAGTCTTAGAAACAAGTTTGATTTGTGAATTAAAGGGCAAATTGTGATCAGAAATAACTCCAAGGTTCCTCACAGAACTGTAAAGAGATAGAGTAACCCCATCCAAACTGTCTGATTTTGGAATGAATTTTTAAGGTTTTTTGGGCCAACTAGAATGACTTCAGTCTTGTCTGAATTTAATACTAATAAATTACAAGTCATCCACACTCTGATTTCCTCAAGACATGCTTCTACTTTAGTTAATTGATTACTGTCATCTGGCTTCACTGACTGTGTCATCTGCATAACAATGGAAATTTATGCAGTGCTTTCTCATAATATTACTTAATAGAAGAATATATACACTAAAAAGGATAGGACCTAACACATAACCTTGTGGAACTCCATGACTAAGCTTTGAATTTGAAGAAAACTCATTATTGACAAGAACAAACTGGAACCTGTTGGATAAATATGATTTAAACCACTGCAAATAAGTTCCTTTAAGTCCAACAAGGTGTTCTTGTTTGACTTACTTTTTAATTACTTGTTAATGAATAAGCTTTACTTATTCATCAACCACCTTTGTTGTTTGACATTTGCATTTTTTTCCCACAAAATGCTACATACTCTGCCCCTACAACAACCTTACATTTTGTTACTTGATAACTGGTGATTGTGATCACAATATTCATAATATCTGCCAAAATGTGTCAGTAACATGGCTTACCATTGAGAATGCCTACCAGCAGCCTTGGATAAATTTCAACTCATAAAACTGAGAGTGTCTTGTGCTCTCTGATCATCTTTTCTGCTGTATTTGCAGAGGAAATCCTAAGTAATTTCTCGCAAATTTTGTCCTCATACATCTGCAATTTTTTTTTTCAAATTTATTGTTTAAAAAAAAATTTGCAACTTTTTTAGAAAATAAAATGTGACTTTTTCCTCATAAACCTGCAATGTTTTTCTTGCAAATTTGTGACTTTTTTTAATCATAAATTTGTAACTTGTTTCTTAAAAATTTGTGACATTTTCTCATAAATCTGCAATTTTTTTCATGGTAAATGCAACTTTTTCTCAAAATTTTTTTGACTTTTTTTCTCACAAATGTGCAACTTTTTTCTTGCAAATTTGCAACTTTTTCTCAGATGTGACTTTTTTCTCATAAATTTGTAACTTTCTTTCTCAAAAACTTACATTTTTTCCCTGTAACTTTTCAACTTTTTTTCTCGTAAATTTGCAGTGCTCATCTGTATGGCGATTAAATTTTTATTCTGTGTAAATAAATTGTTAATTTTTAAATCTGTATGAATACCCCCCACGCTGATAAAAACTAACAAATCGCCTGCTATGTGTATTGCTCATTTTAATTTTAATTATGAGAAACCTGTCATATCCGTAAGACCAAGTCACGTCACAAACCACCTCAATCAAAGCCAGATCAACCCTCCATTAATTTATGTTATCAGTGCGATCCATTTATCCAGTTTAGCCTCCAGTGATATCCTGAGAATAAATTCATCACCACTCCCCTGTGTCAAATTAAACTGCCACACATTATAACACAGAGCTGGCCAACTGTTTACGTCCAATCAGCATTCCAAGTGATCAATGCAAATTATCAGTATGCAAACGTGTGGAAGGACAGACGGCATGGAGGCCGTTTTCACAGCATATAACCTCCTCAATGGGCAAAGCCTTCAAATGGAATAGTCAAACTAGTCATTCAGCAGCAAAATAATTTAGGAGAAAAAGGACAGCAGTGCAATCATTCCAAGAAGTCCAAAGACTAGAGATGGTTGCCAGGCAGCGGGGCCGTCTATTGAGGAAAACCTCATGTGGACTTCAGACAGATTGATTAATCAATTCAGGGCTAAGTGGGAGCGGGAGAAAAGTGACAGCGACCCCAAAAAACTCCTCATCAATAAACATCACTCAGGTTTTGTTCTAGGAAGATGACAGGAAAAGTCATTTTTCATGGATGGAAATCTTCCAAGCAAAGGAGTAAATCAAGGGGGGACTGGGGGACATGCCCTCTCCCAAACCTGGAAAAAGCAGAGAATTGTCCACCCCCAATATCATCATAAACCTTTCTATATAATGTTACTGAACTGAATAAAATGCATTTTAAATACCAATGCTATAATTAATATTTGGGCGGAAAAATTAGCAATTTTTTTTGTAGATTTGATTTTTTCTCTCATAAATTTGCAACCTTTTTCATTTAAATTTGCAGCATTTTTCTTGTTAATTTGCACCTTTTTCTCATTAATTTGCAACTTTTTTCATGTAAATTTGCACATTTTTCTCATTAATTTGCAGCTTTTCATGAAAATTTGCAACTTTTTCTCTTTTATTTGAAACTTTTTTCTTGTAAATTTGCAACTTTTTCTTGTTCATTTGCAACAATTTGGGACTTTTGGGGGAGTAAATTTGCAACTTTTTCTCCTCCCTTTTTCATGTAAATTTGCAACCTTTTTCTCATTAATTTGTAAAAATTATGGACTTTTGGTAAATTTGTAACTTTTTTGCCTTACTTTTTCATGTGACTTTGCAACTTTTTCATGTAAATTTGCAACTAAATTTTGGAACGTTCACATGAAAGCTGGTTAAATTTAGATTCTATGTCATGGTTAATTTTGTTTTTTGTTTGCATAGACCAGGGGTGTCAAAGTTATGGCCTGCGGGTCAAAACCAGTCCACCAAAGTCCAATTTGGTGGACCAAAGATGAATTTGCAAAGTGTGAAAATTAAGTAATAGAATACACAGAGCAGCAATTTTTCAATAAAGTAACTGCTATTCCCAATTTGTCCATTTGGGGTTGCCCAAGAGTAGCAGACACAAAAGTGATCCCCCAATTTACTCTGACTCCACTTGTAGTCCCTTCTCCACCATGACAGTTCGCTAAAAATATGCAACAAGTCTTTTTTTAATGGATGCTGGATCCAGCACACACTGAAATGTCACAGTATTTACTATATTTAATAACTGTTCTTTAAAAATACATTTACCCCCGTGACATTCACCACTGGTTCATTGGGGCTCAGGGGGGAAGGGGGGGGGGGGGGTTGTGCAACAATTCGCTGCCATTTAATGCTGGATGTTTTCACGGCCAGAACCAGTTTTTCTCGTCACAAAATTTTTTGAATATGTTCAAAACAAGAGAAGCTGCCGGCTGATGACAGTCAGCTGCTGTGTCTTGCCAAAAAGTGATGGGCCACCAGAAACTGATCGGCTTGCTGCAGGAGCGTGCCTCGCTTGGCTAAAGCCGTTTCGGCTGCTTTTGAGCAAAGCGGATGTCATTTTTTTGTCCATGCAATGGACATATGCATGGACGTATGCATGGACGTATGCACACATACACATAAGACGATAAAATGTCGCTAATTAGAGATTAGCGACATTTTATCCTGCAGCAACTTTTTATATGTTAAGAAAAGTGTACTGAAATTAACAAAATCCATGTATAACAATGTAAAAGTCAAAGCTTTTCATTCCCATGAATACTAGTGTTTGTGCATTATTTGTATAATATAGTGTATATTGTAAGTAAAATCCATAAAATGTGTGCTTCATCTGTCAAATTTTTTTTAAGGCTCCCAATTTGGATTGAAACATTTTATCTGGCAAAAAAATTACTTGATTTGGTTGTTCAATGTTGAATTGTAAAGATTATAATATAACATGTTCCATCCAACTTTTGAATAGTGTCAAAGGGCTGTTATAGCTTATAAACCTGTTATTTCATCTGCCAAAAATTAGGGGTCTTAATCTGGATTGAAACTCCAGAAATACAGTCATAACTGGTTTATTCATGTGCATGTAAACATGGTCAATGATCATGTTTACATGCACAATAATAAACCAGTTATGATTGGATTTCTGCAATTATCTGATTATTCAAGAGTCCAAGTAAACTGAATAATCCAATAAAGGCCATGTAACTGGGGTCATTAACTCAAGTGGTTTATCCTCCTGTAATCCATTTATTCAGTGCAGGTACACACAAGAAAACTGATTATTGGAATTATCAGTTTATTGCCAGTAATTGGTTTACTGTGATCATGTATCCGGGGTCATTTTTCAAAATACAAACAAGTTCCAGGACTAAACAGTAGACGGCAGTAATGCGATATCTGGTTCCTTAAATGGCATTTGTTTTTATCGTGATTAAGATATTGTTCGTCAGCAGCTTCAGTTCAAAACAGAGCAGAAAAGAAAAAAAATCAGGTTGTTCATACTTTGATGAAGATTCATCATTGAGGTTGTTCATATTTTGCAAAAGATCAATGGTTCAATAAATGTAAAAAATTCATACTATGCTTGTACGTCTTTGTACTAAAACAAACAATGAAGTTTGGAGTTTCCATTAGGTTATTTTGCTATTATTTAACTGGTCCGGCCCATTTGACATTAAATTGTATGTGGCCCCCAAGCTAAAAAGAGTTTGACACCCCTGTTCTAGACAATGACCCCATTTTATTGTATACTGTATATATATAAATAAATAAAGGTGTCCCCCCCACATATTATTGGCTACAATAATGCTTATCGTGTCCCCCTCCATATTTAGTCTTGAGGAAATGTTGTTTATCCCCCCCCCCCCATAGTGAAATGAAATATCCACCCATGTTTCCAAGCAAAGATGAGTTAAGTACGTATGTGAAGAAACAATGAAAAGAAATGATTTCTCTGTTTAAGGAACCAGTTGGTTTTTATTATTACAATGCACACTTGATAAGCAAAAAAATAAGCCTTGGCATCTGCAAACCAATATCATTATGATGACAGTACAAGTCACTCGCTGTTGCCTGCTGTTCGGACCACACCATACAGGATTATTGCAAAGGGTCACCTTCAATTCAAACTCATCAGCAATCAAAAAGGACAGAAAACAATGTGAATACATAAAATATGGGTAAGTCGATCCCTCCACTGTGGGAGATATACTTTAAATGCAAACACACACACAGTAAAATAAAACATGAGAAAACACGTGACCCATGACAAAATAATAATAATTATAATAATAAAGTGTATATAACTGAATCATAATTGAATTTCTAAGCTAAAAATTTTACAAATCACAGAAGACTAATTGTTAATTGCAATAGACAATCTGAGGATGTATTAAAAACTTCTAAAAAAAAACATTTTCAGTGATTTAAATATTGGGGGGAAATTATTTTAACTCCATGCCTCTGTCTAAGCCAAAACAAACCTCTGTGACTTTTAAAGGTGCAGTGTATAATATTCAGAACAACAATCAGATTTCAATATTGCTCATCAACCCTCTGCCAAAGCACACACCAGAACCCACAGAATCATTTTGTGCAGTGGGTGATTTGTTATTATTTTAATAAGAGATTTTAATGGGGGCGGGGGGGGGTCACCAATTAAGTATAAGGTACAAACACATACATGTAAATTAGGTACAAATTTACAATAAAGGTGCAGATATGATAAAAGATGGCAATTTAAAATTAATAAAAACTTGCAAATTACAATTTAATTAGACAAAATACAAAATTTAACCAGCATCCAGACAAACACTGTAAATTTGCAAGAAAAATTTTGAAAATTTACAAGAAAAAACTGCTAATTTTTGAGAAAAAAGATCCCAATTTTATAAGGAGCAAATTTATGACAAAAAGTTGCAAATCTACAAGAAAAAATTGCAGTTTGCAATATTGCAAAAAAAAGTTGCAATTTTTAACAACAAAGTAGCAGATTTATGAGGAAAAAAGATACAATTTTGAGAAAAAAGTTTAAATTTTACACAAAAATGTTTAAATTTGATGAGAAAAAAGTTAAAGTTTTAGGACACAGGTGTCAAACTCACTCCAGGGAGGGCCAAGACCCTGCAGGTTTTACCTCCACCCAGTGTCTTCAACAGGTGAGTTCACTGAATTTCTTCCCACCGATTGCTGATCAGTGAAAACACCTGCTTTACAGGTGTTTTCTTCTACAGTTTTGAGAAAAAAGTCAAAAAGTTTAGAAAAAATTTGCAGATTTATGAGGAAAAAAATGTGTAAATTTATGAGAAAAGTCCAGTTTTTGAGATGAAAGTTGCAAATCTATGAAAAAACAGTTTTTTGGGTTTTTTTGCATTTCTGCTTAGAATTGGTGGTTCGAGTTCACGTTGTTCAGTTATGTAAATAGAAAGGTTTATGATGAAATTTCTGGGGGACAATTCTCTTTTGTCCAGGTTGTGATTTAACCCTACGAATGGGAACTGGCAAGTTAACAAGGGGGGATGCTTTTGTGTCATTTTATAAACAAGAGGGTCAGCATCCTCCCTCAAAGCCCCTCCCGCTTTTGTGTGTCAAAACATTAAAAGACAATATACGCTGATCCAAGATGACCACCTACAAGGACCCTCTTTTTCATGTGCATAAAAAAGACTCCTCTTGAGCCCAATTTACATGATCATTTAACAACGAAATCAAAGTTAAGACTGTATGCTGTGTTAAATTTCAGAATTCAGACTGCCCTTTTTTTTTTTTTTTTCCTACACACTGTACCTTTAAAATATGAACATCTGCAACTCCATGGCACACTGAGTCTCTCAACTGACCGGAGAGAAGAACTGCCTCACGATATAGAAAAATAAATATCACAGGTAAAAAACAAAATGTGGGGCTTTCGCACACAAGTCCGTGGTGACGTATGGATGTAAAAAGGAAGGGCAAGCTGTACGCCAGGTGACACTTGATGTTTTATAAACTCAAATTCACTTCAAATTCTACATTTTTGCATTCAAATTAGGGCTGCAGAATATTTTACCGTTATCGCCATTTTGGAGTGGCATACTCACACATTCTCTGTGTTATTACACTTGAACAAAGCAGGTGGCGCTGATGCACCTTAATGCAGAAGTAGAAGGAGAAAAACATCACAAATTTATGACAAAAAAAGCCAATTTTTATGCAAAAACATTTGACTTTTTTAAGTTAAAAAAATAATGTTTCAAAATTTACATGAAAAAAAAAAATCACAAATCTACATGAACAAAGCCAAACATTTATTGAGAACACAGAAATTTTTATATGGATTTATGTGGAATAGTCATGAGTTATTGTGGGGACAAAAGCAGGAAATTTTTGCATTAGAAAAAAAAAATAATCACAAATTTATGACAAAAAAGTTGCAAATTTTAAATTAAAAAGTGACAATTTAACCTGAAAAAAGTCTCAACTTTATATGGAAAAAAAGGCAAACATAGTTATTGAATTTTTGGGGGCAAAAAATTGCATGTTTTGTTGTAAAAACAAAATTATTAGAAAATATGTTGCAAAACGTATATGAAAAAAGCTGAAAATTTTATGTGGAGAAGTCACAACTTCATGAGAAAAAAAAAGCAAATAGTATGAAAAAGTCTGCACATACAGCGGAGAAAATAAGTAATGAACATGTCAGCGTTTTTCTCATTAAAGATATTTCTGATGGAATTGCTGACCTGAGATTTTCACCAGATATCAGTAACAACCAAAGTAATTCATACATACAAAGAAATCAAGGCAAGTGTGTTCACAAAACAAGTTATATTTAATAAAGTGGAAGGACACTGGGAATAAGTACTGAACACAATTGGAGAAATGAATTTAATATTGAGTAGAAAAGCCCTTCTCGGACATCTACCACACCCTTCTTACCCGCAGAGCCATCAACATCACTGGCAACACCTCCCACCCCTCACACTCCCTTTTCAGCCCCATGCCCTCAAGAAGAACTGGAGCCTCCAGGCCCGCTCCACAAGACTGCTAAACAGCTTTGTTCACCAGGCCATCAGGACCATGAACTCTGCCCCCCGTCCACTGTCCCTGGACCATAACACACTCACCCACACAATAACTCTACCTCAGCTGTTTGCACAGAAAGACTTGGCAACCCCAACAGTACTACATCTGCTGCTCTATGTTTTGCACATTACTGTAACCATTTGCACAAATGCCATACCTGCTGCTATCTGTCATTGCAATAATCATCATGCACAGACCAATCTGTCACCGTCTGCACTCCCACTACTGCATTGAACTTGCAGTTTACTGGTATTATGGTTGACTGTACATAGGACTACTGTGTTTTTACCTTTATTTGCACTATGGGTAGCATTACTGTACATAGATTGTTGTTGTTTTCCATCCTTATTCTGTTGTCTTATATATTGTGCTCACCACTAAGAGAGAGAGAAATGGCATTTCAATTCTATTGTATGTCCTATACATATAGAAGTATTGACAAATAAAAATTTTGAATCTTTGTTGGTAGGTAATAACAGCTTCCAGATGCCTCCTGTATGGAGAAACTAGGTGCAGGCATTGCTCAGTAGTGATTTTAGCCAGTTCTTCCACACAAACTGTTTTCAAATCTTGAAGGTTCCATGGGTGTTTTCTATGAACTCTGATCTTCAGTTCGTTCCATAGATTTTCAATTGGATTCAGGTCAGGTGACTGACTGAGCCATTTTAGCAGCTTTATTTTCCTTCTCTGGAACCAGTTGAGAGTTTTCTTGGCTGTGTGTTTGGGATCACTGTCTTGCTGAAATGTCTACCCTCGTGTCATCTTCAGCATCTTGGCAGATGGCAACAGGTTCTTATCACTGATGTCTCTGTACATTTGGCCATTCATCTTTCCTTCAATTATATGAAGTCTGACTGTACCATCCATCTTCTACCACTTTTCCGGAGGTCTGGGTCGTGGAGGCAGCAGTTCAAGCAGAGAAGCCCAGACTTTCCTCTCCCCAGCCACCTGATCCAGCTCTTCAGAGAGGATACCAAGGCGTTCGCAGACCAACTGGGAGACATAGTCTCTCCAGCGAGTCCTGGGTCTGCCCCGGTGTCTCCTCCCAGTGGGACGTGCCCGAAACACCTCAAGTGGGAGGCGTCCACGAGGCATCCTAATCAGATGCCCATACCACCTCAACTGGCTCCTTTCAATGTGGAGGAGCAGCCACTCTACTCTGAGCCTCCCCCGGATGACTGAGATCCTCACCCTATCTCTAAGGGTGAGTCCAGCAGTCCTTCGAAGAAAGCTCATTTCAGCCGCTTGTATCCGCAATCTCATTCTTTCGGTCATTACCCAAAGTTCAAGACTGGTGACTGACTGTACCATGTGCTGAAAAACACCCCCACACCATGAGGGGATAGGCACTGCCATTTCTTTTTGGATGCCACAACACACATGCTGTGTTCTGGCATGTTGCGGCATCCAAAAAGTTCAATTTTGGTCTCATCTTAACAGACTATATTCTCCCAGTACTTTACTGGCTTGCCCAAATGTTGTGCAGCAAACTTTAAATGAGCTTCAACATGCTTTTTCTTCAGCAATGGAGTCTTGCGAGATGAGTGGGCATAGAGCCCATGTTGGTTGCATGCATTACTTATTGTTTTCTTTGAAACAGCAGTACCTGCTAACTCCAGGTTTTTCTGGAGCTCTCCACGAGTGGTCTTTGGCTGTTGGATAACTCTTCTGATAATTCTTTTGATTCTCTGTCAAAAATCTTGTGAGGAGCTCCTGATCGTAGCCAGTTCATGGTAAAATGATGTTCTTCCACTTTTGAATGATGGCTCCAACAGTGCTCACTGGAAGATTCAGCAGTTCAGAAATGTGCCTGTAACCAATGCCATCATTATGTTTTGCAACAGTAAGGTTGTGAAGGTCTAGAGAGAGCTTTTTACTTCTACCCATCATGAGTTCTTTGTGGTGTGACAATCTGATATTCACAGACCTTTTTAAAGGCTATCAGTCAGGACTTAACCAGCTGAAATTAATTTGCACTGATGGGGGATGGGCTGGCTTCCCAAATTCTGATGGATTTAAGCTGGTTTCTTGGCTTTCTATGCCTTTTTGCAACTCTATTTCTTCATGTGTTCAATACTTATTTCCTGTGTCATTCCACTTTATTAAAGATGACTTGTTTTGTGAACACAGTTACCTTGATTTCTTTGTATGAATGGACTACATGGGTTGTTACTGTTATCTGGTGAAAATCTCAGGTCAGTGGCTCCATCAGAAATATGTTTAATGAGAAAAATGTTTGTGTTCAATACTTATTTTCCCCGCTGTATATGAAAAATTTCTTTAGATATTGAAAGTCATATTGATACTGCAACATTCAACAACAGTATTGCATATCTTCCTGATATTGTGCAGCCCTAATCCAAATGCAGCATAGTCTCTGATAGTTAAATGACCTTAATTTAAAAAAAAACAAAAGACAAAAAAAAAAAAACTAGTGGTGGGCACTGTAATCGAGAATAATCACAATTGTCATGCAATGCGATCAATTGCATGAGCATAATTAATATGAATATTTTTGCCATTGGCAGCATATGGGCGCAAGAGAATGAGTTGCATTAATCACGTGTCGTGGTTAGTCGTGATCAATGCGATTAACGCAATTAAAATGCCCACCACTCAAAAATACAGTAGTCGTTTTATAAACCTCACCCAGTTACAGTTTTCTCACATCTGTTTAAACCCGAGGAGATGAGGAGAAAATGAAGGAAAAATCAAAGTTCATAAGATATTTGTGTAGTTATATAAAAAACAGGAATCAGAAAAGCTCCTGTCGGTTATTGTAGTGAGGCAATCCCTTTCTTTACCAATTTCTTTCACCACCAAAAAAACCAAAAAAAAACCAAAAAAACCCCCAGAACAATCTCTCTGAATGACTTCCAGATATACAGTGAATTTTATAACCAATGAAGCAAACAAATTATTGATTACTGATCTCTAAATCTTTTTTTAGGCTACCTTGTTATTCTCATCTTTACTAGACATTGTGAATAAGGATAGAAACAGACAGCTAGTGTTAAAAGGCAAACCGTATTGAATCTGAATAAACACAACCACTCGTACACGCACGCACACAGGCACACCTCGGCCTCCCTCCCGTTGTCTCGTGTCGTCCGCAGACGTGACTTCGGATCTGTCCGATAGCCCCTCCTCGTAAAAAAAAAACAAAAACTGCAAATTTGTTACCTGTAGCAGTCCAATGACACTGATTTCTTGTGTCATTTAGAAGTGAGAGAGAGGAAGAGTTGTTGTTAGGCCAACGCTTCAGTCCAGAGGAAAGAAAACACCAAAAAAAACATTAAAAGAAATCCAGTATCCAAAACGACCGATGGGGGAAAAAAAAATGAAATGCTGGAGAAAAGGGGAGATCTCGTCTCCCATTTGTCACTTCCAATCAACTGGCCAAGTCAAAAGCCAAAAAGACTAAAATTGCTTGTCTCAGGCCACTGTGAGTAGGCGGGCTACCACCTGAAATAGTAGTCCCGACCCGGCTGTGTCGACTAATTATCCTGTCTGTGTACTTTAAAGCCCCACCCGACTCAGTACACCCCCTCCCAAATCATCCAGAAATATCAACTGTAGCTGTTGTTGTACTTTAGCACCGTTATGTCATCTCTTCCTTTTAACGTCCAGACAGACAAACACCAGAAAAGGAAAACCATTGCAAGTTCGTTAGGCATTCTCTCCCCTCCGCCCCGATTGGGGGGGAGGGGTACATGAGTCTTAGGGTGGCACGTAGGGCGGTGGAGATCTGTAGGGAGTCACATTCTTGGGACGGGAGCCCTTACCCTCCATGGGAGTGGCAAAGGGAGGCGGCGGCTGGTAGGGGGGCGCGTTCGGGTCATCGTCCTGCAGGGCTGTGTACTCCCCCAACAGCTCCTGGTTGAGTGGGGTGGTCTCTGGCGTGGCCATGTTGGGGTACTCGGGGGGCGGGAGCGGGGGCTTTTCTTCTTGGAGGATCAGAGGCATGCTGGACGATGGGGGCGGCTTTGAGTCGTCGAGTTCATCAGCAAAGATGATGGGTACGCCCTTTTTGATGAAGGTGGCCTGGTCCTCAATCGTAAGCTTCCCCTTTCGTTTCTTCCTGTAGCAGATCATCGCGATGATTCCTGCTATCAGCAAAATCGCCGCCACCACCACTGCAGGGATAACTGTGTGGAGGTAGACATCGTCCGTGCTGTGCCGGCTTGACCCCAGGCCGGGAGTGACCGCCGGAGGTTCTGGTATGTCAATTTCTCCTGGCGGGATGAAGGAAAACATTCTGCAGCTCGCCCTCCCCTTCACCGTGACGTCCAGTGGTCTGAATTCAGGCTCCATGTTATGTCTGAAGCTTGGCGATGGTCTTCCATCGGCATCAGCAAGCGTCCTGCTCATAACTGCAATCTGTTCCTTTGGACACGGTTGCTGAGGGAGGCTGGTGTTTGTCCATTCTACCAAAATAGACCCTTTGCTGATTTTTCGGAGACTCACAGAGCTGCTGTTGCGATCACCCAGAGCGTATGCAAGCTTCTTAACGAGAGAGATCTTCTTGTGGATATCTGTCGTTACAGAATGAGGTTCACCCTCAAACCGGGCTGTGAATGTTACGGGGGTTTTGTCATTGGTGGGCCACCGGTTCACGCGGACCTCAAAAGCATCAATTGCATTAAGGCCACCTTTATCTGTTGCCTGCATGAAGTACTCATGCTTCCCCTCATGCCCCACATCGGGCAAGCCGTAGAGAAGCTGGCTGGTGGTGTTGAACTGGATCCAGGAGCCCTCACCAACTACTTCGTTGTGGTTCTTTCTGAGGGTCAGACGCAGCTTGTCAGTTGTTCCATCCTCTTTATCGAAGAATGTATCAGAGGGAATCTTGACCTCAAAATAGGTGCCCACCAGTGCGTTGACCTGATCAATAGGGTTCCTCAATTCAGGCTTTTCATTGGATTGCTCAGGAGTGACAGCAGGTGCTGGTGTGGTGCGCCTGGGTGGTTTGGGTGTGGTGGTTTTGATTTTCTTAGGTCTCTTAGTAGGTCTTCTGGTAGGTGGTGTAAGTGTGGCAGTGGCTTCTACATAAGTAGGCCTGGTCATGGTCGGCTGAATGGGGATGGTGCTGGTGGTCTCCAGGACTCGTGTTGGTTGGGGAGGTCCCAAAGTTGGGGTGTGGGCAATAGGGTCACGGATTCTGATTGTAGGTCTGCCTGGAAGAGGCACTGGGCCTCTGACGGGGGGAGCAGAGCTTTCAGTTGGCGCAGCGATAGAGGGGGATGACAAGGTTGGAATAATCCTCACTGGTGGCTCTACTGCAGTCGTTGGGGGAGGCACTACCAGAAGGGGGGTTGGAGTGTTATTTAACTGCCGCCTTACTCGTTTAGGGATGTGGGGCTTCTTGTTGGCGATGTGCCAACCCACCACGGGGTAGCCCAGCTTGGCTGACATGGTCCCTTCTTTTGCAGGATCCTGGACACTGTTGATATTTGGTACTGTGCTCTGGTCTAGTGAACAGCCGAGTTTCCAGGACAGCAGGGCACCATTTTCAACTACCTGAACAGACACAGTAACTGTTAATTTACTGATTCACAATGACTTGACCCAACCAAAACATGAATACTCATTTTCATTTACTTACCTTTTTGGCATTTCCAGGCCCAGCCATGAATGCAGACATGTCAAACAGTCTATTGTTGACCACAGGGAGTATCTTCATGTGCTGGAGTCCCACACCGGAGAAGGCCCTCATGTTATCTAGGAGCTCTACTCTCTGTTCCGAACTCATCTTGGTCAAATCAGCATCCAGGATCACTGTAAGCACTGTGACTGGCTCCTCGTTGCCACACATGAACGGCTGAACGTCATCTTCAGCGGCTGCTTGGTTGGATCCCAACTGGGCCGAATCCACGTCCAAATGGTCTTCAGGGTGTACCTCGATAGAAAACACCTCTGAAGCTGTGGAGGATTTTGTGTGGTTGGAGACGGATGCGGAGATGTAGTGGACACCTTTATCCTCCTCCAACGGTAGACCCTGCAGGATTCTGCTGCTGGTGTCCCAATGTAACCAGGCCGGGAGGGATTCTTTACCCATCTCTGTAATCTGAAAGATAAAAAAACACAACAATGGAATTCATAGATGTTTCAATATGAGAAAGCAGTTTAAAAGCAGAACACTTGACAACTTTTAATTCTGAAATGTAAGGACTTAGCATTGAGTACTTCCTTCCTTCCCTCCATCCATCTTCTGCTACTTATCTGTCCGGTGTCTGGATTGCTGGGGCAGTGGTCTAAGCAGAGACCCCAGACTGCCAACTAATCTACATAGGACTCATGATCCCTATGATCCCTCCTGCGGGTTGAATTCACTGGAGGGCGGACCCATGTGGCTCTTGACTTCCGGGATCATTAAGGCTTTAACCCCACCCCCCACCCCCAACCCTTTTCCCATAAAAAATAAACTAACAGTACACTCCTTAAAACTCACATTCTTCTTTGGTCATGGTGTAGCTGAAGCCATCAATGGATGCAACATTATCAGTCTGCTTGAACCCAATTTCACCTCCTTTTCTCAGGAGTTGACCCTCAACCAACAAATCCTATCTGATAGGAACCCCCCCGTTCCTTCCCCCCACACACACCCAGAAGTGACCTCACAACTACTGGTCCACATTGCCCCTAATGGACAAAAGTTGGATCTTTCACGACGAGGACTGCAGTAATCACTGCATTGTTTCATAATACTACTGCTGAACTAACCTGTTTATCTTCCACAGATCACAGCAACATCCAAATGCATACTGTGAATTATTTTGTTCATCTTACAGATTGAAGAATCATCCCAAAGTCAATACTACTAGTTAATAGACTTCTATGGGTTGGATATGTACCTTATCTGCTCACAAGTATTATGCATGAACAGTATTTTGAGAATCATCTTACTTAAGATTAAAATTGTGCACTTTTAGCTAGAAGTATCATGAAACATATTGAAGTATGTTAATTTATGTTTTTAAGTGATTTACTCTCTTATGTTAAATGTGTCTTTGTGTGACCGTTACTCAGATATCACGTCACATGATTTGGAACTAACCAATCTTCCTTCAATTTTAGAAAAGTTTCCTTATCAGGACTTTTATGATTCTGTCTCAAACAAAGAAACCACGTCTGTTTCGCTAGGCTGGCCATGGATGCTGATGTCCTGCACCACCCTCATACTTCTCTGCTCCTCTCCTGACTGTCATTCCAGTGCCTTGCACAGACTTTTAATCCAGCTCAAGCTTCATCCCTTCACACTAACACATGCAGGCACATTCAAAAGCAGTGCTTGGAATTGTAATTTAAACCCAGCTAAAAATTAAAATAACTTTGCCAATTATAAGATAAGATAAGATAAGATAAGCCTTTATTAGTCCCACAACGGGGAAATTCCAGGATTGCAACAGCACAGGGATAGCAACACTCAGAGCAACAATCAGAAGGCAAGAAAAAAAAAAAAAAAAACAAGCAAGCAAGAGCAGCTAATAAACATATGTACGTATTACTATAAAATATATATATATACACACACACACAGACACACAGTGCAGAGCATTGTAGCTGGATGGAATAATATATGAATATATGAACACACAGTGCAGAGCATTGTAGCTAGATGGAATAAATATGTAAATATATAAACACCCACAGTACGGAGCATTGCAGCTAGGTGGAATAAATATGCAAGTATATAAACACACACAGTGCGGAGCAATGTAGCTAGATGGAATAACATGTAGATATATAAATATATAAACACCCACAGTACGGAGCATTGCAGCTAGACGGAACAAATATGCAAATATATAAACACACACAGTGCAGAGCATTGCCGCTAGATGGAATGAAACAGCATAACCGTCTACCCAGCTATCCTGCATGGTATGATTATGTGCCCATACACACTCTCACCCTCCATAGCGACCGGCATGCTCCTAGTTGTATGCCGGAGAGGACCACTGTGTAAGTCTATTGCATCTTCTGCATTCAAAAAACTATTAGTTTGTTACGTCTTTTTTGCTATCTCTGCGAGCAGCCCTGCTTAGGTTGTACAGTCTGACAGCCGTTGGTAGGAAGGACCTACGAAACCTCTCGGTTGTGCACCTGGGATGATGTAGTCTGCTGCTAAATGAGCTCCTCAGTGCATTCAGTATGTCCTGCATAGGGTGGAACTCGGACTCCAGCAGAGATGACAGTTTAGCCACCGTCCTTCTCTCTCCTATCTCCTCCATCGGATCAAGGCGCTGCCCCAGGACAGAGCTAGCTTTCTTAATCAGTTTGTTCAGTCTCTTCCTATCGGCTGCAGTAATGCCACTGCCCCAGCAGACCACTCCAAAAGTGATGGCTGATGCCACCACCGTGTCATAGAATGACTTCAGCAGCGCCCCTTGTACACCAAAAGACCTGAGTCTCCTCAGCAGGAACAGCCTGCGCTGTCCCTTCTTGTAGAGTGCATCAGTATTGTGTGACCAGTCTAGTTTATTGTTCAGATGAATACCCAGGTACTTATAGGATGTCACCATCTCGATGTCTGTTCCCTGTATATTTACTGGTACTGTGAGGGGCTGCCCATGCCTGCGGCAGTCCACCACCAGCTCCTTAGTTTTCCTCGCGTTGATCTGGAGGCAGTTCCGATGGCACCAGTCCACGAAGTCCTGGATAAGCCCTCTGTACTCAGCTTCATCTCCATTGGAGATGAGGCCAACGATCGCAGAGTCATCAGAGAACTTCTGTAGATGGCAGTGTGTTGTGTTGTGTGAGAAGTCCGCAGTATAAAGAGTGAACAGGAAGGGAGCCAGCACCGTTCCCTGGGGGGCCCCCGTGCTACTGATGATCGTGTCGGACACACAGTCCCGGGTTCTCACAAACTGAGGCCGGTTCGTGAGGTAGTCCAGGATCCATGATGACAGGTGCTGGTCCACCCCTGCGCGCAGCAGCTTGTCCTTCAGGATCATCGGTTGGATGGTGTTGAAAGCACTGGAGAAGTCAAAGAACATGATCCTCACCATATTCCCGGGCTTCTCCAGGTGGGACAGAGAACGGTGAAGGAGGAAGATCACCGCATCCTCCACCCCAATGCCATGCTGGTAGGCGAACTGGAGTGGATCCATCGCTGGTTCCACCAGGGGGCGGAGGTGAGCAAGGAGCAGTCTCTCCAGGGTCTTCATCAAGTGGGACGTCAAGGCCACCGGTCTGTAGCTGTTCAGGTCTTTGGGGTGGGAAGTTTTTGGTACAGGTACCACACAAGATGTTTTCCACAGCTGTGGTACCCTCCCCAGTTTCAGGCTCATGTTGAAGATATACGTCACAATCCCACACAGCTGGTCTGCACAGGACTTGAGGAGCTTTGCGCTGATGCCGTCCGGTCCCGGCGCCTTCCTCGCCTTGATCTTCCTCAGCTCCGTCCTCACCTGGGTCCTGGTCAGGGTCAGGATGGGGGGCTGTGTGTTGGGAGTGGGGGGGTGTTGGTAGAGTGGGGAGTGGGCAGCAGGACTTGATTTCTTTAGAGGCAGCAGTGGTTGTTGTGCAGTCAGGGGGGAGGGCGGTTGGTCAAATCTATTGAAAAACAGATTCAGGTTGTTCGCCCACTCCCTGCCCCCTGTGGCCTGGGGGGAGGTATTCTGGAGCCCCGAGATGGTTTTGAGGTTTCTCCAGACCCCGCTGATGTCGCTCTGTTGCAGCTTGTCCTCCATCTTCTTCCTGAAGCTGTCCTTGCCTTCTCTGATCTTTCTCCTCAGCTCCCTCTGTACGGACTTCAGCATCTCCCTGTTCCCTGACCTGAAGATCCTCTTCTTCTCTCTCAGAAGTGTTTTAATCTCAGGGTTGATCCAGGGTTTGTTGTTTGAGTGACGCCGTATGGTCTTGGTGGGAACGGATTTGTCCACACAGAAGCTGAGGTAGCCCGTGAAGGTGTGAATGAGGCCATCGATGTCCTCACCATGTGGATCGCAGAGCTGCTTCCAGGCGGTGGCTTCAAAACAGCCCTTTAGGGTGTCCATTGTCTCCTCAGACCATAACTCCACAGTGTGCATGGCCGGAGGTTGTCTGTGCACTAGGGGTTTGTACACCGGCCGGAGATGAACCAAGTTGTGATCCGATCTCCCGAGCGGGGGTAGTTGTGATGAGGTGTACGCCTCCTTAGTGTTTGCGTAGAATAAATCCAGTGTTTTATTGTCTCTAGTGTGGCATGTGACATACTGGGTGAACGTGGGTAGAATGGGAGACAGTGAAACATGGTTGAAATCGCCTGAGATGAGGAGAAGAGCATCTGGGTGTTCTGTCTGCAGCCTGCTGGTTACTGAATGGATGACGTCACGTGCTGTCCCAGCGTTCGCCGTCGGATTTGCATAAACAACAATGCAGATCACGTGTGAGTGTTCTCTCGGGAGATATGTAGGCCTCATGCTAACAGCTAGCAACTCAATGTCTTTGCTGCAGTGTCGTTGTTTAACAGTGATATGTCCCGGTCTGCACCAGTTGTTGTTAACATACATGATCACTCCACCGCCCCTAGCCTTGCCACTGTCTGGTGTTCGGTCAGCTCGTATCATGTGAAAACCCTCCAGCTCAATGTTAGCATCTGCTGCTAGTTCAGTTAGCCACGTCTCAGTAAACAAAAGGAGAGAGCACTCCCGGTATGTGCTATCATAACGGGAGATAGCCGCTAGCTCATCTAACTTTCCCAGTATCGACCGTACATTTCCCATGACAACAGATGGAAGGGAGGGTCTGTACCTTATATTTTTTGTCCTCCGCCTTACTCCAGCCCGGCAGCCGCGGCGTTTTCGCCTCAGTTCTCTCGGTATGTCGAGTATTTCCAATGGGACCGGGTGGCGGTTGAATGCTAGCAGCTGTTCTCTGCTGTATCGTATCCTGCTATAGACAGTGGCTCCGTCCACCGGCTCAGGAGACATTTAGGACGATCTGTGTGTCCGTGATATAAGTGGGGTGAAAAAAAAAGACGGATCAAAAGAGAGAGGAAGGGAAAAAGACTCGGAATCGAGCCGCTGTTGCAAAAGGCAGCCGACTCGTGTGGCGCCCCTAGTGTTATACGGCTGGGGACGGCCCACATGGCGGGAGGCTGATGGAGAGGAATGGATCACGGGAGGAGTGACAATGCATCCACACACACATAAATTCAAAAACAAGAACAAATGCATCCTGTGCTCCCCAGCCCCTACAAGTTAATTCTGCGGCTAATAAATCCTGGTTGATAAATTATGTAGAGGCAGCGCTCCCTAGACACATCATTAATGCTCTAACCAGCACATAGGCAGCGCTAGGGGAAAACATGCGCACACACACACACACACACACACACACAGAGCCATAAACACACAAAGACACACACGTTGTGGAGGATGCGGGAGAGAAAAAAAAATGGACAAATGCATAACAAAGATGCACAGAGAAAGCGACCCTTAGTAAGCAGAACAGTTTTATTAGACATAAAGAAAAGATCTGGGCATGACAACAAGACATCCACATTGCCAGGAGTTGAGTTTTTAACCATTATCCCCTCGTGGACAGCAATTTCTTCATGTTTTCCCAGCAACCCCCAACGCCTCCTTGTCAAGAGTCCGCACCTCCTCCGGTCTCTGCATTTCATCGAAATCCATGGATCACTTCCCCTTTTTTCCAGCATTGCAGGAAGCACACAAAGAAACAAAGTGAAATACGTAAGTTCCTTCAAAGATTTCATTTTTGCCCTGATGCTTATTATTAAGGCCACGGTTGCTTTTCCCTGCTCCATTCCCCTCCTTTTTCTTCTGACAAGAGTTCTCCATATTCTTTCTCTCCAATTTTTCCTGTCGTTATTTTCAAATGTCACGGTCAGAATCTGACAGCCCCTTTCACTGGAAGATAAAAACTAATTACTGTGGTGGCTGTGCAGGAGGGTAAAATGATTTTGGTCCAATATGCACCCCCCCCCCCCCCAAAAAAAAAGAAAATTATTACCACAGGGACATTCTCTACAATTCACTCCACCATGATAATTATATATGACACTACAGAGAAAAACAAACAAATACGCAGACATTTGTTAACACTGGCCATCTATTCAGTAGTAAATGATTGCGACTGATGAAAATGAGTAACATATCAAAAGTTCAAACGTGCATTTATCAACAAAATTATAACAAGACGGTATTAAAATGAAGGCTTCACCCACAGGTTTTATATCAAAGCAGACATTTATTGCACTTTTTCCACATGCTTGACAAAGTTCCCACAAGTCTAATTAAATGCCTGTGACATGCCTTGGTCAAAAGTTAGACTGCATAACATCCTCTTGTGGGGAATCCACAGGGGTCTCTTCTTGGTCCGGTATTATTTTCCATCTACAGTATATGCTGCCCTTTGGGCTCAATCTTTAAGCAATATGGTATGTCCTTATTGTGTATATGCAAATCATACACCAATTTACATTCCAGTGAAGCTTAATGCTAGCAGTTCTTTAAAAGCCCTGTCCTAGATTTTAGTCACCCTGAACTCCGTGATCTTAGCCCTTTAAGGAAACTGTCATGTTTGAGGTCGTCACCCCGAGCACGACTCGTGGCTATTGGGTTTAATTATTGCTTATTAATTTCAGCTGGCGGATTGAGCCTTGCTCTCCGCCAGTCCCACAGCCACGTCTCCTCCTCACCAGGCATTCACCAGCTGTATGGTTCACCACATACACACTCACACACTCATGCACGTACGCACACATACACACTCACGTTCACACTCACGCACACACACATAATCCTAGCAGTCACGCACCTGTTGCCACACGGCTGGTCTACTTGCGGTCATTAGGGCTTTGTACAAATAGCAGGGCAGTACGACCAGCCAGCGTGGCAGCTTAGCAATGTCAACCTTGGACATCTGGACTCGCTTCTGTTGGTTACCCCTGGACTGAATCGTGTTGTTCCCTCAGAGCCTTTCCGCTCCGACACTGTTGTAAATCTTCCCCTGTGCCTTTTTTCTCCACTCCTGCTTAATTGGAGCATGTTAGGCATTCCTGTTCACCGACCAAGTTTGTAGCCGGGTGTCTTTCCCTTTTGCTGTGACTGTTTTTGGACTTTCTACACATTCATCCATTGCAAATAAACACATTACTTACTCTGCGTTTTGGGCTCGCTGCTATTTCATATGTTCGCTGTGAAGTTACGCAGTGAACATGACAGAAACACTGGTCAACACTTTGGTCAACTCATGTTTTTTAAATGTGCTGATAAATAAATTTAACCTCACTTGATTAAATGCCTCAGGTATGAATTATTGCAGCACTTGGCCACACGACAAATCCTATGTTTGAGTCTGTGACCACTTTTTAGGGGCAAGCAGATTCAGCTTATTTCAGGTCTAGGGAGGTCTTAAGTGGAAAAAAATGCAAAGTTCCCATAAAAATAGTTGGATAGTTGCAATGAGAGTCTCTGATGTGCTTCTCTGCAAATAATGCATCACTCAGGTTGTACACGTCTGTTTCTTCTGGATAGCTGACTGTCACTGTTAATAGATACAGCAGCTTCAATTATTAGAGGTATGGGAGCTTTTTCGTGTTGGAAGTACAGCACTTAAGTCGTCAGGGTTTGAATTTCATTCTCGAGCACAACGCTTTATCAGTAAACCTTCTATAACACAGCGCATGATAGCCGAGGGTATCAAAATTGTTCAACTGTGCACTACTCACAATGTATTTAATCTCTTTTACCACACCACCTAATTAATTTTCCTCAAACTTTTATCATAGAAGGGTAAAATAGCATTATTTTCTCTCGGGCACTATATGAAGACAGCACATCATAGGGGCTGCCATCTTGGAAATCTAAGCAATCTGACTGAATATATTGACAGTAGCTGCCTACTGGTAAGATATGGAACTAGTAGACCTCGAGCGGCAAGGATCCCTGAAATTGGGCTAATTTAACTCATCTTCAGAAGGCTAAATAACAAAGTGGAGCAAGTAAAAACATGGGAAATTTAAAAAAAAAAATGATTTAAAAGAGCCTTTTTTCTATTAAATACTACAACAATTCAGTTGTCCCCCAAAGTAAGATACAGGATTTATCCCGTGGCCCACATCATTTGGCCCAATCTTTTGCAGCCTTCATCAGAACAACTCATTATGTCACTTACCCACCTTATTCCTAGGCCCCATGATGCCTTGCGTGAATTATGGTAGTAACTTCCGGTGCTAGTTTAGAAAGTATTGTTGTCACTGAAACGGGACACTTTTCCTTGTTAAAAAAAAAAAAAATGACTTTGGCATCAAAAATGCAGGAACACAGCCTTTTGCACCTCAAAAACAGTAATATAATCATACCACATCCCACGACTATGGAGGGATGGGAAGATGACCTTAAAAAGTGGCCAGTAGCTCCGTTAGTGAGCTCCGCTGCTAACATGCTAACGCTGCAAACAAATAAAAGCTCTGTGATATATCAATGTCTCCACCGCAATAAAGTCAGCTGCATTTTGTTAAAATATGTTGGACATATTAAAATTTACCTCAGAGCAGATGTACAGTCTAGTCAGAGCCACAAAGAACCACAACATCATGCCTGGGCGTTTTAAATTCGGGGTAAAATGTCAGATCTGTGACATTCATACGTGAAAACATACATGGCTCTTGTCTTGGTGTCTGTCCTGTGTCTGTACCCCCGATCACACGAACAATCCTTTAGTTTTCAGTGCATGCGCTACTCATTCTTCTTCTTCTGTCGGTTACTGGCAGATAGCAAACAACTGAAAGGTGCATACCACCACCTACTGTACAAGAGTGTGTAACATTATGTCATTTGAGCCCGACCCCAAAAATTCTATGACTTAATCCTGTGGTATTTAAAAAAAAGAGAAAAGAGCCCTTCTCGTGATTTTTAGTGCCTCTCCATCTCCATCTGTTCCCAGAATCCCAGTTAAATCCCATTCCCTACCAGCCTCTCAAACTTAATTTTCCATTCTCTCTCTTTCATTTCCATACTTGTGACAGTGTAATAAGATGTGCTCGACATTTTCTTTTACTCCACATTCTCTACATTTGTCACTTTCGCTTTTCCCTATGGTGAATAAAGTGCCGTTTAAACCTGTATGATCCAGTCTGAGTCTTGCCATAATGATGTCTTCCCTCCTGTTTGTTGTTTTATAATTCTTTATTGCAATAGATTTTTGTATTTTGTAATACAGTCTACCTTTATGATATTCATCTCATCTTTTTTGCCATAGCTTTATTCTTTTTTTCTTGATTATTGCTTTCCCTTCACCTTTTCCAAGAGACAATGGTATAGTTATTTCTTTTCCAAGTGCACTTTAATTTGTCTGCACAGTCATTCCCTTTCAACCCTTCGTGTGCAGGAGCCCAACAAAACTGAACACTGAACTTCTCCACCACCCCTGTGTGTTATAACCCGAGTGTCGGTTCTGGCCACACTCGGGCCTCATATCTTATTTCCCTGGCCTTGGCAGCAGAGGATTTCTTTCAGCTCCTCGGGCTTTTATTGTGAAGGCGCCCGGGGGAGCTCCCTGCTGTCAAAGTCAGCTGCTGCGCTGCTGTCACGGCGAGCAGCTGCGCCGCATTGGGGTCATTAGCGGCCCGAGTTAAAAGCCGGTGCTGAATGTCCTCCAGTGCGGCAGTCTCTGTTATGTTCTGTTATGCTCCGTTATGTTCCTGTTTGCCTTGCTCATCGTTGTTAACGGACTTGGGAATCTGTAACCCGCCTGTTAACATTGTCGTCTCGTAAGGTACGTCCCCTTAAGACTTCACCCTCACTATTGTTCGTCTGGCGCATCGGGTGCTCCCCGGCTCAGACGTCACCCAGCCATTGTATGTATCCTGTGTTTGTTCATCCCTCTCTGTTAATAAAACATCACTGCAAACTCACTGGTGACTGTGGCGTCTTGTGATGGTCCGTGAGGTCCATCGTGACAGTAGACTGCCGCCAAACGCCCGGAGAGGAGGCGTTGTTTGAGACGTCATTCACCGTGCAGTTTGCAGTAGTGGACTGTTTGTTCCTACCTGTCTGGGTGCCGTGTTGAAGCATGTCATCGTGGAGGTCTCGTGCTCGGAGGCAGGACGCTGTCCTCGCTGACACCCTCGAGCGCGTGGATGAAGCCCTTGTCGCCGCCTCCCTCCTCGACTTCAACAGCGAAGTGCCCTGGTACCTGGACCTAGCTGAGGAAATTCTGGATTCTCTTCCCCGCTTCACTAATCATCCAGAGGTAAGCGTGAGGAGAGATGACATCGCCGCCCAGCGTGAGATACTCCGGGGGCTGGAGGGAAATCCCGGCAGGAAGCCGAAGCGGAGGAGACGTCGCCCCTCGCTTCGGGATCCCGCTCCTGCCTCTGTTCCGGCCCGGGAGTTCGCACCATCCGGAGGTCTTTTCCCATCAGGCATGTCGTCACTCGGGATTCCCCCAGAGAAGCTGCAGCTGACAGCAGACAAGATCTGGGACCGGGTGGCTGCTGCTTGCTCCGCTGGGAATCCACCAGCGTGTATGAAGCATGTGGTGGCGGCGGTTAGACTGGTGGAGAGGAATCCAGCGTTGCGTGAGTTTCCTGAGTTCGCCGACTTGCTTGCTGCTGTTTCTGCTCAGGAACGGCGATTTCCGAACCTCACCTTCGCCTCACCCCCTACAAGGAACCGTCGTCACACCGGTTTCCAACCTCGGCTAGAACCCCGTCTGGATGCTGTTCTGGGTCGCCGCAAGGGCTCAACCCCCCACACAGCTGTCACTCCTGCACCTCGTCAGAGGGGAATCCCCGCAGCCTCGTCTTCTCCCGGGCTCTCGCTTGCTGTCCCGTCAGCGCTCCATGCCCGACTGACCCCGGCTGTCGCCCCCTCCTCCTCGTCGCCTATCCTGGCTGCAGTGTGTCGCGGGAGCTCCGTTTCGGCGAGCCCCATCCCGGAACCGTCTCGAGTGGCTAAGGGATAAGGTTGCTGGTGCTGTACTGCTAATGTTAGCTAGCTAGCTGCTAACTTCAGTAGCAAACACAGCTGAGCTGGCTCATGTATCATCTTAACCCTTTAACTGTCCTAGGTGCCATGTGGCACCTGGGGCAATGCAAGGCAACTCAAGGCCCCCCCTAGTGGTCAAGAGTGGCAAAAAAATTGTCAATAAAATAGTTCCGATTTCCAAGGCTATAACTTGAAAGTTACAAGAGATAATGGCTTACTGTCAGTTCGAAAGATGTAGAATATGATCCAAAGTTTCAGATAGGAATAAATTCATTCATCTTCTTCCGCTTAATCCTTTTCGGGTCACGGGGGGGCTGGAACCTATCCCAGCATCTTTGGGCGAGAGGCAGGGTACACCCTGGACAGATCGCCAGTCCATCGCAGGGCAGGAATAAATTTACACATCTAATTTGCATAATGTCATGGCAGCTATATAAATTACATAACTCAGTCAATAAGTTTACATGTGCAGTTGCTGCGCTGTGCCACTGGGGGCGCGTGACCCGTCCATTTAATCTGGGCAGTTAAAGGGTTAAAGAATGAATGAACTAGTGCCTGGAGTACATTAAACATAGAAATAACTGAATAAATGGATGGGAAACTGCAAACAAAGCCTTTGATCCTTAGCTAATGCTAACAGTCCAATCTATAGACTATCATGTCAAAACCATTTTAAAACTAGAAAAGCACTCGGAGAGCGCAGACCTCCACCAAGTACCTCAGTTCCCCCTAATATTGGGATTTTCCCCAAATATAATAGTCCTACATTTATTTTATCTATATTTTCAGATTCCTCAACCATGAAAACATACCTTTAGCAATTGGATTCACATTGATATCTTTATTAGTTCAGTAGTTACTGACAAAAATCACTTTTTCGGTAATGGCGGTTTTCTTCTGGATATAGCTCCATAGCTTTTGATGATACAACAAATCCATTGGCACACTACTGATTCCTCAGTGTCTTGGCTATATTTTGGTGTTTGTTGTATGTTTATATCTGAATTTCTTACCTTACAGTGATGAAAATATCATTATATTATAATATTATAATATACTGTATATTATAATCTTTTTTGCATTGATGTATGTGGTTATTGTGTATTCTTTTTCTTTCCTTTTTTTCTTTTTACTTGTTTCTCCTTTCTAAAGCCCATCCAGGGACAAGAGTTGCAAATTAGCTAATAGCTATACACTCTGTGCAACACATCAGATTGATTGTCATTGATTAATTGTCTATGTTTATTGCACTGTCCCTGTCAAATAAACAAATCTATCTATCTATCTAAAATTCCAAAGATCCCCTATTATTTCCTGTTCTGGATCACAGTATCCGGATTTTTTGCAGGATCCAGATCAGTCTTTGATATTTCCTAGAAGCTATTGGGATGTTATCCTGTATTTTTTTGGCAAGCATCCTGACCATCTATTGTGGAGTTATATACACATGTGGTCAAAATGGCCCGATCTCGCAATAATAAAGAATCCTTTAAAAAATTCCTGGATCCAGACGGTGATCCGGATCACTCCCAAAATCTAATCATTTCTTCCTTGCCCCATTTCAGACTTGTCCTGAAAATTTTGTCAAAATCCGTTCATAACTTTTTGAGTTATGTTGGTAACAGACAGACAGACAAACAGACAAACAAACCCCGGTAAAAACATAACCTCCTTGGCGGAGGTAAAAATAAGCCAATAGTGAACTAGGTGGGAACACAAATGTATTGAGGGGTGACTGGGATTTAAAAATAATAATAAAACAATGTTCAGTAAGCTAACTCTGTAGTAGCACTGCTAACTAAACAACTTAGGATCAGAAACTCTGGGTGGGGACTGGGTCAATATCAAAGTCAAATGAGACTTTATTATGTTTACTGTAATCATATGACCCAAGAAAGCATATCGGAAGGTTTAAACCTACAAAACACAATGTAACAAATTAAAGGTCCTATTCACTAAAATGAGATCTTTAATTTGTTCCAATGTTCCAGACACACACGGCATATATTCCAAATTAAATCACAAAGACACAAAGGACAATCGAGTAATCAAGCAGTAACCTTTTGACAACTGTCCCGACTGCTGCGTGAATTGCTAAATATGAAAGCACAAGGATAATCAATTATCTGCTCCAAATTAAATGTCAGTATGAGGAAAAACAAAACAAAACAAAACAATAGGCCACTGACCACTTTCAGATCACAGCTGCCACACAATGTACAACACTGGCAGAAATTATGGAATCACCACTCATGGAGGATGTTACTTCAATTATTTAATCACTCTATAAATTCAAGAAATCTCTGTGTGTCTGTCTCGTTTATAGGATATCATAGGATGGTCTATGATGTCTGCCTGATGTCCTATGATGATCCTATGATCTCAGGCATCATAGGACTCGCAATGCCGTCATAAAGATATGATGTCTATATGACAGCACATAGACAGAGCACATCATAGGATGGCCTATGATGTCTGCATGATGTCCTATGATGATCCGATGATATCAGGGAACATAGGACTCGCGATGCCGTCATATAGACAAATGTGTCTTTATGATGTCATATGGCTCAAAATTGGCAAGGTGAATAAGTCACAGGGCCAGGGGGTCGGGCTCAGATGACATAATGTTACACACTCTCGTACAGTAGGTGGCGGTATGCACCTTTCAGTTGTTTGCTATCCGCCAGTAACCGAGGGAAGAAGTCACAGGGCCAGTCTTTACAGTGCGTTCGTGTTTTCTGCACAACAGATTTCTGCAGCCATGGCCAATTCTACATTGCTGCGAGCAGAGTTGCCAGATCAAGCAGTCTTTGTATTCTTGCTCAAAATGAAGAAACTAAGCAAAAGCGTCGCTTTCTCAGCAATGCTGTTTTTAAATAGGTGTTGACACAGTAAAAGTGTGTAACCTTGAAGAATGCCAGCCTACACTACAAATGTGTAAAATGCCAAGAAAAGCGTTGATTTTCTCTGGGTGCTCCGGTTTCTTGGTTTCTACGGGCATGCATGGGCCTTTCTGAACAGGGTCGAAAGCCACTTTTTGGTCAGATCTATTTTCATGATCCTGCCCATGAACTGTAATTATGATGCACCTGTCCCTCAACCAGTGGTCTCAACAAAGAAGAAGACCCACCAGATGGAGAGCAATAGAATGAGGAGAACTGCTGCACGTCAGAAAAGATGTTGTGAACATGAAGCACCTCAGGTTCCAGCAGTACGCCGCAGGCATGACTGAACAACACAGCCGTCTGAGACAGGAGGAGACACTTCAGCAACGGGCATGCAGAAATACTTGCTTATACTTGGTTTCTACGGGCATGGACGGGTATGCACGGGTATGTACTAGTCTATCTACAAATTCAAGAAATCTCTGCATGTTTGTCTGTGTGTCACGATCATAGGACATCAAAGGACAGCGTATGATGCGCCTATGCTCGCCCTATGAAGTCTGCATCATAGTACAGCCTATAGGACACACTAATTTAAACTGGGATCAAATGCAGGCATCATAGGAATCGCGATGCCATCATCAAAGATCATAGGACAAAGGACACCTTCAAAGATCAAACACAGGCACGACTCACGCTCATAGGACTCGCTATGACATCATCATAGATCATAGGACACACCATGACACCATCAAAAATCAAAGGCATGCATCACTGAATGAGTGCCGACGTGCTTGCTTACACTTGCTTTCTATGGCCATGTAGAAATACTTACTTATACTTGGGTTTCTATGGGCATGCACCGGTATGTACTGGTAATAATAATCACTCAATAAATTCAAGAAATCTCTGTGTGTCTGTCAAGGACATCATAGGACGGCCTATGATGTGCCTATGATGTCTGCATCATAGAAGAGCCAATGATGTTCCTATGAAGGTGGGGTCTGCCTTCATGTCTTTATGATGTCATATACAACAAGCCTACCTTCGTGTCTTTATGATGTCATATACAGTGATGGACATCATAGGATGGCCTATGATGTGCCTATGACGTCCCTATAGACACAGGTAATCAACATAACACAGAACAGTAACAAGCAGGAGAAGAAGTAACAAGCAAGGGCAAACAGAGACAGCAGGGCATGGTTAAAGAAAACAGGATGGGCGGGGCTGCACAGATAATCACACACAGGGGACCAGAGGGGAGACAAGACCAAGCCAATAATGATAATGATAATGACGATAATAATAATAATAATAATAATAATGCTGATAAACTAAGAGGAAGACCAATGAAGAAATAAATACGCAAGACAGAATAAGAATAATAATAATAGCAACCCAGGATAATAAGGAGAAATACAGAAAAACCCAACTTAAAACGAGGATGTGGCCAGGGACCCATGCCCTGGAGACAAGGGATATCACTCTATAGGGGAGACAAGACCAAGGCAATAATGATAATGACGATAATAATAATAGTAATGCTGATAAACTAAGAGAAAGACCAATGAAGAAACAAATATGCAAGATGGATTTGTCAGGAGAATAGCCAGCTTGGTTTCCCCGGCTCGGTTCGGCCCTCCCTGTGGGTCTAGGTGCTGCAGCATATGTATATATTATGTATTTCAGTCTGCCTTCCTCACCCATAGCCACCGTCTGACCGGCAGCTGTTAGACATCCGCTGTGACCTACTTTCTGTGAGCGCATGCTGATAGCTCGCCGGTCCGGCTACGCCCCCTCTCTCATTATCACCAGCTGTTCCCATTCCCGTGTGCCATCTTCCCACTCCTCGCCCAGGTGTTCCTAATCACATCATCACCAGCAGTGCGTGTACTTAAGCACCTTTTGCCAGTCACGCACTGCTGGGTCTTTGACTAACTGATCGACTGACTGTTTGTGTGTTGAATCCGTGAAGTGTCAGCTCCATTACGACGTGTATCCACTCCACGCAGTCCGTGGTTCTCTTGCACTCTCATAGCGATTCTGACTGTGGGACGCCAGCATGGATACACATCTCTCCTCATGCGTTCGTGGGGTGATGCCGGCCCCTGAACGCCCACTGTTCAGTGTGTTTTCATACCTTTTTGTAAGTCTTCACCTTTTGAAACTGTTTGTCATGAGTCTTTATGTTAATAAATGTGTGTTGGTGTATCCCTGCACGTAAGTCCTCATCATTTTACCCCTCACAGTGTGCTGCGTAAAAGTGCATGGGAGGGTTTATGACACAGAATAATAATAACAATAATAGCAACCCAGGATAATAATAATAAGGTGAAATACAGAAAATTCCAACTCAAAGCGAGGATGTGGGCTGGGACCCATGCCCTAGAGACAAGGAATATCACTCTATATATAATTCAAGAAATCTCTCAGAGATCAAAGGCGGGCTGCACTCACGATCATAGGACTCACTATGACATCATCAAAAATCAACAGCAGGCATTAGTCATGATCATAGCACTCGCTATGACATTATCAAAGATCCAAAGGCAGACATCACAGATCAAAGGAAGGCACCAAAGAACGAGTGGTGACATCAAAGATCCAAGGCAGGTTTCACCATGATTGTTGTTGCCATGGTAACAGTAACTTTCTACAGCCATGCAGAAATGTTTGCTTACACTTCTATGGGCATGCACGGGTATGCAGGGGCATGCACAGGTATGTACTAGTCACTCTATTAAAGCAAGAAATCTCTGTGTGTGTGTGTGTGTCTGTCATATTTATAGGACATCATAGGAGGGCCTATGAGCTCTGCCTGAACATCATAGGACGTCCTATGAACTCAGGCATAATAGGACGACTTGCAATGCCTATATGACGGCACAGACAAATGTGCCTTTATGATGTCATATACATCAAGCCGATGGCACATAGACAAATGTGTCTTTATGATGTCATATACATCAAGCCTGCCTTCATGTCTTTATGATGTCATATACAGTAACATCAGGCAACATATACAGTACATATACACCAAGGCTGCCTTCATGTCTTTAAAGCACGTTTATAGGACATCATAGGGTGGCCTATGATCTCCACCTGATCATCATAGGACGTCCTATGATGTCATACACAATGACATCAGGCAACATGTCTTTATGATGTCATATACATCGAGGCTGTCTTCATGTCTTTATGATATATACAGTGAGTCCATGCCAGAAAGCCACTTTTTGCTCAGATCTATTTTCATGATCCTGTCCATGAACTGGAATTACGACACACCTATCCCTCAACCAGTGGTATGAACGAAGAAGAAGACCCATCAGATGGAGAGCAATAGAATGAGGAGAACTGCTACACATCAGAAAGGATGCCGTGAACATGAAACACCTCAGGTTCCACCAGTACGCCACAGGCATGACTGTGAACAACACAGTCATCTAAGACAGGACGAGACCCTTCAGCAACGGACATGCAGAAATACTTGCTTATACTTGTTTCTACAGGCATGGACGGGTATGCACGGGTATGTACTAATATGTATAATTCAAGAAATCTCTGTGTCACGACCATAGGACTCGCTCAAAGATCATAGGACCACCTATGATGTTCCTAAGTCTGCATGATGTCCTATGATGTTCCTATGTATAACGACTCCTTATGCGTGAAAAAATTATCCGTCCTTGGACTGCATCACTCACGATTATAGGACTCACTATGACATCATCAAAGATCAAAGGCAGGCATCACTTACGATCATAGGCCTCGCTACGACATCATCAAAGATCAAACGCAGGCATCACTCATGATCCTACGACTCGCTATGACATCATTAAGGATAAGGATAAGCCATCTTTATTGTCATTCAAATCCATACAGCCAATCATGTACAGCAGAACGGAATTATGTTTCTCTTATCTACACTGTTAATCACACATATATAGAATCAGAGTGGTCGCTGTCATGCAAGGCACTGCCACAAATTTCCCTCCTCCTTTCCATTACTGCTGAGCACCAAGCTGGATGGCAGGAAGTTCCGCTTTTATATGGTTTTCGGCATGACCTGTTCGGGATATAAACCCTGGCCTCCCGGGTGGGGGCGGATGCTCATCCAACTGAGCCACCGCTGAGGTATCATAGGACTTGCTATGACATCATCAAAGATCAAATGCAGGCATCATAGGAGTCACTAATCAAATCAAATCAAATCACCCTTATTGTCATTCAACCGTACAACCAATCATGTACAGCAGAACGAGATTGTGCTTTACCTATCTACTGTGTTAATCACACACACCCCAAGTGCAGAATCAGAGGGCCGCTGCCATGCAAGGCGCCGCCGCAGAGTTCCCTCCTCCATTCCATTCATTGCTGAGCACCAAGCTGGACGGCAGGAAGTTCCACTTTTATAAGGTCTTCGGCATGACCCGGCCGGGATTTGAATCCCTGCCTCCCGGGTGTGGGGCGGATGCTCTACCAACTGAGCCACCACTCCGGTGAGCCACCACTATGACATCATCAAAGATCACAGCCTATGATGTTCCTATGTATAACGACTCCTTATGTGTGAAAAAATTATCCATCCTTGGACTGCATCACTCACGATCATAGGACTCGCTATGACATCATCAAAGATCAAAAATGACATCAAAGATCAAAAGCAGGCATCACTCACGATCATAGGACTCCCTATGACATCAGCAAAGATCATAGGACTCGCTATGACATCATCAAATATCAAATGCAGGCATCATAGGACTCGCTATGACATCATCAAATATCAAATGCAGGCATCATAGGTCTCGCTATGACATCATCAAAGATCAGAGGACTTGCTATGACACAATCAAAGCTCAAATGCAGGCATCACTGAACGAGTGCTGATGTATTTGCTTACACCCTTGCTTTCACCTGCTTTCTACGGACATGCAGAAATACTTGCTTACACTTGGTTTCTACGGGCATGCACAGGTATGCACCAGTCACTATAAATTTTAAGAAATCTCTTGTGTGTCACAATCATAGGACATCATAGGATAGCCTATGATGTTCCTAAGATGTTCCTATGATGTTTGCCTCAGATCACATCATGCCTGCCTTGATGTCTTTATGATGTCATATAGACCATGATGTCCTTCATGATGTCCTATGATGCAGAGACCATCCCTCACCTGTTGGTTGCAACATCTGTGATTGGGCCTTGATGTCTTTATGATGCCATATACAGTGATGCCTGCCTTGAGGTCTATATGATGTCCTATGCCAGCCTTGATGTCTTTATGATGTCATATAGACCATCCCTCACCTGTCGGTTGCAACCTCTGTGATTGGTGTCAATGCTGGACACACTCTCCTGATTCCAATAATCACACTCACACCATCTGACATGTTTCCATTCACCTTGCAATGTAGCTTCCTGTAAGACCCTGCTTTGCCATGACTGTGAATAAGTCACAGGGCCAGTCTTTACAGTGCGTTAGTGTTTTCTACACAGCAGATTTCTGCAGCCATGGCCAATTCTACGTTGCCGCGAACAGAGTTGGCAGATCAAGCAGTCTTCACATTCTTGCTCGAGATGAAGAAACTAGGCAAAAGTGTTGCTTTCTGAGCAATGTTGTTTTTAAAGAGGTGCTGACAATAAAAATGTGTAACCTTGAAGAATGGCAGTCTACAATACAAATGTGTAAAATGCCAAGCAAAGCACTGATTTTATCCGGGTGCTCCAGTTTCTTGGTTTCTACGAGCATGCAGGAGTCTTCCTGAACAGGGCTGAAACCACTTTTTGCTCAGATCTATTTTCATGATCCTGTCCATGAACTGTAGTTATGACGCACCTATCCCTCAACCGGTGAAGAAGAAGAAGAAGAAGAAGAAGAAGAAGAAGAAGAAGAAGAAGAAGAAGAAGAAGAAGAAGAAGAAGAAGAAGAAGAAGAAGAAGAAGAAGAAGAAGAAGAAGAAGAAGAAGAAGAAGAAGAAGAAGAAGAAGAAGAAGAAGAAGAAGGAGGAGGAGGAGGAGGAGGAGGAGGAGGAGGAGGAGGGGGAGGAGGAGGAGGAGGAGGAGGAGGAGGAGGAGGAGGAGGAGGAGAAGAAGAAGAGCGGTACGCCGCAAGTATGAACTGTTTTTACGACGCACCTATCCCTCAACCAGTGGTCTAGAAGAAGAAGAAGGAGGAGAAGGAGGAGAAGAGTTTGAGTTTTAAAAAATCCCTTTATTGTACAATTCAAAAATGTAAGATCACCAATACCATCATTCCACCAAGTGTCTCACATTTCAAAAGTGCAAACATAACTCATCCCCCTCTCCCACAGAACACAAGAAGAAGAGACAGGAGGAGACCCTTCAGCAATGGGCATGTAGAAATATTTGCTTATACTTGGTTTCTATGGGCATAGATGGGTATGTACTAGTTATACAAAAAAAAATTACATAAAGCACAATTTTAGAAGCAAAAAGAAGCTGTGAGTTTACAGTGGTTGCAAATTTGAAATATAAAAGTGATCAATTTACAAGAAAAGTCACAATTTTAGAAGAAAAAAGGTTGTAAATTTGAAATAAAAAAGTGATAAATTTACAAGTCACAATTTCAGAAGAAAAATTTGCAAATTTATAGAAATACATGTTGCAAATTTTCATTTTAAAAAAAAGTCATAAATTTACAAGCAAAAAGTTGAAAATTATGGAACCGGTGTGTACTGCAAAACTACAATTTTTATTAAAGCAGAGAAAAAAAAATATGGAATCACTCAATTCTGAAAAAAAAAATATTATGGAATCACAAAAAAAAAACCCCAAACGATAGACCAGTAGCACTCTGTGGCACCACCTGTCATGAATTGCCCTTTTAAGGGGAATTCAACAAATTCTTAACAGTAGCCTTATTACTTACAAAGGACTATCCACAGATAGTTCGGTTTGTTTTTGTTTGGACACCAAACACTCACTGTGGATTCTGCACATTTATTAACATAAAGACAAACCATACAAAGAACACTAAACATACAAAAATGTAAATCAAGAAGCACTGGAGGAGAGTGGGGCTCAACGGCACAGGAGGATGGAAGCCTGGGAATGCCGGGCAAAGGGGCAGAACCAGCCGGACCACACCCGAGAGACAGCGGGGTTCACGGCTGGAAATAAAAAGGGAAAACTAACTTGGCGGAGCACTCCCGTTCTCCTCGACAGCAGGACAAATACACTCAGAGCTGAGCAGGGCATCTGAGGACAGAGCAGTATGGAAGGACATGACAATGGGGAAAGATTCTCATGCCCTTATATACATTTCCTAAATACGTGACAGGTGTGGATACGTGAGTGTAGAAAATAACAGAATGAATGACAGCTGTGCAGCTCTGAACAGTCTGACAGCCGGAAGCTGCACAGCGCTGTCAAAATAAAACACAAACTGGAAACCATAATGAAACGCCAACAACACAACCCCAAAAATGTACACATTACTACAAATACAAAATAACACAATAAGTGGACAGGATAAACAAAGAAACAAATAGACCGAAAAAAGACTAAACTTAACTGATGACCGGCACGGCGTCCACCCGTGCCCAGGATCATGACACCACCACTGCTTGAATTCTCTGAGGCATGGACTTAACTACTGACAAACACTATCCTTCCATATCTTTACCTGACATGCATCTCCATAACATCAATTACTGTGGAAATTTACATGTTGTCTTCAGTGGCCATCGTCATAATTTTCATTGGAATGGCACTAAACAAAAGTCCCAGCATCGTTACCTTGCCCGATGCAGACGTGCGATTCTTCATTGACTATCACTTTCATCCAGTCGTCCACAGTCCATGACTGCTTTTCTTTAGCAATCATGGACTTTAGGTGTTAATGATGGCTTTCATTTGACTTTTTGGAATGTAAATCCCATTTTCTTTAGGAGATTTCTTACAGTTTGGTCACAGACATTGATTCCAGTTTCTGCCCATTTGTTTTGTTGTGCATTTTCTGTTTTCAAGACAAATTGCTTTTTTTCCTATCTTGATGCTTTGATGTCTTCCAGTATGCTTCACTTTAAAAACAGTAGACAGAACATTTCCTCAAGAGTAAATATTGATCAGCACACTATCAGTATTATTGTAGTCAGGTCCATTCCTGGGTTTTGGGGGGCAATATCCAAGATCTTGTAATGGGGAAGAATTCAATCAGTCAATACATATGATTAGCATGACCACTGGTGCCCGGACGTCTTCTCCTTAATCCGGGGATGTATAAACAATAGTCCATTGTTCTGGTTGTCCCCCCAGGGGTTCTCTGTCCGTATGTGAATGGTCCTCTGCTTCTTCCGGACCTTCTGAGTGTGAGAATGAATGTCCCTGTAGATTGTGGTGGGTCACCACAACCCTAGCTTTACTTGTTGTACAGTAATAAAGCATAGGGAATGTTAACGTTGACCTTTGGACCCCGAACCCATAGTCAGAGGTCAGGATCCCAAGGTGAACCTGTGTACCAGGTTTGGTGGCCCTAGCTTTGCTTATTTTATATAAACAGAAAATGTACCATTTACCATAGTGGAACTGCAATGTTAACGTTGACCTTTGACCCCAAACCCTTAGTCAGGTCAGGGTCCAAGTAATCCAAGATGTGTATTAGATACAACTACTGCATCATTTTGAAAAGCCTACATCATTTCTTTCAGTAGTTATTGTTTTTAGCATAACTTATGAGAAAGGTGCAAAGTTAAATGAAAAAAAAGTTGTAAATTATGAGAAAAATCAGGCAAAATTACATGAAAAAAACTGCAGATTAATGAGAAAAAAGATGTACATTTAGATGAAAATTATTGAGAAAAGAGTTGCAAGTTTATGAGACAAAGTTGCAGATTAATGAGAAAAAAAGCTAAAAAAATTACTAAGAAAAAAATGGCAAATTTACATGAAAAAGTTGCAAATTAAACAAGTTACAGAATAATGAGGGGAAAAAAGTCACCAATTAAAGAGAAAAAAAAAATCAAATCTGTAAGAAAAGTTGACCCCCCCCCGCCAAAAAAAAAATAAAATTGTTTTGCATGTATCCTTCGGTAACAGCAAGTTTTTACAGGGTGGGGGTGCTGGCCCCACGCCCAGCCGCCAACCTGGAGGACCAGGTGTTGTCCTTTGTCTTTGCAGCCTTGTCCCACAGGGGATGAAGAAGATTAGTAAGTATATATCCTTCACATTTGTGCTTAATATACATTTTATTCATTTCTGTAGCATGATATAGAAAGGTTTATGATGACATGGGGGGGGGCAGTTCTCTCTGTTTTTGATTTATACCAATGACTACAACAACTTTCTTTCATTCTTTTTCCATAATTTTCCACAATCTTAACCAGGGGTTGTATCCCACAGGCACGGCTCCACGTGTGACAACTCAGCCCATCACCAGGGCTGCACTTTCCTCCGAAACTACGGAGGGAAAAGAATCATTTTTCACGTCAGCCTCCCGGCCTCGGCAACTTTTCAGAACAAAAAAAAAAAAAAAAAAAAATCCACAACAGCGCTTTTTAAACTCCTACACGAACCCGGCAAAGAGGACGTAGTTTCCTGCCTCCCTAAAAAGAACATGAAAAATACATCAAATCCTCCCAAAATGTCAAGACAAAAAAAAAGAAAGAATCCTATACTCTCCTGGCACAAGCCTTCAGCACTAGAGACCTTGATGTTTAGCCCTAAAGGTTATCGCGGCTTCTCACAGACTCCTCTGGCTTCCCCTTCTCTCTCCCCGGCCGCAACACACACACCTGGCAAGGTGACAGCCTGAGCCCCCGCCGAAGCGGCAAGGGAAAGCCCGGCTTTTTTGGAAGATTTATTTGCAGAAGCACAGAGGGCCAGTGGGGGCGAGAACGGAGGGGACTGAGCTATTTTCTGGGAAGGCTACTGGGGGCGTCTGCAACGTGCATCTCAGGACAAAGACATAAAGAGTAAAAAGAAACAGTCAGAAGTTAATTTACTCAGCGTTGGCCAAGCTGTGTGACGGCCTTTTGGTGGACCATTTAAACGCCCCACCAAAGGTTCAATCTGGACTGTCTTATGGGTCCCATGTGGGTTTGTCCATGGCTTCCATGTTGGGCCCCATCTGTGCTGGCCCACTTGGACTTTACCTGTTTACCTATTTTCAACTTATTTTCTCATAAATTTGCTATTTTCTTGTAGACTTGTGACTTTTTCACCTAAATTGATACATTTTCATGAAAATTTTAAACTTTCTCATAAATTTGTAACTTTTTTACTGTAAACTTTTTCTCATAAATTTGTTGCAAATTTTTAATTAAAAAAGTTGTAAATTTACAAGAAAAAGGTTGAGAATTCATGAGAAAATATGTTGCAAATTTACAAAGGAAAAAAACCCCTGCAAATTTATGCAAAAAGTAGGACATTAACATTTTAAAAAAATGACCAGCATCCATAATGCATCTTGCAAACTTACAAGAAATTCACAAATGTATGAGAAAGAAGAAAAAAACTGCAAATTTACAAAAAAAAGGTTGCAAAGTTAACATAAAAGTGATAAATTTACAAATCACAATTTTAGAAGATAAAAGCTACAAATTTACAAAAAAGTTGCCAATTTTCAATTAAAAAAGTAGCAAATTTACAAGAAAAAAGTTGAAAATTCATGAGAAAAAAGCAGCAAATTTACAGAGAAAAATTAAGATAAGATAAGCCTTTATTAGTCCCACAATGGGGAAATTCCAGGATTGCAACAGCACAGGGATAGCAACACTCAGAACAACAATCAAGAAGACAAGAAAAACAAGAGCAGCGAATATACATATGTACATATAAATATATAAATATATAAACACACAGTGCGGAGCATTGTAGCTAGATGGAATAAACAGCATAACCGTCTACTTAGTTATCCTACATAGTATGAATATGTACCCATACATATTGTCACCCTCCGTAGCGACCGATATTGTCCTAGTTGTATACCGGATGGGACCATTGTGCAAGTCTATTGCGTCTTTTGCATTCAATACTATTAGGTTGACACGTCTTTTTGCTATCTCTGCGAGCAGCCCTGCTTAGGTTATACAGTCTGACAGCCGTAGATAGGAAGGACCTGCGAAACCTCTCGGTTGCGCACCTAGGATGATGTAGTCTGCTGCTAAATGAGCTCCTCAGTGCGTTCATTATGTCCTGCATAGGGTGGGACTCGGACTCCAGCAGAGATGACAGTTTAGCCACCGTCCTTCTCTCTCCTATCTCCTCCACTGGGTCAAGGCGTTTCCCCAGGACAGAGCTAGCTTTCTTGATCAGTTTGTTCAGTCTCTTCCTATCGGCTGCTGTAATGCCACTGCCCCAGCAGACCACTCCAAAAGTGATGGCTGATGCCACCACCGTGTCGTAGAATGTCTTCAGCAACGCCCCTTGTACACCAAAAGACCTGAGTCTCCTCAGTAAGAACAGCCTGCGCTGTACCTTCTTGTAGAGTGCGTCAGTATTGTGTGACCAGTCTAGTTTATTGTTCAGGTGAACACCCAGGTACTTGTAGGATGTCACCATCTCAATGTCTGTTCCCTGTATGTTTACTGGTGCTGTGAGGGGTTGTCCTTGCCTGCGGCAGTCCACCACCAGCTCCTTAGTTTTCCTCGCATTGATCTGGAGGCAGTTCCGATGGCACCAGTCCACGAAGTCCTGGATAAGTCCTCTGTACTCAGCTTCATCTCCGTTGGAGATTAGGCTGACGATCGCAGAGTCGTCAGAGAACTTCTGTAGATGGCAGTGTGTTGTGTTGTGTGAGAAGTCCGCAGTATAAAGGGTGAACAGGAAGGGAGCCAAAACCGTTCCCTGGGGGGCCCCCGTGCTACCGATGACCGTGTTGGACACACAGTCCCGGGTTCTCACAAACTGTGGCCGGTTAGTGAGGTAGTCCAGGATCCATGATGACAGGTGCTGGTCCACCCCTGCGCACAGCAGCTTGTCCTTCAGGATCATCGGTTGGATGGTGTTGAAAGCACTGGAGAAGTCAAAGAACATGATCCTCACCGCATTCCCGGGCTTCTCCAGGTGGGACAGAAAACGGTGAAGGAGGAAGATCACCGCATCCTCCACCCCAATGCCATGCTGGTAGGCGAACTGGAGTGGATCCATCGCTGGTCCCACCAGGGGGCGGAGGTGAGCAAGGAGCAGTCTCTCCAGGGTCTTCATCAAGTGAGACGTCAGGGACACTGGTTTGTAGCTGTTCACGATTAAAATTAAATGACGATAAAATCATGATTAAATTACGATATTTACAAAAAAAAGAAGGTGCAAATTATGGGGAAAAGTACAAATTTATGAGAAAGAAGTCACAAATTTACAAGAAAAAGCTCCATATTTATGTGAATAAAAACTGCACTGCCACCATTACCACTAGGCGACGCATGAACACGCAGCGGCCTCCCTTGGTGGAGTTTATGATCATCAAGTGCCAACCGTTCTACTTACCAAGGGAAACGTCTGGCCCACCGCCACCGGCGACAGGAGCAAAGCACTAAATGAATTCTATCAGGCTATGAGTGAGACACAAACAGCGCATCCAGATGGATTCCTCATCCGTTAGTTTATTCACGCATCACACATTATCAAAAGCATGAATGAATTACAGTATACAATAGGCTTTTTATCCACATTGACTAGGAGTGTGAAAGGATCACCCAAAGGACGCCATTTAAAGCTTTTTGTAGGGGGCCCAGTTTCTACAATAAAACGATAGCAGCTTTGGTCTCTCTGATCACATCCCCATCTTGCTAAGACCTACATATAGACCCAGGCCTGGTGCACACAACAACGTTTTCGTTTAGATCCGGAGAGAAACATCTGCGTGCCTACGACATGTCACAAAAACAACCACACACGCACACCGATTCACCGAATGCGTGCAAACTGTTGTTGGAACTAATGGATGACAAGCAGAAGTTTTACTAAGGACTTTGGATTATTACTATAAATGCGAGATTCCATCTGCAATAAATATTTATATTCATTTTCTTTAAGCTGAAAGAATGAGGGAGTAATAAATAAATAGCACATTGAGATGGCATGTGTTGTGATTAGTGGCTATACAAATAAAGTTGAATTAAATAACCCATATAATTGCAGGCAGTGAAAAAATCTGACTTACTGACAGCTGGTTTGAATATTTGATAAGGAGTCTTCAGTCATAACTTTTACAAAAGCGCTGCAAGTAAGAAAAAAAGTGATCTGATGAGACGTTGCTGCAGCTGCATCTCATCATTTGCGCAGCACAAAACTGGGTTTAAAACATCGGCAGCTCCATGGTGATTTGTCCATCATTCAACAAAGGTAGGCGTCCTCCTTGGCTATAATTTTGATGATTATTTTCTCTATACAGTAAGGCTGCATCTATTGTGTAAAAAAGCTGTTTTACAAATACCGTTAACAGTCCACTTTTAACCTGATTCTAACTATAAACACACCAGGATTGAAGTTTGATCACAGAGCTTGTATTTCTGTGAGAAATATAGAAACAAAAGCTGCGTATTTGTATTTCTCTTGAGAAATAAATGCTCCTTGGTGTATGGATTGGCTGAAATCGGATGCAAATTAGGGCTCTATCATGCCATAGATCTTTTTTTTATGTACATACGGACGCACAAAATCAGTGCTGTGAAAACATCTCCACTCTGGTGACTGGTTTCAAATCTCTGCACTTTCACACCTCCAAATGCCCGGCGTAGTACAGGTATTTGGACAGCTAAAGCGTAGATGAACTTCCATGGTTTTGGGGAAAAATGTTGTCGTGTGCACGGCCCCCCCCAGAGTGAAAACCATCAGACTAACTAAAAAGCAGGTACGTGTGTGGCCAGAGGGGGCCTCCTATGCTCTGAAAGACTGCTTTAGCACCACAGACTGGTACACTTTCAAGCACGTAGCCACTAACAATGGACACACAAACCTAGAGGAGTACACTGAGGTTGTTGTAGCATACACAGCTAAATGCATTGATGATGTCACGCACTGCAAAACTATTACTGTTCGTGCTAACCAGAAGCCACGGATGACAGCAGAGGTCCACAGGCTCCCGAGGGCTCGAGACGCAGCCTTCAGGGCCGGCGACACTGCAGGACTAACAACAGCTAGGGCCAATCTGTCCCGTGGCATCAAGGAAGCAAAACGACAGCACAGCAAGAAAATATCCAGGCACTTCAGCAACACCAGAGATGCACGTTCCCTCTGACGTGGCATACAGACCCTCACCAACTAAAAACCTCCACCTCAGACCTGTGCGAGTGACATCACACTGTTAAACAACTTAAATGACTTTGTCGGCTGCTTTGAAACACAAAACAGCACATCAGCAAAGGAGACCACTCCTCCTCCAGATGAGCAGCCACAAGTCTGGATCCAGCTAGCGCGAACAGGCCCCTCTGCAGGATCAACCTACGCAAGGCAGCTTGACCAGACAACATACCGGGTCGCGTCCTGAAGGACTGTGCGGAGGAGCTCAAGAATGTACTGGCTGACATCATCAGAATCTCCCTGTCTCAAGCTGTTGTTTCTGACAGTTTTGACATATTTCAAAACTGTCACCATAATACCAGTCCCAAAGAAGCCCGTCCCATCCAGCTACAACGATTACCGGCCCATAGCACTGAGCCCCATTATAATGAAGTGCTTTGAATGGCTGGTCATGCACTACAACAAGTTCATCCTCCTTTCCTCCCACAACCCATCTCAGTTTGCATACAGGTGAAACAGATCCACAGAAGATGCCACTGCTGCTGCTCTCCATCCAGCCCTCACCCACCTGGACTCAAAGAACTATGTGCGAATGTTGTTCTTGGACTTCAGTTCAACATTCAACACAATCATCCCCCAGTACCTGATACAAAAACTCAGACACTTGGGACTCAAAACCTCTCTCTGTAACTGGTTGCTGGACTGTCTCACAGGGAGGCCACAGAACGTGCGGGTCAGCAGCAACACCTCCCAGACCATCACACTGAGCACAGGGGCCCTGCAAGGGTGCGTTCTCAGTCAGCTGCTCTTCACCCTGCTGACCCATGACTGTGTACCAGCCCACAACACCAATCACATCAAATTTGTGGACAACACGACGGTGGTGGGCCTCATCACCAACAATAAAGAGGCCAACTACAGAAATGAGGTGAGCCAACTGGTCCAGTGGTGTAAAGACAATAACCTATTCCTGAATGTGGGAAAAAAACAAGGAGATTGTGGTTGACTTCAGGAGGGGACACACACAGCACCCCCTTTGATCATCGATGGAGTAGCTGTGGAGAGGGCGAGCAGCACCAAGTTCCTGGGGGTGCACATGTCTGAGGACCTCTCCTGGTCCAACAACACCACATCACTGGCCAAGAAGGCTCAAACTCACCTCTATTTTCTACGCAAACTGAGGAGAACACAAGTCCCTCCTTTCATCATGTGCTCATTTTACTGGGGCACCATTTTTTTTTTTTTTTGTTACTTATTTGTACCCGTAGGTAGATTCAGTTTGCAGTCTGGTGACAAGCCACCGGCTGCCGGTTGCTGTGTGCGCGAGCGCCCTAAACCTACATGTTTTTGGTATGCGGGAGGAAACCGGAGAAATCCCGGAGTAAACCCACGCAACACGGGGAGAACATGCAAACTCCACACAGCTCACTGTTGGTCGGGGGCTGGGATCGAACCCACGATCTCATGATCCCCGCGATCCCCCGGCCGAGGGTAAAACTGTGCTGCCACAGTGCTAAACCACTGCGCCACCGTGCAGCCCATTGAGAACATCCTCACCAGCTGCATCACAGTATGGTATGGAAGCTGCACTGCCTCTTGCCTGAAGACACTACAACGCACAGTGAAAGCAGCCAGCAAGACCATCGGTGCCCCTCTGCCCCCCCTCTCGGACATCTACCACACCCGCCTTACCCGCAGAGCCATCAACATTGCAGGCGACACCTCCCACCCCTCACACTCCCTCTTCAGCCTCCTGCCCGCAAGGAGAAGATACTGGAGCCTCCGGGCCTGCTCCACAAGACTGCTAAACAGCATCATTCACCAGGCCATCAGGACCCTAAACTCTGCTCACTTCTTACTGTACACAGGATTGCTGCCTTTTTTAACCTTTATTTGCACTATGGGTAGCATTACTGTACATAGATTGTTGTTGTTGTTGTTGTTTTCCATCCTTATCCCTTCTTATCTTATATATTGCGCACATCACTAAGAGAACGAGACACAGCATTTCAATTCTCCTGTATGTCCTGTACATATAGAAGTACTGACAAATAAAAATCTCAGAATCTTTGAAATTAATGAGAAAAAGAAGCAACTTTACAAAAAAGTTACAAATTCATGAGAAAAAAAGGGGAAAAAAATAAAAATGTTTGGAATTGATGAGAAAAATAGTTGAAGATAATTTTAATTTTCCACCCAAGAAAGCATTGATGGTGAGCTTATAGCTCCCCCTAGTGGCTCAGGGGGCCTGTAGCATTTGAGTACTCTGCTTTATAGCCAGAAATGGCTCTGATTGGCTGTCACTAGCACATCTGTTGGTCACACTCATCCCCCCCACCAACTTAAAGCACTGTTAATTAAAATGAAATACACAATTAATCTCATCATTTCATCCTCCTTTCACACCGACTCGTGCCGCAAAAGCCACCGTGACTATCGCGACTGTTCCGCAACAAACCGGGGGTGAAAATGCATTTGAAGTGTACATGAGCGACAGGCATGAAACACTAGGAGACATTATCACATATCACTGGCATCATCCGTATTTTACTCTGCATCACTGCTCGCCCTCACTCTGCCTCCTCAGCTATTTTACTCAGAGTTACGGTCCTCAGTCGCCGCAGCTTCAAGTAAGACAGCATCACAGCCCAGACAGAAAAAAAAAAAAAAGGCAGAGACTCATTGCAAAGCAGCCGCAGTGCTGATGGCTCCCAAAGAGCTCACGGGCTATAACAGCTTCTTCCCTTCTTCTCCCTGCTGCAAAATGCAAACTGGAGTTTTTTTGAAGAACAAACTGGGAAATTTGACCACATTTCAGCCTTAAACCGTGCATATGCAGTAGGCAATTTGCTATTTTTTTAAGAAGAGGGATGGCAGTGGTGGCATTCACAAATTGAACAGAATGTATACATGTGTAAATGTAAATTAAGTACAAATTTGTAAGGATAAAAGGGGCAAGATTATGATAAAAGGGACAAATTCAAAATTTAAAAAACCATGAATTTATGAGGCAAAAGTGAACACTTGTGAGAAAAATGTTGTAAATTTACATTAAAAATGGTTGCAAATGTAAAGAAAAAGTCAAAGAATTTACAAAAAAGTCACATTTATGAGAAAAAAGTTGTTGTATGCCTAAGTGTTGTAAAAAGTTTACACAAAAAAAGTAAAATGTTAAAAGGCGTTCATTTATATAGCACTTTTTACTCATCTCTGGATGACCAAAGCGCTTTACAGATCCTGCTGTCCACCCAGTCACACACACATTCACACACTGACGGCGGCAGAGCTGCACTGGTGCTGGTCCGACCCATCAGGAGCAACTGGTGAAAATTTACTGGAAAAAGTTGCAAATTTCCGATAAAAAGTTTCAAATCAAAAAAAAAAAAAAATCACAAATTTCCAATAAAAAAATAGTAAATTTAGAGCAAATACTACAAATACATGAGGAAAAAAGTTTCAAATTCATGAGAAAAAGTCAAATTTACAAGAAATGTCAAATTTATGAGAAAAAAGCTACAAGTTTCAAATTTCAAATCAAAAGCAACTTTCAAATCAAAGTCATAAATTTATAACAAATGCTACAAATTTATAAGCAAAAAATTTTAAATTCATGAGAAAAGTCAGATTTACAATGAAAAAAGCTACAAATTTATGAGAAAAAAGTTGCCAATTTACAACAAAAACAACACAAATTTTGGTGCAAGTTTACAGAAAAAATTTTTTTGAGAAAAACATCACAAATTTATGAGGAAAAAAAGGTGCAAATTTACAACAAAACCATCACAAATCTATGACAAAATGGTGCAAATTTTAAAAAAAAGTTGCAAATTTTTGACAAAAAGTATCAAATTTACATTAAAAAAGGTTGCATATTTATAGGAAAAAAGCTCACAAATTTACAAGAAACAAGTTGCTAATTTATGGCAAAACATCACAAATTTTGAGAAATAGGTGCACATTTACTGAGAGAAAAAAGCTGTAAATTTACGAGAAAAAGTTTGCAAATTTACAAAAAAAAGTTGCACATTTACAAGAAAAAAGTTGAAAATTTTTGAGAAAAACATCACAAATTTTTGAGAAAAAAAGTTGCAAATTTTTGAGAAAAAAAGTGGCAAATTAAGGAAGAAAAAAGGTGCAAATTAAGGAGAAAAAAATTGCAAATTTAAGCTCTTAAAATTTCAGTTTTCTGCCAAGGGGACGTTAAATTTTTTTACTGCTATTCAGTGAAGAAAGAATTTGATTTTCTTTGCGTATGCTACATTTACAGAAATGTTAAGGGGTTAAAGCCCAGACACACCTCCGAAAACACACCCTCATTATTTTATTTATTCTTTATAGGGCAGCACAGTGGTGCACAGTGGTTAGCACTGTTGCCTTACAGCTAGAAGGTTGCTGGTTCAAATCCCCAGGGTGGCAGGGGTTGGAACCTTTCTGTGTGGAGTTTGCATGTTCTCCCTGTGCTGCGTGGGTTTACTCCGGGGGCTCCGGTTTCCTCCCACAACCCAAAGACATGCATGTTAGGTTAATTGGCTGTTCTAAATTGTCCCTAGATATCTGTTTCCTATAGGCCCTTAGAATAGAGGGTTAGTACTAGTGAAAGCGCTTTGAGTGGTCTTTGTGACTAGAAAAGCGCTATATAAGTGCAGGTTAGTTAGTAGTTAGTTAGTTAGTTTATTTTATTCATAATCCTTTATTAGTCCCACGATGGGGAAATGACAGGGCATCCACCTGGATGGATGAGGCAGCCACGGTGCGGCACCAGTCCCTTCACCATTCACACCTAGGGCCACTTTAAAGTCTCCAGTTAACCCAACTTAAGCTTAACCCAACCTAACTTATTATGTTAGGAAATGCCTTCACAGAGCTCTTTTGAGAAGAGAAAATTCAGACGTCGAGTTTTAGTTTAGGCCGCAAAATTGACAAAGGCAGAAACGCAGTATTAGGAATAGACAAAAAAGGAGGAAGAAGAATGAGGTAGAAAATGAGAGCGGGCGGTATCTGAAACAGAGATATTATGAGGAGGCGTTCGGTCCGTTGACGGGGAAAGAAAGCAGCTCATTGTTGCAGCGAGAGGAGAACACGAAGAAAGGAGAGCATTGTTACCGGGGGGAATCCGGTTGACAGCTCGACAGATAAGCTGCACATTTGGAGGAGGAAAAGGATGAGGAGGAGTGGTCATAAGGTGGCGTTACGATGACCCCGGGGTGAAATGAGACCCGGCGTGGTTAGGGAGCATCGGATGAAGGAAAGATGAGATGAATCCACACGGGGAATAGGAGCGGAAACAGGAGGACGGAGGAATGTGAGAGGTAACGCTGAGGAGTGAGAAGTGGAGTGAGACTGAGAGATGCTCGGCGCGGAGGGAAGTGAGAAGGAGGTGGCACGCGAGTGGCGAGGGGAAGCAAGAGGAGAAAAAACCTACAGGGAGAGAGGAGTGAATGGCTGGCATGGTCGAGTCTCTCCAGCGGAAAATATGAGACAAACAGGAGGGATGGATGGATAGACGAGCCAAAGAACAAAAGGGGCGTGGTGGTGGTGGTGGTGGTGGGGTCGCCGTGGCCAAAAGTCGGCCGGAAGTTTACGAGGGGAAATCCATCTTCGAGCCTAATTTCCTTTCCCCCCCCCCCCTAATTTCCACTGCCTAATTTGCCTAATTTCCATTGTTAAAAATTAATTCACGGCCCGAGACCACAGCAGGTGCATTCCCACTCTGAAAATCTGTGATCCAGAAACTGATCTGCTCTGGGACGCTTCTGGAGCTCTTCGGCCTTCCTCTAGGAGTAAGCCACTGTTGCAGTCAAGATGAGAGTATACCAAGACTTTAAGGGGTTGAGGCCAAGTTTAGATCAAGACAGGCGGAGATCAAAACCTTCTATAGACCCTATGATGACCCTATGGACCCTTTGGCAACTTTTGGTGGCACAAGACCCATTTTCATGCTTTGCTATATTATCATCCAAGCGACAAATGACTATGTGCATACGTTTTAGTCATAGGAAGGTGTCAGTTCATTGCTAGTTTACAACAGTGTAGTGATGCTGCACTTTTGACCAACAAAAACCATGTCCAAAGTTAATGGCACACATATTCTGTTTTGCTGTCTGAGCTCATCTGTCAGTCTGTATATCACCATAGCAAACAAGAAGAGGCAAATATTAATAAAAGTGGTGTCACTTAATTTTAATTAATCACGATGTTTAAGTTAATTGTTTTAATCGAGATTAATGGAATTTTTTTTTCCATAGACCACACATAGGTGAGAGAGAGCTGTGTGGAGTTAATCACACAATGCGATTAATCACACTATGCAGTTGAACAGCCATATTACAAGGACGCGGTCAGTCAGTCAGTCAGTTGACAGTGACGCAGAACATGTTTATGGGCATTTCCAAGTTCATTTCCTTATCACAAGGGCATAAAAACACACTTTCTGCTGGCACATGATGCAAAGAAGCCAGTCTAACCATTCAGAGGTGTGTTTTGGATAACCCAATCCAAAGCGCTCCTTCCCATCCCTTGAATACAAAAAGGCACATTATCTAAAGTGAACTGTGATGAATGAATGAATGAATGAATGAATTTATTTATTTCGGATAATACAGTACAGGTTAAAGAAACTGTATAATATAACAACAAGGTCAAATTAGACAAAGACTCCTTCTACTAAACAATTCCACGTGAGTTATCCGAAATGGGTGATGGCTGAAGCCGCAGCTTATATTGCCCACCCATATTCCATCCAAGAATTCAAAGAAAAAAGAGTAAACAAGACAAGAGTGATTACAATTTAGAACAAAGCTAAGACAAAGTGTGACTGAGAAAAAAAAAAAAAAAAAAGAGAAAAAAAAAGAAAACTAAGCTAAGCTAAGTTAAGCAGTTACTATTCAAGACAAATCTAAGACAGAATGTCACAGAGAGAAAAAAAAAAAAAAAAAAACTAAGCTACAACACAACACAGGCTGGATATGTCAATCCTTATGTGAGTTTACATGTCGTCTTGTAAATATGTTTGGAGTATTTCTTCCTTTAGTTTTTGTTTAAATTGTCCAAGCGTTGTACATGATTTTAATTCAGGTCCATAATCGTTCCATAATCTGACTCCTTGCACTGAAATACAGTGTTGCTTGGTGGTTGTTCTCACTGTAGGCTTTTGAAATATACATGTTCCTCTGAAGTGATATCGTTTCTCCCTTGTTTGGAACAACTTTTGGATATTTGCAGGCAGTGATAAATTCTTCACTTTGAACATTATTATTGCGGTTTTAAAGTCAACCAGATCTTTCAACTTGAGAGTTTTTTGTTTAAGAAAAAGTGGGTTTGTTGGTTCCCTGTAAGCTGCTTTGTTTATTATTCTAATAGCTCTCTTTTGAAGCATAAAGAGTGGATATATGTTTGTTTTATATGTATTTCCCCATACTTTATTGCAATATGTCATGTATGGGAGTATTAATGAATGATACAAGGTGTATAGTGTGGGTTGATTCAGCAAATATTTCACTCTGTGTAATATTGCAATTGATTTGGAGACTTTACCTTTAATATAATTAATATGTGACTTCCAACACAGTTTGTTATCAATTATTACTCCAAGGAATTTGGTTTCAGATACCCTTTCAATCTCTACACCATTTACACTGAGTTTGGGTACTGGATTGTTGTGATGGTTGTTAAAGACTATAAATTTTGTCTTACTTAAATTGAGTGTTAATTTGTTTGAATCAAACCACAGTTTAAGCTTTCCTAATTCCTTCCCGAGTGTATCCAGAAGTTGTTCCAAATTGTTTCCACTGCATAGCAGATTAGTGTCATCGGCAAACAATATTAAGTCCATTTTTTCTGAGACTTTACATATATCGTTTATATACATATTGAATAATAATGGTCCCAAAACTGAACCCTGTGGGACTCCACAGGTGACCTTCAGCAACTCTGAGTTTTTGTTGCTAACACATACATACTGATATCTATTCTTTAAGTAACTACTTAACCAGGACAGTGCTACACCTCTAATACCAGAATTTTGTAGTTTCTTTAATAATAAATTATGATCTACTGTATCAAATGCTTTTTTAAGATCTAGGAATACTCCAACTGAATACTCTTTATTTTCAATGGCTGTTGATATTTTTTCTGTAAATTCCATTAGGGCATATGCAGTTGTCCTCTTGTGTCTGAACCCATATTGCTGCTCACATAATAAATCATTCTTCAGTATGAAGTTGTCAATTCTCTCATAGAATATTTTTTCAAGTATCTTGGAAAATTGCGGTAATAGTGAAATTGGTCTATAGTTTGAGAGTTCCCCTCTGTCGCCCATCTTGTATATCGGAATTACTTTAGCTATTTTCATTGCATTGGGAAATATACCTGATTGGAGAGACAGGTTGCAGATATACGTCAGTGGTTTTACTATGCATTCGATAACAGTTTTGACTAGTAGCATGTCGATACCATCACAGTCAGTAGATGTTTTACTTTTGAACGATTTAACAATTTCAATGACCTCTCTTTCGTCTGTGTTCTTTATGAAGATGGAGTCTTTTACAGCAGTGTTATTGCATATTGTATCACCTGTTGGCACCGTAGTGGGTATTTCTCGGGCCAGTTTAGGTCCAATGTTAACAAAAAAATTATTAAATTCATCTGCAGGTGAAGCGATATTCACACTCTGAGTCGTTTTATTATTTTTTGGAATATTAGTTGGGTAGCTTGTATTTCTGCTTTTATTTCCAAGGATACTGTTGAGTATTGTCCATGTATTTTTAATATTGTCTCTGTTTTTCTCCAGTTCTTTACTGTAATAGTCTCTTTTACTACATCTTATTATATATGTTAACTTATTTTTGTATGTTTTATACCGCTGCTCTGCTTCTTTTGTTCTTTTCTTTAGGAAAGCTTTATATAATGAATTTTTCTTTTTACACGCCTTTTGTAGTCCTTTGGTTAACCATGGCTTATTAGCAAATTTGTGTTTAAGCTTTTTTATTACTAATGGGCAGTTTTTTTCATAAAGAGTGGTTACAATGTTTATAAATGTGTCATAGGCTTCATTTACATCTGATACATAGACTTCTGTCCAGTCTTGCTTCAGCAAGTCCTCTTTAAGAGAACTGATTGCATTTGGTGATTTGTGTCTGAACGATTTTGAAGTTTTTTCTGCGTTGGGCCCCGTGTGGCCATGGATAAGTGCAAAGATTGGCAAGTGGTCACTTATATCATTTATCAATAATCCACTTTCTATTTTCTTATCGAAAACATTGACAAACAGGTTGTCAATAAGTGTAGCAGAGTGAACTGTGATTCTACTGGGATGTGTTATTGTGGGATATAGACTCATGCTGTACATAGAGTTCATGAACTCTGTAACTACATTTTGTTGATGAGGATTCAGTAAGTCAATATTGAAATCTCCACAAATTGCTACCATTTTCTTACTAGTAATATTATTGTACAGCTCGACTAATTTATCTCTGAATGTCTCAATGCAAGTTCCCGGTGTTCTATATATGCAGCTTATGATTAGATTTTTTGTTTTGTCTAGGTCAATCTCAACAGTAACACATTCCAAAATCCCTGGTAGTGCTAAGGACATTTCATTTACAAGCTTACACCTGTACAGGTCATCAATATACAGTGCAACACCACCACCCTTTTTTTGAGTTCTGTTAATATAAAACATCTGGTATCCCTCTATTGCCATCAGGGGAGCCTGCTCTTTGTTAAGCCAAGTTTCAGAGACTGCAATAGCTGTGAATTTTCTGTCTAGCTGTTTTAAATAGTCCTGAATCTGTGGAAAGTTTTTGTTAAGACTTCTGCTATTGAAGTGTATTATTGATAGTTTACCATCTAATTGCATTTGACTTTTGAATTGTTTTTCAGTGTAATATTCACAGTGGTTATGAATATTGTTGAAAAAGTGGTTATCAGGATCAATATCATTCTCCATCTCTTGTGGTTTATGTTCAGCATAATGGTATGTTTTCAGAGTTTGAGTTTCCTCATTCTGTGTCAAATGACTTCCTCCAACTGGGGATAATTGATGTCTACTTGAGTCGGTCATAAGTTTTTGTTTGTTTTGGTTATTTTTATTAAAGTACTTTGGCATGGTGTATCAAAGAACTATTCTTATCGTGTGTATGAGTATGGATTATCATTGGCTCGTAATCATGGTAAATGGCATTCACTTGCAGTATATAGCGCTTTTATTCTCATCTCTAGATGACCAAAGTGCTTTACAGATCCTGTAATAACCATCCGGTTATTGGACAACCTGCTCTACCTCCTGAGCCACTGCCGCCCCATGATGGCAGTGGCTCATCATGACAGTTTACGGATAGCACGGATGCAACACACAGACATGAATGGGTTTGACATTTCAGGGAAAGAGGATGATGCCTATTCAAACTTTCATAAACTTCCATTAACGATGCCACAGAAGTTGCCCCTGGCTCGTGGGGAGATGGAGTGCTCCCTCTCCTGTTGCTTTTGCTGACTGAGGGTTTTCCCCGTCTTGTGTGGGGGTCTCTGATCGAGTCTCCCAGTCCCTCCCGGCTGGAAACCAAAGGCGCGCAGCTGACGCAGATGTGGACGCATCTCCCATCTCTCTGGGGAGTTACACTGAATAGTACAGCACTGCACACTCCATGGTCATTCATTTATTCCCCTAAAAATAAAAACATTAATCCATAATAAGTCCGTGATGAAAATGAAAATGTGAATGGAATAAAATTCAGACTAACGCGCTGCACAGCACACTGCCTGTTCATTCATTCCTTTCCCTAAAAAAAAAAATCCTACATTAATGCCTAATCTATAGACTCCAATGTTAAGTCCGCAATTAAGATGAGTGTAGACGGAATAAAAAAAAAAAAAAGCAAAAAAGAGTGTGTGAGCATCATATGTGACATAGACAGATTTGTAGATCTCAGAATGGGATATTACAGTGTAACAGCAGCATGACACAGTAGACGACCAAACCAACAGAAATACACACAGCATAATAGGATAAGAAAGAGAAAAAAAAATAATTACCTAGAGAAAGTAAATTGCTTAGATAACTTTATATTCATCATAGACTACCACCAAAGGTGAATAGATGGTGACCGATGTAGATATATGGATCATACTAACTGTACAAAATAGGACTATAAGGTGCAGGGTGAAATATGAGATACCAGTTAGACTGTAAGGTGCAGTATGGCAGCACTGTTATGACCAGAATTCAACATCAGCGTTATTATACAGTGACATGACATGTAGCAGGAAAGATTTCCTGTATTTGATCATTCAGCAGCGAAGCTGTAGCAATCTGCTGGAGAAAGTGCCCCAGTGTCTGTCCAGTGTAAACTGCTATCCATCATGGATAACCCTGATCACCTCCTCCACCACATTCTCAAAAGCCTCCATCCTGAGACCAATTACAGAGCCAGACTTCTTGATAATCTTGTCAAGTCTGTTGGTGTCACTGGCTCTGATACTGCTACCCCAACAGACAACAGCAAAGAAGATGGTGCTGGCAACAACGGCCTGGTAGAAAAGCTCCAATATCTTGCTGCACACATTGAAGGAGCTCAGCTTTCTCAGAAAGTAGAGTCTGCTCATCCCCTTTTTGTACACAGCATCAGTGTTAGATTTCCAGTCTGGTGCTGATAATGACACCCAGGTATTTGTAGTCCTCCACATCCTCCCCCTCTAATCCGCAATGGCTGTGCAAGCGTCCTCTTCCTCCTGAAGTCAATCACCATCTCTCTGGTCTTGCTGACATTCAGCCTCAGGTGATTCTGCTCAGTCCAGTCCACAAATCTGTCTACCAGTAACCTGTACTTCCCCTCTTCTCCTCTTCTTATACACCCAACAGCAGCCAAGTCATCAGAGAATTTCTGCAGGTGGCATGACTCGGTGTTGTACTGAAAGTTGGTGGTGTATAAGGTAAAGAGAAAAGGAGAAAGCACAGTTCCCTGTGAAGCTCTCATATCACTAACCACCACACCAGACAAGACACTGCCCAGCCAGACAAACTGTGGCCTGCCTGTCAGGTAGTCAGTAATCCAGGAGATCACAGAGCTGTTGACCTCCATCACCCACATCTTCTCACCCAGCAGCAGTGGCTGGATGGTATTAAGAGCACTGGAGAAATCAAAGAACGTTATTCTCACAGTGTCTCCTCTGCCATCCAGCTGCAAATGGGTTCATTGCAGCAGGTAGATGACAGAATCTTCAACTCATAAATGGGACTGATATGCAAACTGCAGAGGGTCAAGCCACGTCTTCACCTGTGGCCTCAGGTGGGCTAAGACAAGTTTCTCCAGGACCTTCATCACATGAAATGTGAGGGCAACTGGTCAACAGTCTGTCAGGTCCGATGGAGACGACTTCTTGGGGACAGGAACCAGGCAGGACATCTTCCACAGCACTGGTACTTTTTCCAGAGTCAGGCTCAGGTTGTATAGGTGTTTCAGTACCGGAGACAGCTGGTTGGCACAGGTCCTCAGGATCCTGGCAGAGATGCCATCAGGACCTGCAGCCTTCTGCTGGTGGAGTCTATCCAGCTGTTTCCTAACCTGGTCTGTAGTCACAGTGATGTGGGGGTTGGTACTGATGTCTTTAGTGAAGCACAGGAGAGTGAGGGGGGAGGGGTGTGTGGAGGTCTGGCTGTGATGTGGGGGGTGACAGACGGTGAGTTGAACCTGTGGGTGACCCCCACAACAGACTGGGACAAGCAGAGCGCTCAGCTGGAGCAATTGGCAGAACAATGAGATGTGTGTATTGATATCAATAGGCAGCCTCCCTTTGTCTAGCTTTTTCCTGCCAGTAATCTTCCTATTGTTATGGGTGACTCTCAAATGCAAATGTCTTCCTGTCAGTAATCCTCCTATTGATGTGGGTGACTCTCAAATGCAAATGTCCATGCCTATTGCTGTGAATGCATTGTCTGTAGTGGGGTATTTAAACTGCATCGCTCTGTAACTCTCTCTCTCTCTCTGACCACTGCTTCTGACACACGCATTCCGTGTCTCCTGACGAGAGCCTGAGAGCTCGCTCCAGCGCCTGCACGGCGCTGGAGTGAGTTCTGTGATGGCAGGATGAATGATCAATAAACACCCTTTTAAACCTCAGTTCGCTGCTTATTATTTCATGCCGCCACACTGGTGACCCCGAGAAAGCACACGCTTTGTGCAATGCAACCTTCTGGTCTGGACAGCCACACTGGTGACCCGACGTAGAAAAGAACACGCTGACAACGTACGCAGCACCCGGCGGTGATTCTCCGACGACGAGCGAACGCAGCAGCCTGACGCAAATGGACTGCCTTCCCTTCTGCTACAGGGAGACCTCGACGCAGAGCCACCACCAGGCGAACTCTCCGGAGATCATCCACGACCGGGAAAGCGGCAGAAAGCTTCATGGTGCGTCCTTCGCCTGAGATCTGGACATCCACACTGGGACCGGCCGCTCTCACAGCTCCTCCGCATACACACGAGAGCGCACGCACCTCGTCCTCTCTCCACGACAGCGACCTCCAGGGCCGACGGAGAACGCAGCGCGTAGACCTGAACGCACCATGACCCGGCACTAGCGAATTACAGCAACAGCCAAGACAGGGAGGACCATCGGCGCCGATGACGCTGATCTCCATCAAGCTCCCTGACCCTGACTCGCCTCTCAACAGCGGGACACCCACGCACCAAACCCCCGCGCGCACACCGGGGGGTTACGAGGACGGCACACCACGCACGGGACAATAACGGCTCCACAGACCGCCATCGTCCTTCGCCACTGCACACAGAACCTTCAGGGCTGCTCACACACCTGAAGCACGCACGCAGCTCGCTCACAGGATTTTGTACGGGTCTCAGCCACGGCGCACAAAGGGAATTCAGCCGTCAGCTGTCCCCGAGGGCTTTAGGGCTGCGCGCGCGCACCTAAAGCCAACACGCCAAGTCCCTCACACAGCTGCAGCTCCTTTTCTCTCACAGCCGCTACGCAGCCTTGCAGCTCCTGTTTTTCTTCATAGCCGCGAGAGGAGTCAGAGACAAGTTTTTCTTCTCACAGCTGCTGTGGACCTCCGCACGTTCAACGGGACAGCCCCTCAACATTGCGGATCCATAGGCAATTTTTGCGCGGCCCAAACAATTTTGCCGTCCTGGGCCAGCACTTGCTACCCCCACCCCCCTCCCTCCACCTCCGCCTGCACAGAGCTTTCCCTGCTCGCTACCAAAGCCGGACTATCGAGGCCTCAGCTTCCCGCTGAGCCCTCTGGGGGGGGGGGGGGAAGTACTGTGGGTGACCCCCACAACAGACTGGGACAAGCAGAGCGCTCAGCTGGAGCAATTGGCAGAACAATGAGATGTGTGTATTGATATCAATAGGCAGCCTCCCTTTGTCTAGCTTTTTCCTGCCAGTAATCTTCCTATTGTTATGGGTGACTCTCAAATGCAAATGTCTTCCTGTCAGTAATCCTCCTATTGATGTGGGTGACTCTCAAATGCAAATGTCTATGCCTACTGCTGTGAATGCATTGTCTGTAGTGGGGTATTTAAACTGCATCGCTCTGTAACTCTCTCTCTCTCTCTGACCACTGCTTCTGACACACGCATTCCGTGTCTCCTGACGAGAGCCTGAGAGCTCGCTCCAGCGTGCCTGCACGGCGCTGGAGTGAGTTCTGTGATGGCGGGATGAATGATCAATAAACACCCTTTTAAACCTCAGTTCGCTGCTTATTATTTCATGCCGCCACAAACCTATTAAAAAAACAGGTTTAACTCATCAGCTTTCTACAGGCTCCCCGATGTCCATCTGTCTCTTCTCTTACACTCAGTGATGTATTTCATTCCAGTCCACACATCCCTCATGTTTTTCTGCTGTAGTTTTTCTTCCAGCTTCCTCCTGTAATTGTCTTTACACAACCTCAGCATCAATTTCGGTTCCCGCTGCACTCTCAGTTCATCTCTGTCTCCAAACCTAAAAGCTTGCTTCTTGTTAAGAAGTGTTTTCAAGTCACTGGCCAAATTTGACCACTATGAACATTTCAGCCCCCCTTGTATTCAAGATTCAAAGATTTTATGGTCAATACTACTATACGTGCAGGACATACAGGCAAATTGAAATGGTGTTTCTCTCTCTCTTCATTGGTGTGCATAATAAAAGAAGAAAAGGAATAAGGCTGGAAAAAAGAGAACAAAACAACAACAGCAGTCTCTGTACAGTAATGCAACCTGTGGTGCCAATGGCGACAAGAAAGACCCAGACCTCCATAGAGATAAACGGTTAACAATGATAAACCCAGCAATCCTATATACAGACAGCTAGACATGAATACCCATAGTTGCAGTTCAATGCGGTAGTGTAGGTGCAGATAGTAACAGATAGGACTGCATCTGATCAGTATTGCAGTGACAGACAGACAGCAGCAGATATGGCATTTGTGCGAATGGTTGCGGTTAATGTGCAGCAGCAAAAGTACAACAAATCAACAGTATTACTATTGGTGTGCCAGTCTTTCTGTGCCAACAGCTGAGGTAGTTATTGTGCGGGTGATTGTGTTGCCCGGGGGGTGCGGGGGGGGGGGGGGCAGAGTTCAGGGTTCTGATGGCCTGATGAACAAAGCTGTTAAGCAGTCTTGTGGGGCGGGCACGGAGGCTTTGGTGCCTTTTCCCAGAGGGAAGGAGGCTGAAGAGGGAGTGTAAGGGGTGGGAGGTGTCGCCTGCGATGCTGACGGCTCTGCGGGAGAGGCAGGTCGGGTAGATATCCGGGGTGGGGGTGGGCAGAGGGGCACCGATATCTTGCTGGCTGCTTCCACTGTGTGTTGTAGTGTCTTGCAGAAAGCGTCCGTGCAGCTTCCATACCACACCATGATGCAGCTGGTGAGGATGTTCTCAATGGTGCCCTGGTAGAAAGAACACATGATGGGGGTGGAACTTGTGCTCTCCTCAGTTTGCAGAGGAAATGGGGGCGAGTTTGGGCCTTCTTGGCCAGTGATGTGGTGTTGTTGGACCAGAAGAGGTCCTCAGAGATGTGCACCCCTAGGAACTTGGTGCTGCTTGCCCTCTCCACAGCTGCACCATCAATGATCAGAGGGGGTGCTGTGTGTGACCCCTCCTGAAGTCGACCACAATCTCCTTGGTTTTTCCCACGTTCAGGACAAGGGTATTGTCTTTACACCAGTGGACCAGTTGGTTCACCTCATTTCTGTAGTTGGCCTCCTCGTTGTTGGTGATGAGGCTCACCACCGCCGTGTCATCTACAAACCTGATGATGTGGTTGGTGTTGTGCACTGGTACGCAGTCATGGGTCAGCAGGGTGAAGAGCAGTGGGCTGAGCACGCACCCTTTTGGGGCTCCTGTGCTCAGTGTGATGGTCTGGGAGGTGTTGCTTTCGACCCGCAAGTTCTGTGGCCTCTCTGTGAGAAAATACAGCACCCAGTTACAGAGAGAGGTTTTGAGTCCTAAGTGTTTGAGTTTTTGTATCAGGTGCTGGGAGATGATTGTGTTGAATGCTGAAGTTAAGTCCAAGATAAAGCATTTGCATGTAGAAGTTTTTTGAGTCCAGGTGGGTGAGGGCTGGATGGAGAGCAGCAGCGATGGCATCTTCTGTGGATCTGTTTGACCTGTATGCAAACTGGAATGGGTCGTGGGAGGGAGACAGGGTGGACCTGATGTTCTGCATGACTAGCCGCTCAAAGCGCTTCATTATAATGGGGGTCAGTGCTATGGGCCGGTAAACATTGTAGCTGGAAGGGACGGGCTTCTTTGGAACTGGTATTATGGTGGCAGTTTTGAAGCACGTGGGGACAACAGCTTGAGACAGGGAGATGTTGAAGTTGCCGCCCAGGACATTCTTAAGCTACTCTGCACAGTCCTTCAGGACGCGACCGGGTATGTTGTCTGGGCCAGCTGCCTTGCGTGGGTTGATCCTGCAGAGGGGCCTCTTTACGCTAGCCAGGTCCAGACTCATGGCCTGCTCATCCGGAGGAGGTGTGGTTTTCTGTGCTGATGTGCCGTTTTGTGCTTCAAATCGGCCAAAGAAGTTGTTTAGGTTGTTGAGCAGTGTGATGTCACTCACACAGATCTGCGGTAGAGGTTTATAGTTGGTGAGGGTCTGTATGCCACGCCAGAGAGAACGTGCATCTCTGGTGTTGCTGAAGTGTCCAGATATTTTCTTGCTGTACTGTTGTTTTGTCTCCTTGATACCACGGGACAGGTTGGCCCTAGCTGTTGTTAGTCCTGCAGTGTTGCCAGCCCTGAAGGCTGCGTCCAGAGCCCTCAGGAGTCTGTGGACCTCTGCTATCATCCATGGCTTCTGGTTAGCACGAACAGTGATGGTCTTGCAGTGCATGACATCATCAATGCATTTAGCTATGTATGCTACAACAACCTCAGTGTACTCCTCTAGGTTTGTGTGTCCATTGTTAGTGACTGCATGCTTGAAAGTGTACCAGTCTGTGGTGCTAAAGCAGTCTTTCAGAGCATCAGGGGCCCCCTCTCGCCACACACGCACCTGCATTTTTGTTGGTCTGATGACTTTCACTCTGGGTTTGTATGCCGGCCTTAACTGGATGGTGATGTGATCAGAGAGACCCGGGGGGAGGAAGGGGGGGGGGGGTCTGTATGCATTCTTATGAGTTGTGTACACCAGATCCAGTAGATTGTCTCCTCTTGTATATTATATATTGGTGGTGTCGGCATTATCGCAATAATCACCTGTGAACGGCGACAAATTTTGTGATCACAGTTAACCGCAGTTAACAGCAGAAAGCGCAAACAGTCCTTTTTGGCCTAGCGGTTCTCCATATAAGAGCTGCTCTGGCCACAGACACTGTGCGTGCCATGCAGACATTGCGAAGTCAAACAAGCTGGATTACAGCCATGGAAATCCCCAAACCACTGTCATGTTTAAGTTTACAACGTTATCACCTGGATAATTGTCACAGCCTCCTCCAAAACTTCACTTGGATGTTGGGTTGTTCGTCTTCTGCGGAAGCCAGCTAGTTGGCTAGTAGGTACATGCTAGGCTGTAGCTGACCTCCAGCAGCTGACATGGAGAGAAATTTGCCTGTTTCATCCTCATAGTGTTGGGTATAACTGTCAGTAGGTAAGTACCAGTCTAAAAAAATTCTCTGTGATCGGAATGTCCATTTACTCCCTCGCCGTTTTTGCAACACGGTGGGGTGTCATCATGGGTGAGATAGTTGTTTGTATATGTTTACAATTTTTCTGCTCAAAGAGAAAACGTGTCTGTTGTGACACACAAGGTCCATTGTTTTGTGTCGAGCTGCTTAAAAGTTGTGGATGTTTGCTATGGGAGAAAGCATCCTCCATTTGTGGATGCTGGCTGGTTGGATGCTGAGTTGTGTTGCAGTGACATTAATGACCCCTGGCATTCCATTGTATGCACATGCAGTCTACTTTGAGAATTTTCAAGGAGAATATTCTGAATAGGTTTTATCATTTGGATATGTTGAGAGCTTTAACAAACCTGTAGGTGAAGACAGCAAGCATATTTGTCCACTCCCATGTTTATAACAGTATGAGAAACTTGAAAAATGACCAACTTAAGGTACACTATGTCTGTATGGAAAAAAATATGCGATTAACGCATTATTAATCACGGTTAACGTAAGATTAGAAAAGGTTAATCGCAATCAAAAATTTTAATCATCCAAAACCACTTTATATACAGTGGTGTGAAAAAATGTTTGCTCCTTCCTGATTTCTCATTTTTTTGTATGTTTGTCACACTTAAATGTTTCAGATCATCAAACAAATTTAAATATTAGACAAAGATAATAAGTAATCACAAAATACAGTTTTTAAATGAAGGTGTTTATTATTAAGAGGAAAAAAAATCCAAACCTACATGGCCCTGTGTGAAAAAGTGACCCCCCCCCCCAAAAAAAAAAAACAACAAAAAACAAAACCATAAATTAACTGTGGTTTATCACATCTTTGGGAAGCTGAGTTCAATTTCTCTAGCCACACCCAGGCCTGATTACTGCCACACCTGTTCTGATTCAAGAAATCCCTTAAATAGGACTTGCCTGACAAAGTGAAGTAGACCAAAAGATCCTCAAAAACTAGGCATCATCCAGAGAAATTCAGGAACAAATGAGAAACAAAGTGATTGAGATCTATCAGTCTGGAAAAGGTTTTAAAGCCATTTATAAAGCTTTCGGACTCCAGCGAACCACAGTGAGAGCCATTATCCACAAATGGCGAAAACATGGAACAGTGGTGAACCTTCCCAGGAGTAGCCGAACAACCAAAATTACCCCAAGAACACAGTGAAAGGTCACAAAAAACCCCACAACAACATCCAAAGAACTGCAGGCCTCACTTGCTTCAGTTAAGGTCAGTGTTTCCACAATAAGAAAGAGACTGGGCAAAAATGGCCTGCATGGCAAAGTTCCAAGACAAAAACCACTGCTGAGTGAAAAGAACATACAGGCTCATCTCAGCTTGGCCAGAAAGCATCTTGATGATCCCCAAGACTTTTGGGAAAACACTCTGTGGACTGATGAGACAAAAGTTGAACTTTTTAGAAGGTGTGTGTCCCATTACGTCTCGTGTAAAAGTAACAGCATTTCAGAAAAGGAGCACCATACCAACAGTAAAATATGTTGTTGGTAGTGTGATAGTGTGGGGCTGTTTTGCTGCTTCAGGACCTGAAAGACTTGCTGTGGTAAATGGAACCATGAATTCTGCTGTCTACCAAAAAATCCTGAAGGAGAATGTCAGGCCATCTGTTTGTGACCTCAAGCTGAAGCACACTTGGGTTCTCCAGCAGGACAATGATCACACACACCAGCAAGTCCACTTCTGAATGGCTTAAGAAAAACAAAATGAAGACTTTGGAGTGGCCTAGTCAAAATCCTGACCTGAATCTGATTGAGATGCTGTGGCATGACCTCAAAAAGGCGGTTCATGCTCAAAAACCCTCCAATGTGGCTGAATTACAGCAATTCTGCAAAGATGAGTGGGCAAAAATTCCTCCACAGTGCTGTAAAAGTCTCATTGCCAGTTATCACAAATGCTTGATTGCAGTTGTTGCTGCTAAGGGTGCCCCAACCAGTTATTAGGTTTAGGGGGCAATCACTTTTTCCACACAGGGCCATGTAGGTTTGGATTTTTTTCCCCTTAATAATAAACACCTTCATTTAAAAACTGTTTTTTGTGTTTACTTGTGTTATCTTTGTCTAATATTTAAATTTGTTTGATGATCTGAGACGTTTAAGTGTGACAAACATACAAAAAAAAGAGAAATCAGGAAGGGGGCAAACACTTTCTCACACCACTGTATATATATTTCATTGCTAAATGGGCATATTACTATACCAGAGAGGTGGCCTAGAGGTAGAGCACCCAGGAAGTTGGGGTTCAAGCCCCAGTCGGGTCATACCAAAGACCATATAAAAATGGTACTTCCTGCCTTCTAGCTTGGTGCTCAGCATAATAGAATGCAGGAAGGAAAATTTGTTACCCCGACACAGAAATGGGCATATTAGCAATGATTCCAAATTACTGGTGTCACTTTAATCGTAATTAATTGTGCGGGGCAAGATAATCATTTAATCGTGATTAATCACAATTTTTGCCATCAGCAGCATATAGGCGACACAGAGCCGTGTCAAGTTAATCACAACAACGTGATTATTCACAGCATGCCGTTACAGTGCCATTAATTGCACTAAAACACTCAGTGGAGTGTTTCCGCTGGTAACATTTCCACGTGGTGGGCTGCCACCCCTGAAAGTACGCCACCACACTAAGGAAATATATATTTAAGAAAAATAAATCAATGACGATCCGCAAGCGTGCACACGAACAATGCGCGTTACTGTCATCTGTGCATCGGAGTTTGGAAGTGCCCTGCCCCAGTGGGAAGGCAGAGTGTTTCTCTAGCGTCACTGTCCAAGAGAAGCATGAGCTTATTAAAGTATTTTAAATGCAGATAAAAGCAGAAGAGGTATGTAAGCAGTGGAGGTATTTATCATGGTTTTAACCTGCTGGTAACAGGAACAATAATGAAGAGCTGCTTAGCTAACAGGTGTGGTTAGTCTCATATGCAGGGAAAGGCAAGAGTGATTGAATCGCTGACTGACTTCACCAGCCACTACAATATTAACCATTTTATGTTCATTATTATGGACCTGGCAAGTTAAGATGACCGAAATTCACAAAGTCAATGACTTTAATCTGCCAACAGCCTTCAGACAAATTAAACGTGCCAACATTTGGATTTCAAAATAAGGGAGGCTTTTCTTGCTGTCTGGCTGGTGAGGAGAGTTCTAAAAAACTATACATATATAGAAATATTTGATGATGGTTATAACAGAAATAACTGCATCTTTGGTAATTGAAGTTATTTCATTCAATATAATTTTATTAATATCTTTTTCTTTGAAATCAGAGTTAAATTATGGTTCTGTTCTGGCTCTGCTAAATTATGGTCAAAAGTGTAAATTGTATATAAGGAAAAAAGAGTAAATTTTACCACAATCTGTTTCAAATTTATTAAAAAAAACAGTAATTTTATAAAAAATAGACAAAAATTAGCTATAAAATAATCCACAAATTTATAATAAAGTCTCAACTATACAAGAAAAGTCATAATTTTCTAAGAGGAAATTACAAATGAGGAAAGTGGTTGCAAATTTAGATAAATTTACAGAGAAAAGTAGAATGCTATAAGAAAATTGTTATAAATTTTGGAGAAAAACCTCAGACCTTCAAGACTGAAGTCATTACTCAAGTTTTTAAGTGGGTGCTCCTTGTACCCTTAACTCAACTAGAAATTTTTGGTTGTCTACTTTTAATTATTAATTTCATAGCTCTGCTTTTACATGAGTAGTATTTATGGCTACTATACCCACCTTTATAATAACATTTATAATTTAAGTATGCATGTGTAAATTACTATTATGAATGTTTTTTCTCCCTTCTTTTTTCTACTCTTTCTCAATGGAAAAAAGGAAGCAGTAGAATAAAAATACAAAAAATACACACATTTTTGTCATTTATGTAAACCAGGGATGGGCAACTTTGGTGGTAGTGAGGCCACACATTTTTTTTCCTCACTTCCCAACGGTCAGATTTACATGTAAACCTCCTGCAAAGTTAAAAGTTTCACAATTAAAACTGAAAATGCAAATGAAAATAAAAGCTACTCAGTGTTTTATCATATTATAATTCAAATTATTGACAGAATTATATCTGCCCTGCCATAGACTGGTGATCTGTCCAGTGTGTACCTTGCCTCTTGCCCAAAGATGCTGGGATAAGCTCCAGCACCCCACCCCCCGGTGACCAAAATTCCAGACGATAATAAACATAATATGACAACGCTCAGCTTGCTCTTGGATTCATTGTGGGTGTGGAAGGGCAGGGAAATAGCTGTGTGTGGGCTTGGTAATGTCTGGCTCCTCAAAATAGGAAATTAAAAAAAAAGAGCCACTGGTAAAAATAAACAAACAAACAAACAAAAACAAAAATCAGCAGATTACAACGACCAGTCTCTGAACTTTTATTGCTGACATGGGATTTTAACAGTGTGCTTCAGTTGTGCTCTTCAGAAAAAAACCTCAACGCTTTGAATATTTTTCTGCACAATTAAGGAAAGCCTCCAAGCTCCATGAGGCTTCACCTGCCAAACAAGAATAAATGCTACAGCTCCTCAGGTGTACAATTTAGTCTTGTTTAAAAGCAGCTTACTTTGTACATTCACTGCTGTTTATGGCCTTTTAATGCGGTCTTAGCACGCAAAACATACCTGACAACACATCAGTGCACACTGCTGCTTTGGCTAGTGGCTCCCTCACTCTTGCTCTATCACTTGCAGACAGTAGCACTTAGGTTTTGATTAGAGCTCCCTCTGCTGGCGGACTCTATATTTGCATTTAAGAATGTGGTTCCAAACGTGATATAAATAAATAATTGGTTTTTGGAAATGGACTGGTGAGCTGCAGTGGATGAGAGGGCGGGCCGCCAGTTGCCCATCCCTGATGTAAACCATGACAAAAAAATCCTGCAGGACAAAACATGACAATTGGTATTTTCTAACCTGTTTGTATACCACCACAGACAGAGAGAGAACCTGAATTAGACAGAGCTCAGAGAGGGAAAGATGAGACAGAAGAGAGGAGCCAAGGAGAGGAAAGTGTTCAGGCAGAGGGTCCAGGAGAGGTGAGAGCAGTGGGAGGAGAGAAAGATGACACCAGTAAAAAGTACAAACACAGAACGTCTGGGTGGGACCCCAACTGTCCCAGTATTCCAACATTCAAGCCTTTGTTGTACAATACTTCAAATGGTAAGTTCCTTATGCAAAGTTACTGTGCAAAATTTTAAAAAAGACAACCCCCCTATCCCCAGCAAAAATATATTGCCACCACACCAAGCTCTTTAAGCCAGAGGAAACACTGCAGTGTGATGTGATTCAAAACTGAGCTGCCCTGTCATCTAAATGCGATTAATCGTGATTAAAAGTGGCACCACTATTCCAAATACAAAACTGTTGTTGTTATTATTGTCATTATTATATTATTGGGCAACAATAAATGTTTGAAATTCCCACACTTAAACTTATTTAGTAGTGTTATGGATTTTTTTAAAATTATTATTGTCCATTCATTCTGTCTCCCATAATCATAAATGACATTACGCCCAGTACTTTTCCCATGAGACAGCGAGGATCCAGCCCCAGGGTTGAACACTGCTGACTCAGTGCTCTCAAAACAATGCTCATCTGTCTAGTCTATTGTCTTAAAACTCTGCTCTGTTCTGAGCCTTTTAATCTTTGTACTCGCCTGCATGTGGGACACAACATTTTCCCCTTCTTGGGCAAGATGTAAATAAATACCCAGAAAGGGCATCTTTGACTCTGCACTGTATTTACTCACCAAATCATCAAGGGACATTTATTAATATAAAGAAAATCCATGACAGTAGCTGTAAGCACGCCTTAATTAATGTTTACAGAACTGAAAATATGCATCCAGTCCCCACATTTCTGGAAATGGAACTAATTAACAATAGTCATCACCACAGAGGTAGGTAAAGGGAGTGTGCTGGTTTGTAATTTGGCTGAACTCCCCCCTCATTAAATTCAAAGGGCTCTCAAATGAATATAATTAAAAGAACGGTGCTAATAATCATATTGGGATATCAACCTCCTCACCTTAATCTTCGGTAACATCTGCAGTTATATTTTATCTACACTGCAAAGCACAATGCAATTACGCATTAATGGCTCCCTCAAACATAAAACCCATCATGCAAGTCCAAAAACCGTGCATGCCACCCCCCACCCGGTTCAAGTCCAACAACCAGGAACACCAGCAGAACAAGAGTTATGAGATCGCCAACTCTGATGGTGATAAAGTCCAATGGGTATGTAGATCCCCCACCACCTCACAGATGAAATATGTTCCAGGAAAAATATACTTCTCTATTAATAGGCTGTATTTCAGGATGAATGTTAGATCCGCAGGAATCAGCCGCATAAGGAAGACATTATGGGCTGTGGAAGTCCATAGACATTTTTTTTCTATTGCAATTGCACAACAGAACTTTGCAGTGGTATCCACAGGAAAAATATGTGAATGTGTTATTTTGCACAAATGCATTCACTGTTGTGATTTTCTTTATAGTAGCAGAGTCAAAGATGCCTTTTCTGGGTGTTTATTCTTGATCAAGAGGAAGATTTCATGCAGCAGTTCAGCAGAAATGTTCAGTCATATTGGTGTGGGTAGATTTTACACCTTGGAGCAAACAAAGATAATATGTTACAGTATGAGAATGTTCTGTGTTGACGAGCAAAATCCACATGGAGCCAAACAAACAACTGAGCCTGAAAACTAATATAAAACAATGTTTCCAGAAGAAACTTGCCTGACATATCAATATTTACAGGTTTTCCCCTAACAAAATTACAACTTTTTTCCAAAATTTGTGAGATTTTTGGCATAAATTTTCTGGTTTTCTAATAAATTTGTCATAATTTTCTCTGAAAATGTGTTAATTTTTAGGTAAAATTGCAGTCTCTTTCCACTGAAATTTGTAAATTTTTTTCTTGCAAAGTTTCCAGTAAGTTTGTGATTTTATTTTGTTTTTTAGAAAAGTGATTTTTTTTTTTTTTTAATTTCAAATTTGGAAGTGTTTTTCTCATAAGACTGCAATGTTTTTCCCCTAAATTTGTCATATTTCTGGTATAAATGTTCAGCTTTTCTAGTAAATTTGTTCTGTTCTCCTTGGAAATTTGTTGCATTTTTCAGATATATTTGCAGCACTTTTCACTGAAATTGTTAACATTATTATCAAAAAATAGCAACTTTTCTAGTAAATTCCCCCCGAAATTGTGACCACTTCTTGCAAGTTCGTTGTGGCACTTTCTTCATAAAATTGCAGTCTTTTGTGGTGTCACTTTAATTGTGATTAACCACAGTTAAAACTTTCACCACTATCCATTTACACACAGAGTGATATGTTCCAAGTGTTAGTCACGATTAATCGCAATTAAATCTGCCAGGTGTCTGTGTGATAATCACGATTAGTAGCAATTGATTGGAATTGATTGCATTGAGGTGTGTTAAATGTGTTAAATGCTTTAAGTGGAATGTGCTGTCATGCAATCAACACACCTTGATGTGATTAATTGTGCTCAACCACAATTAATCACAATTAAAGTGACACCACTACCAGAGAAATTTTATATAAATTTTCAGCTTTTCTCATAAATGTGTTATTTTTCTAAGAAATTTACAAATTTTCCCTCACAAATCTGTGTCCTGTTTTTACTGAAAATTTAGATTTTTTTTATTTTTTTTTGGTCAAGATGGCTCCAGAGCCACAGGTTGCAGACCCCTGGGCTAGCGTCTCAGTGTGTAAGGAAGAAACATGATATACTGTGTCTAGGAACATAATAACAGGAATACAGTGTAATATTAATTGATAAAATAAGGAAATCTTCCTCAAGTTACAACTTTATATGTAGTGTTATTGTACTGTATTGTTATTGTGGTGTCACTTTAATTGTGATTAATCACAGCTGATCATGATTAATCGCATCAAGGTGCATTAATCACATTAAATGCATGTATTGTGATGCAGTGTTATGCGATTAACACACCTTGATGCAATTAAATGCGATCAACCGCTATTAACTACGATTAAAGTGACACCAGTAGTTGTCATACAGTCATAAGCTACCACTCTATCCACACACTGGTCATCAAGTCTTGCAGCAAACTCAAGAAAACCCTCCCCTTGTTCTCTTCTTATGTCTCTCCTCCTTTCACTTGCTCTCTGTCATCTTTTTTTTTGCAGCTACAATAACAAGCAGCTACTCAAGGGCCTGCAGTAGGGAGCCATTGTTTGATTCCAGCTGTGCTGGCGAGGAAATTCAAAGGGAGAGAAGTTAAATTTGTTTTTGGCAAAGTGTGCGTGTTTGTGTGTGAAGGCAGATATAGGATGTCAGCCGCCACCACTTGACCGCGTGGGAGGGAAAAAAGGCAAATCCAGTGTGAGAAGGGACATATGATAACGTTTTTGCTTTTTGTCAGTGCATGTGCTCATCTATTTGGGTGTCTGGAGTGGCTACCGATGGGAAGAAAACTGAAAAAATCACAACTCTGCCAGCTTATTTGGATCAGCGGTTTTCATTTTGCTCCACCTGTGACGTGCAAAATGGAGCTCCTGGCTTCATCTCCACTCATGCTTTGAATGGTGGAAGGCTCCCCGTGAACGTCCAAACCCACACTGACACTGCAATTGTGGTTGGGTCATGGATTTTCTTTATATTAATAAATGTCCCTTGTTGATCTGGTGAAAAAATAAAAGTCAAAGATGCCTTTTCTGGGTATTCCTTTACATTTTGGCGGAGAACGAAAATGTTGTGTCCCACAGGCAGGCGAGTACAACAAGTCTTAGAACAGAGAGTTTTAATACAATAGACCAAACAGATAAGCATTGTTTTGAGAGTGCTGAGTCAGTAGTGTTCAAGGCCAGGCTCGATCCTCTCTGTCTCATGGGAAAAGTATTGAGTGCAATATTCTTTATGATTACAGGAAACAGAATGAATGGACAATAACAATAATAATAAAAAAAAATCCATAACAGCTGCTAGCCTGCTAACCATGGTTTTCAAAGCCATTTTCTTTAAATAATAGTCACCTCAATGCACATACCCCGTTCCCACCTGGTTTATTAATCCACAGTCTATAATATACCTCACCTGTCTTTGTCATATTTTGGACATAATAGGCCAACATATCGAACAACTTGCATCTTGGCTAGCCGGCTGTGGTCAGGCTGTTTATCGCCTTGGACAATCTCAGCAGAAAGAGTGCGATAGATTAGCCTGCCTAGCATTAGCAGAGTTAGCCATTCACTAGGACTGAGCAATATTGCGATACTTTTAAAAAATGTATCGATATATTTTCATCCATGACTCCTGACAAGCTGGAAGCTCAACCCAGTGGGTCCAGCTGCTATACAGTTAGGCCCAGAAATATTTGGACAGTGACACAATCTTCATGATTTGGGCTCTGCATGCCACCACGTTGGATTTGAAATGAAACCACTACAATGGAATTGAAGTGCAGACTTTAAGGTTTAATTCAAGGGGTTGAACAAAAATATATTATTAAACTTGTAGGAATTGTAGCTATTTTTATACAAATGTTCCTCATTTCAGGGGCTCAAAAGTAATTGGACAAATAAACATAACCCTAAGTAAAATGTTACTTTTCAATATTTTGTTGAGAATCCTTTGCAGGCAATGACTGCCTGAAGTCTGGAACCCATGGACATCACCAAACGCTGGGTTTCCTCCTTTGTGATGCTTTGCCAGGCCTTTACTGCAGCTGTCTTCAGTTGCTGCTTGTTTGTGGGTCTTTCTGCCTTAAATTTTGTCTTGAGCAAGTGAAATGCATGCTTGATTGGGTTGAGATCTGGTGATTGACTCGGCCATTGCAGAATATTCCACTTCGTTGCTTTAAAAAACTCCTGGGTTTCTTTTGCAGTATGTTTTAGATCATTGGTGAAGCGCCGTCCAATCAACTTTGCTGCATTTGGCTGAATCTGAGCAGAAAGTATATCCCTATACACTTCAGAATTCATCCGGCTGCTTCTGACTTGTGTCATCAATAAACACAAGTGACCCAGTGCCATTGGAAGCCATGCATGCCCATGCCATCACACTGTCTCCACCATGTTTTACAGAAGATGTAGTGCTTTGGATCATGAGCTGTTCCAATTCTTCTCCAAACTTTCTTCTTCCCATCATTCTGGTACAAGTTGATCTTAGTCTCATCTGTCCAAAAAATGCTGTTCCAGAACTGGGCTGGCTTCTTCAGGTGTTTTTTTGGCAAAGTCAATTCTGGCCTTTCTATTTTTGAGGCTGATTCATGGTTTGCACCTTGTGGTGAATCCTTTGTATTTACTCTCATGAAGTCTTCTCTTTATGGTAGACTTAGATACTGATACACCTACTTCCTGGAGAGTGTTCTTCCCTTGAGTGGATGTTGTGAAGGGGTTGTTCTTCACCATGGAAAGGATTCTGTGATCATCCACGACTATTGTCTTCCATGGACGTCCAGGCCTTTTTGAGTTTCCAAGCTCACCAGTGCACTCTTTTTTTCTCAGAATGTACCAAACTGTTGATTTGGCCACTCCTAACATTTCTCATATCTCTCTGATGGATTTCTTCTTTTTTTTCAGCCTCAGGATGGTCTGTTTCACCTTCCTTGAGAGCTCCTTTGACCGCATGTTGTGTGTTCACAGCAACAGCTTCCAAATGCAAACGGCACACCTGGAATCAACTCCAGACATTTTAACTGCTTAATTGATGACAGGTTAACAAGGGAAGAGCCCATGCAGCCTTATTTTTTTTTTTTGCAGCCTTCTGAGTCAATTGTCCAATTACTTTTGGTCCCTTGAAAAAGAGGCGGCTACGTATTAAAGAGCTGTAATTTCTAAACCCTTGCTCCAATTTGGATGTGAATACTCTCAAATTACAGCTGACAGTCTGCACTTTAAGCCCATATTGATTATATAATTGTATCCTGAATATGTTTTCATAAACAGCTAAAATAACAAAACTTGTGTCACTGTCCAAACATTTTTGGGCCTAACTGTAACTACTGACAACAGGGCTAATGTTACGAAAGTATGCTAGTGGACGGATGAACTGTTTTTAGCAACAGACTTCATCTCTCCATTGGTGAGTTGAGTGGAGTGTTAAATGAATTTATATGAAATAAGAAAAGAAAATATCAATGCATAATGCTCATCATAAACTTAGTTTACAGTAAGGGCTAACATCCTAATGCTGTCCACATGATGAAACATCTAAAAAAACAAGTCAGATCTTATACAACGCCCTCTGCTGAAACTAAGCGTGCTTTCACACCTCAATTCATTTACTTTGGTCCGAATCAGTTGATAAGTTTGTTACTTTGTATCATGTTCTCCTTGGTTCAGTTCCCTTTCACACAGGCAAAAATTCAAGTGGACCAAATTCCGTCATGTTAAATCCCACGAGACTTATGTCAGAACGTTCTCTGTTCTTATTGGTCAGAATTTTTTGCTGCAAGAAAAGGAAAGGTAAATACAGGAAGCAAGATGACTACTGTGCATTTATGCATTTCTGGGGAGATCGTAGCATAATTTTCAGGGGAGTTTTCATTGCCTTGGTTATCGTTTATTACATTACGTGCATATACCGCTTTCAGCAAATTGTACAGTTTGAAAAGGAAGTGCGTCTATGGAAGGAAAATAACATGTTCACATTTATTAATCCTCCAGAACCGTGACATGCTCAGCCACAGATGCTTTCCAAGATCCATCAGGTATGTACAGTGGCATAAAATATTTTACAGTTTGCCACTGGTCCTATTTTAGTACGGTCCTTTTCTCACCTGCAGGACTGCAGGACTGCACCAAGGTTCGCCAGTTGATTCAAATCGAGACCATCTCTTTCAGGAGGTCTCAGCACAGTTGTTTTGGTGCGCACCTGAGTGCGATTACCGTGTTCTCACCAGACAAAACAAACCACACTAACAGACAAAATGATCTTGAATTTGAATGAAATGAGCTAAAGCCTGTAGGTGTGAAAGCACCCTAAAAGCTAGTTTCATAAACTATCAACCCTATGAATGTGTGTGTGTGTGTGTGTGTGTGTGTGTGTGTGTGTGTGTGTGTGTGTGTGTGTGTGTCTGTGTGTGACAGATAATTAAACTATCAGCATGATGTGTGCTACCTACTGTATAAATTTAAACTACTTATGAATACAACAGTTTCAGTTATTTGCTGGTGGTTTTTAACAAAATAATTTATTCAGCATCATTTGCGGTTTACACAACACATACACTTTTTACACTGAGATATACAGTGGGGTAAAAAAGTATTTAGTCAGCCACCAATTGTGCAAGTTCTCCCACTTAAAAGATGAGAGAGGTCTCCAATTTTCATCATAGGTATACCTCAACTATGAGACACAAAATAAGAAAAAAAAAATCCAGAAAATCACATTGAAGGATTTTTAATGAATTAATTGGTAAATTCCTCGGTAAAATAAGTATTTGGTCAATAACAAAAGTTCATCTCAATACTTTGTTATATACCCTTTGTTGGCAATGACAGAGGTCAAATGTTTTCTGTAAGTTTTCACAAGGTTTTCACACACTGTCGCTGGTATTTTGGCTCATTCCTCCATGCAGATCTCCTCTAGAGCAGTGATGTTTTGGGGCTGTCGCTGGGCAACACAGACTTTCAACTCCCTCCAAAGATTTTCTATAGGGTTGAGATCTGGAGACTGGCTAGGCCACTCCAGGACCTTGAAATGCTTCTTACGAAGCCACTCCTTCATTGCCCGGGTGGTGTGTTTGGGATCATTGTCATGCTGAAAGACCCAGCCACGTTTCATCTTCAATGCCCTTGCTGGTGGAAGGAGGTTTTCATTCAAAATCTCACGATACATGGCCCCATTCATTCTTTCCTTTACACGGATCAGTTGTCCTGGTCCCTTTGCAGAAAAACAGCCCCAAAGTATGATGTTTCCACCCCCATGCTTCACAGTAGGTATGGTGTTCTTTCTCCTCCAAACACAACAAGCTGAGTTTTTACCAAAAAGTTCTATTTTGGTTTCATCTGACCATATGACATTCTCCCAATCCTCTTCTGGATCATCCAAATGCTCTCTACCAAACTTCAGACGGGCCTGGACATGTACTGGCTTAAGCAGGGGGACACGTCTGGCACTGCAGGATTGGAGTCCCTGGCGGCGTAGTGTGTTTCTGATGTAGCCTTTGTTACTTTGGTCCCAGCTCTCTGCAGGGCATTCACTAGGTCCCCCCATGTGGTTCTGGGATTTTTGCTCACCGTTCTCGTGATAATTTTGACCCCACGGGGTGAGATCTTGTGTGGAGCCCCAGATGGAGGGAGATTATCAGTGGTCTTGTATGTCTTCCATTTTCTAATAATTGCTCCCACAGTTGATTTCATCACACCAAGCTGCTTACCTATTGCAGATTCAGTCTTCCCAGCCTGGTGCAGGTCTACAATTTTGTTTCTGGTGTCCTTTGACAGCTCTTTGGTCTTGGCCATAGTGGAGTTTGGAGTCTGACTGTTTGAGGTTGTGGACAGGTGTCTTTTATACTGATAACAAGTTCAAACAGGTGCCATTAATACAGGTAACGAGTGGAGGACAGAGGAGCCTCTTAAAGAAGAAGTTACAGGTCTGTGAGAGCCAGAAATCTTGCTTGTTTGTAGGTGCCCAAATACTTATTTTACTGAGGAATTTACCAATTAATTCATTAAAAATCCTTCAATGTGATTTTCTGGATTTTTTTCCCCTCATTTTGTCTCTCATAGTTGAGGTATACCTATGATGAAAATTGGAGACCTCTCTCATCTTTTAACCTGTTGCACTCCTGTGTACCGCGGACGGGCACGTCTTTGCGTCCTAGAGCGCACGAGGTCGTGCGCTCTAGGACGCACGAGGGCGCTGTGTCCAAGCGCGCACTGAAAAAAAAAAAGTTGCATTTCCGTTCTTCTACTACAGACACAGCCGCGAACAGATCAGATATAGTTGACCTCTCATTCGACTAATAAGAGCCTTGAATTGGGTTTCTGAAACCTTGAAGAACCAATGACTGAAAACCTAGCAAGAAGGACCCGCCTACCAACGCTGCAAATGCAGCGAGCCAATTGAAGCACAGAAGTTCAAAAGCTGTTTTGTGTAAGGCTGGGTGGAGACAGACTGACTGCTGTAGATGAAAAAAGGACCCGCAGGAAGAACCGTCACAGACCCAGCAGCACGGAGACCACCCACAAGTGCGACCTGGGTGAAAGGGACAGCCATTCGCGCATCGGCCTGTTCAGCCACAGGCGGTGCTTTTTTTTTTTTTTAATTCCAGCAGAGTAGACGTTTAGGATTCTCTTCCATGGTCATCATAGACCGACGGAGGCCGACGACGAAGGCTGGGAGACACACACGCGTTCGCCAGTCTTTTTGAATTACTACTGTTATTTGTTTTGAAAAATCGTTCGCCAAAACCGCAATCATGGAAGCGCAAAACCGCAATAATGGAATTATGTTTTGACCAGGTCGCGAGACCAGAACCAAAGCGGACCAGCGTCACGTTCGTCTGACAATGAGGAAGAGAAGGTCGCCAGGTACACTGCTGCTGTCAACAGGTAAGTGTTATAAGCTAAATTATTCTTTATCCCTGAAAATTGTCATCAAAAATGACTTTTGACCAATCGGTAAATTATAACTGTGTGGCACACGAAGTCCGAAGTCCGTGCGCCGCGTCCGGACCGTGAACGCCTCCCCCCCCCGCTACTCTTCTGTAGCGAGGGGGGGGGGGGGCGCGGTGACTGTCGCCGCGGTCGCCACATAACTATTCCGTCATGTAGCGATGGCCGATGTCCGTCCTCTGTAGCGGGGGGGTGGGGGGGTGGGGGGGGGAGTTGTTATCTTCCACATTACAAATATTTTAGAATAATTTTGAGTGCACTGTAGATTATTTTTTCTTGTAAAAAAAAAAAGCCACACATTTTTTACGTGGCATGCTTCTTTGTGTGTGGGGGCTTGTTTGTTCATTCGTTCATGAATGAATGAATAAACACCCCCCCCTCCCACACACACACAGCCCTGAGTGTCACCTTTCATTAGAGCCCAAGATGAAGCTTCTATATTGAATCATTCAAAAGTTACAGACGTTTTTCCAAACTGTGTCATTTGGCACAATTTGGCACCGTTCCAAAACGCCTGGGAACAACCTGAGAACAAAGCTGTGTAATATATTCATTTTTTGTGGTATTGTTACAAAATTTTGACCTCAGCTGGATAACACTTGGTTCTACATTTCTGTTGCATTTTCCAGCCCGGATCTGAAGCTGTGTGTTATTTGCAAGCATTTGTATCCAAAAAAAACACCCAGGCCAAATTTATTTTCTTCAAGTTCAGTATGTTTACATGACTGTTACTCAGTGGCAGAAGCACTTAGAGAGATTATGACTTGTTTTGCCAAAAAAAATTCAAAGTGTTTTCTTTTAAATGAGACCAACCCCATGAAGATGCTGCAAAGGGTTGAAGAACAGTTTTGATTTACTTTGGGCACATTATTTTTTGGCGTTTTAGATAAGATAAGCCTTTATTAGTCCCACAATGGGGAAATTCCAGGATTGCAACAGCACAGGGACAGCAACACTCAGAGCAACAATCAGAAGGCAAGAAAAAACAACATCTAGCAAACATATGTCCATATTACTATAAATGTATATATATAGACACACAGTGCAGAGCATTATGGCTGGTGGATGTGCAGCAGAAAGTCTAAGCTCTCTCTCCGCGGATGCAGCGGGCCAGCTGGAAGTCTTTGGGCATGATGGTGACCCCCTTAGCGAAGAAGAGACCACCAGGTGGGTCTCGCTGGTCTCCTGCAGAGCCATGACGGCGAAGCTCAGGAAACGCAGGACGTTTTTAGGGAAATTGACCGGAGTGCAAGGGGTTAAGAGGGAGAACTTGCACAATTGGTGGCTGACTAAATACTTTTTTGCTCCACTGTATAATGAGCACTGAGAACTGCCCGAGAATGGTGGCTGCCTTGGCCTCAACCAAATGAGGAGGGCGGGTTAACTGGGGCTCATGAGCATTTGAAGAAATATGCACTTAAAGGAGTCATTCTGAGTAAGCCTGTCTCACAGTGATGTTGAGGAACTAAGGCAGGCTTTTGTTAGTGCTAGATTTCATTACTGTAAATCTTCATTATCAGGCTCTCCTAAAACATCTCTAAAAAGTCTTCAGTTAACCAAAATGCTGCAACGAATTTTAACAGGAACTAGAAAGAGAGACTATATCTCTCTGGTTCTGGCCTCCCTTCATTAGCTTCCCATAGAATTTAGAATTAAGTTTAAAATCCTGCCTCTCACTTAAAAATGCTGGGATAGGCTCCAGGCCCCCCATGACCCAAAAAGGATTAAGCGGTGGAAGACAGATGAACAAATGAATAACTGAATGAATCCTTCTCACAACGCTCAAAATGATCAGGCCCCTTGTTATTTAAAAGATTAGATAGCACCTTATCATCCTAAAGGTGCATTCAGACCAAATGCGAACGGACAATTTTTTTATGCTGTGTGATTACATTATAACTCAATGTAAATACACGAATAGATGTGAATTCACGGTCTGAGTGAAATGCAAGACAGGCAAAGTGGCCTTTACAACTTCTGCAGCAGTGTTCAACCTACTGTGGAAATCCCCAAAATAATGTCATGCTTTAGGTTTACATTATCCGATGGGGAGCTCACCTGAAAAAGCTGTCCCTGTCTCCAAAACTTTATAGGATGATGAGTGTTTCTGTTGCTAGCTTGCTAGCCTTGTTAGCACGTCCGTGGCAGGAATCCGTGAGTAAATAACTCCGACATCCAAATTTAGCTGAAAAGCTCCCGGTCCCGGTCCTCCAGGTGAGTGACAGCCTCTTTTTCAAACTAGTTTACTCTGTAATGATGATACTTTTACTCCGGTGACGGCAGAATCTCAAAGCTAGCATATTACCTCAGACGTGAGCGCACAAATGCGCAATTTCGCGTGTACTCACCTCTTTCCATTCACTTTGTATGGATTTGTGTCGCCCATTCGCTTTTGGTCTGAACGCACCTTAACAGACCACTACGCTCCCAAAATGCAGGATTACTTGTAATACCTAGAATTTCTAAAAGTACAATGGAAGGCAGAGCTTTCAGTTATCAGGCTCATCTCCTTTATTGTCCTCTCCCTTAGACTAAGTCCCAGTCTCTACATGTCTGTTCTTTTCCTTTTTCATCTTCTTCTTCTTTTCTATCCTCTCACCCCACCCAGCCAGTCACAGCAGATGACTGCCCCTCTTTGAGCCTGGTTCTGCTGGAGGTTTCTTCCTGCTAAAAGGGAGTTTTTCGCTCTCCACCGTTGTCAAGTGCTGCTCACAGGGGACTGTCTGATTGCTGGGGTCTTTCTACAATTGTGATGTTTTCCCCTACAGTTTGACAGCGCTAAAAGATGACTTGATGTGAAATGGCACTATATAAATAAAGTTGAATTGAATTGAAATTGGGTTAAAAATGAGGCCGAAATAAATCCTTATGTATTCAGAAGAAAGCATGTCAAAGACCTTTCATTAAGACCTCTGGGAATTGTGCCGACACATGAAAAAATGTGCGTCATACATCGTGTTCCCTTTAGAAGGAGGGCGGTGGTTGTAGAAGAGTTTGTGTTTCCATGTGTGCATACTGTCATGACAAGGACAACTCGAAGGCGAGCGAGGGAGATGAGCACACAGCGGTACCGCCTCTGCAGCAGTCGTCCGAGTGGCGAGTCTGGACTTACCAAACACAACGGTTCCTCACTTCCTGCTGTGCTACGCTGGACACCGGGAGTTGAGGAAAAAAAAAAAAAGCGAGAGTGTAAACAAAGTCCCGGGGAGACAGATGTTGTGTGTGAGTGTGCGAGCTTAGAAGGGCAAAGCATAAAGAATGACTGCGTGTTTGCGAGTGTACACCAGAGAACACACACACACACTGTACGTTGTGCGCGGGCAGGTGTGCGTGCGCCGCCTGGAAGAACAGCCAGTGTTTGTGTGTTATCTGCGCCTCGGTGTGTGGCTCATTTTTCGCAGACTCTAAGCTTTGGCTCTGACTAATGCCGCAGCCCCACCAGAATTACTCACTACCGCACTTACGCACCAAATATCCTCGCCACTAGAAAATGTTGTACTACGTCTTCACTCACAGCCTCACGAGGAGGGGAAAACAGTGTGTCTACATGAGCTCACACACCTACACCCCCCCTCCCCCATCTCCTCTCTCTTCAGTCCTGGCATGAGCACACAACTGCAATTCCCCAGGAAGAGAAATTGCCCCAAATTTGTAGAAGCAGCTCTGTTCAAAATATATTAGGATAGAACCAGTTTTCACTTGTAGGTTTTAACCTTCAAAAATGTTTTCTTGCGTCATATGATAACACTGGTCAACACCAAATTTATTGTCTAAGGTTTTTTTTTTTTAGCTGATTTAGGACAATTTTGATGTGCTGAATCCAAAAATCACATTGGTTTTGCTCAATCAGGTCAACTTTTTGAATTATGGCCACATGCTCTTTTATACGTTTTTGTTTACATGTACGGGTATTTTCGCTTTATATGATGCAAAATTCTTTTTTTATGTCTTGAAATTCTCTGAATTTTGAACAATGATGACATAACATTCAATTTACATGTACTTACCTTAAGTACATGCACAGTACTAAGTAAGTACAGGTTTTTACTTAGCACCTGATAAAGAGGAATGGATGTCATTTTCACATTCAGCGGTGCAAAATTGTCTTAAATCAGTTGAAAAAACACAGACAACTTACAAAAAAATTATTTTTTTAACCCTGTGTTATAGTCAAAACAATAAAATCTCTCTTCATTTAGATTATTATTTAAATCTTTACTAGGGCTGTGATATTAAAAGCATTAACTTTTTGATTAATGTGGGCCAATTCTGGGCCAAAATGTGACTGGTTTGTCTCAGCAGCTGGCTCAGCTTTAAAAAAGAGTAGTCTTGTTTTTACTTTATTATATTATACTTATTTACTACAACACCGCAGTGATTAAATACCACAGTCTTGTGTGATATTGCTTCATTACGAGCTTTGTCCGTAAGAAGAAGGGAGAAAAAAAAAGAACAACAAACAAATGACATGAAAGGGTCAATTAACTGTGATGATGATTTAAGGTCAAATTGCCCAGCCCTAGTTAAATCTATGAGAAATCTTGGGCAAGTTCGAATTTGGGTGACCTTAAGCTCAGGGTCAAGGGTCAGAGGTCAGTTTTTCAAAAAAACATTGTGAACATGATAACCCAGAAAGGAAATGAAGTACATGTTTCACATTGATACCATAGTTCAATCTTTGAAAATTTTTTTGATGAGTTTGAATTTTGGCAACCTTGACCTTGACTGCCATAGCCTGTCCCAAACCAGGTTGAGAGAGGAGGAGGGTTGGGCACCGGAATAGTAACCCTGCCCTGGAAAAACCTTTTTGTACTACAGAAACAAGGAGAGGCAGCAATTTCAGTAAATGTTTTCAGCACTTAAGTGAAGGCGCATCTAACGATGTATGTTTGAAAGCGGGTCGTGCATGTACTTAAATTGTGTGTATTTTCGTTCTAGAGTCCGACCAGCATCTTCTTTGACACTGGCAACGTTTAGCACGACGTGTGATGACTGGTAAGAAACAAGTTGCACACAGCGTTGTTTTTAGCAGTGGTGGAGAAAGTACTTAAATCCTTTATTTTTAAGTTAAAGTACAGATAAAGTGCCAAAACCAAAGTGGCACAATTTCCACTGAAGTAAAAATATTACAGAACTCACATTTGAATATACTTGAAGTATAACTAATGTATGCCCACAAAAAGCAAGTATTCCTGTCTGAAACAGGTAGTCCAATCAAGCTTTACAGGCCCAAATGTAGGCTGTGTTTGAAAGTGGAATACAGTGGTGTAGCCTATATGTAGGCAAACACATGTATTTTGCCAAATATGAAAGGGACTGAACTGAGATTTATTTGATTGTGTGAATATTAATTACAGAATTATTGAATTGTTCGGTCACCATTATAATTTAGTTTATATGCGTAGTTTATAGTCTGTCATCAATAAACTCATGCTGTACTATAACAGGACACATTACGAATATTTAATACCCATTGTAGTGCATCCTTTTATATTTTAGCAATATTATAAGCAGTGGCGTTTTCTCCCAGAAGCCAAGGGAAGCCAAGCTTCCCCTATTTTTCTGCCTCGGACTGCCATTCACACACACACATTTTTTTTTTTTACTAGAAATGGCATCTGATAATATGGAAAAACAGTGAACTATCAAAATGCGTATTTATGGTATCTGTTTTGATTGTCACTGACTTGCCAGACAGAGGTCCCTTCTCATTTCCCAGAGTATCTTAGAAAGGGGGAAACAGCGCCTCCATTACACGTATAGAAAAATATGGTGAGATGTGGTATTGCACTACTACGGGAGGATTTGAGAGCCAGCAAGGACAAAGTTGCTTAGTTTTGTGGGAAAAAAAACCAAAACAAAACACTACAAAAATTAACCAATCAAATGAGGCCATAGGCACGCCACTCCTAGGGTGAGATTAGTCAGTTCTGTGCAAAAGCCAGCCAGAGTAAGTTTGCTGAGCCGACAGACCAATCAAATCACAGGGGGTCGTTAACGTCAGTGTTGGTGGGAGGCCAATGGTCGTTGTTAGCAACATTAGCAAGCACCATTATGGAGGGCCAGGATTTGGAGTTTTTAATAAAAAAAAAAAAATTCCTTTACCAAGCTACCACTGGAGCAACTCAAAATTAAATCTGATGGCAGGCCAATGCCAAAACTAGATCTGTGCATGGAGAGAAAAGGGGGCATTCATGGAACACATGGACAAAAAAGACATGTAAACCTTGTCAAAATATCCAGTGACTCTGCCGTTGTGGAGGACCTAAAGGCCAGTGGGAAATTCTATGATATGGTGACTGAACATTTTGCCACCATTAAAGGAAGGAGAATGCCCTTCCTCTTCAAATAGGGTAAGTGCAATATTTACTCCTCTTCCACTGTTAACTGACCTGCCTAAATAATAACCTGTGCAATTTTAATATGGTTATTGAATTTTTAACTTTGCTTTTGCTGCATGTGTTTCTCAGTCAGCCGTGTTGGTTATTTTATTGTGGTTGCTGACATGCAGAAAAACTGCATCGCTATGTTTGTGTGTAACCCCATCAGGTGTGGAATTGCATAATTAGTGTTTTCGGTGTAGTAATTAAACTTTGTAAGTCATGTGTTAACACGCATGCACCCGATATTAAAGAGTGAGAGAGTGAATGAGCAAGAAAGCATACAAGTTGCATCTGTAAGATACCACAGAACTGTGGTCCAAATGGTGAAATTAGCTGATGTACTGTATGTAGTGTTATGTTCGTGGCCCCCACCCCGGTAGCAAGCAATGGCTTCATTTCATTTCACTCAGCTTCCTCAGAAATTCTCCTCACACCACGCCACTGATAAGTACAAACCACCACCCACACTTCTTGATGCCAGGGCAAGAAGAGACACAGCAGTGACAGAGCGGTGGCTAAACTTTTAATGATAAAAATTACATATTTTGAGTGAGCAACTCCATACTCGGGGATGCACACCCTCATAGCCTCAGCAAAGCACGTATAAAACCTTTGGTCAGTCTGATGAATGGTTCAGACAGGAATATTTGCGTTCTACGGGCAATGGACTAGTAGATAGTTAAAGTACTAGATTCCATTCAGCTGAAGGTATTAACTCATTCTGATTGCTGAGGCCACAGTAAAAATGGCTTTAAACGTAACCCAGCACTTGAAAAATCTACTTTACTGAAGTGCAACTATGTGAAAATTGTTGTTAAATACAACAACAAAGTACTTTTTTGTCACATTCCACCACTGGCTTTTAACAAGTGTATTTCCCAAATATGTTTTAAACTTGCTTTAATTAACCATCACCCATTTGTCTTTCTTCTAGGCAAAAGGAAAACGATCCACCCAAACCGGACCTTGAGTCACTATTTACACAGATGCAGGCTGAAGACCTTCTGAACCGGGACCAGTGTGAGCAACACATCCAGTTGCTTCTCAGTGAGGCACCGTGGCTGGCGTGTGTGACCCATTCTAAGTTTTTTTTTTATTTTTTATTTTTTATTTGCAGTTTAGAGTTTGAATTTTGCACATTCTAAATAATCTGGATTTTACTGCCAAATGTAATAAACAATCTAGTGACGTGTGTTTGCGTCATGATTTTCTATTTTGTCTGCTAAGACACTAGTGGGAGAAGAGTCAACAATATGAACCATTTATCAGTGACTTTGAAAATAATGACTAATTTTTAAGAAAAAGTAAACAAAAACAATCATTTTATTCACTGAAGTCTGCATTGTTGGATTTGCCAGTGCAAAAGACGCTGCACACTTTAAGATAAGATAAGATAAGTCTTTATTAGTCCCACAATGGGGAAATTCCAGGATTGCAACAGCACAGGGATAGTAACACTCAGAGCACTAATTAAGAAGATACAAAAAATAAAAATAAGAGCAGTGAATATACATACGTACACATAAATATATAAATATATATACAAAGTGCGGAGCATTGTAGCTAGATGGAATAAACAGCATAACCGTCTACTTAGTTATCCTACATAGTATGAATATGTACCCATACATATTGTCACCCTCCGTAGCGACTGATATTGTCCTAGTTGTATACTGGAGGGGATCATTTGTGTAAGTCTGTTGTGTCCTTTGCATTCAATACTATTAGGTCGTCACGTTTTTTGCTATCTTTGCGAGCAGCCCTGCTTAGGTTATACAGTCTGACAGCCGTAGGTAGGAAGGACCTAGGATGATGTAGTCTACTGCTAAATGAGCTCCTCAGTGCGTTCAGTATGTCCTGAATAGGGTGGGACTCGGACTCCAGCAGAGATGACAGTTTAGCCACCATCCTTCTCTCTCTCCCATCTCCTCCACTGGGTCAAGGCGTTGCCCCAGGACAGATCTAGCTTTCTTGATCAGTTTGTTCAGTCTCTTCCTATCAGCTGCTGTAATGCCACTGCCCCAGCAGACCACTCCAAAAGTGATGGCTGATGCCACCACCATGTCATAGAATGTCTTCAGCAGCGCCCCTTGTATACCAAAAGACCTGAGTCTCCTCAGCAGGAACAGCCTGCGCTGTCCCTTCTTGTACAGTGCGTTGGTTTTGTGTGACCAGTCTAGTTTATTGTTCAGATGAACACCCAGGTACTTGTAGGATGTCACCATCTCAATGTCCATTCCCTGTATGTTTACTGGTGCTGTGAGGGGTTGTCCTTGCTGTGGTAGTCCACCACCAGCTCCTTAGTTTTCCTCGCGTTGATCTGGAGACAGTTGCGATGGCACCAGTCCACGAAGTCCTGGATAAGTCCTCTGTACTCAGCTTCATCTCCATTGGAGATGAGGCCGACAATCGCAGAGTCGTCAGAGAACTTCTGTAGATGGCAGTGTGTTGTGTTAGAAGTCCGCAATATAAAGGGTGAACAGGAAGGGAGCCAAAACCGTTCCCTGGGGGGCCCCCGTGCTACCGATGATCGTGTCGGACACACAATCTCGGGTTCTCACAAACTGTGGACGGATAGTGAGGTAGTCCAGGATCCATGATGACAGGTGCTGGTCCACTCCTGCGCACAGCAGCTTGTCCTTCAGGATCATCAGTCGGATGGTGTTGAAAGCACTGGAGACGTCAAAGAACATGATCCTCACCGCATTCCCAGGCTTCTCCAGGTGGGACAGAGAACGGTGAAGGAGGAAGATCACTGCATCCTCCACCCCAATGCCATGCTGGTAGGCAAACTGGAGTGGATCCATCGCTGGTCCCACCAGGGGGCGGAGGTGAGCAAGGAGCAGTCTCTCCAGGGTCCAGGGTCTCCAGGGTCTTCATCAAGTGAGACGTCAGGGCCACTGGTCTGTAGCTGTTCAGATCTTTGGGGTGGGAAGTCTTTGGTACAGGTACCACACAAGATGTTTTCCACAACTGTGATACCCTCCCCAGCTTCAGGCTCAGGTTGAAGATGTGCTCCACAATCCCACACAGCTGGTCTGCACAGGACTTGAGGAGCTTCGTGCTGATGCCATCCGGTCCCGAGGCCTTCCTCGCCTTGATCTTCCTCAGCTCCGTCCTCACCTGGGTCTTAGTGAGGGTCAGGTTGGGGGGCTGTGTGCTAGGAGTGGGAGGGGGGTGTTGGTGGAGTGGAGTGTGGACAGCAGGTCTCAATGACTTTAGAGGCAGCAGTGGTTGTTGTGCAGTCGGGGGGGAGGGCGGTTGGTCAAACCTATTAAAAAACAGGTTCAGATTGTTCGCTCACTCCCTGCCCCCTGTGGCCTGGGGGGAGGTATTCTGGAGCCCAGAGATGGTTTTAAGGTTTCTCCAGACCCCACCGATGTTGCTCTGTTGCAGCTTGTCCTCCATCTTCTTCCTGAAGCTGTCCTTGCCTTCTCCGATCTTCCTCCTCAGCTCCCTCTGTACGGACTTCAGCATCTCCCTGTTCCCCGACCTGAAGATCCTCTTCTTCTCTCTTAGAAGTGTTTTTATCTCAGGGTTGATCCAGGGTTTGTTGTTCAAGCAACACCGTATGGTCTTGGTGGGTACGGTGTTGTCCACACAGAAGCTGATGTAGTCCGTGATGGTGTGAGTGAGGCCGTCGATGTCCTCACCATGTGGCTCGCAGAGCTGCTCCCAGGCAGTGGTTTCAAAACAGTGATAGTACCAGTATAATGATTTAATGATAGTAATGATAGTACCAGTATATGGAGGAATTCTGGGCCATATTAGCATCTGTATTTCCTAATAATGTGTTAGGGCAGGGGTATCCAATCATGTGCCATGGAGGGCCAAGACCCTGAAGGCTTTACCTGCAACCAGTGTCTCCATCAGCAGATTCCACTGAATCTCTTCCCACTAATTGCTGATCAGTGAAAACACCTGCTGAAGAGACTGGGTAGACGAGAGAACCTGCAGGGTCTTGGCCCTCCATGGCACATGATTGGACACTCCTGGGTTAGGGTTTAATGGGATTTAACATTTTAACACAAACTGCTTTGTGGCTCATAATTCTGTTGACAGACTTACACCAAACCAAAAGTGATTTCTCAAACTGCTGGATAGTTCTTAGCTTTCCCAATCTTTTAGTATTTAATTTATGTCACTTGGCGGTAACCTTCACACATAAAACAAAAGTGGAGACACATCTGCAAAAAGTACAGTGGTTTACTGTCAAAATTCCTAGTACAAAACTAAATGAATTTGTGCATAGTACATTGTTGATGCAGAGAATATAATTTATACAGTGTCTACATATGTATATCCAGTAAATCCATGTATTTTGCCATGTAACCTTGTGACTGCATCATTTTAATTGCTTTTAATCATCATACATCATAGAGGCTTGCCCGCTCCAAAAGACTGGAAGGAGGATTACACACTCTCCATACAGCAAACCAGGAGGCAACTGCTTGGCTTGAGGACTTTGCATTCGCTAAATAAATTGCTTTTAATTACACTATTTCTTATTATTACCAGAGATCTGAAATGGAAAACAACTTTAGCGTGGGTTTTGTCAAAGAGCTGTTTTTTTTTTTGTTTTTTTTTTTAATTTGTTCCAAACACCGACATACATTTTGGCCATTGAGGTTTGCTTCTTTAGTTTGGCCCAACCACTGAATAAGCCTTGTAAAAAGGCAGTTATTTTGGTGCATGTGCACAGTTTCCTAAAAGACAAAATAGGCTTTCTAGTTTCTCGTTTTGTGATGTAAATATGACATCATCTAAACTGCCAATAATTTATGTTGGTCCTAAACTCAGTTCATTTACATTTCCTTCTAAGTGCAATACAAATATATATGGAGGCTTGACTCTGTCAGCAGGATATAATGGACATTTTTTCACTAAATCTTCATGAGTTTTTGTCTGAGTGTTGTGAGAAGCCAGAGGTGTACAATCACACACAGCAAAAAGAATGCCAAAGACAGAGCTTTGGGGCAAAATCAGAAGACTGTTAAATTCATTATGGCACAGCTACAATGCAGAAAAAGAAATGAACAATTAAACACATGTCATCAAAAGTTAAGCTCTCATCATTCCTTCTGAGATACACATAAAGGAGCTCAAGCACAATTCGATTTGCTGCTCTTGGACTCGGTTTCCCTCTGACAGTATTCATCAGCGGAGCCTGATGTGCAGAGCGCGTCCTAAAAATCGCGACTCACCTCGTGGCAAACAACTCAGCCAAAACCTCAACCTCAACCCACCTTCTTGCTAGGTTCACTGGTGAACCCAGCAAGAAGGTGTTTGCACTGTGGAAAGAAACTTGAAGCACTACATCTGCACACAAGAGTACCTGTTGACATGGTACATAAACTATGAACCTTCCAGCTGTTTGGTGTGCTCCGCTAAAGGAGTTTCCCAAAACCTCTATTGTTAAACACAGGGTTTCCGCTGGTAACATTTCTACATGGTGGTATGCCACGCCAGAGACCTAAGCTGCCACACTAAGAAATAAATGAAGGAATGGCACGCTGCAAGTGTGCACGCGAACAATGCATGTGACAGTCACCTGCGCACTGGAGTTCTGGAGTGTGTCTGCCAGTCGGCAGGCAGAACCATCTAGCATCGCTGGAGGCAAACCTGATTCCGCGTCAGAGTTAAGCACAAGCTTATTTAAGTACTTTAACAAGGAAAAAAGCAGAAAAGGTATGTAAGCAGTGGAGGCATTTATCGTGGTTTTAACCAGATGGTAACGGGAACAATAATGAGTCACTTAGCAAACAAGTGTGGTTAGTCACACACATATGCCCCGCCTCTTGTTTGTTGTTGTGAGGTGCTTGGGTGCATGTGTACGCACACACAGCACTTCACTCATGTGACATGTGAATGTTTTGTAGCACCTTAACTCATGCACTTTAGCAACAGTTGGCATATCCACTTTGTACAGTTTCATTGCAGATGTTGTTCTCATGTATGATTGTTTGTGTGTTTTTGTGACCCGCTGGGGGACTACAGATGCAAATTAGCGGTATTGCTAAATCTAGCATACTTACATTAAAGAAAGAGAGAAAGAGAGATAGATAGAGGTTTTGAGGTTTAAAAAAGAAAGAGAGAGAGAGAAAGAGAGAGAGAGAGAGAGAGAGAGAGAGAGAGAGAGAGAGAGAGAGAGAGAGAGAGAGTTTGAGTTTTAAAAAATGCCTTTATTGGACAATTCAAAAAAATGTAAGAGCACCAATATCATTCCACCAAGTGTCTCACATTGGAAAAGTGCAAACATAAGTCATCCCCTCCCCGACATAACACAAAGTATTCCCTGCAGTCCACCTATTCCACATTGCCAGTGGCAGTAGTTCGAGTCTTCCTTGTAGTCCATGCAAAGACGAGCCACAGGCCTCCAGTTCTTAAGCAAGGCCAAGTCCCCTTCCTCCGGCAGCAGAGATAGCGCTGTGCGCCCAGAGCCAGTTCCATTGTACGTCCCAGAGACATTTTCCTCATCTCAGATGGATTATAGTCCTTAGACCATGCGGGATTTTTAAGCAAGTCACCTTTGCAGCAGACTCGTCCAGATTGTAGAAAGAAAACATTGGGGCATCCATGCCCTGCAAGCAAGTAAACCGTGACCTTGTAGTCCATGCAAAGAAGAGCCACAGGCCTCCCGTTTTCAAGCCAGGCCAAGTCCCCGTCCTCGGGCAGCAAAGATAGTGCTGTGCGCCGGCAGGAGACCGGTAAAGATCCAGTTCTGTGACAGTCAATTACAGTCAATTAGAAACGTCATAAAAGTCTGATCAAACAATATCCAAAAAATGCGTAAAACAGGCAGAGGAACGACCGCCATTTATTCCTCCTGTCAGGCGCGCTTGACCCCTGTTCCCCCTGCTGCTTTACGCAGGGCCGTCAGGTGTTTTTTGAGGTGAAAACGTTTCCTTTCATCCAGGAGGTCAAGACCAACCTGCCTTCTTAGCACATTAACAGACTTGATGAATTTATCAGTGTCACTGAAGTAGTCAGTGACTTTAATGGCCTTGTTATAGGTTTCATCCAGAAAAGCATTTATTTCTTCCAGTGAATACAAACTCGTGTTTGTACTGCATTTTGCCTCAATAGACTCAGTATTAGACACAGTGCCGGGATCAGATTCCATTTCGTCGTCAGCACAACTCAGCTGACTGTTTGGTTCATCTGGCCCAGTGGATTCATCATGGGCCACATTTTCCTGGACGCCACCCACAGCAGCTGACTGTCGCTGTTCCGTCCCCTGCTCTGAAATGGTAGCAGCCTCCGGAAGCACAGCCGCTGATATCACACAGCGAGATTCTGACGCACCATCAGTGACATTTTGGGTGCCATCACCAGTGACGCTCCCGACCGTAAGCTGGGCTGCGGGTGCCACAGCCGGGCTGTCCACAGACACAGCGGCAGGCTCCGGAGCAGGACCGGCGGAAGCCCCTGCAACGTCGTCCGTAGTAGCGGCGGGAGCGGAGGCAGCGCCGGCAGCCTCAGCTGCGGCGGAAGGCCCCGCCATGCCGTCCGCAGCAGCGGTGTGAGTGGAGGGCGCGCCGCCGGCACCAGCCGCAGCCCCATCAGAGCCCCCCGCCCGCTGCCTGTGCGGACAAGTGAACCATTTATGGCCCACGTCCCCACATTCAAAACACTTCATCTGTCCTGAGCTCGCATACACCATATAGGAGCCGTCCCCCTGTTTGACCCGGAAGGACACTTCCAGAGTTTGAGTTGGTGAGTCCAAAAACATGAACACCTGTCGCCTGAGTGATTTCACATGTTTTAACTTGGTCTCCTTCCATCCCAAAGTCAGAGTTCTAAACAGGCCCGCAAACTTCCCAAATCTTCGGAGCTCTGTCGCCAACTGCTCGTCAGTGATGAAAGGTGGAACACCTGAGACGGTGAATTTATCACCGTCTTATCGGTGATGCGCGTTATCGTTATCGTTATCATTATCGGTGATGCGCGTTGATGGGACAGATAAGGGGGAAACCTGTACATACGTGTCCCCGATAACAACACCGCTTGCAATCAGGGTGTGGACATCCTCTTCAGCAGCCAGAAACACAACTACAGCTCTATTCAATCGGGACGCAAAGCAGATCGCATCATGGCCCACCTGCTCGGCCACAGCCAGAAGCACCTCCTCCACAGTAACACTGCTGTCCGGGGGAACAATCCGCACCCCCTGGTGGATAGACGGAGGTGGCATTTCCAAGGTCGCCATCATCCACCCAAAAAAACAAAAACTGAAAATGCGGCCAGTAGTAGAAAATCGAAAAAAAAAGTCCAAACAAACCACGGAGTTCCCTATTTCCGCCCTCCTCCTCCTTCGACAGAGAGTTTGAGTTTTAAAAAAAAAATGGCTTTATTGTACAATTCAAAAATGTAAGAACACCAATATCATGCCCCCAAGTGTGTCACATCTCAAAAGTGCAAACATAACTCATCCCCCTCTCCCACAGAACACAAAACATTCCCTACAGTCCATCTATTGGTGAATGCCTCCAAATTGTCCACCATCTGATAGTAAGAGAACTCCACCTGGAGTCTGACTTTCAACAAGGCCTTGAAAGCAGACACAGGATCCACATTGCCAGCGTTGGTAGTCCGATTTTTCCTTGTCAGCCAGATGGCAAGTTTAGCAGTACCAGATAGGAAGTTCATCAAAGTGTGCGCAGACTTCTTTGCCACTTTATACTTTGGACCGTAAATGAACAAACCAAAAGAGAAACATTCACCCAAAGCCTGAGAGAGAGAGAGAGAGAGAGAACTTTATTGTCTGTCCCAGTCAGTGACAGAAATTCCTCTTTGACACGACCACAACACAACACATTCAGCACTCAAACTCACAAGACAGAAACAATTTAAAAAAGGAAACATGGTTAAAAAGGAAACTGCAAATAAAATCACGTGGCAGAAAATGTTGAAAACTATTAAAAATTAATAGTGATTAATAGTTAAATACTGAAAACTAATATTGATAACTAACTAAAGTATGATAACTATTTGATTTTGTTCAGGATGGTTATTGCAGAGGGAATAAGTGGTTTCTTGTAAATAACTGAACATAACTGAAAACAAGTTCATAACAACCGACAAGCCGTTTAAAACACCCTCCCAGGCTATAATGAGCCCACAAAATGACTGTTAGAGCTCCGATACATAGGACTGTTTTTCCAGAAGGGTTGTTATGAGTCAGATCGTATAGAGCAATGCTAGTGGGTACTGTATATGACCTACTTTTTATTAATGCTAGAGGTACATTTACCAATGCCATTACAAAATAAGTCTGCCCTTCTCATTCTCTGTACTAATGCATACAGTAGCTGCTCTGTTGAGGTATTCAGTACACTGTGCTGCTGTGAAAGCCTGTCAGCATTGAGATGCCATCACTGGACGAAACAACCCCATCCCAATGAAGCCCAGGAAAAGACAGAAAAAAAGCCACCTAGATCTGATCCTTGGAGAAGCTGAGGAACTGTGGTGTTGTATTAGGAAGTCAGAGGCACAGAAGTACGTGAAGGTGGTGCAGGACATGTATGAGGACAGCAAGATAGTGGTGAGGCAAGGCTGAGATGGTTTGGATCAGAGGCTGCGTCAACCAAATATTCTCTGTTATTGACACATGTCATTGAAACATTTATTGGTAAAATTAAAATCCAGGACAACATATATTGACTAGAGGGGACATGGCTAGCCGCCAGGCTAGTCACAGCCGGCCAAGCGCGGCTGCCATATTGATCAGGTGCGGGAAATAGGAGAATAATAAAGCCACCAGGATGACAGTTGGCATTCAAAAACCAAACGCCAGTGTCTGCTAGTGACCATTGCTGAAATGGATATACTGGACAAAGAATGCTGGCCATGGGGCTGCCAGACAGGAGGAAAAGAAGAAGACCGCAGAGAAGATTCATGGATGTAGTGAAGGAGGACATGGAGTGTGTTGGTTTGACAGAAGAGGCTGCAAGGGATAGGGTGAGATGATCCACTGTGGAAACCGCTAACACGGAGCAGCTGAAACAAGATTTGTGGTTTGCTAAATGGTCTTGAGGCTGTATTTGCACAATCTGATCTGAACACACTGCAAAACTGCCAATTTTAGAAAACACAATAGAAAAAGACATGGCAAATTGTTTGTTAACCCCTTTTCAAATAAATCCAGCAAGATACTATTAAAGACCATGTTCCATTCCATACCTTGACCTAAAGCGCTCCTGGTGTCAAATTTATCCAAAAAACAAGATGAAAATTAAACAAAACAGTAGGTTAGAAGAAAAGTTATTTCTAAAAGATGTGTTTTATGGCGCTGCCACTTTGCTCGGAGCCTTCTGCTGATTTGTTAAGTGGAAACACTGACCCATTATTTCTTTTTAGGGAGGCAGCTAAACCAGCACATAATGAGGTGATAACTGCCTACTGAGCCAGCTAGTTAGTGGAGGAGATAAATAGTTTTCCATAGCTATTGACTCTGGAGCTCCTTTACACGCTCAGAACATTCAAAACAGGTGTGGGAAGAGGCGCTTGTTCTTACCGGGTTAATTGCATCTCAGGGGATTGATTGTGGATGAGCGCTGGCCTGTTTCCTGGCCAAAACAAAACCGTTTTGCCAGAATAATATGAACTTTGACTGGCGAGGTGATTTAAGCAACACATCCGCAGTGATGTTCAACAATTTGCTTTTTCTGTGGCACTGCCCTAATAGGCTGATCTAACATGAGTGTGCAGCAACTAAATATAATCTGGTGCTTCAACCTGCAGTGGCCAAATAGGGCTTGGCTCACCAGAGCCTGGAAAAGCAATTAAAGCAGCCCACTGCGCTACAGCTCCACTTCCCCTTTTGGGTGATAACCAAATATGCTGGAGGAGCCTGGCCAGTCCAAAACCTCTGCTCGCTAGGCTACAGAATGACACACCAATAACAAGACCGATGAGCTCTGTTTTCAATAGAGTAGAAATACAAGCCCCAATTCCAGAGAAGTTGGGAAGTTGTGTAGAACATTTAAAAAAAAAAAAACAGAATACAATGATTTGCAAATCCTTTTCAATGTGTTAAGCATTATGAAGCACAAAATACGATAACTGAGAGCCCAGACAGTTGAGTGACTGAACTTGTACGTCAGGCAAGAATGGGAAAGAATTCCCCCTACAGAGCTTCAACAGTTAGTGTCCTCAGTTCCTAAACGCTACCCGGGGTAAACATGACCCTGTCCAGCTCGATAGGGTCGTGTTGCAGGCATCAAATTCAAAATGAGTGAATAGTTGCAAAAAAAAAAAAAAAAGTTTAGCAGTTTGAACATTAAATATCTTGTCTTTGTAGTGTATTCAATTGAATATAGGATGAAAAGTATTTTTACATTTTCCACAATGTCCTAACTTCACTGGAGCTGGAGATTTTCCCTTCAAAACACCAAATTTACTCTATTTTTCCTCGCTTTCTTTTCGTCTGGAGGTTACAGAGTCAAACGGTGGCCGTTTGGCAGTAATTACGTGCGCTAAAGGTCAAATGGAAATCAGGCCCCCGAAATCCAACACTGACGCGATGGCATCAATGTGACCAGCAGCGAAATAGCCCTCCGCGATGAGCAGGGGCGAAAACGTTTCCCGGCACAGACGAAGACCTGTGTTCCAAACGCACGACCACAGGATCCCAAACTCAAACAAACCAAAAAAAAAAAAAAAACCTCACCAAATTATGAATGAATTTGTTGGAGTATATAATTTGGAGCATACAAATAAAAAAAAAAAGGGCTGCGCCTGTTGCATGTTTAATTACATAGCAACACGGCCACTGCCAATCTGGTGCCAGTAAACCCATCACAGCATGCTAGCTTACAGCTAGGGTGACTCATATGTTCTGGCGTGTGTGTGTGTGTGTGTGTGTGTGTGTTTTATCTTTGGGTCGCCTCCTCCCTCCCGCTCCCTGAATACCAGTTTTCCACTGCTACTCTGCCAGCTAACAGCTCGGGAACTCGACGGGGTTAGATGGTGAGGCTGCTCTGTGAAAAGGACTTTCTTTAAAAAAAAATAAATAAATAAATAAAATGCAGGACAGCAGGGGGGGGGGGGCATGACAAAAAGGAAATGTCAATACCGCCATTATGAGAGGAAAGCCCTGAGAATTGGAATGAGATGTTTTCAGAGGTTTTGCATTGGGGAAGCAAATGGAAACGAGGGAAAAGCAACAGAATGATAGCTGCGGTTTTTCGAGCCCATCATGAGCAGAATGTGGACGGAGTCTTGCAAGAAGAGAAAATTACAGAGGAGAAAGAGGAGAAACTGTTTTTTGTTCATGCTCCTTTTGCAAGCTAATAAGCAGAGAGAGAGAAATGCTGATGTGAGAGAGGAAGGAAGACAAAGAGAAACTAAATAAAAATGCAGCAGTCCTCCAATCATAGGCAGTGAGTGATGGAAATTTAATAAAGAGGAAGACAAACACAGACAGTCAGACAAAGTCTCGAGGGGGGGCAATGAGAAAAGGATAATGAGTTGAGAGGAAGAGGAGAAGAGAAAGTTAGCTTTCCCACCATAATGCCCCCCAGTGGAACTGGCCAGAACAACAACAAGCTACTGTCTCCATTCATCAAGAGGAGGGTGATCTAAACAGCCAGTCAACGTCTTCTGACAACCGCGCACACTGCAAACTCTTGAAAATGTTTTCCTACCGATAAGCAAACATCTAGATGAGAGCATCCATCCACCCATCCATCCATCCATCGATCCTCTACCACTTATCCAGGGGTCTGCGTCACCGGGACAGCAGTAGCACCCAAAATCCCGATGAGCCTTCCCTGCGGGTGATGAGACCCTTGAGGTTTGTTTGGTCTCTCCATGTCAATCCCCTTCCTAAGGATCCTACGCTCTTCTGGCCACGTGCCAATAAACAAAGAGGACTTCTTCGACAGACTGATCACACAGGTTGAAACATCACTGTGATCCAGAAACTAAAGTAGAGTCGAAGCAATGGAAGCATCATGACTCACCACTTCTGAAGAAGGCAAATGTCCAACCCTCGGCGGGCAAGATCATGTTCAAAGTGTTTTGAGGATTAATGGAGTTCCTGGCAAAGGATACCACAATTACCAGGACTTACAGTGCTGTGAAAAAGTATTTCCCCCTTCCTGATTTCTTATATTTTTTGCATATTTGTTACACCTAAATGTTTCAGATCATCAAACAAATTTTAATATTAGACAAAGATAGCGCGAGTAAATACAAAATGCAGTTTTTAGATGATAGTTTCATTTATTAAATGACATTCACTTACATAGCGCTTTTTTTCTCATCTCTAGATGACCAAAGTGCTTTACAGATCCTACTATCCACCCATTCACACACTGATGGCGGCGTAGCTGCCATACACTGGCGCTGGCCTGACCCATGAGGAGCAACTGGGGGTTCAGTGTCTTGCTCAAGGACACTTCGACATGCAGACTGCAGACAGAGCAGGAATCGAACCCCTGACCCTCCGATCAGTAGTTGGCCACATTACACCTGTGCCACAGCTGCAAGGGGAAAAAAAAAAAGCTATCCAAACCTACTGCCCCCTAAACCCAATACCTCATTGTGCCACCATTGGTGCCAACAACTGGCAATAAGTCTTTTACATCGCTGTTGAGGAATTTTGACCTACTTTTCTGTGCAGAATTGTTTAAATTCAGTCACATTGGAGGGTTTCATGAACTGATGGCCAGACATTCTCCTTCAGGATTTTTTGGAGGAGAGCAGAATTCATGGTTCTGTCAGTTAGGGCACGTTGTCCAGGTCCTGAAGCAGCAAAGCAGCCCCCAGACCATGACACTACCACCACCATGTTTGACTGTTGATACAATGTTCATTTTATGAAATTCTGTTAGTTTTATGCCAGAAAAAAAAAAAAAAAAAAAAAAAAAAAACAGGACACATGTCTTCCAAAAAGTTCAACTTTTGTCTCATCAGTCCCCCGGAATATTTTCCCAAAAGTCTTGAGGACCATCTAGATGTTTTCTGGCAAATGTGAGACGAGCAGCAGTTTTTTGTCTTGGAACTCTCCCATGGATGCCATTTTTGCCCAATCTCTTTCTTATTGTTCCATCATGGACCAGTGTCCAAGTGAGGCCTGCAGTTCTTTAGATATTGTTCTGGATTTCTGGTTCTCATCTGTTCTTGAATTTCTTTAGATGACAGTGGGATGGATGCGTTGCTTTTTGAGATGTTTTAGCCTACTTCAGGTTGTCAGACAGGTTCTACTGAAGTGATTTCTTGATTCAACAAATCTGGCAGTAATCAGGCTTGGGTGTAGCTACTGAAATTGAACTCAGCTTTCCAAAAAATGTGGTTAATCACAGTTAATTGATGATGTAACAAAATAGGCAATTACTTTTTCACATAGAGCCAGGTAGGTTTGGATAGTTTTTTATTTTCCTTTAATAAATCAATCATCATTTGAAAACTGCATTTTGTATTTATTCCGGTTATCTTTGATATTAAAATTTGTTTAATGATCTGAAACATTTAAGTGTGACAAATATGCAAAAATATAAGAAATCAGGAAGGGGGCAAATACTTTTTCACAGCACTGTACTACATTTCAGTGTTGCAGAAATTGTGGAAAGCCATCAAAACTGAACCATGAAGTCATGATGAAAGGCAAGCACTTCCAAGATGATGAAACGTCGATTTCTGACCCAACCTGCAGATTTGCCACAGGGGAGGTCTCCACAGCTGCATAAAGCAAAGGAAGCTCCCCGGTGGTACCTGTTATATATTAATTATGGTTATTATTATTCTATTATTATTATTGTGTGTCATGGGTGACGGCTACGCCTTTCTGGTTCCGCCGCCACCCAAGGTATAAAAGGCCTACCTGGAAGAGGCACACTCTCCTTACGACCAGCGCCTCTGCCTTGACAGTAGCGCCTTAGGTTCTGTGAGTTACTATAATAAAGTTACGTTATACTGCACCTCCGGCCTCATCATTGGAATATTGGTTATGGACATTACATTTGGCGATGAAGATAAAACTATGGAAAAAGGAGTTTCTAGCATTCTGCCATTTTTGGAGCTCCCAGGCGTGCTGCCAGTTCCCTGGGCAAGGTGGTTTGCAGCATTCCAAAATCATTTGGTAGCCCTGAACCTCGGCAAATTGGAGAAACTACGTGCACGAACGATACTGGTCCATAATCTTGGCATGGAAGGGCAACATATTCTCAGCACATTGGGAGCGAATGATCGTTTTGAGGACGTGGTTGAGCTAATGGCGTTCTACTTTCGCGCTCCTGAGAACGTCATCGTTCGACGGATCCAGTTCCGACAGCAACACCAGCGGCCGGGAGAGTCGGTGCAATGGTATGTTACGGACTTGCGCCAGCTGGCTGGAGAGTGCCAATTCGGGGCTTTGGAGGAAGAAATGGTCTGCGATCAGTTGGCGGAGCACATGCTTTGTTCTGCGGCACGGTCCAGGCTCCTCACGCACTCTGGTGAACTGACGTTGACTGCAGCTGTGGAGATAGCTCAACAGTACGACGCAGCAGATATACTATCAAAGGACCTTGGTGAGAGAACAACGTTGAGGCAGTCTGACTCACAATCAGCGGCGCAGGCTGTGGACCTGGGTAGCGATGATAACGCAGAAGATAAAGAAGACTACGCTACCACTATTAAAATTAGGTCCGCCCCGGGGTCGCCCAGATGTTTGGGCTGCGGGTCCACCAAGCACCGATACAAGGTGAGAGAGTGTCCGACGAGGGACAAACACTGCGACAAGTGTGGACTACTACATGATTTCACCAGGGCCTGCAAAAAGTTTGAGCGAGGGGAACGCGACACAGAACGGATTCCCCCGCCACGACTCCTATGGTTATTCACACCATCTCCCCGAGCACAGATGGGCGGGTTTATTGTGATGTGATACTGGATGGTGTGGAAGTGACGTTGTTGGTGGACATGGGCGCAGCAGTGTCCGCGTTGAACTGGCCTACTGTGAGGAGTTTGTTCCCGTATTACCGTGTAATTGGACTGTCAATGCCGTATTGTGGCTATGGAAGTAATAGACTAGCCATTGTGGGTTTGCTGGAGCTGACGGCGAGTCGAGCTCCCCTGCAGGTCGCTGACGTGGTTCGATCCAGGGCGGAGGCTCGGCTAAGAGGAATTCATGGCAAGAGGAAACGACAAGAGGACCAGGGATGGTTGCAGGTGGAGGTTGTCTTCAGCTGTCCGATGGGTCATGGAGACACCCCAACAAACTGAGATATGCTGGTGAGGAGAAGGAGGTTTCGGGGCGCCGATGTGGTTCATCTTTGGGGGCGAAGCATAGAAGAAATTCTGTTCGGGACCCGCCAGATGGGTCTCCGGGGTGTGGTCCCTCTAGTTTTAGTTATTTGTGTGCATGGATAGGCCCTGTTATTGTATTTACTTAGTGTGTGATTCGGGTTAAACTTGGGTGGGCCTAATGATGTGTGTTTTGGACTTTTCTACGGGGGGGGAGTTCTATATTAATTATGGATATTATTATTATTATATTGCTATTATTGTGTGTCATGGGTGACGGCTACAGCTTTCCAGTTCCGCCGCCACCCAAGGTATAAAAGGCCTATCTGGAAGAGGCACGGTCTCCCTACGACCAGCGCCTCTGCCTTGACGAGAGCACCTTAGGTTCTGTGAGTCACTATAATAAAGTTATGTCATGCTGCACCTCCGGCCTCATCATTGGAGTATTGGTTATGGACATAACAGTACCCATGTAGAGACACTGCAAAGTTTGGTTCCTCTCAGTGAATAGGAGACGAGTCAGGGGAATCATTCATGAACAGTCCCCGTATCTAAACATTGCAACCACAGATGTAAAGTCCTACAACACGAGATGATGGCGTGAAACAGCGTTAAAGCATCCTCACTTTACTTCAGTCTCGCTGAAGGAATGCCCGCACTCATGCATAACTGCTGTAGCGGGCCGCCTCTCCATCTCACACATATGCCAACTCTTCGCTGTGTGATCTCACATCTTTAGAGTAAAGTGTGCGCGTGTGTGTGTGTGTGGGGGGGGGGGGGGTGCAGCGCTTCACAAAACAAGCTGTTTGTTATCCACAGTTTTGCTTTGGGGTGCTTCTTTTTCTTTGCAGGACAAAGACGGTGGAGAGTGGAGGCGTGGTGGTGGTGGCGGCGGCAATGGAAGGGGTGTTTCCAGAAAGTAATTACAAACTGGTTAGCGGGGGGGGGGAGTACCTCTCTATCATCTTTATGCAAAGACTGGATCAAACCACTGAGATAACAGAGCAGTACAAAGCATATGCTTGTAGGCAATTTATTATTTTTTTTTAAACAAACAGTATGGTTGATATTCACCAATTTACCATGAGGTACAAATGCATAAATGGCAATTTGACCTTTAAAATAAAGATTATGCTGCTTATAAAGTTTTATGTATACATAGCTCTGAATATTATGTGGCATTTATGAATTCATACTACAACAGTGAAAAAAATGTCAAGCTTTATATATAGCTTCATGCATTAAATAAAAGAGTATTACAAATACTGTATATTACAAATTGCTTTGTGCTGAAAAATAAAGGCTATATCTTAATATCTGAGCATAGATTTTTCATTCATAAATAGTTTAAATCTGAAAAATATCATCCATCTCCTACTTTCAACAGTGATCACACAGTTTTTGTTCCTGATATTTTAATAAATTAGAGATGAAAGTTTTATTTAGAAGAAGTAACTTTTCATCCTTTTTATGTTTCCTCATAATGCTCCTTATTCAAATGTATTGTGTATCACTGTATTGGGGCGGCAGTGGCTCGGGAGGTAGAGCGAGTCGTCCAATAACCAGAGGGTTGGCGGTTCGATTCCCGCTCTCCCCAGACATCCTGCCATTGTGTCCCTGGGTAAGATACTTTACCCACCTTGCCTCCAGCAGGGTTTCCTCTGGGTGGCAGCCCGCCACACCTGAAAATTTTCTGCCACTCTATGAGGAAATACAAATTTAAGAAAAATATACGAAGCAATGATGGTCCGCAAGTGCGCACATGAACAACAAGCATGACTGTCATCCGCATGGCGTTCAGAAACACCCAGCCCACGTGTTCCAGTCAGCAAGCAGTGTCTTGCTACGAGCATCGCTGTCCGAGAGAAACACGAGCTTATTAAAGTACTCTTAACACGGAAGAAAATCAGAAGAGGTATGTAAGCAGTGAAGGCATTTATCATGGTTTTAACCTGCTGGTAACGGGAGCAATAATGGAAGAGTCGCTTAGCTAACACGTGTGGTTAGTTTTTTGTTTTTCTTATTTCAGACAAGAATAAAAAAGGAGAGGTTTTTACCTTTACCTTAGCTAATATTAATTAACTAATTTATGTTTATTATTATGTACCTGGCAAGTTAAGATTACCAAAATTCACAAAGTCAGTGACTTTAATCCGTCAGCAGCCTTCAGACAAACTAAACGTGCCAACATTTGGATTTCAAAATAAGGGAGGTTTTTCCTGCTGTCTGGGTGGTGAGGAGGTTTCTGAAAAACTATAAATATATTGAAATATTATAACAGAAATAACTGAATCTTTGGTCATACGGTAATTTTATAAAAAAATAGACAAAAAAAATCCATAAAATAATCCACAAATTTATAATGTCTCAAATGTACAAGAAAAGTCAATTTTACAAGAGGAAATTACACATTTGAGGAAAATGGTTTCAAATTTAGATACATTTACACAGAAAAGTAGAAAACTATAAGAAAATTGTTATAAATTTTGGAGAAAAACCTCAAACCTTCGAGACTGAAGTCATTACTCAAGTTTTTAAGTGGGTGCTCTTTGTACCCTTAACGAGAAATTTTTGGTTGTCTACTATTAATTTACATGACACTTGGTATTTTCTAACCCGTTTGTATACCACCATAGACAGAGAGAGAACCTGAATTAGACAGAGCTCAGAGAAGGAAAGATGAGACAGAAGAGAGGAGCCAAGGAGAGGAAAGTGTTCAGGCAGAGGGTCCAGGGGAGGTGAGAGCAGAGGAAGGAGAGAAGGATGACACCAGTAAAACGTCCAAATACAGGACGTCAAGGTGAGACCCCAGCTGGGCCAATATTCCAACATTCAAGCCTTGGTTGTACAATACTTCAAATGGCAAGTTCCATATGCAAAGTTAATGTGCAAAATTAAAAATAAATAAATAAATAAATAAATAAATAGTATAAAATTAACATAATCCGGTTACAATAGTGTCATGTGTTTTCTGCCCCCCCCCTTTCCCCTGGAAAAATATGTTGCCACTGTGCCAAGGTTTTTAAGCCAGAGGAAACATTTAAAAATGTAAATTAGGTACAAATTTGCAAGAATAAAGGTGCAAAGATATGCTAAAACATGCCAGTTTGAAAGTTACAATCACAATTTAATTACACAAAATAAAAACATTAACCAGCATTCAGGTGAGCGTCGCAAATTTACGAGAAAAAGATTGAAAATTTACAGGGAAAAAAAAGCCAATTTTTGAGCAAAAAAGTTACTAATTTAGAATAGAATAAGCTTTATTGTCATTGTACAGTACAAAGTACAAAGCTACAAATTTATGAGAAAAAAATGAAAATTTATGAGAAAAAGGACAAATATTTTTGAGAAAAAAGTTGTAAATTTACAAGAAAAAAAGTTGTAAATTTAGGAGAAAAAAGTCAAGTTTGAGGAAAAAAAAAACTCAAAATCTACGAGAAAAGGGTTGAAAATTTATAGGAAAAATTATTGTGAATTTATAAGAAAAAAAGTTGCAAGTTTATGATAAAAAGACTGAAATTTTACAGGAAAAAAGTTGCAAATTTACAAGAATTTTTTTGCAAAATCTTTGAGAAAAAGTCAAATTTTTGATTAAAAACCTCACAGATTTAAGAAAAAAGTCACAAATTTTTGAGGAGTCACAAATCTATGAGAAAAAGGTTGCAAATTTTTGAGAAAAAGTTGCAAATTTCCAATATTTTTTTTTCCAATTTATGAAAAAAGGCACAGATTTTTGAAGAAAAAAATGAAGCAAATCGATAACAAAAAAGTTGCAGATTTATTAAGAAAAATGCTGCAAATGTAAGTGAAAAAGCTGAAAGATTTGGGGGGGGGCATTTCTGCTTATAATTTATGGCTCAAAGTCACTTCATTCAGTTATTTCCTGGATTAAACGAGTTAAAAAAAGAAAAGGGCAACGCTGCCTGCCAGCAAGCCCATCAACCAATCAGCTAATTACACTGGTAATTGTGGTAATGAGGCCGTGCAGAGTGCTCGTCTGTTGGCCGGAAAGCCCGATCTTCCAGCCACTTCCATTAATAACAGCAACTGCAACCACTGTGGGGCCTCTCCGTCCCAGCAGCACCTGTGCACAAGTGATGCAGTCGCAAAGGTGAGTTATCGCCTCGCTGCTGTGGCTCTGCACCCACAAGGGTCCCTCTTTAATAAAACACTGGAAAACAGCCTATTTTCTGAGTTGAGTGTTCGGTGTTTTGCAGTTGGCACACAGAGAACACAACCTATTCATTTATTCCAAGGCCAAAATGTAAAAAAAACCAAAACAACAGACTTTACTTCAGCTCAGACAAGGTTAACCTACCACGAATCGTCTCGGAGCAGAAAGTGTGGCTGAAATCAAACTGGAAAGCTTGTCTCGATGAAAGGGAATACGAGATTATTTTTCCTGAAATGCTCACAGTTCAAGTACAAAAGCACGGCGCGTCCATTCACGCATGCCACCACCAGCTCAAAACACATTTGCACCGCCGTGTTCGCAAACTGCTGGGTCTGCTGACACAGTGTCAAAAAAAAAAAAAAAAAAAAAAAGATGGGAGCTGTGATATTTCTGTGTTGGGCTTCAAACCGATTTAACCTGGAAATTGCAGCTTGTGGCGTCTTATCTTTGGGCTGAGCGTTGTGTTCTCACCATCCCATGAAGGAGAAAGCTCAGTATGTAGCAACAGCCAATCACAGGGTTTAATATTTCTGATTATGACACCTTAACTCGGGGATTTGTCCAATATATGTTCACCCAGTTGCTTTTTTATTCATAAAAATCTAAATAATTACTAGGGATGCACGATATTAGATTTTGTTGCCAATAACCGATGCAGATATTTTGAAAACGGCTTTGCCGACTGTCAGCAGTGGTGATTATAAAGCACATTCCCCAGGGAAAACTAGATCACGCTCAACTTAGATGCAGACCCATGCCTTCTGCAGCCCTATAGATTTAAAACCTTGACCTTTGACCTTTTGACCCCAGACCCATCGTTTGTAGGTCAGGATCCAAAGGTGAACCCGTGTTTCGTGGCCCTAGCTGTCTTTGTTGTTGAGATATAGTTTATTTGGCATTCTGACCTTTGACCTTTAGACCCCACATATACAGCCATAGATGCTAGTCCCAAGGTCAACCTGTGTCCCAAGTCTGGCGGCCGTAGCCTCATTCCCTGTCGAGTTAGAGCACCAACCGCCCTACCCGTGAAACGAAACCAATGTGAAAGGTTTAATCAACCGTGATGCTGATGTAAGGTCAAACTGCCCAGCACTAGTTTAGACTACATTGACAGATCCATCCATCCATCTTCTACCACTTATCTGGGAATCCAGGCAGAGTAGCCCAGACTTCCGCCCAGGTCCCATAGCACCATGATCCCCACGATCCCTCCTGCAGGTGGTGAGCCGACTGGGGGGTGGACCCATGTGCTTTCGTTGGGTACACTGGGTCCTTGATGTAACGTTTTTCATGGACGTCCACTGGACCGCTCTTAAGCTGGAATTACGCACCCGCATCACATCGACGCCATAACCGACATCCGTCCAAGATGCAGTCATCAGCAATTTTTTCTTGTGTGTTGGGTGAAATGCGTGGAATGCTTTGTTCCGTTACCAAAATGGGTTTCAGCTGATGTGTAGAGTGATTTGTGTTTGCCGTGTGTCTTTGTTTATGAAACAGCAATAGACAAGAGCAGACTGTGATGGAGATGTAGCTAAAAAACATTAAGACGCAACTTTTAATACGATTGTTACACAGACAAAAAGAGAAGTTGGAGACAACGGTGCGCTGCTGTTTTGACAAACTGTGTAATTACTGGGATTATGACAAGCCACCAAATGTTCTCTATGTTCAAAAGATTCAAATATTTTTATTTGTCAATACTTCTATATGTGCAGAATATACAGGAGAACTGAAATGCCATTTCTCTCTCTCTTAGTGGTGTGCGCAATATACAGTATAAGAAAAGAAGGAATAAGAATGAAAAACAACAGCAGTAAGAACACACGTTGCCGATGCGTTGACACCGTCACAGCTGCGTCGTGTCGACGCAGGTAGCATGCCTTGCGCTTTAGTCTGGCCCTTCCCCCAGGATCAGTTTGCTTTGGGAGACCCTACCAGGGGCAAGTTGCCCTCGACCACATAGCTCCTGGGATCATTCGGGCACCCAAACCCTTCCACCACAATAAGGTGGTGATCCACAGAGAGAACACCGACAGAGACGTCCATTAACTGACTCTGCAACCTCCTTCTAAACCTCTCCTTCCATGTCAGTGTTGCGGGGGGGGGGGGGGGGGGTCAATAAACAGAACATTTTCTTCAGAGTAAATATTGAGGGGGACGCTATTGGTAGTCGTGGCCTGAAGCAAGATTGAGTGTAGGGCCCCTATTTTTGTAATAGGGAATCAATCCCTTTAAAACATGAACATTACAAAAACAAACTTGAGTCGTTGTCTAGATGAAGAGAGAAAATTTAAGGCATTGCATAGAATAAAAACTTAACCAGCTATGTTGCTAATTTTAAAGAAAAAACTCGCAAATTTACAACAAAAAAGTTGCAAGTTGCTAATGTTGCTAATTTTAAAGAAAAAACTCGCAAATTTACAACAAAAAAGTTGCAGATTTATGATGAAATAAACTTGTGAATTTACAAGAAAAAAGAAGCAAATGCATGTGGAAAAAGTAGCAAATTTATGAGAAAAAAGTCACAATTTGTCTTTTAAAAAAAAAAAAAACTTACGTTACAACAAAAGAGCATCAAATTTTTGAGAAAAAAGTTGCAAATTTATATTTAAAAAATTGCACATTTAAAATAAAAAAAAGTTGCAAATTAAAGAGAAAAAAGAAGCAGATTTATGAGGAGCAGGCCTGACCGTGACGATCTGAGGGCTCATAATGGATCAGAAATGTATTTTGGCCCGAAACCATTCAGAGCTTTATTGTCATTCAATCCCCACAGCCAGTCATGTACAGCAGAACGAAATTACGTTTCTCCCGTCTACAATGTTAATCACATCTAGAATCAGAGGGGCCGCTGCCATGCAAGGCGCCGCCACAAACAACTTTTCATTCCCTCATTCTGTTATGCTGAGCACCAAGCTAGAAGGTGGGAAATACCCTTTTTATATGGTCTGTGGCATGACCCGGCTGGGGCTTGAACCCACGACCTCCTGGCTGTGGAGCGGATGCTCTACCACTAGTCCACCACTCCAGTCACTATTTGTTTAAAAAGTATTGCAACTTTACAAAAAAGTAGCAAACTTGTGACAAAAAAGTCAAATTTTTAATTAAAAAAAATGTAACTTTAAAACAAAAAATAGCAAATTTATGAGAAAAAAAGTTGAAAATTTGAAATAAAAGCTGCAAATTTATGAGAAAAATGTTGAAAATTTATTAGAAAAAAGTTGCAAATTTATATAAAAAGTTGCAGATTTAAAAGAAGAAAGTGGCAAAATTACAAGAAAAGTTCCAAATTTGCAGGCCTATTTTTTTTTTTTTTTGCATTCAGCATTGGTGCTTTAACATCTTACATAACATGATATTAAAGGTTTATGATGATATTGTGTGTGTGGGGGGGGGGGGGTCTCTGTTTTTTTCCAGGATGGGGGATATGTCCCCCCTTCTCACCCCTTGATTTACATCTATGTGTCCTTCTGAGGTTGACGTCCTGTTCAGCCAGTTGAGAATCATCAGCATTAAACAGCACAATATGGTTAAAAAAAACAAAACAAAAAACAGTGACGCGTCCACTGACGGTGCCCAGGTCGCTCAGCTAAAAGTGAGCGGGGCAGGCGGGGGTTGCCATGGAGCAGGAGACCTCTCAAACTCTGGCAGATTTTCATAAGGACAGGCCATTAGTATGAGTGTGATGGCGAGCACAAAAATTGATTTGGCCTTTCGCTCTGCAACCTTGAGCGCCGACCTCCGAAATACCTCTGGGGTGGGTGGGAATAACAGCTGAAGGGGAGGTGGGGGGTGAGGAAAGGAAGCGGATGCTGGCTATAGTGTTGAAGTTTGTAATTGAGGATGGAGCAGAGGCTGAAATTAGAAATGGAGAGGCGAGTGAACACCCTTCGCCCAAGTTGCGCTTCTTTTGGCCGACTGAGAGCAAAGAGGGTGAAGGAGTTACTGATTCTTTCACAAGGACACTTCAGCCGGACTGTGTATCACCATTTCTCCATCTAATCTTTGACCTTTTTATTTTTGGGAGAGCCTTCCAAATCCATCTTCTGAGGTCAGAATCTTTTTCGCAGATCAAAGCTGCCTTCATCTCTCACAAACCACCTCTAGGCTGTCCTCTAACTCTTTTCTTCTTCTTTTTTTCTTATACGGTGGCCATTTTTTGGCTTATTTGCCCATGCTGTCAGCTCCTATTGGCTCTAATTGGGACCCGGCAGCATACAGTGTGACAGATATAATCAGGTTTGGAGGAACAGCTTTCGCCTGTGGGACGAAGAGAGAGAAGAGAGGAGAGACAGAGGGAGAGCTGAAAATGGAGACGGTTGAAAAGCAACTGAGAAGACGATAGGTAGCGGGATTTTAAGAAGCAGATGCAGCTGGGGGAAGGGGGGGAGTACAGACAGGCATCTCTTAATAAAACAATCGAATAAGAGCTGTTGAAGAAACAGAGCAAGGACAAATGAAAGTGGAAGTATGTTTAAAAAGTTATGATATGGATATACTGTATGTTGAAAATGTCACTTTTTGGGCACCTGGACTAGCTACCGATGGACAAACTCTCAAAAACACGATGCCGTCACTTTGTTAGGGTCAGCCTTCATCTAGATACGCCTCTTTAAAGCCCGTATCGCACAGCGCGGCGAATGCTGAGGGACGCTCGCAAACATTGCGACTGTTGGGGTTGTACAATAGGTTTTTTTTTTTTAGGTAGAAAACAGGTTTTTTTTGTTGCAGAAAAATTTTGAGCAGGAAAAACTGTTTGCCACCATAAAGTGTTGTGCAACCTTTTATGAACCCTGATGAAACCCCAACAATCGCAACGTTCGTGAACATTCCTCATAGTGGTGAAAGTTTAATTTGCAATTAATCGCATTCAGATGACAAGGCAGCTTGCTTCTTCTGAATCACATTGCATTGATAAGTGTATTAATGCGATTAATTGCAGAAATAAGTGTGTAGTGTGATTAATCACACAACACCACATCAGACTTCATGCAGTTAATGCAATTAACGCTCTTGATGCAATTAATCGAGATCAACCGCGATTAATGCAATTAAAATTTGTATCACTAGTTTTTCAACATCCGCTGTGCCACAAGATGCTACCATAAGGCAAAACACGGCAAGTTTATTTGTGTTGCACATTTCATGTACAGTACAAGACGATTCAAAGTGCTTTACATAAAACATTAAAACATTACAGCAAGTTGCAAAAGAAATACATAAGAATTTAAAAGCAAACAAAAAATAAAGAGAAACAGAAACAAGCTAAAATAGAATAAGACAGATAAAATGCAAGAATAAAAGTTATTGTGCATTGTGGGAGATTAGCAATTGTTCTACTGAAAGGAAGCAGCAAATAGGAAAGTTTTTAATCTCGAGTTAAAGCAGCTGAGAGTTTCAGCAGCCCTGGTTCTTTCTGGGAGTTTGTTCCACATATGAGGAGGATCAAACCTGAACGATGCCTGACCATGTTTGGGCACAGATAGAAGGTCTGACCCCAACAACCTGAGGGCTCTGGGTGGTTCATAATGGACCAGCAGATCTTAAATGTATTTTGGCCCAAAACCAATCTGAGCTTTATAAAGCAGCAGCAGTATTTTGAAATCTATTCTTCAACAGACAGGAAGCCAGTGTAAAGATCAGAGGACTGAGTTATATGATCTACTTTCTTGTTATTAGTGAGGACTCGAGCAGCGGGGTTCTGAACTAAATGAGCAGTTTTGATTTTGCTCCAGCGGTGACGTGAGAAGCAAAGCCCACTGAAATGATAACACCCATCCCACTTCATCTCCACCAATTTTTATGAATGTGGGAGGATCCCTGTAAACATCCAGACCCACACTGACAGTGCTAGTAAGGCTGCTAGCCTGATATGGAGGTATAGTTTGGTGATCATGGTTTATATTGGTACTCTCTTTAAATTCTAGTTACTAGGGCTGGGCAATTTGACCTTAAATCGGCCTCACCAGTTATTTGAAGCTTTATTTTCTCACTCCTTTCTTCACCCTTATAGTTCACTTACAAGGCTCTTAACCCTTTAACTTTCCGGCTTTCATAAGACATCAGCATCACCTGCTGTCCCTGGTGCAGTTCTGCGCCTGTCACGCGATGTGTCCCAAAAGCACAGAAAACCCAGTTGTTTCACATCACAAGATGTCACACATATAGCTTACTGCTCTTCAATGGAGGACTGGAGGACTTCACCCAAATGAGCCACCTCAAAACGTCATTTCCGGAAACGCGAAGAACAGAATGTAAACAAAGTCTCCATTGCAACATATATTTCCACATGGAGCAAGTGTTTGCTCCAAATTTTGCCAATTATGATTCTAAAAAAAGATTATTTAGCTTCTGAAGGGAAATATTTACCTTTTGCAACAGCAGAAGATAGTCTGGAGTGTGTACACTTCTGTCTGCCATCGACGGAGCTGCATGTGACAATAGAGGACAATAGCACTGGTTCAGTAGCGTAAGGCTGTGTGTCCACCAAATGCGTTTTTTGTCGCCCGACCGCCCTTAGCATTTTTTTCTTTTTTCAGCGTTTGTGCGCCACGCTCTGGAGGAAAAAAAAGTCTGTGTCCTGTATCCCAGCAACAGCTTGTCACTCTCAGCTCAGCACTTCGGCTTTTCCTATTGTCACACTTTCTACTTAATTTTTAATAGCAGTCTCTAAATAACAATGGACAGGAAATGTTTTTTAGCAGCTCTGGATGTAAAATATGATGACATGGAAAGCAGGAGTCTGAGTACAGACTACTACTGGCATCTTATGTCCCACCCTCGCAGCAGCTCTGATTGGCTGCTTGGTCTGACACTGACTAGCTCAGCTGCAGTATCTGAAAAGTTGAACTTTTTTTCAGCTCTGAGTGCCATGACAAAAAACATTCACTGCCAACAACATTTCTGCACCAAGTGTGCTCAGCGCTGTAAACGCTGGACTACATAGATAATGAATGGAAAATAGCTGCCCAGAGAGGAAAAAAACACATTTGGTGGACACGCAGCCTAATGTAACCGAAACTGAGGTGCAATAAATCATAAGATAAATGTGAGTTTCTGGATGTTGAAGAGAAAGCAAAAATGACTGGCAGAAGATGAAATAAGGACTGTGGATGATGAAAATCAATGAATGAAGACACGACGAGCAGTACGTCTGACCGGTTTTATCGATTTGTGTACATTCTACTGATTTTGTGGTTCATTTACTTTGAAGATAAGATAACAAAAAATAAAAAACAAAAATGGTGACCAAAAACAAAACCATCCTTTGTGTAAATATGTCCAAAGTCCATTTTTGACTGAAAGTTATGTAATTTGATACGGCTGCCGTCGCATTATGCAAATTAGATGCATAAATCTACTCCTATCTCAAACTTTGGATCATATTCTACATCTTTCTAATTGATAGTAAGCCATTATCTCTTACCACTTTCAAGTTACAGCCTTTGGAATTTGTCATATCTAAACTGAATATTTTCTTGAAAAAAACTTGACCGCCAGAGGGAGGTGAGCTGACAAGAGCACTGCTGTGCCATAGACAGAAAATGGGTTAATTAAGCCATGACAGTGTGGCATCCAATAAATAACTGCGGTGATTCGGCTGTAAAGAAGCATATTATAATGCATACAACCAAATTCTGCATTGTCCAGCGCAGAAGTTAATGTCCATACATAGCTCTTGAGGGCCCGTGGGCCACGGTACTTGCACCAATGGCCAGCCAGTTGCTCCGATGGAGCCCCACACGCAGCCACAACCATACCATTGTCTCACAGGAACTATTAATCTCCAATCAGGTTCTTAAATACATGCTTAGCTTGTCCACCCCAAATGCAAAATTGTTGATAACATGAACAGCAGTCAGAGGCCAACAGGACCCAGCTTTGACGCACTGAAGCTGGCCTCCGCTGACCCTGCTCGTGCCAATTCCCACATGAAAGGATGCACTATGTGGATGGACACCACAGTTTTGCTTTTTCCGCCATGTTTTGCTGCTTCTAGATAGCACTGACTGGGCTACTACTGCTACCAAGTTGCGGAGTCACGCTCCCACACATGCACACGCCATGTCTTACAGAGGCAGTACATGAAAGCTCTCATATACACACGCACAGAACAGGAAGATGGGAAGATCGGGAAAAACTGACATAAGCAAGATTATGTCAGTTCTATGTCCCGAAGATTGGTTTCGGTTTTAATTCAGTTGCCCTACTAGTTACCCCAATAGGCATCCCTGTTCTCACCTGGTTCACTAATCTAGTCAATAAAATATCTTGCCTCATTCTGGCTTGTTTTATTTTGGCCATTATGGGCTGGGCGGTCAGCCTGCTAGCTTCTTGGCTAGCCGGCCAAGGTTGGGCCATCTACTACCCAGGGACCAGTCACATCCAATCGACCACTCACACCACTACCTCGTTAAAACTTTACTTGGACTTTTACATAATCACATTCAGTCATTTGCTATGTTCGTCAGCTTAGTCCGTCTTACCTATCGGGAGCTAACAGCAAACCAGCTAACATTAGCCTCCAATTAGCACATGTCCCACCTCAACTAAACTTTTGCAAGCTTCTTAAAAAGGTTGAAAACGGTGCTAAAGTCATTGAGGGCTGATGGAATCTGACCAAAGCGTGTCACAGATACTTCATTAAGACCTCCAGAAAAGTGGAAAAAGTGCCTCATACACTGTGCCCCCCCCCCCCCTTTATAGAACATAACAAGAGAAGAGAGAAAACCTGCAAACCAAAGAAGGGCTTTATCTGGGTCTCTGTAAGCTTCAGCAAACTGGCCCAGTGTTTTGTTTTGTCTTTTACATATATCAAGTGTCACATGAAATAAACATCCCATCCCGTCAAATTCTCAGACAGAATACACATGGTTGTGTCCTGGCGAGCCACATCAAGCTGGCCCCGATTGGCTAAAAGAAAAAAAATCCTGCAAATAGCCCCATTCAGTCAGCTGTAAACCATAAAAAACATTAAGGTTTATGAAACATTAAAGAGCAGTCAAGAAAGCAACCACTCGGAAACACACCAAACGAGTGCTTCTTCAAATAAAAATATAGGACAAAACTCGAGACGTCTCCGAATCCTTTCTACCCACTCTGAAACAAAAAAAATTGACATTTCTGAGCCTCGTGAGCGGGAGTAACATATTTTCCCGCGATGCTGTTGTGTAAGATTCGCCGCCTTTTATTGGGGCGGTTAAAAGTACACGGAAATCTTCGCGCCGCCGCCCGTGGCCGGGTAGCTTGATTGATACGATCTGATGTGATTTGACAGGGGTGGAAGAAGGGAGAGTGAGGGAGGGGCACAGATAGGACTTAAAAGCAGTGGAGATATGGAGGCATGGCGGGGGTGTGGTGGAGGCGGTGGTAGGGGTAAGCAACAGGATATGAAAGGCTGGAATGTGACAGTGGTGGTGGTGGGGGACATGAAGGAAGAGGTGGGTTAAAAAATGAACATAATTAAAAAGCAGCCGAGAAGAAAGAGGGAGGGGAGGCGGGGTGGGCGAACAGCTGGAAGGTGAGCGTGATGGGCAGAGGAAGAAAGGAGGATGGATGAAGGAGATATCAGAGGTTTAGCCTGGGGAGGAGGGGGAGAAAGTGTTATCTCTTTTAGCTCCCGTAAGTGTCAAAGTAGCGCAACAGACAAAGTGTGTGTGGAACAATTAGGGAAGGGTGAAGGGATGGAGTCGGAGACGGATGGAGGTAAAGGCAAGACGAGAGGAAACGATGAATGGAATTAAGAGGAGAGGGAATGAATAGGACGGATTAAGCTAAGGAAGAAATGGGGGGGGGGGGGGGTCAGGAAGAAAGGGAAGAAGGGGAAAAAGAGAAAGAGAGAGAGGCAGGGCAATGCCAACACCTTCCAATTCAGATGCGAGGCTACATATATTACAGGAAATTGCCTATTGTGGAAAATGCGGAGCAATTAACAAAAGGGCAAATTGCTCTGAATGGCTTCAAATGTATGCCGCCTCAGGGCAGGTTTTGAGCAATGGCACGCTCTTGCATAATTCTGCTGACATATTTTTTAGTGAAATAGCTCCCCTCTGATTGTTCTTGGGAGTTCACCTGGAGTCGACAGACTTGTGGAGGCTACAACACTTGTACCCCAGTGCCACTAAAAAACATTTTAAAAAAAGTCCTTAAATCTGCCTGTGCCTGTTTAGCACGTTTGTGCTTGTGCATGCGCCACTTGGCCAAAAATCTCAGGCGCTTGTACACGTCTGGATTCCTGTCCCATCAGGAGGAAGTCCGAAGCAATCCTGGAGCACGGTGACAAGTCTAAACATGCTGTACAGCCACGGTCATTAGGAACTATCTTTAGTCGCAAGACGTCCCAGCAACAGATGGTCTGGTAACTATACAGAGCGCCGATCATGACATCATGGAGTCACTCTGGTTTTATATGAGCCCACTGAAGCCACAGAGGGAAAAGGCCAGACCTCCATGCTGCTGAGCAATTTAACTGCCAATGACTTAAACTCTGTAGCATTCCAGCAAGTTTCCCTAGATTTAGCATAGGCAAAGAAAATCAGATTATTTCTTCACTGAGTGGCAGTAGAAGATCTGAAACATTCCACCGGTGGAACACTGTAATTTTAAGAGGTTAAATTTGCACCTTTTTTTCCTCAAAAATTTGCAACTTTTTTCTTGTAAATCTGCAACTCCTTTCTTGGAATATGCAGCTTTTTTTTAAAAATTTTTTTACAATTTTGCAAAAAATTTTTTTTTTCAAAAATGTAAGATAAGGTAAGATAAGCCTTTATTAGTCCCACAATGGGGAAATTCCAGGATTGCAACAGCACAGGGATAGCAACACTCAGAGCAATAATTAAGAAGATATGGAAAATATAAATAAGAGCAATGGATATACATACATACACATAAATATATAAATATATATACAAAGTGCGGAGCATTGTAGCAAGATGGAATAAACAGCATAACTGTCTACTTAGTTATCCTACATAGTATGAATATGTACCCATACATATTGTCACCCTCCGTAGCGACTGATATTGTCTTAGTTGTATACTGGAGGGGACCATTGTGTAAGTCTGTTGCGTCTTTTGCATTCAATACTATTAGATAGTCACGTTTTTTTGCTATCTCTGCGAGCAGCCCTGCTCAGGTTATACAGTCTGACAGCCGTAGGTAGGAAGGACCTGCGAAACCTCTCGGTTGCGCACCTAGGATGATGTAGTCTACTGCTAAATGAGCTCCTCAGTGCGTTCATTATGTCCTGCATAGGGTGGGACTCGGAATCCAGCAGAGATGACAGTTTAGCCACCGTCCTTCTCTCTCCTATCTCCTCCACTGGGTCAAGGCGTTTCCCCAGGACAGATCTAGCTTTCTTGATCAGTTTGTTCAGTCTCTTCCTGTCGGCTGCTGTAATGCCGTTCCCCCAGCAGACCACTCCAAAAGTGATGGCTGATGCCACCACCGTGTCGTAGAATGTGTTCAGCAGCGCCCCTTGTACACCAAAAGACCTGAGCCTCCTCAGTAGGAACAGCCTGCACTGTCCCTTCTTGTAGAGTGCATCGGTATTGTGTGACCAGTCTAGTTTATTGTTCAGATGAACACCAAGGTACTTGTATGATGTCACCATCTCAATGTCTGTTCCCTGTATGTTTACTGGTGCTGTGAGGGGTTGTCCTTGCCTGCGGCAGTCCACCACCAGCTCCTTAGTTTTCCTCGCGTTGATCTGGAGGCAGTTCCGATGGCACCAGTCCACAAAGTCCTGGATAAGTCCTCTGTACTCAGCTTCATCTCCGTTGGAGATGAGGCCGACGATCACAGAGTCGTCGGAGAACTTCTGTAGATGGTGTTGTGTTGTGTGAGAAGTCCGCAGTATAAAGGGTATAAAGTATAAAGTATAAAATTTGCAACTTTTTTCCTTGTAAATTTTTAACTGTTTTCTCAAATACTTGCAACTTTTTTCTGTTACTTTGCAACCCTTTTCACAAAGTTTTGCAACTTTTTTTATCAAAAATTTCCAACTCTTCTTCTTGTAAATTTTAAACTTTTTTCTCAAACAAAAGTTGGATTGGATTGGAAATACTTGCAACTTTTTTTCTATTAATTTGCAACCCTTTTCTCAAAAATCTGCAACATTTTCCTGTAAATTTGCAACTTTTTTCTTGTAGATTTGAAACTTTTCCTTTAACCCCTTAGTATTCCAGCCAATTTACATACATTTAGCAATGGAAATCAAATTCTTTCTTCACCGAGTTTCAGCAGAAAATTTGAAACGTCATACTGGCAAAACACCAGAATTTTAAGAAGTTAACTATATAATGATAACTGAACACAGTTAGACATGGTAGGACAGTTGGTGGTACTACTGTCTCACAACCACAGGGTCTCTAGTTGAAATCTCCTGGTAAGCAGTGGCCTTCTTCCGATCCATTTCCACCCACCATCTACAGTACATTCAAGCTTAATTGCCTGCAGGTATTAGTATCTTGCAAAATAAAGGATCACCGTAGGCGTGGGTGATACACCGAATATACTCTGTATTGTACATTTGGCCGTGCAATATATAAAATGCCTATATCACACCAATCAAATATAATTTGTAATGTTAAAATTACTTTTGCACATCCACGCTTATCAGTATTTCCTTTTAGAAGTGCTTTATGATGCTGTGTTGCGAGGCAAGAGTGGTCGGGCTGTCCCGTGTCCACCCCTAATCAACTGAACTGGTAAACAAACATCTCACTACTGATTCTATGGAAGGCCAACCTGCTCAAAAATACACCATTCAATCCCTCCATTAAAAACAAAAATAAGAAACAAATTATACTTCCGCTGCTTGTTATTAATTATGTGGGGTGAAAGTGAATATTTTAACCTATGTGGATAAATAAGTAAAATAAAGTTTTCAAGGACATTCAGTGGACTAAATATATACTCACTGTCAATGAAAACACTAAATCAGCTGGCTAGCTTTATTTACATCAAGCACGTGCCTGGGATCTGTTAACTGATTCTGACAAAACGCAACCTTACTCTTAACCTCTTAAAATTCTGTGGCGCAACGGTGCGCCCATCAGTGTCCCCTCCTCTGGTGGCCAGGTTTTTTTGAAGGAAACATTCAGTTTGGATATCAAACATTCCAAAGGCTGTAACTTCAAAGTGGTAAGAGATAATGGCTTAGTGTCAATTAGAAAGATGTAGAATATGATCCAAAGTTTGACATAGGAGTAAATTCACGCAACTAATTTGCATAATGTGACAGCAGCTATATCGAATTACATAACATGTAATTCGGTGCGCATGAATTACATAACATGTAATTCATGCTGCACGGTGGCGCAGTGGTTAGCACTGCGGCAGCACAGTTTACCCTTGGCCGGGGGATTGTGGGGATCGTAGGATCGTGGGTTCGATCCCAGCCCCCGACCAACAGTGATCTGTGTGGAGTTTGCATGTTCTCCCCGTGTTGCGTGGGTTTACTCCGGGATTTCTCCGGTTTCCTCCCACATGCCAAAAACATGCATGTTAGGTTAATTGGCTGTTCTAAATTGTCCCTAGATATCTGTTTCCTATAGGCCCTTAGAATAGAGGGTTAGTATTAATGAAAGCGCTTTGAGTGGTCTTTGTGACTAGAAAAGCGCTATATAAGTGCAGGTTAGTTAGTTAGTTAGTAACATTCTGTCAAAAGTGGACTTTGGATACATTTACACAAAGGATGGATTTGTTTCTTTGTCTTTGCTTTTTGTTATCTTATCTTCAAAGTATATGAACCAGAAAATCAGTAGAATGTACACAAATCGATAAAAACCGGTCAGACCTACCGCTCGGCCTGTCTTCATTCGTCCATTTTCGTCATCCACGGTCCTTATTTCATCTTCTGCCAGTAATTTTCACTTTCTCTCCCACATCCAGAAACTGTCACATGTATGTTATGAATTATTCCACCTCAATTTCAGTTACATTACGCTACCGAACCGCCGCTATTGTTCTGTCGTCACATGCAGCTCCGTCGATGGCAGACAAAAGTGTACACACTCCAGGCCATCTTCTCCTGTCACAAAAGGTAAACATTTCCCTTCAGAAGCTAAATAATCTCTTTTTAGAATCATGGCAAAATTTGGAGCAAACACTTCCTCCATGTGGAAGTGTATGTTGAGATGGAGCCTTTGTTTACATTCTCTGTTTCGCATTACCAGAAATGATGTTTGCGACGGTTTGTTGGGTGAAGTCCCCCAGTCCTCCAGTGAAGAGCAGTAAGCTATACGTGTCTGACATATTAAGATGTAAATTGCTTGTTACAGCTGGGTTTTCTGTGCTTTTGGTACACATCAAGTGACAGGTGCAGAACTGCGCCAGGGACAGCAGGTGACGCTGATGTCTTATGAAAGTGGAACGTGAAAGAGTTAACATTGGCCAATCGCATAATTTAACACCGATGAGGAGACTGCATTGAATGGTAGATGGCCATCATCAACCAGCTCGTGTAAAATGTTTCACTAATGTGGTGTGTTAACGTTAGCTGCACAGCGCTAACCATTTGATCATGGGTTGTCAAGTTATTTGAACGCTAACCATTTCTTAACTTGCATTATTGTTATACCAGGTCCATTTGGCATGAATTCAAATAATCTTTTATTGTTGTGACCTGAAGTAGTGTATGGGCGAGAAGTAGTGACACACACCGGTAACACTAATTTAACCTAGCCACCTGCTGAGCTGGCTAGTGTTTTACAAGGCTGGCACCTATAAGCATACAGCTCCACAGACCACATAAAACACTCAAGAATTACCTTGAAAGTGTCATTTATCTCATCTCAAAGATGGCCTGTCCGGATCTTCACAAATGCCGTCAGAGATGAACAACTGTCCTGATAAGTCTCCTTGCTAGCAGTTCACAATACAATAATGTTGCTAAGCGACCGGAACAGTGAAAGTCCCAGATGTCCATGGTTATCAACAGCTCTCGGACACCCTTACTGCCATTGCTTACACATGTATTATGAAATTTAGAGTACAATACATTTATAATAATATATTAACACTAATTTGCATACATACATACACTGTCTTAAATCAAACTTCACTACTCATTAAATCCAAAAGAAACGAGCTGCAAGTCCCGAACTCCCGATCATGTGACTCACCTTGACAATATCTCCCAGGTAAACATCTTCCATCTTGTTTGGCACCTTCATTCGGAAAATCCGACCCACCACGGCGGAAGAGTCTGGGAAAGCAGTGGGTGCCGCCACTCCCTGACGAGTTACCGCTGCGTCACTTACGTCGATCGCCCGGATGCTTTCCGTCACTTCCTGGAAGTCCCTCAAAAGCGACGAGTGCATGGAGGCCTCTAGCTCGGCCCCGCCATACCTCTCGCCTTCCCCACCCGCTTCTATCAGCACCATGTCGCCCAGCATGTCGAAGTCCACGTCCGCGTGCAGCAGGCCAGCCAGGGAGACCAGGACACCCAGCAGCAAGACTCTAGTCCTGGGTAGTCTCACATCCAGGTCCACGCTCGCCCCCGGCGAGCCCGAACCTAATTTAGCACGCATTCTTCCCCTTCTGTCAGGCCGTCACTGAAGCAGAAAATAAAATAAAAAGGGCAATGTCCAAGTAAGGGGGTGGGGGGGGGACTTACGGGGGGAGCATGCACCCCCTACAGATAAGAGCAAATCCCTCCTTTCAAATCTCCCTCTCTTTTCTTTTTCGCCTACTCTCCTTGTCTGGCGCCAAAGCAGAAATCTTCAGTCCTTCTTCTGTACCACCTCCTCCTCCTCTTTTGTCCTCCCCTCTTCCTCACTTGGCTTTATTCTTCCTCTTCCCCTCAGTCTTTTGTGCTCGCCCTCGACTGGCTCAGGAGTCCCATTGTGCTGAGCACCTCCGAGATCTGTCAAGGAGACAAGAGGGAGAAAGAGAGAAGGCACAGTTAGGGGTTGCTTTCGGAGCGTCACAACCAAAAAACTACCCAAACATCAAAGCGCCCCACACTCAATCAAAAGTCAATCCACTCAAGGAGTTTGGCCCCTTTAACTGATTTGTGGAATGCAAATCTCATTGCTCATATAAATCCATCATGAAGTTGTGTGTGTGTGTTGGGAGGGGGTGAGAGGAGGGAGTAATAATATCAAAGATGTGGAGTAATCTGATTACTTCTTACAGCTGTTCTAGCTCTCTTCACTCGTTTTCACCCTCTCTGCTCCTTTAAAGGTGGGTTTTAACTTTCTAAAATGCTCTGATGGTGAAAGTTTTAATTGTGATCGATCACATTTAGATAGACCAGCTCCTTTCTTCTGAATCACATCGCACTAAAAAGTGTTTTGGTGTGATTAATCACTCTCAAAGTGTATAGTGCAATTAATTGCATCATTGCGATTAACTCGACACAGCTCTCTCTCGCCTATGTGTTGCCTACAGAAAAATTGGCATTAATCGCGATTAAATTAACTTGTAGCACAATTAATTGTGATTAACTGTGATTAAAGTGAAACAACTAGCTCGGCTCATATGATTACAGTAATAAAAATATTAAAATCTGTATTTGCTTAGAAATATTCATGTTTTTGTATTTTAGAAGAATGGGTAGAAGAACCATCACCATGATGTTGGCTGGGATGTTGATCCGGTCCATGCCTAGTCCCCAACACACACCTGCCCTACGTCTGCCCAATCTACAAAGTTTGCATCGGGAATACGTCTTATAGAGGTCATTTGCACAATGGCAAGACATTGGATAGACGTCGGCATGTCTAGCCAATACCTTGCCATTGTGCAAACGGCCTCTGGAGGACGTATTCCTGATGCAAACTTGCTGATATTAGCCCAATGAACGTCTGCTGTTGGGGGAGTATCTGCACCGAAGGCGTTAGCTTCAGAGCTAACAGGGCTACCGTGGAGTTAGCTTAATGATAGCCAGTAGATCGCACAGTTAGCATCGACTTGGGTAACAGTTATTAATCGCCATTTTCTGTATGTTCCAGTGTTGCCAACTCCTCAGTAAGGAAAGTAGTCACTGTGCTAAAAGTCGCTAAGATGTCATCACCTAGTTTGCATAATTCATGCGTGGACTTGGTGGCTTTAGGACATTTGTGCTCTGTGGGGGTTGGTGGCACCGTCTTGCTTGCTCGAGGATCTCGGTGGGGGGGGGGGGGGATGCTGTGGCCTGCCACCCTCTTTGTACGTTTCCTGGCAAACCACTCACACGCACACACTCACTTTGCGCATGCTCTCATACACATGCACACACACACACTGTTCTTTTACAGGTGCAGACACCAGACTTGTGATGAGACCTTTTCAGAAGAGCAGTTTGTCTTCCGTTTGTTTCACTTGTCAGTCTGCTTGTCTTCTCCGTTTGTTCCTGTTTTCCCCCTCCCTTCCCCATCCCCCCCCCGTCAGGTCCATCATAAGTAAAACAAGGTAAAGTATTAAAAGTTATTACAAGAGGAGTCTATAAATAATACTTATATACAGTACATGTAAATCATGTGTGCTTCTAACTGTAATGGACACCATAGGAGAGAAGCATAACACTGTGGGATAGACAAAAAGTGAATAAAAAAAACACCCTAAATATGTTTAGAACTACAAATGAACTTTCTTCTGTTGATTCTTGTTTTTAATGTCACAATTCCAATCCTCCTGCTTGCAGCCCAAAAGAGACACTCTGGCAGAGTTTTAGTTTTAAAATTAGCCATTAATAATAATAATAATAATAATAAAATTAAATTACATATATTATTATTAAATCTGGTTTGGTTTTACATGCATGCATGATTCATTTGCACTCTAGCCATGGAGGGTCAAACACCTCCTAATCTGACTGCAGCTGGGAGGGACTACCGCGTGAGGACTGGGCTGACTGTGAGGGCTTTGAGACGGGGGGGGGGGGGCACAGCAGCTTTTGCTGCTCATTGAGAAGAGTAACAATGGTTAGCACTGCGGCAGCACAGCAACTCACCCTTGGCCATGGGAGCCCTGGTTCGATCCCAGCCCCCGACCAACAGTGATCTGTGTGGAGTTTGCATGTTTCTCCCCGTGTCTGCGTGGGTTTACCCCGGGAGTTCTCCGGTTTCCTCCCACAGGCCAAAAACATGCAGGTTAGGTTTACTGGAGACTCTAAAAGTGGCCCTAGGTGTGAATGTGTGTGTGTGAATGGTAAAGGGATAGCGCTGTACCGCGGCTGCTTCATCCATCCAGGTGGATGCCCTCAATTTCCCCTCCAGTGATCAGTAAAGTACACCAAAAAGTCTCCAATAACACCAGAAAAAGTGGCTACATTTGTCGCTAGCCACTTTTTTGAAAAGGAGTTGCTAGAGGGGTCTGAATACTCGCTAAATATAGCGACAAAGTTGCTAAATTGGCAACACTGAAATGTTCATCCACTACCACTAGACGTCCTTGCTCATCTACCAAAAGTTGACCACATATGTCATTCTTAAATATTATTTTAACTTATTTTACTATAATTTATTGCACTGTGACGGGGACCAAAGGAGGTCACCTACAGTTAGCAGTTTCGCCATCACTCACTCGGGATGTGCATACTATAAACCAATGAAACCACATACACCTTTCCGCCAGTGACACTTCATTTAATTCAGTCTTACAATTTTATGCTAATTAGCTCAGGCTGTGTTCACTACTGGAGCTAGCTGCTAGCCAGCTAACATTAGCAATAAAGCGTCAAAAAGCGACCTCATAAACGAGCTGTTCAGAGGAAGGCTGCAACAGATGGACGTCACAAACATTTCATGGAGAATGTGTGGCAACCATGTCAACATGTGGGGAAAAAATGCAATAAAAATCTCCTTTAAATCGCTTCACTGGTGTTTCTTCCTTAATGACTTCAACCCGGAGAATGAAAGCAACGGGAGAAAAGAGTCAAAGAGGTGAGATGGGGGATATACGGCGGGACCTTGGATTAGCCAACAATGCCAAAGCCAGTCAAAGCCTTCCTGGAACTGCTAATGAATGCATGCCTTCGCCATTGTGAGGTGGGGGTCAAACTGAGTGCGTGGGTGCGTACATGCACGTCAGTGTCTACGTGTGCGGGTCTATTGTCAGAGCCGGAGCGGTGAACTCGTGGGTTGGTATTCATACGAGCTCTTTCATGGCGGAGAGAACCCCCTCTCGTGCAAGTGTGCGTGTTTGTCACGACACAAATGATTTTCCCAAGCGTTTTTGTTCGGGAGACAGACAGAAAAGGTGGTGGTGGCAGTGGGGGGGGGATCTAAAGAGGCTGAGAAAGAAAACGAGCGTCGCCCCTGCTTCACCCACACGGGGCGTCACCTTCACGCAAAACTTTTGTTTTAATCGTGGCGCTTCAGTGGGGCTAAATTTGTGAATCCCAACCAACTCCCTTGGTATAAAAAAGCTAAACAAGTTTCACCTTTACGCATCAGTGAAAATCATCTTTTTTTTTAAAAAAAAAAAAGAACAAACAAAAAAACATTTTTCTTTGAAGGCACCTTTGAATTATTCCTGGACACCTTCTGTATTTTTTGCAGAGCCACTTTGAAAGGAGTCCAAGATGGCCGCCATGGATAACCCTCATCCCGTTCATCTACTGTAGGCTACTTTCCACTTGACCGCCGGCAGCAACGTGCCTTCTATCTCCTCTTCTCCCTTACTGCTGTGTCTCATGTTGCTGAAGCCGTCATCTGTTTCACTTTAGTTTGGTACAGGAAAAAAACTGCAAAGTTGCATTTTTTTGAGAAAGTTGTAAATCTATGAGAAAAAAGTTGAAGATTTATTTAAGAGTTACAAATCTTCAAGAAAAAGTTGAACATTTACAAGAAAAAAAAGGCAAATTTAAGAGGAAAAACATTTAGGGAAAAAAGGTTCAAAATTTACAAGAAAAAAAAATGTAAATTTATGAGAAAAATGTGCAAATTTTTGAAAAAAATCACAAATTTTTATGAAAAAAGTTGCAAATTTATGAGCAAAAAGTTGATAAATTATGAGAATTTTTTTTTAATTTACAGGAAAAACTTGCAAATTTATGACAAAAAAGGTGCAATTTTTTGCGGAAAAATTTGCAAAGTTTTGGTTAAAAAGATGAAAATTCATGGGAAAAGAGGTGCTGATTCATTTTTTTAAAAAGGTACAAATCTACAAGAAAAAGTTGAAAATTCAGAGGAAAAAAATGAAAATCTATGAGAAAACAATTGCGAATTTATGAGAAAACTCAAATTTTTGAGAAAAAAAGCTGCAAATTTGACAAAAAAGTTTAAAATTTACAGGAAAAATTTTCAAATTCATGAGAAAAAACTTGTAAATCTGAGAAAAAAGTTGTAGATTTATTTTAACAAGTTATTAAACTACAAGAAAAAGTTGAAAATTTTACAGGAAAAACTTGCAAATTTATGACAAAAAAGTTGCAATTTTTTGAGGAAAAACTTGCAAAGTTTTGGTTAAAAAGATGAAAATTCATGGGAAAAGAGGTGCCGATTCATTTTTTTAAAAAGGTACAAATCTACAAGAAAAAGTTGAAAATTCACAGGAAAAAAATGAAAATCTATGAGAAAACAATTGCAAATTTATGAGAAACAACTCAAATTTTTGAGAAAAAAGCTGCAAATTTGACAAAAAAGTTTAAAATTTACAGGAAAAATTTTCAAATTCATGAGAAAAAAAACAAGAAAATCTGAGAAAAAAAGTTGTAGATTTATTTTAAAAAGTTATTAAACTACAAGAAAAAGTTGAAAATTTTACAGGAAAAAATTGCAAATTTATGGGAAAAAAGTTTCAAAATTATGAGGAAAATTTAAAGTTTAAAGGAGGAAAAATGCAAATTTATAAGAAACTACTCACAAATTTTTGAGAAAAATGCTGCAAATCTACAAGAAAGGTGGAACAATTATGAGGGGGAAAAAGTTTAAAAGGTACAGGAAAAAAAACTGCAAAGTTGCATTTTTTGGAGGAAAAAGTTGCAAATCTACGAGAAAAAAGTTGAACATTTACAAGAAAAAATGGCAAATTTATGAGAAAGAAGTTGCAAATTTTTGAGAATTTATCAGTTTTTTTTTTTTTTTTTGCATTTATGCCTAGAATTTTATTCAGTTACGTTATAGAAAGGTTTCTGTTAATTTTTTTTTTTTTGGGGGGGGGGGGATTCTCTCTTTTTCCCCCACTTTTGGGGGAGAAATGTGTCCCGATTTCCACCTATGAATGGGTGGATGGCAGGTTAACAAGGGGATGATTTGGGGTCCTTTAGCCAGCAAGGGGGATAGCCCCCCCCCCCCCCCAAAAAAAAATCACCTACTGCCTATAACAGGAAGCTCATGGGGATGTTAATTTGTGTTAATATTTTTTAATCCGTCAAAACTGCCGAAGTTAATTGCGTTAACATGTTAATTTTCTAAATGTGGGACAGCAACATGAGAAATAACGTAGAATGACGCCCCCCCCCCCGCCATCTCCCAAAAAGAAGGAAACTCTTGACAGACTTAATAAACTTCTCTTATTTATCGACATCAGTAAATTAGTGCCACTCACCCTTCGATTTCCTCAGCTCAAAGTTTAAAAAAGAGGATTAACTTCCAAAGTAAATGTGAAGCTCCTGCCCTCTTTATCATTGGCTGGATGTTGCGTTGGCGTCACCAGAATAATTAAACAGGGGTATTCATCAGAGTCGGGTTCACACTGAATACGAAAGGTAGCCCACGCACCCGAGAGTCCGCCTTAACTGAATAAAAGATCTGAAGCCACCCCTGAACACAGCAGACAGCGTTTTGGAATTCTTCGGCTCGGCTTCACTCAAGACTCTTTTCACACCCGCGTTGAATTTATGTACGCCCAGGACGCTTTGGAAAACGGTAAAAGAACAAAACACAACAAATAAAATAAGGGAGTTGAACGGGTTTATTTTTTTATTTTTTTTTTAAAAGTGTGATGCCTTAAAGAAACAGACGACACGGATCTAACCAAGGCCGGACTGATGCGAGTGGAATGATACCAGAGTAGGACGGGAAGTGAGGTGACATCACAGTACCAAAAATGATGTCAGACACAGTTTACTCATTGGTTTGTTTCTTGCTCTGTAACAGCCAAGAATTCTGTTGCGACGCATGCGCCCTCTATTGGAATTACTGTGACATACTTTGGCGCCCCGGTGTTCAACCGCGGCGCCTGCTAAAACACGGTACGCTACGTTGTGAACACGCTTCGTCCTGCTGGTTCCGCCTGCTGTCAGCATGCTCCCTCCACACATCGCACACGTTCCGTACCCGATGGGCGTAAACAAACAAATCGAAACGCTGTATGCTAACCTGGAGGCGAAAAGACAACGAGCGCAACATCAAAGACAAAAATAAACATTTCTGCCCCACAAACATTCTTTTGATCTTTGATTTTTATGCAAATTCATTTATACAATACTTTTACTCTGTCTGCCCTTTTACAACATAATTCAAATAAAACAATCTGGGGGGGGGGACGAGGAAGCGCTCCTTTAACACATCCATACGTCTTCAGGCCATAATGCGATCCGTGCCGTCTGTCAGACTGAAAACAAGCTGCTGCTCGGAGATCAGCATAAATATGCAGACATGACACCGCCTCCCTCGTATCTCCTGTCAGCTTCCCAGGATGCCTTCATATAAATACATGCTGAACCGGACACTTGCTGCCGCCGTTTCTCCACACATTATTGGCAACTTAAGATGGGTGGATGGTGTTGGGGGCAGTAATGGAGAGACGGGGGGGGGGGGGGGATAACAAATTTACAAGAAAAAAGGTTCAGATTTATAGGAAAAAAACTGCAAATACTTGAGGAAAAAGTCACAAATTTATGAGAAAAAAAATAGTTGAAAAATTACAGGGAAAAAAATTGTAAATTTATAAGAAAAAAGGTTCAAAATTTATGAGAAAAAAGCTGAAAATTTTCAGAAAAAAAATGTGAATTTAAAAGAAAAACATGAATAAATATTTCTAAGAAAAAAAATCTACAATTGTTAGTGTCAAAATAAATATGCAGACATGACACCATCTCGTGGTGGCGCGGTGGCGCAGTGGTTAGCACTGCGGCAGCACAGCAACTCACCCTTGGACGGGGGGGGGGGGGGGGGGATCCTGGGTTCGATCCCAGCCCCTGACCAACAGTAATCTGTGTGGAGTTTGCATGTTGTCCCCGTGTCTGCGTGGGTTTACGCTCGGATTGCTCTGGTTTCCTCCCACAAGCCAAAAACATGCAAGTTAGGTTAACTGGCATCAAACTGTGGATTCTAAACTGTCCTTAGGTGTGACTGTGAGAGTGAATGGTTGTCTGTCTCTCTGTGTTGGCCCTGCGATGGACTGGCGATCTGTCCAGGGTGGACCCTGCCTCTCGCCCAAAGATGCTGGCATAGGCTCCAGCCCCCCGCGACCCGAAAAGGATTAAGCGGAAGAAGATGGACGGATGACACCATCTCCCTGGTGTCTCCTCTATCAGCGTCCCAGGATGCCTTCACTTGCTGCCTCCTTTTCTCCGCGGATTATTAGTAAACCGAAAATGAAGGGGGGGGGGGTGTAACCGAGACAGGGACTGGGGATTTGGGCGTCGGAGCGAGGCCCTGGGCTAAAAACAGAGACAGAGATGATTCATTATCAGCTACAGAACATAACGTGAAAACCGCCCCGTGAAATATATAGTTAGCAGGGAGCAGATGCATTTCCTTTCTTATATAAATAGCAAAGTGGGTGGAGGGGTGCCGCCGTGTGCTTTATGCCTCGCCGCCGCCCAACATTTACAGCTCACGGAAACGTCTTGATAACCGCCGAGAGTAATGTCACTCCCTCTCCACATTAGAGCAATAATCTCGGCAAATAAATATCTTCCCGCGCTTCTCTCCATCTCCGGACGATAAACAAGGACAATAATCACTCAACCTGTGGCTCCAGACTGTGTGGAAGGACAATTAATCACCGCACCCGGGACCATGAAAGTCAAAAGAAGATTGTCATTTCCATCTGCGGTGATTTATAAATAGCAGTGCGACTCCGTTTGCCGGTTGGGGGGGGGGGGTACCTCCACACCCGTCCTCCAGCGTACATACGTGCACAGCATGAGCAGAGGTGGGATCGCAGCAGCGCTCACGGTTTTGACTGCATCTGTCACACGGGGGGAAAGGTGGAGCCAGGGTAAATGTGGGTTGCAAAGCAGCTTGCAAGAGCTTAACTTAAAAGGCATAGATTTTTACGTGATGCTACCGAACAGAATAAAATGCATCCGAAGCACCAGTTTTAAATCTATAACCATTTTATTGTAAATCTGCTTCTTTTTTCCTCTCGTAAATCTGACATTTTTTTCTCATAAATTTGCATCTTTTTCATTTAATTCCACAACTTTTTTCTTGTAAGTTGCAGCTTTTTTCTTTTACATCTACAACCATTTCCCTGTAACTCTGCAACTTTGTCTCATAAGAAAAAAGTTCCAGATTTACCAGGAAAAAGCTGCAAATTTATGAGGGAACAAAGTTGGAAATTTATAAGTCTGCAACTTTTTTTCCTCACAAATGTGCAACTTTTTTCTTATACATTTAAACTAAAGACTTGATGGCAGATGGGAAGGACAAAGCCAGATATTTTTCAGGCATAGAAACACACAGACAAACTGTGAGCATTTATCTGAGTTCTTCTTTCGGCTGCTCCTTTCAGGGGTCTCCACAGCGGATCATCTGCCTCCATCTCACCCTATCCGTTGCATCTTCCTCTGTAGCACCAACCCTCCCCATGTCCTCCTTCACTACATCCATGAATCTTCTCTATGCTCTTCCTCTTTTCCTCCTGCCTGGCAGCTCCATCTTCAACGTCCTTTGTCCAGTATCTCCACTATCCCTCCTCTGCACATGTTCAAACCATCTCAGCCTTGCCTCTCTTACTTTGTCTCCAAAACATTCAACATGAACTGTCCCTCTGATATACTCATTTCCAATCTTGTCCCTCCTAATCACTCCCAATGAAAAGCTTAGCATCTTCAACTCTTCCGCCTCCAGCTTCGCCTCCTGTCTTTTGTCAGCACCACCATCTCCAAACCATACATCATAGCAGGTCTCACTACTGTCTTGTAAATCTTTCCTTTCACTCTAGCGGCTATCCTTCTGTCACAAATCACCCCCGACACTTGTCTCCACCCACTGCACCCTGCCTGAACTCTCGTCTTCACCTCTTGTGCATTTTCTATTGCTTTGGATGGTTGACCCCAAGTATTTAAACTCATCTTCTTTACCGTTATTCCTTCCATCTTCACCATTGCACCGGCCTCCCTCTCATTCACACTCACGTATTCTATCTTGCTTCTACTGACTTTCATTCCCCTTCTCTAAAGAGCAAACCTCCACCTCTCCAGGTTCTCTTCCACCTGCTCCCTACTCTCACTACAGATCACAATGTCGTCTGCAAACATCATGGTCCACGGAGACTCCTGGCTGACCTCGTCTGCCAGCCTGTCCCTCACCATGGCAAACAAGAAGGGGCTCAGAGCCGATCCCTGATGTAATCCCACCCCCACCTTGAATCCATCTATCACTCCTACAGCACACCTCACCACTGTCTCGCTATCCTCACACATGTCCTGCACCACCCTCACACACTTCTCTACCACTCCTGACTTTCTCATACAGTACCACACTTCCTCTCTTGGCACCCTGTCATATGATTTCTCTAGATCCACAAAGACACAGTGCTACTCCTTCTGACCTTCTCTATACTTCTCCATCAGCACTCTTAGAGCAAACATTGCATCTGTCATACTCTTTCTTGGCATGAAACCGTACTGCTGCTCACCGTCACCTCTCCTATTAACTTGGCTTCAACAACTCTTTCCCATATCTTCATAGTGTGGCTGATCAACCTTATGCCTCTGTAGTTACTACAGCTCTGCACATCAACCTCTGAGATTTATCCGAATCTGAATCCCTACATGTTCAGGAAAATTTTACCCACAGTTTAGGTGCAAAATCTCTGGATTTGGACACAGCTGACTTACAAAGATGGCCAAGTGCTGACACTACTGCATACAACCGTTGCATCCCATGAAAAATGGCTGAACGACATAGAAAACCTGTGAGCAGAGTCACCGCCACAGCACATTTCACCCTTTACTGCAAAGTGATGATCTTCCCCTTGTTCTCTTCCCTGCATTTGTGTTTAGGTGGGGGATAAAGGAGACATTCTGGGTGGTATCCTGACACTTTAGAGCTACTTTGCTGTCACAGAGAAGCAGGTGGCGGCGAGGAAGGATGGAGGGTGAAGCCACTGATAGTTAAAAAAAAAAAAAAAAAATCTTGAGAAACTTCAATTCCCTCTAGTGGGAGAGAAAATAAAGAAGTTGTACCCAAGTGAGGACGGAATTTTAGCATCAACACACATGATTTTTGACTTGACCCCTTAGCATTACAGCCAATTTTCCTAAAAATGCCTAAATTTAACATGCGCAAAGACAATCGAATTCCTTCTTCACTGAGTGTCAGTAGAAAGTTTGAAAAGTCCCATCGGCAGAACGCCAGAATTTTAAGAGGTTAAAGTCTCAAATTTAAGTGAAAAAAGTCCCTAATTTTTATCAAAAACTTGACAAAATTAATTGGAAAAAGTTCCAAATTTACATGAAAAGCATCCCAAAATTAATTGAAATAAAAGTCTCAAATTTACCTGAAAAACTTCAAAAAATTATGAGAAACAATTGCAAATTGATGAGAAAAGGCAATTTTTTTTTAGAAAAAGGTCAAATTCATGAAAAAAGTTTTAGATTTACAAGAAAAAAATGCAAATTTGTGACAAAAAACGTCAGAATTGGGAGGAAGAAAGATGACCATTAATATGATTTTTTTGCATTTCTCCTCAGAATTGGTGGCTCAGTCATACTACATTTCTGTAACATGATACAGAATGGTTTATGATGATACTGGGGGGACAATTCTGTCTTTTTTTTTGGGTGGGGGGTTGGGACAATGTCTCTTGTGAAGATGCAACACAGAGACGCATCAACAGACATTGTGAACCGCTTTGCATAAAGTTGACTTTGGCTTTGAACCATTAAATGCTGAATCATAATGGAATCCAACTGCGAGGCGGCTGAAGCTCCCCATCTCCACTGCGCAGAAGACATAAGAATAACAGACTTACAGTATAAAAAACGTCATGCCGTCCTTCAGAACTGGCCATCTAACTCTTCATAAAGCCACACTTCTGAGCTGTGGAGAAAACTCCTGCACATCTTGTCCCGTTGCCAGCATGTGCGACATGACCGCGCGGGGGGGACGGCCGTTGCCCTTCTTCAGCTTTCATTTCACTGGTGAGACCCAAGCAGTGATATTTCTGTTTTACAACTTCATCGTTACAAATAACTTCGCCTTTAGCAGGTTCTGTTCTCAAATGAAATGCGTTAAAAAAAAAAAAAAAACCTGCCTGTCTAAACCTGCAAAGAAATTCCTTTGCTGGAATTTCCCTCGGCAACCAGTGCGCGCGCGGGAACGCCACACAGGGGCCAATTACAGGCGAGGCATTCCCCAGCGGCGGCTAATCACAGACGGGCTTCTTCTCGGCTGGCCAGCGTTAGCACTTCAGTGGCGCTTTTAAGATTCTGGCCGTCCCTCCTCTACCCCTCCGTTTACTTCTCACCACCCGTCACCTTTCACCCCCCCCAAAGTCACAGCTGATGCCTCTATTATTGGCGCAGCCGGGGTGAGAGCGGCCCCCCGAGAAGCAGAAGGGAGGGGGGAGAGGCTTCTAAAGATGGTCGCCTTCCTGGGGACGCTCTCAGACTGACAGGTGACACCGACGCCATGGAGGGCATACATATTACCCCCCATTTGACGCCGCCTTTTTTCCCCCTTCGCCAACCACCGCCATAAATCTGCCTCCTGGCGGTGGGGGGAGGGAGTCGACAACGACGCGGTGGGTCGAGCAGTTTACCTATACAATAAGATTAGCACGGATTACGCACATTAAATGTGTTAAGGCTGATTTTCGATGTGTAAATAGAGTGAGGTTGTTCTTCCGGTGCGAGGGTATGAGAAGTCTTCATTGTTCTGTTTGAGGGGACGGTGAGAGACGCGGGCAGCGTGCATCTTTGTGGCAATTTAGCCTCATTACTGCCTACTTATGGATGAGTTTCAAAACAGAAGCTTCGAGAGCGAAAACTGTGACCTCGGAGGCCGGACAATCTGCGCCTCTCTGAAAATCTGCTTTAAAACGTATTCAAATTAATCGGCATTGCCTCTCATAATTACATCTGTAATTAGCTTGGCTGCGGTCGGGACAAGAAGCTCCAGCAGCTCCGTGATAATGTAATAGTGTCCCAGAAAATCCAATCTCTCAGAATGCAAATCCATCACCCCGGTCTGCGGCTGTTTCGCCGCTAGCTGCCGCCGAGGCGGGCGAACGGGGGAGGGGAGCATGTGTGTGAACATAAGGTGGCGGGGAGACAGTCCGTGTGTCACGCCGCCGGTGAACCGGCTCGCCCTGAAACGCTCCCAGCAGCCCGGAGAATTATGAACAATGTTCAGAAAGAACAAAAGCCACCGGAAAGTTTTTTTCTCCAGCTGACAATCTGGCGGCAAAGTCGATGCTTCCCAAATTATCTCTGCAGATTGCTGCAATTCATCCCGTTATGGGGAGGTTGTCGGGGTGGATGACGGGCATGCGAGGCTCTTAACTGTTAAAACAGTGGTTCTGATCCGCAGGTTCAGTCGTGGTAGACTTCGGCCCTCTTCTAAAGATAAACCCAGGTTCCAATGAAGCTGGGGCATCGGTGTCAGAGCTTCACCGACGGAACAACAAACAAGACTTTCAATAACACCAGATTCTGAGAAAGAGTCGAAGAACAACGAGACCAAAATCCAGCAGGCAGGAATAACAACTGTGAGCAAACATTTCCGGCCACTCCCGGGCTGCAGCAGCTTCGATAAAGACATTAATAAAAACCCACTTGTGACAGGAAGTTGGAAGCAGATGTGAACCTGCTTCATAAAACAAAAACAAAAAATGTTCTGGCAGAGGGAGTGGAGAGGAGAAAAAAAAGCATGATGGAAGGACAAGAAAACAGCAAACATCACCTCACGGGTGGCGGGGGGGATTTGGGGAGCGGGATGTAAATGCGATCCATCCTGAAGCTAATACGGCACATCGGGGCCTTCCATCCATTCTGCGATGTGCAGATGTCAGTTCACGCCGCGTGCATCGGGACACAGATGTATATGCATATGTATAAGAAGCCGGGGCCTGTAAACGGGATGGCTGCACCGCTCACGGGCTGACACAAAATGGATGTGACGTTTATCAGGTTTTATTAGGACGGAAAGCTGCTCTATGAGTCAAAATAAGGCTGGGGACATTTTTAGTGATGTACAGGTACATCTCAAAAAATTAGAATATCATGAAAAAGTTCAATAATTTTTGTCACTCATTTCAGAAAGTGAAACCCATATATTATATAGATTCATTACACAGAAAGTGATATATTTCAAGTGTTTATTTATTTTAATTTTGATGATTATGGCTTACAGCCCATGAAAACCTCAAATTCAGTTTCTCAAAAAATTAGAATATTACATAAAATTATTTTTTTTTTTAATTGTTTTTTAATAGAAATGTTAGCGGACTGAAAAGTATGTCCATGTGCACACTCAATACTTGGTCAGGGCTCCTTTTGGATTAATTACTGTATCAATGCGGCGTGGCATAGAGGTGATCAGCCTGTGGCACTGCTGAGATGTTATGGAGGTCCAGGTTGCTTTGATAGTGACCTTCAACTCGTCTGCATTGTTGGGTCTGGTGTCTCTCATCTTCCTCTTGACAATCCTCCATAGATTCTCTATGGGGTTTAGGTCAGGAGAGTTTGCTGGCCAATCAAACACAGTGATGCCATAGTCATTAAACCAGGTTTTGATACTTTTGGCAGTGTGTGTATGTGGGGGTGGGGGGGTGCCAAGTCCTGCTGAAAAATGAAACCAGCTTCTCCATAAAGCTTGTCAGCAGAGGGAAGCACGAAGTGTTCTAAAATTTCCTGGTAGACGACTGCGCTGACTTTGGTCTTGATAAAACACAGTGGACCAACACCAGCACATAACCTCCGTTCAGATAAAAGTAAATTTTGCATTTGATTTCAAAATCAAAGTCTCCAGTCTGGAGAAAGAGTGGAGAGGCACAGAATCTAAGTTGCTTGAGGTTTAGTGTGAAGTTTCCACAGTCAGTAATGATTTGAGGAACCATGTCATCTGCTGGTGTTGGTCCACTGTGTTTTATCAAGACCAAAGTCAGCACAGTCGTCTACTACGAAATTTTAGAGCACTTCATGCTTCCTTCTGCTGACAAGCTTTATGGAGAAGCTGATTTCATTTTCCAGCAGGACTTGGCAACCCCCCACCCCCCACCCCCCACCCCCACTGCCAAAAGTATCAAAACCTGGTTTAATGACTATGGCATCACTGTGTTTGACTGGCCAGCAAACTCTCCTGACCTAAACCCCATAGAGAATCTATGGAGGATTGTCAAGAGTAAGAAGAGAGACACCAGACCCAACAATGCAGACGAGCTGAAGGTCACTATCAAAGCAACCTGGACCTTCATAACATCTCAGCAGTGCCACAGGCTGATCACCTCCATGCCACGCCACATTGATACAATAATTAATCCAAAAAGAGTCCTGACCAAGTATTGAGTGTGTACATGGACATACTTTTCAGTCCGCTAACATTTCTATTTAAAAACAATTTTTAAAAAAAAATAATTTTATGTAATATTCTAATTTTTTGAGAAACTGAATTTGAGGTTTTCATGGGCTGTAAGCCATAATCATCAAAATTAAAATAAATAAACACTTGAAATATATCACTCTCTGTGTAATGAATCTATATAATATATGGGTTTCACTTTCTGAAATGAGTAACAAAAAATATTGAACTTTTTCATGATATTCTAATTTTTTGAGATGTACCTGTTGTAGAACCACCTTTGTTCTGATTCATTCATCGTATTGGATCACCAAGTTCAAGGCATCACAATTTCATGTTGGCAGAAAGAGAGGGTATAAAGCAGAGTAGGCAAATGTTAGCCACTAGGGGGGGCCCAAACTACAACTTCACCCCCACCATTTTTGGGAAGAGAATTAAAATTAACTTCAACTTTTGTTCCTCTAGAATTTGCAACTTTTTCCTCATAAATTACTTTGTTTTTCCAAAAATTTGGATTTTTTTCTTTTGCAAAACTTGCTGTTTTTTCTTGTAAAACTGACTTTTTTTTTGAAATTTTCAATTTTTTTTGTAATTTTTTGCATTTTTTTTCTTGTAAAATGGCGACTTTATCCCCTAATAAATTTGCTCCTTTTTTCATAATACATTTGAAACTTTTTCTTGTATATATTCTATTTTTTTTATTCTAAATTTGCTACTTTTTTCCTGAAAATTCTCTTTTCCTTGCAATTTTGTGCATTTTTTCTTGTAAAATGGCAACTTTTTCCTCAAATTTGCTGATTTTTTTCACCCTAAATGTGCAAGTTTTCTTGGGAATTTTCACATTTTTGTTTCTAAATTTACTATTTATTTTCTTGTAAATTGTCTTTTCTTGTAATTTTGTGCATTTTCTTGTAAAACAGCAACTTCTTTCTCATAAATTTACTGCTTTTTTCGTCATAAATTTGCAATTTTTTCATCAGAAATGTGGAATTTTTTTTGCAAAACTTGCTGCTTTCCTTGTGAAACTGACTTTTTCCTAAAAAAAAAAAAATCTTGTAATTTTGTGCACTTTCTCTTGTAAAATACCAACTTTTTCCCTTCATAAATTGGCTGCTTTTTTCCATCACAAATTCCTAAGATTTTCTTGTAAATTTATTTTTTTTTGTTGTTTTAAATCTCCTAATTTTTCCTGTAAATTTTCTTTTTTCCCTCCCTTGCAATTTTGTGCATTTTTTTCTTGTAAAATTGCAACTTTTTTCCTCATAAATATGCTGCTTTTTTCCATCGTAAATTTGCAACGTTTTCTTGTAAATTTTTAGGGTTTTTTTCTACTAAATTTGCTACTTTTTTCTTGCAAATTTGCAATTTTTCTTGGTATTTTGCGCATAGGCTTTTTCTTTTTATAAAATGCCAACTTTTTCATCATAATCGTCTTGACTTTTGAAATCTGAAACGTCCCAGTAGCGGAACACCAGACTTTGAAGAGGTTTGAACTCTTCCCCATTACAAAAACAATTACCCCCCCCACTCCCCCCCCACAAGCACAGTCTTGTATTGGTCCTCCCAAAGACCACCAAACAACCCTGCATCCAGATGTTTAAGGACACCAGAGCAAAGCTGTGACCCGTCACACCGCAGGCGCGGCGGATGTTCCGGACCTCCCGTCTTTTGCACAAATACAACAGGGTTTGAAAAGCTTCAGATTCCACCACTATGCAAGCAGGCGACCCGCAGCGGCTGGGATGCCATCCATTATCCGCAAAAACAAGATCCTTATCTACCAAATAATCCTGTCACAGAAAACAAGATCATCCACTACCGAGGTTGGAGCCATCTAAACATCCCGCGCTCTGTTGTTCCATTAGGAAAGAAATCAAACCCAAATATGACCTTCGCAGGGATGAAAAGAAGCAAATCAACGCCCCGCAGTCTGAAAAAATATTGTTCACGTTGACGCTAAACTCCTGAACCTTGTTTTCTTCCAGTCCGTGCCTTTACTCGCCGTGTCGCCCCACGGGGCTCAGCGTGCCTTTGGGTCCAACCCAAAATGAGAATTTAATTTGAAGGCGTGGCAAAGAACGGGAAAATAAACAAATAAACAAAGCTGAAAATGAAACCAGCAGGGTAGAATCATGGGAATTGTGGTTCTGTTTTGCAAACGCAGCCAAACACATGTCCACTTTGATTAGAGTTGTGCTGTTTTCTGTTTTTTTTTGCACTGGTGGAGCATCAGCGCTTTCGCTCGGCCGCTTAAAGGGCTCACAGGCTTATGAGAGACGGAGAGAGTGAGGATGTGTGAGCGTGTGCGAGAGTGAGAAGGCTAACGGCTCATAAGGGGAGGGGGGGGGGGAAACGCTGCGATGCTTTGCCCATCTCGGTAAACTAATTATAACACTGCAACTGCTGCAAAAATGAAACACGGAACAATTAACAATCACAGAAGATAGACAGGGCGGTGAGAGAGGGAGACAAAAAAGCGAGGAGAGGGGAACAGAATTACTGTTAAAGAATGTGTAGGCGGAGAGAGTAATTACATTTCACTCCAATTACAGCGCCAAAGTTGGATTTTCTCCCTTCTCTGGGAGCGCGACTCTCGTTAACTCAGCCGGCTCGTTATTGTTTGATAGCGGTGAAATTATTTTAGGGCCAAAACAGACGCTCTTCATACAGCCGAGCTCGAAGTTTTATGCCCAAGTGTCATCAGCGTTCCTTACGCCTGTGTGCACCAATTTCAGATCTTAGGAGTGACGACGCAGCAAAAGGAGAACGATGTGACCATGACAACTAGAGGTTTAAAATGGTACTGCAGTCCATATTCAGAACAGTGGAGGGTGTTGGCGCAGATCGCCAAATTGAGTAAAGCAAACAGGTGTTACAGCATGCAATCACGAGTGATGACAGCTCCTACACAGTAAGACCTCAGGTGCACCTGGCATTAAAAAGCATTTTTTGCTGTTAGATTGCTGTCGGATATTGTAACTTACAGATGTAAATACACTCAAAATGCATTAGGGATGGATATACATCTGATCCCTCCAAAATTCTGGATCAGCGATCCAGGTCACATTAAATTTCAACTTTCAGCATCACTTGCAAATTAAAAGAAGTTTTAAATGTACAAGAAAAAAGCTGCAAACTTACAGGAAAAAAGGTTGCAAATTTTTGAAAAGAAAGTTGCAAAATTGCAAGAAAAGTTGCAAAATTGCAAGAAAATATTGCAAATTTTTGAGAAAAAAGTTGCAAATTTAATCTCCTAAAATCCTGGTGTTCCACCAGATGGGACGTTTCATATTTTCTACTTCCAATCAGTGAAGAAAGAATTAGATTTTCTTTGCGTATGCTAAATTTACAGAAACTGGCTGGAATGCTAAGAGGTTGAAAAAAAAAAAAGTTTGAAATCTACAAGAAAAATGTGGCAATTTTACAGGAAAAAAGTTGCAAATTTTTGAGAAAAAGGTTGCAAATTTACAAGAAAAAGGTAAAAAAAAAATTGCACATTTGAAAGGAAAAAAAATGCAATCTGAGGCAGAACATTGGAATTTTAAAAGGTTAAGGATAATTAATGCCTTAATTTTCAATGAAATAATTTGAAGGTTTAAGCCTTTTCAAAGATCTGTGGACACCCTGCATCCGCTGCCCCAAAGCATTACACGATTATTTAGTAGGAAATTTAAAAAGTCCTTTGTGTGCTTGTTTTAGGTGTGCGCACATCTGCTTCCCCCAGTGCCATGAAATCCAGGTCATTCTGCGGGGAACACTGCAGGCCACTTCTCAAAGCTCTGCTTTTGTTTCTGGGGGACTCTATTTTTATTTGCCAGGCAATTTTGTCGTTTGGTCCATGTTTTGTGGTTGCTTAATAAATTACTTGCATTTAATTTATGTTTTAACATTTTTTTTTAATGTTAGTGTGTATACCTCATCAAGTATAAGTTAATATAACTCAAAAAATTTTGCAACTTGAGTCAGTGTTACTCAAAAATTTTTATGTAATCGGTTTTGCAAAATATTTCGAGTTATATTAACTTATCGGCTTTTACAGCATGGTTGCCATTCACATGGAATGGATGGATGAATGGATGACTTTCGTTAATGCATTAAAAATAAATAAATAAATATAAAAGTGAGGGGGAAAAATGCAGTACGGTATCTTTTTGAAGGCACCTGCACTTGCACCACGACAGCTTTACTTCTGAGTGCTATCTGTGCGTCTACAGTATCTGTACAGGCATTTCCAGAGGCGCCATTGCAATATGGAGGTCTGGTGTACAGCTCATATATTAAACAAACAAACCGAGAGCACAAACAACGTTTGGTGGGGAAAAGGTCTAGACTGTGGTTTGTGGTCAAATCAAATATGAATGGATGAGTGCGCTCATATCATGGGCTGATGGGAGGCCGAGTCCCGGCGCCGCATCTCCGTCTCCTCCTCTCACTAGTGCCGTGCACGCAGACTGGTCGACTCTAACTCAAGATAGCCCAGAAGCCACTCTGCTGCACTGCTGAGGTGGTGCCCCTCAAAACATGCATACAGTGGGGCAAAAAAGTCTTTAGTCAGCCACCAATTGTGCAAGTTCTCCCACTGTAAAAGATGAGAGAGGTCTCCAGTTTTCATCATAGGTATACCTCAACTATGAGAGACAAAATGAGAAAAAAAAAATCCAGAAAATCACATAAATCTGATTTTTAAAGAATTTATTTGCAAATTATGGTGGAAAATAAGTATTTGGTCAATAACAAAAGTTCATCTCAATACTTTGTTATATACCCTTTGTTGGCAATGACAGAGGTCAAACGTTTTCTGTAAGTCTTCACAAGGTTTTCACACACTGTTGCTGGTATTTTGGCCCATTCCTCCATGCAGATCTCCTCTAGAGCAATGATGTTTTGGGGCTGTCGCTGGGCAACATGGACTGTCAACTCCCTCCAAAGATTTTCTATGGGGTTGAGATCTGGAGACTGGCTAGGCCACTCCAGGACCTTGAAATGCTTCTTACGAAGCCACTCCTTCGTTGCCCGGGCGGTGTGTTTGGGATCATTGTCATGCTGAAAGACCCAGCCACGTTTCATCTTCAATGCCCTTGCTGATGGAAGGAGGTTTTCACTCAAAATCTCACAATACATGGCCCCATTCATTCTTTCCTTTACTCGGATCAGTCGTCTTGGTCCCTTTGCAGAAAAACAGCCCCAAAGCATGATGTTTCCACCTCCATGCTTCACAGTAGGTATGGTGTTCTTTGGATGCAACTCAGCATTCTTTCTCCTCCAAACACGACAAGTTGAGTTTTTACCAAAAAGTTCTATTTTGGTTTCATCTGACCATATGACATTCTCCCAATCCTCTTCTGGATCATCCAAATGCTCTTTAGCAAACTTCAGACGGGCCTGGACATGTACTGGCTTAAGCAGGGGGACACATTTGGCACTGCAGGATTTGAGTCCCTGGCAGCGTAGTGTGTTACTGATAGTAACCTTTGTTACTTCGGTCCCAGCTCTCTGCAGGTCATTCACTAGGTCCCCCTGTGTGGTTCTGGGATTTTTGCTCACCGTTCTCGTGATCATTTTGACCCCACGGGGTGAGATCTTGCGTGGAGCCCCAGATCGAGGGAGATTATCAGTGGTCTTGTATGTCTTCCATTTTCTAATAATTGCTCCCATAGTTGATTTCTTCACACCAAGCTGCTTAACTATTACAGATTCAGTCTTCCCAGCCTGGTGTAGGCCAACAATTTTGTTTCTGGTGTCCTTTGACAGCTCTTTGGTCTTGGCCATAGTGGAGTTTGGAGTCTGACTGTTTGAGGTTGTGGACAGGTGTCTTTTATACTGATAACGAGTTCAAACAGGTGCCATTAATACAGGTAACGAGTGGAGGACAGAGGAGCCTCTTAAAGAAGAAGTTACACGTCTGTGAGAGCCAGAAATCTTGCTTGTTTGTAGGTGACCAAATACTTATTTTCCACCATAATTTGCAAATAAATTCTTTAAAAATCAGACAATGTGGTTTTTTGTATCTTTTTTTCCTCATTTTGTCTCTCATAGTTGAAGTATACCTATGATGAAAATTGGAAACCTCTCATCTTTTAAGTGGGAGAACTTGCACAATTGGTGGCTGACTAAATACTTTTTTGCCCCACTGTATCTGTTGTTCCAACCAAAGGATTTGGTTGGACAATATGGATTCCAGGAGTTACTATATTCCCTGATAACGGCAAATGACAAACTGTGTTAGAGTGTGCGGCATCATGAATATATCAGTGCTGTCAGAGGGCGATTTATTATTTTTCAACAAGGAGGAATTCACAAGTTTAGCATAAGGTACAAATGCATAAATGTAAATTAAGTATGAATTTGCAAGAAAAAGGTGCAAAAATATGATAAAAATGCAAAATTAAAAAGTAGCAAATTACAGTTTAACTACACTGAATAAACATTTATGATCCAGATGAACATTTTAAATTTTACAGCAACAAAAAGTTGAACATTTACGAGAGAAAAATCACAAATATGAGGAAAAAAGTTGCAAATCTACAAGAAAAACATTGGAAGTTATTAGAAAAAGGTTGCAAATTTCTGAGGAAAAAAAAAAACTACATCTGAGAAAAAATTGCCAATTTACAATACTTTTTTTTTTTTTTACAAAATTAGAGGAAAAAATAGCAAATTTTGGAGAAAACATCAGCAAATTTATGAGGAAAAAAGTTTCAAATTTACATGAAAAAATTGCAGATTTTTAAGAAAAAAAACTTAAAATTTTGAGAATTTATAAGAATTTTTTTTTGCAAAATTAGAGGGGAAAAAACAGCAACTTTATGAGGAAAAAAGTTGCACATTTTGGAGACAAAAGCTGCAAATTTACAAGACGAAAGATGAAAATTTGCAAGAAAAATATGCATCTTTTGAGGAAAAAAGTGGCACATTTATGACAAAACAGCTGCAAATTTACAGGAAAATCTGAATTTTGGAGAAAAAATTTCAAATTTTGGTGAACCAAAGGTGCAGATTTACAGGAAAAAATGCAAATCTATGAGGAAAAAAGTTTTAAATTTATAACTTTTTTTGCTTTTCTGCTTAGAATTGGTGCTTCAAATTAATTTTATTCCATTATCTAACATGATTTTTTAAAAAGGGGTTAGGGACAGCTCTCTCTTTTTTCCAGGTTGCGCTATGAATGGGGATGTGGAGACTGTCAGACATGGAGTTTAACAACCTTTATGCTAATTAAAGAAGAAGCTAAAGGGCGGGGTAATAGGTTGGAAGATGCGGTCAGGCCAGTGGAATGCATAATGTCCTCACACCAACCGTGAGGACACAAATGTGCGTGCGACCCTTTCCCTACCGGGACCACCAACTAAGACTTGATACGCACCGACAGCTGGGGCAGCTGGTCGTCCGTGCCTCACATAGACAGTTGGCTGTGGTCGCCGGTGTGACTGAAAATGACAACTGGGGTAACACAAGACTTTCCATACACACACACACGCACACACACACACTTCCTTCTCAACTTCTAACCCCTTCAGACAGCTCTGCAGACTTGCTAATCTGCGCCCTTTAATCCGAGGGTGCGTTTCAGTCAGCGAACTCTTCCCCTTCCAGGTACCATCCAATCGCCTCCAAAATGTGCTCCGCTTTTCTTTCCCCTTCAAACGGCTCTGACAGGAGTAAATAACCCTCTGCGGGACTATTTTGAGACTGACTTAAATACAGTCAAGAGGTTAAAGTAAGTTATGTTGAAACTCCTCTCAGTTTAAACGAGAAACCTTCAGTCATCATTTGAAAAACCAAACACACACACACAACTGTAGTTGTAAGATGAGTAAGCTGGTGCCCTTTATTTTTATATGATGAATCACTTTATAAGAGCAGGTGTCATTGTGGGTGTTTACAAATGGGGATAGCTGTCTCATTTTAGATTAAACGGTTTGACCCACCGTGCCTCACGTTCATCTACTGCATTAAAAAAGAAAAAAAAAAAAAAAGAATCAGTTTCAGACGGTTGTGGATTTTCTTTATATTCATAAGTGTCCCTTGTTGAGCTGGAGTTTAAACAAGGTGCAGAGTCAAAGATGCCTTTTCTGGGTATTTATTCTTGATCAAGTTGTAGATTTCATGCAGAAGTTTGGCAGAAATGTTCACAGTCAAAATGATGCGGGCAGATTTTATACCTTGAAACAAACAAAGACAATATGTTATGAGAACGTTCTGTGGGAATACAGAGCCTAGCTGTCTCCCGGGACTGACCTTGACAGGCCAAAGTTTCAGTGCCACAAGAAGAAACATGACATACTGTGTCTAGAAATACACCAACAGGGACACAGTGTGATATTAAATGATTAAAAAAAAAAGGAAATCTTTCACAAGATCTCAGTAAAGTATTCTATGGGGAAGTTTTTTTTCTTTTTTACAAATTGTCCCAAGTATCGTGTCATAAAACCTGTGTTATCTGTGGTGTTTGAGTTTGTCAGAATTCTAGAAGATGACCCGACAAAATGACACTGAAGTCTGGCAATCTTGCTTCATCATATGCTTCCCAGAGGAATCAAATCCTTAAATAAGCAGTGCTGTCCTGAAGTCCTTGATTGACTTTGGCAGAGTAACAGTGTGATTGGTTTTGACACAACTGGGACGATGCTTTTACAATATAGAGATGTACCTTAAGGGAAATAATAAATGTCTTTACTATTTCATCAACTTTTTCTTTTTAGATCAGACCGTCAATGATGGAGTAGCTCACTATGGCCTGACGAAATCAACCCTCCAGTGCTGAGATCCCCCGACCTTAAACATAGCTTTAAATACAGACCCATCAAGGATGTTCTTAAAGTCAGGGTCACTATCCTAGGAGGAGTAATGTTTTTCGTGAAATCATAAATGCCCAGACCACTTGACCCTTGATGATGACCTTGACCTCAACCTGGATGCAGATCTATCTGAGGGTCACTGTGAGCGAGTCTCATTTTCGAACAAATTTATTCCCCTGGTAGCAGCGGAATATCGACGCAATTTAGATAGATGTACTTTATTGATCCAGATTACACACAATTACATATGTGTGTAATCACGCCACATTTTACACCAAATGTAAACAAATTACAATGTGAGTGGAGCAGGACGGCTCGTGGCCCGGTTTTCTGACCGCTGCACAATTCCAGAAAGTTTGGAAGAATAAAGGCCTTTGCATACTCCACAAGAACAGAGAAATGTGTTCTCTTTCTCACGTCATTCTGCACTTGTACTTTCTTGTGAAGTATGAAAAGTCTGACCAGAAAGAACTTTGCTCTTCTTCTTGCCACCTCAAGAAGAAGAACAAATGTATCTGTTCTTGGGGAGTATGTAATGGCCTTAAATGGAAAACTGAATTCCCAAGAGCTGGTATGGAAGCAGTTTTGGACTGAAGCCAACTGTGGTGCATCCTTAGAAAATTCCAAACAATAGAAACTATAGAAGGATATCTAACTGTACACCCTTCATATGCAATTAACAATCTCATTTTTTGAGCCTTGACTTTCCTTTCAGGTTACTGGAAGTACCGACTTGCAAACACTGTGGAATTCCAAATGAGCCGCTGAAATCTAAATTCCCCGAGGTGCTCCGGGCAAGATTCACCTTTCCCCAGCAAAACTCCATTTAGTTCCACACTGCAGTCACATCTCCTGTCTCCTCCGCCAAGATAAACAGGCCTAATCTGGGTCAGCCATGTGCAGGTATACTCCTCATAACATAGCACATCTACACACACACACGCACGCACGCACTGCAGTGACCTGGATACTGCAACAGCCAGAAGCTACCGCATAGAATGCATCGCCTGTGTGAGTATGTGGCCCTGTCATATCATCAGGAGTCCTTCAGCTCCGAGTCCATTTGTGTGATGGGGGTTTAGCAATCAGCAATAGAAATCTCCTCCCACACCCCCGGTGATGCGGGTCATCAATTCTCATCTCCGTTGTCCATCCTATCAGGCCGCCGGGTTATAAATACATGGGCAGGGCGGTGAACCAACTAACCAGTCGGCAAGGACGGAGGATGCGCCACAGCCAGCCAGCTTCACATATCTTCATTTAAACGTTCGCTCGGCATTTTTATTTACAATCACACGCATTATTAGTAATGCATGTCATATATTATTTCCCAAATAAGCTGGCCGATTCAGTCTTGGCAAGTTGCAGGTGAATTGTTTGTTACGCCGTTTTAAAAATAAAATTCTGAAGCCTGGGAGAATTTCAAATCTGACACAAAGGAGGCTGTCAGTTTACACAAACAGATCTTTTACACTCGTTTTACGACTCTTTCTTTTATGCTCCAGGGCATGTATAGATGATGAATAATGTTGCTGAGCTGTCACTGAATCAGCTGTGGACTGCGGATTGTTTTATTCTAAGCATGACTCTAAATAGAAGGGTGAAATAAAGACAGAGTACAGCACATGGGTGCGCCAGGAGCTCACCCATGTGTATCTCCCTTGTAAACAAGCATCTCACTTGTTAATCTGCCACCCCCACCCCCAATCCCCATCAAAGAGGGGGACAGGGTGAAATTCCCCCCCCACACACACACACACACACCTCAACCTGGAAAAAACAATATTACAGAAAAAAAAAATAAGTATGTGCAGATTCATGTTTTAATCATCCATGTTGCAGACTGTTAAAAATATTCACTAACTCACTGGAATTTAAAAGATTTAAAAACAAGATGTTTCAGTGTTCATCCAAACACCATCCTCAGTTGTAATGAGTAACAGGAAGTAACTCTGGCAAGAAATGCAGAAACAAGTCACATGACCTGTGATGTAACAAATCATATGACTTCTAAGCTGTAGTGTTCTTTTGTTGCCAGAGGAGATGTTCCGCTCAGATACTTCAGGGTATCCCACTTCGTCCCGTGGTTAGTAGGAATAACTCAGTGACATATAATGTTGCCAAATATCGTTGGTGGGCAACACAGACCATCATATCCAGAATACCAAGGATTTTGTTGATAAAATCAGAGGACTCTCGTAGGAAGCTAATGAAACAATGGTTTCATATGATGTCACCTCACTGTTTACATGTGTTCCAACAGCACCGGTGATTGAGATTGTGAGGAGATTGGAACAGGACCATGCACTGAGTGACAGAACCAAACTCAGTGCAGATCAGCTGTGCTCTCTGCTTGAACTGTGTCTAAATACTACATACTTCAAGTACAAGGGTGTGTTCTGTAGACAAAAACATGGCTGTGCTATGGGATCACCTGTGTCTCCTCTTACAGTCAACATTTACATGGAGGAGGTGGAAAGAAGAATTTTGAACAGTTACTAGGGAGAGTCTCCAAGCCACTGACTCAGGCATGTAGATGATACCTGGGTGAAAATCAAGACTCATGAAATCAACATGTTTACAGGTCACATCATCAAAATGAATACCACTTCTACTACTATCCTATTAATGTCCTAAACATCCTAACTAGACGTGACGGATGTCGCACGATGTGCCAGTAGCTTCCTTCTCCCTGAGGTCTTTGTCGAGGGCATCCCCGGCAGTACGGCCACATTCTTCCAGGTCTCGCTTAACGGTTTCTCCCCAGGTCTTACGTGGGTGCCCTCTCTTGTTGGAACCCTCGACTGGCAGATCAACAATGCGTCCGGTAGTAGTACTACTTCTGTGAACATGGCCGAACCAGCAGAGGCGTCGGTAACGGATGTAGAGCGCCACAGGGGCTAGCCCAAGCATACTGCAGAGACTGTTGTAGCTGACATTGTCATCTGCCTTAATGCAACACATCCATCTTAGCATGGCTCTCTCATTTCTTTCCAACTGTTTCATGTCACCTCTCTTTACCGGCCAACACTCGCTGCCATACAGGAGAACAGTTCTCACACAGGCGTTAAAGATACACCCGCGGGTACCATAGGTCAAAGTCTTGCATGATAGGAGGGGTGATAACTCCTTAAACTTCCCCCAGGCTGTTCTGGCTCTAGTAATGGTGGCGAGTTCACAGCTTCCACCAGGACATAGCCTGTCTCCCAGGTAACAGAAAGATTCATCCGCATCCAGTTCATATTTGCTAACCAATATCTTGTCAAGGGGTCTCCCATCAATCAGACGTGTTAGACCAAAGCATCAGCTGCACCTGAAGGATGGGTCAGGGATGAGTCATCCGCAAATGGTACAATACCTCTTATGCACCTAGTGCTGGCAGTTGTTACAGAAGATAGAATTAGATCCCACATCTTTCCTGTAGACAGAGCATGGGTGCTTCCCAGAATCTCTAAGGGTGTTGAGGTTGGAACCCGATATCATAACCTTGGTTTTAATCATGCTTACTCTTAGACCATTAGACTCTAAGCCATTCTTCCAAACAAGAATCCTCTCTTTCAGCTCATCCAATGATTCAGCCACAATGACTAGATCATCTGCATAGAGAGGTTCCCATGGTGCACCAGTTGAAAAATCCTGTGACAAGGCCTCCAGGATGACAATGAACAGTAATGGGCTAAGAACAGAGCCTTGGTGGACACTAACGCTGACTACAAAAGCATCCCTAAAGGAATTATCAGTACGGACCTTGCTCCTAGCCTTTACATACAGTGGTGTGAAAAAGTGTTTGCCCCTTTCTGATTTCTCATTTTTTTTTGTATGTCTGTCACACTTAAATGTTTCAGATCAAACAAATTTAAATATTAGACAAAGAAAACACGAGTAAACACAAAATGCAGTTTTTAAATGAAGGTGTTTATGATTAAGGGAAAAAAAATCCAAACCTACATGGCCCTGTGTGAAAAAGTGATTGCCCCCTAAACCTAATAACTGGTTGGGCCACCCTTAGCAGCAACAACTGCAATCAAGCGTTTGCGATAACTGGCAATGAATCTTTTACAGCGCTGTGGAGGAATTTTGGCCCACTCATCTTTGCAGAATTGTTGTACTTCAGCCACATTGGAGGGTTTTCGAGCATGAACCGCCTTTTTAAGGTCATGCCACAGCATCTCAATCAGATCCAGGTCAGGACTTTGACTAGGCCTCTCCAAAGCCTTCATTTTGTTTTTCTTAAGCCATTCAGAAGTGGACTTGCTGGTGTCGATCATTGTCCTGCTGGAGAACCCAAGTGTGTTTCAGCTTGAGGTCAAACAGATGGCCGGATAATTCTCCTTCAGGATTTTTTGGTAGACAGCAGAATTCATGGTTCCATTTACCACAGCAAGTTTTCCAGGTCCTGAAGCAGCAAAACAGCCCCAGACCATCACACTACCACCACCACCATATTTTACTGTTGGTATGATGTTCCTTTTCTGAAATGCTGTGTTACTTTTACACCAGATGTAATGGGGCATCACCTTCTAAAAAGTTCAACTTTTGTCTCGTCAGTCCACAGAATATTTTTCCAAAAGTCTTGGGGATCAACAAGATGTTTTCTGGCAAAACTGAGACGAGCCTTTATGTTCTTTCTGCTCTGCAGTGGTTTTCGTCTTGGAACTCTGCCATGCAGGCCATTTTTGCCCAGTCTCTTTCTTATGGTGAAGTCATGAACACTGACCTTAACTGACGCAAGTGAGGCCTGCAGTTCTTTGGATGTTGTTGTGGGGTCGTTTGTGACCTCTTGGATGAGTCATTGCTGCGCTCTTGGGGTAATTTTGGTTGGCCGGCCCCTCCTGGAAAGGTTCACCACTGTTTCATGTTTTTGCCATTTGTGGATAATGGCTCTTGTTGTGGTCTGCTGGCGTGCCAAAGCTTTAGAAATGGCTAGAAAATTGAACTCAACTTTCCAAAGATGTGATAAACCACAGTTAATTTATGTTTTAACGGGGGCAATCACTTTTTCACACAGGGCCATGTAGATTTGTTTTTTTTTACCCTTAACCCTCTGAGTGTGTGAATTTGCATGCCCCTAGTGGCAGAGCATGGTGCTGTGCCTGTCATCTCACTCTGACATGATCAGCTCCATTCAGAATTTGTACTGATTTGTACTGATCTGCCAGTTTCAGAAGGTGGCAGACATCCGTTGAAGGACTCAATGGATGACACGTAATACACCAAAGAAGAACTCATTTCCTTTTCCTGTTTTTAGCATTTTAGCCCAGAAAGCTAATATGGCCACGATCGGTCATCGTCACCGTCACTTTGTCGGCTTTGTACGCGGAAAATAGCAGCCGGATACAAGTGAAATTTATGTTGGATAATCATAAGACTTTGTAGATGTGGTAGAGACCGTTAATGACCAACAGAACGCAAAATAACAACCACGATGGGTGAAAACGCAGCGACCACGGCAGCGACCGAGTCCCCTTAGAAGCTGGTAAGTGAGGAATTTCTGTTTTGATTTTTTTTTTATATTGTACTGATTTCTTGTTCATATACTTCGAAGATAAGATGATGAGGTACCTCTGTACAAAAAACAGTGTCAAAAGACTGAACCATTCTTTGTGTAAATACGTCCAAAGTCCAGTTTTGACTGAGTTATGGAATTTAATGAGGTGCCGCAACATTATGCAAATTAGATGCATAAATTTATTCCTATCTGAAACTTTGGATCATATTTTACATCTTTCTAATAGACAGTAAGCCATTATCTCTTACCACTTTCAAGTTATATATAGCCTTGGAAATATGAACTATTTAACTGACAAAAAATATTTACCACTCTTGACCACTAGGGGTTATGTCACAATTCGGCGACAGACACACTCAAAAGGTTAACAAACACCTTCATTTAAAAACTGCATTTTGTGTTTACTTGTGTCATCTCTGCCTAATATTTAAATTTGTTTGATGATCTGAAACATTTAAGTGTGACAAAGATACAAAAAAATGAAAAATCAAGAAGGGGGCAAACACTTTTTTCACATCACTGTACATTGCTCGGATTGTCTTCACTAGCCACTCGGGAACTCCCAAGTGTCTTAAGGCCCACCACAAAACACCGCGGGGCACACGATCAAAGGTATTCTCCCAGTCGACAAAACAACGGTATAGGTTCCTGTCCTTGGCCAAGTACATCAGACATCAACAAAATTGATGATTTTATCAAATTCACAAGAGAAGACATGAGTGGAACCCAACTGGCATTTTTGGACTGTGCTATCAGAGTGGATAAAGGAAGAAACCTGCAAGTTGAGGTTTATAGGAAGCCCACCCACACAGACCAACACCTCCTGTTTGACTCTCATCATCCATTAGAACACAAACTAGGGGTGATCTGTATTCTACAACATCGAGACGACAATGTGACAACTGATCCTGCTGCCAGAGAGAAGGAACACATCCATGATACAGAAGCTTTAAAGCAATATAGATATCCAGAGCGGGATTTTATCAAAATATAGAGTAAACAGATAAAGAAAAGTAACAAATCAAAGAAACAAGACAGCAGTGTCCGGAGACAGCATGTGGTAATTCCATATGTGGCTGGTGTTTCTGAAAAATACAGAAGAATTTTATCCCAATATAATATCCCGGTGTATTTCAAACCAACAAACACACTGAGACAGCGTCTGGTCCACCCAAAAGATCGGATCCCAAAACATCTGAAAAGCAACTTTGTATATGCGGTGAAATGCAAGGAGGAGTGCAATGACCTTTACATAGGGGAAACAAAACAGCTGCTCAAAAGACACATGTCCACAACGCAGGAGAGCGAACTCTTCAGGACAGGACTCTGCAGTTTTCACATTTACAGAAAAAAACAACACACCTTCAGTGACAGTGATGTCCACATCTTTGATAGAGAGGAGCACTGGTTTGAAAGAGGGGTCAAAGAGGCCATCTATGTAAATGTGGAGCGATCGTCTTTAAACAGAGGAGGGGGTTTAAGACACCACCTCTCACCAGCCTGCGCTGCCTTGCTGCCATTAGTACCTCGATGCTTTCAGAAGAATCCACCTGGCTCTTCCTCACAGAGGGAAGGCGCTACACCTGAAGTACCTGAGAGGAACATCTCAGTCGAATCTCAATCTCCTCCCTTGCAGATTCGCTGACATCAGGCGCATTCACGTTAAGTGGCTGAGGGTTTTGGGCTGTCCCAATCTGAAATCAGGAAGTGGCTGACTGCTCACTCGCTGACTTTTTGAGCCCTTAAATGACCTCTTTAAGGTAAGGCAGTTACCCACAGTTCATACCACCATGCCAGGGTTTCTCAAGGGAAAGCTCCTGATTGGTCACCTGTTCATCACAGACTATTCCTTCACCCCTGCTCCACCCCCCAACCCCCCCACAAAAAAAATACTGCCTTGACAAGAGTTTAAGATCTTTGCCAACATAAAAATACATTAGATAAAGACTTTGAGTTTATGCTGAAATACATGCCATTTAGGCAATTTAATTACATTTTTTGGTTAATTCTGCAGTTTGAACAAAGATGATTTGCAGCTGTAATCAACTAAACCATCTTAAGAGGCTGCAGCACATTTAACTCCGTTCATTCCTGAAGAGAGAAGTTTGAAATCACGTCTGAGACCCACAATATATGGTCCCATGTTTTCATGTCACACAAATTAAAAGTGTGGTTAAATTAAATAGGCTGAAAAGGTACGATTTTTATTAAAATGGTAACACTGAAAATTAAAGAAAACATTTGATGCCCTTTACGTCAATAAGAAAATATTAACAATTATAAATATAGATGGGCAAAAATGAAGGAGAATGCAATAATTTAAAACAGAACTGGGATTTTAAAACCTCTAAAAGGCCCTGGAAACACACAACATTGAACTTTCAGGATCATTTTCTTTTATCCTTTGTCAATAAATGCCCGTTTGTTTCTGAGTTTAGTTTTGTCTGGAATCGGTTTTTATTTTGTCCTGTTACTTTACATTTGTGATCTCATATACACTATGTTTGTGTTTCCTAATCCTTTTAATAAAGTAAATGAAAAAAGCAACTTAGCGTTGCCAAGGTAACAACGTGTGTTCCATTTCTACCATTCTGAGCTGCTTCACGCCCTCACAGACTCACACAGTCCAGCCCCACTGATGGCTGCAGCCATTACGTTTCCCCTCATAAATTTGCTACTTTTTTTCTCAAATTTTCTTTTTCTCATCAATTTGCAGCTTTTTTCCTTGCAAGTTTTCAACTTTCTGATAAATTTCCAAGGTTTTTCTCATAAATTTGCAACTTTGTCATTTTTTTTCCTCATAAACTTGCAACTGTTTTCTCATAAATTTTTATTTTTCCCCTCATAAATTTTAAGTTTTTTCTCAAATTTTCTTTTTCTCATGAATTTGCAGGGTTTTTTTCTTGCCAGTTTTCAACTTTTTTCTGATACATTTTCAAGGTATTTTTTTTTAATAAATTTGCAACTTTTCCACACAAATTTTCATTTTTTTCTCATAAATTTGCTACTTTTCTGGTATGTTTTCAACTTTTTTCTTGTAAATTTACAACATTCATCTGGTTAATTTTTTTTATTCAATGTGATTAAGCTGTAATGTGCAACTTTTTTGCATTTTCAATTTGACAACTCTGTTCATATTGTTGCACCTTTATTCTTGCAAATTTATACCCAATTTCCATTTACACATTTGTACCTCATGCTAAATTTGTGACTACCCCCAATCCCCCCTTGGTTAAAAAAAACAAGAAGAATACTGCGTATACTGCGTCATGACTTAAAACAAGCAGAAATCCATCAAAATCCCACTTTTCTGTCAATCAACCACCAAATACCTGCAGTCAGCAGGTCAGGGATCAATAAGAGGTGTTTTTCTTTTGTTTCCACTTTGGTTCAATCAGCCTGGAAACTACATCTGTCACACGGTAAGTCAGCCCGTCTGTCAGCTCGTAGCAACTTATTCACTCCATCAGCCTGTCAGGCAGCCGCACATTTAGTGTTACTGAGTCATTCATGACTCCAGCCGCCTCTACTCTCAGTGATGCAGCCAGCAAGCTGCTCCCTCCCCTGGTAATTCACCATCCCTGCCAGTCACAAAGTTACTTATTTATTTATTCATTCAACAAAAAGCACATATCTCGTATCCCCAACTTCCTCCACCTCTAACTCCATCCACGGTCACTGCGGATGTCTCAGCTCCGAGGCCTCATATTCTTTATCTCCGTGATGATAGCGAGCCACCGCCGATAGCCTTACCAGCCGAGCAATGTGACCTCCAACTCGCTTCCAGGGTTTTTTAAAAGCTGCCACAGCTCAGGTTTATGGTTTTTTTTTTTTTAAATCCAGGCTAAAGATGACCCCCCAGCTGCTAAATTTATGAGAGCTCAACAACAGATTGAGGCTAGCGACGTATATTTACCTCTTAGATTTTATTTTGTTTTCCACCTCTTAACACTCTACTGTAAAGGGGATTTTCCATAAATGTCACAAGGAATCAAGCTTGAAATCCCTTCTGAAAGAAAAGCTGAAAACTTATCAGAAAAAAAGCTGCAAATCAATGTGAAAGTGAAAAAATTAACAAGAAAAAAGTTGCAAATTCATGAGAAAAGAAAAATAAATTTTGAGGGAAAACTTGGCAAATTTATGAGAAAAAAATGCAAAATTGCATGCAAAAATTTGCAAAAATGCATGAAAAAATGTGTAAAATTGCATCACAAAAATGTGTAAATGTACAAGAAAAAGTGGTGCATTATATGGGGAAAAAGTTGCCAAATTACATAAGAAAAGTTACAAATTTACAAGAAAAAAGCAGCAGATTTTACGAATAAAAATATTGAAAATTTATGAGAAAAAAGTTACAAATTTACAAGAAAAAAAGCAGCAAATTTTACGAGTAAAAATTTTGAAAATTTATGAGAAAAAAGTTACAAATTTACAAGAAAAAAGCAGCAAATTTTATGACAATTTTTGAAAATTTATAAGAAAAAAGTTGAAAATTTACAAGAAAAAAGCAGCAAATTTTAAGAGTTAAAATTTTGAAAATTTATGAGAAAAAAGTTACAAATTTAGAAGAAAAAACAGCAAATTTTATGAGGAAAATTTTTGAAAATTTATGAGAAAAAAGTTACAAATTTACAAGAAAAAAGCAGCAAATTTTACGAGGGAAAATTCTGAAAATTTATGAGAAAAAAGTTGCAAATTTACAAGAAAAAAGCAGCAAATTTTATGAGTAAAAATTTTGAAAATTTATGAGAAAAAAGTTACAAATTTACGAGAAAAAAAGTTGAAAATTTACAAGAAAAAAGCAGCAAATTTTACAAGGAAAATTTTTTGAAAATTTATGAGAAAAAAGTTACAAATTTACAAGAAAAAAGCAGCAAATTTTACGTGGAAAATTTTTGAAAATTTATGAGAAAAAAAGTTACAAATTTACAAGAAAAAAGCAGCAAATTTTATGAGTAAAAATTTTGAAAATTTATGAGAAAAAAGTTACAAATTTACAAGAAAAAAGCAGCAAGTTTCACGAAAAATTTTGAAACTTTATGAGGAAAAAGTTACAAATTTACAAGAAAAAAGCAGCAAATTTTATGAGCACAATTTTTGAAAATTTATAAGAAAAAAGTTGAAAATTTACAAGAAAAAAGCAGCAAATTTTAGAAGTTAAAATTTTGAAAATTTATGAGAAAAAAGTTACAAATTTAGAAGAAAAAACAGCAAATTTTATGAGGAAAATTTTTGAAAATTTATAAGAAAAAAGTTGAAAATTTATAAGAAAAAAGCAGCAAATTTTAAGAGTTAAAATTTTGAAAATTTATGAGAAAAAAGTTACAAATTTAGAAGAAAAAACAGCAAATTTTATGAGGAAAATTTTTGAAAATTTATGAGAAAAAAGTTACAAATTTACAAGAAAAAAGCAGCAAATTTTACGAGGAAAAATTCTGAAAATTATGAGAAAAAAGTTACAAATTTACAAGGAAAAAGCAGCAAATTTTATGAGGAAAAATTTTGAAACTGAGAAAAAAGTAACAAATTTACAAGAAAAAAAAGCAGCAAGTTTTATGAGGACAATTTTTGAAAATTTATGAGAAAAAAGTTGAAAATTTACAAGAAAAAAGCAGCAAATTTTAAGAGTAAAAATTTTGAAAATTTATGAGAAAAAGTTACAAATTTACAAGAAAAAAGCAGCAAATTTTACGAGGAAAAATTCTGAAAATTTATGAGAAAAAAGTTACAAATTTACAAGGAAAAAGCAGCAAATTTTATGAGGAAAAATTTTGAAACTGAGAAAAAAGTAACAAATTTACAAGAAAAAAAAGCAGCAAGTTTTATGAGGACAATTTTTGAAAATTTATGAGAAAAAAGTTGAAAATTTACAAGAAAAAAGCAGCAAATTTTAAGAGTAAAAATTTTGAAAATTTATGAGAAAAAGTTACAAATTTACAAGAAAAAAGCAGAAAATTTTACAAGGAAAAATTTTTTGAAAATTTATGAGAAAAAAAGTTGAAAATTTACAAGAAAAAAGCAGCAAATTTAACGAGTAAAAATTTTGAAAATTTATGAGAAAAAGTTACAAATTTACAAGAAAAAAGCAGCAAATTTTATGAGGAAATTTTTTGAAAATTTATGAGAAACAAAGTTGAAAATTTACAAGAAAAAAGCAGCAAATTTTACAAGGAAAAATGTATGAAAATTTATGAGAAAAAAAGTTGAAAATTTACAAGAAAAAAGCAGCAAATTTTATGAGGACAATTTTTGAAAATTTATAATAAAAAAGTTGAAAATTTACAAGAAAAAAGCAGCAAATTTTAAGAGTTAAAATTTTGAAAATTTATGAGAAAAAAGTTACAAATATACAAGAAAAAAGCAGCAAATTTTACTGGGGAAAATTTTGAAAATTTATGAGAAAAAAGTTACAAATTTAGAAGAAAAAACAGCAAATTTTATGAGGAAAATTTTTGAAAATTTATAAGAAAAAAGTTGAAAATTTACAAGAAAAAAGCAGCAAATTTTAAGAGTTAAAATTTTGAAAATTTATGAGAAACAAAGTTGAAAATTTACAAGAAAAAAGCAGCAAATTTTATGAGAAAAATTATTGAAAATTTATGAGAAAAAAAGTTGAAAATTTACAAGAAAAAAGCAGCAAATTTTACAAGGAAAAATTTTTGAAAATTTATGAGAAAAAAATTACAAATTTACTAGAAAAAAACAGCAAATTTTATGAGTAAAAATTTTGAAAATTTATGAGAAAAAGTTACAAATTTACAAGAAAAAAGCAGCAAATTTTATGAGGAAAATTTTTGAAAATTTATGAGAAAAAAGTTACAAATTTACAAGAAAAAAGCAGCAAATTTTACTGGGGAAAATTTTGAAAATTTATGAGAAAAAAAAGTTACAAATTTTCAAGAAAAAAGCAGCAAATTTTATGAGGAAAATTTTTGAAAATTTATGAGAAAAAAGTTACAAATTTACAAGAAAAAAGCAGCAAATTTTACTGGGGAAAATTTTGAAAATTTATGAGAAAAAAAAGTTACAAATTTTCAAGAAAAAAGCAGCAAATTTTAAGAGGAAAATTTTTGAAAATTTATGAGAAAAAAAGTTACAAATTTGCAAGAAAAAAGCAGCAAATTATAAGAGGAACATTTTTGAAAATTTATGAGAAAAAAAGTTGAAAATTTACAAGATAAAAGCAGCAAATTTTATGAGTAAAAATTTTGAAACTTTATGAGAAAAAAGTTACAAATTTACAAGAAAAAAGCAGCAAATTTTATGAGGACAATTTTTGAAAATTTATAGGAAAAAAGTTGAAAATTTACAAGAAAAAAGCAGCAAATTTTAAGAGTTAAAATTTTGAAAATTTATGAGAAAAAAGTTACAAATTTACAAGAAAAAAGCAGCAAATTTTACTGGGGAAAATTTTGAAAATTTATGAGAAAAAAGTTGAAAATTTACAAGAAAAAAGCAGCAAATTTTAAGAGTAAAAATTTTGAAAATTTATGAGAAAAAGTTACAAATTTACAAGAAAAAAAGAAAATTTTATGAGGAAATTTTTTGAAAATTTATGAGAAACAAAGTTGAAAATTTACAAGAAAAAAGCAGCAAATTTTATGAGTAAAAATTTTGAAAATTTATGAGAAAAAAGTTACAAATTTACAAGAAAAAAGCAGAAAATTTTATGAGAAAAATTATTGAAAATTTATGAGAAAAAAAGTTGAAAATTTACAAGAAAAAAGCAGCAAATTTTACAAGGAAAAATTTTTGAAAATTTATGAGAAAAAAATTACAAATTTACTAGAAAAAAACAGCAAATTTTATGAGTAAAAATTTTGAAAATTTATGAGAAAAAGTTACAAATTTACAAGAAAAAAGCAGCAAATTTTATGAGGAAAATTTTTGAAAATTTATGAGAAAAAAGTTACAAATTTACAAGAAAAAAGCAGCAAATTTTACTGGGGAAAATTTTGAAAATTTATGAGAAAAAAAAGTTACAAATTTTCAAGAAAAAAGCAGCAAATTTTAAGGAAAATTTTTGAAAATTTATGAGAAAAAAAGTTGAAAATTTACAAGAAAAAAGCAGCAAGTTTCACGAAAAATTTTGAAACTTTATGAGAAAAAAGTTACAAATTTACAAGAAAAAAGCAGCAAATTTTTGAGGACAATTTTTGAAAATTTATAAGAAAAAAGTTGAAAATTTACAAGAAAAAAGCAGCAAATTTTAAGAGTTAAAATTTTGAAAATTTATGAGAAAAAAGTTACAAATTTAGAAGAAAAAACAGCAAATTTTATGAGGAAAATTTTTGAGAATTTATGAGAAAAAAAGTTGAAAATTTACAAGATAAAAGCAGCAAATTTTACCGGGGAAAATTTTGAAAATTTATGAGAAAAAAAGTTACAAATTTGCAAGAAAAAAGCAGCAAATTTTAAGAGGAAAATTTTTGAAAATTTATGAGAAAAAAAGTTGAAAATTTACAAGATAAAAGCAGCAAATTTTATGAGTAAAAATTTTGAAAATTTATGAGAAAAAAGTTACAAATTTACAAGAAAAAAGCAGCAGATTTTAAGAGGAAAATTTTTGAAAATTTATGAGAAAAAAAGTTGAAAATTTACAAGAAAAAAGCAGCAAATTTTATGAGTAAAAATTTTGAAAATTTATGAGAAAAAAGTTACAAATTTACAAGAAAAAAGCAGCAAATTTTACAAGGAAAATTTTTTTGAAAATTCATGAGAAAAAAGTTACAAATTTACAAGAAAAAAGCAGCAAATTTTACGTGGAACATTTTTGAAAATTTATGAGAAAAAAGGTACAAATTTACAAGAAAAATGCAGCAAATTTTATGAGTAAAAATTTTGAAAATTTATGAGAAAAAAGTTACAAATTTACAAGAAAAAAGCAGCAAATTTTATGAGGACAATTTTTGAAAATTTATAAGAAAAAAGTTGAAAATTTACAAGAAAAAAGCAGCAAATTTTAAGAGTTAAAATTTAGAAAATTTATGAGAAAAAAGTTACAAATTTAGAAGAAAAAACAGCAAATTTTATGAGGAAAATTTTTGAAAATTTATGAGAAAAAGTTACAAATTTACAAGAAAAAAGCAGAAAATTTTATGAGGAAATTTTTTGAAAATTTATGAGAAACAAAGTTGAAAATTTACAAGAAAAAAGCAGCAAATTTTATGAGAAAAATTATTGAAAATTTATGAGAAAAAAAGTTGAAAATTTACAAGAAAAAAGCAGCAAATTTTACAAGGAAAAATTTTTGAAAATTTATGAGAAAAAAGTTACAAATTTACTAGAAAAAAACAGCAAATTTTATGAGTAAAAATTTTGAAAATTTATGAGAAAAAAGTTACAAATTTACAAGAAAAAAGCAGCAAATTTTACCGGGGAAAATTTTGAAAATTTATGAGAAAAAAAGTTACAAATTTGCAAGAAAAAAGCAGCAAATTTTAAGAGGAAAATTTTTGAAAATTTATGAGAAAAAAAGTTGAAAATTTACAAAAAAAAAAGCAGCAAGTTTCACGAAAAATTTTGAAACTTTATGAGAAAAAAGTTACAAATTTACAAGAAAAAAGCAGCAAATTTTATGAGGACAATTTTTGAAAATTTATAAGAAAAAAGTTGAAAATTTACAAGAAAAAAGCAGCAAATTTTAAGAGTTAAAATTTTGAAAATTTATGAGAAAAAAGTTACAAATTTACAAGAAAAAAGCAGCAAATTTTACTGGGGAAAATTTTGAAAATTTATGAGAAAAAAGTTGAAAATTTACAAGAAAAAAGCAGCAAATTTTAAGAGTAAAAATTTTGAAAATTTATGAGAAAAAGTTACAAATTTACAAGAAAAAAAGCAGAAAATTTTATGAGGAAATTTTTTGAAAATTTATGAGAAACAAAGTTGAAAATTTACAAGAAAAAAGCAGCAAATTTTATGAGTAAAAATTTTGAAAATTTATGAGAAAAAAGTTACAAATTTACAAGAAAAAAGCAGCAAATTTTATGAGAAAAATTATTGAAAATTTATGAGAAAAAAGTTGAAAATTTACAAGAAAAAAGCAGCAAATTTTACAAGGAAAAATTTTTGAAAATTTATGAGAAAAAAATTACAAATTTACTAGAAAAAAACAGCAAATTTTATGAGTAAAAATTTTGAAAATTTATGAGAAAAAGTTACAAATTTACAAGAAAAAAAGCAGCAAATTTTATGAGGAAAATTTTTGAAAATTTATGAGAAAAAAGTTACAAATTTACAAGAAAAAAGCAGCAAATTTTACTGGGGAAAATTTTGAAAATTTATGAGAAAAAAAAGTTACAAATTTTCAAGAAAAAAGCAGCAAATTTTAAGAGGAAAATTTTTGAAAATTTATGAGAAAAAAAGTTGAAAATTTACAAGAAAAAAGCAGCAAGTTTCACGAAAAATTTTGAAACTTTATGAGAAAAAAGTTACAAATTTACAAGAAAAAAGCAGCAAATTTTATGAGGACAATTTTTGAAAATTTATAAGAAAAAAGTTGAAAATTTACAAGAAAAAAGCAGCAAATTTTAAGAGTTAAAATTTTGAAAATTTATGAGAAAAAAGTTACAAATTTAGAAGAAAAAACAGCAAATTTTATGAGGAAAATTTTTGAAAATTTATGAGAAAAAAAGTTGAAAATTTACAAGATAAAAGCAGCAAATTTTACCGGGGAAAATTTTGAAAATTTATGAGAAAAAAAGTTACAAATTTGCAAGAAAAAAGCAGCAAATTTTAAGAGGAAAATTTTTGAAAATTTATGAGAAAAAAAGTTGAAAATTTACAAGATAAAAGCAGCAAATTTTATGAGTAAAAATTTTGAAAATTTATGAGAAAAAAGTTACAAATTTACAAGAAAAAAGCAGCAGATTTTAAGAGGAAAATTTTTGAAAATTTATGAGAAAAAAGTTGAAAATTTACAAGAAAAAAGCAGCAAATTTTATGAGTAAAAATTTTGAAAATTTATGAGAAAAAAGTTACAAATTTACAAGAAAAAAGCAGCAAATTTTACAAGGAAATTTTTTTGAAAATTCATGAGAAAAAAGTTACAAATTTACAAGAAAAAAGCAGCAAATTTTATGAGTAAAAATTTTGAAAATTTATGAGAAAAAAGTTACAAATTTACAAGAAAAAAGCAGCAAATTTTATGAGGACAATTTTTGAAAATTTATAAGAAAAAAGTTGAAAATTTACAAGAAAAAAGCAGCAAATTTTAAGAGTTAAAATTTAGAAAATTTATGAGAAAAAAGTTACAAATTTAGAAGAAAAAACAGGAAATCTTATGAGGAAAATTTTTGAAAATTTATGAGAAAAAAGTTACAAATTTACAAGAAAAAAGCAGCAAATTTTACGAGGAAAAATTCTGAAAATTTATGAGAAAAAAGTTACAAATTTACAAGAAAAAAGCAGCAAATTTTACGAGGAAAATTTTTGAAAATTTATGAGAAAAACGTTCAAAATTTACAAGAAAAAAGCAGCAAGTTTTATGAGGAAAAATTTTGAAACTGAGAAAAAAGTAACAAATTTACAAGAAAAAAAGCAGCAAGTTTTATGAGGACAATTTTTGAAAATTTATGAGAAAAAAGTTGAAAATTTACAAGAAAAAAGCAGCAAATTTTAAGAGTAAAAATTTTGAAAATTTATGAGAAAAAGTTACAAATTTACAAGAAAAAAGCAGAAAATTTTATGAGGAAATTTTTTGAAAATTTATGAGAAACAAAGTTGAAAATTTACAAGAAAAAAGCAGCAAATTTTATGAGTAAAAATTTTGAAAATTTATGAGAAAAAAAGTTACAAATTTACAAGAAAAAAAGCAGCAAATTTTATGAGGACAATTTTTGAAAATTTATAAGAAAAAAGTTGAAAATTTACAAGAAAAAAGCAGCAAATTTTAAGAGTTAAAATTTTGAAAATTTATGAGAAAAAAGTTACAAATTTAGAAGAAAAAAAAGCAAATTTTATGAGGAAAATTTTTCAAAATTTATGAGAAAAAAAGTTGAAAATTTACAAGATAAAAGCAGCAAATTTTACCGGGGAAATTTTTGAAAATTTATGAGAAAAAAAAGTTACAAATTTGCAAGAAAAAAGCAGCCAATTTTAAGAGGAAAATTTTTGAAAATTTATGAGAAAAAAAGTTGAAAATTTACAAGATAAAAGCAGCAAATTTTATGAGTAAAAATTTTGAAAATTTATGAGAAAAAAGTTACAAATTTACAAGAAAAAAGCAGCAGATTTTAAGAGGAAAATTTTTGAAAATTTATGAGAAAAAAAGTTGAAAATTTACAAGATAAAAGCAGCAAATTTTATGAGTAAAAATTTTGAAAATTTATGAGAAAAAAGTTACAAATTTACAAGAAAAAAGCAGCAGATTTTATGAGGAAAATTTTTCAAAATTTATGAGAAAAAAAGTTGAAAATTTACAAGAAAAAAGCAGCAAATTTTACAAGGAAAATTTTTTGAAAATTTATGAGAAAAAAGTTACAAATTTACAAGAAAAAAGCAGCAAATTTTACGTGGAAAATTTTTGAAAAAAAAAGTTACAAAGTTACAAGAAAAAAGCAGCAAATTTTATGAGTAAAAATTTTGAAAATTTATGAGAAAAAAGTTACAAATTTACAAGAAAAAAGCAGCAAATTTTACGAGGAAAATTTTTGAAAATTTATGAGAAAAAAGTTGAAAATTTACAAGAAAAAAAAGTAGCAAGTTTTATGAGGGAAAATTTTGAAAATTTATGAGAAAAAAGTTAGGAAAATTTAAGTGATCTTATGTGAAAAAAATGTTAAATTTGATCCAAGTTTATTTGGGCCCAAGCATCACAGGTGCAAGGACCCACTGAGACCGCTCTTATTGTTTTTTATTACAGCCATGAAGTTACAAGGTGCTGATTTGGCAGCACCGTGCAGCAAAAGGCTGTGTCAAGGCCATGTCGCACTCATGTTATCTGGATGGGGGGGGTATGTGCACGCAAACAAAAGGAGCTGATAACATTAAAGCGAAGGGGGGGACGGAAGAGTGTAATACAAAGGGGAACGATAGTGTGGCGGCGAGTGAAAGGTTGAAAGCCTGAGCCTGAATATCAGGACAGCTGGATGCTCAACAGAGCGGTGGGGTAACGCGGGGAAAGACAGAATACGGGGCTCGAAAATGCATGTGATATTTAGTCACAGTCAGCATCACATGACCTCTATTTACGTCCCATGTTAGTCTCGTAAAAAAAAAGGCTTGTTGACGAATATATTTTGATACACTTTTCTTTGACGAAATTAACACTATTTGTACTTTCCAGTTATTAACGGTGTACCACAGCCAAGCAACTGGACCAAGAAATTAGCAAAATACAGAGATCAGAAATGTCCGCTCTGGATAATGACTTATCAGATCATGAATATGAATGGCATAGGTGTAAATCAAGTGGAGGACAGGGGGACAGGTCCCCCCCTACAACCTGGAAAAGGAGAGGATTGTCCCCCCAGTACCATCATAGACCGATCTATATCATTACAGGACTGAATGGGATGCATTTTATGCACCAGTGCTAAGGCACATGCAAAACCAACATTTTGGGGGGAAATTTGCAACTTTTCTTATAGATTTGTGATTTTTTTTCCCCATGCAACTTTTTTTTCTAAATTTTTCTAAATTCTAAACTTTTTTCACATAGATTTGCAACTTTTTTCACATTAATACACACTTTTTTTTTCTCATTAATTCGCAACAATTTTGGTGATTTTTTTAATAAATTTTTGACTTCTTTTCCCATAAACTTTGGAGCGTTCGCATAAACTTTTATTCGATGTAATGTTTTAGTTTTGTTTGTCTAAAGAATGACCCCATTTTATAAGAAGTATATATGGAAACATTGCAAATTTACAGGAAAAAAAGTCAAATTTTTAAGAAAAATTTGCCAATCGACAGGAAATAAAGGTTGAAAATTAACATTGGAAATTTTCAAGTAAAAATTTGCAGATTTAAGAGGAAAAAGGTTACAAAGCTACAAGATTTTTTTGCATTTCTGCTTAGAATTAGTGGATCAAAGTCACTTTATTCAGTTCTGTAATATGACATAAAATGGTTTGTGATGATATTGGGGAAAATTCTGTCTTTTCCTCAGGATGTAATTTGCATCGATGAATGGGGATGGCAGGTAAAGTCGGGGGGGGGGGGGGCGTCTGGGCCATTTTGCTAACAAGGAGGCAGCACCCTCCTTCAAATCACCTACAGCCTGTACCGTCCAATAGCGGAGCACAAGCACTGAATGCATAGGCCACACTAGCGAGTCTACGAGCATCTTGGAACAACAAAGAAGACGAGGGAGGACGCTACAGCTGAAGCACCGCACTTCAAAGAAACAGGAAACACAACAGAGCTGCCGCTCTTTGCTTCAAAATCAAAGGCGAAAGAAACACAGATGCTTATTTGTTTGCTTCTGTCCTGAGGATTTCCACTGAATTATCATCATGGGGCATGAGAGGGAAGCACTTTATTAATGCCCCAACAGTTGCTGCACGCCTGCTCATGCAATAAAACTGACAGTAAAAGGCTAAATCTCATTAAAAACGGGAGAAATTTTCATTATATGCAGAAGGCCAAGAGGGCTCCGGAGCACGTCCTGAACTTCCCATCATTGCAGTGGTGCCGGACTGATTACAGGCCACGCTCCGCAGAGGCCAAACACCTGGTTTGCTCTGCTGCCATTCCACCCGACGGCCCACGACGTAAACACGGGCCAGACCACGGCGCGGCACCGTCACACGTCTGAGGCGTTTTCCATTTCTCCACAGACGCCACAGATTAACTCGCTTTGGAGGTTATGATTTATTTTTCTGTCTGATGTAGCCCCTGGTATTATTGTGGTTTGACTGTAAAATTGGCCACATTTTTGCCATGAACTTGTTAATATTCAGTAGTGTCAAATCAATAGATATTAATCTACAAGGCATACATGGCTGAAGTACAGTCGTGGGGATATCCTGGGGTTTTTTAAAAAAAATTCCTGTAAATTTTCAATTTTTTTTTTTTGTAGATTTGCAACCTTTTCCTCAAACATTTGACTTTTTTCCTCATAAATTTGAACATTTTTTCTTGTTGAATTGCAATTTTTTTTCTTCATAAATGTGCAACTTTTTTCTCAAAAGCTTCCATTATTTTCCTGTAAATTTTCAACTTTTTTCCTCATAGATTTGCAACTCTTCACACAATTTTTCCACAATTTTTTAGTATTTACAGCATTTACAAGATTTAGGGAAAAAATGACCTCTGACCTTGACCTTAAGGTCTATAATTCCAGCAAAAATCATCCAATCAGAGTCAACTAGCAGTATGTGCATCATCAGTGTATATCAAACCGTAGTACCAAGTTTCAAAACAATCGGAACAAAACTGCAGGAGTTGATTTCACAAAAGTGGTACAGACGGACAGACCGTCCCACACCATAATTTAAAAAAAAAAATCACAAATTACAGTTTAATTACACCGAATAAAAATTTAACCAGCACACAGATGAGGATTTCAAATTTACGTGGAAAAAGTTGCTAATTTTTGAGAAAAAATTACAAATTTGGGAAAAAAGTTGAAAATTTACAGAAAAAAAAGTTGAAAATTTACAAGAAAAAAATTGAACATGAAAAGTCACAAATTTATGAGAAAAGTTACAAATTTTCAAGAAAAAAGTAAAATTGTTTGGAAAAAAAAGTCAAATTCACGAGAAAAAAAGTTTGCAAGAAAAACGCTAATTTGTGAGGAAAAAAGTCAATTTTTTGAGAAAAAAAAGATGTAAATATGTGAGAAAAAAGTTGCAGATTTAAGAGGAAAAAAGCTGAATATTAAGATTGTTTTTGCATTTCTGCTTAGAAGTCATGTAACTCACATGATGTAGAAAGGTTTATGATGATATGGGGGGGGGGGTGTTCTTTAACACCTCTGTGAGAACGTGGAGAAGAACTGCTTATTCTGGTCTCTTTAAGGCCCAGTGTGGTTGTAACAGCGATCCAAGAACGTAACGAGGAAGCAAATGTATATCATTTAACAACAGAGCAGTTATACAGTAAGTAAGCGCGTCCAAACCGCATTAAAATAACATATGCTGGGAGGAAATGTGGACGGGGAGAACACAACCAGTGGGGAAACTGTTGTTCTAGCACTCTAACCACTTGTTTTGTACAAACTGCAGGCAGCTGTCACCTCCAGTTAAGAAACTCTTTCTGCAACCAGGTTTTACTCTTAATAAAAGGACGCCTGCTGCTTTCCTTCTATTGGATTCAAAAGGCTTCATTTCCACCCCCCCCCCCCACCCCCAGGGGCAACTTACAAGCACACAGTACTCATTTAAACACAAAGGGAAAATAATACAAAAAATACAAATAGAAGATGATCATGAGCTCAAACGCAGACGGTGAAAATGGAGGGACGGTTTGATCATTTCATTTTACTGCTCTGCCAAGGGACGCCATGTGTAGCAACCAATGTTCTGAGTTCTCACACGAGTTAAAGTGACTCCATCAGGCTACGGTTCCACTCAGTGGGAAAAAGCGAGACGCGTCCCCCAGTATTATCATAAACCTTAACATATCATGTTGCAGAACTGAATAGCATGACTTTGAATGACCAATTTTAAGCAGAAAGGCAAAAAGCCACAACAGTCAAACAAAAAAAAAACAACCCCTAGGTGATTTCTTTTGTCCTCATAAATTAGCATTTTTTTCTTGTAATTGTGCAACTGTTTCCTGTAAATTTGCAAATTTTTTCTCATCAATTTTCAACATTTCATCTCGTAAAATTTGCTACCTTTTTCTTGTAAATTTTTTGCATTTAATTTTGAAACTTTTTTCACGCAGTTTTGCAAATTTTTCCCTCAAAATTTGCTACTTTTTTTGTGAATTTGTAACATTGTTTTTTCAAAAGTTTTTCCTGTAAATTTTCATCTTTTTGGCATACATTTGCAATTTTTTTTACTTGTAAATTTGCCACTTTTTTCCTATAAATTTTCATATTTTCTCAAAAAATGTTGACATTTTCTCATAACTTTTCACATAAATATACAATTTTCTTGTAAATTTCAGTTTTTGTTCTCATAAATCTGTGACTTTTCCCCTCAGTTTGTAACATTTTTCTTCTAAATTTGTGACTTTTTTCTCAAAAGTTTGCAACTTTTTCACAATACTTAAGTACGTTCATTTTGTCTTCTTTTTCCATAATGAATTTACTGTTTCTTTTTACTTTTTTGCCACACAAAAAGGAAGATGTTTGTTTTTCATCTTAACACAGGGATGGGCAACTGGCGGCCCGTGGGCTGCATGCATCCCCCGACGTCATCCATTGCAGCCGACCAGTCCATTTCCAAACATCAGTTATTAATTTATATCCCATTTGAACGCATTTGGAACTGCATTCTTAAATGCAGTTATAAAGTCTGCCAGCAGAGGGAGCTCTTCTTCTTCCTTTAGATTTGATTGGCAGTTGGCAACCAGCTTACAGGTGCATTACGGCCACTTCACTCTATATCATCACTGTATATCTTTGTATCAGGAGCTCCTAATCAAAACCTCAGTGCCACTCTGTGAGTGGCGGAGCAATCGTGAGGGTGCCACAGATAGCGGTAGCAGTGTGCACCGGAGTACATCTTTTAAGGTATGCATGTGCTGCATGCTGAGACGCATTAATCGGCCGTCAGCAGCAGTAAATGTCCAGAGGAGGCTGCTGTGAAACAACAATAAATGCTACAGCGCCTCACTGAGGAGGATTTACAGGAACAAGTTTCAAACTGAAAGGCAAATTTATATACGAAACAGCAAATTTGCAACAGAAAAATGCTAATTTAGAAAAAAAAATCCCAGTAGAAGTAAAAAGTTATAAATTTTTAAATAAAATGATGCAAATTTATCAGTAGAAGCTTGCACATCAATGCAAAAATAAAATATAAATTTGCAAAAAAAGGCTAACTTAATCAGTAAAACTAATTTTTCATCTTAATCACATTCTTTTAATATTTAAAAACATTTTCCTTCATCATATTTCCTTTTCTTCTTGGCTTTTTTGTTAATTACCGTCCAAAATTTCTCTTAGTTCATCATTTTGATGCCATTTTAAAAATTAGGTCATGATATAATTTTATCACTAATTTTAATTATAATGTGATAAAACACTGAGTAGCTTTTATTTTCATTTGTAACTGACTTTGAAGCCCCCCACCTTCCCCCTCGGGAAGTGAGGAAAAAAAAATGCGTGGCCCTCACTGCCACCAACGTTGCCGCCTCAGCATGCTTGGACTGACGCCTGTGGTCGTCTTCAGGCTGGCCACGCCTCAGGAAAGCAGCTGGTAAACGAGACGTCACGGCGATCAGCGGACGCTTCTGAAGATGACCGCAGGCGTCAGTCCAGACACGTCAAGGTCAAAAACAAACATCTTCTACCGTTCTGTCTGACAAAAGAAGAAACTGTACATTAACTTTTTTCACAATTTTGCAATTTTTAAGTTGTAAATTTGCAATTTTCTTCCACTTTAATTTGCAAGTATTTTTTTTTTGTAATTTTGCAACTTTTTCCAGTAAATTTTCAATTCTTTTTTCATCATAAATTTGCAACTTTTTTTCCAAAAGTTTTTTTTAAGTAAATTTTCATCTTTTAAGATAAGATAAGATAAGATAAGCCTTTATTAGTCCCACAACGGGGAAATTCCAGGATTGCAACAGCACAGGGATAGCAACACTCAGAGCAACAATCAGAAGGCAAGAAAAAAAACAAGCAAGCAAGCAAGAGCAGCTAATATACATATGTACATATTACTATAAAATATATATATACACACACACAGACACACAGTGCAGAGCATTGTAGCTGGATGGAATAAATATATGAATATATAAACACACAGTGCAGAGCATTGTAGCTAGATGGAATAAATATGTAAATATATAAACACCCACAGTGCAGAGCATTGCAGCTAGGTGGAATAAATATGTAAGTATATAAACACACCCAGTGCTGAGCATTGTAGCTAGATGGAATAAATATATAGATATATAAACATAAACACACCCAGTGCTGAGCATTGTAGCTAGATGGAATAAATATGTAAATATATAAACACACACAGTGCAGAGCATTGTTGCTAGGTGGGATGAAACAGCATAACCGTCTACTTAGTTATCCTACATGGTATGATTATGTGCCCATACATATTCTCACCCTCCATAGCGACCGGTATTTTCCTAGTTGTATGCCGGAGGGGACCATTGTGTAAGTCTATTGCATCTTTTGCATTTAAAAACTATTAGGTTGTCACGTCTTTTTGCTATCTCTGCGAGCAGCCCTGCTTAGGTTGTACAGTCTGACAGCCGTTGGTAGGAAGGACCTATGAAACCCCTCGGTTGTGCACCTGGGAAGATGTAGTCTGCTGCTAAATGAGCTCCTCAGTGCATTCAGTATGTCCTGCATAGGGTGGAACTCGGACTCCAGCAGAGATGACAGTTTAGCCACCGTCCTTCTCTCTCCTATCTCCTCCATCGGATCAAGGCACTGCCCCAGGACAGAGCTAGCTTTCTTGATCAGTTTGTTCAGTCTCTTCCTATCGGCTGCTGTAATGCCACTGCCCCAGCAGACCACTCCAAAAGTGATGGCTGATGCCACCACCGTGTCATAGAATGTCTTCAGCAGCGCCCCTTGTACACCAAAAGACCTGAGTCTCCTCAGCAGGAACAGCCTGCGCTGTCCCTTCTTGTAGAGTGCGTCAGTATTGTGTGACCAGTCTAGTTTATTGTTCAGATGAACACCCAGGTACTTGTAGGATGTCACCATCTCGATGTTTGTTCCCTGTATATTTACTGGTGCTGTGAGGGGCTGCCCATGCCTGCGGCAGTCCACCACCAGCTCCTTAGTTTTCCTTGCGTTGATCTGGAGGCAGTTCCGATGGCACCAGTCTACGAAGTCCTGGATAAGCCCTCTGTACTCAGCTTCATCTCCATTGGAGATGAGGCCGACGATCGCAGAGTCATCAGAGAACTTCTGTAGATGGCAGTGTGTTGTGTTGTGTGAGAAGTCCGCAGTATAAAGAGTGAACAGGAAGGGAGCCAGCACCGTTCCCTGGGGGGCCCCCGTGCTACTGATGATCGTGTCGGACACACAGTCCCGGGTTCTCACAAACTGAGGCTGGTTCGTGAGGTAGTCCAGGATCCATGATGACAGGTGCTGGTCCACCCCTGCGCGCAGCAGCTTGTCCTTCAGGATCATCGGTTGGATGGTGTTGAAAGCACTGGAGAAGTCAAAGAACATGATCCTCACCATATTCCCGGGCTTCTCCAGGTGGGACAGAGAACGGTGAAGGAGGAAGATCACCGCATCCTCCACCCCAATGCCATGCTGGTAGGCGAACTGGAGTGGATCCATCGCTGGTTCCACCAGGGGGCGGAGGTGAGCAAGGAGCAGTCTCTCCAGGGTCTTCATCAGGTGGGACGTCAAGGCCACCGGTCTGTAGCTGTTCAGGTCTTTGGGGTGGGAAGTTTTTGGTACAGGTACCACACAAGATGTTTTCCACAGCTGTGGTACCCTCCCCAGTTTCAGGCTCAGGTTGAAGATGTACGTCACAATCCCACACAGCTGGTCTGCACAGGACTTGAGGAGCTTTGCGCTGATGCCGTCCGGTCCCGACGCCTTCCAACTTTTGAGCATAAGTTTCCCCGTTTTTCTTTTTTTTTTTTCTTGTAAATTTGGAACTTTTTCCCTGTAAATTTTCATTTTTTTTTCCTCCAAAAATGTTCAACTTTTTTCATAACTAAATTACTTTTTTCTCAAAAATATGCAAATCTTTTCTTGTAAATTTCAGCTTTGGTTCTCATAAATTTGTGGCTTTTTTCCTATAAATCTGCAACTTTTTCACAAAAGTTCGCAATTTTTTCTTGTAAATTTGCAGCTTTTTTCCTATAAATTTTCTCATAAATTTGCAACTTTTTTCCTGTAAATTTCCATCTTTTTCCAAATAAATGTGCTTTTATTTCTTGTAAATTTGCAACTTTCTCATTGCAAATTTAAAAAAAAAAATTCCCATAAATTTGCAACTTTTTTCTTGTAAATTAAAGAAAAAAAAATCTAATGAATTTGCAGCTTTATTTCAAAAATTTGCAACTTTTTTCTCATAAATTTACAACTTTTTTCAACGCTGATCTGGATGCTTGTTAAATGTTTATTCTGTGTAATCAAACTGTAGTTTGCGCCTTTTAAATTGACATCTTTTATCATATCGTTGAACCTTTATTATTGCAAATATGTAACTAATTCACATTTACACATTTGCACCTCTTAAGCTGGTGAAAACCCCTCATCCTCCTCGTTAAAAAATAACATCGCTGACTGGACACACCCAAGGCAGCGAGTCAGAATACGTCTTCCGGCAAAATCCACAGAACAGGACCATTAACAAAAGAGAACATATTTGAGCTTGAAAAGAGCTACTGCAAAACATTGCAGCTGATGGTAGTAAAGAATAAGAAGCGAGCTTTATAGCAGTGCACTAAACCAAATTTTGACGATTGTTATTTGTGATAAACTAATTAAAAGTCTGGAATCAAACGACTGACTGCAGCCAGTGAGATACGAGGCTTAGTTTGGACTCTGGCGTTGTGAGCAGCAGGGATTTTGGGGCGTGTGCTCCATCTGCCTCATGGTCCGTTTGCCCTTGAAGATTATTGCCTTATCAAATTGTAGTGCTCCTTCAAGCGGCAACTACGTAAACAATACACTAAAAAAAAAACCTTAAGTCCAGAGCTGCAAATGGAGGTGGAAGTGACGGGCTGGAAGGACATTTGGGAGGAGTAAACTCCTCTGCCGTGTGATCGCCCTCGCCCTGACTCACCTGGCCTCAGTAGGACATTTGTTTGTTTTAACAAGGGGAATATTTGCAAATTTAGCATACGGTACAAACATATGAATGCAAATTAGGTACAAATTTTCAAGAATAAAGGTGCAAAAATATACTAAAAGTTGCAATGTTAAAAATGTAAAAGGTTGCAAATTACAGTTTAATTACATAGAATTAAAAAAACAAAAAACCACCCAGATTAACATCTTCTTTCAGCTGCTCCCTTCAGGGGTCTCCACAGCGGATCATCTGCCTCCATCTCACTCTATCCCTTCATCTTCCTCTGGAACACCAACCCTCTCCATGTCCTCCTTCACTACACCTGCCCTACATCACTAGGGCAGTGGTGGCCTAATGGTTAGGGATGTGGACTGGTGAGCGGAGGGTTGTGGGTTCGCTCCCTGGACCGGCAGGACTGGATCCTGGTGGGACAGATAACATAGCAGTGTTCGCCCCACCCTCCTTAACCCCACTCTGGTGCCCTTGAGCAAGGCCCAAAACCCCAACTGCTGCAGTGGAGCTGCTCAGTAGCCACAGGTCAGTCTGTGGTTGTACTTTATTTATACCCTGGTTAAATTAAAAAATAATAATAATAAAAACATCCATGAACCTTCTCTGTGGTTTTCCTCTTTTCCTCCTGCCTGGCAGCTCCATCTTCAACATCCTTTGTCCAGTATCTCCACTATTCCTCCTCTGCACATGTCCAAACTATCTCAGCCTTGCCTCTTTTACACCGTCTCTAAACCGCTCAATGTGAATTGTCCCTCTGATTTACTCATTTCTAATCTTGTCCCTCCTAGTCACTTCCATTGAAAAATCTTAGCATCTTCAACTCTGCCACCTCCAGCTCCATCTCCTGTCTTTTTGTCAGCGTCACAGTCTCCAAACCATACATCATAACAGGTCTCACTACAGTCTTGTAAATCTTCCCTTTCACTCTTGCAGTTAGCCTTCTGTCACAAATCACCCTGACACTCGTCTTCACCCACTCCACCCTGCCTGCACTCTCTTCTTCTCCTCTCTTGTGCATTTACCATTTTGTTGGATGGTTGACCCCAGGTATTTAAACTTGTCTACCTTCACTACCTCCACTCCTCGCATCTTCACCATTACACCTGTCTCCTTCTCATTCACACTCATGTATTCTGTCATGCATCTGCTGACTTTCATTCCTCTACTCTCCACAACATACCTCCACCTTTCCAGCTTCTCTTCCACCTGCTCCCTACTCTCACTACAGATCACAATGTCATATGCAAAAGTCATGGTCCACGGAGACTCCTCCCTGACCTTGTCTGTCAGTCTGTCCATCACCATGGCAAAGAAGAAGGGGCTCAGATCTGATCTCTGATGTAATTCCACCCACACCTTGAATCCATCTGTCACTCCTACAGCAAACCTCACCACCATCTCACTGTCCTGATGCATGTCCTGCATCACCCTCACATACTTCTCTGCCACTGACTTTCTCATACAGTGCCACAATTCGTCTCTTGGCACCCTATAATATGCATTCTCTAGATACACAAAAACACACTACAACTCCTTCTGACCTTCTCCATCAGCACTCTTAGAACAAACATTGCATCTGTAGTACTCCTTCTTGGCATGAAACTGTACTGCTGCTCATTGATTGTCACCTCTCCTCTTAACCTGGCTTCAACAACTCTTTCCCATATCTTCATATTTTTTTAAATTTATTTAACCTTTATTTATACGGGGCAGCTCCACTGAGAGGCAACCTCTCTTTTTCAAGGACGCCCTGTTTACATTCACACAGTTAAACATTCACACCAGGAAGCGTCCCAGTACAACCACAGACTGACCTGCGGCCACTAAGCAGCTCCACTGGAGCAGTTGGGGTTAAGGACCTTGCTCAAGGGCACCACAGCGGGGTTAAGGAGGGTGGGGCAAACACTGCTATGTTATCTGTCCCACCCAGATCTAATCTTGCCAGTCCAAGATCGAACCGGTGACCCTCCACTCACCAGTCCACATCCCTAACCATTAGGCCACCAATGCCCTCCTTCATAGTGTGGCTGATCAACTTTATGCATCTGTAGTTACTACAGCTCTGAGCATCACGTTTGTTCTTGAAAACTGGTACCAAAACACTTCTTCTCCACTCCTTGGGCATCCTCTCACTCTCCAAGATTGTGTTAAACAATCTGGTTAAAAAGTCCACAGCCATCTCTCCTAAACATCTCCATACCTTCACAGGTACAGTATGTCACCTGGACCAACCGCCTTTCCATTCTTCATCCTCTTCAAAGTTGCCCTCACTTCAGCCGTGCTAACCCTCGGGACTTCCTTGTTCACCATCTTTCCTTCTTCCACCCCGCTCTCTCTCTCATTTTCTTCATTCATCAGCTCTTCAAAGTACTCCTTCCACCTTCTCAACACACTCTCGTCATTTGTTAGTACATTACCATTTCTGTCCTTATTCAGCCTAACCTGCTGCACATCTTTTCCATCTCAAGCTCTGTCTAGCCAATCAATACAAGTCCTTTTCTCCTTCCTTAGTGTCCAGCCTCTGATACAACTCACTATATGCTCACTATATTGCTCCTTTGCCACCTCTCTCTTTGCCGTGCGCCTCGATTCCAAATACTTCTGCCTACTTTCTTCATCCTCTGACTATCCCACTTTTTCTTTGCCAACCACTTCCTTTGAATACTTTGCTGTATCTCCTCATTCCACCAACAAGTCTCCTTGTCTTCCTTCCTCTCTCCAGAGGATACACCACATACCTTTCTACCATCAATACTTTTGCTGTACTTTCCCAGTAATCTGGTAATTCTTCCTTACCACCCAGAGCCTGTATCAACTCCTTACTGAACTCTGTGCGACCTTCTTCCTTCTGTAACTTTCCCCACTTAAAGGTGGATTCACACTACAACATTTGGACCAACTTTTACTGACATTTTGGCAAACGTCTGGCTCTGCTGGTGAAAGTTAAAGAGAGTTGCTGTTCGCTGGCAAAAGTTGTGTTCTTTGAAAATTTTCAGCATACTGAAAATTTACCGATGTTTGGAAATACAGGTACATCTCAAAAAATTAGAACATCATGAAAAAGTTCAATATTTGTTGTCACTCATTTCAGAAAGTGAAACCTATATATTATATAGATTCATTACACAGAGAGTGATATATTTCAAGTGTTTATTTATTTTAATGTTGATGATTATGGCTTACAGCCCATGAAAACCTCAAATTCAGTTTCTCAAAAAATAGAATCTTATATAAAATTAATTTTCAAAAATAGTTTTTAAATAGAAATGTTGACTGACTGAAAATTATGTCCATGTACACACTCAATACTTGGTCGGCGCTCCTTTTGGATTAATTACTGTATCAATGTGGTGTGACATGGAGGTGATCAGCCTGTGGCACTGCTGAGGTGTTATGAAGGTCCAGGAATGCTTTGACAGTGACCTTCAGCTCGTCTGCATTGTTGAGTCTGGTGTCTCTCATCTTCCTCTTGACAATCCTCCATAGATTCTCTATGGGGTGCCAAGTCCTGCTGGAAAATGAAATCAGTTTCTCCATAAAGCTTGTCAGCAGAGGGAAGAATGAAGTGCTCTAAAATTTCCTGGTAGACAACTGTGCTGATTTTGGTCTTGATAAAACACAGTGGACAAACACCAGCAGGTGACATGGTTCCTCAAATCATCACTGATTGTGGAAACTTCACACTAAACTTCAAGCAACTTAGATTCTGTGCCTCTCCACTCTTTCTCCAGACTCTGGGACTTTGATTTCCAACTGAAAGCAAAATTTACTTTTACAGTATCTGGACAGAGGTCAGTTACTGGAGGTTGGTTACTGTAGGTCAGGTTGGTGTTTGTCCACTGTGTTTTATCAAGACCAAAGTCAGCGCAGTCGTCTACCAGGAAAATTTTAGAGCACTTCATGCTTCCCTCTGCTGACAAGCTTTATGAAGAAGCTGATTTCATTTCCAGCAGGACTCGCCCCCCCCCCCCCCCCACACACACACACACACTGCCAAAAGTATCAAAACCTGGTTTAATGACTATGGCATCACTGTGTTTGACTGGCCAGCAAACTCTCCTGACCTAAACCCCATAGAGAATCTATGGAGGATTGTCAAGAGGAAGAAGAGAGACACCAGACCTAACAATGCAGACGAGCTGAAGGTCATTATCAAAGCAACCTGGACCTCCATAACATCTCAGCAGTGCCACAGGCTGATCACCTCCATGCCACGCCACATTGATACAATAATTAATCCAAAAGGAGCCCTGACCAAGTATTGAGTGTGCACATGGACATACTTTTTAGTCCGCCAACATTTCTATTAAAAAACTATTTATTACACTTAATTTTATGTAAAATTCTAATTTTTTGAGAAAGTGAATTTGGGGTTTTCATGGGCTGTAAGCCATAATCATCAACATTAAAATAAATAAACACTTGAAATATATTACTCTCTGTGTAATGAATCTATATAACATATGGGTTTCACTTTTTGAACCGAATGACCAAAAATATTGAACTTTTTCATGATATTCTAATTTTTTTTAGCTGTACCTGTATATCCCCCACACATTAAAAAAAAAACATGTCATACACACCATGTTATCACCAAACAAATACTCCACACTGTCGTCTTACAAATGTTTTCTTTTTTTTAACTCCCCCTTCTCTGTTTCTTTTTCATTCCTGCATGTCTGAACTGAGTTTTGATCTAAAAATATCTGTCTTCCCCAGCATTTCAGTCAATATTTGCCAAAGGAGCTTAACTTTGGCTGACTTAGGTGAACTCTGCATAACTTAGCCCAGCACTCAGGAACTCAGGTACAAACTGAGCACAACTTTCACCAACATTTATTTCCAAACATCAGCAAATTTTCAGCATGTTGAAAATTCTCAACGAATACAACTTTCGCCAGCGTTTGCCAACAAACACCAACTTTTATCAACTTTTGCCAGCAGAGCCAGACATTTGCCAAAACATCAGTAAAGGATGGTCCAAACGTTGTAGTGTGAATCCACCCAAAAAAGCAGGTCCAGAATGGCAGGAAGCCTCCACAAATGCTGATCTTTACATGAGTCTAAGTCTGAAGCTGATGTCAGCTGAACTGCGCTGAGTATCCGTTTGCTTAAGTTAACCTAAGTTGGCAACTGCTACACATACGCTAGCCTAAGTTGGCAAAAGTTTGACAACACTGAATGCAACACTGGCAAATGCTAGCAAAAGTTTGTAAAAGTTCGTAAAAGTTGATCTGTGCTCACCAATGTAATTTCACCAACGTTTGGACTGATTTCTCTGATTTTTCAAAATGTCAGTAAAAGTCAGTTCAAACGTTATAGTGTGAACCCAGCTTAATCTTTGGCTCTGTCTTCACCGTTTTCCTCTTCTTGCTTTACAAAGTCATCCTACAGACTACCATCTGATGCTGTCTAGCTATGTTCTGCCCTGCCACCACCTTGCAGTCTCCTATCTCTTTCAGATTTTTCCTTCTGCATAAGATGTAGTCCACCCGCATGCACCTTCCTCCACTCTTGTAAGTAATCCTATGTTCCTCTCTCTTCTTGATGTATGTGTTCACTACAACCATTTCCATCTTTTTAGCAAAATCCACAACCATCTGTCCTTCCACATTTCTCTCCTTAAGACCATACCTACCCAGGACCTCCTCATCACCTCTATTTCAGTCACCTACATGTCCATTAAAGTCCGCTCCAATTACCACTCCCCCCCCCCCCCCCGGGAACACTCTCTACCACTTCATCCAACTTACTCAAGAATTCCTCTTTCTCTTCTACCTGACATCCAACTTGTAGGGGCATACGCATTGACAACATTCAGCATCACACCTTTAACTTCTAGCTTCAAGCTCATGATTCTGTCTGACTCCCTCTTTACCTCCTGAACACTCTTTATATACTCTTCCTTCAAGATTACTCCTACTCCATTTCTCTTCCTATCTACACCACGGTAGAACAGTTTAAATCCACCTGCAATGCTACTAGCCTTGATTCACTTCCATCTGTTTTCTTGGACACAGAATTTATCTACCTTTCTTCTCTCCATCATATCAGCCAACACTTTGCCTTTACCAGTCATAGTCCCTACATTTAACATCCCTACTCTCACCTCCACACCTCTACCTTTCCTTTTCTCTCTCTCCCTCCTAACACACCTTCCCCCTCTCCTCCTCCTCAATCTTTGACCAACAGTAGCCCAATTTACACCGGCACCCTGCCAGTTAACAGCACCGGTGGCATTCGTTAACCCAGGCTTCAACCGATCCAGTATGAAAGTCTCCTTCGTCATGATCCGCATGTTTGATTTGGCAAAGGTTTTATGTTGGATGCCCTTCCTGGCGCAACCCTCCCCATTTACCCAGGCTTGGGACTGGCACTAGGAGTACACTGGCCTGTGCACTCCCTGTGGCTGGGTTATCCAGATGAACATATTAATTTATAAGAAAAAATGTGAAACTTTACAAGAAGAGTTTCTGAGGGGAAAAATGCTAATTTAGTAAAAAGTTACAAATCTATAAAAAAAAATGTTGCAAAAATTAGCAAATTCTTTCAAAAAAAAAAAAAACACTACAAGAAAAAAAATGCAAATTTTCAAGAGAAAAAAAAATCGCAAATTTTTGAGAAAAAAGTTGTAAATTTATGACAAAAAAGTTGCAGATTTACAAGAAAAAAATTGCAAATTTACAAGAAAAAAAAACTAAAATTTTTGAGGGACAAAGTTACTGATTTATCAGGAAAAAAGTTGCAAATTTGCAAAAAAAAATAGACACACGTGGGAAAAAAAAGTTACACATTTCGAGAAGAGAGTAAAAAAATTGAGAAAAACGTTGCAAATCTGAGAAAAAAGCTTTAAATTTGTGAGGAAAAAGTTGCAAATTTGAAAAAGCTATATTTATGCGGAAAAGGCTGCAAATTTTCAGAAGAAAGCAGCAAATTTACAAGGATAAAAGTCTTATTTATGAGAAAAAAAGTTGCAGATTTATCTGAAAAATTTTGCAAATTTATGAGAAAAAGTTGCAGATTTATGAGAAAAATGTCACTAATTTACGAGAAAAAGTTGCAAATTTGAAAAAAGTCCCATTTATGGGGAAAAGTTGCAAATTTGCAAAAAAAAAAAAAAATTAAAACAAAGTTGCAAATCTACGAGAAAAAAAAGTTGCACATTTATGAGAAAAAAGTCTGATTTATGAGAATAAAGTTAAAAATTTACAACAAAGAGTTGCGAATTTAAGAAAAAAAAACATTTGGAGTTTTCTGTATTATTTTGTAATTTTGTTTAGAATTGTTGGTTCAAAGTCATTTTCTCCAGTTCTGTAACGTGACATAAAAAGGTCAATGGTGGTATTGGGGATGGGGGGGGGGGGGGGTGATGGCAGCTTATTAACATCCCCCGCGCCCCCTTCAAATCACCTTCTCCCCGTCCTCCTTCGCCCAACTTCTGGCCGTCACCACCCCCACCCAATCACCCGCTTCTTCTTCAATTTCTCCGCCACTCTCCCTCCCCCACTTTCCATTAACCCCATCTCTCTCCTCTCTTCCTCTCCACCGCTGCCATATTTCTGCAGTCCTATCAATCAAGACATCCCATTACTACAGCTGCTGTCCCCTCCAAATCACCCCCCCCCCCCAAAAAAAAAAAACAACCACACACACAAACAAAGAGCTCCTGCTTCTGTCGCTTCACACATGTTAACAAAAAAAAAAAAAATGTTGCTGCTACGGCGTTCTCTGGGACGTGAATCATCAGAGCACGCCGGCTCTGAATGAGGGCCCGTCTTGAAAAGATAGATTGATGGATGAATGGCTGTTAGGGATGGGGGGGGGGGGGGGGATGGTTTGATGGGTGGAAGAGCGCGCGGGTGGGTGGGCAGATGAATAGAGGGGGGATCAGTGGGACGGTGAATAACTGGATGAATGTGTGACTCATGACATCCTGATCCCTTACACAAATCGGCAAATGGGCTCGGAGATGAGCATTCATCCCTCTACCCACCCGCGACACATTTTGCGTTTACTTCCTGCCGTACTCCATTAAAGTACTACTTCATGGCGGTTTTCAGTACTTATTTTAGCCTTGGCGGAGAACTTCACACGTCGCAGTGAAGTTTGTTTCTGACACACAAGTGAACATCTGGCCGCCTGCATCCAAGGCATTCGGCAATTTAGGGAATCTCACCAGTGTATTATGGACTAATCGATACATATTTGACCCAGAAACACAGCCAATTTATTTTAATGCTGAAACAATTAGGCTCATCAATATTATTGATAACTGGCAAATCATTGAGGTGTCCATATGAACGAGCGGTTCCCTCGTTTCAGCCGCTCTAATAATGGAGTCTGCTTCTCATCTCTGTAAATGGGAGATCTTTTGAGTGCCTAGACCAGGGGTTGGCAACCTGCACGACACAAAGAGCTGCTGTGAGTGATTTTTGTCCCCAAAAATCTGCATGGAGCCACAAAAATATCTGAGCCTAAAAACTGAGGTAAAACCACAGAATTACAACTACAATCCAACCTCACACCATCAGGATTAAAAGGTTGTTTTTCTTATACAGTAAATCTGCAGCCTTTTTAATTGTATATTTGCTACATTTTTCCTCACAAAATTGCTGCTTTTTCTCGTAATTTTGTTTTATTTGCAAAAAAATGTGTCTTTTTCTTGCAAAATGGTGTGGCTGTTTTCTCATTAATCTATATTTTTTAGAGTTTGTTTTATTTCTGGCATAAATGTGTTCTGCCTTTTCTCAAAATTTTGCATATTTTACATTGCAAATTTAAAACCTTAATCGAGTAAAACTGAAGACTTTTTCCATGTAAATTTTTGACATGTTTCCCAATAAAATTATAAGCTTTTTTCATAAATGTTGATATTTTTGGCATGATATTCTGCTTTTCTCAGATGATTGTCTTATCTGATTGTTATCCTTTTCGGATAAAAAAAAAAACGCTGTTTTTTTTTATTTATATAAATTTGCAACTGTTATCTAATAAATGGTAAATTTTTGGGGGGGTAAATTTGTTACTTTTTCTGGCCAGTTTTTTCCTCTCAAAAAATATCAATATTTTCCTTAAATTTTGAGAATTTAAAAAAAAAAAATCATCTATTCTCCTAAATTTATTATATTTTCTGTGCAAATTTTTATTAGCTTTCATGGGTAAAACTGCAGCATTTCTTGCATGAATTTCTTGCATTTTTTCCTCATAAAACTAGCTGTCTTCTGGGACTGACCTTCATAAGGCTTGAATCTTAATGTCTAAGGAAGAAACATGATATAATGTGTCTAGAACTACACTTACAGAGACACAGTGCAATATTAATTGATAAAATAAGGAAATCTTTTATACACCCAACCTCTTGTCATTTTGTTGAGATTTCTGTTTCAACAGTGACACCATGTTTGAGGCTAAAGTTAGCTTTTAGCTCTGGTTGTCGGGTTATGTTACATACTGACAAATATTGTCTGAATATTCAACTTTAAAAGTCCAAATAAAGCGTTATTGGAGACAGGGGTGTGTGCTTTGAGTGGCTGATGCCATATAGTAATAAGCACAGAAACAACCCTGAATGAGTGAATGACTAGCTGTGCTACCCACAGCTAACCATTGCTAATTGATGATAAATAAGCTGAAATAATATATGAATGAAATATACAGTGAGTGGTTGGTAGATAATCAGGCTGGGAAGATGGGTGTCTAACAGAAACTGGTAGACTATATAGAAAATACAAAAATTGTCGACTCCTCTCTCAGTTTGTACGCAATTAACGTTCATGTTAGCAGCCAAATCTAGCTGGCTATCATAGCTAAAATATAATAACATAAGACACAACGGCATGACAGACTGCAGATTAATGAATGAGCAGGTCTAGTATGTTGACTATAATTTACGTAAAAGAGCCATAAATCCACTGGACACATTGGAGGAAATTCTTATATGGTTGGCCTAAAAAAAAAAAAAAAAAGGTACCGCAAAATCCCTGAAAATTGCACTCCGACATTTTCACTGGATATGCATGACTCTGCTTTAAAGGTGTTCTAGTAACTGTTAATTGCTCTCAGTAAGTTACTGTCAATTCTATCAACGGCTTCTAATACATATGCACTGTTTGGAAAGAAATCATACCTCTGTGACCCGGAAGCCCTACCCTTGTAAACATCAGCAACATATTTCACATCTCTTAAAAAAAAAAAAAATAGACAAGCTAGAATTGGATTTATTGCCTCAATTAGCAAACCACAATACTTTTAGGGCGATGTACTCTTCATTTCATCTGAAAATGCCAAGAAAAAGTGAGCAAAGTGTGCCGAAGACAAATCGCTAGCATGCTAGTCCAACGTCCATGCTAGTCCAATGGCGGCCACAAACCCTGCTCAGCAGGTGACCGGTATGAATTATGCACACCGACTTCTGCGCCGGATGATATTTAATTTGTGTGTGTGTGATGCCAATAGGTCTATATCAGGGGTGTCCAATCATGTGCCACGGAGGGCCAAGACCCTGCAGGCTTTACCTCCAACCAGTGTCTTCAACAGCAGATTTCACTGATTTTTTTTTCCCCACTGATTGCTGATAAGTGAAGACACCTGCTGAAGAGACTGGGTAGACGAGAAAACCTGCAGTGTCTTGGCCCTCCATGGCACATGATTGGACACCCCTGGTCTATTCTTTTCTATATTACTGTATGTTCATTGGAATGCTTAGCAACAGTTAACTGGGGCTACCTATCTCGGTGGAGCAAAATAGCTGCTTAAACAAAACAAAAATCACAATATTTTGTCCATCGTTGCTGCCATTTAATAAACTGTGCTTGTGGAATCACTTTACACTTTATAGTACACATTACAGTACACTCTTTTGAGGTGAAAAGTACCATAAATACATGAGTTGTAACAAAGAGACATGCTGCATCCAAGCCCCACTCAGATAAGACAGTAACTGAGTGATTGGTTCAGAATTTGGAAGAATTAACTGCAAACAGGCTCCCCCTTGTGGTGGCAGATCAGAATATATGTGGGGAAAATAGGATTGTACTTCAGCAGGTCAGGGAAACTTTTTCCAATGTTTCCAAACTCACTCATGAAGATAACCCCCCCTACAAAAAAAACAAAACAAAAAGAAAATCTGGATATCCTCCACCACTCTCGTGGGGAAATCATTGTGTATTATGAGATTTCAATTTATACTGGCCTGATTTACAAACAAAAAGTCTGAATGACAATTGCCTTTACTGTTTTTTTGTTTGTTTTAAATAGTCTCTGCCAACAAATCTCACCCTCTGAGTTTTGGACTGTTTGTCTATCACTGGTAAGATTCAAGCTGCTGATCAATAATACATAAATACTAGTAGGTGAGTAATGTTTTCTTTCTTTGATGTCTTTCTTCCGCCCGCTGGTGGAATGTGTCTGCATTTTGCAAGAGCTGCCGACTCGTCCAGACGTGCAACGTGGAGCCTGTGCTCTCTCGATTTGTGCTGAATTACGCCACGTACATGTGAGCGTGTTGAAACCAAGCCAGGGACAATGTCACCTATAGAGAATCCAACCAGACACAGACACACAGGCGCGTACATACACAGCGGGGCAGGTGTAAAGTCGGCCGGGTGGTGTTTGACTGTTATATTTAACATGTCAGCTTCTCTCAGCTCTTATTTCCTCAGGCCGGCTGTATTTGTCCACCACCGACATTTTGAAAGCCGCCAGCCAGGTGGAAAGTCAGAACTGTTTGCCTGAGTCAAACGCGGTTTGGTGACAAACTGCAGATGAGGAGGCCTCAAGATCTTGTGCTAAAAGGTACAAAAAAAAAAACCCCTCATAACCAATACAGAAAATCCCCAGCCAGCATGTCCACATGCGCCCCATGAGAGATTAAACATGGGCTGTCTTAAGGGATGTGTCCACCAAACACGTTTTTTTTGCTGTGCACGACTGCTTTCTATTCGTTCTCTATGTAGTCCAGCATTTACAACACTGAGAGCCCTCGGTGCTGAAACACACTCGGCGGTGACCACTTTTTGCTGTCGCGGCGCTCAGGGCTGAAAAAGTTCAACTACAGGAGGCAGCTCGATGGTGCAGTGGTTAGCACTGTGGCAGCACAATAAGATGGTCACGGAATGGACACCCCCCCCCCCCCCCCCGACCGTCGTGGGTTTGATCCGACCCCCTGACCATCAGTGACCCTTCTGTGTGGAGTCTGCATGTTCTCCCCGTGTCTGTGTGGGTTCACTATGGGTACTCCGGTTTCCTCCCACAGGCCAAAAACATGCAGGTTAGGTTAACTGGAGACTCTAAAGTGGCCCTAGGTGTGAATGTGTGTGTGAATGGTGAAGGGATTGGCGGCGTACCGAAGCTGCCTCATCCATCCAGGTGGATGCTCTGAATTTCCCTCTGGGATTAATAAAGTGTACAAAACACAAAAAGAAAAAATACAAATACAGCTGCGCTCGTCAACGTCATACCTTTCTAAGCAGCCAATCAGAATTAAGGAAGGGCGAGACACAGGACACCAGTACAGGAAGAAAATGGCACGATAGCGCAGGAGAGCCTGATCCTCGCTGCATCAAACAACCCGGTACTCTTTGATCTGACACTAAACGGATATCAGGATCAAAATATGAACGCAAACGCTTGGAGGAATGTGTCCGCATCTGTCGACGTGCCAGGTGAGCGTTTGTGCCTTTGTCATGGTCGTATTTCTTACAAGTTTGTTGGAGTAGATAATATGGACACTATGTGAATTTGTAGTTGATAACCGCAAAAAAATGGAAATACCTCCAGTGTGAAATGTGATCATTTACCGACAGTGATTTGAGTTTAGGAACCGTGAACAGGCACCATCAAGGCAGAACCCTGGTACAAGTTCGGTGTACGGTACTCCTGTACAAGTCCGGTTGATGTCTACAGGCTCCTGTTTTCTTTTCTGTGTCATCATATTTTGCATCCAGAGCTGCTGCCAATGCCAGCATATTCCCGTCCATCGTTATTTAGAGACCACTGTTAAAAAAATACGTAAAGTCTGACCATGGGAAAAGTGGAAACGCTGAGCAGTGAGTGACAAACGGTCGCTAGGATACAGGGTGCGCTTTTTTTTCTTCCAGAGTGCGGCGCACAAGTGCTAAAAAAAAAAGAGGTTCAGGGCGGTCAAGTGACAAAAAACATGTTTGGTGGACTTATGGGTCCTATATGAGTTCCATGTTGGCCCCATCTGTGTTTGTCCACATAGACTTTACTAGTTTACCTATTTTTGACTTTTCTCATAAATTTGCTATTTTCTTGTAAATTTGTGACTTTTCCCCCCAGTTTGATAAATTGTTCTTCAAAATTTGAAACTTTCTCATAAATTTGCAACCTTTTTTTTTACTGTAAACTTGCAAATTGTTGTCACAAATGTGACTTTTCTAGTAAATTTGCCATTTCTTGTAAGTTTGTAACTTTTTTCAAGAAATTTTACAATTTTTCTTGTAAATTTGTGACATTTTTCTAGTAAATTTGACTTTTTTCTAGTAAATTTGTGACTTTTTTGAAGTAAATTCACAACTTTTTAGAGTTAATTTCCAACTTTTTTCTCCTAAATTTTTAACAATTTTCTCCTAAATTTCTGACTTTTTTTTTCTTGTAAATTTGTAAATTTTTCCCAGTAAATTTGCAACTTTTTTCTTGTAAATTTGTGACATTTTTTTCTCATAAATTTGGGACTTTTTTCTCATAAATTTGGGACTTTTTCTCAAATGTGGGACTTTTTTCTAGTAACTGTGTGACTTCTCATAAATTTGCTAGGATTTTTTGTAAATCTGTCACTTTTTTTCTTAAAAATTTTCCCATTTTTCTCATAAATTTCTGACTTCTCTGCATAATTTTGCCTATGGCACAAGTGGTACTGAAAGCTGCTCACGTATATTAAACCCACGCAGGGCCGACATGGGTTTAAAGCAGGGAAACGGATTACCTGCTTACCTGTACCACAGATAAAGTCCACATTAAAAAAGAAAAGATGTGCATATCTGCCCTTGTAATTGGTGAAGACCATCAATAAGCCTCCTCCTAAACGTCGTCTGTGCAAGGATTTGCTGGAAAAGTTTATTTTCTTTATTTAGACATGCTAGCAGTGAACACTAAACAAAGTGAGCTTCTCGTGATTGTCGTGTTATTATATCATTAGCTTTTCATTACTAATGCATCGATGTGTAATCACCATTCTACCATGGAGCTCATTTATAAATGTTTTATTATACAGGGCTGCCACTAATGAGCATTCTCATTATAGATTATTCCCCAGGTTGTTTGCTTAATGAATCAATTGTTTAGTTTAAGGCTGAAAAAAAAACTTTGTATGCCTTCATTACTGCTGTTTATGCTTTTCTTTTTACCATTTCAGCTTTGTTGGACACTTTCATTTGTATTTACCGGCTTTCCTCTGAGTGCACACTGCAGTTTTGTTTAATTAATACCGATGACTGCGAACAATCTCAAAGCCAATAACGCTCATTTGTCAAACACGGTTTTTCCTCATCTTTGCATGCGTCTTAAGAGTTAACGCTGCACGGTATTCTTAAAAGTCAAACCACACACCGCCATTCAAATTTTTGTGATGCTTTAGGCTTTTATGACACTGGTCTCCATGGTTACCATGCCGGCATGCTCCGACGCTGTGCCTCTGCTCTGCTCCCTCGGCCGTTTGGTGGTGAAGCCGAATTCCTTCACAGATGATCGAGCAGCACGTCTCCACATGTGGCTCCGTTTCCAGCACTTCAGTTAGAGCGGACGCCCGTCATGAAATGGCGATCTGAAGGGTGGAAATTTTTGCTTTCATTGCGTGTCGTGATTGTTTACGTTGGGGTTTCTTGAGTGCTGAAGGATTACTATCATTACAGTAATACATTCTAGGGTGGAAAAGTTTCTGTCTCAAAAGAAAGGCATGGCTGTGCTTCAGTAATGTTAAAAATATTGTCTGGAGTGTGAAAACTCAGTCATGTTTGGGTTTTATTTTACCCTTTGACTCAGACTGCATGGTGCTGCTGCTATTCCAGGTTATACATTTTAATGATGGACTCACAGTGAGCATCAAAAATTTCACTACATGCTGTTCCCGAATACCAATTAGATCCTCTCACAAAATTAAGGGTTCTGGCATGACAGTGGAATTCCTCCACGGTTGACCGGACGACTACTCAGAGCGACATTTGGCTTCATGTCCGGCAGGCTAACCAGCCAAAACAAGGGGGCTAATAAAACTGTCCAATGATAAGCAGTTAATGCCCCAGAACTAATTACTGCCCTGCCACCCCCTGTTTCCTCTCTTCCCAAATCAGCAGCGTGACATGCGGGTGCACACACGAGAGATGTGATGTTCCACTTCTTCTTTCACAGTCGGCTGAATGACTTCACAGCTTTGAGTTAATGGAGGTGAAAAGGAGTGGAACCTGGAACTCTGGGAGGAGCTATGGGTTTCTACAACATGTATTAGGGGTGGCGGGGGGAGAATGATTCGGCATAACATTGCAATACTTGGAACTCAGGATGGTGCATCGATCCCTAAATATTTGCACCAATTCTTTATTTAAAAAAATAAATAAACACACACATACGTGGTACCACTTTGATCACGATTAATCGCACTGGCGAGTTAATAGTGTAACTGTGATTAATCACTTTTTTTGCCATAGGCAGCACATCGGTGAGAAAGAGCTGTGTCGACTTAATCACAAAATGTGATTAATAGCACTATGCAGTTAAAGTGCAATTAAACAAACACACTAACACTTTTTAGTGTGATGCCATTCAGAAGAAGTGAGCTGCCCTGTCATCAAAATGCAATTAATCACAATTAAAAATGACACCACTAAAATACATACATACATACAGTACATACATACATACATACATACATACAGTGGGGGAAATAATTATTTCATCCCCTGCTGAATTTGTAAGTTTACCACCTTACAATAAAATGAAGAGTCCATAATTTTTTATGGTAGATTTATTTTAGACGGAGACAGAATACCAACAAAAAAATCCAGAAAAAAAAACATCAGATAAGGGTTATAAATTAATTAGCATTTGATAGAGGGAACTAAGTATTTGATCCACTACCAACAAGCAAGAATTCTGACCCTCACAGACTGGTTATGTATCCATGAGACACATAAATTGGTCCTGTCCCTTTAGGAAAGTACTCCTAATCTCAATTCTTTATGTGTATAAAAGACTCCTGTCACAGAATCTGTCTCTTCAATTCAAACTTCTCCACCACCATGGGCAAGACCGACCAGCACAAGGCTGGAAGGGGCTACAAGGCCATCAGCAAGAAGCTTAGTGAGAAAGAGACCACTGGTGGTGTGATAATTCGAAAGTGGAAGAAATATAAGATAAGTCTATCACCCTCGCTCTGGAGCTCCATGCAAGATTTTTACTTCGTGGGGTAAGGATGATTCTGAGAAAGGTGAGGGATCAGCCCAGCATTACACGGGAGGAGCTTGTTAATGATCTCCAGGGAGCAGGGACCACAATCACCAAGAAAACCATTGGCAACACACTTCACCATAATAGATTGAGATTCTGCCGTGCTCGCAAGGTCCTCCTGCTCAAGAAGGCACATCTAAAGTTTGCCAATGAACACCTGAATGATTCAGAGAAGGCTTGGGAGAATGTGGTGTGGTCAGATGAGACCAAAATTGAGGTCCTTAGCATCATCTCGACTCGCCATGTTTGGACGCAGAGAAACACTGAATACAACCCCAAGAACACCATCCCCACTGTCAAACATGGTGGTGGAAACATTCTGCTTTGGGGCTGTTTCTCTGCTAAGGGTACAGGAAGACTTCACCACACTGAAGGGCTGACGAATGGGGCCACGTACTGTAAAATCTTAGATAAGAACCTCCTGACCTCAGCCAGAACACTGATGATGGGTCATTGATGGGTCTTCTAGTATGACAGGGTGTCAGAAGGCAACCTTCGGCAGGCAGGTAAAATGACTTCTTCAGGAGGGTAGGACTTTAAGCGCAAAAAACAATTTATTAAACAAGTTAAATAACTCAATTCAGCAGGGGCTGCTGAGAACCATAGGAGCAGATTTGGTTACAGACACTCACAAAACTGGAGGGAAAGTTCTGTAATGATGCCACGGGGAGAAATGAAAATGGAGGGAATATAGAGGGACACAGAAATTAACTAACACAGGACAGCTGGGTAACTAATTAGAGTCAAGTGAAAACACGGCTGGAGGAATGGGAGGATGACGGGAGAGACTAGAAAACAATAACTGAACTAAGAAACTGAGGATAACCCAACAAACTAATAACAGAGTTGTGCAAACATTTCAAAAATAACAGAAGGCGTGGACAATGTCCAGCTCATAGCATAATGACCCAAAACATATGGCCAAGACAACAAATGAGTTGCCCAAGAAGAAGCACATTAAGGTCCTTGAGTGGCCAAGCCAGTCTCAGGACCTTAACTCTTTGAGTGTGTTTGTCGCCAAATTGCGACATAACCCCTAGCGGTCAAGAGTGGTAAACATTTTTTGTCAATAAAATAGTTCAGACTTCCAAGGCTATAACTTGAAAGTGGTAAGAGATAATGGCTTACTGTCAATTGGAAAGATGTAAAATATGATCCAAAGTTTCAGATAGGAATAAATTTACACATCTAATTTGCATAATGTCGCGGCACCGCTTTAAATTCCATAACTCAGTCAAAACTGGACTTTGGACGCATTTAGACAATGAATGGTTCAGTCTTTTCACACCATATTTTTGTACAGAGGTACCTCATCATCTTATCTTCAAAGTATACAAATAAGAAATCGGCACAAAATTAAAAAAAAAAAAAAAAAAAAAAAAAAAAAACCCAGAAAATTCTCACGTTTGACAAAGGGGGGCTGGCTGGCTGGCATGGCCACTGCGTTTTCACCAGTCATGGTTGTTATTTTGCGTTCTGTCGGTCATGTTAAAGTCTCTACTACATCTACAAAGTCTTATGATTATCCCACATAAATTTCGCTTGTCTCCCACAGCTATTTTCCGTGTACAAAGCCGATAAAAGTGACGGTGACCGATCGTGGACATATTAGCTTTCTGGGCTAAAATGCTAAAAACAGGAAAAGGAAATGAGTTCTTCTTCTTTGGTGTATTACATGTCATCCACTGAGTCCTCCAACGGATGTCTGCCACCTTTTGAAACTGGCAAATCAGTACAAATCCCCAATGCAGGCGATCATGTGAGAATGAGACGACAGGCGCAGTGCCGCGCTCTGCCACTAGGGGCACGCAAATTCGCACACTCAAAGGGTTAATCCCATAGAAAATCTGTGGAGGGAGCTGAAACTTTGAACTGCCAAGTGACAGCCTGGAAACCTTGAGGATTTGGAGAGTATCTGTAAAGAGGAGAGGACCAAAATCCCTCCTGAGATGCGCACAAACCTGGTGACCAACTCCAAGAAACGTCTGACCTCTGTGATGCGAAGGGTTTCTCCACCAAGTACTAAGTCACGCTTTGCTTGAGGATCAAATACTTATTTCCCTCAATCAAATTCAAAATAATTTATAGCCTTTATTTGGTTTTTTCCTGGATTTTTCTGTCGATATTCTGTCTTTCTATGTTAAAATAAACCTACAAAAAAAAATATGGACTGTTCATTTCTTTGTAAGGGGGCAAACTTAAGTGTGGGACATAATGACCATTACGCCAACGTCTAGCCAGTGTCTTGCTAATGTGCAAACAACCTCTATAAGATGTACTCCCAGTGCAAACTTGCTGACATCAATGTATGTGCGCCATTAGGGTTTGGTCAATTTTGGCTATTTCCTCTTTTAAGCCAACTTATGTCACCTTTAAGCTAGTTCAGATTTTTGGCTATTATTCAGCTTTAAGCTACTTTGCTTTTTAAACAACAACTTTCAGGGTTTTTTTTTTTTTTTTTTTAGCATTTCAAGAAACCATAAAGCGTTCTTCCTAAAAATGAAAATTTTCTTGTTCAATGAAGATATAAAAAGTTGAAACAATTCCAACATTTACACTGTACTAAACAGGAAGGTTCACTCCTGTTGCTGGGTGCCCTAATGAGTCACTGTAGTTCAGCTCAAGCACTGCTCACATTTGTCAGCAAGTATTCGCACAGCTGAGCTCGTTGTCGGGGGGGGGGGGGGGGACCACACACAGCCATCAAGAAATCCTCCACACCGCCACCTCCATTCCACTGCAGCTTCTGTATGATCAGTACCGATTAATCCTGTAAAACGCACAACAAACTGATGCTGACGGCTGAAATAGTGGCACACTTTTCAGCATTGATAATGCAGCAATCTGAGCTATGATTATTTTACAGTTGACAGGTGCTGATTGGAGCATTGACACGGCTCCAGGTGAGTGCTCTAAACCATCTCAAAGTGTTAGGTTAACTCTGGCAGCTGTAAACATCTACAAACTTTGACACAACAGTTTTTTTTCCCCCCTTTTCTCTCCCCGTTTTCCTCACTCTCCAATTAACCACAATCATCTTGGTGTGCAAGCCGTTTTGCTCTACTTGCTTTGAGCTGCTGCCCGAATGATTAAACGGAAAGCGCAGCGGTGTGGTGTTCTACGCAGCTGACTGGCTCCCAACAGGTGAGTAAAAAAAAACAGCAGCTGAAAACTCCACTGCAGAGCCGAGGAAAAAAAAAACCCAACATGAGGTCTGACAGACCGACGGGATCCGCATCGAGAGCAACAGCTCAAAGGAACTTTATTTGGAATAATTACGGCTCATGACTACAGATCTGGAAGATTTTGATTTAAAAAAGAAAGAAAAAAATGCAGTGTTGAGTTATGAAGTTTCAGGCCATGGCTCAAAGTAAATTCAGTAAACTGAGTCACTGTATGAACTTGTAGAACCTTCAGGAAGAAAAAAAAAAGATTTTTGGCATCAGGCCCTTTTCCTTATTTAGTTATAAAAAGCTGCCAATTTCTAAAAAAAATGGTACAAATTTTTGAGCAAAAAGTATGAAATTTATGCAAAAAAATGTTGCAAATTTATGTAAAAAAGCTGCCAAATTTCTAATAAAAAAAATTGCAAGTTGATGAGAAAAAATGTTTTAAATATATATGAGAAAAAAGTTGAAAATTTATGAAAAAACATGCAATTTTACGTGAAAAAAAATTGAAATTTATGCAAAAAAAAGTTGCAAATTTATGTGAAAAAGTTGTTTAACATCACCATTGCTAATTTTAGCTGTCTAGCTCCTAACCCAGTCCCGGTCCTTAGACCACAATAAGACCAGGAACATTTGTGAATGAGTCGCCCACCAACTAGCTAAGCTAGTGCTAGCGTATCAATGTAGCATCACGGTGGAAATATAACAAAATAAGCCAGAATGAGGCAAGACACATAACTGACTTTGGATTAGTGAATGAGGTGGAAAGTTTATTAGGGTGCCTGAAATCTAAAGGAAATAATATATAAACCACGCTTTGTAAGCTAACTCCTTAGTAGCGCTGTTATCTCTGAAGCTAATGCCTTTGTTTGCAGACAGAAAACTAGGGTGGCTAATAAGAGAGCAGTGGGAAGATGCAAGGCTGGGTTTTCCATTTCTTGGATGCAGAAGAAAAAAACGGAATCAATAAGCCAGAAAAGTGAGCGTTTTGATGTTTTTTTTTTTCAGTAATTACGTGACGAACAGACACATTTCAGAAATTTAACACCTTAAAAAAAAATCCCACAGTTTTTCAATGAGTGGGACCTGAAATGTGGGTGGTAATTATTCTAGAGTGACTGAATAATTTGCTGTCATAACATCGTAACATTTTGCTTAAAATACCAATTTCTACTACTTGGAAAACCAGGTTTAGTTTTTACATCACTGTTGCATAATTTTAAGTTTCCCTATATCTTCAGACTTTCTTGTTTACATTTCTCAGTGAAATGATAGGCATTAAAAAAAAATCCCACATAAAACCACAGCTCATTCAAACAATATCAAATGTGCCACTTCCTTTGTTCTGCTCATATGTAGACGCAAAGGTTATCAGGGCAGATTTACATTCATGAAAATCAAGATTTCATCACCAAATAGACCATTTTTTAAGCAGAATCCCTGGCATGTCTGTAGTAGATTTTGAGCTCCAGATATTTATTATCAAATCTTTATACGTTCTCCCTGAATTAAGCATGTTGGCTAATTGATTGTCCCTTCAAACTCTGAAGCAAAGGGAATAAGCACTTATTGCCAATCTAAGAGCAAAAAAGAAATATTTCTCGATTACCAAGATTTTGGAATGATTACAGCAATACCACCATCATCAGCAGCTCTCTGTTTTTATGTGCACTTCCAGCTTACCCTCCTTAAATCCACTTGCCAACGTCACCAAAGTCTTCTTTTTTATTCCCCACCACCACCTTTTTTGGATCTGCTGTTATCGCACACTAAGTATAGCCTCAGCCCACACCTTCTAAAGCCTGCAAAGTTAACCATCCCATGACCATTTTATTTTGGAGTTCTGACATACGTGCATCCACAAGTGGTGTTTTTCAGTCGTGGAGAGTGCATGACTCATAGCCGGAATCGTAGCCAACTGTAGGCAGGAGAGAAACACTGAAGATGCCTCATCCCCTATTTTAGCCCACCAGAGCGCTGAAAGAGAGGGAATGACGAAAAGAGCGAAAGAGCCTAAAAGATATCAATCTCTCAATGTGATGAAGTTCCTCGTCAAACTTCCAAAATAGAAACAGCATTAATAAAAAAAGTTCCCTGACGTCTAAGACCCCTTCCCTTCCACTTGTACCTACACTTTGAAAAGCATGGAGCCAAAAGATTAGGCTTATCATTTCTGAGGGACACACAAGGCTTTTCATAACCGAGAACTCAATCCTATTTTGGATGGTATTGATTTCTGAAATAAGGAGTAGCCCAGACAGACACAGAAGGAACACTGTCAGCGGGGGAGAGGAGGAGTGTGTCTGGGGCAGAACGACTCACTCCAATCCAACTCTCCCTTTTCAATGAAAATTATGTTTGCCAAGAAGGAATGGGGGACAAAACTGGAGCTACTGTCATATTTACAGGGGAGGAAAAAAGAAAAGAACTGAACTGAACTCTTTTTCTCCGGACAACACAGAGAATAACCAGACTGTCAATGATAGAGCAGTTCGTTTCAGCATGACAAAATCACCCCGGCAGTGCTCAGGTCTCCTGACTGGTGACTTTAAGCACAGCCCAGATACAGACCCATCTAGAATGTGCTAAAAGTCAAGGTTTTTCATGAAATCATAAATGTCTGTGCAAATGCAAAAAAGAAAAAAGTTCCCCTGATGGAGAGTAGTTCCTAGAACAAAACTCAAGGTATACAGTTCTTAGAACTTCTTCCAAAAGAGGCTAATGACCTTGACTTAAACCTGGATGCAGACCTACTTGGAGGTCATTGTGAGTTTCATGAGAATTGAGGTAATTGCCTTGGAGGAGGAGTGATTTTTCGTGAAATCATAAATGCCCAGATCTTCGGACCTGTGACTATAGCCCCTTTCACACTGTAGGGACTTTTTGCAATTACTGTAAGCTTTTCAGGAACTAAGCAATTTCTTTTTTTTCATGCATTCAGACCACTGACCTCAGTTTCTATAACCTATTTAGCTCCTACTCTGAGGCAGAGTCTTGACGGTTTCATCAGAACGCATATGATGTAGGTGTTTGGTGATTGGTAGAACTCAAGCTACTCCTGTAGCTTGTAATTGCTATCGGACAGAGAAGTTTTAATATGAGCATGGACAGAAACACCGACAACAGTCCATGATTAAGATTCCCACACTGCAGAACACGAACGATGTAACCTCCTCACTCTCCGTGCTAGCTTTGTTGTAATGTTGTTGTTGAGTGTGGCGATTAAGTTACACATCACCATCACAGATGCTTGTGTCACACCAGTCCCTACCATCGTCCCTTACTGCCAGTGTGAATGCTAAAATGAAGAAGTTCCCCTGGGCCAAGGTAATTCCTAGAACAAAATTCCAGGTGTACAGTTCTTAGAACTGCATTCTTAGAACTTCTCTGTCTGAAAGCGGCTAATGACCTTGACTTCAACCTGGATGCAGACCTAACCGAGGGTCATTGTGAGTAAGTTTGGTGATCATTGAGGCAATTACCTAGGAGAGGGGTCTGCAACCTGTGGCTCTAGAGCAACATGTGCCTCTTTTGCTCATAGCCAGTGACTCCTTAAGTCCTGGACAAAATTTCAAAACTTTCAGTGGAACAAAAAGCCAACGATTTGTGAGGGAAAAATATATTAGGTTTACTAGAAAAATAAATTTATTTATTTAGAACAGCTGAAAATGTATAATCAAAAATTCTCATAAATTTACAGGGGGAAAAAGGCCAGTTTTACAAGGAAAACAGTACAAGAAATTTGCAGTAAATAGTTACAAAATTTCTGGGGGAACAACATTTACTGGAAAAGTTGCAACTTAAAAAAAAAGTCCCAAATTTACATATGTAACAAATGTAACAAATCTACAAGGCAGAATAGAACAAATAGAAAAACAGAAAAATTATGCCAGAAATATGACAAATTTAATGAAAAGGTTCCAATCTTACGAGAAAAAACACTGTTGCAAATTTGCAAGAAAAAAAATCAGAAATAGTTCTAGAAAATAAAACTGAGAAATTTAACAGAAACACTGAAAATTTTAACAAGAAAAAAAATGTCACAAATTTACATGTAAAGAGGCTGCAATTTTTCCTGAAAAGGTAAGAAATTTTCAACGAAAAATGTGACAAACTTCTTAGAAAAGTAAAAATTTATGCCAAAAAAAAAAAAAAAAAGTTGTAATTTTATGAGGAAAAAAACTTGTAAATATTGATGGCACCAGACTAGTTTGGACTGGTAATGTTGCTGTTTTACCTCAGGTTTCAGGCTCAGATAATTTTGTGGTTCCGTTTTGCTGGTCAAAAATCTTTCAAAATGGCTCTTTGCATAGCAGAGGTTACCAACCCCTGGCCTAGAAGGAGTAGCAATTCCCGTGAAATGTGGATGGACGATGGCCGCTATTCTTTTGCAAACTTACCACTTCCTGAAACTTTTCAAAAATAAAAGCCGTCTATAGTGACCCCATGATCCGAACACAGTCATTTCTTTGCATACTTTTGTTATGAAAACTTTTAAAATGATTTTTTTATGCATCTGGCTTTTGTAGATTATTCTGTTTTAACATTTCAGCTAGCATTTTCTTAGAATTGTGCTTGTATTTAACATTTTAAGCCAACTTTCTTCAACTACAAGTGATGTCAGTTTAATGCCAACATTGTTTTTGATTTGGCTATTTTAGCATGAAAGACAGCATTTTTTAAGTTTTATACTTCCATTTAGCATCATTAAGTTAACTTCCTGCAATGTTAAGCTTTTTTTTGCATTTATGCTGACATTTTTCAAAATCAGACTGTTCGCATTTTTAAGCTTGGACTTTATATTTTACATTTTTCAAGCCAACTTCTGACAATGTTAAGCTATTTATGTTTTCATGCCAATGTTTTTCAAGATTTGGCTATTTTAGCCATTTAGCTAGCATTTTCTTAGAATTTAGCTTGTATTCAGCATCTTTCAATAAACTTTCTTCAACTATAAGTGATATCGGATTTATGCTGAGATTTTTTTAAAATTAGGCTATTTCAACATTTAGCTTGTTTCTGTTTCTCATCGCATTAGCTCGTTTTGGCATCGCCAGAATGAGCTAAAAACACAGTCCAGTTAGCCTTTATTTTGTGAACTACAAAACACCTTGGATTTTTCCGTTTTCATTTCAAATACACGAGTTATTTTCTAGGCATACATTTCCTTCACTTAGAAATGTCAAGCAGGTCTTTGGTATTCTGCAGCAGGTTTCTCAAGGACCATTTTAGGTCAGAAGTTACTCAGCACATTAAAGATTATGTAACCTTTTCATGAGGGGGCCAAAATGGAATTCCAGGGTTTCCTGAAAAAAACCCTCCAAAAGCATAGGTATATCCTTTATTTTACAGCAGGCCAAAACACAAATTGTTTCGCTGCATCTCGTGCAACAGCATTTAATACCCATTAAACTGATCATCACCTTAAAGAGATGCTTGCAACAAGCAGCTCCATCACTGGCGAGAGGTAATTTAAGGCTCTTAAACCAAGAAGTGCACCTTTTTGCTGAAGGCTGAGGCCCCTTTCAGAGGCGAACTCGGGTGGCGTTGACTCTTTGATACACAAACGTGCACACGAACATGGGGGGGGCAACCACACAGGCAGAGTGAATGCACAGCGTTCACTTAAACCTTGCAAGTTAGCACAGGGATCCTTTCTGTATGAAACTGGTAGAAAATATGACTGAAAAACAGAGGATGTAAAGCTTGAACGAGAATGAATTGGGGTGTTTTTCCCCCCCTTCCTTTCAACTGCAAAAGGACTCCGCCAAACATGCAGCCGTGCATTTCTCACTTTTTGTTGCCATTACAGCTCATAGAGGAGGCTGCCGAGGTGCTACACAGATAGACAAACACAGATGATGCCCGTGCCTACGTGTGTTGGCGTGCTCTCTCTGGTCCTTGTCAGGAAAAAAAAAAATGAGATGAGGTTATTTACTGCAATCACCTGCAACACTAACCTGTTTTGTAATCCACAGAGTTTGACTTAACATGTTTGCTCTTTTTCAAGCATTGTTTCTTCACAAATTCACATGCCGGTGCTACGGTGGGCCAAACAGGAAGTGTAGAGCAATGCAACGTCTAAATAAACCAGATGGTCAATGATGAAGCCACTTGTTTCGACCTGACAAAATCAACCATAGAATGCTCACATCTCCTGCCTGTTGACCTCATATGCAGATCCACCTGAGGACTGTTGTGCACGAGTTTGCTGAACATTATTCCTAGGAGGAATAATGGTTTTCGTGAAATCATAAATCCCCAGATCTCCTGACCTGGATGCAGACCCATGGAAATTCATGGATTATTTTCCATGAAGTTCATGAGAACTAGGCTGTTTTTCACGCATTCGCACAGCATAGGAACAAGGGACCATGGCCCTCAGTTCCTATATTCATTTTAACGCGTACTCCGAGGCAGGGTCTTTTGACAGTTCATATGAAGTAGGTGTTTTGTTTTTGGTAGAACTCATAAGCTACGCCCATTGTCAGATTTCCGCTTCTTGCAGCAGCACCATTTTTAAAAAGCAACTGTGGTGTGCCATTTTTTCTGTAATTGCTTTCAGAGAGAGAAGTTTGAATATGAACATGGAGAGAAACACTGGCAAATGGACCGATGAGGAGGTCCAAGTTCTTCCGGCCTTCTACGCCACACAGGAAGGTTCAGCAAGAATTGGAGGAAAAATAAGTTTGCAGTTAGCAAACACAGAGGGCCAAATGCTGGATCGGCTCTCAAGGGACATCATTTAAAGGAAACCAGTACCGGTCATTATAACAACATTAATTGTGCTTTAGGTATTACTTTTAAACCAAAAATGCATTTATTCAGTAAAAATAAATCCATAGAGTCAGTATATTGAATAATTTTATCCCATCAAAACCGCTCAGTCAAACCCAATGGGGAGCAGCCATCGCTGGCCGCAAGTGACGTACACTCGTTGATTCCGGCTTTACCGTGGACGAGGAAATATGTTTACCACAGATGAGCAAGCGTGTTCAGCAGATGCTCAGTGGGTCGAGATCCAAGTTGAAAACAGCGCAAAATCTGCACGGATATAGCCTTCATTGACGGCATGATCCGCAGTTACCTCCGGGGGCCAGCAGCTGAAGGGGACCTGACAAACAGGCACGTTCCCAGTCAAGTAACTTCAGAACATGTTGAATAAATGTTGATATACAAGAAATGTATTTCATTAAATTATATGCAGGTAGATTTGCTTGTACAAGGTTGTAAAAAAATTACATAAAATTCTGATGTTAAAACTTTGTTGACTGCTATACTGCAGCCTAGTCAATCACACAAAGCAATGACTGTGCATCACTACCAGTGCTGAAATAGCCCATGGAGGAAACAAGATGTCGCTGACCATGACTGACTGACAGAGTAGTGACTTGAAATTTGTGCGTATTTGACAACGAATCGTGACCAAAATTACCGGATGGAACAACTAGTATCATACTTGATCCTTTAAAATAGGCATTGATTAAAATTCACTACAGGTACCCTTAAAGCCATGAGGTAGCATCACCAAAACCTCAAATTAATGCCCACCGTCTCCAGTAGGTTCTGCCAGCAAATTATGTCACACCTCCATGTTTTGGTGGCCCTGGAAATACTTTGGTAACTGAGTGACAGCGGCGAAAGGCAAATCTCCAGTGCCTTTAAATAACTTGAACCTGTGGCTAAGGAAAGGAAAACGCTGACAGAAAACCTCCAGCCCTTTGGTCCAGGGAGTTGTGCAAAGGGCCTGCAACCCTTCCATGTAAAACAACTATCAGGTTACTTTATTTGTACCCGTAGGTAGATTTCTTAACTATGCTACAGAAACAACAACTAATAAAACTACAATCAGCCATTTGAAGAAGGATGAAAGCGATCGTGAAGACCTCACCATGATGAGCATCACTCTAAACCTGGGCAGAGCTAACATAGATGGCACAAGATCGGAAAGAGTGGTTTCATTGGGTTGTTGCCTGACGTTACATCAGTGAAAGAGCATTAAGTAAGTAGCAAATGCGGCGATTTTTCATAAAACAAATCAGTGCAGGAAGAAGATTAAAAACCCAAACATGACTATAAAAAGAAAGGACCACAAAAACCAGAGTGGGGTGAACCAGAAGACCAGCAAATGGTTCCACACCTTGGACCAAACCTTGGGCCACCGACCTGCCTACTCAGGCAACATTGCCACCAAGGACTGTCACAGACGTTTGCGTCATACCGTCCCCTACCATGGTCCCTTACTGCCTGTGTGAAATGAAGTGTAGTTCCTAGAACGAAATTCGAGGTGGACAGTTCTTACATCTTCTCTGTCTGAAAGAGGCTATGAGTGAGTTTGGTGAGCATCGAGGCAATTGCCTAGGAGGAGTATCGATTCTGGTGAAATGTGAACTGATGGACAGATGGATGGGGGCACACCATTGCATTAGCTCCTTTTGACTTTACCTGAATGAGTTAAAAAAAAAAAAAAGCATCTAGTACCAAAAATATTCTAGATTTGACAGTGTTAAAAAAAAGCCTTTAACAGTTCCTCAAATGGCCATTAGAGGATAGTTAAAAAAAAACGAAGTAATTTTCTATAGAGTTGCATCTGAAAATGGCCAACTTCACAGCATTCTAATGAACAGCTCGTCTATTAAATGTCTGTTTTCCTTATTTATTTATAACAACTGAAGGTAATCAATATCACTTACCCAACAATTGACATTATTTTTATGTTGAGGTGTTTGCTCTATTAGGGTCTCTACATGCTCTCTTGCTAGGTGGGACACAGCTAATTTAACCAACTCAATCCTATTAGCCAAATCTCAATCATGCTTGTGTCTTTCCGAGCACTTTTAATGGCAATATCAAACAATACAGCTTCTTGTGTGAAAAACCCATCAAAGAGAAATAGGAATCTGAAAACGTACACACAAACACTGTATGGGGGGAACTGTGGCCGCCATTACGGAAAATGCCATTTTCGTGAATAACTACTGAACCACTAATCCTATCATTGTCAATCCAATTGCTAGTCATATGTTTTCATGGTCAAGGAATCTGAAAACGTACACACAAACACTGTATGGGGGGAACTGTGGCCGCCATTACGGAAAATGCCATTTTCATGAATAACTACTGAACCACTAATCCTATCATTGTCAATCCAATTGCTAGTCATATGTTTTCATGGTCAAGAAATCTGAAAACGTGCACACAAACACTGTATGGGGGGAACTGTGGCCGCCATTACGGAAAATGCCATTTTCGTCAATAACTACTGAACCACTGCTTGTCATATGTTTTCATGGTCAAGGAATCTGAAGACTGTATGGGGGAAACTGTAGCGCTTGGCGGAGGTCTGCGCTCTCCGAGTGCTTTTCTAGTTTATTAAAGTGACAATTGACCTAAAATCAAGTTTTTTTTTTTCTTGTTAACATGTCTGTAATGAGTTTTTATGACTTACAAATCATTTCAAGAGCAAGATCACTCCCATGTCTCATGTGTCCGTTTTTTTGCTTTAAAGTTTCAATGAAGTCCCGCCCCTTCAAAAGAGGCAAGTTGAAACAGCGTTTTTGGTGACTTAGCCATGTGCAGCTGCTGGCACATGAGTCGTGTTGAGCCAATCAGGAGTCTTTCTTGCCTAACTAAAGTTAGCCTCCAGTCAGTTAGCATTTTTGTGCTAGCTGATTTGAAAACTTGACCCAAATTAAGGCTTTCAGTGTGTCTGTCGCCAAATTGCGACATAACCCCTAGTGGTCAAGAGTGGTAAATATTTTTTGTCAAAGTAGTTCAGATTTCCAAGGCTATAACTTGAAAGTGGTAAGAGATAATGGCTTACTGTCAATTAGAAAGATGTAAAATATGATCCAAAGTTTCAGATAGGAATAAATTTATGCATCTAATTTGTATTATGTCACAGCAGCTCTTTAAATTCCATAACTCAGTCAAAACTGGACTTTGGACGCATTTACACAAAGAATAATTCAGTCTTTTGACACCATTTTTTGACAGAAGTACCTCATCATCTTATATTCAAAGTATATGAACAAGAAATCAGTACAATATAAAAAAAAAAACCCACAGAAATAAGTCACTTACCGGCGGCTAACGGGACTCGATTGCTGCCATTGTCGGTGCGTTTTCACCCATCATGGTTGTTATTTTACGTTCTGTCAGTCATTTACGTTCTCTACCACATCTACAAAGTCTTATGATTATCCCACATAAATTTCGCTCGTCTCCCGTGGCTATTTTCTGTGTACAAAGCCATCTAAGTGACGGTGACCGATCGCAGCCATATTAGCTTTCTGAGCTAAAAGAAGGGAATAGTGGAAAAGGAAATGAGGAGTTCTTCTTCTTTGGTGTATTACGTGTCATCCATTGAGTCCTCAATGCATGTCTGCCACTCTCTGAAACTGGCAGATCAGTATAAATCAGTACAAATCCCCAATGCAGCCGGCGATGTCAGAGTGAGATGACAGGCACAGCGCCGCGCTCTGCCTCTAGGGGCACGCAAATTCTCACACTCAAAGGGTTAAGATGGGTTTTACAATTAACTGCTGGATCGATGCAGTTTCAGTCATTATCCTGGGCCACCGTGCATGCAACTGGGCATATCCTTCAACCGGTAAGTCTTTTTAATCACAGGATTTATGCTGTTTAATGTATCACTAGCCACTGTTAGCCTTGTGGTACGTGGGCTGGGCCTAGTCACTGATTATGGCATTTGAAGGGGACGGGGAGAGTGAAAAGAGTTTGACACAAACCTGTAAGACAATGAAAGGTTTTGTTTGTAGGGAAAAAAGGGCATAACATACCATTTTATACAGTGTATATTTGTTTTTATAGGGGATTTATAGCCACCGGAGTGCGTCTTTAAAATCAAGCACAAAGTTGGCAATGAACTGTGATGGTTTATTTTTCTCCACTCTGTAGTGCACTCCAGCTAACATCACTCATGTGAGAATTTCTGCCTCATCCATAAACGGTGAGCTAATTAATGAATGCACTTCACATAATGGAATTCTTAACAGTCATATAATCACTTCAGCTGCTTTTGAAGATGAGTGCGTCTTCTTACTTTGTGCCACTTCTATTTCATGGCAAGAATGCTATAAAACAATACGAAAAAGAACTTAAAAAGGGACTTAAGTTCTGGCCAAGATATACAGAGTGATGATATAGAGTGAAGTACATGGCGGTAATGCACTTGTAAGCTGGTTGCCAACTGCCAATCAAATCTAAGAGAAGAAGAAGAACTCAAAAAGATGACATACAACTGCATAACTAACTGCCCAAAGTTAGAACCAAACATGGTTAGGCAGCCTTCAGTTTTTATGCTCCTCCCATAAAGCATCAGGGCTGCTGAAACTGTAAGCTGATTTAAATCGAGGCTAAGAAAATTTCCTATTTACAGTTAGGCCCAAATTGGACAGTGACACAAGTTTTGTTATTTTAGCTGTTTACAAAACTATATTCAGGATACAATTATATAATCGATATGGACTTAAAGTGCAGACTCTCAGCTGTAATTTGAAAGTATTCACATCCAAATTGGAGCAAGGGTTTAGGAATTACAGCTCTTTAATACGTAGCCGCCTCTTTTTCAAGGGACCAAAAGTAATTGGACAACTGACTCAGAAGGCTGCAAAAAAAATAACAAGGCTGCATGGGCTCTTCTCTCGTTAACCTGTCATCAATTAAGCAGTTAAAAGGTCTGGAGTTGATTCCAGGTGTGGTGTTTGCATTTGGAAGCTGTTGCTGTGAACACACAACATGCGGTCAAAGGAGCTCTCAATGGAGGTGAAACAGAGCATCCTGAGGCTGAAAAAAAAGAAGAAATCCATCAGAGAGATAGCAGAAATGTTAGGAGTGGCCAAATCAACAGTTTGGTACATTCTGAGAAAAAAAGAGTGCACTGGTGAGCTTGGGAACTCAAAAAGGCCTGGACGTCCACGGAAGGATGATCGCAGAATCCTTTCCATGGTGAAGAACAACCCCTTCACAACATCCACTCAAGTGAAGAACACTCTCCAGGAAGTAGGTGTATCAGTATCTAAGTCTACCATAAAGAGAAGACTTCATGAGAGTAAACACAAAGGATTCACTACAAGGTGCAAACCATTAATCAGTCTCAAAAATAGAAAGGCCAGAATTGACTTTGCCAAAAAACACCTGAAGAAGCCAATCCAGTTCTGGAACAGCATTCTTTGGACAGATGAGACTAAGATCAACCTGTACCTGAATGATGGGAAGAAGAAAGTCTGGAGAAGAATTGGAACAGCTCATGATCCAAAGCACACCACATCTTCTGTAAAACATGGTGGAGGCAGTACGATGGCATGGGCATGCATGGCTTCCAATGGCACTGGGTCACTTGTGTTTACTGATGATGTGACAAAAGACAGAAGCAGCCGGATGAATTCTGAAGTGTATAGGGATATACTTTCTGCTCAGATTCAGCCAAATGCAGCAAAGTTGATTGGACGGCGCTTCACAGTACAGATGGACAATGATCCAAAACATACTGCAAAAGCAACCCAGGAGTTTTTTAAAGCAAAGAAGTGGAATATTCTGCAATGGCCGAGTCAATCACCAGATCTCAACCCAATCGAGCATGCATTTCACTTGCTCAAGACAGAACTTAAGGCAGAAAGACCCACAAACAAGCAACAACTGAAGACAGCTGCAGTAAAGGCCTGGCAAAGCATCACGAAGGAGGAAACCCAGCGTTTGGTGATGTCCATGGGTTCCAGACTTCAGGCAGTCATTGCCTGCAAAGGATTCTCAACAAAATATTGAAAAGTAACATTTTACTTAGGGTTATGTTTACTTGTCCAATTACTTTTGAGCCCCTGAAATGAGGAGCGTTTGTATAAAAATAGCTACATTTCCTACATGTTTAATCATATATTTTTGTTCAACCCCTTGAATTAAACCTTAAAGTCTGCACTTCAATTCCATTGTAGTTGTTTCATTTCAAATCCAATGTGGTGGCATGCAGAGCCCAAATCATGAAGATTGTGTCACTTTCCAAATATTTCGGGGCCTAACTGTACCACTGCCTTTCAATAGAACAACTGTTAATCTCCCACAATGCACTGTAACTTTTATTTCTTGTACTTTATCCATCTTATTCTATTTTAGCTTGTGTCTGTTTCTCCTTAATTTATTTTTTTTAAGTTTGCTTGTAAATTCTCACGCATTCCTTTTGCAACTTGTTGTAATGCTTTAACCTCTTAAAATTCTGGTGTTTCACCAGTGGGACGTTTCAAATTTTCTACTGCCACCCAGTGAAGGAAAATTTTGATTTTCTTTGCATATGCTAAATTTAGGGAAATTGTCTGGAATGCTAAGGGCTTGAAAGAAAAGTTGCAAATTTTTGAGAAAAAAGATGCAAATTTACAAGAAAAAAAACTGCAAATTGAGGAGAAAATAGCTGCAAATTTAACCTGTTAAAATTCCGGTGTTCCAGCAGTTGGATGTTTCAAATTTTCTACTGCCACTCAGTGAAGAATTTTTCTTTGCGTATGCTAAATTTAGGGAACTTAGCTGGAATGCTAAGGGGTTAATGTTTTATGTAAAGCATTTTAAATTATCTTGTACAGGAAATGTGTTCTACAAATAAACTTGCCTTGCATAACTCAATAAAACAAATAAAAAAGATGCTTCAGATGCACATATGCTAAAAATTTCTGTAGTAATATTTAGTATTTCCACCCAAATGTGATGATTTGGTGACCTGTCAAAATATGTTTTTGTCCATTTTGAGTTACTGAACCAAAGCAGTGATTAAAAAATTTAAATAGACCAACTGACATGCAAATCATCAATGGTTGCGGCGCTAAGTCATTTTAGCTCGCACAGGGACGGCACAAAATGGTGAGAAAGCAACATTTTAAATAAAACTGGCCCTGGAATGGACGAGCTGCACTCGGGAGCTAAATCAAACTGCGCACAAACACACACACAAACCAAAGTGAGCAAATTAACACTCCGGTGTAGAAACAAACACACGGGCGCAGTCGTCGGAGGCTGCTCCCGCCTCTCAGAGGGGGGAGACCAGCACCGTTTCTCTGGCGTGGCGGATAAAAGACAAGCTTGTCGACCAAACACGCCAGTGCCATCAATTTGACGCCTGACCAGGAGAGTGCGCTCAGCTGCAGCGGGTCTGCCTGATTTACGTCACCGAGGGGCTCAAAAGAATAGAAGAGAATCAGTGGCGATGTACTGAGAAGGTATTGATTTACTTCCATGCGGTGGTGGAAAACAGGTGCACCTCCAGGCCTCGTCGCAACGCTTCAGACAGAGAATAATAGCTCCCATGGGACCACTCAGAACCCATCCAAATTGCCCGTTATAAAAGCAGTTTCTGTTTTTTTGGGGGGGCCCTGTGCAAGACTGTGTTTGGGAGGCTGCCCTTTCACCCCTTAGCATTCCAGCCATTTTTCCTAAATTTAGCATCCATCCATCTTCTACCGCTTAAACCTTTTTGGGTCGCAGGGGGGGGCTGCAGCCAATCCCAGCATCTTTGGGCAAGAGACAGGGTCCACCCTGGACAGATGGCCAGTCCAATGCAGGGCCAACACAGACAGACAGACAACCATTCACTCTCGCAGTCATACTTCAGGACAATTCAGAATCCCCAGTTGACGCCAGTTAACCTAACCTGCATGTCTTCGGCCTGTGGGGGGAAACCGGAGGACCCAGAATAAACCCACGCAGACACGGGGAGCACATGCGAACTCCACACAGAAGGGTGAGGGTCAGGCGGTGGGATCGATCCCGTAACCTTCGTGCTATGCTGCCACAGTGCTAACCACTGTGCCACCGTGCTGCAGAATTTAGCATGTGCAAAGAAAATCAAATTCTTTCTTCACTGAATGCCAGTAGGAAATTTACCCCCCCCCCCCCCAGCAGAACACTGGAATTTTACAAGGTTAAATTTGCAAATTTTTTTCTCTTCTCGATTTGCCTTTTTTTTTGCTTGTAAATTTGCTACTTTTTGCCCTCAAAAGTTGCAAATTTCCTCAAAAATTTGCAACTTTTTTCCTGTAATTATTTTTTTATTTTTTTTCTCCAACATTTGTAACTTTTTCCTATAAATCTGCAACCTTTTTCTCAAAAATTATCAACTTTTTTCCAGTATCTTTGCAAAGTTTTTCCTTCTCAATTTGCAAGTCTTTTTTCTTGTAAATTTGCAACTTTTTCTCTAAAACTACCAACTTTTTCCTGTAAATTTGCAACTTTTTCTCCTCAATTTACAATTTTTTTCTTGTAAATGTCCAACTTTTTTCTTGTAAATCTGCAACTTTTTCCTCAAAAATTTACAACATTTTGCTGGTATTTTTTTCCTCAAATATTTGCAACTTTTTCCTATAAATCTGCAAACTTTTTCTCCTCAATTTGCAACTTTTTTTTCCTGTAAATTTGCAACTTTCTCTCAAAAATTTGCAACTTTTTACTTTTTTCTCAAATATTTGCAAGTTTTTCCTATAAATTAGCAACTTTTTTTGTAAATTTGAAACATTTTTTTTAAACATTTCTTTTAACCTCTTAGCATTAGCTGTAAATTTACAGACGCAAAGAAAACCACATTCTTTCTTCAGTGGCAGTAGAAAATTTGAAATGTCCCACCAGTGGAACACTGGAATTAAAAGAGGTAAAAATGGAAAGAAAAAAAAATCACCCCTCCCAATGCAAACATTAACAAAATAAACGTGGGTTACTTCTACAGGAATAGAAAAAAAAATACATAGAATAAAAATATTTAACCAGCATTTACACATCTGGAAAAAAATATGATGCCACTGCAAGATCTTAAAATAAATTAGGCTAAATAAGCATCTCTACATGTATGGCAGCCATTCAGTTTGAGTATCTGATGAATTCCAACACAAGGACACGTCAATGGATACTCATGGAAACCGAGGTGTTGGCCGACCTAGGAATAACCTCATCAAGACCTACGAGGATGACCTATAGGGGTTTCTTGGGCTCACTCCAGCCCAGGCCCAACTTCGAGCTCAAAGATCGCTCCAGCTGGTACCATCTCTTGAAAGCTGCCAAAACTTGTGTGTTAGCTCGTGAGCAGGCAGACCTACCTCAGGATGGGTAAAGACATAACCAAGTTCAAGATTAAGACACCTCAATTAAGTACAATAATACTTTACTTGATAGATTAGAACACCTTGTTGGACTGAATGAAACTTCTTTGCAGTGGTTTAAATGGTATTTATCTGATAGGTTCCAGTTTGTTCATGTCAATAATGAGTTTTCTTCTAATTCAAACCTCAACCACAGAGTTCCACAGGGATCTGTATTAGGCCCTCTTCTTTTTAGTTTACTGTATATATGCTTCCGCTAGGCAATATTATTAGAAATATTTGTCACCGATCCTGTTCATAATTTTTATGGACAGGATTTCTAGGCACAGCCAGGGAACGGAGGGTGTCATGCTTGGTGACCACAGGATCTCATCTCTGTTGTTTGCAGATGATGTTGTCCTGCTGGCTTCATCCAGCAATGACCTAAAGGTCTTACTAGGATGGTCTGAAGTGTGAAGCAACTGGGATGAGAATCAGCACCTCCAAGTCAGAGTCCATGGTCCTCAGCCAGAAAAAGGTGTATTGTCTTCTCCGGGTTGGGGACAGGCTCATGCCCCAAGTGGAGGAGTTTAAGTATCTTGGGACCTTATTCATGAGTGAGGGGAGAATGGAGCAAGAGATTGACAGACGGATCAGAGCAGCATCTGCGTTGTACTGGTCTGTTGTGGTGAAGAGGGAGCTAAGCTCTAAGGCAAAGCTGTCAATTTACTGGTCAATCTATGTTCCTACCCTCACCTAAGGTCATAAGCTTTGGGTAATGACCAAAAGAACGAGATCGCGGATACAAGCGGCTGAAATGAGCTTTCTTTGTAGGATTGCTGGACACACCATCAGAGATAGGGTGTGGAGCTCAGTCATCCGGGTGAGGCTCAGAGTAGAACCGCTGCTCCTCCACATTGAAAGTTGCCAGTCGAGGTGGTATGGCCATCTGATCAGGGTGCCTCCTGGTCGCCTCCCACTTGAGGTGTTTTGGGCATGTCCCTCTGGGAGGAGACCCCGGGGCAGACCCAGGACTCGCTGGAGAGACTATATCTCCCAGCTGGTCTGGGAACGTCTTGGTATCCTGTCTGAAGAGCTGGAGGAGGTGGCTGGGGAGGCTGCTTGAACTGCTGCCTCCACGACCCGGACCTCCGGAAAAGCGGTAGAAGATGGATGGATGTATTTGTCAATAAAGCCAGATAAGTCATCAGTTGAATCAATGAGAAATAAAAGTTGCACATTTACATGAAAAAAGTTGCAAATCAAAGAGAAAAAGTAAAAAAAAATTACATGAAAAAAATTGTCCAAAATTGTTGTACATTAATGAGAAAAAAGTTGCCCATTTACATGAAAAACGCTGAAAATTAATGAGAAAGAAGTTGCAAATTCACAAGAAAAGATGTCCAAAATTGTTCTAAATTAATGAAAAAAGTTGAAAAAATACATGAAAAGGTGAGGGGAAAAAGTCACTAATTTACATGAAAAAATGTCCAAAATGTTTGCAAACTAATGAGAAAAAAGGAGAAAAAAATCTGCAAAATTGTTGCAAATTAACGAGAAAAAAAAGCTGTAAATTTATGGGGGAAAAAATCTCAAATCTACAAGAAAAGTTGCAAATTTTCCTTGACAAATCATGTGTCTTTAGCACCAAAATGTTTTTGATTCAATTCTGCAACATGCTATAGAAAGGCTTATCACCATATTGGGAGGAGGGCAAGTCTCTCTTTTTACCAGGTTGTCCCCCCTTGCCCCCCTTTCATTTACGCCCATGCTATCTGGCTCCTGATTTATAGCCAGAAATGGCTCAGTGTGGAAAAATCTTCCACTTATTTTTGGGGCTTTTTGGTACAAAATTAATATTGTAGTTTTAAACAACTGGATGGCATTTGAAAAAGCACAAGAAAACAAAGGACAGAAAGCTGCAAACTTTGCTCACAGCACGATGAATTTTTAGCAGGTGGACTGCAGCCAGACACGAACGGCACCGCTACACATCCTTAAAGGTCAGCCCGCACCAGCCAACGCTCTTAACAAAAAAAAGGCAGCTTTGTAGTGGAGCCAGAGTACGGGCCGCTCCCCTCTGCCTCCCCGAGGTCCCAGCAGCAGCACGGCTTCCAGTAAAAATATTATGAAGACACCTGAGAGGCTCGTGACCCCCCCGCCGCCGCCGCCACCACCGCAGCCACGACAAGGACACATTCCTTCAATATTATGGCTGCACTATGAGGGCCGTCAGAGTCCTCATTTAGGATGGTGTGGCTGGAGGCCCGTTATGCCTTTATTCACGTCAGGAAATGCAGCCAGCGTGTCCGAGCCCTGCAGAGCATCATCATCAGTGATTAGAAAAATGCTGAAAACTGTTTAAATCACAGCTGCACAGTACTAGGGAAACGTGCAATACGGCACATTATTCTTGACTTGCGATATCGGAACAAACGCTTCACAAATTCTGATATTTTTTCCACAGAAATGTTCAGCTGTTTTGCATTAAGTTTGCGACCTTTGTCTTTTTCTAAAGAACGTGTGATTTTCTCACATAAATGTGCAACAATTTGAACGCAAGATTAACTGCTTTTTTTAATTTTTCATAAATTTGCAGCTTTTTCCAATAATTTTGGAGCTTTTTTCTCAGTAAATTTGCAACTTTTTATCATAAATTTTCCTCTGTAAACGCCTACGTGTTTTCCTCATAATTTGACTTTTAAATCTGATTTAATTAGAGTTTTTGAAACTTTTTCCTCATAAATGTGCAACTTGTTCCTCATACTTTTGGAGCTCTTTTGGGTAAATTTGCAACTTTCTTCTCCTGTCTTCACAGACATTTTTAACACCTCCCTTAAGCAATGTCACGTGCCGACCTGCCTCAAATCCTCCACCATCATCCCGGTCCCCAAGAAGCCACGGATTACTGGACTTAACGACTACAGACCTGTAGCGCTCACCTCTGTAGTCATGAAGTCCTTTGAGCGCCTGGTCCTGTCTCACCTCAAGTCCATCACCACACCCCTCCTAGACCCGCTGCAGTTTGCCTACCGTGCTAACAGGTCTGTGGACGACGCAGTCAACCTGGCCCTCCACTCCATCCTGCAGCACCTGGACTCCCCGGGAACCTACGCCAGGATTCTGTTTGTGGACTTCAGCTCCGCATTCAACACCATCCGCCCCGATCTGCTCCAGGACAAGCTGTCCCTGCTCAACGTGCCTGACTCCCTCTGCAGGTGGATCACCGACTTCCTGACGGACCGGAGACAGCATGTGCGGCTGGGGAAGTCTGTCTCAGACTCTGTTAGCATCAGCATTGGATCACCCCAGGGCTGTGTACTTTCCCCCCTACTCTTCTCCCTTTATACCAACTCCTGCACCTCCTCCCACCAGTCTGTTAAGCTGATTAAGTTTGCGGACGACACCACCCTCATCGGGCTCATCTCCAACGGTGACGAGTCCGCCTACAGGGAAGAGGTGGCCCAGCTGGTGTCCTGGTGCAGCCACAACAACGTGCAGCTGAATGCTCTGAAGACAGCGGAGATGATTGTGGACTTCAGGAAAGTCTCATCCCCCCTGCCCCCCCTCACCATCACAGGCTCTCCCATCACCTTTGCAGATTCCTTCCGCTTCTTGGGCACCACCATCACCCGAGACCTCAAATGGGAGCCAACCATCAGCTCCCTCATCAAAAAGGCCCAGCAGAGGATGTTCTTTCTGCGGCAGCTGAGGAAGCTCAAGCTACCCACCAAGATGTTAGTGCAGTTCTACACGGCCATCATCGAGTCCATCCTCACCTCCTCCATAACTGTGTGGTACGCAGGAGCCACTGCCAGGGACAGACTAAGGCTGCAGCGCGTCGTGCGCACTGCTGAGAAGGTGATAGGCTGCAAGCTCCCATCTCTCCAGGACCTGTACATCTCCAGGACCCGGAGGCGTGCTGGCCGGATCATAGCCGATCCTTCACATCCTGGTCACGTGCTGTTTGCCCCCCTCCCCTCAGGTAGAAGACTTCGGTCCATTCGGACTAAAACCTCCCGTCACATGAACAGCTTTTTTCCCTCTGCCATCAGACTGCTGAACACTAAGTGACTTTTTGACTCTCGTGCACTATGTACAGCAGCTCAACCAGACTCATGTCAATCATCACTGTTTTTCTGTTGCATTATTGACTGCACTATGTGGTACTTCACATTATCTGCTACATGCTAATTTTTTAAACTGCCTTGACTAGTACTACTCATTATTACTAGTATTATTATTATTATTACTTATTATTACTTATTTTTCTACACTTATTGCACGTTTCTAGTCCTTTAGTTTTTTAGTTTATCCCTTTTTCTCATTATGTTTTTAATGTTGCAGCATGGCACCGAGACAAATTCCTAGTTTGTGTATCACATGAACAATGGCAATAAATCTGATTCTGATTCTGAACTTTTTTTTTTTTTTAACCAGAAAATTGTAACTTTTTTCCTTATAGTTTTGCAACTTTTTTCAGCAAAACTTGCAAATTTTTCCTCATAACTTTGAAGCTTTTTTCCTCATAAATTTGCAACTTTTTTCTAATAATTTGAGCATTTTTCCTCATAAATTTGCAACATTTTTCAAAAACCAAAAAAATGCAACTTTTCCAAAGTTAATTCTGCAATTTTTTTCTAATAAACACGTGACTATTTCCCCACATAAATGTGCAACTTTTTGCATAAAATCTGGTATTTTTGTCTAATAAATTTGTTACTTTAAGGAAAAAAGCTATTTTTGTCATAAATTTGAGGCCTTTTTTCATGTAAATTTGTGACTTTTTATGTCACTTTGTGAGTTTTTCATGCGAGTTTTGCAGCTTGTCAAAAAAATGTGTGCTAAGTTTTTTATAATTTGCAGCTTTTCTCTTGTGACTGTCCAGTTAGCTAGCTGTTTAGCTTCTCATTAGCAGATGTGTCTGTGCTCACCGTTCTCCGGGGCGTTTGCAGACGTAACACAGGGACCGCTCATATCCTGTCGCTGAGACCACACAGCCCCCTGTCCTCCAGGGACAAATTCACATTAGTTGGCTCAGTCTCGCTGTCCAAGGAGCTAGCCAGCTACCATTAGCAACAGTGACAAAAGGGAGACAGCTGCAATGCATGATGCTGCAATAATAAAATAAAGAAAATGTGAGCAAAATATGTCACAGAGCTTTCATTGAGACCTGTAGGAGCTGTCAACATGTGGGAAAGGTGCAGGAAAGGCTTCCAACCTGTCCCGTTAACCTCCCTTTTTGTTATAAATTTGCATGTTTTTTACTCATAAATTTGCTCATTTTTCTAATAATTTTGGAGCTTTTTGCAACTTTTCTCACAAATTTGCAATTTTTTTTTCTTACAACAATGTAACTCTTCTCAGTAAATTTGCAACTTTTTCATAAATTTGCAACATTTTTTTCTCAGATTTGTAACTTTCTCATAAATTTTCATTTTTTCATAAATTTGCATCGTTTTTCTCAGAAATTTGCATTTTTTTCTCTTAAATTTGCAACTTTTTCTGATAATTTGGGAGCTGTGTTCTGTGGTAAATTTGCATCTTTTCTCATAAATTTGAACATTTTTTTTCCTACAAAGTTGCAACTTTTTACATAAATTTCCATATTTTTTTCTCATAAATTTGCAGTATTTTTTCCTCATACATTTGCAACTTTTTCTAAGAATTTTTGAACTTTTTTCTGCAATAAATGTGAAACTTCTCTAAATTTGCTATTTTTTTTACAAAGTTGCATCTTTTTCTCATAAATTTGCAACATTTTCTAATAATTTTTGAACATTTTTAGCAGTAAATTTGCAACTTCTCTCATAAATTTGCAAAAAAAATTCTTACAAAGTTGCAACTCTTCTCAGTAAATTTGCAACTTTTTCATAAATTTTACATCTTTATTCTCATAAATTTGCAACATTTTTCCTGTAAATTTGCATATTTGTCATAAATTTGCATTTTTCTCATAAATGTGCAACTTTTTCTAATAATTTGAGCTTTTTTTCTGCAGTAAATTTGCAACTTCTCTTAAATTTGGAAAGTTTTTTTCTTACAAAGTTGCAAACTTTTTCCATAAATTTGCATCTTTTTTCATCATAAATTTGTATTTTTTTTCCTCATAAATTTGCAACATTTTTTCTCATAAATTTGTATCTTTTTTCATAAATTTGCATCATTTTTCTAATAAATTTGCAACATTTTTTTCTCAAAAATTTGCAACTTTTTCTAATTTTCAACTTTTTTCTGCAGTAAATTTGCAACATTTCTCATAAATTTGCATTTTTTTCCTTACAAAGCTGCAACTCTTCTCAGTAAATTTGCAACTTTTTTCACAAATTTACTGCTTTATTCTCATAAATTTGCAACATTTTTCCCGTAAATTTGCATCTTTGTCATGAATTTTCATTTTTCTCATAAACATGCAACTTTTTTCTAATAATTTTGGAGGTTTTTTCTGCTGTAAATTTGCAACTTCTCTTAAATTTGCAAATTTTTTTTCTTACAAAGTTGCAACTTTTTCCATAAATCTGCATCTTTTTTCGTCATAAATTTGCAACATTTTTTTCTCAAAAATTTGCAACTTTTTCTAATTTTTCAACTTTTTTCTGCAGTAAATTTGCAACATTTCTCATAAATTTGCATTTTTTTTCCTTACAAATTGCAACTCTTCTCAGTAAATTTGCAACTTTTTTCATAAATGTACAACTTTTTTCTCATAAATTTGCAACTTTTTTCTAATAATTTGAGCATTTTTCCTCATAAATTTGCAACATTTTTCAAAAACCAAAAAAATGCAACTTTTCCAAAGTTAATTCTGCAATTTTTTTCTAATAAACACGTGACTATTTCCCCACATAAATGTGCAACTTTTTGCATAAAATCTGGTATTTTTGTCTAATAAATTTGTTACTTTAAGGAAAAAAGCTATTTTTGTCATAAATTTGAGGCCTTTTTTCATGTAAATTTGTGACTTTTTATGTCACTTTGTGAGTTTTTCATGCGAGTTTTGCAGCTTGTCAAAAAAATGTGTGCTAAGTTTTTTATAATTTGCAGCTTTTCTCTTGTGACTGTCCAGTTAGCTAGCTGTTTAGCTTCTCATTAGCAGATGTGTCTGTGCTCACCGTTCTCCGGGGCGTTTGCAGACGTAACACAGGGACCGCTCATATCCTGTCGCTGAGACCACACAGCCCCCTGTCCTCCAGGGACAAATTCACATTAGTTGGCTCAGTCTCGCTGTCCAAGGAGCTAGCCAGCTACCATTAGCAACAGTGACAAAAGGGAGACAGCTGCAATGCATGATGCTGCAATAATAAAATAAAGAAAATGTGAGCAAAATATGTCACAGAGCTTTCATTGAGACCTGTAGGAGCTGTCAACATGTGGGAAAGGTGCAGGAAAGGCTTCCAACCTGTCCCGTTAACCTCCCTTTTTGTTATAAATTTGCATGTTTTTTACTCATAAATTTGCTCATTTTTCTAATAATTTTGGAGCTTTTTGCAACTTTTCTCACAAATTTGCAATTTTTTTTTCTTACAACAATGTAACTCTTCTCAGTAAATTTGCAACTTTTTCATAAATTTGCAACATTTTTTTCTCAGATTTGTAACTTTCTCATAAATTTTCATTTTTTCATAAATTTGCATCGTTTTTCTCAGAAATTTGCATTTTTTTCTCTTAAATTTGCAACTTTTTCTGATAATTTGGGAGCTGTGTTCTGTGGTAAATTTGCATCTTTTCTCATAAATTTGAACATTTTTTTTCCTACAAAGTTGCAACTTTTTACATAAATTTCCATATTTTTTTCTCATAAATTTGCAGTATTTTTTCCTCATACATTTGCAACTTTTTCTAAGAATTTTTGAACTTTTTTCTGCAATAAATGTGAAACTTCTCTAAATTTGCTATTTTTTTTACAAAGTTGCATCTTTTTCTCATAAATTTGCAACATTTTCTAATAATTTTTGAACATTTTTAGCAGTAAATTTGCAACTTCTCTCATAAATTTGCAAAAAAAATTCTTACAAAGTTGCAACTCTTCTCAGTAAATTTGCAACTTTTTCATAAATTTTACATCTTTATTCTCATAAATTTGCAACATTTTTCCTGTAAATTTGCATATTTGTCATAAATTTGCATTTTTCTCATAAATGTGCAACTTTTTCTAATAATTTGAGCTTTTTTTCTGCAGTAAATTTGCAACTTCTCTTAAATTTGGAAAGTTTTTTTCTTACAAAGTTGCAAACTTTTTCCATAAATTTGCATCTTTTTTCATCATAAATTTGTATTTTTTTTCCTCATAAATTTGCAACATTTTTTCTCATAAATTTGTATCTTTTTTCATAAATTTGCATCATTTTTCTAATAAATTTGCAACATTTTTTTCTCAAAAATTTGCAACTTTTTCTAATTTTCAACTTTTTTCTGCAGTAAATTTGCAACATTTCTCATAAATTTGCATTTTTTTCCTTACAAAGCTGCAACTCTTCTCAGTAAATTTGCAACTTTTTTCACAAATTTACTGCTTTATTCTCATAAATTTGCAACATTTTTCCCGTAAATTTGCATCTTTGTCATGAATTTTCATTTTTCTCATAAACATGCAACTTTTTTCTAATAATTTTGGAGGTTTTTTCTGCTGTAAATTTGCAACTTCTCTTAAATTTGCAAATTTTTTTTCTTACAAAGTTGCAACTTTTTCCATAAATCTGCATCTTTTTTCGTCATAAATTTGCAACATTTTTTTCTCAAAAATTTGCAACTTTTTCTAATTTTTCAACTTTTTTCTGCAGTAAATTTGCAACATTTCTCATAAATTTGCATTTTTTTTCCTTACAAATTGCAACTCTTCTCAGTAAATTTGCAACTTTTTTCATAAATGTACAACTTTTTTCTCATAAATTTGCAACTTTTTTCTAATAATTTGAGCATTTTTCCTCATAAATTTGCAACATTTTTCAAAAACCAAAAAAATGCAACTTTTCCAAAGTTAATTCTGCAATTTTTTTCTAATAAACACGTGACTATTTCCCCACATAAATGTGCAACTTTTTGCATAAAATCTGGTATTTTTGTCTAATAAATTTGTTACTTTAAGGAAAAAAGCTATTTTTGTCATAAATTTGAGGCCTTTTTTCATGTAAATTTGTGACTTTTTATGTCACTTTGTGAGTTTTTCATGCGAGTTTTGCAGCTTGTCAAAAAAATGTGTGCTAAGTTTTTTATAATTTGCAGCTTTTCTCTTGTGACTGTCCAGTTAGCTAGCTGTTTAGCTTCTCATTAGCAGATGTGTCTGTGCTCACCGTTCTCCGGGGCGTTTGCAGACGTAACACAGGGACCGCTCATATCCTGTCGCTGAGACCACACAGCCCCCTGTCCTCCAGGGACAAATTCACATTAGTTGGCTCAGTCTCGCTGTCCAAGGAGCTAGCCAGCTACCATTAGCAACAGTGACAAAAGGGAGACAGCTGCAATGCATGATGCTGCAATAATAAAATAAAGAAAATGTGAGCAAAATATGTCACAGAGCTTTCATTGAGACCTGTAGGAGCTGTCAACATGTGGGAAAGGTGCAGGAAAGGCTTCCAACCTGTCCCGTTAACCTCCCTTTTTGTTATAAATTTGCATGTTTTTTACTCATAAATTTGCTCATTTTTCTAATAATTTTGGAGCTTTTTGCAACTTTTCTCACAAATTTGCAATTTTTTTTTCTTACAACAATGTAACTCTTCTCAGTAAATTTGCAACTTTTTCATAAATTTGCAACATTTTTTTCTCAGATTTGTAACTTTCTCATAAATTTTCATTTTTTCATAAATTTGCATCGTTTTTCTCAGAAATTTGCATTTTTTTCTCTTAAATTTGCAACTTTTTCTGATAATTTGGGAGCTGTGTTCTGTGGTAAATTTGCATCTTTTCTCATAAATTTGAACATTTTTTTTCCTACAAAGTTGCAACTTTTTACATAAATTTCCATATTTTTTTCTCATAAATTTGCAGTATTTTTTCCTCATACATTTGCAACTTTTTCTAAGAATTTTTGAACTTTTTTCTGCAATAAATGTGAAACTTCTCTAAATTTGCTATTTTTTTTTACAAAGTTGCATCTTTTTCTCATAAATTTGCAACATTTTCTAATAATTTTTGAACATTTTTAGCAGTAAATTTGCAACTTCTCTCATAAATTTGCAAAAAAAATTCTTACAAAGTTGCAACTCTTCTCAGTAAATTTGCAACTTTTTCATAAATTTTACATCTTTATTCTCATAAATTTGCAACATTTTTCCTGTAAATTTGCATATTTGTCATAAATTTGCATTTTTCTCATAAATGTGCAACTTTTTCTAATAATTTGAGCTTTTTTTCTGCAGTAAATTTGCAACTTCTCTTAAATTTGGAAAGTTTTTTTCTTACAAAGTTGCAACTTTTTCCATAAATTTGCATCTTTTTTCATCATAAATTTGTATTTTTTTTCCTCATAAATTTGCAACATTTTTTCTCATAAATTTGTATCTTTTTTCATAAATTTGCATCATTTTTCTAATAAATTTGCAACATTTTTTTCTCAAAAATTTGCAACTTTTTCTAATTTTCAACTTTTTTCTGCAGTAAATTTGCAACATTTCTCATAAATTTGCATTTTTTTCCTTACAAAGCTGCAACTCTTCTCAGTAAATTTGCAACTTTTTTCACAAATTTACTGCTTTATTCTCATAAATTTGCAACATTTTTCCCGTAAATTTGCATCTTTGTCATGAATTTTCATTTTTCTCATAAACATGCAACTTTTTTCTAATAATTTTGGAGGTTTTTTTCTGCTGTAAATTTGCAACTTCTCTTAAATTTGCAAATTTTTTTTATTACAAAGTTGCAACTTTTTCCATAAATCTGCATCTTTTTTCGTCATAAATTTGCAACATTTTTTTCTCAAAAATTTGCAACTTTTTCTAATTTTTCAACTTTTTTCTGCAGTAAATTTGCAACATTTCTCATAAATTTGCATTTTTTTTCCTTACAAATTGCAACTCTTCTCAGTAAATTTGCAACTTTTTTCATAAATGTACAACTTTTTTCTCATAAATTTGCAACTTTTCTCATAAATTTTCAACTTTTTTTTTTAAATTGAAACTTTTTTCTCATAAATGGACTATTTTTTTCCTCATAAATGGGCAGCTTTTTGTCATTCATTTGCACATTTTTGTTATAAACTTTCAACCTTTTCAGTTGCAACTCTTTCCTCATAAATCTGTGACTTATCTCTGGTAAATCTGTGATGCTTTTTTCTTGTAACGATCACATGGATGCTTTTTTTTTTTTTTAAATTATCATTCTGTGTAATACTTCACTTTTTCTGTTGGGCTACACAGTGACCTTTTTTCTGACTTTTTTTTTACCCGACACCCCCTCCCCCAACACAAGCTTGCCTCCGGTCCCCCAAAAAGCTCGAAACGGCCCTGCTCAGCCTTCACTTTGCTCCCTCCCTCCCTCCGTTTTGTCTTGTCCCCTCGGTCAAAGGAGACATACCCACACCACGGCAGACTGTCAAACGTCTCCATGGCAAAGCCTACGTGACGGGAATGACGACGACGACGACGACGGACGAGCGGGGCGCAGGCGGTGCGCCTACTTTCATCTCCGAGGGCGCACCGCCACCGGCGTGTTTTCACATCCCCGCGGACCGGCTGCTTCTCCTCCATGAACCACCGCTTTTTTTTGGGGGGGGGGGGGAGTGGGGGGGGTCACTACATGAGGTGTCACCCGAAAACTGTTGACCTTTCTTTTTTTTTTTTCTTTTTTTTAGGGTGAATAGAATAAAGTGTGATGGGGGAAAAAAAACAGGTCACCAACTCACAACTGAGACTTGAGGATTTCAGGTGTTCGGGGGGGACAACATGGTGCCAAAAATAGCCCAGAAACACACGGAGCGCTGCGTTAACCACAGTTGCACCAGCTCTCTCTCCCGCACACGAACCCCCGCTGGACCACAGCCGGTCCCGGCCCGGCTTTAGATGCACCTGCTCAGCTCTGGAGCCAGAGGAACGGCGAGCCCGCTGCACGGGGGACTCCCCCCCCCCCCTTCCTTCCTGAGGCTCGCAGGCAGGGCGTGTGAAAGCAGTAGCCGGGGATAAGCAGCCCGGCAGCAAGCAGCTAATAACACAGCCGGAGCCTAAAAATATCCTGCGACCACAGCGCTCTGCACCACCAGCGCCGCCGCGATCACCGCTCCTCCCGCCGCTGCAGCTTCTGCAAAATCCCGGCGTCCCCAAACCCCCAAAATCTCACGCCGGTGCACGATGATTTTTAAAGCAAGAAGCTAGTTTATGTGCTCCACTTTCTCTTTCCAGCAACACAAAGACGCAGGGAGGATCTGAGCGCTGCGGGGAATGCCAGACATCCGGCAAACTGACGCACAACACATGCAAAGAGCGGCAATAGACATGAGGAATAAGACACAAACTGACCGTCACATCTGCGCCTGCTTCAAATCCTTCCCAGCGGGTCGGGATAAAATCATCCACTCGTGAAGGGGGGGGGGGGGGAACTCGGGGATTCTGGTGGCCGGAGCTCGGTGTACCTCCTTCCCTCTCCCCCCGCGGACAAACCCGGGCTGGGAGCTCGGTGTCGGCTCTCCTCCTCCCGCGACGCACACGCCGCTCGGTCCGCCGCCGCTCCAAAGTTGGCGATCGGGTTGCAAATCACAATCCAGAAATCAGGAGAAAACGTTTAAAACGTGAACACGAAAGCACAGGACGCTGACAGGAAATCCCACTCGTGTCTGACTGAGTGGCGAAAAGCGCAGAAGAAAAAGGTGGTAAATCACTACTTGGCTTCAGCCCCCCCGCCGCCGCCGCCGCCCGGGGCCGTGGAGACCGAGACCCGGCTGGCAGAAGTTGGTCGGACCCGAAGCTCCCGCGGCAGCTCGGACACGTCCCGTCCTCCCGAGATCCTCCACGCAAATGTCCGTTACGAGTCTGAAGGATGAATTTCCACCCGCAGGAGGAGTGGAGTGGTGAGGGAAAGAGGGAGGGCAGCGATCTCCGAGTTACTCCACCCCCCACCCGAAGAGCCTCCCCCCGTTTCACAAAAGGCCGTCCTCCCCACCACCGCCGCCGCCGCGCTCCCGTTCACCTCCTTTCCACGGGCGTTTCTAGATTTTTTTTTTCTTTTGGGGGGGGCTACAAACTTTCTAAAATGGAAAAAAAAAATCTGCTTTCAAAGAAAAAACTGTTTAAAATAATCTTGGTCATTGCATAGCCGGGGTTTACAGAAAAACCACAACACTGGGGAAAAAGCGCGCATGTGAATGTTGCAGATTTACAAGGAAAAAAAGTCACAAATTTACAAGAAAAGAATTGCAATTTTATGCAAAAAAGAAATAATTTGCAAATTTATGAGGACATTTTTTTTTGCAAATTGGAAAATGACGAGAAAAGATTCAAAATTATGAGGAAAAAGTTGCAACTTTATAGCAAAATGTTGCAAATTTGTAATAAAAAAAATTCCCCATTCACTGAGAAAAAGTTGCAAATTAATGAGAAAAAGTTGTAAATTTACAGGGGGAAAAAAGCTCCCAAATTGTGAGGAAAGGTTTCAAATTTATGAGGAAAAAGCTACAAAATTATTGGAAAAAAGTTTGGAATTTAGGGGGAAAAAAGTTGCAAATTTACTGGAAAAAAGCTCCAAAATTATGACAAAAACTTGCAAATTTATGAGAACAAAGTTGCAAATTTACGAGGGAAAAAGATCCAAAATTATGAGGAAAAAGTTGCAAGTTTATAGCAAAACGTTGCAAATTTGTAACAAAAAAAAAATTCCCCATTTACTGAGAAAAAGTTGCAAATTTATGAGAAAAAGTCATAAATTTGCAGGGGAAAAAAGCTCCCAAATTATGAGAAAAGGTTTCAAATTTACGAGGAAAAAGCTACAAAATTATTGGAAAAAAGTTTGGAATTTAGGGGGAGAAAGCTGCAAATTTACTGGAAAAAAGCTCCAAAATTATGGCAAAAACTTGCAAATTTATGAGAAAAAAGTTGCAAATTTATGAGGAAAAAAGATCCAAAATTATGAGAAAAAGTTGCAAGTTTATAGCAAAACGTTGTAAATTTATAACAAAAAAAATTTCCCCATTTACTGAGAAAAAGTTGCAAATTTATGGGAAAAAGTTGTAAATTTATGAGGAAAAAAGATCCAAAATTATGAGGAAAAAGTTGCAAGTTTATAGCAAAACGTTGCAAATTTGTAACAAAAAAAAAATTCCCCATTTACTGAGAAAAAGTTGCAAATTTATGAGAAAAAGTCATAAATTTGCAGGGGAAAAAAGCTCCCAAATTATGAGAAAAGGTTTCAAATTTACGAGGAAAAAGCTACAAAATTATTGGAAAAAAGTTTTGAATTTAGGGGGAGAAAGCTGCAAATTTACTGGAAAAAAAGCTCCAAAATTATGGCAAAAACTTGCAAATTTATGAGAAAAAAGTTGCAAATTTATGAGGAAAAAAGATCCAAAATTATGAGAAAAAGTTGCAAGTTTATAGCAAAATGTTGCAAATTTGTAAAGAAAAAAAATTCCCCATTTACTGAGAAAAAGTTGCAAATTTATGGGAAAAAGTTGTAAATTTATGAGGAAAAAAGATCCAAAATTATGAGAAAAGTTGCAAGTTTATAGCAAAACGTTGCAAATTTATAACAAAAAAAAAATTCCCCATTTACTGAGAAAAAGTTGCAAATTTATGAGAAAAAGTTTTAATATTACAAGGGTATAAAAGCTCCCAAATTATAAGAAAAGGTTTCAAATTTACGAGGAAAAAGCTACAAAATTATTGGAAAAAAGTTTGGAATTTAGGGGGAGAAAGCTGCAAATTTACTGGAAAAAAGCTCCAAAATTACGGCAAAAACTTGCAAATTTATGAGAAAAAAGTTGCAAATTTATGAGGAAAAAAGATCCAAAATTATGAGAAAAAGTTGCAAGTTTATAGCAAAACGTTGTAAATTTATAACAAAAAAAATTTCCCCATTTACTGAGAAAAAGTTGCAAATTTATGGGAAAAAGTTGTAAATTTATGAGGAAAAAAGATCCAAAATTATGAGGAAAAAGTTGCAAGTTTATAGCAAAACGTTGCAAATTTGTAACAAAAAAAAAATTCCCCATTTACTGAGAAAAAGTTGCAAATTTATGAGAAAAAGTCATAAATTTGCAGGGGAAAAAAGCTCCCAAATTATGAGAAAAGGTTTCAAATTTACGAGGAAAAAGCTACAAAATTATTGGAAAAAAGTTTGGAATTTAGGGGGAGAAAGCTGCAAATTTACTGGAAAAAAGCTCCAAAATTATGGCAAAAACTTGCAAATTTATGAGAAAAAAGTTGCAAATTTATGAGGAAAAAAGATCCAAAATTATGAGAAAAAGTTGCAAGTTTATAGCAAAACGTTGTAAATTTATAACAAAAAAAATTTCCCCATTTACTGAGAAAAAGTTGCAAATTTATGGGAAAAAGTTGTAAATTTATGAGGAAAAAAGATCCAAAATTATGAGGAAAAAGTTGCAAGTTTATAGCAAAACGTTGCAAATTTGTAACAAAAAAAAAATTCCCCATTTACTGAGAAAAAGTTGCAAATTTATGAGAAAAAGTCATAAATTTGCAGGGGAAAAAAGCTCCCAAATTATGAGAAAAGGTTTCAAATTTACGAGGAAAAAGCTACAAAATTATTGGAAAAAAGTTTTGAATTTAGGGGGAGAAAGCTGCAAATTTACTGGAAAAAAAGCTCCAAAATTATGGCAAAAACTTGCAAATTTATGAGAAAAAAGTTGCAAATTTATGAGGAAAAAAGATCCAAAATTATGAGAAAAAGTTGCAAGTTTATAGCAAAATGTTGCAAATTTGTAAAGAAAAAAAATTCCCCCATTTACTGAGAAAAAGTTGCAAATTTATGGGAAAAAGTTGTAAATTTATGAGGAAAAAAGATCCAAAATTATGAGAAAAGTTGCAAGTTTATAGCAAAACGTTGCAAATTTATAACAAAAAAAAAATTCCCCATTTACTGAGAAAAAGTTGCAAATTTATGAGAAAAAGTTTTAATATTACAAGGGTATAAAAGCTCCCAAATTATAAGAAAAGGTTTCAAATTTACGAGGAAAAAGCTACAAAATTATTGGAAAAAAGTTTGGAATTTAGGGGGAGAAAGCTGCAAATTTACTGGAAAAAAGCTCCAAAATTACGGCAAAAACTTGCAAATTTATGAGAAAAAAGTTGCAAATTTATGAGGAAAAAAGATCCAAAATTATGAGAAAAAGTTGCAAGTTTATAGCAAAACGTTGTAAATTTATAACAAAAAAAATTTCCCCATTTACTGAGAAAAAGTTGCAAATTTATGGGAAAAAGTTGTAAATTTATGAGGAAAAAAGATCCAAAATTATGAGGAAAAAGTTGCAAGTTTATAGCAAAACGTTGCAAATTTGTAACAAAAAAAAAATTCCCCATTTACTGAGAAAAAGTTGCAAATTTATGAGAAAAAGTCATAAATTTGCAGGGGAAAAAAGCTCCCAAATTATGAGAAAAGGTTTCAAATTTACGAGGAAAAAGCTACAAAATTATTGGAAAAAAGTTTGGAATTTAGGGGGAGAAAGCTGCAAATTTACTGGAAAAAAGCTCCAAAATTATGGCAAAAACTTGCAAATTTATGAGAAAAAAGTTGCAAATTTATGAGGAAAAAAGATCCAAAATTATGAGAAAAAGTTGCAAGTTTATAGCAAAACGTTGTAAATTTATAACAAAAAAAATTTCCCCATTTACTGAGAAAAAGTTGCAAATTTATGGGAAAAAGTTGTAAATTTATGAGGAAAAAAGATCCAAAATTATGAGGAAAAAGTTGCAAGTTTATAGCAAAACGTTGCAAATTTGTAACAAAAAAAAAATTCCCCATTTACTGAGAAAAAGTTGCAAATTTATGAGAAAAAGTCATAAATTTGCAGGGGAAAAAAGCTCCCAAATTATGAGAAAAGGTTTCAAATTTACGAGGAAAAAGCTACAAAATTATTGGAAAAAAGTTTTGAATTTAGGGGGAGAAAGCTGCAAATTTACTGGAAAAAAAGCTCCAAAATTATGGCAAAAACTTGCAAATTTATGAGAAAAAAGTTGCAAATTTATGAGGAAAAAAGATCCAAAATTATGAGAAAAAGTTGCAAGTTTATAGCAAAATGTTGCAAATTTGTAAAGAAAAAAAATTCCCCATTTACTGAGAAAAAGTTGCAAATTTATGGGAAAAAGTTGTAAATTTATGAGGAAAAAAGATCCAAAATTATGAGAAAAGTTGCAAGTTTATAGCAAAACGTTGCAAATTTATAACAAAAAAAAAATTCCCCATTTACTGAGAAAAAGTTGCAAATTTATGAGAAAAAGTTTTAATATTACAAGGGTATAAAAGCTCCCAAATTATAAGAAAAGGTTTCAAATTTACGAGGAAAAAGCTACAAAATTATTGGAAAAAAGTTTGGAATTTAGGGGGAGAAAGCTGCAAATTTACTGGAAAAAAGCTCCAAAATTACGGCAAAAACTTGCAAATTTATGAGAAAAAAGTTGCAAATTTATGAGGAAAAAAGATCCAAAATTATGAGAAAAAGTTGCAAGTTTATAGCAAAACGTTGTAAATTTATAACAAAAAAAATTTCCCCATTTACTGAGAAAAAGTTGCAAATTTATGGGAAAAAGTTGTAAATTTATGAGGAAAAAAGATCCAAAATTATGAGGAAAAAGTTGCAAGTTTATAGCAAAACGTTGCAAATTTGTAACAAAAAAAAAATTCCCCATTTACTGAGAAAAAGTTGCAAATTTATGAGAAAAAGTCATAAATTTGCAGGGGAAAAAAGCTCCCAAATTATGAGAAAAGGTTTCAAATTTACGAGGAAAAAGCTACAAAATTATTGGAAAAAAGTTTTGAATTTAGGGGGAGAAAGCTGCAAATTTACTGGAAAAAAAGCTCCAAAATTATGGCAAAAACTTGCAAATTTATGAGAAAAAAGTTGCAAATTTATGAGGAAAAAAGATCCAAAATTATGAGAAAAAGTTGCAAGTTTATAGCAAAATGTTGCAAATTTGTAAAGAAAAAAAATTCCCCATTTACTGAGAAAAAGTTGCAAATTTATGGGAAAAAGTTGTAAATTTATGAGGAAAAAAGATCCAAAATTATGAGAAAAGTTGCAAGTTTATAGCAAAACGTTGCAAATTTATAACAAAAAAAAAATTCCCCATTTACTGAGAAAAAGTTGCAAATTTATGAGAAAAAGTTTTAATATTACAAGGGTATAAAAGCTCCCAAATTATAAGAAAAGGTTTCAAATTTATGAGGAAAAAGCTACAAAATTATTGGAAAAAAGTTTTGAATTTAGGGGGGAAAAGTTGCAAATTAATGAGAAAAAGTTGTAAATTTACAGGGGGGAAAAAAGCTCCCAAATTATGAGAAAAGGTTTCAAATTTATGAGGAAAAAGCGACAAAATTATTGGAAAAAAGTTTGGAATTTAGGGGGGAAAGTTGCAAATTTACTGCAAAAAAGCTCCAAAATTATGACAAAAACTTGCAAATTTATGAGAAAAAAGTTGCAAATTTATGAGGAAAAAAGATCCAAAATTATGAGAAAAAGTTGCAAGTTTATAGCAAAACGTTGTAAATTTATAACAAAAAAAATTTCCCCATTTACTGAGAAAAAGTTGCAAATTTATGAGAAAAAGTTTTAAATATTACAAGGGAATAAAAGCTCCCAAATTATAAGAAAAGGTTTCAAATTTATGAGGAAAAAGCTATAAAATTATTGGAAAAAAGTTTGGAATTTAGGGGGGAAAAGTTGCAAATTAATGAGAAAAAGTTGTAAATTTACAGGGGGAAAAAAGCTCCCAAATTATGAGAAAAGGTTTCAAATTTATGAGGAAAAAGCTACAAAATTATTGGAAAAAAGTTTGGAATTTAGGGGGGAAAGTTGCAAATTTACTGCAAAAAAGCTCCAAAATTATGACAAAAACTTGCAAATTTATGGGAAAAAAGTAGCAAATTTATGAGGAAAAAAGATCCAAAACTATGAGAAAAAGTTGTAAGTTTATAGCAAAACGTTGCAAATTTGTAACAAAAAAAAAAAAATCCCCATTTACTGAGAAAAAGTTGCAAATTTATGAGAAAAAGTTCTAAATTTACAGGGGAAAAAAAGCTCCCAAATTATGAGAAAAGGTTTCAAATTTATGAGGAAAAAGCTACAAAATTATTGGAAAAAAGTTTTGGATTTAGCGGGGAAAAGCTGCAAATTTACTGGAAAAAAGCTCCAAAATTATGACAAAAACTTGCAAATTTATGGGAAAAAAGTTGCAAATTTATGAGGAAAAAAGATCCAAAATTATGAGAAAAAGTTGCAAGTTTATAGCAAAATGTTGCAAATTTGTAAAGAAAAAAAATTCCCCATTTACTGAGAAAAAGTTGCAAATTTATGGGAAAAAGTTGTAAATTTATGAGGAAAAAAGATCCAAAATTATGAGAAAAGTTGCAAGTTTATAGCAAAACGTTGCAAATTTATAACAAAAAAAAATTCCCCATTTACTGAGAAAAAGTTGCAAATTTATGAGAAAAAGTTTTAATATTACAAGGGAATAAAAGCTCCCAAATTATAAGAAAAGGTTTCAAATTTATGAGGAAAAAGCTACAAAATTATTGGAAAAAAGTTTTGAATTTAGGGGGGAAAAGTTGCAAATTAATGAGAAAAAGTTGTAAATTTACAGGGGGAAAAAAGCTCCCAAATTATGAGAAAAGGTTTCAAATTTATGAGGAAAAAGCGACAAAATTATTGGAAAAAAGTTTGGAATTTAGGGGGGAAAGTTGCAAATTTACTGGAAAAACGCTCCAAAATTATGACAAAAACTTGCAAATTTATGAGAAAAAAGTTGCAAATTTATGAGGAAAAAAGATCCAAAATTATGAGAAAAAGTTGCAAGTTTATAGCAAAACGTTGTAAATTTATAACAAAAAAAATTTCCCCATTTACTGAGAAAAAGTTGCAAATTTATGAGAAAAAGTTTTAAATATTACAAGGGAATAAAAGCTCCCAAATTATAAGAAAAGGTTTCAAATTTATGAGGAAAAAGCTATAAAATTATTGGAAAAAAGTTTGGAATTTAGGGGGGAAAAGTTGCAAATTAATGAGAAAAAGTTGTAAATTTACAGGGGGAAAAAAGCTCCCAAATTATGAGAAAAGGTTTCAAATTTATGAGGAAAAAGCTACAAAATTATTGGAAAAAAGTTTGGAATTTAGGGGGGAAAGTTGCAAATTTACTGCAAAAAAGCTCCAAAATTATGACAAAAACTTGCAAATTTATGGGAAAAAAGTAGCAAATTTATGAGGAAAAAAGATCCAAAACTATGAGAAAAAGTTGTAAGTTTATAGCAAAATGTTGCAAATTTGTAACAAAAAAAAAAAATCCCCATTTACTGAGAAAAAGTTGCAAATTAATGAGAAAAAGTTGTAAATTTACAGGGGGAAAAAAGCTCCCAAATTATGAGAAAAGGTTTCAAATTTATGAGGAAAAAGCTACAAAATTATTGGAAAAAAGTTTTGGATTTAGCGGGGAAAAGCTGCAAATTTACTGGAAAAAAGCTCCAAAATTATGACAAAAACTTGCAAATTTATGGGAAAAAAGTTGCAAATTTATGAGGAAAAAAGATCCAAAATTATGAGAAAAAGTTGCAAGTTTATAGCAAAATGTTGCAAATTTGTAAAGAAAAAAAATTCCCCATTTACTGAGAAAAAGTTGCAAATTTATGGGAAAAAGTTGTAAATTTATGAGGAAAAAAGATCCAAAATTATGAGAAAAGTTGCAAGTTTATAGCAAAACGTTGCAAATTTATAACAAAAAAAAATTCCCCATTTACTGAGAAAAAGTTGCAAATTTATGAGAAAAAGTTTTAATATTACAAGGGAATAAAAGCTCCCAAATTATAAGAAAAGGTTTCAAATTTATGAGGAAAAAGCTACAAAATTATTGGAAAAAAGTTTGGAATTTAGGGGGAAAAAGTTGCAAATTTACTGGAAAAAAAAGCTCCAAAATTATGACAAAAACTTGCAAATTTATGAGAAAAAAGTTGCAAATTTATGAGGAAAAAAGATCCAAAATTATGAGAATGTCACAACTCGCCGCTCATCAGCGGCGCCAGCTGCGCACACACCTGCACCTCGTCAGCAGCGTGGGATATAAGCCACTCTGCCCTGGGCTTCGGCCTGAAGCCGTCTGATTCCCTCGGCTGAACTTGCTGCAGAGGAACCCTCTCGTCTTCCAGCAAGATCTACAGCGTAAGCATACCTTACCATTGTCTTTCCAGTCTCTCCCCTGTGCACAGGTGGATTTCCCGGCGGCGGACCTCGCCTCCCCATCACCGTCTGCCAGCTGCTGCCATAGGTGGACTCCCCGGCGGCGGACGTCGCCTCTGCTTCGCCGTCTTCCCGCTGCTGTCACAGGTGCACCAGGTTGCTGTCTCCTGGGCTCGCCCTTGTGCACGCCAGCCACCTGCCCTGCCAAGTAAGCAAACAAACTCAATTTATTCCCTGTACTGGTTTGGTGCCCGTTACCGTTTCCCTGTGCTCTCTCCCCAGGGTTGTCTGGCTGAACGGTTTCCTGCCCCCATGCCTGACGCAGATGACCACCACCAGTACATCTACATATCACAGACACGCAACCACACATCCCTGTTGTTGAATAAAACTGTTAAATTTACCCTGAGCCTGCGTGTGTGTCTCCTGAGCCGTGCATTATGTCAGAGAAAAAGTTGCAAGTTTATAGCAAAACGTTGCAAATTTGTGTCAGAGCGTGGGGTGGGTTTCATGCCCTCATCCTAATTTATAATTTGTGGTATCTTGTCTTCAGGGCATGGGCTGCCATGCCCTGAAGACAAGATTCAGAGGTTGAGCAGTCTGCTCCACCCGTCGTCCAAGAGGCCAGGGAGACTCCACCTGCCACTCCAGAGGCTGGGGGTCTCCACCTGCTGTTTTTGAGGTCAGTGTGCCGCCGTTGCCTGCTTCTGAGCTAAAAGCCCCACTATATTATTGCCTCCAGGACTGAAAGCCCCAGTACTATTGTCTCCAGAGCTGAATGCTCCTTTGTTGCAGCTCTTAGACTTGGGAACTCCTTTGTTGCTGCACCCCGAGGTCAGCGCCCCTTACCCTCCTTGTGTTGTAGTCTGGTGGCCTAGGGACTGGTAGGCTTCCAGACTCATCATGTACTGTGGTCTGGGGACTCTTGGACAGTGGCAGACCACCCGATCCCCTCTGTGCTCTGGTCCAGTGGCCCATGGACTTGGGTAGACCGCCTGACTCGCTTTGTTTTAGGGTTCGGGGCCTTGGATGTTATTTTGGCCCTCAAACTGTGTTTGTTTTGGACATTGCTTTGGGGGGGGGGGGTTAGAGTCTGTTTTGGTAACTTTTTTTTCTCATGACTTTGAAAAAAATTGTAGGACAGATTGGAATTAATTTTACATTTCCTATTACTTTTTTTTTCTGGAAAGTGACCCTTTTCTTACATTTGTAGCTTTTTCCAAAAATGTGCAATTTTTTCATGTAAATTTGTGACTTTTCCCTAATATTTTCCCCTTAAATTGCAACTCCAAAAATAGGATTTATTTTCCTGAAGTGATAAAACACATTTTTCAGTGACCTAGTCATGCCTCCTATGAGCCCTTTTTGAACTTACAAGCTTTTTTTTTTTGTTTGTTTGTTTCTTTGTGGATGTTTCTCTTGGGGTTGTCTGGAAGCCGCCCCTTTAGAGGGGGATACTGTAAGGACATCAGCTGGGTCTCATGCCCTCATCCTAATTTTTAATTTGTGTTATCTTGTCTTCAGGGCATGGGCCTCACTTCAAGTTGCATTTGGGATTTTCTGTTTTTCACCTTCTTTATTATCATTGTACATTTATTTCTCTTTGTCTATTTATTAGTATGATTATTATTATCTTTTTTGACATGGTCTTGTCTCCCCTCTGATCCTGTGTTCGTGTTTGTGTGCACCCTCTGTTTGTGTTCATCTGTGCAGCCTCACCCGTCCTGTGTCAGTGATCATGCCCTGCTGTCTCCGTTTGCCCTGATTGTGCCCACCTGTTTGTTGTTGTTTATCAGTCTGAACAACACACTTCTCTGTATCCTGCCAAGTTTTGTGTGAGATCTTTTGTTACAGTTCCCGAGCTATTTGTTATCTTTCATGTTTTTTTTTTCACCTTCGAGCTGCGCCAGTCGGTCAACTCTAAATAAATCTGCAAACTACAGATCCTGCGAGTGGGTCCTGCTTTCAACCCCGTGACAATTTTTACTAAAAAAAAAATCTACACATTTACTGAGGAAAAAGTTGCAAATTCATCAGAAAAACTAAATTTTCTGCAAAAAAGTTGCAAGTTTATGAGAAAATCTTGCAACTTCATGAGAAAAGTTACAAATTTATGAGGAAAAATCTCCAAAATTATGAGAAAAGGGGTATGAATTTATCATTAAAAAAAGTTGTAAATTTAATGAAAAAACTCAAAAAATTATGAGAAAAATTTGCAAATTATGAGAAAAAACAAAAATTTAGTGGGGGAAATTGCAATTTTATAAGGGAAAAAACTCCAAAATTATTAGAAAAAATTTGCAAATTTACTGAAAAAGTTCCAAAATTATGAGAAAAAATTGCAAGATCATAGCAAAACGCTGCAAATTTATAACAAAAAAATTGCATATTTTACTTAGAAAAAGTTTCAAATTTATGAGAAAAAAATATATAAATTTACTGCATAAAAAGTTGCAAGTTTATGAGAAAATCTTGCAAATTCATGACAGAAGTTACAAATTCATGAGGAAGAATCTCCAAAATTATGAGAAAAGCTTGTGAATTTATGAGAAAAAAAATTATGAATTTAGGAAAAACAAAGTTGCAAATTTATAAGGGAAAAAAGCTCCACCATTATTAGAAGAAAGGTTTAAATTAACTGAAAAAAGTTCCAAAAATTATGTGAAAAACTTGCACATTTAAGAGGAAAAACTTATTTATGAGAGAGAAGTTCCAAATTTATAAGAAAAAAGATCCAAAATCAAGAGGAAAAAGTAGCAAATTTATAGCAAAAAAGATGCACATTCTTGAGAAAAAAGTTACAAAGAATTCAAATGAAATGAAATGGAAAAAGTCAAATTATGAGGAAAACACTTTCAAATTTACAGTGGGAAAAAAAACAAATTTATCATAAAAAAGCTGAAAATTTACAAATAAAAAGTTGCAAATTTATGAGAAAAAAAGTTGAAGGTAATTTTAATTCTGTGCAGAAAAAAAAAATATTGACTGTAAACCTGTAGCTTGGGCTATGTAGTGACTGGGGGGGGCTGTGGCGTTTGCTTATTCTGCTTTACAGCAAGAAAGAGCTCTGTCTGCACCAGCTCCACTCCTCCTTCATTCTCCATCTCCTCCTGTCTGTAGGTTTTCTCTTTTATTTTTCATGCAGTGTCTGTTGTTCTGCTGCACAGTCACACTACACCGTGGCCTATTTTTGTCTCTTTAGGCACGCATCCTAATCACGAGCAAGTAATCAATATGTTTACTCAGTGCCTCCTCCTATGGAGTTATGATGATGACATCGATCCGGGATGTGAATGATCCCCGTGCCGGCTTACGATCTGTGCATGATTGCGGCTCAGGAGTGGATGCAGTTTTTCTTTTAATGGAGGCAGTGGGACCGCCGCAGAAGAAGAAGTGATTGACTGCAGCCTTGTATTTCATATTTGTTTTTTGGGAAAATTAGCAGTTTTTCAGCTCACATTTTAAAGAGCACCGAGTGTGTTCTGCAGCAACATTATCTGGTCTGCAAAGTCAAACAGGCCAAAGTTCTCTTACTACCGTACTTCCTTCTCAAAAATTTGCTACATTTTCCTCATAAATTTGCAACTTTTTTCTTATAAATTGGTGATTTTAATCTTGCAAATTTGCAACATTTTTTCCTCATAAATTTGCAACTTTTTTCTAAAAAAATTGTAATTTTTTTTTTCTCGTAGAAGATTTGAAACTTTTCTCTCAAAAATTGGGATTTTTCTCTTGTAAATTTACAACTTTTTTTCTCAAAAAATTATACCTCTTTTCTAGTAAATTTAACTTTTTTCTCATAAAGTTATTTTTTTTTCATAAATCTGTAATTTTTTCAGATAAATTTGCAACTTTTTCTCAAAAATTTGTTTTTTTTCTTGTAAATTAGTGACTTTTTTCTCATGACTCTGCAACTTTTTCCTCATAGATCTGCAACTTTTTTTCTCATAAATTTACACCTGAGACTGAACGTCAGCAAGACCAGAGAGATGGTGATTGATTTCAGGAAGAAGAGGACACCTTCACAGCCATTGCGGATTGGGGGGGGGGGGGGATGTGTAGGTAGTTGAGGACTACAAATACCTGGGTGTTGTGATCAGCAACGGACTGGACTGGATGTCCAACACCGATGCTGCGTACAAGAAGTGGATGAGAAGACTATACGTCCTGAGGAATCTGAGATCCTTCAACATGTACAACAGGATGCGGGAGCTTTTCTACCAGACCGCTGTCGCCAGCACCATCTTCTTTGCGGCTGTCTGTTGGGGTAGCAGTGTCAGAGCCAGCGACACCAACAGACTTGACAAGATTATCAAGGCTGGTTCTGTAATTGGTCTCAGGCTGGAGACTTTTGAAACAGTGGTGGAGAGAAGGACACTGAACAAAGTGTTATCCATCAGGGACAATCCTGATCACCCCCTCCACCACACCCTGGACAGAGAGCAGAGCACTTTCTCCAGCAGACTGCTACAGCGATAAAGTACAGGAAAGCTTTCCTGCCACATGCCATTTCACAGTGAAATGTACAATAATTCACTCTGATGTTGAATTTTGGTCACAATGCAGCTGCCATACTGCACCTTACAATCTAATTGGTACCTCACATTGCACCCTGTGCCTGATAGTCCTGCATTGTACAGTTTGTACGATCCATGTATCTATATGGGTCATCATCTATTCATCTGCAGTGTATATAAAGTTATCTAGGCAGCTTTGCTTTCCCTGGGTAATTCCTTTTTCTATTACGTTGTTGTGTGTTTCTGTTGTTTGGGTCATCTACTGTGTCATGCTGCTGTTACACTGTAATTTCCCTGTTTGGGATCAATAAAGTACTCTATCTATCTATCTGTCTGTCTGTCTGTCTGTCTGTCTATCAGTCTATCGTTTTTCTGAACTCATTTTTCTGTAAATTTTCAACTTTTTTCTTATAAATTTGCAATGTTCACTGGATGCTAGTAAAAAAAAAAATATCTGGGTAATTAATTGGAATATGCAACTTTTTGAATTTCTAATTTGGCAACTTTTATTATGTTTTTGCACCTTTATGCTTGCAGAGTTGATTCCAGTGTACATTTTGTCATGATCCTGAGCATGGCTGGGAGCCATGCTCAGTCTCCAGTTTGAGTTTAGTCTTTTCTGTTTGTTTCTTTGTTTAATATTATCTGCTGTATTTGGTCTCTGTTTATGAGTTGTCTGTATTCTTAGGTTTGTCCTGATAGTCCTGTCCATTTATTGTGTGTTATTTTGTATCCATGGCATTATTTGTATCTTTTGGGGTTGTGTATCTTATTCTTGTTTCATCATTTAGTTTCCAGTCTGTGCTTTTATTTTGACAGCAGCTTGTGCAGCTTCTGCCTGTCAAATGGTTTCGTGGTCTGCACAGTTGTCACTCGTTGTCCTAATCATTTCCTCTTTCTCTTGATCCACACCTGGCATTCTCCGGTTCATTTGCCTATTTAAGGATGTGGTAACGATTCTTTTGTTGCTGTGTCCTACCTCAGATGTTTCAGCCAAACTGTGTGTTGGTGGTGCTGTAGAGGTGAACGGGAGCACTCCGACCAGATATATTTATCCTTTTCCAGTTTTCTCAGCCGTGAGCCCCATTTCTCTTCGGTGTGACTCTGGCTGAGTTTTTCTCTTTTCCCCCATTGTGTCCGTGCGCGTCAGCTGGTGTTTCTCCCAGGCTGTTTTTCTCCCTCCTGGTCGTAGCCCCGCTCTCCTCCGGCACCTTCATTATCTCTTTATATGTATATGCAGTGTTTTGTGTGACGTTTGTCTTTCTGTTAATAAATGTGCTGAACTCACAGCGAGCGTTTGGTGTCCTTCATAGCCCTTGAAAAAGGGCGATTTATGACAGAAGGACACAGCTGGTGTGTGGGCACCAACCGCTGTGGGTTTTTGCCTTTTTTTTTCTCTCTCCCCCTTATTTTCATGTTAAGTCCGGGTTTTTGGGGAGATGTCCGCCTGTATGGACTTTAGTGTGTTGGGACTCGACAAGGTGGCGTGTGGGGCTGCTGGATAGTGTGGGGTAGCGGATTTTATTTCAGACGCTTGCGCCTCCCACACTCCTGAAGTGGCCATGAGAAATTTGGACAGTGAGACACAGGTAATTGAAGCCTGCCCCGGTCAATGGAGCTATCCGGGACTCACAGTTCTCCTCGCTTCCATTGCCGAATCCAAATACAGGCTCCATGAGTGGTTGAGAAGCTCTCCATCTACTGTGCCTAAGCTGACAAAGACGCGTTCTTGGGCACGGAAGCTCTCAGCCTCTCACCAGTCTCCAGCAGCAGCCCTGCCTTCTCCTCCCAAACAGTGGCCCACTTCATCAGCCGTTCCTCCAATGTTGGAAGAGCCCACAGCCTGCCAGATCAGGCACATTATCCTCATGCCTCCTGATGGTCCTTCTGCGGAGGAGCTGGAGGAGCACCAGCGGGTCTTGGCAGCGGAGAGGGAGCTGTTAGCAGCAGCTGGAGGAGGGTTCATTGGGTGGAACAGAGTTTGAGCCAAAGACAGAGCATCCCCTGATTCCGGAGCCTCATCCACCTCTCCATGAGCCATTGTCTCCAGCTACTCACCAAATGACCTTCACACTCCCCAGAGGAGCTTCATTTGGCGCCCCAGCAGAAACCATCAAGCCCCAGGAATTAAGGCAAGTGCTTTTTCATTCTCCTACACATAAAAATGAATTATCTTGCCTTATTCCCAGTAGTCGGCAGCATGGTGGTGCAGTGGTTAGCACTATTGCCCAACAGCCAGAAGGTTCCAGGTTCAAATTCCCAGGCTGGCAGTGGTAGGAATCTTTCTGTGTGGAGTTTGCATGTTCTCACTGTAATGTGTGGGTTTACCCCAGGGGCTTGGGTTTCCTCCCACAATCCAAAAATATGCATGTTAGGTGAATTGCTTGTTCTAAATTGTCCCTAGATATCTGTCTCCTATAGGCCCTTAGAATAGAGGGTTAGTACTAGTGAAGCACTTTGAGTGGTCTTTGAGACTAGAAGAACCACTAAATAAGTACAGGTCCTTATCCCCTTATCCCTTAGTGAGGCTCAGTATCAGCAGCCTGCTGAAGCTGAGTCCTCACTGCCTGCTGCTGCCATTTCGTCCTCACCTGTTCCTCCCGTGTCCCTTTCCATGCATCCACTGATCCTTGGAGGGAGCCGCCGGACGTCTGAGGGGCCTGCAGTTCCAGAGAGTTCCCATCCAGCCCTGCAGTCACATTCTACATGGAAGAAAAACGCCCCCTGTGTTCTGAAGCTTGCACCAACAAAGAAATGTCCCCTGGTCTTGGCGTCTTGGGACCCGGTGCCATCAGTGAGCTGTTCCTTGGCTCCGCTACGCATCGCGGGGGGGTTTCATCTGCACCGAAGTCTGAGCCGATGAAGAAGGGTCCCTTGACTCCGGCACCTCGCCCCCCTCGCCAGAAGTCTGTGTCGCCGCCATCTTGCCAAATGACCTCAGCTTCCGGATGGACGTTGTCTGGTCTTGCAGCACCAGAAACCATCATGCCCTGGGAAATAAAGCAAGTGTGTTCTCCTTTTTTTGCACATGAAAATGAAAAGTCTTGCCTTATTTCCAGTGGTGAGGCTGAACGACAGCAGCCTAATTTGACTGAGTCCTCACCATCTGCTGCTGCTATCTCACCCTCACTTGGTACTCCTGTGTCTCCTCCTGTTTCCCCTGAGTGTCCACCGGTCCTGGGATGGAGCCGCCAGACGACAGAGGAGCCTGTGGTCCTGGAGGACTGCGTTCCAGCCCTGCAGCCATGTCCTGGATGGGAGAAGAGCGGTCCTGGTGCACTGAAACTTAAGCCGACAAGTGAGTGTACATTGGTTTCAGCGATACGGAAGTCAGCGTCATCGGTGAGGTAATCTCCAGCGTCAGCTGCCATGCCAAGGGTTCCACCAGCATCGGCTGCCCCACCTGGGAGTTCTTCAGTTGCATCCACCATCGTGCCTGCTGTAAGAGTCACCGCAGCCAAGTCGCCGGAGTCCTGGACAGCGGTGGAGCTCGAGTCTAGGCAAGTATTCTGTTCTGTGTTAACATCTGCAGATTTAGAGAAATCTTGTCTGGCTCATGGCAGGGAGAGTCAGTTGCAGACATCCTCTACTGCTGAGCTTTCCTTGCTGGGCTCCACTGCTGCCGGTAATTTTGTGGTGTTTTTCTCTTCCTCCCCATCTGAGGTGGTCAAGCAGGGGTTGGAGTGTCAGATGACTGGAATCAAGATGGCCCAACCCAAGACACCTGGAGGTCCTTGGACTGAATCCACCATCATGCCTGCTGCTGGGGTCGCCACAGCGGAATCGCTGGAGTCCTGGACAGCAGTAGAGCCCAAGCCCAGGCAAGTACTCTATTCTGTTTTAACACCTGCAGATCTAGAGAAATCTTGTCTGGCTCATGGTGAGGAGAACTGGCTGCAGATGTCCTCTGCTCCTGAATTCTCCTCGCCGAGCCCCACCACTGCTGGTAACTTTGTTCCAGTGTTTTTATCTTCCTACCCATCTGAGGTGACCATGTCGGGAAGAGACACCCAGGTGAATGGATCAGAGACATCCCAGACTGAATCATCAGAGTCCTGGTTGGTGGTGGAGCTTGAGCCAACTCGAGATGAACTCTGTTCTGTTTCTACGCTATTAGTTCTAGAGAAACCTTGTCTTGCTCATGTTGAGGAGAATCAGCTCCAGATGTCCTCTGCTTCTGAGGTCTCCTTGCCGGGCTCCATTGCTGCCGGCAATGCTGATCCGATGTCAGTCTTGGGATCCGATGCCATCACCTGAAGTCGCTAGGGATCGTCCACCTTCACCGGAGGTCACCGAGGGTCCTCCATCTCCATCAGAGATCACCATGTGGCTCTCATCTCCGTCCAAGGTCGCCGTGGGTCCTCTGCCTCTGCCCGAGGTTGCCATGGGCCCTCTGTCTCCGCCTGAGGCTGCCGTGGGTCCTCTGCCTCCATCTGTGGCCACCGTGGGTGCTCTGCCTCCGTCCGAAGCTGCCATGGATGCACTGCCTCCATCCGAGGCTGCCGTGGGTGCTTTGCCCCCCCCCCCCCCCCAGGGTTGTCAAGCGGCCTCCGTCTCCACCTGAGGTCGTTGAGGGTCCCCCGTCTCCTCTCAAGGTCATTGAGGGTTCTCCACTGTCGGCTGAGGACATCGTGAGTTTCCTGTCTTCACCGGAGGTCTCCACTGAGCAGTCACTCCCCTCATCTGGCCCTCATGTCGGGCAGCTAAGCTGGTCAGCCATCCCTACGACCAGTCCTTTCACTTATCAGCCACCCTCCTCATTGGGGTTCCATCTCAATCAAATCAATGCCATTGATTGCCGTCATCACTCTGAGACTCTGACACTGAACCATACTGGTCAGGCACTGTCAGATGCTGTCAGGCACTGTCAGACCCTGTGAAAAAATTGGAATTACTGCATCATCGTTCTCGACGATTTTTAACCACTTATAATTTTACAGGACCGAAGATTCTTTCCACTTGATCTTTCTTGGTCAACAAACCAGGCTAGGCTAACCTGTCTGTTTTGGTTAGCCATCCCTGGCCTGGAAAGCCATGGCTCCCTCTCCAACCTGTGACAGCTGTGTTTCCCTCTCTAAGAAGGTTTCCGAGTTGGAACTGAGACTCTCTAACCTCTATAAGATCCAGGATTCTGAAAATCATCTGGACACAATCATTTCTGGTAGGACATTGGCGCCAGCGATGGACTCATAGCTAGCAGAGATGGCTACCTACCTGGGTGAAATTAACATACATGTATCGCCATCCACCTCCACCCCTACTCCGGTCACCTCAGTTGTCCAGGACTGCAGCACTAAACACCGGCTTCAGCTTGGAGCTAAACCTAAAGCCCTGGGTGGTTCTTCTCAGCCCTGGACCATGGTCGGGTCCAACAGCAAATGTCAGGGATCGACCAGGCACGGCCGCGCCTCCTCCCTTCCCTTCTCATTGGAAAACAGATTCAACATCTTTTCCTTGGAGGATTTCCCCCACCTGGATGCTGATCTTCTCCCCATGGCCGCCCCTTCTCCTTTAGCATAGGCCCAAACCCACAAGCCCCGGAATAAAACTACCCTGGGTGTGCCAAACTTTACACCAGCTCCAAAAAGAAGAGACTGCAACCCCCCGTGTCACCCCTGCACTGGTATCCTGCAGCCTCAGCAACAACAACAACAACAAAACTATATACCACTACAAAAGCCACTGACAAAGTCCCTCCAGACGACGCTGGTAATTGGTGATTCCATTATGAGGAACGTCAGAAGCAGGTACTGTGTTACAAATTTTTTTTCCTGGGGCTAAAGTGTCAGACATTGAGGCTGTTACTCCTGACCTATTAAATGAATACCCCCCGCTAAAACTGTTATTGTGCATGTCGGATGCAACAACATCCCAGATGAAGCATCTGAGATCCTAAAGAGAGACTTCAGGAGCCTTCTGTCCACTCTTAAGAACCGTGGCAGATGTGTGTTTATCTCTGGACCACTTGCTCCTTTTAGAAGAGGTTGCAATTATTTCAGTAGAACTCTTAGCCTTAATTCCTGGTTGTACTCAACATGTCCTACTTTTAACATTGGTGTTATAGACAATTTTAACCTGCTTTGGAACCGCCCATCATTTATGAGGCCAGATGGCATCCATCCAAATAGACTTGGTCCATGTGTTTAAGGGACAATCTGCTTTATTCAATTTAGCATCTTTTAGTACAGTGACTGAAAGCTGGTGTGTCACCTCACCCCAAAGTGCCTGAGCCTGCCAACCAGCTTTTTTTGCTTCCACCTCTCATATTACCCCTATTAATCCCAATAATTCTCTCTGTTTAGATCAGTATTCAATTCACAACCCCATAGAGATTGTGTCTGTCCCCCGATACCCAAAACATCATAACCCAACACAAATATAACATAGCTTGATAAAGATTAAAACCATTAATTTACCACAGATAAATAAAATAATTAAAAGTGGACTGCTGAATATAGGATCTCTGTCTGATAAAGCGACCTTAATTAATGATATGATCATGGATTACAATATAAATATACTCTGTCTCACAGAAACATGGCTACGCCCTGATGACTTTGTTAGAATCAATGAGGCCAACCCCCCCCCCCCCCAGCTATGGTAATATTCATATTCCTAGAAACACTGGTCGAGGTGGTGGTGTTGGGGTAATATACTGTATGAATCCACATTACCAATGAACCCTCAGCCTAAGCTAAACTCAAATTATAACTCTTTTGAATTCTTAATTTTTTAGCTTAGCACTCCCAACCTGGAGGTCAGAACAGCCTATTTTATTTACCACAGTATATCGCCCTCCCAGTGCTTCTTTTATGTTTATGTCTGAATTCTCTGAGTTCTTAACAACCTTAGTTCTCAGTTCAGACAAGATTATCATAGCTGGTGATTTTAATATTCATATAGACGTTGATGATGATAGTCATAGTGTAGCATTTCTCTCCCTCTTAAATTCAACTGGTTTTTCTCAGTGTGTTAGTAAACCAACTCATCACCATAATCACACCCTTGATCTGGTCTTTGCCTATGGTGTAGAAATTGATGAGCTGCTTGTCATCCCTCAAAATCCTACACTGACTGACCATTATTTGATAACTTTCAAATTTGTGTTATCTGATTTCACAGCATCAAGCAGAAATATAGTTACCCGATATCTACCTGATAGTGCTGTGGCTCACTTTAAAGAATTAATCCCTTCAGCAGTTACTCTATTACTATGTCTCAATATAGCAGAGGACAGTAATGACTGCTTGAATCCATTAGAATTAGACCTCTTAGTTGATAGTACTGCAGCCTCACTGCAGACAACTCTTGACTCCATAACCCCTTTTAAAAAGAAAACTATTAAAAATAGGAGATTAGCTCCATGGTACAACTCCCACACTTGTGAGTTAAAACAGAAAGTTAGATTCTGTGAAAGGCTTTGGAGTGCAAATAAGACAGAAGAATCATGTTCAGCCTGGAATGCCAGCCTCATCACCTTTAAGAAATCTCTCCGTAGTGCTAGGCGACAGTACTATTCATCCTTGATAGAAGAAAATAAAAGCAACCACAGATTTCTCTTTAACACTGTGGCTCAGCTAACCAAGAGCCAAAATGCCATAGATCCATACATTCCTCCAACTCTTAGTGCTGATGACTTTTTGAAATTTTTAATGATAAAATTGTCAATATTAGGAATAATATTCCAAAAAATAGTCCCCTTAAAAATATCAAGCCTCTGCCTAACACTGCTGTGTCCACAGACTCAGAACTCCACTTTTCTGAATTTTCTCGTATTAGTCATTCTGATCTAGCCCTAATAGTATCAGCCTCTAAACCATCTACCTGTCTCTTAGACCCAATCCCTGCTAGACTCCTGAAGGAATCGTTATTTCCGATTAGTCCACCATTTTTGAACATAATTAATATGTCTCTACTGACAGGACATGTACCGCAGTCTTGTAAAGTGGCAGTAATTAAATCTCTGCTTAAAAAACCTTCACTTGATTCTGGGATTTTGGCCAATTATAGACCAATATCTATCCTCCCCCACCTTTCCAAGATCCTCAAAAAAGTAGTCGCCAATCAGCTGTGTACTTTTTTAGAAAATAATTCTATGTTTGAGAAATTTCAGTCAGGTTTTAGGAAACACTACAGCACAGAGACAGCCTTAGTGAACGTTACTGATGACCTCCTTATGGCATTTGACTAAGGACTTGTCTCTGCTCTTAGAATAGAGGGTTAGTATTAATGAAAGCGCTTTGAGTGGTCTTTGTGACTAGAAAAGCGCTATATAAGTGCAGGTTAGTTAGTTAGTTAGTTAGTCTTATTGGACCTTAGTGTGGCCTTTGACACCACTGACCACCATATTCTGCTAGAGAGACTTGAACAGCAAATTGGTTTGAAAGGAACAACTCTAAGATGGCTCCAGTCTTATCGATCAGACCATTCCCAGTTTGTTCATGTCCATAACATTACCCAGACCACAGTTAGCTATGGAGTTCCGCAGGGATCGGTACTTTGACCAGTACTGTTTACATTTTACATGCTGCCTTTGGGAGACATTATGAGGAAGCATTCTATTCATTTTCACTGTTATGCTGAAGAAACTCAGTTATATTTATCCATAAATCCAGATGATCCCAGCCATTTGGGTTCACTCCAGGAGTGTCTTAAGGATATTAAAACCTGGATGAACTACAACTTTCTATTGCTGAATACAAATAAAACTGAAGTCATTGTTCTTGCCCCCAAACATGCTAGAAGTAGTCTTTTTAGTAAGCTAACAACACTAGATGGCATTGCACTGGCTTCTACATTTTCTGTTAGGAATCTTGGAGTTGTCTTTGACCAAGATATGTCTTTCAACTCTCATATACAGCAAACCATTAAGACTGCCTTCTTCCATCTGCATAATATTTCTAAAATTACACTACCGTTCAAAAGTTTGGGGTCACTTAGAAATTTCCTTATTTTTGAAAGAAAAGCACTTTTTTTTTCAATGAAGATAACTTTAAACTAATCAGAAATACACTCTATACATTGCTAATGTGGTAAATGACTATTCTAGCTGCAAATGTCTGTTTTTTGGTGCAATATCTACATAGGTGTATAGAGGCCAATTTCCAGCAACTATCACTCCAGTGTTCTAATGGTACAATGTGTTTGCCCATTGTGTCAGAAGGCTAATGGATGATTAGAAAACCCTTGTGCAATCATGTTAGGTCTGCAATGCTGTAATTGCTGCAAATGGAGGATTCTTTGACGAAAGCAAAGTTTGAAGGAAAAAATTATTATTTCAAATACAAATCATTATTTCTAACCTTGTCAATGTCTTAACTATATTTTCTATTCATTTTACAACTCATGGTGGTAAATAAAAGTGTGATTTTTCATGGAAAACACAAAATTGTCTGAGGTGACCCCAAACTTTTGAACGGTAGTGTAGGTCCATCCTGTCTCATAAAGATGCAGAGAAACTTGTCCACACCTTTATCACCTCTAGGCTAGACTGTTGTAATTCACTTTTATCAGGTTGTCCTAATAAGTCCATAAAGTTTCTCCAACTCATTCAGAATGCAGCTGCACATATCCTAATGAGAACAGGGATAAGAGATCACATTACCCCAGTTTTAGCTTCTTTACATTGACTCCCAAAAAAATATAGAATTGAATTCAAGATATTGCTCCTAACTTATAAAGCCCTTAATGGTATGGCTCCTTTTTACCTGCAAGAACTCATAGTTCCCTATCATCCAACCAGAGTTCTGTGCTCCCAAAAAATCCAAACTACTGGTGGTCCCTAAGGTCTCCAGAAGTAGATTGTGAGGTAGAGCTTTCAGTTATCAAGCTCCCCTCCTGTGGAACCATCTTCCCAGTTCAGTTTGGGAGGCAGACACTCTTTCTTTATTCAAGAGTAAGTTGAAATATTTTCTCTTTGATAAGGCCTATAGTTAAAAATATTACCGCTGCCAGGCCTTCACTCGCATGTGCAGCCTAACCAGGCTTGATACTGGAATGTCTGGCTTTGAATATTGTATTTGTCATGTTTGTTTTGAATGTAGCTACTGCCAGGCCTCCTATTTTTTACCTCTTTTTTCAACCAAGCCGGTCGAGGCGGATGGCCGTCCTCTGTGAGCTATGGTTCCGCTCGAGGTTTCTGCCCATTAAAGGGAAGTTTTTCCTTGCCTGTGTCGCCGCAGTGCTTGCTCTTAGCGGTCTCTGCTGGGTTCTATAAATTTGAGAGCGTGGCCTAAACCCACTCTTTTCTGTAAAGTGCCTTGAGACAACCTGTGTTGTGATTTGGCGTTATATAAATAAAATAAAATTGAATTGAATTGAATCTCCCAGCTCCCGTGGTCCATGGTAAGCACTGGGTCCATAAGCTGCCTCCGGGGAAGGGGGGGGGGGTGTTGTGCCCCACGGCCTGCTGGATCAGGAATGCTGGGAGACCACCCGATGGACCAAGCTGTCTTCTTGAGCTCTGGAACTCTGGAAGGCTACCCGATGGACTGATCCTTCTGCTTGGGTGGTTCTGGAACGCGGGAAGACCACCCAACTTACTCCAGCAGATGATCCGGTGGTCTTGGGACTCTGGGAGACCACCCGACTGGCTACACCATCTGCTCGAGTGGCTCAAGAACCCTGGAAGGCCACCAAACATGTTCCACTGTTTAATCGGGTGGTCCTGGGACTCTGGTAGGCTGCCCAAACTGCCTCATCTACTTCTCCGGTGGTTCAAGAGTTCTGTACTGCCATTTCTGTTTTGGTTGTGGGTCATGATTTTTTTTTTGTGTGTGTTCTGGTTTGGTTTGGTCCCTCCGTGCCTAGGCTCCCCCTCCTCCCGCCCGGGGTGGGTTGTTTTCTTGTTGAAGGGGTCTCTTTTGTGTGTGGGTCCTCTTTTCTTTTTGATGTTGCCCTGGGGTGTCTGGGTTCTACACCTTGAGGGTGGGGGCACTGTCATGATCCTGAGCACGGGTGGGGGTCGTGCTCAGTCTCCAGTTTGAGTTTAGTCTTTTCTGTTTGTTTGTTTGTTTCTTTATTATTATCTGCTGTATTTGGTCTCTGTTTATTTATGAGTTGTGTGTCTTCTTATGTTTGTCCTGATAGTTCTGTCCATTTATTGTGTGTTATTTTGTATCCATGGTATTATTTGTATCTTTTGGGGTTGCGTATCTTATTCTTGTTTCATTATTTATTTTCCCATCTGTGCTTTTATTTTGTCAGCGGCCTGTGCAGCTTCCGCCTGTCAAATGGTTTCACGGCTGCACAGCTGTCACTCGTTGTACTAATCAATTCCTCTTTCTCCTGATCCACACCTGTCATTCTCTGGTTCATTTGCCCATTAGCCTATTTAAGGATGCGGCAATGATTCTTTCATTGCTGTGTCCTACTGTTTACTACCTCAGATGTTTCAGCCAAACTGTGAGTGTGTTGGTGGTGCCGTAGAGGTGAACGGGAGCACTCCAACCAGGTATATTTATCCTTTTCCAGTTTTCTCAGCCATGAGCCCCATTTCCCTTCGGGTGTGACTCCGGCTGTTTTTCTCTTTTCCCCGGCGTGTCCGTGCGCCTCAGCCGGTGTTTCTCCCAGGCTGTTTTTCTCCCTCCTGGTCATAGCCCCGCTCTCCTCTAGTGCCTTAATTATCTCTTTATACGTATGTGTAGTGTTTTGTGTGACATTAATCTTTCTGTTAATAAATGTGCTCAACTCACAGCGTGCATTTGGTGTCCTTCATAGCCCTTTAAAAGGGCGATTTATGACACATTTATGTTTGTATGCTAAATTTGTGAATACCCCAATCCCACTTGATAAACAATAAATCACAATCCTGCCTTAGTTTTAAAAAAAATATTTTTCATCTATGTATCTCTTTTTTTTTTTGCAATAACAGGCCTTATTTATGAGCCTGAACATTTTCTTTCCTTATATCAGCTGCATAGACAAAGTAAAAGCACCTGCAGAATTTTAATTTGTTCTCCTGCATTTTAGCCCTGCGTGAAATAAGGCTTGATTGAACGTAAAAGCTCATGTAAATGTTCTTGAATTCATTTTTTTTTTTAAACTATGATGTAAAAGATTCATTTTTCTTGTAGGTGGGCTCAGGATTCATGACTGAACTGCATCCTCACTGCAGGACTTGAGATGGGAAATACAAGACTCACGAGCTTGCAGCTTGGTTTTAGAGAAGAAAAGGTGCAAATTTATGAGAAAAGTTGCATGTTTAAGAGGAAAACACTCCAAAATTATGAGAAAAATTTGCAAATTTTTTAAAAAAGTTAAAATTTTTTAAGAAAAAAGTTGCAAACTTATGAGGAAAAAGTTGTAATTTTCCTGAGAAAAAGTTGCAAATTTATAAGAAACTAGAGAAGCACTCAGAGAACGCAGACCTCCACCAAGCAGCTCATTTCCCCCAAATGACATTGTTAGAAATGCGGCAGTTTTCTAAATGCAACATTTCTGCATTTGATATTGATGAAAAATACTAATTCCAGTTTCCTTCTATAAGATTTATTGAATAACAAATAAATAGTATTATGTAACTTTGCTACAGAAATTCTGGTGTACCAGCAAAAGTAAAATTTAAGCAAGTTGATACAGATTTTTCCTAAAAATTCCTGCATCCAGGTGATGACCCGGATCACCACAATCATCTCTTCCCCATGCCATTACACACCTTTCCTGAAAATTTAATCAAAACCCCTTCATAAATTTTGGAGTAATGTTGCTAAGAGACAGAGAGACAAAACAATGCCGATGTTGTGGCAAAAAGTGACCAGCTGCCAAAAATTGATCCCCAGCTGCCATATCGTAGTTATGGGGTTATATTAGCCGTAAAATATATATTTCAACAGGTAAACAGTACTGAGGTAAATAAGATATATGTAACACTTATGATGCATTTTCAACCAGAAACAAATTTGATGTAGGATTAAAAGCAATTAAAATAATGCTGTCACAAGGTTACATGGAAAAATACATAGATTATCTGGAGATATATATATATATACACACAAACACACATATATATGTGTGTGTGTGTGTGTGTGTGTAGATACTGTATAAATACATATTCTATGCATCAACAATGGACAATTACAGTGTAGCTTAAAAACAACAATGAGGTTTTTGCACATAAATATTGGAATCGATTGCAATCTCAAAAATGCTAAATGTTATCCAAACTGCACTTTGACCAACACTACATTGTTTTGTTTTTTTTTCCAGATGTGATAAAACCTCACAACATTTGCAGACACATTGCAGGTGGACTGAAACCAGGCAGTACAGCTTTAACAAGCAGGAGCTCCCGGCTCCTGCAGCCGGTGATCACTTTATGGCAGCCAATCGTGCCACCCTCGATCAGTTTTTGGCACGACACTGGCAAAAACAATACCTCCTCCTCTTGGTGGAGGTAATAACGATTAAACATTGCCAAATGCTGTGTGTTTACATACCGTGTGGGTAATGTGCCTTGCAAGACATCCTTAGCTTGTCTGCCGGTACTCTGTCCCCATGCCATTACACACCTTTCCTGAAAATGTCATCAAAATCCATTCATAAACGACACAGTTTGCTTGATTTTTCTTGGCATCTTTAGATGAAATAATGTCAACCATCACATACTGTGTATGGATGTGGAGGTGAACGTAACGGATACGTCTTATCTCTTTGAGTGTGAGAGTTCGTTTGCCCCTAGTGGCAGAGCGCGGCGCTGCACCTGTCGACTAATTCTAACATCCCTGTACTCCCCAGCTATACTGACAACTTGCACTAATCGTGGCAGTTCAAAAGGTGGCAGACACACGTTAGAGGAATTATTGCTGACATGTAATACACCAAAGAAGAAGAATTCCTTATTTCCTTTTCCTGTATTTCCTTCTTTTAGCTCAGAAAGCTAATATGGCCGCCGTCCATGGTCGTGCATCATCAATTGACAGCTTCGTACACGGAAAATAGCAGCAGGATACAAGCAAAATTTATGTGGGATAATCATAAGACTTTGTAGATATGATAGAGACCGTAAATGACCGACAGAACGCAAAATAACGACCACGATGGACGAAAACACACTGACCACGGCAGCAAGCGAGTTCCCTTAGCCGCCAGTAAGTGACAAATTTCTTTGGTGTTTTTTACATTGTACTGGTTTCTTGTTCATACACTTTGAATATAAGATGATAACATACCTCTGTACAAAAAACAGTGTCAAAAGACTGAACCATTCTTTGTGTAAATATGTCCAAAGTCCGCTTTTGACTGAGTTATGTAATTCAATATAGCTGCCCCGGCATTATGCAAATTACATGTGTAAAATCACTCCTATCTGAAACTTTGGATCATATTTTACATCTTTCTAATTGACAGTAAGCCATTATCACTTACCACTTTCAAGTTATAGCCTTGGAAATCTGAACAATTTTATTGATAAAAAATATTTACCACTCTTGACCATTGGGGTTATGTCGCAATTCAGCAACAATCACACTCAAAGCCTTAAAGGGGTGGACACGTCTTAAAGGGGAAGCTCAATATTATTGTAATTTTCCCCCCCAAAAATGCCTGGATCCAGATCGTAATCCAGATCACCACCAAAACCTAATCATCTGCTCTCCATGCCATTACACATCTTTCCTGAAAATTTCATCAAAATCCGTCCAGTACTTTTTGAGTATTGTTGCTAACAGACAGACAAACCAACAAACCAACCAATCAACGCTGCCAAAAACATTATCTAAGGCATCTCCAACACATTGCTCGTGAGCTACTAGTAGCTCCCAAGGCCCCTTCCAGTAGCTCGCCAAGGGGTCGATAATATAACAAAACAAATTTGATCCGTCACTTGGTAAATCAGGTCTAAATTAGCATCCAATCAAAATTACAAGTGTCCCGCCCCCCTCCCGAGATCAAACGGTTGTTTGTCAACTAGCTGTCATTCAAACATTTGCACTGGTTTGCTGTCTGTCATTGGAGCAGGGTGGGGGGAGCAGGCTGACCAGCCAGATGCCAGGAAGGTAGCAGTTTAGCCCGGCAACAATGTAAGCAGGAGAGTCCAGTCATGCCAGTAAGAGGCCCAAAGCTTATTATTTTCACCAAGACTGGGAAACGGACTTCTGTTTCAAAATTGTGAAAGACAAGTGTGTGTGTCTGATCTGTGGTGCGAGCCTGGCAGTTGGTAAAAGATGTAACATGGAGCAGCATTTCACCAAAGTTCACAACAACTTCTCCATAGCGTTTCTGGTATGACACAGCCTCCGTAATGAAAAGGTAAAAGAGCTTCAAGCTACGCTCCAAAAACAACAATCTCTGTTCACTAAACTGACCAAGAAGGCTAACGCTTCAACTGAGGCATCATTTTAAGTGGCACACATCCTGGCCAAGCACAAAAAGCCCTTCACTGATGGCGGTATAATTAAAGAGGCTATGATTGTGGTGGCACAATCATTATTCTGGGACCATAAAAATAAGACGGAGATTCTGTCCACTATTGCTGACGTCCAGCTTGGTGTGAACACTGTAGTGCGGAGGGTGTGTGCGCTATCTGCAGATGCAGTCAGACAGCTGGAGTGAAACCTGAACAGGTGCCTCTGGTTTTCACTCCAGTGTGATGAGTCTGTAGACTCCAGTGATACAGCACAGCTGGCTGTTTTCATACGGATGGTGTTTGATGACTGTTCCACTAAAGAGGAGTTTTTGACGTTACTCCCACTGAAAACCACCACCAAGTGAGTGAATATTTACAAAGCTATAAAGCAACATTTTGTGCCAAAAAAAAGGTTCCCAATGAAAAACTGGTCTCGGTAACAAGTGATGGGGCACCAGCTATGATGGGATGTCACTCAGGATTTGTTGCTCACTGCAAAGCGAACCCAGACTTTTGAAAATTCCTGAAATATCATTGCATCATCCACCAACAGGCTATCTGTGCAAAGGTCATGGGATCTGATCATGTCGTAACATCGGTTGTTAAAATCATCAATTCCATTTGTGCAAAGGCCAAGCAACACCAGAGCTTCAAAGTTTTCTTGGAGGGATGTTCAGCAGAATATGGAGATCTCCTCCTTCACACTGAAATCAGATGGCTGAGCAGGAGTAAGATACTACAACGCTTTCTTTCCTTGCTTGGTGAAATCAAGGCTTTCCTGGAAACTGGCGGGGGGGGGGGGGGATACCACATTACTAAATGATGCTGAGTGGCTGTTGGATCTAGCTTTCCTGGCAGATGTGACTGAAAAATGAACCTTCTGAACTATCAGTTGCAAGGTAGAGACCAAAAAATATGTCACATAATCAGTGCTGTAAAGGCATTCACAGCAAAACTCTCATTTTACATCCAGCAAATAGAAAGCAAAAGATTTCAGCATTTTCCCCTCAGCTGCAAAGATGTTGGAAAGCCAGTCAGAGGCAGAAAAAGTGTTAAAGGTGCACAGATATTGTGATCTGTTGTCCAAGCTGCGACCGGAGTTTTCAGACAGGTTCTGTGACTTTGAGAAACTGGAGCCCTGTGTGACATTTATTTCTTACCCCTTCCTGGATGTGGACATCAGCGAGTTGTCAGGACAGACGGCGGAACTTTTCTGTGTTGATCCTGTGGAGGTGGAGATGGAGGTCATTAACTTCCAAAATGATGTCCAGCTAAAATCCCCGAAACAATCAGAGCATTTCTGGAGCTTGGTGTAACCAGAAAATGATGAAAATCTTCATCAGGCTGCTCTGAAAATGGCTGCTTTGTTTGGGTCGACATATCTGTGCGAGTCTGCCTTTTCTGACATGAATGCCATTAAATCAAAGTTCAGAACCAGACTGATAGATGAAGATTTAAATGACTGCGTTAGAGTGAACCTCATTGGATATCCTCCTGCATACAGCTCTCTGGCTGAATCCGTGCAGCGCCAGTCTTCTCACTGATGGAAACTATTCAACACGTTGAAATGATAAGATGATGCTGGATTTATGTGACAGCAGATGTGCATTTAGAAGGGGTCAAATCCTTCTGAAATACAGCCGGCACCTGCTGGTGAATTTTACTTGAGTGTTCCATATTAGAATGCTTGTATTGTTGAAAATGTTTAAAAATATTTGGGAGTACAGAATTTTTTTCTTTTTTTGAATGAGTGAGAATGTTCCGTTTCACAATTTGAAAATGCAGCTACAGGTGTATATTATTTGCTTTTTTATACAGTATTGTTCCTTTTCATAATTTTTGAAATACTTTTGATTTTCTCAGTTAAAAAAAATCATATTGGCACTTTTTAAATATTAAAATAAACACTTAAGAATACAACATGCTTTTGCTTGTGATTTTAAGTTATAATACACAGTATGTGTATATATGGAAATTAGCTAAATAAATGTTTCTAAAAAAAAAAGAGTAACTCTCCATCAACTTCATTATGTAAAAGTAGCTCACAGAATATGTTCGTTCGTCCGTCATTCTCAGCGATGACCAAGGACATCACAGGGAAGAGGACGGGCTGCGGTGTGTCCGGCTGTGGCTAATCAGTCCGATGCGGGCATGGAACACTCTGCCACAGGTCGGGCACAGGTGTTCTGCGCAGGCAGAAGATACAGGGGTGGCTCTGGACTTGTGAAGCTCACGTTTTCTCTTGGCCTTGGCGATCCTGTTCGGCTCAAAGGAGGCAGCACCTTTGCTGGAACGGCTACGCCAGTCTGGTCAGTCTGGTGGTAGGGTCTCCCAGGTGTCAGGACTGATGTCAAAGCTCTTCAGGGAGGCCTTAAGAGTGTCTTTGTAGCGCTTTTTCTGACCACCTTGTGAGCGCTTGCCCTCTGCTAGTTCACCGTAGAACTGTGTCTTTGGTAGGCGTATTCACAGACTATAAAAGGTTGGAGACCCCTACATTACCTCCTCCAAGAACGCTGCCAAAAACATTACCTCCTCCTCATGGCGGACATAAAAAGTTTGCAAATTTATGAGAAAATTTGCAGTTATACTGAAAAAAAGCTCCCAAATTATGAGAAAAACCTGTATTATGAGAAAAAAGTTGCAAATTTATGAGGAAAAAAAGTCAGAAATTATTAGAACAAAAGTTGTAAATTTATGAGAAAAAGTAAGATAAGATAATATAAGCCTTTCTTAGTCCCACAGTGGAGAAATTCCAGGATTGCAACAGCACAGGGATACCAACACTCAGAGCAATAATTTAGAAGATAAGAAAATAAGAGCAGTAAATATACAGTGGGGTAAAAAAGTATTTAGTCAGCCACCAATTGTGCAAGTTCTCCCACTTAAAAGATGAGAGAGGTCTCCAATTTTCATCATAGGTATACCTCAACTATGAGAGACAAAATAAAAAAAAATAATCCAGAAAATCACATTGAAGGATTTTTAATGAATTAATTGGTAAATTCCTCGGTAAAATAAGTGTTTGGTCAGTAACAAAAGTTCATCTCAATACTTTGTTATATACCCTTTGATGGCAATGACAGAGGTCAAACGTCTTCTGTAAGTCTTCGCAAGGTTTTCACACACTGTTGCTGGTATTTTGGCCCATTCCTCCATGCAGATCTCCTCTAGAGCAGTGATGTTTTGGGGCTGTCGCTGGGCAACACGGACTTTCAACTCCCTCCAAAGATTTTGTATGGGGTTGAGATCTGGAGACTGGCTAGGCCACTCCAGGACCTTGAAATGCTTCTTACGAAGCCACTCCTTCATTGCCCGGGCGGTGTGTTTGGGATCATTATCATGCTGAAAGACCCAGCCACGTTTCATCTTCAATGCCCTTGCTGGTGGAAGGAGGTTTTCACTCAAAATCTCACGATACATGGCCCCATTCATTCTTTCCTTTACACGGATCAGTCGTCCTGGTCCCTTTGCAGAAAAACAGCCCCAAAGTATGATGTTTCCACTCCCATGCTTCACAGTAGGTATGGTGTTCTTTCTCCTCCAAACACGACAAGTTGAGTTTTTACCAAAAAGTTCTATTTTGTTTTCATCTGACCATATGACATTCTCCCAGTCCTCTTCTGGATCATCCAAATGCTCTCTAGCAAACTACAGATGGGTCTGGACATGTACTGGCTTAAGCAGGGGGACACGTCTGGTACTGCAGGATTTGAGTCCCTGGCGGTGTAGTGTGTTTCTGATGTAGCCTTTGTTACTTTGGTCCCAGCTCTCTGCAGGTCATTCACTAGGTCCCCCCATGTGGTTCTGGGATTTTTGCTCACCGTTCTCGTGATAATTTTGACCCCACGGGTGAGATCTTGCGTGGAGCCCCAGATCGAGGGAGATTATCAATGGTCTTGTATGTCTTCCATTTTCTAATAATTGCTCCCACAGTTAATTTCTTCACACCAAGCTGCTTACCTATTGCAGATTCAGTCTTCCCAGCCTGTTGCAGGTCTACAATTTTGTTTCTGGTGTCCTTTGACAGCTCTTTGGTCTTGGCCATAGTGGAGTTTGGAGTCTGACTGTTTGAGGTTGTGGACAGGTGTCTTTTATGCTGATAACGAGTTCAAACAGGTGCCATTAATACAGGTAACGAGTGGAGGACAGAGGAGCCTCTTAAAGAAGTAGTTACAGGTCTGTGAGAGCCAGAAATCTTGCTTGTTTGTAGGTGACCAAATACTTATTTTACTGAGGAATTTACCAATTAATTCATTAAAAATCCTTCAATGTGATTTTCTGGATTTTTTTCCCCTCATTTTGTCTCTCATAGTTGAGGTATACCTATGATGAAAATTGGAGACCTCTCTCATCTTTTAAGTGGGAGAACTTGCACAATTGGTGGCTGACTAAATACTTTTTTGCCCCACTGTACATATGTACACATAAATATATAAATATATATACACAGTGCGGAGTATTGTAGCTAGATGGAATAAACAGCATAACCGTCTATTTAGTTACCCCACATAGTATGAATATGTACCCATACATATTGTCACCCTCCGTAGCGACTGATATTGTCCCAGTTGTATACTGGAGGGGACCATTTTGCGTAAGTCTGTTGCGTCTTTTGCATTCAATACTATTAGGTTGTCACGTTCTTTTGCTACAGTATCTCTGTGAGCAGCTCTGCTTAGGTTATAAAGTCTGACAGCTGTAGGTAAGAAGGACCTGCAAAACCTCTTGGTCGCGCACCTAGGGTGATGTATATCGTCGGCCTCCGTCGGTCTATGATGACCATGGAAGAGAATCCTAAACGTCTACTCTGCTGGAACAGCACCGCCTGTGGCTGAACAGGCCGATGCGCGAATGACAGTCCCTGTCACACAGGTCACACTTGTGGGTGGTCTCCGTGCTGCTGGGTCTGTGGCGGTTCTTCCTGTGGGTCCTTTTTTCATCTGCTGCAGCAGTCAGTCTCTCTTCACCCGCCTTGAGCTGTCTGGTCAGGGTGCCTCTCCATTTGGAGCGGTCCGTTGCAAGGTCCTCCCAGCGCTCTGTGTTGATATCCAGGGCCTTCATGTCTCTCTTGCAGACGTCTCTAAAGCGCAGCTGTGGGCGGCCAACGTCTCTCCTGCCAGTTGCCAGTTCTCCATAGAGGATGTCTTTGGGGATTCTGCCATCCTCCATACGGTGAACGTGGCCTAGCCAGCGGAGCCTGCGCTGCCTGAGTAGAGTGAACATGGAGGGAAGGCCGGCGCGGGACAGAACTTCTGTGTTGGGCACTTTGTCCTGCCAGGATATGTCCAGGATGTGGTGAATGCAGCGCAAGTGGAAGGAGTTCAGTCTCTTTTCCTGCCGGGCGTATGTTGTCCACGTCTCACTCCCATAGAGCAGTGTGCTGATGACGCAGGCGTTGTACACTGCCATCTTCGTCTTGACAGAGAGTTTGGGATTCTCCCACACTCGTGTGGTGAGGCGAGCGAGTGTGAAGGCTGATTTTCCAATCCTCTTGTTGATCTCTGTATCAAGGGAGAGGTTGTTGCTGATCGTGGACCCCAGGTACGTGAACTGATTCACGACCTCCAGCTTGTAGTCATCAGTGGTGATGGTTGGTGGTGCTTCCGTGCCTTGCGCCAAGACGTTAGTCTTCTTCAGGCTGATGGTAAGCCCGAAGTCCTTGCATGCCTGGGAGAAGCGGTCCATCAGGGTCTGAAGCTCCTGCTGTGTGTGGGTTGCGACTGCAGCATCGTCTGCGAACAGCATGTCTCTGATTAGAGCCTCGCGTACTTTGGTTCTGGCTTTCAGGCGGGCAAGGTTGAAAAGCCTGCCGTCAGATCTTGTGTGCAGGTAGATTCCTTCTGTTGCTGTGCTGAAGGCATGCCTCAGGAGCATAGCAAAGAAAATCCCAAAGAGGGTTGGCGCAAGTACACAGCCCTGTTTCACTCCGCTGCGTATGTTGAATGACTCTGAGACATTGCCATCATGCTGCACTATCCCCTGCATGTTGGTGTGAAACGATTCGATGAGGCTTTGCAACTTTGGTGGGCATCCTATCTTTGGCAGGATCTTGAAAAGGCCCTCTCTGCTGACCAGATCGAATGCTTTGGTGAGGTCGATGAAGGCGATGTACAGAGGCATGTTCTGTTCTCTGCATTTCTCCTGGAGTTGGCGGATGGAGAATATCATGTCTACCGTCGATCACTCAGCGCGGAAGCCACAATGAGACTCGGGGTAGACACGTTCGGCAAGCTTCTGTAGACGAACGAGAACAACTCGTGCGTAGACTTTGCCAACAACGCTGAGGAGGGAAATGCCCCTGTAGTTGTTGCAGTCGCTTCTCTCCCCTTTGTTTTTGTAGAGGGTGATGATCTTGGCGTCCCTCATGTCCTGTGGTACGGCACCTTCCTTCCAGCACTGGCAGAGGACGTCATGCAATGGCAGCAGTAGGGCGGTCTTGCAGTGCTTGATCAGGTCAGGGGGTATGCCGTCGTTGTCGGGTGCCTTGCCAGCGGCCAAGCTATCAATGGCCTTACTGAGTTCGTCGATGGTTGGCTCGGCGTCAAGTTCGTCCATGGATGGCAGGCAGTCGATGGCATCAAGGGCTGACGGTGTCACGGTGTTCTGTCTAGAGTAGAGGTTGGAGTAGTGTTCCACCAATCTCTCCATCTGCTTGTTCTTCTCTGTGATCATCTCCCCAGTGGAAGATTTGAGGGGGGCCGTCTTGCTCTGAGCCGGACCAAGTGCTTTCTTGATGCCATCGTACATGCCACGGATGTTCCCTGTTATGGCAGCGGTTTGAATGTCTTGGCTGAGCTGAGTCCAGTACTCGTTGGCACAGTGCCGAGCAGTCTGCTGAACTTTGCTTCTCGCAGCCCTGAGAATCTGGAGATTCTTCTCGTTTGGGTACTTCTTGTACTCAGCAAGTGCTGAGCGCTTGGCTTCAATGACGGGGGTCATCTCGGTCAACTTGGCATCAAACCAGTCCTGTGACTTCGAGGTCTTCCTCCCAAAGGTAGCCAAGGCTGTGCGGTAGATGGTGTTTCGCAGCTCTTCCCACTTCTGCTTTGCAGATTCTCCTCCTTGTGGTACACCAAGTTCCTTCTCAAAGGTGGAGGCAAACTGCTCAACAAGTTCTGGTTGGGCCATCTTGCTGGTGTCAATCCGTGCCTTTCCAGGTTGTCTAGCACGATGGAATTTCTTCAGCTGCAGCTTGACCTTGCAACACACCAATGAATGGTCTGTGTCGCAATCTGCACTCTGGAACGAACGGGTGATTAGCACGTTCTTCAGTGAGGTGCGCCTGGTCAGGATCAAGTCTAGCTGGTGCCAGTGCTTTGAGCGCGGATGTTGCCAGGAAACCTTGTGTTGGGGCTTGGTCTTGAAGAACAAGTTTGTGATGCACAGATCGTGATATGTGCAGAACTCGAGCAGCCGCTGTCCATTGTCGTTCATTCTGCCCACGCCAAAAGGTCCAAGACAGGAGGGCCAGGAGTCGTGGTCAGCACCCACTCTGGCATTGAAGTCTCCAAGGAGAATGAGTTGTTCAGAGTTGGGGATGATCTTGACAGTTGTTGTGAGATTCTCATAGAACTCGTCTTTTGCCTCTGGTGTGGCTGTCTGTGTTGGGGCATACACACTGACGAGGGTGACTGGGCCTTGAGTGGTGTTCAGGCGGAGGGTGAGGAGTCGTGCAGAGCCAGTGCTGCCCGGTTCCACCATCTTCAGCAAAGTGTTCTTCACTGCGAAGCCCACTCCGTGTTCCCTGTGTTCGTCACTGCCCTTTCCCTGCCAGTAGAACGTGTAGTCCTTCTCTCTCAGTGTGCCTGCATCAGCTAATCGTGTTTCCTGGAGAGTGGCGATATCCACTCCCAGTCTCTTCAGCTCATTATTGATGATGGCAGTCTTCCTGGTGTCGTTGATGTCCTTGAGGTTAGCAGCGAGTCCTGTCATCATAGTGCGGACGTTCCAAGTTCCCAGTTTTAGAGTTGGTCTCTTTTGTTTTATTGTCTTGCCTGGTGCGAAGGTTCTCAGCCTGCTGTTTGGATTTCTCCTTATCCCCATGCACCCAATGAGGAAAGCAAGCTGTGGCGGGACAACACCTTATTGGCTGGGGGCTGCCCAGCTTGAGGCGGGCGGTAGCTGTCCAGTGAGATCTGATGATCCCTCCCACCGTCGGGAACAACCCCTGGTGCCACGCTCTACGCCAATTGAGCAGTGGCTTATAACCGGTAACTGTCATTCCCCGTGTTTTGTCTACGCCAAAGGCGAAGCTGGAGTGTCCTCTCCAGTGATCCGGTGTTCTACCTTCCAGCATTGGGCGTTGGTAGGATTCAAGCCTGGGCAGGAAGATATGGAGGACAAGATGTTGCCCATGCAGCATGTCCCCCCTCTCCACGTCACTGATGAATCCAAAGGAACAGCAGGGCTGCTACAGTTTGGCACCAGCGCCGTTGCAGGAGCTGCCAGAACGATGTTGAGCACAACATAGAACTGCCTTAGGGGCTCCGACTCCGGATTTTTCCTCAGGGTTGACTCCCGAAGCCTTTCCCGTGACCGGGTATGCCGCAAGGCAGCAGAGGTTTGAAATCAGGGTTTACCTTCCCCTAGATGGGCTACCTTCCCAGGTTGACGAGCCACCATCTACCCAAAGCATCTGGTTTTAAGGCGCCAGAGATCCGCCCTCGCCCCTTCTCCTATTAGTAAAAGCAGTTCCGCCGGGCTTAGAGACTAAACCACACGGGCAGGCTCGGAGTTGGATTTAGTTGCCAGAGGCTTTTCGAGACGCACGCCATAAGGAGCATTTTATGAGCACTGGGAGCTTAACCCCAGTGCCGCTCCTGGCTATGACAACCTTGGAACCAAGGGTGATGTAGCCTACTGCTAAATGAACTCCTCAGTGCGTTCACTATGTCCTGCATTGGGTGGGACTCAGACTCCAGCAGAGATGACAGCTTAGCCACCAAGTTGCATATTTGTCAGAAAAAAGGTACAAATTTATGATGAGAAAAAGCTCCAAAATTTTGAGAAAAACCTGCATTATGAGAAAACGGTGCAAATTTGTGAGGAAAAAAGTTCCAAAATTACCACAAAAAATTGCAAATTTATGTGGAAAAAATGTAAATTTGTAAGAAAAAAGTTGCAGATTTATGAGAAAAAGTTCAACAAAATTGCAAATTTAAATTACAAATTTATGAGGAAAAGAGCAACAAAATTATTAGAAAAAAGTTGCAAATTTATTAGAAAAAAAATGCAAATTTGCAAATTGTATGAGATGGGAAACATGAGACTCCCAAGTCTGCAGCTTGGTTGAGATTTGAGAGCAGGCCAGATGTTAGTTTCCATATAAAGCCTGCTGTTAGCCACACTGGATTTTTGCTCCATTTACCAAGCCCCCAGTCCCAGTGAAGGTACCTATTAAGGAAGCAGAACTCTAACTGGAAGGGGTCACTCGCCCAAAATCTTAGACACGCTACAGGAACGGTGAATGAAAAGCACCCCGCAACTGAGGCACTTAGCTCACAGGTGTTGGACAAAGGAGGAAAATGTGAATGCACTACAGCTAACAGTCTGAGCGTGAAGCAGGGCAATGATAAATGGACTGGCTTTATACGGCATCTTTATTCCAATAGCACTTCAGAGTACTCCACAATGTTTTTCATTTATCCGACACACATAAACACTCATTCGCTCCTGAAGAAGGCGGCAGAGCGGCCGCATAAAGTTCTGGCAGCCCTGGGCCTTGGTGTTTGATCAAAGATGTGAATGAGACAATATTTTCCTTTGAACTATGAAGTTGCTGTTGAAAAGTGTAAAGCTTGAAACTAAAAAAGGTAGACATAAGCTAAAGCAGGGGTGTCCAATCATGTGCCATGGAGGGCCAAGATCCTGCAGGTTTTCTCTTCTACCCAGTCTCTTCAGCAGATGTTTTCACTTATCAACAATAAGAGGGAATAAATTCTGTGGAATTTGCTGTTGAAGACACTGGTTGGAGGTAAAGTTTGCAGGGTCTTGGCTGTCCATGGCACATGACTGGACACCCCTGAGCAAAAGTGATCCTATTATTCTAACTTTAAGTTCCATGTTTTTATACTTACATAGATTCTATTTGTGCTTTTTTGTAGGAAGGCTGAAATGTCACATGTATAACACACACCTCTACATGTTCAACACCAGCAGATGACCTCTTTTTCAGTTGCATTTCATTTGGAAATCAAGGTCCCACAGTCTGGAGGAAGAGTGGAGAGGCACAGAATCCAAGTTGCTTGAGGTCCAGTGTGAAATTTCCACAGTCAGTGATGATTTGGGGAGCCATTTCATCTGCTGGTGTTGGTCCACTGTGTGTTACCAAGTCTAAGGTCAGCATAGCTGTCTACCAGGAAATTTTAGAGCACTTCATGCTTCCCTCTGCTGACAGACTTTATGGAGATGCTGGTTTCATTTTCCAGCAGGATGTGGCACCTGCCCACACTGCCAAAAGTACCAAAACATGGTTTAATGACCATGGTATCACTGTGCTTGACTGGCCAGCAAACTCTCCTGACCTAAACACCATAGAAAATCTATGGCTTATTGTCAAGAGGAAGATGAGAGACACCAGACCCAACAATGCAGATGAGTTGAAGGCCGCTATCAAAGTAACCTGGGCCTCCATAACACCCCAGCAGTGCCACAGGCTGACTGCTTTCATGCTACACCGCATTCATGCAAAAGAAGCCCCAACCAAGTATTGAGTGTGTACATGGACATACTTTTCAGTCAGCTAACATTTCTATTAAAAATCAATTTAAAACATAATTTTATGCAATATTCTAATTTTTTGAGAAACAGAATTTGGTGTTTACATGAGCTGTAAACCATAATCATCAAAATTAAAAGAATTAAGCACTTGAAATATATCACTCTGTGTGTAATGAATCTATAATGTAGGCGTTTCATTTTTTGAATTGAATTACTGAAATAAATCAACTTTTCAATGACATTCTAATTTACTGAGATGCATCTGTAAGCAGTTGCTTCTGCCTACACCCTTTCTGTCTGAAATACATTGTCCTTTTCTCCTTCCTTTTTGTCTTATGATCTGACAGACCTAAAATGAATGAACGAAAATGAATGAATGAACTGAGGCGCTGTACCACAGCGCCTTCTGTCCAAAAGAAGCCATTTTTAGAGCCTTTAACATTTATCATTTCTTTAGGTTCTTCTACTCTGATATGGCATAAGGTCTGGATGACCATAGGGGAAAAACAGAGGGTGATATTTGACGGGAGATGGTTTACACACGGCCATTTGTTTATGCTTATGTGCTGACCTTGATTTTACAATAATTCAGCTCACCTTATTTACTGTTAAAGGCTGCCGTGCAGTAAATTATGCGATCTGGGTCTTTAACTTTGATTTTCTTTTGACCTCCAAAATTGTGCACGTCAGAAAAAAGTTTGAGGAGCACTGCTGTAGAGTAAGCCTTCTGGTTTGCTGCAACTTACAGACACAGAAAAAGGCCCCAAAGTGGCTTGTAGCCAAATTAGAGTGTCTGATATGATCATTTTCTCTCAGGTTCAAGAGGGGCTCGACCCCATAACTAGCTCTAAATCTGCTCTGAATAGCAGGGGTCCGCGAACCACTTGGTATCATGCTGCAGAGAACACAGATATAATTTATTCTGTTCCTCTTCACTGACGAAGACTGCCGGATGTTTTATTTTGAAAAATGACCAGATATTTGCTCTCTTCCCATGCCACGTGTGTGTCTGCGTGCTCTGGATGTATGCCAGGCAGTTTAGAAGGCTGGTTTGGGCTTTCCTTCCACCAGCTGGCCCCTGCTTTCTTCCCGACCACTGACCCACCGACCGTGGAGGAGCAGACTGTTATGTATGTAACCTGGTGATGAATGAGGCAAGTTGAAGGCTGCGTTGAACACAGCTTTATTGATGGAAGGAACACAGCGGTAACACGGCAGGCACCTGGCGTGGGCACCGGTGTAAATGACAGTAACATGGCGGCCCGCTCCACCATATAGGGCAGTGCGGTGACGTGAAATGAAGTCCACGTCACCACACTGCACTTCACAATAAAGTGTCACAAATACACATACCGCATTTCCTCCCCCCTTTAGAAAAGTCCAAAACCACACACACAATTGAAATCCATCCCAGTTTAGAACCCGAATCACACACTAAAATAACAAAAACTAATGTAATTAACTGGCCTAACACACTCACACAAAACAACCTAAAATAGGACTGGTGGGTGGACTGCCACACAGCCTGTACAGCATGGTGGATTATTCTGCCACTAAATAAACTAAAAAAGAGTCCTTCATTAAACTAAATTCACTGCCGTGCTCCTAAACTAAGACACAAATATATATACAACCCCATAACATAACATGCACACACAGAACTATAAACATAACTTTACAGCACAGTCACTTGGGTGGGAGAAGAAGAACCGGCATGGGGGGCCCAGGGCATCCTCTCAACAAGCACTCCTCTGGAAGCAGCAAGCCCTCGGGATGATGGCTGATCTTCTGGACAGTGGAGCCCGACTCCTTCACCACCAACACCGACTCCCGTCCAGCCTCGTCACCCAAAGCGTCCTCCTGGACACGCTGAAGCTGATTGGCATGCCTCAATGAGCCATCAGACAACTGGTAGTATGCTGTGCCCAACTTCGCCACTATGCACAGACACTCTTGGTGTTTTGCTGGCTGTCGTTTGGCCCATCTTCACCGTGGACGTTCATCACCCCGAATCCAAACCAAGTCCAAAACCCTCAGCGGGGCCCGGCTCGGCCTGACGTGCTGCTGCTGAGTATGCGGTAACCCCATGCTCGTCAGTCTGGCCCCGTCCTCTTCTAAAAACGTCATAGCAATCACCATCATAGCTGCAGACCCCCCATCCCCTTGCGGGAAAGTTCTGGAGGCATCTGGGGCTAGTATGGTGTCACTTGCTGACGCAGGTGCCCCACTGCCATGCTCAGTACCCCCCTCTACCGTGTCCCGCGTGCTGGCACTGAAACTTTCCTGCACCGAACCTGAGTGAAACTGGTCCTGCTTGACCGCCGTAGTGTCCGTTAGTCCCTCATCCCACACAACATCCTCTTCGACCGCCGGAACTGGGAGGTTACAGTGGCTACAACCTGACCATTCATTCCAGGCACCTTCTTTAATGGCGAAACTCAGTCTGTAAAACGGATCACAGCCCATGATATTATCGCCTCACGCTGTCACGTGGAACGTGAAGTCAACCATCTTTGCAGACTTCCTGTCACGTCACCGCACTGCCCGATATAGAGGGGTGGGCCACCATGTTACGGTCTCTTACACTGTAACATGGTGGCGGAGTGATTTCTTCCGTGGGCTCTCTGGTTCAAATACACGGTACACTCTAGCATAAAGCATCAAGCATCCACATCTGCTACAATGCTTTCCTCTTGCCGGGCAGTCCTTTGCCTTATTATGGTGCGTTGCAGACCCACAACTCTTGCACAGGGTTTTCCTGGGGCAGACCATCGGCTGGCAGCATTGGTTTCTATAACATCGTCATCCAAGCTACCCTTGCTTTTCGAGTCTGCAACATTTGCCGCGTCGGGCGGCTCTGGTGGCCTCTATGGCTGGCTCCAGGTTAGCTCCGAAGCTAGCTTGTCTGTGGCCTCCAACTGGAGATCTAGTTCGACAGCTCTGGCTAATGTTAAGTCATTGGGCACTGTAAGTAGCCTAGCTTGCAATGCGTGCTGCACATGTGTTCTGCTAGCTGGTCGTGCACCATCTCATCTTCCAATGGCCCAAAGCAGCACTTGCTAGCTAACTGCCTCAAGTTGGCAACAAACTGGTGGATAGGCTCATGTATTCGATGATGTCACTGCCAAAACCAAATTCTTCTGACAGTCATGCTATCCGGAGTGTGAAAATGGTTGGCTAGCAGCTCCACGACATCCTCAAATGAGTCCAACATGCCAAGCGTCCACAGGACTCACTGGTCCTTAACACCAAGGTTATGGACGAGATGCACACGTGCCCTTAGCTTGTTAAGCTGCCCGAGGTCCAGTGCGATGATGTAGGTCAGAAAAGCCTCGAACCATCTAGGCCAAAGCACCGTCAGTTAACCCGGGAGCTCGAGGAAGGGACGGAGTGGTGTTATGCATGCTTCCATGAGTTAATCATCAGTCGCCAAATATTATGTATGTAACCTGGTGATGAATGAGGCAAGATGAAGGTTGCGTCGAACACAGCTTTATTGATGGAAGGAACACAATGGTAACACGGCAGGCACCTGGCGTGGGCACCGGTGTTAGAGTAACACAGTAACTTGCTGCTAATTTAATTGTGAATGCTTGAATGAGAACAGCTGGAACTGTAACATTTCTTTTTACTGTCAGAGTGGATAAATGCAGTGCATCCAGAAAGTATTCACAGTGCTTCACTTTTTCCACATTTTGTTATGTTACAGCCTTATTCCAAAATGGATTAAATTTATTTTTTTCCTCAACATTCTATACACAATACTCCATAATGACAATGTGAAAAAAGTTTTTTTTTTTTAAGATTTTTTTCAAATTTATTAAAAATAAAAAAACTAAGAAATAACATGTATATATGTATTCACAGCCTTTGCCATGAAGCTCAGAACTGAACTCAGGTGCATCCTGTTTCCACTAATCATCCTTGAGATGTTTCTACAGCTTAATTGGATTCCACCTGTGGTAAATTTGGTTGATTGGACATGATTTGCAAAGGTACACACCTGTCTATATAAGGTCCCACAGTTGACAGTGCATGTCAGAGCACAAACCAAGCATGAAGGCAAAGGAATTGTCTGTAGACCTTCGAGAATGGACTGTCTCAAGGCACAAATCTGGGGAAGGGTACAAAAAAATTTCTGCTGCTTTGAAGCTCCCGATGAGTACAGTGGCCTCCATCATCTGTAAATTGAAGAAGTTCGGAACTAGGAGTCGAAGAGCAAAACTCAGTGCTCAGGAAAAAAGAAGCAAGAAATAAAGGAATGCATTCTACTGGCAAATTCTTTTATTAATGTAGAGAATGTCTGAAAAGGAGCTCAGTGATGAGGCAGGGACAATTACAATGTATAGTATATGTACGTGAAGGACAGGAGCAGTGATTTATATCTGAGAAACTATTGGTATTTTGTCCATGGACTGGGGGCATCTTTGAGAAAGTTATTGGAACTGACAGAGAAACTGTCCCTATTGTATTAGGCGGTGCGTGTGTGTGTGTGTGTGTGTGTGTGTGTGTGTGTGGGGGGGGGGGGGGTTCAAAGCCTCTTAGTTGTTTCAGATAACTGAAAATGTATTGATAAATGTCACCAATGACCAAGTTTAAAGCAGACAATTGATCAGTTCTGGGTCAGTTTTAGGAAAAAAACAAAACAAGCAATGTTGAGTTTTAGTGGTGATAGATGGTCTAAATATAATGAAGTCACCTCTGCCGGCTGTCTTGTGCATTGTTTCGTAAAAGTCAAAGAACCCAGCTTTCCCTACATAATTTTGTCATCAGATCGATAAATTCTTCAACTTGTAAGGACTAAACAAAAGTCTTCTGGGCTGTCTATGCAAGATCTTAAGATGGGACCTTACTTTCATCCAAGGGGCCCTGACAGCTTTTAATCAGACAGTATGGAATCATAGCAATAAAACTACAAGGAGAAATGCAGGAAAGGGAAGTTTCCTGCCTTTGTTGGAGCAAATCCTGGGCACCTAACCTGTTGAAGCAGTGGAAGGGGAAAAATCATGATAACAATGGCACTGGACATCATCAGGATGTTTAGATTTATGTAGCTTTATACAATGGTAACAGTTACAATGCAGCAGAAAAAACTGTCACCGATAGTAAACTGGACATATTTGGAGACTTGGTTTCCCTTCAACTCCCTCCTCCATTCCCCTGTCAGGTCCAGCATAAGTAATACAACTTAAACTAGAAAAGCACTCAGAGAGTGCATACCTCCACCAAGGGTCCTTCCATCTGTCATGGATCACCTCCAAAATGTAATAGGTTTGTGAGTAGGCCTAGCGACACTTCTGCTGAAAATTGCATCAAAGTCTGTCAATTAGTTTTGGAGTATTGTTGCTAAAACTCTGTGAGAAGATAAAAGCCTTGGCAGAGGTATGCATTCTCAGATCATCACCAAAATGTAATGGTTCTTCTGTAGACCAAAAACCACCTCTGGTGAAAATTTCCTCCAAATCCATTCAGTAGTTTTGGAGTATTGTTATTAACACTGTGTCATCATCATCACCATCTTCATCATCATCATCATCATCAGCCGTATTTATTTTTGACAGGACACAATTAATCCCTCAGTTGGGGTGGGTCCTGCTTGACTGCACTTCTCAGAGTCTCACTCCAGTGGTTGCTGTCCACTGGTTCAACCTGGCCCAGTTGTATCTTGACCTGGTCAATACGGACACCCTCTAGCCATGTCTTCTTTGGTCTTCCTTTTCCTTGACCTCTGCAGCTACCAGGATCGACCTCCATGACCTTCTTAATCCAGCCAACACTCCTATCTCCGTGGCTGAACCAATGCAAATGGCGCATGTGGAGCACATCCTTGAGGTTGTCCAGCTGCAGCCTAACCAGGAGTGCTCGCAAGCTGACCTCATCCTCAGTGGAGATGCCACACATCCAGCGGACCGTTGCCCTGTCACTCCACTGCAGATAGTTAAGACAGGCAGCGGTCATGGTCCATGTGTCGCTGGCATACAGCAACATGCTCCTCCCGCAGAAGTTGTAGATACGGCCTGTAGAGGTTGGTGGGAGCCAGCGGGTCCCTAGAATTGGGAGCACTTTCCTGAATTTGTTCCAGGCAGCCTGGCATCTTGTGATTATGGCAAGCTCAGATCCACCACCAGCAGAGAGCATGTCACCCAGGTAGCAGAAAGATGCCACCACTTCCAGTTTGTGGTCACCAACAACCGTGTCATAGGTCGGCCGTTGATTGGCCTGGCCTACCCACGACAGTGCTTACATGGGAAATCTTGGTCATATGCCTAGCCACCAGAGAGTCCACTGCATCTCTTGAGCATTCATCTTGAGCAACCACTGCAAAAAACTGAGCGATGGCCAGTGCTGGTAAGACACACAGCACATGGATACTTGCTGGACTTCTGGAAAACATCCAGGCCTGGGCTGGAGATCATGAGCTCAGTCTTTCCCATGTTTACTCAGAGTCCTTTGGCCTCCATGCTATTCTTCCAACAGACTAACTTCACAAGCATCTCCTGCAGCGTCTCTGCGATGATGACCAAGTCATCGGCGTACAGGATCTCCCAGGGACAACCAGTACTGAACTCAAGACAGGGCCTCCAGAACAATGATGAAAAGCAGTGGGCTCAGACAGGAACCCTGGTGCACGCCGACCTTGACCTCAAACTCCTTGCTAAATCCATCGCCAATGTGTACTCTGCTATGGGTGTTCTCATACATGCACTGGGTGAGTTGTACAAGCCACTCCTCCACATCGAGTTTCCTCATGGCCCACCAGATGACTCGCCTGGGGACTCAGTCAAACGCCTTCCCCAGGTCAACAAAAGCCATGTACAGGGGCTTGTTGACACTGAGGTACTTCTCCTGTAGTTGGCACACAATGAAGTTGGCGTCTGTTGTTCCATGACCAGGCATGAACCCGAACTGCATATCATCAGTGCACACCTGCTGCCTAAGGAAGCTCTCGGTCACCTTCTCCAACACCTTCATAACCTGATCAAGCAGCTTTAGACCACGATAGTTGCCTCGCTGAAGTGCAGCACCGCTGCCTTTGTAGAGGCCGACAATGATACTCTCCCGTACTTCACGATTGATGCGATAAAGTCGCGAGTCAGCATGGCGCCATTGTTGCCAGAAGCTTTGAGCATCTTGACGACAATCTGCGATGGGCTGGCTGCTTTTCCATTTTTCATCTCGCCAATGATCTTGAACACCTGCTCCAATTATATTTGAGGGGCAGGGCCTTCAACAGGAAGCTCCATCAACAGGATGTCAGGATCCCAGTCGAACTCCACATTGGCCAAGGCCTCATAGTGCTCCTTCTAGGCTACCTTCCTTGACTCCTCATCCAGGCACATCTCACCCACATTGTTTAGTACAGGTTCTCACTCTTGACATCTTGTTTCTCCAGGTGCATCTGGTTGGCAAGATGGAAAATGTCAGCGCTGTTGGGGTCGATGTCTGCAAATGCAGCTTTCTCGGCCTGAGATTTGGCTAGGTAGATGGCACGCTTGGCCAGGTTCTTGGCCATGTTGCAATCAGCTCTGCTGCCACTCTTTTCCAGGCCTTCCAGCACCCGCATTTCTCTTTCACTGCATTGTCCATGGCATCGTTCCACCACCAGGTCTGTTGACACCACTGGTGCTTCTTAGAGTAGCCATACACCTTTTCAGTGGCACCCAGCAGGCCAGCCTTCAGTCTGGCCCATGTCTTCCCAGTCGGACTGTCTTTCATACTAGCACTTGTACCTGTTCCAGCGATGAAAACCTCATGGAACTCTTGCTTACCCACAGGGCACTTGAGTAGCCAGGTCTTGAGTCATGGCACAAACTTACACTTAGGCTGCGGTGGGATGACAACATTGAAGTTGCAAACAAGGAGGAGATATTGACTAGCACACTCTTTGCCAGGGATGACATTGACATCTAATACCTGCCCCTGGAAGCTCCTGTGCAGCAGGATAAGATAAGATAAGATAAGATAAGCCTTTATTAGTCCCACAACGGGGAAATTCCAGGATTGCAACAGCACAGGGATAGCAACACTCAGAGCAACAATCAGAAGGCAAGAAAAAAAACAAGCAAGCAAGAGCAGCTAATAAACATATGTACGTATTACTATAAAATATATATATATACACACACACACAGACACACAGTGCAGAGCATTGTAGCTGGATGGAATAAATATATGAATATATGAACACACAGTGCAGAGCATTGTAGCTAGATGGAATAAATATGTAAATATATAAACACCCACAGTACGGAGCATTGCAGCTAGGTGGAATAAATATGCAAGTATATAAACACACACAGTGCGGAGCAATGTAGCTAGATGGAATAATATGTAGATATATAAATATATAAACACCCACAGTACGGAGCATTGTAGCTAGATGGAATAAATATGCAAATATATAAACACACACAGTGCAGAGCATTGTTGCTAGATGGAATGAAACAGCATAACCGTCTACTTAGTTATCCTACATGGTATGATTATGTGCCCATACATATTCTCACCCTCCATAGCGACCGGTATGTTCCTAGTTGTATGCCGGAGAGGACCATTGTGTAAGTCTATTGCATCTTTTGCATTCAAAAAACTATTAGTTTGTTACGTCTTTTTGCTATCTCTGCGAGCAGCCCTGCTTAGGTTGTACAGTCTGACAGCCGTTGGTAGGAAGGACCTACGAAACCTCTCGGTTGTGCACCTGGGATGATGTAGTCTGCTGCTAAATGAGCTCCTCAGTGCATTCAGTATGTCCTGCATAGGGTGGAACTCGGACTCCAGCAGAGATGACAGTTTAGCCACCGTCCTTCTCTCTCCTATCTCCTCCATCGGATCAAGGCGCTGCCCCAGGACAGAGCTAGCTTTCTTAATCAGTTTGTTCAGTCTCTTCCTATCGGCTGCAGTAATGCCACTGCCCCAGCAGACCACTCCAAAAGTGATGGCTGATGCCACCACCGTGTCATAGAATGACTTCAGCAGCGCCCCTTGTACACCAAAAGACCTGAGTCTCCTCAGCAGGAACAGCCTGCGCTGTCCCTTCTTGTAGAGTGCATCAGTATTGTGTGACCAGTCTAGTTTATTGTTCAGATGAATACCCAGGTACTTATAGGATGTCACCATCTCGATGTCTGTTCCCTGTATATTTACTGGTACTGTGAGGGGCTGCCCATGCCTGCGGCAGTCCACCACCAGCTCCTTAGTTTTCCTCGCGTTGATCTGGAGGCAGTTCCGATGGCACCAGTCCACGAAGTCCTGGATAAGCCCTCTGTACTCAGCTTCATCTCCATTGGAGATGAGGCCAACGATCGCAGAGTCATCAGAGAACTTCTGTAGATGGCAGTGTGTTGTGTTGTGTGAGAAGTCCGCAGTATAAAGAGTGAACAGGAAGGGAGCCAGCACCGTTCCCTGGGGGGCCCCCGTGCTACTGATGATCGTGTCGGACACACAGTCCCGGGTTCTCACAAACTGAGGCCGGTTCGTGAGGTAGTCCAGGATCCATGATGACAGGTGCTGGTCCACCCCTGCGCGCAGCAGCTTGTCCTTCAGGATCATCGGTTGGATGGTGTTGAAAGCACTGGAGAAGTCAAAGAACATGATCCTCACCATATTCCCGGGCTTCTCCAGGTGGGACAGAGAACGGTGAAGGAGGAAGATCACCGCATCCTCCACCCCAATGCCATGCTGGTAGGCGAACTGGAGTGGATCCATCGCTGGTTCCACCAGGGGGCGGAGGTGAGCAAGGAGCAGTCTCTCCAGGGTCTTCATCAAGTGGGACGTCAAGGCCACCGGTCTGTAGCTGTTCAGGTCTTTGGGGTGGGAAGTTTTTGGTACAGGTACCACACAAGATGTTTTCCACAGCTGTGGTACCCTCCCCAGTTTCAGGCTCATGTTGAAGATATACGTCACAATCCCACACAGCTGGTCTGCACAGGACTTGAGGAGCTTTGCGCTGATGCCGTCCGGTCCCGGCGCCTTCCTCGCCTTGATCTTCCTCAGCTCCGTCCTCACCTGGGTCCTGGTCAGGGTCAGGATGGGGGGCTGTGTGTTGGGAGTGGGGGGGTGTTGGTAGAGTGGGGAGTGGGCAGCAGGACTTGATTTCTTTAGAGGCAGCAGGGGTTGTTGTGCAGTCAGGGGGGAGGGCGGTTGGTCAAATCTATTGAAAAACAGATTCAGGTTGTTCGCCCACTCCCTGCCCCCTGTGGCCTGGGGGGAGGTATTCTGGAGCCCCGAGATGGTTTTGAGGTTTCTCCAGACCCCGCTGATGTCGCTCTGTTGCAGCTTGTCCTCCATCTTCTTCCTGAAGCTGTCCTTGCCTTCTCTGATCTTTCTCCTCAGCTCCCTCTGTACGGACTTCAGCATCTCCCTGTTCCCCGACCTGAAGATCCTCTTCTTCTCTCTCAGAAGTGTTTTTATCTCAGGGTTGATCCAGGGTTTGTTGTTTGAGTGACGCCGTATGGTCTTGGTGGGAACGGATTTGTCCACACAGAAGCTGAGGTAGCCCGTGAAGGTGTGAATGAGGCCATCGATGTCCTCACCATGTGGATCGCAGAGCTGCTTCCAGGCGGTGGCTTCAAAACAGCCCTTTAGGGTGTCCATTGTCTCCTCAGACCATAACTCCACAGTGTGCATGGCCGGAGGTTGTCTGTGCACTAGGGGTTTGTACACCGGCCGGAGATGAACCAAGTTGTGATCCGATCTCCCGAGTGGGGGTAGTTGTGATGAGGTGTACGCCTCCTTAGTGTTTGCGTAGAATAAATCCAGTGTTTTATTGTCTCTAGTGTGGCATGTGACATACTGGGTGAACGTGGGTAGAATGGGAGACAGTGAAACATGGTTGAAATCGCCTGAGATGAGGAGAAGAGCATCTGGGTGTTCTGTCTGCAGCCTGCTGGTTACTGAATGGATGACGTCACGTGCTGTCCCAGCGTTCGCCGTCGGATTTGCATAAACAACAATGCAGATCACGTGTGAGTGTTCTCTCGGGAGATATGTAGGCCTCATGCTAACAGCTAGCAACTCAATGTCTTTGCTGCAGTGTCGTTGTTTAACAGTGATATGTCCCGGTCTGCACCAGTTGTTGTTAACATACATGATCACTCCACCGCCCCTAGCCTTGCCACTGTCTGGTGTTCGGTCAGCTCGTATCATGTGAAAACCCTCCAGCTCAATGTTAGCATCTGCTGCTAGTTCAGTTAGCCACGTCTCAGTAAACAAAAGGAGAGAGCACTCCCGGTATGTGCTATCATAACGGGAGATAGCCGCTAGCTCATCTAACTTTCCCAGTATCGACCGTACATTTCCCATGACAACAGATGGAAGGGAGGGTCTGTACCTTATATTTTTTGTCCTCCGCCTTACTCCAGCCCGGCAGCCGCGGCGTTTTCGCCTCAGTTCACTCGGTATGTCGAGTTTTTCCAATGGGACCGGGTGGCGGTTGAATGCTAGCAGCTGTTCTCTGCTGTATCGTATCCTGCTATAGACAGTGGCTCCGTCCACCGGCTCAGGAGACATTTAGGACGATCTGTGTGTCCGTGATATAAGTGGGGTGAAAAAAAAAGACGGATCAAAAGAGAGAGGAAGGGAAAAAGACTCGGAATCGAGCCGCTGTTGCAAAAGGCAGCCGACTCGTGTGGCGCCGAGAGAAAAAAAAAAAAAAAAAATGTAGTTGGATGTAGTTGATCTGGATTGAGGCTCTGCCCGACTGGTATGGAATCAGATAACTTGTCCTCTTTCTGAAGCATGTGTTGCTGACGACCAGTTTGCAGGACATCGCAAACTCTAGTACTCGCTCACCTTCCAGGTTTCTTGTCCCCCAACCAGATCCGCCATGAACACCTTCATAGCCAGCTGCAGCTGCACCAACATTCCCATTCCAGTCTCCACACATGATGGGAATCTCCGTCGCATGCACCTTTGCGACAGAGTTACGGAGCTGGTCGCAGAAGTGGTCTTTGTCAGCCGACTTGAGGTCCATAGACAGAAATGAAGGTGTACACAACCTTGCCAATGACCATCTTGAGTGTAGCATCAACATCTGCTCAAGCCAATCCAGGAGATCACTTTTCTTCATTTTACAGACATTTTACATTTCATTTTACAGACATTTCATTTTAAAGCAACTCTCATTCAACGTCTGGTCAAGAAGGCTGTGCCCTTCCCAGGACCCCAGTGTAAACAACTCCCCTCTTGCAGAGATGGTAAGGATCAGAATTTGCTTTTAAAGGCTCAAGTGGACCATAAATCCTACCAACAGCTGTCAGACTGTACAACCTAAGCAGGGCTGCTCGCAGAGATAGCAAAAAGACGAAACAAACTAATAGTTTTTTGAATGCAAAAGATGCAATAGACTTACACAATGGTCCCCTCCAGCATACAACTAGGAACATACCGGTCGCTATGGAGGGTGAGAATATGTATGGGCACATAATCATACCATGTAGGATAACTAAGTAGACGGTTATGCTGTTTCATTCCATCTAGCAACAGTGCTCTGCACTGTGTGTGTTTATATATTTACATATTTATTCCATCTAGCTACAATGCTCAGCACTGAGTTTTTATATATCTACATATTATTCCATCTAGCTACATTGCTCCGCACTGTGTGTGTTTATATACTTGCATATTTATTCCACCTAGCTGCAATGCTCCGTACTGTGGGTGTTTATATATTTACATATTTATTCCATCTAGCTACAATGCTCTGCGCTGTGTGTTCATATATTCATATATTTATTCCATCCAGCTACAATGCTCTGCACTGTGTGTCTGTGTGTGTGTGTGTGTGTGTATATATATTTTATAGTAATATGTACATATGTATATTAGCTGCTCTTGCTTGCTTGTTTTTTTCTTGCCTTCTGATTGTTGCTCTGAGTGTTGCTATCCCTGTGCTGTTGCAATCCTGGAATTTCCCCTTTGTGGGACTAATAAAGGCTTATCTTATCTTATCTTATCTTATCTTAAAAACTCTGGAGTCCAGATCCCAAGGTGGACAGTTCATGTTGATAGCATCCGTCCTACAGGAAACTAATGCTCTTTAAAAAGTCATAAACTTTTATATGGCATCCCTCCTTCCCCTTCGACAGATCCCAGAGACCTAATGAAGTTACCTACAGCTCAACAGTACCTCTTAATGGACATCTACGGAATGTGTTTCATTGTGTACTCTGACTAAACATTAAGTTTTTCTAATTTCCAGCTATCATCTCCCCAGGACCTGAGGACATTGAAAATCATCCTTTTGATCACCGACCAGGGTTTGCAGTAATTCATTAATCCTTGATTTAAATGTGAAGTGCATGTATTAGGAACATGTATTAGGAATGTTTATTTTCATGCATGTTATTCAAATGAATGTTAATATTATTAGTAATGGTATAAATGCATGATCACTGAATATTAGCCGAGTCACTCAGTTTAGTTAGATTTTATATTGAGTACATAATTTCATAAGAACTGAATGAGTATCAAACCCCGTAAGCTATCATTCCTGATAAACCACTCCCTAGGCTACCTTTCATGGGATAATGCCCTAGCACCCAGAAAGACAGACCGCGCTTGTGGCCCTGGAAATGAACAGGTACAAGATAACCAACATCGAAGTGTTGAAACAAGCTGGTCAACATGGTCTACCACCAAGATGGTCTACAAGATGGTCTACCATCAATGGAGGACATGCTAATACAGATGAACCTGAGATGGCTCGGACATGTTGAGAGGATGGACCACCAGCGTCTCCCTCGGCATTTACTCTACTCACAGTTATGTGAGGGCAAATGCAATCAGGGTAGACCAAGGCTCAGATTTAAAGACAGTGTAAAAAGAAACTTGAAGAAGTTGGACATAGACCAAAAACATGTAGGTTTAGGGCGCTCGCGCCCGCAGCGACCAGCAGCCGGTGGCTTGTCACCAGACTGCAAACCAAGTCTACCTACGGGTACAAATAAGTAACAAAAAAAAAAAAAAAAAAAAAAATAGACAGGAGTGCCTGGCAACGGAAGGCTAAGGACAGAGCTGTGTGGAGGAATCTGATCAGACCTAAATGAAACAGTCATTGTCGCCCATGACAGACTGCTATGATGATGATGATGATGATGATGATGGCTGTTCCCAAACAAAGAGATGTTTTTTCATGGGACAAAGCCCATTCAAACTCCTCTTTTTGAAAGCTGGTTGGCCTGTCCTGCGACCGGCCCTGGTTTTATGACCCAACAGTGTGCTTCAGTTAAATGCGCGAGAGCCACCCTGCAGATCAGAAGAATAAAAGAATAGAAGATGAAAGAAGATGAAAGACAGAATAAGAGAGAAAGAAGAAGAAGAATAGAAATTAAATCTAAAAGAAAAGTTTTTGTTTTCACTTTTTCAAAGTTCCTTGCAGTTTTCTTTGTCTAAATTGTTCTGTGAATTTTAAGACACCTTTCTGTGCGTGAAGTTTGTCAAATCCTGCGTGAGTTTTCTCATTTTTTGGCTTAACTAAGGAGAAACCATCCTTTTCTTACGAGCTTGCCTTAAAGAGAGTCAAACTCTCAAAATCCTTTTTTTTCTTAACCTCAGAAGCCATTCTTATCCTAGTTGAATGTTTTTCTTAGATTTTCTGACTTTTCATGCAGTTAAAGTGGACCTTTAATTTTCCTATTTTAAAGTGAACAAGGTTCCAAGGTTGTCATAGCCAGGAGCGGCACTGGGGTTAAGATCCCAGTGCTCATAAATTGCTCCTTACGGCGTGCGTCTCGAAAAGCCTCTGACAACTAAGTCCAACTCCTAGCCTGCCCGTGTGGTTTAGTCTCTAAACCCGGCGGAACTGCTTTTACTAATAGGAGAAGGGGCGAGGGCGGATCTCTGGCGCCTTAAAACCAGATGCTTCGGGTAGATGGTGGCTCGTCAACCTGGAAAGGTAGCCCATCTAGGGGAAGGTAAACCCTGATTTCAAACCTCCCAGAATCAGAATCAGAATCAGAATCAGATTTATTGCCATTGTTCATGTAGTACACAAACTAGGAATTTGTCTCGGTGCCATGCTGCAACATTAAAAACATGATGAGATAAAGAGATAAACTAAAAAACTAAAGGACTAAAAACGTGCAATAAGTGTAGAAAAATAAGTAATAATCATAATAATAATAGTAATAATGAGTAGTACTAGTCAAGGCAGTTTTAAAAAAATTAGCAAGTAGCAGATAATATGGGGTGCCACAGTGCAGTTGATAATGCAACAGAAAAAACAGTGATGAATGACATGAGTCTGGTTGAGCTGCTGTACAAAGTGCACGAGAGTCAATAAGTCACTTAATGTTCAGCAGTCTGATGGCAGAGGGGAAAAAGCTGTTCATGTGCCGGGAGGTTTTAGTCCGAATGGACCGAAGTCTTCTACCTGAGGGGAGGGGGGCAAACAGTACGTGACCAGGGTGTGAAGGATCGGCTATGATCCGGCCAGCATGCCTCCGGGTCCTGGAGATGTACAGGTCCTGGAGAGATGGGAGCTTGCAGCCGATCACCTTCTCAGCAGTGCGCACGACGCGCTGCAGCCTTAGTCTGTCCCTGGCAGTGGCTCCTGCATACCACACAGTTATGGAGGAGGTGAGGATGGACTCGATGATGGCCGTGTAGAACTGCACTAACATCTTGGTGGGTAGCTTGAGCTTCCTCAGCTGCCGCAGAAAGAACATCCTCTGCTGGGCCTTTTTGATGAGGGAGCTGATGGTTGGCTCCCATTTGAGGTCCCGGGTGATGGTGGTGCCCAAGAAGCGGAAGGAATCTGCAATGGTGATGGGAGAGCCTGTGATGGTGAGGGGGGGCAGGGGGGTTGTGACTTTCCTGAAGTCCACAATCATCTCCGCTGCCTTGCGGCACACCCGGTCACAGGAAAGGCTTCGGGAGTCAACCCTGAGGAAAAATCCGGAGTCGGAGCCCCTAAGGCAGTTCTCTGTTGTGCTCAACATCGTTCTGGCAGCTCCTGCAATGGCGCTGGTGCCAAACTATAGCAGCCCTGCTGTTCCTTTGGATCCATCAGTGACGTGGAGAGGGGGGACATGCTGCATGGGTAACATCTTGTCCTCCATATCTTTCTGCCCAAGCTTGAATCCTACCAACGCCCAATGCTGGAAGGTAGAACACCGGTGTGCATCGGCCTGTTCAGCCACAGGCGGTGCTGTTCCAGCAGAGTAGATGTTTAGGATTCTCTTCCATGGTCATCATAGACCGACGGAGGCCAACGAAAGTGAACAGAGATTGTGTTTTTGAACTTTTTTTTTTGGCCTCATCCACGCCTGACTGAGACGTCCTCCTTCAGTTTTTGGTCTATTCTGCAGCCAGAGACATCATAAATTCGGACTGGTTGCCATCTTTACTTGATTCTTTTTTCTAAAGCCCATCCAGGGACAAGAGTTGCAAATTAGCTAATAGCTATACACTCTATGTGCAACACATCAGACTGATTGTCTTTGATTAATTGTCTATGTTTATTGCACTGTCCCTGTCAAATAAACTAATCTACTACAAAAGGACTCTCCACGCCTGCTCCGAGACAGCCATTACTGCTGCTGTTCGCTGTCCGTCTGTGAGCCCTCCCGGCTGAGTCTACACTTCTTACGGTTGGTTGTGAACGTCAAGAAGCCTTGCAGCAGTCGCTTCTCCCTCAGTCCCAACCTTAAAACCCCAGCCGGCACTGACCCGCTGAACACGTGGACCTACAGCTGTTCGTAAGTGAGACTCCCATTTTCCTATCTGCTGGGTTTAAACGTGATGTCCTAGTATTTCAACTACAATTGGACATAAGTATTTCATGGTACAATTTGTCTCTCAGCCGTAGGACAAAGCTATAAACTGAAGGAAGATTCTTATTCATTTTTAAGTAACCACCTTTCATTTTTGTAGATTAATTCAGAAGTTCATTTTTAGATAATCAGCTTATGAATTTTTCCCCATAAAATTGCGTTCTGTTTTGTTAGACATTTCAGCCTTCCATTACCGTTGAAACATAAAATCTAGTTTCTCCTTGGTTCCACAAAGGTTTAACTCTAGATTTTATGTTCAGGAATCCACTAACAGTTGATGTGATATTAGACACCTGTTTTATCATTTGAATCTGTTTATCCATCATTTGAATTCTATATCATGTAACCTGAATGAGTTTAATAAAAGGGTAAATGAGAGAAGTTGAAGCATTTTCCTTTCACATATAGTATGTCTCCTAGATCACGGCAGGAAAAGAACTCCCTTAAATTTTGAGACTGATCCATTAAGTAATTGAAGGTACGGAAATTAATTGAAATTAAGTTAATAATACAAGTTGTTCTTTTAGAACTGGTGCCCCCTTTTTACGAGTGCTTTCCTATTTTATTTAGCAAGTGTAGAGGTGATGGTTTAACTCTGTCCCCTCGCACACCCACTATTAAATAAAATAAATAATTCCTGTACCTTATTACACTATATTTTATTAAATATCACTACATGAGGAACATGATCCTGTCTGATATGCGCTGCACCTCAAACGCCTTCTCCACCCATCTCTCAGCCAGCAGCATGCCCACACCCCCAGTACCTTTCTGGTTGCCAGTCCAGTAGAACTTGTCTCGGGAGTCCTTGCCAGTTATCATCCTGTTCTGACTTGGGAACAGGCCCCTTTTCCAACTGGTTTCTTGTAAATAGCAGAGGTCGATTCTCCTACTAGAAGCAGTCTCGACCACTTCACTCACTTTCCTCTTGATGGTCCCCACATTAAGGGAGCCAACCCTGAAACGTTTTGAACATTCACATGATTCACCTGCAGCCCCGCGCCCCCGAGCTGCCAAGCCGCGGGCATCACTGGCTCTTATGCTGCCAGTGCCACCCGAATGTGAAAGATAAGATCCTTGGTGGAGGTATGCATTCTTGGATCCTCACCAAAATGTAATGGTTTCCTCTCTAGCCCAAGAAGCACCTCTGGTGAAAATTTCATCCAAATGCATCCAGTAATTTTGGAGTATTGTTGGTAACACTGTGAGAAGATAAGAACCTTGGCAGAGGTATGCACTCTCAGATCATCACCAAAATGTAATGGGTTCGTCTGTAGGCCAAGAACCACCTCTGGTGAAAATTTCATCCACATCCATTGAGTAATTTTGGAGTATTGTTGCTAAAACTGTGTGAGAAGATAACCTTGGTGGAGGTATGCATTCTCAGAATCTCGGATCCTCTCCAAAATATAATGGGTTCATCTCTAGCCCAAGAAGCACCTCCGGTGAAAATTTCATCCAAATTCATCCAGTAATTTTTGTGTAATCCTGCTGCACAAATACAAACAAAGCCCTTGGTGGATGAATACTCTTTCAGATCATCACCAAAATCTGATCTGTTCACCATGCCATTACACTCCTTTCCTGAAAAGTTCATCAAAATCCGTTCATAACTTTTTGAGTTATGTTGGTAACAGACAAACCAACCAACCAATGCTACCGAACATATTACCTCCACCCTTGGCGGAGGTAATAAAGTATTAAAGCTATTATATTGCAAGAAGAGCCCATAAATAGATAAGATAAGATAAGACAAGCCTTTATTAGGCCCACAATGGGGAAATGACAGCACTCTACTACATACAGTATATACAGTACTAGCAGCAACATCCGGTGAATATGGATTTTTTTTTTTATTTTTTATTTTGTATACTTTATTGATCCCCAGAGGGGAAATTGAGGGCATCCACCTGGATGGCTGAAGCAGCCACAGTACGGCGCTATCCCTTAACCATTCACACACACATTCACACCTAGGGCCACTTTAGAGTCTCCAATTAACCTAACCTGCATGTTTTTGGCCTGTGGGAGGAAACCGGAGAAATCCCGGAGTAAACCCATGCAGATACGGGGAGAACATGCAAACTCCACACAGATCACTGTTGGTCAGGGGCTGGGATCGAACTAGGGATCCCATGGCCAAGGGTGAGTTGCTGTGCTGGTGCAGTCCTAACCACTGCGCCACCGCACCACCCATGTGGTGTTTAACCCTGATGATACTACAACAGTGATATCAAAGACCTGTTGACCAACTTCCGCTCCTCCCAGATCTTAGCTGGGCTGCAATGAATATACAGTATAGCTTATTTTGACATTATATGCACTTCTCCAGAAATGTAACTGCACATTGTGGCAACGTTTTAGGATGGCCTTCCATATAATTGGTTCCTTTACCAGACAGCACAATATGCACAACAATCTTTGAATTACATGACATTGTGCGTACAATTTACTTAAAAATTTGATGTTTCCAAATGCTGGTAATGCGTTGTTATTGTGTAGCATTCAAGGAGGGTTATTGCTCCAGTGTTCATACGTTCAAACGCTCAAGGGCATCTTAAACATTAAACATGTATTAATCTTTTCATACTAGGTTTTATTGTACAAAGTAAAAGGCACCACAGGCTGATAATAGCATGTATGGTTTTAAACAAATATATTTTACATTTATTTACCTAATTTGCTTAATCCATCACTGTATTCTTCAGTCAGGATAGAGTGATTTACTCTTGTATGCCCTTTCAGTTTTACTGCTGTTTCACTTGACTAATTTATTTTCTGAAATTTGCTACTCTTTTCTTGTCAATTTGCAGCTTTTGTCCCAGTTTAAATTGGTGTCTCTCATACAGTAAATGTGTAACATTTTTGTTATAAATCGCCCTTTTCAAGGGCTACTGAAGGACACCAAAGGCGGAAATGGGGATTCTGCACATTTATTAACATAAAGACAGACAAGAATGCTAACATACAAATACAAAATAATAAAGCGCTGGAGGAGAGTGGGGCTTGACGTCACAGGGGGACAGAAGCCAGGGAATGCCAGGGCAGGGGCACAATCCAGCTGGAGCACACCCAAAGGCAGCGGGGCTCACGGCTGGAAATAAAAGGGAAGAACTAACCTGGATGGAGCTCTCCTCTCTCCTCGACAGCAATACCCAAAAACACTCGGAGATAACAGTTCAGCTCCTGAGGATGGATAACAGCAATAGAAGGACACAACAACCTGTAGAGGTTTGTCGTGCCCTTAGCTTAATGCTGGCGCCAGTCTCTAAATAACTAACCTACAGCGATCGGATATACCTCCGGTGGATTACCCCTTTGATCGCTTTTATCCGGCCACTGTGAGTAAACTGACCAGCGATTCCAGCGCTTCCTTGTGATTCACTGATGTGCCCTACCTGAAGCGATTGCTAAGCTAACGCTAGTTAGCTTAATGCTGGCGCCAGTCATTCCACCTTACACCAGCCTGAATCGAAGCCCAGCTGCGAGGCCCAGCGGAGATACTACCAGGCAAGCGGCTATTTGTTGACGGGGCTCAGCAGAGATTTCACCCAGGCAGACGACGGTAGGTGGCGGTGCCTAGCGGAGGACTTACCGTGACCTCAGCGGAGCTCGGTGGCAGCGGCGGTGTGTGACGAGACTCGGTTGGAGGAGCGGGACGGGAGACCAGTTACGGCGACTATGAGCAACGAGACCAGCAACGGAAGGGGCTAGTTGGCTAGCTGAGGCCCAGCTGGATTCGAGGACGATCGGATCAGATTCTGGCGATATAAGCAGAATTTATTTTACTATCCACAGATTTTCTTTTTCCTTCTTTCCAAGAAAGACTGAAGATGGCTGCCACCAGATTAAAAAGTGGGCTGATGGGCACCACTAATAAGCCTTCTCTACTTCTCTACTTCCTCTTCGTTTTGTCTTTGTGTGTCTGGACCTGCAACAAGAAGGATTTTCCGACAAACTCAACCAAAGGTGAAGTTAAAAAGTTTTATCTGTATGGATTTGGGCTTGGACATCTCACCCTACACTCTATGTGGTCTTTAAAAGCCCTGAGCAAAAACTTCCAAATTAAGGCAAACATGGCTGTTAAGCAAAAATCACAATATGGCAGAGGATATACAATTAAAGTTCTGTTAGTTCTGCTACTTCTGGCAGGAGATATTCACCTTAACCCTGGACCTGCCACTATTAAACAGCAGACCACTGGGTTAGCACAAAACCGAGCTGTACAAAAGCAAAAACAACATTTATTTTTCCAAACTGTTAATCATGCACGAGTTCTTTGGGACACCAAGGCTAAACCAAAGGGGATCCTCGGCGGTCATTTAAACATACGGAGCATAATCCCCAAAAGAGATGAGATTTCGGTGTTGTTGTTGGACTCAAATCTGGACTACCTTTGTCTCTCAGAAAGCTGGCTACACAGTAACATAGACACTAATATGATCGATATTGTGGGCTACCAGTGTTTTAGAAAAGACAGGCAGGTAGGGAGGGGAGGAGGTGTTTTAATTTACATCAAAGAGAAATATAAATGTCAACTGGTTGATTTGAATACTTCCCTTGAATGTTTAGCTGTTAATGTATGTCTCTCTCCGGTAATGAATTTCAACATTGCAGTAGTGTACAACCCACCGTCACACAACTCTTCCTTTTATAATGAATTAAGTGATCTGGTTAAACAACTTGAGAAGAACAGAGAAACGATAATTCATGGTGACTTTAATATCAACTGGTCTGATAAAAAAGACAAACAAAAACTGAAAAGCCTCATGACTAAATTTAATTACCAGCAAATCATCAAAGGACCCACCAGGATAACCAAACAATCCAGAACACTTATTGACATGGTATTTACTAATAAACCAGAACGAATAACCAGAACCTATAATCTTGTAACTGGTCTCTCAGATCATAACATGGTTCTTGCTGTCAGGAAACTTACTAAAAAGCGACTACAGTATTTTGGGGGAGTCGATATTGACAAATCAAATTTTATTATCCCCAAATCAAAAAATGAGGAGTTTGAACATTACTTAGAGAATCAAAATTGGGAGCAGCTCATGTCAACATGTGAAGTAGATGATTGTTGTAATTTTATAACTGCAACAATCACAAAGTCTATAGAAAAATTTTCAAAGCAAATTAAAAGTAGACAACAGAAGATTAGCCTACCATGGTTAAATAATGAAATAAGAAAACTTATGAAGAGGCGAGACTATGCACTGAAAACATCACTAACCTCCAAACTACAAAATGATCACCTTGTGTACAAAAGTTTAAGAAATAAAGTGGTACATGAGCTGCGAAAATCAAAAATATCTTATTACAATAAACTGATAGATCATGCAAAGGGTAACAACAGTTCCCTATGGAGGCATTTAAATAACTTAACTAATAAAAAAAACGATCAGAAGGGGGTAAAGGAACTTAGAATCAATGGCAAGACCGTCAGTGACAAGGCTACTTTGGCAAATGAATTTAATTCACACTTTGTGGGCTCTGTGGAAGACTTAACAAAAAATTTTGTGCTGCCAAATGTGCTCAACAACACAAATTCCATACTTCCAACAGATACTTTTCACATCGATGAGGTAAATGAGAAGTTAATTGCTGGTATTGTTAAAACACTGTCAAACTCAAAAACTAATGATATCTACAATATGAGCACCTCCTTTCTCAAAATGCACAGCAAAATATTAATCAAACCACTGACTCACCTCATTAATCTCTCCATTAGGTCTAGTACATTTCCATCTGGCTGGAAAAAAGCTGTCGTCATACCAGTTCATAAATCAGGCAGTAAAGACGATATATGCAATTACCGCCCAATCTCTATTTTACCAGTCCTATCTAAGGTTCTTGAAAAAGTTGTAGCTACACAGCTGATAGACTACTTACAAGACAGTCAACTTCTTCATCCACATCAATTTGGTTTTAGACCAGGATACTCAACAGAAACAGCAAATTGTTGCCTTATTGAAAACGTCAAACAGTCCTTGGACAGGGGTAATGTGGTAGGAGCTGTTTTTCTAGATCTCAAAAAGGCTTTCGATACTGTAAACCACAGTTTGCTTTTATCCAAAATGGTATCTTTTAACTTCTCCCCAAATACATTAGAATGGTTTGCATCTTATCTCCAGAATAGAGAACAGTGTGTAAAAGTTCACCAGGATAAATCCTCATTTTTAAACAACCGCATGGGTATCCCACAAGGGTCCATTCTTGGTCCTTTACTTTTCAGCATTTTTATTAATGACTTGCCGTTACACTGCTCAGCTGCAACATGCCAACTTTATGCAGATGATGCAGTTATTTACACAGCTGCCAAGACTCCAGCACAGGCTGCAGATGTACTGTCTACAAGTATGGTTGATGTCCAAGAGTGGCTCCTCAAGAACCATCTATTGCTGAACCTTCAGAAAACAGTCTCAATGTGCTTTTCAATCAAAAAATGTAACCTGCAACATTTTAAAGTTAATATACATGATCATGACATCAGTTTAGCTACAGAATTCAAATACCTTGGCATTGTACTAGATCCTCAACTCAAATTTAATCTTCATATAAAGAAAATTTCAAAAACAGTAAAAAAAAATCTGAACTGCTTTAAATTAATTAGATATTACATACCTTACGAAGCAGCTGCACTGTATATGCATTCTATGGTTTTTTCTCATATATCATACTGTTTGACAGTCTGGGCTCAAGCAGCCCCTTCCACAATAAGACATATAGGTTCATTATATAATCAAACCCTAAAAATCTTGGACAAAAAGCCCATTAGGTGGCATCACTGTAATGTTTTAAAAAAATGCAACCTATTGAGTTTTGAGAGCTTCATTGACCTCTGTCTTCTGAAATTAACGTTCAAATGTTTCCATAAATCAGCACCCGAGCCACTTGCTGGTTTCGTCCAAAGACAGGACAGCAGCAGAGCCACCAGGAGTTCTGTTAACAATAACTGTAAAATATTCCACCGCAGAACCACATTTGGACAAACAGCTTTCTCTATAAAGGGCAGTCACATCTGGAACACAATGCCAAATGAAATTAAAATAATAACGGACTTTAAAACATTCACTAAAAATGTTAAAAACTGGCTGAAAAATAAACAAGAATGTACTCATGTATGAATTAATTGTCTGCAAAGTGAGAGTGAATGAAGGGAAGGAATAAATGTGTTTGTTTATAGTGAGTGACGGAGGGAGGAAGGCCTGAAATAGGCAAATGTGAGTTATGTTATATGTGTTAAATGTGAGTCAGGCTGTTATATTTGTGTATTTATAATATTTATAATATTTATGTTAAATGTGAGTCAGGCTGTTATATTTGTGTATTTATAATATTTATAATTGTGTATTTATAATTTTTCTGCATTGATGTATGTGGTTATTGTGTATATTTTTTATCTTGATTCTTTTTTCTAAAGCCCATCCAGGGACAAGAGTTGCGAATTAGCTAATAGCTATACACTCTATGTGCAACACATCAGATTGATTGTCTTTGATTAATTGTCTATGTTTATTGCACTGTCCCTGTCAAATAAACTAATCTACTACTACTACTATTATATGCCACTCCTAATGAGTGACAGGTGTGGGTGCATGAGTGAAGAAAATAATACAATTAATGACAGTTGTGCAGCCCAGACAATTTGACAGCCGGGAGCTGTGCAGCGCTGTCATAATAAAACACAAACCCCAAAATGTAAATAATAATACCACAAGAACAGAATGACACAATTAAATAGGATAAGCAAGGAAACAAACAGACAGAGATGACTAAAACTAAATAGGAGACTGGGCACGGCACCCACCGTGCCCCGGATCATGACAGTGCCCCCCCCCCCTTCCAAGGGGTGGAAACCCAGACACCCAAGGGCAACATCAAAAGAAAAGGAACCCCCCAACAAAGACGACACCCCAACAAGAAAAATAACCTGCCCCGGGGGGGGGGGGAACTCAGGAACAGAGGGATTGAGACCAAACAAAAACCCAAAAAGAAAACACTCATGACCCACAGCCCACACAGTACGATGACCCAGCCTCGAGGACCCCGGGGAGGAAGCTACGGCAGTTCGGGTGCCTGCCAGAGTCCCAGGACCACCAGAGCATTCGGCAGAGCACATCCGATGGCTGCCAAGAGTTCCTGGACCACCTGCCCGGATGGCGGAACCCATCAGGTGGCCTCTCAGAGTGAATGAGCAACCGGCCCGCCAAGCACAACGTGCCCCCTCCCCCCAGGTGGTGGCAGCTGGAACCCAAGCTCCCAGCGTCTCCAGCATGGGGAAGGCGGGACCGGTGTTGTGGCGAATTGGCCTCCATCAAAAACTGCTGGCCAACTGTAGAGCCTGGCGATGGTGGTGGTCAATCAGCGAGGAGGCCAGACGAGGGAAGAGGCTGCACCGTGGGAACCTCCAGTGAGGACGGGAAGTCCACGATGACCTCGGGCTGAGGCACAGCACCCACGGAGGCCTCGGGCTGAGGCGTGACATCCACGGCAGTCCCGGGCTTAGGCAATGCACCCACAGCGGCGTCGGACTGGGGCGTAGCACCCACGGCGGCCCCAGGCTGGGGAACAGCACCCACTTGTGGCCCAGGGCTGGGGCACAGCACCCATTTGTGGCCCTGGGCTGGGGCGCAGCACCCACGATGGCCCGGACGGAGGGGGAGCAGCACCCATGGAGAACTCAAACGGAGGGGGAGCAGCACCCATGGAGGTCTCGGACGGAGGGGGAGCAGCACCCACAACGACCTTGTGAGAAGCCCCAAACACACAAAATACAGACACCGGGTCAGAGTCCCTGGCAGCAGTGGAGTCTGGCAAGGAGACCTCGGGTGCAGCGGATGGCTGCACTTGGCCTTCTCCGCCAAAAGTCAGGCAAGATCTCTCCAAGACAGATAGAGTGACCACCAAAAAAAAAAGAACTTGTCTAAGCTCAAGCTCTACCGCCGTCCAGGACTCCGGTGATTCGAGTTGGGGCATCTTGGCCTTGTCCATCTGGGCGTCTCCACCCGACACAGCCACCTTGGGGGAAGGAAAGGGGAAAAACACTGGAGAGAGATCACTGGCAGCAGTGAAGCCCGGTGAGGAGAGCTCAGGAGCAGAGGACAGATATTTATAGTTCAGGAGGAGCTCCATTTCCGCTGCCAACACTCGCTGGTGCTCCTCCTGCTCCTCTGCGCTGGGGCTGTCCAAATGCGTGAAGGCTGCATGCCCAACCCAGCAGGCAGCGGGGCACAGTTCAGCAGGGAGAGGCGGAACCGCAGCTGGCTGATGGTACCAGGCACAACACATCCACCCCCGGGATCGCCTCCCCCGTGGCACAGGTTCAGATAGCGAGGAAGTCTTCCCCAGCCCGTGGAGCCAATGTTGAGCAAGCTGAATGGAGGTGAGGAGATCTACCAGTCCAGGATAGCTCCAGAGGCTGGGGAATGCCTCAACAATCTGTGCCACGCTATCCCACACCTGCAGTTCCTCCTCTGTAGTGTGGATCAGCAAACATCCAAGACAACGTCCTCCAACAGTCCAGCCACCCAACACTCCTCCTTGTCCATTCCGAGACTCCTGTAGTCCAAATGGCCAGCTATGCCGAAATAACTGGACAACAAATGGGAGAACAAAAAAGAGGGAAAAAGAAAACAGCATAAACGCACAGTGGGTGATATCCACACTCTGGTTGTGTCTTTCTGTTATAAATCGCCCTTTTCAAGGGCTACTGAAGGACACCAAACGCATACTGTGGTTTCTGCACATTTATTAACATAAAGACAGACAGGAACACTAGCATACAAATACAAAATAATAAAGCGCTGGAGGAGAGTGGGGTTTGACGTCACAGGGAAACGGAAGCCAGGGAACACCAGGCCAGTGGCAGAATCCAGCTGGAGTACACCTGAAGGCAGCGGGGCTCACGGCTGGAAATAAAAAGGAAGAACTAACCTTGATGAAGCTCTCCTCTCTCCTCGACAGCAATACTCAAAATCACTCAGAGATAACAGTTCAGCTCCTGAGGACGGGTAACAGCAATAGAAGGACACGACAACCTGCAGAGGTTTGTCGTGCCCTTATATGCCACGCCTAATGAGTGACAGGTGTGGGTGCATGAGTGAAGAAAATAATACAATTAATGACAGCTGCACAGCCTGGCCAGTTTGACAGCCAGGAACTGTGCAGCTCTGTCAAAACAAAACACAAACCCCAAAATGTAAATAATAATACCACAAGACCAGAATGACACAATTAAACAGGATAAACAAGGAAACAAACAGACTGAGATGACTAAAACTAAACAGGAGACTGGGCACGGCGCCCACCCGTGCCCCGGATCATGACAATTTTACACAAATTTGACATTTTCTTTTACATTTTCAACTTTTCTTACAGAGTTGAAACTTTTCTCATAAATGTGCATTTTTTTTCTCAAATTAGCTTTTTTCCCTTGTAAATTAAAAACTTTCTCAAACTTAACAAATTTTTCCTCATAAATTTGCTACTTTTTTCTTGGAAGTTTGCAATGTTCATATGGATGCTGGTTAAATTTTTGTTCTGTGTGATGGTTCATTTTTTCTGCTGATCTGGACAATGATCTGGTTTTATTTTTTTATGTTTTTGTTGGAAGGAAAAATTTTTTGAGGTCCATTTTAAAGGTTTTGGTGAGTCTTCCAGTGCCACACAAGTCGGCAGCCTTTTTGCAGCAGTGGCTTAGTTCTGAGTTTTCGTTCTCATTTTTATTTATTATCCATTTTTCTTTGCTACAACTTTTCTGATCTTGTCAGGCATCTACCACAGGTATCAGGTATCTACCACAGACACTATGGAAACTAATATCGCTGTACTGATGTTGAAATTAGCCATCTTTCTACTCATATCGCCAATGACTGCTGACCCGGTGAGTGGCAGAACCACTGTTTACAGTAGGAGACAATTGTTGGCATTGTGCAGTTCTACAGTGCTAACTGAGAGACCTGATATTCCTTGAAAAATCAAGAAAAAAAAAAACAAAACGATGGGAATGTCGAGCTGGAGCGAAGCGTCAGGTGAGGAAGACAAGGTACAAACCTGTTCTGCCATCCGTTATTATGGGAAATGTGAGATTGCTGCTTAACAAGACAGATGGACTAGTAGCTCTATCCCGGGATGAGAGCTCCTTCAGAAAGGTTAGCATCACGCTGTTCACTGAAGCGGAGCTAACAACAGATGCTAACATCAGACTGGAAGGTTTCCACTTAATACAGGCAGATTGGACACTAGATAGCGGCAAGAGTGGAAGTGGAGGACTGGCAGTGTTTGTGAACAACAGATGGGGCAATCCTGGCCACATCATGATTAATTGTTAAATCGTTTAAAAGTAAAACATCTACGGATTGTGATGGTATTGACATGCTTTTAGTCAAAACTATCATTGAATGCTTAGTGAAGCCACTGACGTATATTTGTAACCTGTCTCTCCAAACAGGTATATTTCCCAATGCAATGAAAATAGCTAAAGTAATTCCGATATACAAGACGGGTGACAGGGGAATTTTCAAACTATAGACCAATTTCACTATTGCCGCAATTTTCCAAGATACTTGAAAAAATATTCTGTGAGAGAATTAACAACTTCATAATGAAGAATAATTTATTGTGTGAGCAGGAATATGGGTTCAGACACAAGAGGACAACTGCATTTGCTCTAATGGAATTTATAGAAAAAATATCAACTGCCATTGAAAATAAAGAGTATTCAGTTGGGGTATTCCTGGATCTAAAAAAAAAAGCATTTGATACAGTGGATCATAATTTATTATTAAATAAACTACAAAATTATGGTATTGGGGGATAGCATTGTCCTGGTTATGTAGTTACTTAAAGAACAGATATCAGTATGTATGTGTTGTAGAAAAAACTCACAGTTACTGAAGGTTACTTGTGGAGTCCCACAGGGTTCAGTTTTGGGGCCATTTTTATTTAATATATATATATAAATGATATATGTAAAGTTTCGGAAAAAATGGATTTAATACTGTTTGCCGATGACACTAATTTATTATGCAGTGGAAGCAATTTGGAACAACTTTTGGATACACTCGGAAAGGAATTAGGAAAGCTTAAACTGTGGTTTGAATCAAACAAATTAACGCTCAATTTAAGTAAGACAAAGTTTATAGTTTTTAACAACCATCACAACAACTCAGTATCTAAACTCAGTGTAAATGGTGTAGAGATTGAAGGGTATCCGTAACTAAATTTTTGGGAGTAATAATTGATAATAAACTGTGTTGGAAGTCACATATTAACTATATTAAAGGTAAAATATCTAAATCAATTGCAATACTACACAGAGTGAAATATTTGCTGAACCAACCCACACTAATATACTTTGTATCATTCATTAATACTCCCATACATGACATATTGTACTGAAGTATGGGGAAATACATATAAAACAAACATATATCCAATCTTTATGCTTCAGAAGAGAGCTATTAGAATAATAAACAAAGCTGCTTACAGGGAACCAACAAACCCACTTTTTCTTAAATTAAAAGCTCTCAAGCTGAAAGATCTGGTTGACTTTAAAACTGCAGTAATAATGTTTAAAGTGAAGAATCTATCACTGCCCTCAAATATCCAAACGTTGTTCCAAATAAGGGAGAAACAATATCATTTCAGAGGAACATGTATTTTTCAAAAACCTTCAGTGAGAACTACCACCAAGCAACACTGTATCTCAGTGCAAGGAGTTAGACTGTGGAACGCTTTTGGACCTGAATTAAAATCATGTACAACGCTTGGCCAATTTAAACAAAAACTAAAGGAAGAAATATTCCAAACATATATACAAGATGACATGTAAAATCACATAAGGATTATCATATTCAGTCTGTGTTGTGTTGTTGCTTAGATTTTTGTCACGTTTTGTCTTAGCTTTGTTCTGAATTGTAATTGTTCTTGGTTTTCTTTTGAATTCTTGGATGGAATATGGGTGGGCAACATAATCTGCGGCTTCAGCCATCACCCATTTCGGATAACTTATGTTGAACTGTATAATCAGAGGAGTTATTGTTTAATTTGACCTTGTAAGATGTTTTTTCCCCCTTTCTTATATTATTCTGTTCCTTTCTTTTAATCTTTACTTTTAATCTATACAAAATTAAAAAAAAAAAGATTAATTCATTCAAAAGAGCAACACTGTAGCAAGGACACTGAGTTGCTAGCTGTTAGCATGCAACCAGCATACCTTCCCAGAGAGTTCTCACATGTCATTGTGATTGCTATTTATGTACCCCCCTCCGCAAGCGCTGAGGCAGCATGTGACGTCATCCACACAGTAACCAGCAGGCTGCAGACCGAGCACCCAAATGCTCTCCAGCTCATCTCTGGTGATTTTAACCATGCTTCCCTGTGCTCCACTTTCACCCAGTATGTCATGTGTGACACCAGAGACAATAACAAACTGACTTATTTTATGCCACCCCATCCTTCCAGCACACAGCTCCCCTGCCTCAGTCTGTCCCTCACTAAGACCCAGGTGAGAGCTGAGCTGAAGAAGATCAAGGTGAGGAAGGCTGCAAGTCCGGATGGCATCAGCTCGAGGGTCTTCAAGTCCTATGCAGACCAGTTGTGTGGCATTGTAGAGCACATCTTCTGTCTGAGCCTGAAGCTAGAGAGGATACCACAGCAGTGGAAAACATCCTGCGTGGAACCCGTGCTGAAGACTCTGCACCCCAGGGACCTGAACAGCCACAGACCAGTGGCCCTCACGTCACACCTAATGAAGACCCTGGAGAGGCTGATCCTCACCCATCTCCACCCCCTGGTGGGACCAGAGATGGATCCACTTCAGGTTTGCCTACTAGCATGGCATTGGAGTGGAGGATGCAGTGATCTTCTTCCTACATCGTTTCCTGTCCCACCTGGAGAGGCCTGGGAGCACTGTGAGGATCATGTTCTTTGATTTCTCTAGTGCTTTCAACACCATTCGACCAGTGATCCTGAGGGACAAGCTGCTGTGTGCAGGGGTGGACCAGCGCCTGTCATCGTGGATCCTGGATTACCTCACAAACCGACCACAGTTTGTGAGAACCCAGGACTGTGTGTCTGACACAATCATCTGCAGTACGGGCCCCCCCCCCCCCCCAGGGAACAGTTCTGACTCCCTTCCTGTCCACCCTCTACACTGCTTACTTTTTACACAACAAAGCACACTGCTATCTACAGAAGTTCTCTGATGACTCTGCAATTGTTGGCTTCATCTCTGATGGGGATGATGCAGAGTACAGAGGACTTATCCATGACTTTGTAGACTGCTGCCTGCAGAACTGCCTCCAGATCAATGTAAGGAAAACCAAGGGACTGGTGGTGGACTGCTGCAGGCATGGACAACCCCCCATAGCATTGGTAAACATCCAGGGAACAGATATTGAAATGATGACATCTTACAACTCCCTGGATGTTCACCTGAACAATAAACTGGTCTGGTCCCACAACACGAACACTCTACAAGAAGGGGCAGCGCAGACTTTTCCTCCTGAGGAGACTCAGGTCTTTTGGAGTGTGGGGGCACTCCTGAAGACCTTCTATGTTTCTGTGGCGGCATCAGCCATTACATTTGGAGTGGTATGCTGGGGCAGCAGCATCACGGTACCAACAGGAAGACACTGAACAGGCTGATCAAAAAAGCCAACTCTGTTCTGGGGCGCCACCTCAATCCAGTGGAGGAGATAGGAGAGAGGAGGAAGATGGCTAAGCTGTCATCTCTGTTGAAGTCCGACTCCCACCCCATGCGGGACACGCTGAATGCACTGAGGGGCTCATTTATAAGGTCTCCCACAGTCGCACCACATTTGCTCAATCTGTGCTATTAGTGAGGGGCACCAAGATCTGGAGTAATATACCGCCTGCACTCAGAGAACGTACCACACTAATCACTTTTAAGATGCATTTTAAAAATTGGCTTTTAAACAACCAAAACTGTATCCATAGATAGATAGATAGATTAGTTTATTTGACAGGGACAGTGCAATAAACATAGACAATTAATCAATGACAATCAATCTGGGGACGACCCCCCCCCCCCACACACACACACACAGACACAGCCCTGAGTGTGACCTTTCCTTTGAGCCTAAAATGCAGCTTCTACATTGAATTATTCAAAAATTACAGACGTTTTTCCAAACTGTGCCATTTGGCACAATTTGGCACAGTTCCAAAACGCCTGGGAACAGCCTGAGAACAAAGCTGTGTAAAATATTCATTTTTTGTGGTATTGTTACAAAATTATAACTATAATTAAATTATAACTATAATTATAATCATAACTAGTGGTTGCTCTGCAGCATGTGCATATATACAGTATATATATATATATATATATATATATTAGAGGTGTAACGATATGATCAGATTACGGTTTGGTACGTACCTTTGTTTTAAGGTCATGGTTTGGTTCATTTTCAGTACAGTAAGGAAACAAAATGCAAAACATAAAACTGCTTATCGTTTGTATAAGAAAAAAAGTGTTCTTTATAAAAAAAATTGTGTGTGTTCTTTATAATAAATGAAGAAAAGTATTCTTTACAATTCATATACACAGAAAACAAGAGTTCTCTGAAAGATAAAAAAGTAAGTAATCCTATGCTAATCGGAATAGTAATGTTAATTATTTGATATATGATAACATTGAATAAGAATATTTAGTGTGATATACAGTATGCAAAAGTAATGTGTGTTTAATTAATAAGTGATTGCCAAGGGAATTTAAATCCATCCATCCATCTTCTTCTCCTTAATCCTTTTCGGGTCGCGGGGGGGCTGGAGCCTATCCCAGCATCTATGGGCGAGAGGCAGGGTACACCCAGGACAGATCGCCAGTCCATCACAGGGCCAACACAGAGAGACAGACAACCATTCACTCTCACATCCATACCGAAGGACAATTTAGAATCCCCAGTTTTTTGATACCAATTAACCTAACTTGCATGTTTTTGGCATGTGGGAGGAAACCGGAGAAATCCCGGAGTAAACCCACACAGACACGGGGAGAACATGCAAACTCCACACAGATCACTGTTGGTCGGGGGCTGGGATCGAATCCAGGATCCCCCGGCCAAGGGTGAGTTGCTGTGCTGCCGCAGTGCTAACCACTCCACCACTATGCTGCCCTGCTAAGGGAATTTGGTTTATTAAATTGGGGGAGGGCAAATCTGCTAAGGCTAATATATTTTTCAATTTTGCAAGAGGGGGTAAAATGTGATGTATTAAGAAGGGCACATTGGGAGTGGTACGTGGCCTGCGGCTGACATCACCATGCCATTATATACTGGGTGGTCCACCATCTCAGGGCGGTCTTATGTGAATTGGGCAGTTGGTGTTATGAGAGTGAGTTGGCATCTGGTCATACTGAGACATACCAAACATGCTTTGTGCTTTACTATTTTCTGTAATAAAGTTCAGTTCAAAGGCCCCATCCTCGTCGGTCGTCATTGCCAGGTTTGTGGAAATAACAGATACCATCTAACTGCAATGCTCCTGGACTGTGTACATAACTGTGTACATATGTACAGTGGGGTAAAAAAGTATTTAGTCAGCCACCAATTGTGCAAGTTCTCCCACTTAAAAGATGAGAGAGGTCTCCAATTTTCATCATAGGTATACCTCAACTATGAGAGACAAAATACGAAAAAAAAAAATCCAGAAAATCACATTGAAGGATTTTTAATGAATTAATTGGTAAATTCCTCGGTAAAATAAGTATTTGGTCAATAACAAAAGCTCATCTCAATACTTTGTTATATACCCTTTGTTGGCAATGACAGAGGTCAAACGTTTTCTGTAAGTTTTCACAAGGTTTTCACACACTGTTGCTGGTATTTTGGCCCATTCCTCCATGCAGATCTCCTCTAGAGCAATGATGTTTTGGGGCTGTCGCTGGGCAACACAGACTTTCAACTCCCTCCAAAGATTTTCTATGGGGTTGAGATCTGGAGACTAGCTAGGCCACTCCAGGACCTTGAAATGCTTCTTACAAAGCCACTCCTTCGTTGCCCGGGCGGTGTGTTTGGGATCATTGTCATGCTGAAAGAACCAGCCACGTTTCATCTTCAATGCCCTTGCTGGTGGAAGGAGGTTTTCACTCAAAATCTCACGATACATGGCCCCATTCATTCTTTCCTTTACATGGATCAGTCGTCCTGGTCCCTTTGCAGAAAAACAGCCCCAAAGTATGATGTTTCCACCCCCATGCTTCACAGTAGGTATGGTGTTCTTTCTCCTCCAAACACGACAAGTTGAGTTTTTACCAAAAAGTTCTATTTTGGTTTCATCTGACCATATGACATTCTCCCAATCCTCTTCTGGATCATCCAAATGCTCTCTACCAAACTTCAGATGGGCCTGGACATGTACTGGCTTAAGCAGGGGGACACGTCTGGCACTGCAGGATTTGAGTCCCTGGCGGCGTAGTGTGTTTCTGATGTAGCCTTTGTTACTTTGGTCCCAGCTCTCTGCAGGTCATTCACTAGGTCCCCCCATGTGGTTCTGGGATTTTTGCTCACCGTTCTCATGATAATTTTGACCCCACGGGGTGAAATCTTGAGTGGAGCCCCAGATCGAGGGAGATTATCAGTGGTCTTGTATGTCTTACATTTTTCAATAATTGCTCCCACAGTTGATTTCTTCACACCAAGCTGCTTACCTATTGCAGATTCAGTCTTCCCAGCCTGGTGCAGGTCTAAAATTTTGTTTCTGGTGTCCTTTGACAGCTCTTTGGTCTTGGCCATAGTGGAGTTTGGAGTCTGACTGTTTGAGGTTGTGGACAGGGGTCTTTTATACTGATAACGTGTTCAAACAGGTGCCATTAATACAGGTAATGAGTGGAGGACAGAGGAGCCTCTTAAAAAAGAAGTTATAGGTCTGTGAGAGCCAGAAATCTTGCTTGTTTGTAGGTGACCAAATACTTATTTTACTGAGGAATTTACCAATTAATTCATTCAATGTGATTTTTTGGATTTTTTTTTCTCATTTTGTCTCTCATAGTTGAGGTATACCTATGATGAAAATTGGAGACCTCTCTCATCTTTTAAGTGGGAGAACTTGTACAATTGGTGGCTGACTAAATACTTTTTTGCCCCACTGTACATTTATTTACTGCTTTGGCTAACCAATTCTTATCTTATAATCTTATTACCTCCGCCAGGAGGTTATGTTTTTTTTTTAAAAGAAGATCTGCTCGATATTGCCAGTCATGCCTCGTTCAAAGTCTAAAAGTGTGAAACAGAGAAGGCAACAGAGTGCAGAGTGCATGACAAAGAAAAAAAGGCAGCGAGATAACACAGAGGATGCGCAGAATCACCGTGCTGCAGCGAGAGAAGAAATGCAGCGACTCAGCCAAGGGCTTTCCCCACATGCTATTGAAGCTCGTCGAGCTTTATTTTATTGATTTTTACCTCCGCCAGGAGGTTATGTTTTTGCCGAGGTTTGTCTGTCTGTCTGTTTGTCTGTTTGTCTGTTGGTTAGCAAGATAACTCAAAAAGTTTTGGACGGATTTCGATGAAACTTTCAGGCGTTGTTGGAAATGGTACAAGGAAGAACTGATTAAATTTTGGGGATGATCCGGATCACCGTCCACAACAAAACCGCCATTATGGAAAATGCCATTTTCGTGAATAACTACTCAACCACTAATCCTATCATTGTCAATCCAATTGCTAGTCATATGTTTTCATGGTCAAGGAATCTGAAAACGTACACACAAACACTGTATGGGGGGAACTGTGGCGCTTGGCGGAGGTCTGCGCTCTCCGAGTGCTTTTCTAGTTTACTATTGCTATGAGCACTGTTATCCCTGTGCTGCTACAATCCTGTAATTTCCCCATTGTGGGACGAATAAACCTTATATTATCTTATCATAGATGGATGGATCTTCACAAAAAGACATCTTCCTGTGTGTTTCTACAAACATTTTAAATCTACAATAATTCACACCTTCTATCTTTATGCTAATATTGTTTTTATTAGACAACTGTATCCTTCACTTTCCAGCACTTCTAAAGCCAGTGGGATAAACAACAATCTGAATCCAAAAGAATATAGAGGAGGTTAACAGACACCCTTGCTAAAAAAAAAAAAAAAAAAAAAAAAAAAAGCATAGACAAGCATAGAAAACCTAGCATAGACTGGTCTATGCTGGTTTGGTGTTGGTTTGGTCTAAAACAACACCAAACCAGCATAGTATGCTGGTATGACCAGCTTCAAAACACAACAAATCATGCTGGTGACCAGCATGCTGGTCCATGCTGGTTTTTCCAACAGGGACAGAACATTTGTATGAGTCGTTCTAACTCAAAAAATTACATAAATTGTTACATGATGGTGTATACGCCGAGATCATATGAAAAGTTGTTCTCTGCTCTTGTCCGTCACTGCTTAATAAACATTGGGGGTTATATGAGCGGATTTAAGTCAATAAACGTAGATATACAGTGGGGCAAAAAAGTATTTAGTCAGCCACCAATTGTACAAGTTCTCCCACTTAAAAGATGAGAGGTCTCCAATTTTCGTCATAAGTATACCTCAACTATGAGAGACAATTTGAGAAAAAAAAATCCAGAAAATCACATTGAAGGATTTTTAATGAATTAATTGGTAAATTCCTCAGTAAAATAAGTATTTGGTCACCTGCAAACAAGCAAGATTTCTGGCTCTCACAGACCTGCAACTTCTTTTTTAAGAGGCTCCTCTGTCCTCCACTCGTTACCTGTATTAATGGCACCTGTTTGAACTCGTTATCAGTATAAAAGACACCTGTCCAAAACCTCAAAAAGTCAGACTCTAAACTCCACTATGGCCAAGACCAAAGAGCTGTCAAAGGACACCAGAAACAAAATTGTAGACCTGCACCAGGCTGGGAAGACTGAATCTGCAATAGGTAAGCAGCTTGGTGTGAAGAAATCAACTGTGGGAGCAATTATTAGAAAATGTAAGACATACAAGACCACTGATAATCTCCCTCGATCTGGGGCTCCACGCAAGATCTCACCCCGTGGGGTCAAAATTATCACGACAACGGTGAGCAAAAATCCCAGAACCACATGGGGGGACCTAGTGAATGACCTGCAGAGAGCTGGGACCAAAGTAACAAAGGCTACATCAGTAACAAACTACGCCGCCAGGGACTCAAATCCTGCAGTACCAGATGTGTCCCCCTGCTTAAGCCAGTACATGTCCAGGCCCATCTGAAGTTTGCTAGAGAGCATTTGGATGATCCAGAAGAGGACTGGGAGAATGTCATATGGTCAGATGAAACCAAAATAGAACTTTTTGATAAAAACTCAACTTGTCGTGTTTGGAGGAGAAAGAACACCATACCTACTGTGAAGAATGGGAGTGGGAACATCATACTTTGGGGCTGTTTTTCTGCAAAGGGACCAGGACGACTGATCCGTGTAAAGGAAACAATGAATAGTGCCATGTATCGTGAGATTTTGAGTGAAAACCTCCTTCCACCAGCAAGGGCATTGAAGATGAAACGTGGCTGGGTCTTTCAGCATGACAATGATCCCAAACACACCGCCCCGGCAACGAAGGAGTGGCTTTGTAAGAAACATTTCAAGGTCCTGGAGTGGCCTAGCCAGTCTCCAGATCTCAACCCCATAGAAAATCTTTGGAGGGAGTTGAAAGTCTGTGTTGCCCAGCGACAGCCCCAAAACATCACTGCTCTAGAGGAGATCTGCATGGAGGAATGGGCCAAAATACCAGCAGCAGTGTTTGAAAACCTTGTGAAAACTTACAGAAAACGTTTGACCTCTGTCATTGCCAACAAAGAGTATATAACAAAGTATTGAGATGAACTTTTGTTATTGACCAAATACTTATTTTACCGAGGAAATTACCAATTAATTCATTAAAAATCCTTCAATGTGATTTTCTGGATTTTTTTCTTATTTTGTCTCTCATAGTTGAGGTATACCTATGATGAAAATTGGAGACCTCTCTCATCTTTTAAGTGGGAGAACTTGCACAATTGGTGGCTGACTAAATACTTTTTTACCCCACTGTAGTTAAATGTAATTATAGTATTGGTGTCCCAGCACCCAGCAGTAACCTGTACTTCCATCTTCCCATCAGCTCACAACATCTGTGTTGTGGAGAGAGACCCGTGGATCCTAAACGCCTTCAACCATGTTAGGTGTGCTTGATTCTTACCCCGGCGTACACCCCCACCGGTAAAGGTCAGTTAAAAAGGTCACCTTTGATCTCTTTTTTGACCAAGTGGTTAGTGAAACCATGCCAGGTACACTCTTCAGGTATTGTGGCATCGCCATGCAAGAGATGAGAGCCCATGGTCAAGTGGCCTCTGAGTTAGCAAGGGGACAAAGAGACAGATGACAATAGATAGATAATAGATAGATGACAGACAGACAGACAGACAGACAGACAGATAGACAGATAGACAGATAGATAGATAGATCAAATACGATCAGAGCTCTTTTTGGCAATCAGATATCGGTTCTGATTGCCAAGCTGCTGGAAAGAACAAAAAAAAGAAAAGAAAAAAAGACTGTTGAAGTTTGCAGACATTTGAAATTCCTTTCATCAGGTCAATGGGCTTTCTGCCGAGCTTCAACCATACCAAACATAACAGACAACAGGACCTTTCCCATTCACTGCAGTCCTCGAACATCTGAGTTCGGAGCAATGACCAGCCGCTGGAGGAGGTATTCACTGTTCCTAACTTCTTAAGACAGGCCAGGCTTCACCAAGGGGGATGGTGTTTTAGTATTCATGATGGTACATGACAGAAGTGTGGATTAGAGGAGAAGGTGGAGTAAACTAATGCCACAGAAGCTGAGAGGGAGTGAGAGAGAGAGAGAGAGAGAGAGAGAGAGAGAGAGAGAGAGAGAGAGAGAGAGAGCGAGAGTCGGGTAGGATGGGAGTACAGCGGAGGAGAAGAGGCAGAAGGGATAGTGGTGCTGACAAAGACAGAGAACATATGCAAGCCAGAACACAAGAGGCTGCAAAAGAAGGTATGATAACCTAAGAACTGATATATATATATATATATATATATATATATATATATATATATATATATATATACTGTATATATATATATAGTTCAAGGAGACAGGCCTACACTTTATTATACATAAAGTGCCTGGTAGCTATATTGGGCAAAGGTGGAATTTGTAAAATAGACAAGTGGTGGATTATACACAAGTTATACAAGCAACAAAAAATCCACTTCACCCCTGGTTTTAATCATAGTCTTTACAGTTCTTAACAGAAGCATCATCATGAAGTGTATACTTCCCACAGTTAACTTAGAATTCATAGCAGGTCAATTGCACATGTTTAATCTGTTCTAAAATTCCCATAATTAAGGAATTTTTCAAGTTTTTGATACTATTGTTGTCATATACACTATTCACAAAATGTTATGGATATTTGGCTTTCAGGGGAAATTTATGGAAAATGTAAAAAGTTCACACTACAGTGATATTATATCATAAAAGTAGGGCATTTAAGTAGAAGCATGCAATGGTGATTTCCTCATCTCAAACAATTTACTAAAACAAAAGCCAACAGCAGTGGTGGGTATACCACAACAAAAAAATATTGATGTCTCAATAACTTGTCATGAGCCCTTGAGCATCAATTACAGCTTGACAATGATGTCTCATGCTGTTCACAAGTTGACTTATCTGCTGAGGCATGGCATTCCACTCTTCTTGAAGGGTGGCCCTCAGGTCATTGAGGTTGTGGGGTGCAAGGTTACGAGCCTCAACACGACAACTCAGCTGATCCCATAGGTTTTTTATGGGATTAAAAGCTGGAAAAAGTGCAGACCACTCCATTTGAGGTACCCCAGCCTCCAGCAGCTGTTCCCTAATGATGCAACCTCGATGAGCTGGAGCATTGTCTTCCATGAAGATGAAATTAGGTTTGTGTTGTTCATGCAGGGGCACAATGACTGGACTGGATGATTGGTTTGTCACTGTCCCATTCACAAGGTGTAGGCAGTTCTGTATTGACTAGACACACTCGACCAGACTGTAACATCACCACCACCACCAAAGGCTCATCTGGTGACAACAGTGGCTGATGCATAGCGCTCTCCTTGACATCTCCAACACTGTTGGCAGCCATCATTTCTGCTCAACATGAATCAACTTTCATCAGAGAACAGCACTGAGGCCCACTGGTCCCTTGTCCAACATAATTCCTCCCTGGCCCATACAAGATGATGATGCCTGTGCCTGGTGTGGTCAGTACCTTTGCAGGTCATCTAGCATGCAGACCATGCTGATGTAAATGGTTTTGAATGGTCTAATGTGACACTTGGGTGACTCTCACCTCCCTTAAATGTGCCTGGAGTTTAGTGGCATTCATCATCTGGTTTTGCAGGGCACTGTTCACAATGGAGCGGTCATCAGCGTGGGATGTGGCCAAAGGACGTCCACTTCTATGCCTTTCTGTGACTCTTCCAGTTTCTCTGTATCTCTGTTGCAACCTGCTGATGACACTCTGTGACACTCTAAGCTCAGTGATCACTTCCCTCTGAGAACATCCTGTTTGAAGCCTTGCAATGGTGAGGTACTGCTGATCAGTTGTTAGGTGTCGTCTTGGTCTTAAGATGTCAAAATGTGAGCAGCATGATGAAGAGGACAGGTTAAATACCAATTCAAATTGAACCAGAAAAAAATATTGGTTAACTCATGGCTCAAACACCTGTTGTGAATTTTGCCCTAAAGCACCTTGTTAGAGAACAGCAAGTTATGCAAAAAGTACTGAACATTGAACAGTTGGGTATGTGCATTCAACAGATTACAGAAGGTCAAATTAATTTCGCCTGTAAAGGTTATAGTGCATTTTAGGTGCATCCTGAAACTTTTTGTGAGTAGTGTATATTGCATAAAACTTAGAAGAGACATGTTAACCAGAAGTTCAGACTTAGCCCATTAGGTGGCAATGTGAATCCACAAAAGTCATATTCTGTCAAGTCATGAAAGTGGTGAAAGTTTATTACCCACGTGGCAGACTGGAATGTGTCTGGTTACTATCACATCCTTGTTTGGAGGAAAACAGCATAAAAATGTGTCCATTAGGAGGCTTATCTGATGAAAGTTACTGGGAGGGGTCAGTCTTTCTTTGGGAAAGATGTCCCCATTTGTTACCTAGTTCTTCCTCAGGAAAAATGGGTAAAATTAAGTTCAAACTGGCTGATAATGCTACACAGGCTTGTCACGGCTAGCGGACTCCACAGGAGTGACTGAAAAATGCTCTTAAAATAAACTTTTCACTCTCAGACGCTGATATTTGTGTAATTGTGAAACACAGTCGTCTGTTGCAGCTTCAAATTTAGTATAAAAATAAGTTTGCTAGAATAATGACAGACAGTCTTGAGACAACAACAGCAATAATAATAAGAGAGAGTACTGTTATTTACTTCCCCCTTTTTTGTATAGACCAGTCACAGCTCTCAAAAGACAGCATCAAACCTAGCAACAGAGTCAACCACACCGCCTCACTAAGATAAAAGTTTTTGTTCTTTGTTATATTATGCTCATTTATGGCCAAATCAATGCAGTGATATATTCATTGACGCCACACTTTTGTAACTTAATTAAGAGCCTTGTCAATGACCTATAAGGGACAACAAAGGAGTGAGAAAAAAGCCTGAAACTGACTTGGAATGTTCAAATAACGCTAATTTAAGATCAAATTGCCCAGCCCTAGTGAAAAGTTCAGTTTTTATTTAGTCTTTGGTATGAAATGGCTGGTGCATGAACCCCCAAACCTCCCAGCTGTGGGGCAGATGCTCTACCTCCAGGCCACCACTAGAACAAAACTGAAGTAGACTCATAATACTTCCAAGATATGTGAAGTCTTCCACCTCTTCGAGTGTGTGGTCATTAACTATTGTCTGAGATGGACCAGATACAGCCGTAGACAAAATTGTTGGTACCCCTCTGTTAATGAAAGAAAAACCCACAATGGTCACAGAAATAACTTGAATCTGACAAAAGTGGTAATAAATAAAAATTCTATGAAAATTAACCAATGGAAATCAGACAATGCTTTTGAATTGTGGTTCAACAGAATTATTTTAAAAAACAAGCTCATGAAACAGGCCTGGACAAAAATGATGGTACCCCTAGAAAATATTGAAAATAATGTGACCATAGGGACATGTTCAACCAAGATGTGTCCTTTAATTAACATTACAGGTGTCTACAAACTTGTAATAAGTCAGCTGGCCTATTTAAAGGGTGACAAGTAGTCACTGTGCTGTTTGGTGACATGGTGTGTACCACACTAAACATGGACCAGAGGAAGCAAAGGGGAGAGTTGTCTCAGGAGATTAGAAAGAAAATTATAGACAAGCATGTTAAAGGTAAAGGCTATAAGATCATCTCCAAGCAACTTGATGTGCTGTGACTGATCCTGTGACTACAGTTGCACATATTATTCAGAAATTTAAGATCCACGGGACTGTAGCCAACCTCCCTGGACGTGGCCACAGGAGGAGACGGATAATACGAATGGTAACAAAAGAGCCCAGAACAACCTCTAAACACATTCATGGTGAACTGCAAGGTCAAGGTACATCAGTGTCAGATCGCACCATCTATCGTTGGTGCGATAGATGGTGCGCATCCCAAAGTGATAAAGCAAAATATTGGTAAAACTCAAATTAAACATAAAGCCTCTAAATTGAATGAATTGGCCTCTGTTCCTCCTCATAATTTAAAAATTAAATGTGGTTTATTAAATATTAGGTCTCTAACTCCCAAGTCTCTGTTAGTCCATGATCTGTTAATTGATCATCAGATTGATTTAATTTCCCTTACAGAGACTTGGTTAGGGCAAGAGGATTATGTTGGTTTAAATGAATCAACTCCCTCTGGTTATTTAAACTGTCAAAATCCCAGAAGTTCTGGTCGTGGAGGAGGAGTAGCAACAATTTACCATTCCAAATTACTAGTTAATGTAAAGCAAAAAACATGTTATAATTCCTTTGAGGGCCTGGTCCTCAGTATTGGGCACTTTAGCAATTTTAGGTTAAACCCAATTTTATTTGCCATAGTTTATCGTCCCCCATCAACCTACTCAGAATTTTTATCTGAATTTGCTGATTTCTTAGCTGATTTAGTGCTGAAATCTGATAGAATAATTATAGTAGGGGACTTTAATATACATGTGGATGTAGATAGTGACTGCCTTAATGTGGCATTTAATTCAATATTAGACTCGATTGGGTTTTCTCAGAAAGTAGGAAATTCTACTCATTACCTCCACCATACATTGGACCTTGTTCTGACATATGGCATAGAAATAGAAAATCTTGTAGTGTCTCCTCATAACCCTGTAGTGTCAGACCATTGTCTGTTAACCTTTGATTTTACTATTTCTGACTATTTGGCTCCTAAAGAAAAATATTATTACAGTAGATGCCTCTCAGAGGGGAGAGAGGGCGGATCCGGAAGTTGATGCTGTGATCGCGAGAGACAATTGCGCAATAATTTGAATGGCGACAGCTGTCACCAAGATTAAAACAAACTTCTCCACAGGTAGTTTATTTTGTTAATTAATTCATTAATTAATTGTCTGTGTCTTTCTTTCTTTTTTTTTTTTTTTTACAGAGCTGGAGGATTTAGAAAGTTATATTGACGCATTTTACGACCGTTTTTGTGTCATGGAGCAGGCGAGTGTGTGTTCTGCTGCTGCTTCTCAGTCTAAGCGACTGAGACCCGCAGATTCACCCAAAATAATGCCCGAGAAATCACAGCAGGGCACCGAGGTTGGCGATATCCTTCTCTCTATAGAGAATAAACTCACCAGCATGGATGGTAGACTGGCGCTGGTTGAACTTCTTCACAAAGAGTTCCAAAATTTGCGGGAGAGCCTTGAGTTTAGTCAGGCGCAGCTCGTCTCTCTCGTGGAGGAAAATAACAGCCTTAAAAAGTCAGTCACCACACTAACCGCACGGCTTGGCGTTGTTGAGGGAGAAAATCGGAAAATGAAGGAGACAGTTCTCAGTTTGCAGTCACGCAGCATAAGAGATAACCTCGTTTTTTCTGGAATTATTGAAAAAAATAATGAAAATCCAGAACAGCTGGTCCGAGAATTTATGTCATCACAACTAAAACTATCCCCCGAAGTCACAAACTCAATTACCTTCCACCGAGTCCATCGAATAGGGCAAAAAAATTCCCAGAATAAACGTCCCAGAATCAGAATCAGCTTTATTGCCAAGTATATTTACAAGTAAACACACGAGGAATTTGACTTGACATTGGACGCGCACGTTAGGCGCATCCAATGACGCGTCGCCATACAAGGCGCCTGTCAACAGTGGAGGTAAAGAGGGGAGGGGAGGGGGAGGAAAACACAATAGGTGAGAGAAAAAACATAGTAATCAGAATAAACGCTCGTATATGAGCCAAATTTTGACTACACAGAAAAAAAACCCTCATGCATTAGCAGACAATAGATACAATCACACAGCAGAGGGAGGGAGAGCAGTGTGTGTATATTTGCATGTCATTGTGTAGTGTGAGTGTAACAGTTGTTAGTGGGCAGCAGAGGGCGCCTCCAGGCAGTGGATAGATGTTATAATCATGTGACTTATAAACAAGACCAGAGATCAGAGTCTGTCTCTCTTTTCCTCTTCCTTGCAGAAGGCACATGGGCATTGTCCTCGAGAGACCAATCCGCTGACGACAACAACTGATTGTTGATGTATGGGTAGACATAAGCCACTTCTCTGGCGTTATCTTATCGAGGAGGAATGTAAACAAGGGTACCAAAACACAAGGTCAAATCTGCACAGTGCACTCAGAGAATAAAAAAATTTCTCTCTCTTCGATTCTGTGCTTCAATTTCATACAGGACTTTAGATCATACTTTAGATCATTCTCTGGAGAGCACTCAGCGATCCACAGATGTTATCCACCTACCGAAACATAGGTAAAACATGTCCAGAGAGTTCGTTCTCTCTTCAATGCATGCCAGGTAGTAAATTCCATGTTAATCCTGCCGCTGACAGTAAGTGCTCCCCCCAGCTGGACGAATTGTTGAATTTGTTAAGGGAGCTACGCCGGGGTCCGCATTTGATTAGCTCACCCAGATAATTTCGATACACTAGGAAAACTCCAGGGGCCAAAACAGAAGATCCTGTGATCAGTTCAATCTCAGTCGAATCACACAGACACATGAGTTCCAATGCCATGAGTCTCCCTTGGGTTCCCCCTGACCCGCATCTTCTTTTAAAGGTGACAATCGCATATAAGCCGCTTTCCAGATCCATAATTTCCATTTGGATTAAGATTCAGCCAGGAGAAGAGTGACATTGCAAGCTGGGATCAGAAGGGAGAGGATTAGGAGGGAGAGGGAAGAAAAGCGTCTGCTCTCTCTCAGCAGCGGAAGTAGCAACAGACCTGTTGCCCCAGACCTATTGTTGCCAAATTTGAACATTTTAAGCAAAAAATTTTGGTACAGAGGCAGGGCAGGCAGCTTAAAAACACCAATTATGGTCTAAATGATCAATTTCCACAAGAAATCTTGGAAAGGAGAAGGAAGCTTTTTCCCATTAGGAAGCAATACATCCAAGAAGGTAAACGTGCTATTGTTTCTGTGGATAGATTGTATATAGATGGCAAGCTGTTTATGGATGAAACTATAACTCCCTGGTTATTCTAGAGCCCATTTTTTTTTTTTTTTAGCTACAGGTGGAAAAGAGAGTGGGATTGTGCGCAGGTCTCTTACTCGATTTCAGTTTAATATGTTAACATTTGTCAAAATGTTTATTTCTTTGTTTCTTTGTTGTTGAGGTTGTTGTTTGTTTGTCTGTTGTAGGTTTTTTTTTGAAGTTTTTAGGTCATTGTTGTATGTTGTCTGCATTTTTCCACCACTTACTAACCTTCATGTCTGTTTTTTCTCATACTTCTGGTTTGTAAGAAATAACTTGAAATACATGTACCCCATTTGCTTGCAATTGCAGGCAAATGGCACAGAGACATCATGCGCGCGCACCCAATTATATATGCATATATACACACAACACACACATATATATATATATATATATATATATATATATATATATATATATACACACACATATATATATATATATATATATATATATATATATATATATATATATATATATATATATATATATATATATATATATATATATATATATATATATATATATATATATATATATGCATACATTACAGACATATCACATAGGCACATACAGTTTACACATTTAGTTAGTCTTTAGTACACAACCAGTTAGTGAAAACATGTCTTCATTTAAGTTTGTCACGTGGAACATACGTGGAATTGGAAATGGGGAGAAGAGGCTAAAAGTTTTTAATTGATTGAACGATCTACAGGCAGACTTTGTTTTATTGCAGGAGACACATGTCTCTAAGTCGTCTGTAGATGCGCTCACCTCACCAGAATTCTCCCATATGTACTCAGCCGGCTTTAATTCTAAGCAAAGGGGGGTAGCTATACTGGTAAATAGAAGAATACACTTTGTTATGAATAACACCATAATAGATCCAGAAGGTAGATTTATAATACTAAAAATTTCAGTCCAAAATTTGGATCTATGTATTGCAAGCGTTTATGGCCCAAATGTTGACGACCCATCCCTTTTTCACACTTTTTTCACTTCTCTTTCTGAGCACTTGGACACCACACTTATAATAGGAGGGGACTTCAACTTGGTATTAAACCCTGCACTCGACAGGCTCAGTACATCGGGGGTTTACCGAAAATGGCTGGCTACTGACACTCTCAAACAGTACATGAATGATTTTGGTCTTTGCGATGAATGGCGATCTCTTCACCCAACTCTTCAGGAATATACCTTTTTTTCATCAGTTCATAGTTCATATTCGCGTCTAGATTTCTTCTTAGCCAGTAACTCTATTGTGAGGGACATCATAGACACTGAAATATGTTCAAATCAAGCTATTAGTGATCATCATCCAGTTTCTCTTACACTAGTAAATAGGGAAGCTACAAGGGAAACTAGGAGCTGGAGATTTAATACATCACTACTGAAAGATGAAGACTTTATTAATTATTTTAATAAAGAGTGGGAATCATATCTGGAATATAATGATGTGCCAGGAATATCCCCAGGTGTTCTTTGGGAAGCAGCAAAAGTGGTCATGCGAGGTAAAATAATCTCTTACAGTTCATACAAGAATAAAAAAGAAAAAGCACTGATACTGGATTTAGAACAGAAGACTAAATCACTGGAGACAACTTGTGCCATTTCCCCACAGGAACAGGCACTTAACGATTTGAGAAAATTAAAGCTGGAATTAAAAGAAATTACAAACAAAAGAGCACAGTTTTTAATACAAAGACTGCGTCTTGAGAATTTTGAACACAGTAATAAATCGGGGTGATATCTTGCAAACCAGCTTAGATTGAATAAAGAAAAAACAACTATCCATTCTATCAAGGATATGACTGGAAATATTACCCATGTGCCTGAAGAAATAAATAACTCCTTCAGAAAATTTTATGAAAATCTCTACTCATCACAGGTTAACCCATCGGACTCAGAGATAAATACATTTTTGGACAATATTAACCTACCACAATTAAATAATGAACAGATTGTGGCTCTGGATACACCTCTTCAGGTGTTTGAACTCCAGGAGGCACTTAAGCACATCCCAAACAATAAAGCCCCAGGACCAGATGGTTTTCCAGTAGAATTTTATAAAGAATTTTGGCCCGTGATGGCACCTACTTTTTTTAAAAGGGTGAACCAAATCAAAGAAGATAATGTAATTCCTCCGAATATGAACTTGGCTAGTATTATCCTGCTCCTTAAACCTGGAAAAGAACCTACGCTTCCATCCAGCTTCCGTCCCATCTCGCTTATGAATGTCGATCTCAAAATAATTTGCAAAGCTCTCGCCAAAAGACTGGAAAGGATAATTCCGTTTATTATACACCCAGATCAAACAGGTTTTATCAAGGGTAAGCACTCGGCTGATAATACACGCAGGCTATTTAATTTAATAGACTACTGCAAGATCAATAATGTAGAAACTACAATCTTGTCCCTGGATGCAGAGAAAGCCTTTGACCGGGTTAACTGGAAATTTCTTTTTATGGTGTTAAACAAGTTTGGGTTTGGTTCATCTTTCATAAACTGGGTTAAAACACTATATAGAGGTCCAGTTGCATCTGTCCGAACAAATGATCAGACTTCCCGAAGCTTTAATCTTCAGAGAGGTACTAGGCAGGGGTGTCCACTCTCTCCCTCACTTTTTACCATCTTTATTGAACCATTAGCAGCAGCCATATGACAAAATGTTGATATCAGAGGTATTCAAACTGGAGAAAAGGAACATAAGATAAGTCTTTATGCTGATGATGTATTAATTTTCCTTGAAAACTCAGAAAGATCTCTTCTTCAGACAGTGGCACTCACTGATAAATTTTCATCATTATCAGACTACTCTATTAACTGGGTAAAATCAATAGCTTTACCCATAAATTGTAATTTCCCAAATATATCTACTATTCTGATACAATCAGGGAATGTTAAATATTTAGGAATAGATATTTCTCCCAGGCTCTCAGAGTTATTGCGACTAAATCATATCCCCCTTTTAAAAAAGATACAAGACGATCTTACGCGCTGGAGGACACTACCTTTATCATTAATGGGAAGAGTCGCAACCATTAAAATGATGGTCCTTCCTAAAATTAACTATTTGTTCTCAATGATCCCTACCCAACCATCAATGGCCTGGTTTAAGTCTCTAGACTCAAATATAAGTAAATTTTTATGGAAGGATAAACCATCACAGATTAGTTTAAAAACCCTCCAAAAAGCGAAAGAGTGCGGAGGCTTAGATTTACCAAATTTTTTTAATTACTTTTTAGCCAATAGATTGCAGTTCGTTTCAAAATGGACAAAATCAACCCCATTAGGGAACCCATGGTTAGATGCTGAACAGGCTCTCTGTGGGTCGCTAAATATCTCTGACTTACCTTTTATAAGTCCCTCTATTAAACACCATGAGTGTTTTAAAAGTATTAATATTAGTTCCTCTCTGACGGCTTGGTGGAAATTTTTAAAAATAACAGGGTCTTCACTTGTCCCCTGTAAACTCACGCCCATTTGGAATAATCCTGATATCCTGCAACAAAAGAGGACATTAAAATTTCCACTATGGCAAGAGAAGGGAATAAACAACTTAGAACATCTTATTCAAGGTGGAAATTTTATCCAATTTCAGGATCTAGTGTCACAACATGAAATCAGTGATAAAAAGTATTTTGAATACCAACAGCTTAAATCCATAATAAAAGCAAGATTTAATCTTAATCAGACAGATTTAGAAGTACCAGTTAAGGTGGCAGAGTTTCTAAATCTCCGTTCCCCAAAATTGATATCGAAAATATATAGACTATTATCAACGTTGGATGAGTCCATATCTCTTCCAATATCAAAATGGGAGACAGACTTATCGATTAATAAGGAGGAAAGTTTCTGGACACAAATATGTTTAAACACTTTTAAGATGACTAAAAACTCTAACTTACAACTTATACAATATAAAGTTCTACATAGAATTCATTATACAGGACAAACGATGTTCAAAATGGGCCTGAGTCACACAAATATCTGCCCTCACTGTACTAGCAATGTCCCGGATAGTTATATGCATGCTATGTGGTCCTGTGCACCGGTTCAAAAGTTCTGGCAGAAGACATGTGAAGACCTGTCAGCATGGCTTGGGTATAGTGTCCCACCCTCACCCACACTTTGCATATTAGGTGATTTAAGTGAAATAAATATAGATGCAAGGATGTCACACATGGTTCTCACTGCCTTATGCATCGCAAAGAAAGCTATCCTCATGAACTGGAAAACAAGAAATAACTTGTGCACGACTTACTATAATAACTTACTATTGGATTATATTAGCCTGGAAAGAATGTCAGCCTCCTCAAATAATCAATTGGCGGAATTCAATTCTCTCTGGTCCCCGCTTATTAATTCTGTAAACTGAGGGGTGGCAGGCAGTGACTCACTCTCCTTGGCACCTCTGGCGGCTGGCTGCGCCCCAACCGCAGGTGTCCGGGGGGCCTGCTCCGGGGTGGCCGTCTGTCTGGCCCGGGGGGGGTTGGTGGGGGGGGGGGGCTGTGGGGTGGACCGGGGGGGTTGGGCTGTGGCCCCTGGCCGGCTGGCCTCGCCCCTCGTGGGGGGTCTGGGTCTAGCCCTGGGCCCCTGGTGCTGGGGGGGCGTCCCCCCGCCCCGGGCCGGGGTCGGGTGTGTGCCGGCGGTGGGGGTTATCCCTGATGCATCCTTGTGTGGTGGGGTTGTGTGTTTCCTGGGGCCCGGGTGCCACCCAGGGGCTGGTGCCCGCATCCTGGGTTGCCCTCCCTGTTCACGGGGGTCTGCGGGTGGGGGAGGGGGTGTGTGAGTGTAGGCTTGTGTATGAGCGGATGTGGAAGTGGGTGTGTGTTGAGTGGGCAGGTGGGGTTGTGTGTTTGTGTAGGTGGGTATGTGTGATGGTGGGTGGAGTTATGTGTGTGTATGGAAGCGGTTACTTGTGGGTAGATGTCTAGGGGGCGGATGATGTGTGTATGGGTAGGAGAGCTTTGTTGGGTGGCAGGTGTTGGGCAGTCCATCCAGTGGCATGGGGGCTGGCGTTTCGGGGCTTGCTTGTCCCGGCCGCCCTGCTGTTGTGTTGGGGGGTGAGGCACTTTGCTACATCGGCCCTGATGTCATTGGCAGCGGGTGGGCGTTGGTGCTTGGGGGTGGCTGGGGGGGTCATTGGTGCGGGTTGGTTGCAGGGTGGCCTGCAGCTGTCGGTGTGTGTCTGGGGTGGGTGGTCATGGGCCTGCGTGGGTGCTTGGGTGTGTCACCTGGTGTGTTGGGCGCTGTGTGGGTCCGGCCCATTGTTCACTATTGTGACTGTCGTTGTCCATGTTCGTGTGTGTAAGATGAGTGGTAGTATGTTTGGCTGCCCCGTCATGTTAGTGGTGCTGGAGTGCTGGGACGTGATGCTGGTGGGTCCTGGGTTGTTTCCACTGGCGGCCCTCGCCCTGGGTTGGGATTTGGGGGCAGTGGGTGGCCTCACATGCCAGTCTGCAAGCTGGCTTCTGGGGGGGGGGGGGGGCGGCCTTGTTTTTGGACCGCCTACCTCCCAGTCTTATTTCCCACCCCCCTCCTCCCCCTGATCTTTTTTGTTACATTTAGGGCTTTGGGGTGGGGGTGTGCCGCACTGTGTCGGTGAAAGGGATACCTTTGCCGCGTGGTGGGGCTGCACTCACCTCAATTTTAATTGCATTTTAGACACTGAGGGCTTGGGGGGATGGGGGCTCTGCTGCCCATCACAGTGGCTAACAATGCTTCAATTACTATCCCCCCAATTTTAATTGCACTTTAGTAGTCCACACATTTATACACAATTATATCATATAACCAACACACATCCACCATGTTCTGTGCGGGGGGAGGAGGTGGGGGTCTTCCCCCACCCCTGTTGCCCTGTCTTGCTGGGGGCATGGGGGCCTGGTGGGGAGCCTGGGACCTATCATGTTGTAAAAATCCCTGGATGCCACTAGTGTATAGATATAACCAAGGAAGTGACGGGGGGCGTGAATATGAGTTTAAGTGTGAGTGAGAGGGTGATGAATGGAGGTGGTGATGGTGGGTCGGTTTTGTGCGGCACTTTGCATGCCGGGTGGCATCTTGGGGCACCTGCGGTGGTCTGCTGATTGTTCGCTCAGATGGGCGCCAGGGGGTGGGGGTCTGCTTCTGTGGCCTGCGCCGGTGGCTTCCCTGGTCACTGCCGGGCACTGGTGCATGTTCAGGCTCACTGTATCTGCCCACTGCACAGCCGGCTTTTGAAATAAAGGTGTATGAGGAGTGAATTTAAGTGGGTACTGGAGTGAGAGAGAATGGGTCGGTCTGACTGAGTGAGAGGGGTGTGCATGGGAACATGTGGGTGTGAAGGTATGGGGAGGGGTGTGCCTGCGAGTCGGGAGGGGCTGGATTAGGGGGGTAGTGCCTCTCGGCAATGTGGGCTCACCTGGGCGAGGGGACTTCTTTGGACGTGGGGGTCCCTGGGGTGTGTGGCCGAGGTGCTGGGGCGGGACCGCTGTGGGGGTACCTGGGGGGGCTCGCGCCGGGGGGCGCTGGCTGGTCTCTGTCCTGGGGGGTGGGGTCGCTGGCCTCCTGGTGCCTGGGGCCCGGGGGCGGATGTTGGCCCCGCTGGGGGGGGTGGGGGTCGGGCAGGTCCGGGGGTGTGGGCTCACCGCGCCGGTCGCCGGGCAGCCTGCCCTCCCTTGATCGTCTTTCCAGGGGTGGATGCTTGGCTTTCCTGGGGTTTGCTGACCTCGGGGCTGGGGGTTGGTGGCGCTGCCTTGACTGCTCGGGGTCCTCGGGGGGAGGGCTGCTGCGACCAGCCCTCCGCTCGTATGTTTCCTGACAAACCACTCACATGCACACACTTATTTTGCACGCGTTCTCATATATAGGCACACAGACATACATGTACAAGTGTCTCTCCTTTAACAGGTGCAGAAACCAGACTCGTGTTGAGACATCTCCGGTGGAAGAAGCAGTTTGTCTTTTGTTTGTTTTAGTTGTCTCTTTTTTTTGTCTGTTCCCCTCCCTTTTTTTTCCCCCCTTCACGCACTTCCTTTCCCTCTTCCCCATCCTGTTGGGTCTTCCATGGGTAAAACAATTAAAATAAAGTATTAAAAGTTATTACAGGAGGAGTTACACAATATACAGTGCAAAGTTAGGCACTGTATAGGCTCCTCTTGGCAAAGTAAATCTGTTTTGGCACAGTAGGGTGACAGATCCCTGTTCTGTTTGCCTAGCTGCCTGACACGACAAAAAAAAAAAAAAAAAAAAAAAAAAAAGATGCCTCTCAGATGATGCTGTTACCAAATTTATGCAGATTATTTCCTCTATGCCATGTGTCAACACAACGGACATAAGCTATAGACAGCTTGCTCCTTCTGTAATTGATAACGTGGTGGATAGTGTTTCAGCTTCTCTGCATCAGACTCTAGACTTGGTGGCCCCCTTAAAAAAGAAAAAGTCTAATCAGAGATTTCTAACTCCTTGGTTCAACACAGAAACTCGTACCTTAAAACAGAAGACTCGTCAATTAGAAAGAAAATGGCGCTCCACTAATTTAGATGAAATCTATTTAGCTTGGAGAAATCATCTTTTAATTTATAAAAAATCTCTTAGAAAAGCTAGAACGAGTTATTACTCTGCATTAATAGAAGAGAACAAGAATAATCCCAGGTTTCTTTTCAGTACTGTAGCCAGGTTGACAAAGAGTCAGGACTCTATCAATCCTAGCATTCCCTTACAGCTTACTAGTCAGGACTTTATGAACTTTTTCAATAATAAAATTTCATCCATCAGATGTAAAATCAATCAGATTCTTCCCACAGTTAACTTAAATACTGTAACTACTACAACTCCTTCTATTGATGTCTGTCTTGATGAGTTTACTCCAATCGACCTTTGTGAGTTAGACAAAATAGTTTCCTCATCCAAACCTTCAACTTGTCTTTTAGACCCTATTCCTACCAGGTTATTTAAAGAAGACTTCCCACTTATTGGTAGCCTTATTCTTCATATAATCAATTCTTCATTAACTTTAGGCCATGTACCGCAGGCTTTTAAAACGGCTGTAATTAAACCCTTACTCAAAAAGCCAACGCTAGATCCAGGAGCTTTAGCTAACTATAGACCAATCTCTAATCTCCCTTTCATTTCAAAAATCTTAGAAAGAGTTGTTGCTACGCAATTATTTGACCACCTGCAGGGAAATGGTTTACTTGAAGAGTTTCAATCTGGGTTTAGAATCCATCATAGTACTGAAACAGCCTTAGCGAAGGTCACTAACGACCTCCTCATTGCATCTGATAATGGACTAGTTTCTGTACTTGTCCTTTTAGACCTTAGTGCAGCTTTTGATACTATCAATCATAATATTCTACTTGATAGATTAGAACACTATGTTGGACTTAATGGAACTTCGTTGCAGTGGTTTAGATCTTATTTATCTGATAGGTTCCAGTTTGTTCATGTAAATAATGAGTTTTCTTTCAACTCAAAGCTCAGTCATGGAGTTCCATAGGGATCTGTTCTAGGCCCGACTCTTTTTAGTTTATATATGCTTCCGTTAGGCAACATTATTAGAAAGCACTGTATACATTTTCATTGTTATGCTGATAACACACAATTATACCTGTCAATGAAGCCAGATGATACTAATCAATTAGCCAAGTTAGAAGCCTGTCTTAAGGAAATCAAAGCTTGGATGACTTGTAATTTCCTGCTATTAAATTCAGATAAGACTGAAGTCATTCTTGTTGGTCCAAAAAACCTTAGAAATTCCTTTCCAAATCAAACTTTCAGTTTGGATGCGGTTACTCTTTCTCTTAATAGCGCTGTGAGGAACCTTGGAGTTATTTTTGATCAGGATTTGTCCTTCAATTCACATATTAAATTTGTTTCTAAGACTGCCTTCTATCATTTGCGTAATATTGCCAAGATTAGGAGCATCTTGTCTCAGAGTGATGCTGAGAAACTGATCCACGCTTTTGTTAGCTCGAGATTAGATTATTGTAATTCTTTATTATCAGGCTGTCCTAAAACATCTTTAAAAAGTCTTCAGCTGATCCAAAATGCTGCAGCAAGAGTTTTAACAGGTACTACACGGTACGGGGCTGCACGGCTGCACGGTGGCGCAGTGGTTAGCACTGCGGCAGCACAGTTTACCCTTGGCCGGGGGATTGTGGGGATCGTGAGATCGTGGGTTCGATCCCAGCCCCCGACCAACAGTGATCTGTGTGGAGTTTGCATGTTCTCCCCGTGTTGCGTGGGTTTACTCCGGGATTTCTCCGGTTTCCTCCCACATGTCAAAAACATGCATGTTAGGTTAATTGGCTGTTCTAAATTGTCCCTAGATATCTGTTTCCTATAGGCCCTTAGAATAGAGGGTTAGTATTAATGAAAGTGCTTTGAGTGGTCTTTGTGACTAGAAAAGCGCTATATAAGTGCAGGTTAGTTAGTTAGTTAGTTACTAGAAAGAGAGATCATATCTCTCCGGTTCTGGCCTCCCTTCATTGGCTTCCCATAGAGTTTAGAATTAAGTTTAAAATCCTTCTTCTTACTTACAAAGCTCTAAACAATCAGGCTCTTTTTTATTTAAAAGATCTGATACTACCGTATTATCCTAACAGAGCACTACGCTCCCAAAATGCAGGATTACTTGTAATACCTAGAATCTCTAAAAGTATAATTGGAGGCAGAGCCTTCAGTTATCAAGCTCCTCTCCTGTGGAATCAGCTGCCAATCTGGATTCGGGAGTCAGACTCGATCTCTGTTTTTAAGAATAGGGCTAAAACCTACCTTTTTGATATAGCCTACAATTAGGGAGGTTCCAAGGTTGTCATAGCCAGGAGCGGCACTGGGGTTAAGCTCCCAGTGCTCATAAAATGCTCCTTATGGTGTGCGTCTCGAAAAGCCTCTGACAACTAAGTCCAACTCCTAGCCTGCCTGTGTGGTTTAGTCTCTAAGCCCGGCGGAACTGCTTTTACTAATAGGAGAAGGGGCGAGGGCGGATCTCTGGCGCCTTAAAACCAGATGCTTCGGGTAGATGGTGGCTCGTCAACCTGGGAAGGTAGCCCATCTAGGGGAAGGTAAACCCTGATTTCAAACCTCCGCTGCCTTGCGGCACACCCGGTCACGGGAAAGGCTTCGAGAGTCAACCCTGAGGAAAAATCCGGAGTCGGAGCCCCTAAGGCAGTTCTCTGTTGTGCTCAACATCGTTCTGGCAGCTCCTGCGACGGTGCTGGTGCCAAACTATAGCAGCCCTGCTGTTCCTTTGGATTCATCAGTGACGTGGAGAGGGGGGACATGCTGCATGGGCAACATCTTGTCCTCCATATCTTCCTGCCCAGGCTTGAATCCTACCAACGCCCAATGCTGGAAGGTAGAACACCGGTGCGCATCGGCCTGTTCAGCCACAGGCGGTGCTGCTCCAGCAGAGTAGACGTTCAGGATTCTCTTCCATGGTCATCATAGACCGACGGAGGCCGACGACGACAATTAGGGAGGGATCATGTGTTTCTGAACCCTCCCTTAGTTATGCTGCTAATAGGTTTAGTCAGCCGGGGGACCTCCAGTAATGCACTGGGCTTCACTCCTTTTCTCACTCTCAATGAAATATTTTTTTTGCTGGTCATTAACATTTGTTTGTTCTCTCCCATAGATTGAGTCCCCATCGTGCTGTTTGCTCTCTACATGTCTGTTCTTTTCTTCTTCTCTATCCCCTCACCCCCCAGCCAGTCGCAGCAGATGACTGCCCCTCCCTGAGCCTGGTTCTGCTGGAGGTTTCTTCCTGTTAAAAGGGAGTTTTTCCTCTCCACCATCGCCAAGCGCTGCTCACAGGGGATTGCCTGATTGCTGGGGTCTTTCTGCAACTGTGGGGGTTCCCCCTACAGTTGATAGTGCTATGAGATGACTGTTGTTGTGAAATAGCGCTATATAAATAAAGTTGAATTGAATTGAATTGAATTGAATTGAATCGTTGTTTGAGCCAAAGTGGACTTCATGGGAGACGACCAAGGAGGACACCACTGTTGAAAACAAATCATAAAATAGCCAGACTAGAATTTGCCAAACTGCATGTTGACAAGCCACAAAGCTTCTGGGAGAATGTCCTATGGACAGACAAGACAAAACTGGAACTTTTTTGCAAGGCACATCAGCTCTATGTTCACAGAAGCAAAAATGAAGCATACCAAGAAAAGAACACTGTACCTACTGTGAAACATGGAGGAGGTTCTTTTATGTTCTGGGGCTGCTTTACTGCATTTGGCACAGGGTGTCTTGAGTCTGTGCAGGGTACAATGAAATCTCAAGACTATCAAGGCATTCTAGAAAGAAATGTACTGCCCAGTGTCAGGCAGCTTGGTCTCAGTCTCAGGTCATGGGTCTTGCAACAGGATAATGACCCAAAACACACAGCTCAAAACACCCAAGAATGGCTAAGAGGGAAACATTGGACTATTCTAAAGTGGCCTTCTATGAGCCCTGATCTAAATCGTATTGAAAATCTGTGGAAGGAGCTGAAACATGCCGTCTGGAGAAGGTACCCTTCAAACCTGAGACAACTGGAGCAGTTTGCTCATGAGAACTGTGCCAAAATACCTGCTGAGAGGTGCAGAAGTCAACGAAAGAAGTCAACGAAGGCAAAGAACAACTGAGAAAGGGCTGAAGGAGCTAGACCTCACTTGGGCCTCAGCAGAAGAACATGCATTGGACAGGGAGAAGAGGCGCACAACTATTGCAGTCTTATGTCCCACATGGGGTGAAGAGGATAAGTAAGTGTCAGATTCTGGACATGGTCTGGGAATGTGTCCACACCTGTTGTTCCTTTGTGATTATTATTATTATTATTATTATTATTATTATTATTTATTATAGTTATTGCCTCCTGTGTCTTGCCGAGTCTGCTGTGTCATCCTGTTTGTCTTTAGTGTTTTTATTATGGTCTTATGGTATAATAGTCTACCTAGTGTCTCCAGTCCCTCATGTTTCTGTATCCATAGCCACTCCCTCATGTGTGCTCCTGTTCTGCCCTTGATTGTTGTCCCAGCTGTCTCACATTTGTAATTATTACAGTAGTTACCTTATTTATGTTAGTTTGTGCATGTTCTCTGTCTGGCATCATCGTCATTTACCTTTGGTTTTCCTGTTTTGTTTTATGCCCCCATGCACTTGTTTGTTTATCTTATGTGTCATTCCTTGAGTTTTGTTTTCAATAAACATGTTACACTGGAGTTTAGTCTCACGCTCTTGGTCCTCCTTCCACCCGTCCTGTACTGCCTAGAAGGTAGTACTTTGACAGTATGACGCCAGCAACCAAGGACCCAGCGGGCTTGGTCTTCAGAGGTTTGGGACTGGACGAGGATGAAGTGTGGGCAGCACAAACTATCGAGGACTGTGTCTCAGACCTCCCACATGACGGAGGAGGCTCTGAGGAATTTAGACATGGCAGCTGCTGTAATGAAGACAACCCCAAGCTTGTGGAGCTACCTTGACCTGCTTGGGCTGCTGACGTCCATCCGAAACCTCTGACATATGTACCGTGAAATGGTGGGGTATGTACCTGGAACGTTGAAGACTGCACCAACAAGAGAACGTCCCCTGGCTTCGGCATCTCCCTCATCCCGCCATGCTCCAGTACACACACCATCTCATCACCCTCCGGTGCCCGCTCCAGTCCCAGCCTGTCTCTCTTCAGCCCCGCAGCCACCACATGGGCTGGAGGAGAGCTCATCCTCCACGCCTCAGCCCATGCCGATGAGGAGACATTCCCGGGCTCCAGCGCTTCAGCTACACACTTCTCCTCACGGCAGCTGCAACACCGGCATCCACGACAGCCACCATGCCGATTCCTATGGCAGCTGCAGTGTCAACTCCATATTTCTTTGTACTTCCTATACCAGCTCCATATCATCCCTCAGCTGTGGTGTCGTCTGTTATCATGCCAGCTGCTTCACCTGTCATCATGCCTACAGTACCGGCTCTTACGTTTCCAGTGTTGGTGCCCACACCTGCTGCTGTGCTTCAGATCACCTCTCCAGCAGCAGAGTCAATGGGATCCTCGCCAGCGAAAGAGCAGGAGCAAAGACAGGTCCACTTTTTTGTCTATTTAACATCAGTATTCGAGAGGATTTGTCTTGCTCCTGGCAGGGAAACCAAGTTGCAGCTTTCATCTGCTTCTGAACTCTCCCTGCTGAGCTATTCTGCTGGTGGTTGTGTTGTGGACCTGCTATCCACCCATGTTTCTTCCTCCCTGTCTGAGGTGGGTGTGCTAGGGATCGAGGAGCACCCCTCAATTCCTGTTTCCTCTGTGGTGCATGTACCAGCTCTAGTAGCCCCCGAGGGGCACGCCGCTGCTCCAGCAGTCCCCGAGGTGCACGTCACTGTTCCAGCTGCCCCCGGGGTGCACATCATTGCTCCAGTCCTCCCCGGGGTGCGTTCAGCAGTTCTGGCGGTCTTGAAGGTGCACGAGCCTGTCCCAGCTGCCCCCGAGGTGGACATCCTTGCTTTGGTTCTCTCTGAGGTGCACGTAGCAGCTCTGGCACTCTCCAAGATGCAAGAGCCTTTCCCAGCTGCCCCCAAGGTGCACTTCCCAGCTTTAGTCCTCCCCGAGGTGCACACAGCAGCTCTGGCAGTCCCTGAGGCACACACCGCAGCTCCAGCTCTGCCCAAGGTGCACACTTTGGCTCCTGTGGCTCATCCTGAGGTGGTCACCCAAGCAGCAGAGGACCAGGAGCTCAGGCAAGTTCTTCTTCTTTTTTTTTTTTCTTTTAAAACATCAATATTAGTTGTGACTTGCTTAGCTCCTGGTGATTTCAGTGATGCCTCACCCTCCCCTTTTCCACCTTCTGAGGTGACTGCAGTAGGGGTGGTTGTCCAAGCATCCTGCACTATCCATTCCAGAGATCAAGGGACCTCCACCCATTGCTCCAGAGGTCAAGGGACCCTCCACCTGCCGTTTCTGAGGTCAGTGCACTGCAGTCACTGGGTTTGGAGCAAAAGGCTCCTCAGTTTGTGCTAACCAATGTCCCATGCGGTCTGGGGGCCCATGAACTTTGGTAGGCCCCCTGACCCACTTCATCCCATGATCTGGTGAGCCAAGGACAGTGGGAGGCCACCCGACCCACCATGTTCTCTGGTTTGGGGTCCTTTGGACTTTGGGAGGCCCCCTGACCAAGCTCATCCCATGATCTGGTGGCCCAAGGTCAGTGGTAGGCCACTTGACCTATCCTGCATTATGGTCTGGTGGTCTAGGGAATTTGGGAGACTACCAGACCAGTCATATTCTGTGGTCCAGGGGCTCCTGGATGCTGTTCGGCCCCCTGATTCACTGTAATCCCCAGTCTAGTGATCCTGGGACTCTAGAGGCTATCTGTTAGACATGTTTTTGTTTGTTTTTTTTGAGTGATTCCTATGTTTGTTTTTCGCATCTTGCCTTGTCTTCCTCTTCCCGCCCATTTTGATGTTATGTTTTTTTGTTTAGGGGTATTTTTAGAAGTACCTTTTTGTTTTAGGGGTGTCTGGAATCCACCCCTTTAAGGGCAGATTATGTCAGATTCTGGGCATGGTCTGGGACCATGTCCACACCTCTTGTTCATGTTGTTCCTTTGTGATTATTATTATCATCATCATTATTATTATTTAGCATATTTATTGTCTCCTGTGTCTCTCTGGGTCTGCTGTGTCACCCCCGTCTGTCTTTAGTGCCTTTACTATGGTGCTGTGGTATAATTGTCTACCCATTGTCTCCAGTCAATCATGTTTCCGTATCCATAGCCACTCCTTCATGTGTGCTTCTGTTCTGCCCTTGATTGTTGTCCCAACTATTTCACATTTGTAATTATTAGTTCCCCTATTTAGGTTAGTTTGTGCATGTGCTCTGTCTGGCATCGTCATTTACCTTTGGTATTCCTGTGTTGTTTTATGCCCCCATGCACTTGTTTGTTTATTTTATGTTTCATTCCTTGAGTTTTTGTTTTCAATAAACAGGTTACACTGGAGTTCAGCCACGCTCTGGGTCCTCCTTCCACCCATCCTGTACTGCCTGGAAGGCAGTACTATAAGATAAGATAAGATAAGATAAGCCTTTATTAGTCCCACAACGGGGAAATTCCAGGATTGCAACAGTACAGGGATAGCAACACTCAGAGCAACAATCAGAAGGCAAGAAAAAAAAAAAGCAAGCAAGCAAGAGCAGCTAATATACATATGTACATATTACTATAAATATACATATACAGTATATATATATATATATATATATATATATATATACACACACAGACACACAGTGTAGAGCATTGTAGCTGGATGGGATAAATATATGAGTATATAAACACACAGTATGGAGCATTGCAGCTAGATGGAATAAATATGTAAATATATAAACACAGTGCGGAGCAATGTAGCTTGATGGAATAATATGTAGATATATAAACACAGTACGGAGCATTGCAGCTAGGTGGAAAAAATATGTAAATATATAAACACACAGTGCGGAGCAATGTAGCTAGATGGAATAATATGTAGATATATAAACACACAGTGCGGCACATTGTAGCTAGATGGAATAAATATGTAAATGTATAAACATACACAGTGCAGAGCATTGTTGCTAGATGGGATGAAACAGCACAACCGTCTACTTAGTTATCCTACATGGTATGATTATGTGCCCATACATATTCTCACCCTCCGTAGCTACCGGTATTTTCCTAGTTGTATGCCGGAGGGGACCATTGTGTAAGTCTATTGCATCTTTTGCATTCAAAAAACTATTAGGTTGTTACGTCTTTTTGCTATCTCTGCGAGCAGCCCTGCTTAGGTTGTACAGTCTGACAGCTGTTGGTAGGAAGGACCTGCGTAACCTCTCGGTTGTGCACCTGGGATGATGTAGTCTGCTGCTAAATGAGCTCCTCAGTGCATTCAGTATGTCCTGCATAGGGTGGAACTTGGACTCCAGCAGAGATGACAGTTTAGCCACTGTCCTTCTCTCTCCTATCTCCTCCACCGGATCAAGGCGCTGCCCCAGGACGGAGCTAGCTTTCTTGATCAGTTTGTTCAGTCTCTTCCTATCGGCTGCAGTAATGCCACTGCCCCAGCAGACCACTCCAAAAGTGATGGCTGATGCCACCACCGTGTCATAGAATGTCTTCAGCAGCGCCCCTTGTACACCAAAAGACCTGAGTCTCCTCAGTAGGAACAGCCTGCGCTCTCCCTTCTTGTAGAGTGCATCAGTATTGTGTGACCAGTCTAGTTTATTGTTCAGATGAACACCCAGGTACTTGTAGGATGTCACCATCTCAATGTCTGTTCCCTGTATATTTACTGGTGCTGTGAGGGATTGTCCTTGCCTGCAGCAGTCCACCACCAGCTCCTTAGTTTTCCTCGCGTTGATCTGGAGGCAGTTCCAATGGCACCAGTCCACGAAGTCCTGGATAAACCCTCTGTACTCAGCTTCATCTCCATTGGAGATGAGGCCAACGATCGCAGAGTCATCAGAGAACTTCTGTAGATGGCAGTGTGTTGTGTTGTGTGAGAAGTCCGCAGTATAAAGAGTGAACAGGAAGGGAGCCAGCACCGTTCCCTGGGGGGCCCCCATGCTACTGATGATCGTGTCGGACACACAGTCCCGGGTTCTCACAAACTGAGGCCGGTTCGTGAGGTAGTCCAGGATCCATGATGACAGGTGCTGGTCCACCCCTGCGCGCAGCAGCTTGTCCTTCAGGATCATCGGTTGGATGGTGTTGAAAGCACTGGAGAAGTCAAAGAACATGATACTCACCACATTCCCGGGCTTCTCCAGGTGGGACAGAGAACGGTGAAGGAGGAAGATCACCGCATCCTCCACCCCAATGCCATGCTGGTAGGCGAACTGGAGTGGATCCATCGCTGGTTCCACCACGGGGCGGAGGTGAGCAAGGAGCAGTCTCTCCAGGGTCTTCATCAAGTGGGACGTCAAGGCCACCGGTCTGTAGCTGTTCAGGTCTTTGGGGTGGGAAGCTTTTGGTACAGGTACCACACAAGATGTTTTCCACAGCTGTGGTACCCTCCCCAGCTTCAGGCTCAGGTTGAAGATGTACGTCACAATCCCACACAGCTGGTCTGCACAGGACTTGAGGAGCTTTGCGCTGATGCCGTCCGGTCCCGACGCCTTCCTTGCCTTGATCTTCCTCAGCTCCGTCCTCACCTGGGTCCTGGTCAGGGTCAGGATGGGGGGCTGTGTGTTGGGAGTCGGGGGGTGTTGGTGGAGTGGGGAGTGGGCAGCAGGACTTGATGTCTTTACAGGCAGCAGTGGTTGTTGTGCAGTCAGGGGGGAGGGCGGTTGGTCAAACCTATTGAAAAACAAATTCAGATTGTTCGCCCACTCCCTGCCCCCCGTGGCCTGGGGGGAGGCATTCTGGAGCCCAGAGATGGTTTTGAGGTTTCTCCAGACCCCACTGATGTCGCTCTGTTGCAGCTTGTCCTCCATCTTCCTCCTGAAGCTGTCCTTGCCTTCTCTGATCTTTCTCCTCAGCTCCCTCTGTACGGACTTCAGCATCTCCCTGTTCCCCGACCTGAAGATCTTCTTCTCTCTCAGAAGTGTTTTAATCTCAGGGTTGATCCAGGGTTTGTTGTTTGAGCAACACCGTATGGTCTTGGTGGGAATGGATTTGTCCGCACAGAAGCTGAGGTAGCCCGTGAAGGTGTGAATGAGGCCATCGATGTCCTCACCATGTGGATCGCAGAGCTGCTTCCAGGCGGTGGCTTCAAAACAGCCCTTTAGAGTGTCCATTGTCTCCTCAGACCATAACATCACTGTGCGCATGGCCGGGGGTTGTCTGTGCACTAGGGGTTTGTACATCCGCCGGAGATGAACCAAGTTGTGATCCGATCTCCCGAGTTGGGGGAGTTGTGATGAGGTGTACGCCTCCTTAGTGTTTGTGTAGAATAAGTCCAGTGTTTTATTGTCTCTAGTGTGGCATGTGACATACTGGGTAAACGTGGGTAGAATGGGAGACAGTGAAACATGGTTGAAATCGCCTGAGATGAGGAGAAGAGCATCTGGGTGTTCTGTCTGCAGCCTGCTGGTTACTGAATGGATGACGTCACGTGCTGTCCCAGCGTTCGCCGTCGGATTTGCATAAACAACAATGCAGATCACGTGTGAGTGTTCTCTCGGGAGATATGTAGGCCGCATGCTAACAGCTAGCAACTCAATGTCTTTGCTGCAGTGACGTTGTTTAACAGTGATATGTCCCGGTCTGCACCAGTTGTTGTTAACATACATTATCACTCCACCGCCCCTTGCTTTGCCACTGTCTGGTGTTCGGTCTGCCCTTATCATGTGGAAACCCTCCAGCTCAATGTTAGCATCTGCTGCTAGTTCAGTTAGCCACGTCTCAGTAAACAAAAGGAGAGAGCACTCCTGGTATGTGCTATCGTAACGGCAGATAGCCGCTAGCTCATCTACCTTTCCCAGTATAGAGCGTACATTCCCCATAATAATGGATGGGAAGGTGGGTCTGTACCTTATACTACTTGTCCGCCGTCTAACACCAGCCCGACAACCACGTCATTTTCGCCTTATTTCTCTCGGTACGTCGAGTTTTTTCATCAGCACCGAGTGGCGATTAAGTCCAAGCAGCTGTTCCCTGCTGTATCGTCTCCTGCTGTAAACAGTGGCTCCGTCCGCCGACTTGGGAGGCATTTTGGGGTGATCTGTGTGTCCGTGATGTATAAAGTGTGTAAAGAAAGAAAGAAAAAAACTCAGAATTGAGCCGCTGTTGCAAAAGGCAGCCGACTCGTGTGGCGCCGGGAGTTTTTTTTTTTTTTTTTTTTTTTTATCTATGACAGTAAATAAGTAGTGATGGGATCCACAGTTCACTAAAATGTACTGAGTCACTTCTGGTTTACTCGCTAATAAGATGTGTTTGAAAGATTCATTTACTGAATCACCCGGTGCTGTACAGTAGTTCCAACTGCTTACCACTCAGTGAAATGAGAGTCGGCTGAACAGAGTGGGTGGGACTCGTTTGCTGCCTATGTGGATGATTCAGCTGGTGATCCCTGGCTTCCAGTACAGTTCTGGTAAGTGATTCAATACAGTACATTCACCCAGAAGAACTAGTACATTTGAATGAATCGTTTACAAAAGCTACAGCCATGGGCGGATATTTCATGTCACTGTTGTGAAGGGAGGGGGGGGTGTAACAATAAACAGAATATTTTCTTCAGAGTAAAGATTCAGGGGGACACTATAGGCCCCTAAACACAAGACTGTGTTTACGGGCCCCTATTTTTGAAACAGGGAAGAATTCAAACCCTTTAGGTCAAAAACTGTATGGAAACAAACTTGAGTTATTGTCTAGAAGAAGAGAGAAAATTTAAGGCATTACATAGAATAAAAATGAACCAGCATCCATATGAATCTTGCAAGTTTAAAAGGAAAAAAGTCACAGATTTGCAACCAAAAAGTTGTAGGTTTATGATGAAAACCCACAGAGCTACCAGAGGACCGACCCCCCCACTCTAGCTTTCACTACTCACAGTAACTGTGTGGCCTAGGGTCAGTGAAAAGGAAATAGGCACCGACCCATACACCACATGGTGTCCCACATGCTGTGTGTGTGTGTGGGGGGGGAATTATGATTAATAAAAAAAAAAAAAAACTAGCAAATTCATGAGGAAAAAAAAATGCATGGTTACACAAAAAAAAATTTAATTTATGGGAAAAAGTTGCAAATTTTTGAAAAAGTAGCAATTTTACAAGAAAACAGTCAAAATTTGATTTAAAAAAAAGTGGCAAGTGACGAGAAAAAAGTTGAAAATTTACCAGAAAAAAGCTACAAATTTACAAGGAAAAAAATTCCAAATTTATGTGACAAAAGTTGCAAATTTATGAGAAAAAAAATTGCAAATTTATGAGAAAAAAGTTGCAGATTTGATAGAAAAAATGGCAATTTTTTTTTTTTTTTAAATTTAGCATTGGTGCTTCAAAGTCTGATGTAACATGATATTAAAGGTTTATGATGACATTGGGGGGAGGAAATAATTCTCATTTTTTTCCCCAGGTTAGGGTGAGAAATGCCCCCCCCCCCCAATTTACACCTATGGTTACAGCACTAGTGGAGTGATACATATCCAGTGAAGCGTCTGAGTGAGGTTATCAGACTATATAGTAACTCTTAGCTTCCCTGTTGTCCAGTCAGTTCTCTCAGTCCGACAAAATCTCACAATAACGGCACATTTCTTCAAGAAATAACAGTTAACTTGTGCTAAATGCTACATACCCTTGAACCGTGTCACCTCATCATTTTTGTCATCTGTGTTGCATTGCCTCCACACATTGGGTTGCCTCTACAAAACTGAAAGACAAAAAGCGGTAGTATACAGTAGGAGGATGAAGAGAAACAGGCCATCCAACATGGGGGACGGCGGCAGGACAGGTGGCATTAAAACAGCAGACTCATACAACTGCTTGGAAGCGGCAGCACTCATGCACAAACACTCACTGGAGGCTAAAAAAAATAAGCTAAAGCTCTGCAGCTGCACAGCTCTGAATATGAACAAGGAGAAGGCGTCGGGACGAGTTGGGGGCCTCGTCTGCGTGACTGTATCTAATGAAAAGTGACAACTCCCTTCTCCCGAAGAGCCCCGCTGTTTTGCTGGGCTTCAAATCCTATTTGCTTGGCCCACCACCGCCACCACCACTAGCAGCAGCACTTTCCATCTCCTTCTTCTTATCTTCTTTTCACTCTTCCAATGAGTGTCCACCAATTTCTTCAAAATATGTTGTCAATATGGTCTTATATTTTAAATATCGTAATTGTACACCAGGGGAAACAGACAGCAGGGAGAAGATTAGCTTCAAGGGTGAAATAATGTGAGAAATCGTAGGCTAGTGTAGCTCCTGAATGAAAAACTTTGCAAATCTATGAAAAAAGAAGTTTAAAATTTACAGGAAAAAGTTGCAAATTTTCAACAAAAAATTGCAAATTTATGAGAAAAAAGTTGTAACTTTTTGAGAAAAAGGGTGAACATTTACAGGAAAAAAGGTGAAAATTTATGAGGAAAACAAATGAAGTTATTTTGCGGAAAAAACATTACAAATTAAAAGACAAAAAAAGTCAAATGTTTGAGGAAAAAAGTTGCAAATCTATCAGAAAAAAGTTGCAAATTCGCAGGAAAAAGCAACAAATTTACAACAAAACAACTGCAAATTTATGAGAAAAAGATTTTTAAATTTTTGAAAAAAATCACAAATTTATCAGAAAAAAGTTGCAGATTAAAATTTACAAGAGAAAAGTTGAAAATTGACAAAAAAGTTGCAAATTTTCTAGAAAAAAAATCCCAATTTAAAAAAAGTTGCAAATATGTGAGAGAAAAAGTAAAAAAATAAAGGAAAAGTTGCAAATTTACAACAAAAAAAATGCAAATTTATGAGAAGTTTTAAATTTTTGAAAAAAAAAATTTATAAGAAAGAAGTTGCAGATTAAAATTTACAGGAGAAAAGTTGCAAATTTATGAGAAAAAAAAAAAGTTGAAATTGTCACGTGTGCCCATCAGGGCAGGAGAGACAAACCCACGCGCTTAATGGTGTTTGTGATGTTTATTAACAAAAAGAACATAAAAGTCCAAAAATAGTGCTGTACATACAAAAATGCAAACAAAATAAACTTACAGGACCGTGCCTCAGAGCTGGGTGTGCTCTGGAGAAGGGTAAGCACCTCAGGGACTGGAGAAGTAGAGTACACAGGAGTATGACCATCAATCTAGCAGCAATGACAGAATAACCAGGCAGTGCTTAAATAATGGTGACATAACGATAAGAGTGATTGCAGGTGTGGGTTCAGGCAACGGGAACACTTATGGAAATCGGGACCAGCTGGGAGAGATGAGGGAAGAGCAGCTGGACTTCCAGCTTGACAGATGACGTCCATACTACACAAACCCGGAAATGTCATCTGCCAGCTGTCAGCCCACAGAATACACTAAGAAATAATCACAAATGAAACGAGACATGGTCAAAACAACTTGAAAATACAACCAAAGCAGTAAAAGGCAGTATAACAAAAGAGGACAAGAATACAAAGAATATAAAAATTCACAGAAAGAGCCATGAGACTGGGTCTGGCAGAAATCCAGAACCCAGTTTTTGACAGAGCCCCCCCCACCTCAAAGGGTTGGACCCCAGACACCCCACAGAAACATCAAAAGAAAAGGAGAAAAAAAACTGCCCCCCCCCCCCTCCCTCGGCAGAGCACAACAAAAACCCACACAGGGTAGGTGGTGGGGGAACCAGGCTAGGAGCGAACAAAACAAAAAGGCCCCTCAAGACCCACACCAGAGAACACAGAAATAGACCCCCCTTCCCCCCTGGCCCAAGGAGCTCAAGAGTTCAGGGGGCCGACCAAAGTCCCAGGCCCAGTGGAAGGCATGGTGAAACCAGTCAGGTGACCTGCCAAAGTCCCAGGCAAGCCGGATGGCCAGATGGTATGAGTCGGGTGGCCTACTGGAGAATATGGACCACCCGACCCGGTGGCTCAGTCTTTCAGGCGGTCGGCCCGAGTTCTTTGGCCACCAGCACAGGAAAGGCGGCCCAGGAGGTGGCTCCCCCACTGGGAGACCCAAAAATGAAGAGGAGAGCAGAGGAGGGAGAATCATGACGTAGTCCAGCAGAGAAGGAAGGGGGACCCCAATGGTGTCTGGCGGAGGAGGAGCAGAGACACCACCCTCGGTGGTTTTGGACAGGAACAAGGTTGCACCCGCAGAGGCTCGGGGCTGGAGCACTGCAGCACCCTCGGTGGCTCGGGGCTGGAGCACTGCAGCACCCTTGGTGGGCCCCAGCTGGGTCAACGCTACACCCTTGGTGGGCCCTGGCTTAGCAAACGCTGCACCCACGGTGGACCTGGACTGGACTAATGCTGCACCCACGGTGGACCATGGGCTGGGAGTAGCACCCATGGTGGGCCCACACTGGAGTGCAGCACCCACGTCGGATTAATGCTGGGGCGCAGCACCCATGAGGATCCTTGACTGGGACGTAGCACCCATGGGGACCCAGAAGATGGCCTCAGGCAGAGGAGGCGCTGCACCCACGGCGGACCCAGCCTGGGTCAGAGCTGCACCCATGGAGATCCTGGGCTGGGACGGAACACCCACGACAACCTCAATGGGGGGATCTGGATCCACGACATCATCAGGTGGTGAGCCTGGACCAACTGAGGCATCTGGCAGTGGTGGATCTTATCTGGCGACCCTCAGGAAAGACAGGTAGAAAAGTGTGGTTAGGGTCGTCGGTAGCGGTGGAGCCCTGTGAGTTGAGCTCAGGTGCGGCTGGTGGCTGCACCCAGATCTCCTCACCAAGAGCCAGGCAAGATTTCTCCAACACAGGCATGAGAAAAACAAAGGAGATCACTTGCCTGAGCTCGAGCTCCACCGCCGTCCAGGACTCCCTTGATCCAAATGACGATGACGCCTCGGGCCTGGTCTCTAGGAGGTCCAGCTCTGGTCCCCACTCTGCTGCAGCGGCCTCTGCAGCAGGCATAATGGTGATTGCAGTCTTCATTGCCCCAGCTGTCGTGACCCACGCTGGTGGTTCCTCTGGCGTGGAAGCTGGGGGTTGGCTCCGTGCTGGCACTGGAATAAGGCACTCCAGGGCCACGGGCTCCTCAATCATCCAGCAGCTTAGTTCTGGGGCTGGTGGACACTCAGGGACAAACAGAGGAGACACGGAGAGGACAGGTGGGCAATGTATGACAGCAGCAGGTGGGGAGAGCTCAGGGGACTGCTTTCCCTGATTCTCCCTACTGGGAATCAGGCAAGGTAAATTATCATTCATTGAGGAAGAAATAAATAACACTTGCCTGTCATCCCGATATCTGATGTCTACTGCTGCATCGTCGCCCCTCTCCGTGGTTACGGTGGACTTCAACCCCTCTGTCAATCGTGGAGGAACTGTCTCCGTAGAGGCAGAGGTGAACGGAACCGGGAAGGGTGCAGCCAAACCCTCAGCAGCAGGAGGACACACTAAGGAGATAGTAGAAACAGCAGCAGGGAAGGAGGAGGAGACTGGCGTAACAGTTGGCGACGGAAGACAAGGAGATAATTCTGCTGTGGGATTTGCCTGATTCGGTGTGAGGAAAGTTGCTGGCTGAGAGGTGGTGGCATCTCTCCGACGGTCCAGAGCAGGGTGATGGCCCCACCGTGAAGCTGGCGATGTGCGTGCTGGAGCTGGAGGGGAGTCGGGCAAAGTGTGAAGGGAGATGGGCGTCAGCTGAGGAAAATGCCTCTGCCCCAACTCTGTAGGGAACGTCAAACCAGGAAATGACTGCTGGAGCACGCAGACCGCGGACAGCAGGTCTGCGTACTGCAAGTAACTTCATAGGCCGGGATGCGCCTCCAGGATTCCAACCGCTCCATACAAACGTTCCCATACCTTCTTGGGTCCCCCTGCTTTGAGAGCTTCTTCCACATAACTTTGGACGAAGTCCGCTGCCCACTCCTCTTCCAGGCTAGGAGCCCCAGGCGCCAATCCTCCTTTACTTCGGCGGAATCAGCGAGCCGAGGACATCGTGAGCTCCAACAAGCAGGTGCGTGAAAAAATACAAAAGGTGAAAAAATGCACAAATACCACAGCTGGGTTTCTTTACCAGCGGCTAGATTCTGCCACGTGTGTCCCTCGGGTCAGGAGAGACAAACGCACGTAGTGAATGGTGTTCATGACGTTTATTAACAAAAAGAACATAAAAGTCCAAAAATAGTGCTGTACATACAAAAATGCAAACAAGAAAAACTTACAGGAAGGTGCCTCAGAGCTGGGTGTGCTCTGGAGAAGGGTAAGCACTTCAGGGACTGGATAAGTAGAGTACACAGGAGTATGACCATCAATCTAGCCGCAATGACAGAATAACCAGGCAGTGCTTAAATAATGGTGACATAATGATAAGAGTGATTGCAGGTGTGGGTTCAGGCAACGGGAACACTAATGAAAATCGGGACCAGCTGGAAGAGATGAGGGAAGAGCAGCTGGACTGGCAGCTTGACAGATGACGCCCATACTACACAAACCCGGAAATGTCATCTGCCAGCTGTCAGCCCACAGAATAAACATGAAAAATAAACATGACCAAATACACACTAAGAAATAATCACAAATGAAATGAGACATGGTCAAACCAACTTGAAAATACAATCAAAGCAGTAAAAGGCAGTATAACAAAAGTGCACAAGAGTACAAAGAATATAAGAATACATAGAAAGAGCCACGAGACTGGGTCCGGCAGAAATCCAGAACCCAGTTAGTGATAGAAATTTTGAAAAAGTAGATGAATATTAACAGGAAAAATTGTTGTGAATCTATTAGAAAAAAAACTGCAAATTTTTATGGAAAAAAGTTGCAAATTAAGAGACAAAAAAGTTAAAAAAAAATGTTTTTTGGGAAAAAAGTTGCAAATTTAGGAGAAAAAAGTTGAAATTTTACAGGACAAAGTTACAAATTTACAACAAAAAATTGCAAGTACATTTGAGAAATAAAACCACAACTGTATAAGAAAGAAGTTGCAGATTAACATTTACAAGAGAACAGTTGCAAATTTACCAAAAAAGTTGCAAATTTCCTAGAAAAAAATTCACAATCAGGAAAAAAAAAGATTTCAAATTAAAAAAAAACCTGCAAATTTGTGATGAAAAAAAGTTGTAATTTTTTTTAAGAAAAATATGAATATTTACAGGAAAAATGCTTCAAATTTATGAGAAACAAAATTACAATTTATTGTGGAAAAAAGTTGCAAATTAAGAGACAAAAAAATTCAAAGATATTTGAGAAAAAAGTTGCAAATTTACAATAAAAAATTGCAAATTTATAAATTTTTAATTTTTTTAGAATTTTTTTTTAATTTAGATGAAAGAAACTGCACATTAAAATTTGCAAGAGAAAAGTTGAACATTTATGAGAAATAAGTTGAAAGTTAGAGAAAATAGATGAATATTTACAATAAAAATGTAAATTTATGAGAAAAAAGGTGAAAATTTACAGGAAAAGGTTACAAAGTTACAACAAAAAATTGTAAATTTATGAGAAAAGTTTTACATTTTTGAGAAAAAACACAAATTTATAAGAAAGAAGTTGCAGATTAAAATTTACATGAAAACAGTTAAATTTACAAAAAGATGCACATTTTTTAAAAAAAGACAAATTATTATGAAAAAGTTGAAAATTTTACAGGAACAATTGCAGATTTACAAAAAAATGCCAATTTATGAGAAAAAGTTATAATTTTTTTGAAAAAAGATGAATATTTACAAGAAAACAAAGCAAATTTATCAGAAAAGCATCACATTTTTTGATTAAAAAAAGTTGCGAATTAAGAGAAAAAAAATTCAGATATTTGAGAAAAAAGTTGCAAATCTATGAGAAATCTATAAGTTAAGAAAAAAGTTGCAAATTTACAACAAAAAATTGCAAATCTACAAATTTAATTTTTTTTTTTAGAAAAAAATCAATTTTAGATGAAAGAAATTGCACATTAAAATTTGCAAGAGAAAAGTTGAAAATCTATGAGAAAAAAATTGAAATTTTGAGAAAATAGATGAATATTTACAATAAAAATGTAAATTGATGAGTAAAAAGGTGAAAACTTACAGGAAAAGGTTACAAATTTACAACAAAACAAATGTAAATTTATGAGAAAAGTTTTACATTTTTGAAAAAAAAAACAAAACAAATTTATAAAAAAGAAGTTGCAGATTAAAATTTACATGAAAACAGTTACAAATTTACACAAAAAAGTGTCATTGTGCCTGTAGGGCTTTCACCTGTCTCAGCTGTGCACACACCTGTTGCTGATCGTCAGCGGCCTTTAAGATCCAACCCTGCCGGCGACTCAGCATGGAGCCGTCTGCCACACTCAGGAAGGCACATCGCCCGTCCTCAGTCTCGTCCTGAATCTACGTCCAAGGAAGAGCAACACGTCAACGCATGTAAGCGCTCATCACCCTTACCTTGTCAAGCTTTTCTCCCCTGTGCACAGGTGGACCCCCCAGGCGGCGGACCCTCTCTCCCCGGCGGCAGCTCAGCATCTCCCCAGCGTTAGAGTCACCTCCCAGCTTCACGACACCGAGCAGGACTCTCACCCCCTGGCAGCCGCCAGCAAGGCAAGCTGAAGCTCTGCATCTCCACCTGCAAAGTAAGCAGCAGTCTCTTGTTACATCCTCCGCACTGGTGCAGCGCTAACACCTCTGCTTTGTGTTTCTAGGGTTGCCAGGCGAAGCAAAGACCTGCTCAGCTCCAGCACGAGTCCTGCATTACACCTCACACTACACATACACGCACTCATACACAATTCACTGGGCAATAAAAGGTTAATTATATCTCCTCGAGTTTGCCTTCTGTCCCCTGGGTCCAGAAAACATGTCAGTACGGCTCCGTTAGAGCGACCCAGCAGACAGTGTGCTTGCACGCCGTCTTAACACCCTAGACGCTCGAGTGGAGCAAGTTATTTACCAGCAAAACATTATCCTAGCCCAGTTATCTCAAATTAACAACTGGTTGGATCACCTGGAAGGACAGCGGGCTTTTACACCGGTTTCCTGGGCTACCCCAGGCCCCGCTAGCTCCTCACCTAGCCAAACGAGCCAAGCCCCGTCGACCCGCCTCACACCGGTGCCCATGCCCGCTCGCTTCAGTGGAAAGCTCGGGGAGGCCCGGGGGTTTATCCTACAGTGTGAGATGGTTTTTCAACAAGTTCCGGGGGACTTCCCCACAGACCACAGTAGATTTGGCTACATTGCTAATTTGCTAGAGGGTAGGGCCCTCGCTTGGGCCTACGCCATTATGGCGAAGCCCAGCTACACCACCCTAACTTACCAACAGTTCCTAGCTGAATTTACGGAAGTTTTTTGAAAACACCGACTGGGACACTGTGCTAACTACCCGGTTGCTTAATCTTCGACAGGGCGGTAGATCCGCTGCAGATTACACGGTCGACTTTTGGGGTTGTAGCCGCTGAGGTGTGGGAGGACACTTCATTGAGCAGTATATTCATCCGTAGCTTAAGCCCTGCCCTGAGGGATGAGTTAGCCACACGGGATAAGCCTGAGAGATTACATGAGCTAATTTCACTTACCATCAGCTTAGACAACAGACTGAGGGAACGAGCTGCCAAACGGAGGGCTTCCAACCACTCGGGCGCGCAGTCCTTTCGTGCCCCTCAGTCCTCGCAGCTGGCCCTGCCCCCCCCCCCCCCAGAGCAACTTTCAGGGCAAGAGGATATGGTAATAGGGTGCTCAAAGATTCCTCCTTCCGAGAAACAGCGCCATAGGGAGCTAGGATTATGCTACTATTGCAGTAGCAGCTCACACGAATTGGCTGATTGCACGAGCCGGTTAAAAGAGGAGGTCCGTGGGTCACAGTAGGGGGGCTCACGGAAGCTTCTCAGTCTAAACCCCTCACCTGCTGTCTCGTGCCCATTCGCCTCATTTACAAGCACACTGAACATTCCACTCACATACTGACTGACTCGGGGGCTGAGCAGAGTTTCATATCAGGATACCTGGCAACCCAGTTGGGGCTCCCGTGCCAAGCTCTCCAGCCTCTGCTCAAGCTCATTGCCCTATCCAAAGCCCCTCTGACTGCCATTTCCCAACAGACTGTGCCGGTGTCAGTGATCGTTTCCGGGAATCATCAGGAGGACCTACGTTTCCTGGTGCTGCCTTTGTCCACTTCCCCGATCATCCTGGGTTACCCCTGGTTACGGCTACACAACCCGTCCTTTGATTGGCAGACAGGGAGCATTTCTTCGTGGAGTACGTTCTGCCTGTCTGCAGTACGCAGCTTGCGCCTCGGCCGTGTCTATGGCCCCGCCCACATTCCCTCCCCCGGATCTGTCCAAGGTACCAGTGGAGTATCATGACGTAGGGAGGGTTTTTAGTAAGTCAAGGGCGCTGTCTCTCCCCCCACACCGCCCTTACGACTGTGCAATTAATCTCCGGGCTGGTGCCCCACTTCCAGCGAGCCGTTTGTATAGCCTGTCAGCTCCGGAGCAGGAGCTGATGGACACTTACATCAAGGAGTCGCTCAGCTCGGGGATCATCCGTCCATCATCTTCGGTGGTGGGGGTGGGATTCTTCTTCGTGGGAAAGAAGGACGGCTCCCTGTGACCCTGCATTGACTTCAGGGGGCTTAATGACATTATGCCCCTCATGGACGTGGCCTTCGATTCCCTCCAGGGGGCCTTGTGGTTCACCAAACTGGATCTTCGCAACACGTACCATCTCGTGCGGATCAAGGAGGGAGATGAGTGGAAGACGGGCTTCCGGACCCCAAGCGTCCACTTTGAATACCTGGTAATGCCGTCTGGGCTGACCAACGCTCCGGCCGTCTTCCAGCGTCGGATCAACGACGTTCTCCGGGATTTCCTGGGTGCCTTCGTCTTTGTTCATTTAGATGACATCCTCATCTTCTCCCGTTCGCTTGAGGAGCACCGGGTGCACGTGAGGTGGGTCCTCCAGCGGCTTCTGGAGAATCAACTGTTCGTGAAGGCTGAAAAGTGTGAGTTCCACGCTGAGGCGACGTCTTTCCTCAGGTTTGTAGTCTCACACAACCAGATTCTCCCTGACCTGGCCAAGGTCAAGGCGGTGGTGGATTGCCCCCCCACCCCGTCCAGGAAGCAATTGCAGCGATTCTTGGGGCTTGCCAATTTCTACCACCACTTTGTGCCTAAGTACAGCGTGGTGGCCCACCCGCTGACCTGTCTCATGTCCTTGAAGACCCCTTTCCGCTGGACGGAGGAGGTTGCGGCGGCATTCGACACCCTTAAGAGGAAATTCTCGTCATCCCACGTCCTGACGCAGGTGGATCCAGCTCTCCAGTGTCTGGTCGAGGTGGACGCATCGGACTCCGGGGTGGGGGCAGTACTCTCTCAGCGTTCCCCAGCGGACGGGTGAGCCGCTCCTGTGCCTTCTTTTTGCACCGCTTGTCCCCAGCAGAGAAGAATTATTGCATCGGGGATAGGGAGCTGTTGGCGGTGAAGCTCATGCTGGAGGAGTGGCGCCATTGGCTGGAGGGTGCTGCCCAGCCGTTCGTGGTTTGGACCGACCACAAGAACCTGGAATACTTGAGGACAGCAAAGCGGTTGAATTTACGTCAGGCCCGCTGGTCTCTCTTCTTCGGTCGGTTCAATTTTACCATCACCTACCACCTCGGAGGGAAGAACACCAAGCCGGATGCCCTCTCCAGGCAGTTCTCGGCGGAGACCTCCGTGGACCAGGAGCAGACAATTCTTCCCCCGTCCTGTGTCATAGGCGCCCTCTTGTGGGACACTCGGGAGAAAGTGGTGAAGGCGCAAGAGGCTGAGCTGGATCCAGGTGATGGCCCCCTGGGTCGGTTGTTCGTCCCCACGTCGGTTCGGGGTGAGGTCATCCACTGGGCTCATGCCTCGAAGTTGGCATACCATCCAGGGACAGTCGGGCTCCTCCAAAGGGCGTTTTGGTGGCCGGGGCTGTGGAAAGACATCGGTGACTACATCCGGGCCTGCGCTCAGTGTGTCACTGGGAAGTCTTCCTCCTCTCCTCCGGCCAGACTGCTCCACCCCCTCCTGGTTCCGGGTCGCCCCTGGTAGCACATTGCCCTGGCATTTGTAACAGGCCTCCCACCATCTAACCAGTGCACTGCGATCTTAACCATTGTCGATCGTTTCTCCAAGGCGGCCCATTTTGTCCCTCTACGGGGGTTGCCGACGGCGCGGAAGACAGCGGACTTGCTGGTTCAGCACATCATCGGCCTCCATGGAATCCCCGTGGACATCGTCTCGGACCGGGGGCCGCAGTTTGTCTCTCAGGTGTGGAGGGCGTTCTGTCAGGCGTTGGGAACGACGGTGAGCCTGTCCTCTGGTTACCACCCGCAGAGTAATGGGCAGTGTGAGCGAACGAACCAGGAGCTGGAAGCCACCCTGCGATGCGTCATTGCATCCAGTCCCTCTTCGTGGAGTAACCACCTGCCCTGGATTGAATATGCCCACAATTGCATGGTCTCATCGGCAATCGGGATGTCCCCCTTCAGGGCGTCTTTGGGGTATGACTCTCCCCTGTTCCCGGAAGAGGAGAAGGAGGTGGCGGTGCCCTCTGTCCTTGCTCATGTCAGGCGCTGCCGCCGGCTCTGGACCACCACCCGCCGAGTCCTCCTCCGGACCACGGAGCGCAATATGAAGACTGCCAATCATCACAGGAGACCGGCCCCCAGGTACGATGTGGGTCAGCAGGTATGGCTCTCTACTCGTAATATCAATCTGAAGGCTGAGAAACGCAAACTGTCCAAGCGTTTCATCGGGCCGTATACCATTGACCGTATTCTCAACCCTGTTGCTGTCCGCCTAGCACTCCCCCCCTCCCTCCGCATCTGTCCCACCTTTCATCTGCAGTCCCCTCTGCCCCCCACCCCACCCCGAGGATGATCGATGGCCACCCGGCGTGGGGAGTCACTGCCATCTTGGATGTCCGTCGGCGGGGTTGGGGTCTACAGTACTTGGTGGATTGGGAGGATTTCGGCCCTGAAGATAGATCCTGAGCGCGAAGATAGATCCTGAGCGCATCCGTCGCTGATCCTGGATAAACAACTCATCCGCGACTTTCATCGGATGCACCCAGGTAGGATAGAACAGGTGCCAGGAGGCACCTCTAGAGGGGGGAGTACTGTCATAGCGCCCGTAGGGCCTTCACCTGTTTCAGCTGTGCGCACACCTGTTGCTGATCGTCAGCGGCCTTTAAGAGCCAACCCTGCCTGTGACTCAGCACGGAGCCGTCTGCCACACTCAGGAAGGCACATCGCCCGTCCTCAGTCTCGTCCTGAATCTACGTCCAAGGAAGAGCAACACGTCAACGCACGTAAGTGCTCCTCACCCTTACCTTGTCAAGCTTTTCTCCCCTGTGCACAGGTGGATCCCCCAAGCGGCGGACCCTCTCTCTCCGGCGGCAGCTCAGCATCTCCCCAGCGTCAGAGTCACCTCCCCGCTTCACGACACCGAGCAGGACGCTCACCCCCTGGCAGCTGCCAGCAAGGCAAGCTGAAGCTCTGCATCTCCACCTGCAAAGTAAGCAGCAGTCTCTTGTTACATCCTCCACACTGGTGCAGTGCTAACACCTCTGCTTTGTGTTTCTAGGGTTGCCAGGCGAAGCAAAGACCTGCTCAGCTCCAGCACGAGTCCTGTATTACACCTCACACTACACATAGACGCACTCATACACAATTCACTGGGCAATAAAAGGTTAACTATATCTCCTCGAGTTTGTCTTCTGTCCCCTGGGTCCAGAAAACATGTCAAAAAGTTGCACATTTTTTAAAAAAAGACAAATTTATTATGAAAAAGTTGAAAATTTACAGGAAAAATTGCAGATTTACAAAAAAATGTCAATTTATGAGAAATTGGCAGTTTTTTGAAACGCCAAATAAAAAGATGAATATTCACAGGAAAACAAAGCAAATCTATTAGAAAAACATCACATCTTTTCATAAAAAAAGTTGCAAATTAAGAGACAAACAAGTCAAAAATGTTTGAGAAAAAAATTGCAAATCTACAAGGAAAAAAGTTAAATTTACAGAAAAAAGTTACAAATTTACAACAAAAAATTGCAAATTTATGAGAAAAAAGTTAGAAATTTTACAGGAAACAAATTGCATATTTACATGAAAAAATTGAGAATTTATTAGAAAAAAGTCAAATTTTTGAGAAAAGATGACTACATTGAAATGCTGCAAATCTATGAGAAAAAAGTTGACAATTTGTAGGAAAAGTTGCAAATTTACAACAACGAAAACTGCAAATTTATGAGAAAAAAGTTTTAAATTTTTGAGAAGAAAAATCACAAATTTATAAAAGTGACAACTCCCTTCTCCTGAAGAGTTTTGGGTTTTGCTCGGCTTCAGTTCCTATAGAAAGCCTAAGTCATGCCCCTCTGAACATGGGACCTGAAATCGGGGAAAAAAAAAAAAAAATCTCCATTGAAATGAATGGCAAAAGCAAAATTATCTTTTGATTCCCATCTTCTTCTCATTCTTCCAATGAGCGTCCCGCAATTTCTCAAAAATATGTTGCCAATATGGTCTTATTATATGTTAAATATCGTAATTGTCTCCCCCCCGGGGAAACAGAAAGGCAGCAGGAGAAGATTGGCTTCAAGCGTGAAATAATGTGAGAAACTGTAGGCTAGTATGGAGCTCCTGAATGGCAGATGTTTGGGGAGGAAAAGGCGCACAGAGGCGGTCTGACGCTGTAATTTGAAAGATAGCAGGTAAATTGATTATTGAACGGCGGGTATTCAGAGCGTGTCAGATTATCCGATGAGCGTATGATACAAAAACTTCACACGGCACTCAATCAATCTACACGAAAGATAAACCACCGCTGCTGCTCCGATAGGACTGCTCTCCATCTTGTGCTGCCGTGCAGAAGTCGATGAAGCAAAATAGCTTTCATCTGAGACATTTGTGGGGGTGTCCTGCAGACTTTTGTGCAAACTTTGTTTTTTTGGGGGTGGGGGATATTAATACTCAAGATTGGCAGCATGCGTTATTGTACCCACATTAATTCTGGTGCTTTTCAAATAAAGTTGGGACACTGCTAAGGTTTGCTTGTTAGCACACCGTGCAGTTGGATTCTGTGCTGCTTGTGGTTTGTTTCATGTCCTCTCTACTGGTCTTCTTATCGAGCATATTATTTTTTTCCAGCCTTTTAACTTTGTTTTGAATATCTGGACAAGCATCTTACGTGTGAGCAGTCTTATGACAGAATAAAAACCAAACAAATGTCCCCCAGTGTACTGTGTGTGATTTCTTGCCTTTGTTTCCTACTAAAGCAGCAAAGTTAAATTGGCAGAACAGGATGCAGTATGTGGGTTAGGGTCTCGTCCTCCTTGTTAATATTTCATCACAGCACTGGCAGGGAGAAATGGGGCAGAGAAGACACACGATTCCTAATGTGATGGAGACGCTGTGCTTGTATGTCCATGCAGTCATCTTTTTCTTTTAAAAATATGGTTGCACCATTTGATTTTGATTGATTTTGAAGATCAGTGCCGTGCTTGCTTTCTTCTTCAGGCTAATGCATCGCCTCTTTGTGCATTCGCATGTTGTGGAGCAGAGGTTCACACTAATGACCTAGTGCAGATGTAGCGCCTGTTTCTTCTTCTTTTGATGTGCTCTTGAACCAGAAGATCACATGCACTGCAAGAAAGTATCCTGGACTGGGATCAGCATGCTGGTTTAGTACAGATGCACAATGTTTAGACAAGGAGGATGGGGATGTAGCGTAAGGAGCAAGTGTATAAATGTGAATTAGGTGTATGTGGCATACTGCTAATACCACCTTAAGTGCCACGGATGTGGAGACGCATTCATGTAATGATGTCACCGTGCTGTGAGGGACTAGCGGCGGGAATCCTGCTCTTTTGATGCTCCGCCTCTAGCCTGCTACATGCCTGTACCCCTGTAGTATTAGCATGTTCTGGGTGTTCCATGTGTTACGAGCTTGCATTATTAAAAGCTAACCTTCAACACAGACAACATGTCCGCTGGTTGTTGCTTCCCAGACATAAGATTTGGCAATAAGGATAAATCTAATCTTCTTCGGGAAAATAAAACATTTTCCTGGAGATTAAAATGTGTTTGGCAACTTTTCCACTGTTCCTCGCCACTCCAGCTGAACCGCCCATTCCTTGGATTCCTTGGCACAGACTGTTTGAGTCGTTAGTGTGCGCCATCAGCCTGGCTTATACTAGCGAGGCTAGGCTGTGTGCCATGATGATTCACACCCTCGGCGAATGTATCACATTGCTAGTCGCATGTTTTGTGAACGCCGAGGGTGTGGTGGCTAGACAACCCAAGTTTTGCCAGCACCGACAGCAAGCGGGAGAGTCAGTCCAGCAATTTGTCGCCGACCTCAGCTGTTTAGCTAGCAAGTGTGAGTATGGAGACTTGGAAGAGGGGATAGTATGAGACAAGTTGGCAGAGCACACAAGAAATATGAAGCTGCAGGAGAAGCTGGTAACGGCGCCAAAAAGCTTGGCACTGACCAAAGTCAGCATTGCAGCTAACGGGCCCCGGCCCTTTCCCCCCACAGTCGGCTCCGTTAGTACAGATGGTTACCCCAGCTGTTGAGCCCATCGACCCCACATCTTCTCAGGAGGGCCCCGAGGTAGATGCCGCAGCACAGCAGGGCACCACAGTGCACCGACCCAGCCAATGACGGCTTGCGTCCGCTGCACTTAGACATGGACGCAACCACTCCCTTCCTTGCACCGCATGCTGAGCAGAACCGAGTAGAACTGGAGCAGCTGCAGGAGCCCCAGACCACATCCATGCAGGACCCAGAACCACCACAGGAGCTCCAGACCTCACCCACACGGGACCCAGTCCCAGCATGAGCATTCTCGAGCTGCTGCCTCATTGCAGGAGATCCAGTCCACAGTCATGCAGGACCCGGAGGAGGGTAGGACCTGCCCCGTCAGCGACAAGATCGATCTGCCTCCATGTCCGCCACCAGACAACCTACCAGACAATACCTCAATAAGATAAGATAAGCCTTTATTAGTCCCACAACGGGGAAATTCCAGGATTGCAACAGCACAGGGATAGCAACACTCAGAGCAACAATCAGAAGGCAAGAAAAAAAACAAGCAAGCAAGAGCAGCTAATATACATATGTACATATTACTATAAAATATATATATACACACACACAGACACACAGTGCAGAGCATTGTAGCTGGATGGAAGAAATATATGAATATATAAACACACAGTGCGGAGCATTGTAGCTAGATGGAATAAATATGTAGATATATAAACACCCACAGTATGGAGCATTGCAGCTAGGTGGAATAAATATGGAAATATATAAACCCACACAGTGCGGGGCAATGTAGCTAGATGGAATAATATGTAGATATATAAACACACAGTGCGGAGCATTGTAGCTAGATGGAATAAATATAGAGATATATAAATATAAACACACCCAGTGCGGAGCATTGTAGCTAGATGGAATAAATATGTAAATATATAAACACACACAGTGCAGAGCATTGTTGCTAGATGGGATGAAACAGCATAACCGTCTACTTAGTTATCCTACATGGTATGATTATGTGCCCATACATATTCTCACCCTCCATAGCGACCGGTATTTTCCTAGTTGTATGCCGGAGGGGACCATTGTGTAAGTCTATTGCATCTTTTGCATTCAAAAAACTATTAGGTTGTTACGTCTTTTTGCTATCTCTGCGAGCAGCCCTGCTTAGGTTGTACAGTCAGACAGCCGTTGGTAGGAAGGACCTGCGAAACCTCTCGGTTGTGCACCTGGGATGATGTAGTCTGCTGCTAAATGAGCTCCTCAGTGCATTCAGTATGTCCTGCATAGGGTGGAACTCGGACTCCAGCAGAGATGACAGTTTAGCCACCGTCCTTCTCTCTCCTATCTCCTCCACCAGATCAAGGTGCTGCCCCAGGACAGAACTAGCTTTCTTGATCAGTTTGTTCAGTCTCTTCCTATCGGCTGCAGTAATGCCACTGCCCCAGCAGACCACTCCAAAAGTGATGGCTGATGCCACCACCGTGTCATAGAATGTCTTCAGCAGCGCCCCTTGTACACCAAAAGACCTGAGTCTCCTCAGCAGGAACAGCCTGCGCTCTCCCTTCTTGTAGAGTGCGTCAGTATTGTGTGACCAGTCTAGTTTATTGTTCAGATGAACACCCAGGTACTTATAGGATGTCACCATCTCAATGTCTGTTCCCTGTATATTTACTGGTGCTGTGAGGGGTTGTCCTTGCCTGCGGCAGTCCACCACCAGCTCCTTAGTTTTCCTCGCGTTGATCTGGAGGCAGTTCCGATGGCACCAGTCCACGAAGTCCTGGATAAGCCCTCTGTACTCAGCTTCATCTCCATTGGAGATGAGGCCAACGATCGCAGAGTCATCAGAGAACTTCTGTAGATGGCAGTGTGTTGTGTTGTGCGAGAAGTCCGCAGTATAAAGAGTGAACAGGAAGGGAGCCAGCACCGTTCCCTGGGGGGCCCCCGTGTTACCGATGATCGTGTCGGACACACAGTCCTGGGTTCTCACAAACTGAGGCCGGTTCGTGAGGTAGTCCAGGATCCATGATGACAGGTGCTGGTCCACCCCTGCGCGCAGCAGCTTGTCCTTCAGGATCATCGGTTGGATGGTGTTGAAAGCACTGGAGAAGTCAAAGAACATGATTCAATTCAATTCAATTCAACTTTATTTATATAGCGCCATTTCACAACAACAGTCATCTCATAGCACTATCAACTGTAGGGGGGAACCCCCACAGTTGCAGAAAGACCCCAGCAATCAGGCGATCCCCTGTGAGCAAGCACTTGGCGACGGTGGAGAGGAAAAACTCCCTTTTAACAGGAAGAAACCTCCAGCAGAACCAGGCTCAGGGAGGGGCAGTCATCTGCTGCGACTGGCTGGGGGGTGAGGGGATAGAGAAGAAGAAAAGAACAGACATGTAGAGAGCAAACAGCACGATGGGGACTCAATCTATGGGAGAGAACAAACAGATGTTAATGACCAGCAAAAAAAAACAATATTTCATAGAGAGTGAGGAAAGGAGTGAGGCCCAGTGCATTACTGGAGGTCCCCCGGCTGACTAAACCTATTAGCAGCATAACTAAGGGAGGGTTCAGAAACACATGATCCCTCCCTAATTGTAGGCTATATCAAAACGGTAGGTTTTAGCCCTATTCTTAAAAACAGAGATCGAGTCTGACTCCCGAATCCAGATTGGCAGCTGATTCCACACGAGAGGAGCTTGATAACTGAAGGCTCTGCCTCCCATTGTACTTTTGGAGATTCTAGGTATTACAAGTAATCCTGCATTTTGGGAGCGTAGTGCTCTGTTAGGATAATACGGTAGTATCAGATCTTTTAAATAAAAAGGAGCCTGATTGTTTAGAGCTTTGTAAGTAAGAAGAAGGATTTTAAACTTAATTCTAAACTCTATGGGAAGCCAATGAAGGGAGGCCAGAACCGGAGAGATATGATCTCTCTTTCTAGTACCTGTTAAAACTCTTGCTGCAGCATTTTGGATCAGCTGAAGACTTTTTAAAGATGTTTTAGGACAGCCTGATAATAAAGAATTACAATAATCTAATCTCGAGCTAACAAAAGCGTGGATCAGTTTCTCAGCATCACTCTGAGACAAGATGCTCCTAATCTTGGCAATATTACGCAAATGATAGAAGGCAGTCTTAGAAACAAATTTAATATGTGAATTGAAGGACAAATCCTGATCAAAAATAACTCCAAGGTTCCTCACAGAGCTATTAAGAGAAAGAGTAACCGCATCCAAACTGAAAGTTTGATTTGGAAAGGAATTTCTAAGGTTTTTTGGACCAACAAGAATGACTTCAGTCTTATCTGAATTTAATAGCAGGAAATTACAAGTCATCCAAGCTTTGATTTCCTTAAGACAGGCTTCTAACTTGGCTAATTGATTACTATCATCTGGCTTCATTGACAGGTATAATTGTGTGTCATCTGCATAACAATGAAAATGTATACAGTGCTTTCTAATAATGTTGCCTAATGGAAGCATATATAAACTAAAAAGAGTAGGGCCTAGCACAGATCCCTGTGGAACTCCATGACTAAGCTTTGAGTTGAAAGAAAACTCATTATTTACATGAACAAACTGGAACCTATCAGATAAATAAGATCTAAACCATTGCAACGAAGTTCCATTAAGTCCAGCATAGTGTTCTAATCTATCAAGTAGAATATTATGATCAATGGTATCAAAAGCTGCACTAAGGTCTAAAAGGACAAGTACAGAAACTAGTCCATTATCAGATGCAATGAGGAGGTCGTTAGTGACCTTCGCTAAGGCTGTTTCAGTACTATGATGGATTCTAAACCCAGATTGAAACTATTCAACTAACTAACTAACTAACCTGCACTTATATAGCGCTTTTCTAGTCACAAAGACCACTCAAAGCGCTTTCACTAGTACTAACCCTCTACTCTAAGGGCCTATAGGAAACAGATGTCTAGGGACAATTTAGAACAACCAATTAACCTAACATGCATGTCTTTGGATTGTGGGAGGAAACCGGAGCCCCCGGAGTAAATCCACGCAGCACAGGGAGAACATGCAAACTCCATACAGAAAGGTTCCACCCCCTGCCAGCCTGGGGATTTGAACCAGGAACCTTCTAGCTGTAAGGCAACAGTGCTAACCACTGCACCACCGTGCTGCCCAAGTAAACCATTTCCCTGCAGGTGGTCAAATAATTGCGTAGCAACAACTCTTTCTAAGATTTTTGAAATGAAAGGGAGATTAGAGATTGGTCTATAGTTAGCTAAAGCTCCTGGATCTAGCGTTGGCTTTTTGAGTAAGGGTTTAATTACAGCTGTTTTAAAAGCGTGCGGTACATGGCCTAAAGTTAATGAAGAATTGATTATATGAAGAATAAAGCTACCAATAAGTGGGAAGACTTCTTTATGGTGATCCTCACCATATTCCCGGGCTTCTCCAGGTGGGACAGAGAACGGTGAAGGAGGAAGATCACTGCATCCTCCACCCCAATGCCATGCTGGTAGGCGAACTGGAGTGGATCCATCGCTGGTTCCACCAGGGGGCGGAGGTGAGCAAGGAGCAGCAGCAATAAAGGCGCTTTTCCCCGGCAGCGGGACAGAAGAACGAAGGAAGCTTCTTACACTGCACAAGCATTCTCAAGCTGCTACCTTTGGGCGCATGCGCACGCAGCGACCAGCAGCTTGGTGATATAGTGCGTGTGTGCGTGTGTGTGTTTTTTGTACTTTTTTACGTTTTTAGAAAATCCTCTGTGTCGTTTCTGCTCTGGAGCGTTGGTGGAATATATGGCGAACAGCTCCCTGGTATCTGCAACATGGATTTCCTCTCATATCTCGCACTACTGCTTTCTGTGTTCTGGCTCTTTGTCTCTGAGGTAAACGCGTTCGGCTCCATGACGAGCAGAATAGCGGGCAGAATACAATATTCCAGGGACGTGTTGCTGCGCTTTAACACAGCTGGTGCAGAGTCTCTGATTGCGCCCAAATTTCATCTGCCGGACTTTATTTTGAGAGACGGTCACAGCGGTGAAAAAAGAAGCGGCAGGAGGAAGCGTGGAAGACGTGGAGGTGTGAAATGGCGCCTTAGGAGACGTCAGTTTGGTAACATTCCTCTTCCTTCGATCATTTTTGGGAATGCACAGTCTGTGAGAAACAAGGTGGAGGAAATTCAAGGCAATGTACGTTACCAGAAGGATTTTAAGAACTGCTGCGTCATGGCTTTCACTGAATCTTGGCTTACTGCGCATGATCGAGATGCAGACCTGTGGATTGACGGCTTTGGAGCTCCGCTGCGCTCGGATCGACAGGAAGAGGTAACTGGGAAGCGTCAGGGGGGCGGAGTATGTTTGTACATTAATAAGCAGTACTGCACATCTGTCACGGTCAGAGAGCGCATCTGTACACCCCATGTGGAGCTGCTGTCTGTGTCACTACGCCCCTTTTATTTGCCTCGAGAGTTTCCCCAACTTTTCATCACAACTGTGTACATTCATCCGAGGGCAGACGCTGACTCCGCCTCCAGCACCATCTCTGATGTGGTCCAGCGGCTGCAGTCAATTTCTCCAGAGGCGCCAAACTTCATTCTTGGGGATTTTAAGATAAGATAAGATAAGCCTTTATTAGTCCCACAACGGGGAAATTCCAGGATTGCAACAGCACAGGGATAGCAACACTCAGAGCAACAATCAGAAGGCAAGAAAAAAAACAAAAAAAACAAGCAAGAGCAGCTAATATACATATGTACATATTACTATAAAATATATACACACACACACACACACACACACACACACACACAGTGCAGAGCATTGTAGCTAGATGGAATAAATATGTAAATATATAAACACCCACAGTACGGAGCAATGTAGCTAGATGGAATAATATGTAGATATATAAAAACACAGTGCGGAGCATTGTAGCTAGATGGAATAAATATATAGATATATAAATATAAACACACCCAGTGCAGAGCATTGTAGCTAGATGGAATAAATATGTAAATATATAAACACACACAGTGCAGAGCATTGTTGCTAGGTGGGATGAAACAGCATAACCGTCTATTTAGTTATCCTATTAACCATGTTTCTTTAAAGAAGACACTTAAAAACTTTCATCAGTATGTCTCCTGCCCAACCAGGCGAAAAAAGACATTGGACCTGTGCTATGGATCCATAGAGAGGGCCTATAAATCACTCCCCCTTCCTCCTTTAGGATCATCAGATCACAACTGTGTTCATTTGCTGCCCACATATAAAACTGCTCTCAGAAGAGGCAAGGTGGAGATGAGAGACATTGATGTGTGGACAGAAGATTCAGAGCACAGCCTCCAGGAATGCTTTGACTGTACAGACTGGAAGATGTTCATATTGGCCTGCGGGGATGATTTGGACTCTCTGGCTGAGCTCACATGCTCATACATGGCTCACTGTCAAAATAAGTTTGTTCCACGTAAACGTGTCAAAATATACCCCAACAACAAACCATGGGTTACTAAATCAGTTAAATCCTGCTTACAGAGGAAAGCTCTTGCCTTTAAACAAGGGTCTGTTTCTGCGCTACAGGTTGCCACTAAGGAGCTGAAGGCCGAAATTTTAAGAGCAAAACAGAATTATAAATCAGAGTTGGAAAGCAAGATGGCAGCAAATAAACTTGGTTCGGCCTGGGCCAGTATGAAAACTATTGCAGGCCTTCAGAGCACAGAGCGCAGTAATCGTGTGTTTTTAGATGGTTTTAGTTCAGACACAGAGCTGGCTAATGCTCTTAATTGTTTTTATGGTTGTTTTGACTCCTTTGATTTTAGCACAGAAATCCAAGATTTGAAACAGAAACTCAAAGACAATCAGCACTTTAATATTGAGATGCAGGATGTTAAAAGGGAGTTCTGCGCTGTAAAAGTGAACAAAAGTCAGGGCCCTGATAATATATGTGGACGCCTGGTAAAGTCCTGTGCACATGAACTGAGTCCTATATTTCATTATATTTTCAATAAGTCCTTACAGACACAACATGTGCCTAAGATCTGGAAAGATGCCGTGGTTGTTCCCGTTCCAAAATCCAGCTGTCCTAAAACGGTAAACGACTTTAGACCAGTTGCTTTGACTTCAATTTTAATGAAAATTTTTGAAAAACTGGTCAGACGTGAGGTCCTAAGGCAGACTGAACATGCATTGGATCCTCTGCAGTTTGCCTATAGGCCTCACAGAGGAGTGGAGGATGCCACTGTCACTCTGTTTGACATGCTTTTTAAACATCTGGATTTTAATGGGACACACGCCAGGCTTTTATTTGTGGACTTTTCTTCTGCCTTTAATACAATCCAACCTCATATTTTAGTTGAAAGGCTCCTGCAACAATTTGATTTAAGCAATAATCTGGTGGGTTGGATTCTGGATTTCTTAACCAATAGGACGCAGAGAGTAAGGGTCAATGGCACATTGTCTGACCTAAAGTGCTCTTCTACTGGCTCTCCTCAGGGGTGTGTGTTGTCACCACTACTCTTCATCCTGTACACAAACATGTGTCGGAGCAGACATGACAACAGACACATTATAAAGTATGCTGATGACTCAGTCATTGTCAGTCTCCTCCAGGATGGTGAGAGTGGCCACGGCCCAGTAGTTGATGACTTTGTTCACTGGTGTGAGGATTCCTACCTGCAGCTGAATACAACAAAAACGAAAGATATGATTATTGACTTTAGGAGGAAAACTCCCAGGCACAAAGTCACCATACTAAAAGGCCAGACCACCGAATGTGTACAATCGTACAAATATCTTGGGACAATTATTGATAGTGGATTGAACTTTGAGGTGAACTGTGAAAGGGTGTGCAAAAAGGGTCAGCAAAATTTGCATTGTTTGAGGAAACTTGCACGCTTCCAAATTGACCGAACCATAATGACTATGTTCTATCGGGCTTTTATTGAATCTGTTTTATCCTTTTCTTTAATGTCATGGTTTGGTCAGATAAAACTGAAACAGAGGAAATCCTTGGATCAGGTAGTCAGATGGTCCAGTCGTTTGCTTGGTGAGTCACAGCTGAGCCTGGCATCCCTGTACACCAGACAAGTACAGAGGATGGCCGACTCGATTTTAAATGATGACTCCCACCCTTTGCACTGCAACTTTCAGCTTCTTCCCTCCAGACGGAGGTTTGCTGTCCCAAAAAGTAGAACCCAGCGCTACAAAAACAGCTTTGTCCCTGCTGCTGTCAAAGAGTTGAACAAGCTATAAAATTATACTGTACATATTTTATATTTACCTATTTTGTAAGATGTGTGCCTGTGTTTGTGTCTATGTTGAATGTAATTAGTGGCTTGTAAATATGGATGTCACCAACTGCAAAACAAATCTACCTACGGGTACAAATAAAGTAACCTGAACCTGAACCTGAACCTCATCGCAGGAGAGAGAGTATAACCCGGACTCAGCGCAAATCCTAGCCTGGCATGAGCTTCATGGAGCCACCATAGAGAGAAGAGATAGAGTCCATGGCCAAGCAGGACCCTGGTGAGTGACGACAACCCGGTGTGCATCCTGTCGCTGGCGAGAACAACACGCCGCCCCAACCACAACCAGCATCAGAGGAGAGAGGGCATAATCCGGACTTGTCTCAGATCCTCGCCCAGCATAAGCCTCATGGAGCCACCATACGGCCTCAGGAGAGAGAGTCTATGGCCGAGCAGGACCCCACAGAACAACACCAACCCAGAATGCATCTTGCCGCCGGCAAGAACATGATGTCACCACAACAGCAGTCGACATCAGGGACGAGACAGCAGCAACAGCACTGCATGAAGCCGACTAGATCCGGACTCACAGTGCTCGTGTGGGTTTGGGTCCGCCAATCCGAATGCCCAGATGACCTGCAGATCACTGCACAATTAGGGCCAGCCACCTTCCACATGGCCGATGGTTCGAGGTGGCATGCAGCTATCTGTGGAGGGTAAGCTCAGCAGCTGCCCCGGATCAAGATGTGACGCCGGAGCTGACCCAACTAGTGGTGGACCTGGGCTACGACTTTACTGACGAGCGAGCCATGATTCCAGTGAAATGGGGCCAGTGACGTGCGGTGGGGTTATCGGTTGGTGAGGCACTGACTCTTGAAGAGTCAGGTTTACAAATATATGAGCCCAATAGGGTAGCTTATACACCATTCTGTTGGCAGCAGTTAACAGGTTATGTTACATACCTCATAACAGCATTCTTTAAACATACATATGATGCACACAATTACCCAAGACTGAATGCATATTAATCACAGCACAGATAGCATACTCTGCACCCTTCATCTGTTCTAAATTTAGGCAATTCCATAAATCAAAACCAAAAAACCAGATCACCTTTATTAAAATTTTTCATTGTTTGTATAAGCTATGATTCTTTGATCGATTTAATTCACTGTTAAAAAAAGGATAACTAAAAACTAGAATAATATTTAAACAAAGTTCAAATTGTAGTTTTGAACTGAAATATTAAATTTTTAGTTTAGTATCTTTTGTCTGATTCCATTTTGAGAGATTTTTTCAAAATGTTTTTCTTTTCTTACCTTCACTTGTAAATGAAGTCCTCCATGTTGAGGGGACGATAAATAAGCAGCGCACTTGACTTGCTAACTATAGCCAGTTTATTTACTCGCTTTCTCCGTGGCAGCAGAATGAAGAACCCATTGGCTCAAGTACGCCCCCTTTCGCGCAACAAAGTACTGTTTGCTTCACTGTGTGCCATTTCCATCCATCCATCTTCTTCCGCTTAATCCATTTCGGGTCACGGGGGGGCTGGAGCCTATCCCAGCATCTTTGGGCGAGAGGCAGGGTACACCATGGACAGATGGCCAGTCCATCGCAGGGCCGACACAGAGAGACAGACAACCATTCACTCTCACAGTCATACCTAAGGACAATTTAGAATCCCCAGTTTTGATGCCAATTAACCTAATTTGCATGTTTTTTGGCAATGTGGGAGGAAACCGGAGAAATCCCGGAGTAAACCCACGCAGACACGGGGAGAACATACAAACTCCACACAGACTACTGTTGGTCGGGGGCTGGGATCGAACCCAGGATCCCCCGGCCAAGGGTGAGTTGCTGTGCTGCCGCAGTGCTAACCACTCCGCAACCGTGCCATTTCACTGCGGCTTTATCTCCGATCAGCTAGACGAAATATGTTACACACATAAATTATAAACATAAGCCAGGACATGGAAAGTTAAGGTGTAAAATAAAAATGTCTGAAAACACATATTGGTGATTTACAGAGAAAATGCATTGCACACGCTAATTACATGGCATGCCAACATAGTTTGTGAGGGATTACGCAATCCTAGGTGAGGCTCAGGTAGCTGCTGCTGCACAGCGCGCCATTTTCTCATATTTGAAACGGACATGAAAAAATTTAGTGATTTTGATTAAACCTGGGTGAATCACCTTAAATAAATATGTAGTACATATTAGTGGACAAATATCAACATATACTTTATTGTATAAATTTGTTGTATACTTTGTATACTTTATTGTATACTTTGTTGTATCATTATTTGTTTTTTTACTTTTCATGATGATCATGACAGGTCAGGCTCTGCGTCCCCTGACGGTACCTCTCTGGATGGGGCCCAGGTCCGCTACAGCAGCACTTCCAGGGCCACACCCACCACAGGCTCGCCTGAGGCCCCTGAGGTTAGACAGTAAGAAAATGACTGTTTTATTGAAATGTTTAAACAGAGCATGGCTGATACAGTGGCAGAATAATCCACTCAAACATGCAGGCTTCTACCGGTAGTCTAGCCGGTTGCCCAGGTTCATATAATGGTTTAAAAGTAATGGTTATGGTGTATGGAACCTTAAGTAATCTAAGTAATGAATGGTTTGGGTTTAGAAGCTAATACTACCATATTGTGCCTTAACACTGAGCAAATGTGTGTACCATATCATCGGCAACCTAGTGTGTTTTGACATTATACAGTACAGTAATGTGTTTACCGTAATGCTTATGTTAGCCACAGCACTGGTAACAGTATACTGCTTTATACATGCATACAACACACGGTTATATCACCTGCCGATAGCCAGGCCATGCATGCCTGTGGCTTCTGTATGCCACTGCACTGCCACACCCAGCTAAGGTAAAACCATCACCAGTAGTTCTGTTTTTTTACAAGGGTGAGATAAATGTGGCATACCACTAATACCACCTTAAGTGCCATGGACGTGGGGATGCATTAACGTAATGACGTCACCATGCCGTGACTATATTACGGAACTAGTGGCGGGAGTCCTGGTCTTTTGGCGCTCCGCCTCTAGCCTGCCACTTGCCTGTACCCCGTAGTATTAGCATGTTCTGTGTGAGCCATGTGTTGCTAGCTTGCATTATTAAAAGCTAACCGTCATCACAGACAACATGTCTGCTGGTCCTTGCTTCCCAGACATAGCAGTGTAAATTTGCAAGAATGAAGCTGCAAAAATGCAATATCCATCCATCCATCCATCCATTCATCCATCCATCTTCTTCCACTTAATCCTTTTCGGGTCATAGGGGGGCTGGAGCCTATCCCTGTCATGACGGCCTCTGGGCCGTCATCTGCCTCATCAGCTCCAGCTGCGCACAGACCAGCAGGTGCTAATCAGCGGCTGTTAAAAGCCAGTGGTGCTGACAGCCCGGCACAGAGTCGTCTGTCTTCCTCGTCAGAGCATGAGCCAGAACTTCGTTCTCAAGTCCAGTCAAGAACGTCTCGTCAGGATCAGCCACGTAAGAAAACAATCTGCTATTCAACCCCTTGCCTTTACCCCTGTGCACAGGTGGACCTCCCAGGCGGTGGACCAACTTCCCCAGCCGACGGGGCGTTGCCACCTCTATCACGGAGCTCCTCGTTACCACCACAGCTACGGGTAAGTCTATCACCACAACTACAGGAACTGTTATTATTACAGCTACAGGAGCTGTCATCATCACGGTCACTGGTACCACCACCACCTCTGCTACGAGAGCAATCATCATCACAGCGACAGGTGCATTCACCACCACAGCTACGGGCACTTTCACCACCACGCTGCACGGCCACTGGAAGTCAGCAGAACGTTACCTGTGGAACATCCAAGTAAGCCTCACCATCCACAATTACCCGCTAGCGCTGAACAGCTGCAATTGTTTCTGCTTGTGTGTTACGGGGTTGCCAGGTCACCATCCGAACTGCTCAGTTCCAGTGACCAAACTTCAATACTTGCACTAACACACGCACTACACTCACTCACTTTACAATAAAAGAATAATTGTCTGTATCTGCTCGTGTCAGTGTCTGTTTCCTGGGTCCAGAACATGTCAGTACGACTCCGTCACGTTGACCCAGCGGACAGTACACTGCCGCGCAAACTAAACACACTTAGCACTCGGGTAGATATGTTATCACAAAAACAGACAGTAATTCTCAACCAACTGACTCAAATTAACAGTCGGCTGGATCGTCTGGAGGGACACCAGACGTTCTCCCCGACCGCTAGTGTTTCAGCCCCTGCAGGCTTAGCGTCAGGTCAGATTAACACCTCATCGACTCCTCGCCTCACCCCTGTTCTCACTCCTGCCCGGTTCAGCAGAAAACTCGGGGAAGCCCGAGGGTTCATTTTACAATGTGAATCAGTTTTTCTCCGCGTTCCGGGAGACTTCGCCATAGACTCAAGTAAAATTGGTTATATTGTGGCGATGTTAAAATAAGACACGGCGTCTGGAGTTTTAATGAAGTTTATTGATCAAATCATCGCCATCACGGAGCTCACCCCAGCTGCTGTATAAGCATGCTGGGGATCACTCTCAGGCTCTCATGAGCTGTAGTCAGAAGCAGTCAGAAGAAGAACAGAGGGTGAACATATGAATTCAGCCACTTAAATACCCAGCAACGGACAATACATCAAAGGCATTTTATCATCAAAGGAAATGCATTCAGACATGTGACATTTGTACCACAATGCGAGCAGGAAGCATGAATGTTTGCATTTGCGTCATACATATCCACAGGATGCTGGTGCCTGAACTAAGCACAGGAAGGCTGCCTATTGATCTCAACACACACATCTCACTGTCCTGTTAATTGCTCTAGTCGAGCGCTGTGTTTGTCCGTGGCTGCTGTGGGGGGGTACCCCATACACTCCCCCCCCAGAGGGCTTAGCGGGGAGCTGAGACCTCGGTAGTCCCGCTTTGGTGGCGAGCTGCGGGGAAAGTCTGTGCCGGGGAAGGGAGGAGGGTGGGGGTAGCAAGTGGCGGGGGATGTCCATGGCTGTGGGAAGAAAAGTTAGTCTCTGATTCCTCTCGCGATTCAGTCCGGCAATGAAGAAAAACAGGAGCTGAAGCTATGTGAGGGACTTGGCGTTTAGGCTTTAGGTGCGTTCGCGGCCCTAAAGCCCTCGGGGACAGCTGACGGCTGGATTCCCGTCGTGCGCCGTGGCTGAGACTTACACCAAATCCTGTGTGCGGGCTGCGTGTGTGCTTCAGGTGTGTGAGCAGTCCTGAAGAGCCGTGTGCAGCGGCGGAGGATGATGTATAAGTCTGTAGAGCCAGCTTGTCTCTGGTGTGCGGCACGCGCTGCGGCCACGTGCCTTCCAGCTGCGCTGTTCTGATGCGAGGCTTCTGTGCATGGCCGGTCCGCTGTCGCGAGGCGAATCAGGGTCAGGGGGCTTGATGGAGATCTGCGCAGTCGGCGCCGATTGTGTCCCCTGTTCGGGCTGTTGGTCGTCGCTCGTGCCGGGTCATGGTGCGTTCATGTCCACGCGTTCTCCGTCGGCCATGGGCCACCGTCGTGGAGAGAGGGCAAGGTATGTGCGCTCTCGTGTGGAGACACAGAATCGTGTGTCAGGAGCTGTGAGAGCGGCCGGTCCAGCGTGGATGTGCCGATCTAGGCGTGCAGACCTCACCATGAAATTTCCTCAGCTTTCCCGGTCGTGGGTGGTCTCCGAAGAGCGTCAAAGTCTCCCTAAAGCAGAAAGGAAGGGCAGATCAGTCGGGCTGCCGCGTTCGCTTGTCGTCGGAGAATCACTGCCGGGTGCTGCGTTTGCTGGCAGCGTGTTCTTTTCAGCGTCGGGTCGCCAGCGTGGTTGTCCAGACCAGAAGGTTGCGTTGCACAAAGCGTGTGCGTCTGCGGGGTCACCAGTGTGGCGATGTTAAAATAAGACACGGCGTCTGGAGTTTTAATGAAGTTTATTGATCAAATCATCGCCATCACGGAGCTCACCCCAGCTGCTGTATAAGCATGCTGGGGATCACTCTCAGGCTCTCATGAGCTGTAGTCAGAAGCAGTCAGAAGAAGAACAGAGGGTGAACATATGAATTCAGCCACTTAAATACCCAGCAACGGACAATACATCAAAGGCATTTTATCATCAAAGGAAATGCATTCAGACATGTGACATTTGTACCACAATGCGAGCAGGAAGCATGAATGTTTGCATTTGCGTCATACATATCCACAGGATGCTGGTGCCTGAACTAAGCACAGGAAGGCTGCCTATTGATCTCAACACACACATCTCACTGTCCTGTTAATTGCTCTAGTCGAGCGCTGTGTTTGTCCGTGGCTGCTGTGGGGGGGTACCCCATAATATCATCAATTTGTTGGGGGGAAGAGCTTTAGATTGGGCATATTCCGTAATGGCTAAACCAAGCTACCCCGTGTTAACTTACCAGGAGTTTGTGGCGGAGTTCATGTCGGTGTTTGATCATTCAGATAGGGGTGCGGTGTTGACAGAACGGCTGTTGAGTCTGCAGCAGGGTAACAGATCAGCTGCTGATTACGCTATTGACTTCCGGGTCCTGGCCGCAGAGATAGGGTGGGGGGAGCCGTCACTTTGTGGTATCTTCCTTCGCAGTCTCAACACCGAGTTAAAGGATGAATTAGCGGCACGGGACAAACCAGATAATTTAAGTGACTTAATTGCCCTTACTGTAAGCCTAGATAGTAGATTAAGGGAGCGGGCGGCCGAACGGCGAACTACTTCCCGTTCTGTTAAACCCCGCCCCCGCGTCACTAGCTCTCCTCTGCTCGCTCTACCCGCGTCAGAGGAATCCCCGGACCAAGAGGCTATGGTGATAGGGCAGTCTAAAGTGTCAGCGGCTGAGAGACAGCGCCGCAGGGATCTTGGCCTTTGTTTCTATTATGGGAAAGAGTCACATGGGGTTTTGGAATGTCCCAGTCGGTTAAAAGGGAGGGTCCGTGGATCGCAGTAGGGGGATTCATGGACAAGAACTTAGAAAAACCCCTCACTAGTTTCCGCATACCCATCAGATTGATTCACGCACATACAGAACATTCCACATTGGCGTTAGTAGACTCAGGAGCTGAGCAGAATTTTGTTTCCAGGGACCTGGCAACCCGGATGGGCCTCAGCTGTCAGACTCTGGATTCCCCTGTCAATCTCATCACCCTGTCCAAGGCGTCACTGACCACCGTCGCCTATCAGATGGCCCCAGTTTCTGTGATCGTGTCAGGTAACCACAGGGAGGAGATTAGGTTCCTGGTTCTGCCCGTCTCTTCCTCGCCCATCATCCTGGGGTACCCCTGGCTTTGGCTGCATAATCCCACCATTGACTGGCAAGCAGGGAGTATTACAGCGTGGAGTACATTCTGTTTGAGTGCCTGCCTCCAATCTGCGGCGTGCGCCCCATCTGTCAAGGTGCCTCCACCCTCTACGTCACCACCGGATCTGTCCAAGGTACCAGAGGTTTACCATGACTTGGGGTTAGTTTTCAGCAAGTCTCGGGCGTTGTCTCTACCTCCCCATTGCCCTTCCGACTGTGCAATAAATCTGAAGGCTGGGGCCCCTCTTCCTGCTAGCCGCCTGTACAGCCCATCAGCCCCGGAGCGCGAGGCCATGGACACTTACATCAAGGAATCCCTGGCCTCTGGAATCATCCGCCCGTCGCCTTCGGCTGTGGGTGCCAGTTTCTTCTTCGTTGGGAAGAAGGATGGCTCATTACGCCCCTGCATCGACTTCCGGGGCCTCAACGAAATTACAGTAAAGGACAAGTACAAAAAAAAAAAAAAAAGTACACTCTGCCTTTGACTCCCTCCAGGGGGCGTCCTGGTTTACCGAGGATCTCAGGAATGCTTATCACCTGGTGCGCATTAGAGAAGGTGATGAGTGGAAGACAGCCTTCCGGACCCCAAGCGGGCACTTCGAGTACCTGGTAATGCCGTTTGGGTTAACCAACGCTCTGGCCGTCTTCCAGCGATTAATAAACGATGTTTTGCGGGATTTCCTTAACTCGTTTGTATTTGTATATCTCAATGACATACTTATCTTCTCTCGCACATTAGAAGAGCACCAGGTGCATGTCCGCAAAGTGCTACAGCGCCTCCTGGAGAACCAACTGTTCGTCAAGGCAGAAAAGTGTGAGTTCCATACTGACCAGACCTCCTTCCTTGGGTTCATCATAGCTCGGAACCAGGTGCTCCCTGACCCGGCCAAGGTCAAGGCAGTAGTGGACTGGCCCGCACCAACCTCTAGGAAGCAGCTTCAGGGATTCTTGGGCTTTGCTAATTTCTATCGGAGGTTTGTGCCCAATTTTGGAAATATTGCTCGGCCTCTGACTGCGCTCACCTCCCCAAAGACCCCGTTTTGCTGGAGTGAGGAGGCAGCCAGGGCGTTTAAGAAATTGAAGGAGGAGTTTGCTTCTGCCCGTGTCCTAACCCAGGTGGACCCGAAGCTACAGTGCTTGGTGGAGGTGGACGCCTCTGATTCGGGGGTGGGAGCGGTGCTCTCTCAACGTTCTCCTGAAGACGGTAAGATCCACCCATGTGCCTACTTCTCTCATCGCCTGTCACCAGCGGAGAGGAATTATAGCATAGGAGACAGGGAGCTGCTGGCAGTGAAGCTCGCCTTGGAGGAATGGAGACACTGGCTGGAGGGGGCTGCTCAGCTGTTCGTGGTATGGACTGATCACCGTAACCTGGAGTATCTCAGGACGGCGAAGCGCCTGAACGCACGCCAGGCTCGTTGGTCCCTTTTCTTCGGCCGATTTAATTTTTCCATCACTTATCAACCGGGAAGCAAGAACGATAAGCCGGACGCCCTCTCGCGGCAGTTCGACGCACCATCCTCTGAGGATCAGGAAACACCCATCCTGCCGCCCTCCTGTGTCGTGGGCGCCCTGTCCTGGGGTATTTGTAAGACAGTCCGTAGAGCACTGAAGACGGAGCCAGATCCGGGAAGGGGGGGTCCCCCGGGCCGCCTGTTTGTTCCACGCTCTATTCGGGGTCAAGTGATTGAGTGGGGTCACGCCTCCAAGTTGGCTTGTCATCTGGGGGTGGGTTGGACTGTGGACCTTCTCCAGAGGACCTTTTGGTGGCCTGGGCTGCGGAAGGACATTGTGAGTTACATCCGGGCTTGCGCTCAGTGCGCCACTGGGAAAACGACATCATCCCCCCCAGCAGGCCTGTTACATCCGCTGCCGGTCCCTTCCCACCCTTGGTCCCATGTTGCCATGGATTTTGTGACTGGTTTGCCCCCCTCAGATAGCTTCACCACAGTCTTGACTATAGTGGACCGTTTCTCGAAGGCAGCCCACTTTGTGCCCCTTCGGGGTTTGCCTTCGGCTCAGGAAACAGCGGACCTCCTTGTCCAGCATGTGGTCCGTCTCCACGGCATCCCCGCCGACATAGTGTCGGACCGGGGACCACAGTTCATCTCTCAGATCTGGAAAGCATTCTGCACAGCGCTGGGAGCCACAGCTAGCCTCTCTTCAGGTTATCATCCACAGAGTAATGGCCAGTGTGAGCGGGCTAACCAGGAGCTTGAGGCCGCGCTGCGTTGTGTCATCTCCTCCTGTTCATCCTCTTGGAGCAAGCATCTTCCTTGGATAGAGTACGCCCATAACACCACGATCTCTACGGCTACGGGCGTCTCTCCTTTTAAGGCATCGTTTGGGTTTGATCCACCACTGTTTCCGGAGGAGGAGAAGGAGGTAGCGGTTCCATCTGTCCAAGCTCACATTAAGCGCTGTCGGCGAGTATGGCTCATCGTCCGCCGAGCCCTTTTAAAGACCACTGAACGCAACATCCAGGTGGCCAACCGGCACAGGAGACCCGCCCCGGACTACAAGGTGGGTCAGAGGGTTTGGTTGTCTACCCGGAATATTGGTGTACCGGCTGAGAAGCGCAAGCTTACTAAGCGCTTCATTGGTCCTTACACCATCTCTCGAATTGTCAATCCTGTGTCTGTGCGCTTGTCTCTCCCCTCTTCTATGCGCATCTGCCCCACCTTTCATGTCTCCCAGGTTAAACCGTACATCTCTGATCCCCTGTGCCCGCCTCCCGTGGCCCCCGCCCCCCCGAGGATGATCGATGGCCATCCGGCCTGGGGGGTGACTGCCATCCTGGACGTTCGTAGGCGAGGTTGTGGTCTTCAGTATTTGGTGGACTGGGAGGGCTTTGGACCGGAGGATCGTTCGTGGATTCGCCCAGCGTTGATCCTGGATAAGCAGTTGATCCGCGATTTCCATCGGGCGAATCCAGGTGGAATTGGGCAGGTGCCTGGAGGCACTGCTAGAGGGGGGAGTACTGTCATGACGGCCTCTGGGCCGTCATCTGCCTCATCAGCTCCAGCTGCGCACAGACCAGCAGGTGCTAATCAGCGGCTGTTAAAAGCCAGTGTTGCTGACAGCCCGGCACGGAGTCGTCTGTCTTCCTTGTCAGAGCATGAGCCAGAACTTCGTTCTCAAGTCCAGTCAAGAACGTCTCGTCAGGATCAGCCACGTAAGAAAACAATCTGCTATTCAACCCCTTGCCTTTACCCCTGTGCACAGGTGGACCTCCCAGGCGGCGGACCAACTTCCCCAGCCGACGGGGCGTTGCCACCTCTATCACGGAGCTCCTCGTTACCACCACAGCTACGGGTACGTCTATCACCACAACTACAGGAACTGATATTATTACAGCTACAGGAGCTGTCATCATCAAGGTCACTGGTACCACCACCACCTCTGCTACGAGAGCAATCATCATCACAGCGACAGGTGCATTCACCACCACAGCTACGGGCACTTTCACCACCACGCTGCACGGCCACTGGAAGTCAGCAGAACGTTACCTGTGGAACATCCAAGTAAGCCTCACCATCCACAATTACCCGCTAGCGCTGAACAGCTGCAATTGTTTCTGCTTGTGTGTTACAGGGTTGCCAGGTCGCCATCCGAACTGCTCAGTTCCAGTGACCAGACTTCAATACTTGCACTCACACACGCACTACACTCCCTCACTTTACAATAAAAGAATAATTGTCTGTATCTGCTCGTGTCAGTGTCTGTTTCCTGGGTCCAGAACATGTCAATCCCAGCATCTTTGGGCGAGAGGCAGGGTACGCCCTGGACAGATCGCCAGTCCATTGCAGGGCCAACACAGAGAGACAGACAACCATTCACTCTCACAGTCATACCTAAGGACAATTTAGAATCCCCAGTTTGATGCCAGTTAACCCAACTTGCATGTTTTTGGCATGTGGGAGGAAACCGGAGAAATCCCGACATAAACCCACGCAGACACGGGGAGAACATGCAAACTCCACACAGATCACAGTTGGTCGGGGCCTGGGATCGAACCAGGGATTCCCCGACCAAGGTTGAGTTGCTGTGCTGCCGCAGTGCTAAGCACTCCACCACCGCATTTAAAAAAGTTTCAAATTACAATTTATATTACACACAGTAATTAATTAACATGCAGAGGAACATGGCAAATTAATGAGAAAAAAAGTTGAAAATTTGCACAAAGAAAATTGTGAATTTTTGACAAAAAATGTTTCAAATTTATAGGAAAAAAGGTCAATATTTACAGGAAAAAGTAGCAATTAGAAAAAGCACAGATTTTTGGAGAAAAACGTGAAAATTTATGACAAAAAAAAGATTTTTTGTGGAAAAAGTTGCAAATTAAGAGAAAAAAAGTTTATTTGTCAGGGACTATGTGCAGAAAAAACATTAAAAACAGCAAAAGATGCTCTGTACCAGATTAGAGCGTTCTCACTAATTTCCATCTGTAGTCAAAAATGTCAAAAATGTTTGAGAAAGAAGTTGCAAATCTATGAGAAAAAAAGTTGAAGATTTACAGGAAGAAAATATGAAATCTGACAAAAATGTTGCAAATTTATGAGAAAAAAAATCTGTTTTTTGTGGAAATAGCTGCAAATCCAAAAAAAAAAAAATGTCTGGGAAAAAAGGTGCAAATATGAGAAGTGGAAAATTTACAGGAATAAAATTGGAAATATTTGACAAAAATGTTGCTAATTTATTTATAAGAAAAGAGTAGCATATTTAAAAGAAAAACGTCACATTTTTGTTAAAATGTTGCAAATTTATGAGAAAAAGTTCAGAAATTAAAGGAAAAAATTACAGAATTACAAGAATACATAGCAAATTTATGAAGAAAAAAGAGAAAAGTCACATTAAGAAAAAAGTTGCAAATTTATGAGAAAAAAATCTATTTTTTGTGGAAAAGTTGCTAATTAAGAGAAAGAAAAGTCCAGCGTTTTTGAGAAAAAAAGTTGCAAATGTATGATAAAAAAGTTGAAAATTTACAGGAAAAAGTTGTAAATTTGCAAGAAAAAGATTCACAAATTTATGAGAAAAAAGTTGCAGATTAAAATTTACAGGAGAAAGTTGCAAATTTACAAAAAAAGTTGCAAATTTTCTGGAAAAAAGTCACAAATTTATAAGGGAAAAGGTTAAAATTTACAGGAAAAAAACTGCAAATTTACAAGAAAAAAAACTGCAAATTTATAAGAGCAAAGTCACAAATTTTTAAGGAAAAAAGCTGCACATTTATTTTTGCATTTCTTCTTAGAATTGGTGGTTCAAAGTGTTGGTGAATGAGGATGGGGGCATGGCAGGTTTACAAGGGGGATGCTTTTGGTTTGTTTTGCTAACAAGGTTGGACAGCATCCCTCCCACCCTCAAATCTCCTGCTGCTCCTAGCTACTTGCCCCCGTGTTCGGCAAACTCATGCACAATGATCCTCAGGTGGGTCTGCATCTGGGCAGCTTTTAAGGTCAAGGTCAAGCTCAATGCTATTTGATGGATCCATTAAGAAATGAATAACTGAAAATGGAAAACCATATTACCTGATTAAAAAAAAGCATACAGACAAATAGATGCCATTGAAGACTTGTCCATTTACTTTAATCTTGCATCCACTCTGTTCTGTATATCTAAGCAACAGGCAGTGATGTTAAGCAGAAAAGGCAACAAGCCTTTTGCTGTTCTCACTTCAGCTGACCTCATGAACTAGACGTGAACATGCAGCATATGAACTCTAAAGGCTGTAGCTGGAAGGCATCTGTTCTACACTGGTTCGCTAGCACTCCTCACACTACCCACATGTGTGAATTTATTTATTTCCTCCCGCCACATAACATTCACTCGGCTATAGAAGTTTTATTTCACTGTGTTTTAAAATCTTAAACAGCAAGTCCGCAGGATGCGGCGTGAAGAAATGTGAAATGTTTTAAGCAGGAGAAGCAAAAACGTTCCCCTCATCATTCATTCTGACAGTTCGGTGGTGATAATTGCAGTAATCAAGGTAAACAGTAATCATTCTGTTAGTGCTGCGACGGGGCCCACAATTGCAGGAATGGAATGGTGATGGACTTAAAAGTAGAAACGTCATAGAAAGAGACACAGAATTGCACTTTCACCCCAGTTTGGTTTGAAATCAGAGTGGAAAACATAAGCTCCGCCGGGGCCGGCATGTCCTGACGGCATTAGGGTGACCCCAGAATCACCATGTAAGCGAGGAGCACTTTAAAGTGAAATAAGAGAAATGAAAGCCAAGCTGAGAATGGGGGAGGATTTCGTTAAGTTGGAGATAAGAGCGTATTGTAGCCAGTTGAGGAGGGGAGATATGGAAGAGAGGATATGATTCAGTGGGGGACAAGGGGATGTGGCGCACTTCTGGAGGAGATGAGTTTCCAGCCGGAGGTAGACGATAACCGATGCTCTGACTGGAGGAGGCCTGGGGCGTCACGCTGCAGCCTATTCAGGACTAAGTCATGCATTCTGAGATGATGGGGAAGTCACTAATTCTGGGTGTTTTTTTTCTCCTTAAACCACCCCATAATACACTCTTTTTCTACATTATAATAATAACTTAGATTTGTATGGTGCTTGGGGAAGAGCTCAAACCCTGTAAAACAAAAACATTATAAAAACTTGAGGCCACATCTAAATGAACAGAGAAAATTTAAGCCGTTACGCAGAAAAAATAAAAATTACCAGCATCCATATGAATGTTGTAACTTTAAAAAAGGCACAAATTAACAAGAAAAAAGTTGCAGATTTATGATGAAAAAATTAATGAATTTAAGAAAAAACAGCACTCTGAAGCGAGTGCAACATCCCCATCCTCTGTTTTTTGGAGGATCCAAATACTTACTGACAGACAGCAGTCTTTAGCTTTCCAATATAATTACTGTGGCAGAACCAAATTATGATAAACCCATCATCCACAAATATACAACAATGGATAAAACCCATAGTTGCAGGTCAAGATCCCAAGGCGAACCTGTGTAGCAAGTTTGGTGGCCCTAGCTTACTGTAACTCAACAACAGTAAATTCAGCATTTACCGTTTACCAGAGTGCAACTGGAATGTTTGACCTTTGACCTCTTGACCCCAAACCCATAGTTAGGTGAGGGTGTAACTCATCCAAGATGTGTATTCGATACAACTACTGTATTGATTTGAAAAGCCTACATCATTTCTTTCAGTAGTTACTGTGTTTAGAACATTTTGGGAAACTCTAACCTCTGACCTTTGACCTCAAGGTCATCTGATGAGAGTCAAATTGCAATATGCGCATCATTAGAGTATATCAAACCATGGTACCAAGTTTCAAAACAATTGGAACAAAGGTGTAGGAGGAGTTGATTTCACAAAAGTGGGACCGATGGATGGATGGACCCATAACATAATCCACTGCTGGTCAAACCAGCGGGAGATAAAAACAAAAGGAAATTCATGGGGGGAAAAGTTGCCAATTAAAGAGAAAAAAGTAACAAAAAAAGTTACAAATTTACAAGAAAAAAGTGACAAATTTGAAAGAAAAAAGTTGCAAATTTAAAAGAAAAAAGTTGTAGATTTATGACAAAAAATGTAGCAAGTTTAAAAAGAAAAAAATAAGAAATTCATGGGGAATAAAGTTGCAGATTTGAAAGGAAAAGTTAGATAGATAGATACATACTTTATTTCGAACAAAAAAGTAAAAAAAAACAAAACAAATGACAAGAGCAATAAAAGTGACAGTATACAATGCTCGAAAGGTAGAAGGAAGAAGTGAACACATTTACTCCAACTACTCTTTCCCCTAAATACAACCCAATGTGAAATATATACAAATTACCTCATTTAAGACCCCAAGTAGACAATTAACTATATTTTGTACATATCAACATTGATACCCATCCATCCCAGCATACATACAGTCCATACATCAAAACCCAGCCCCAAACAACACAGATATACTGTACACAGTACTGTCCCACCTACCATTCCATAGTGTCCCAGAGTGAGCATAGGGAATCGGACATATAAATACTACCCCTCTAACATATATTCTTTCAGCAAATAATGTTTATACCTATTTTTGAATTGATTTCTGTTTGTACATAGTTTCACTTCCGGCTCCAGACTGTTCCACAAATCCACCCCACAGACAGATATGCACATACTTTTCTTAGTTGTTTGTCCCTTAGGTTTTGTAAAGTTTAAGTCTCCTCTCAAATTATAATCATTGTCTCGTTTTTGAATATTTTTTGTGTATTAGTTGGGAGTTGATTATTAATTGCCCTGTACATTACTTGTGCTGTCTTAAATTTAACTAAATCCATGAACTTTATGACATGTGACTTTAAAAACAACGAATTGGTATGGTCTCTATAGCCTACATTATTTATTATCCTTATAGCTTTTTTTTGTAATGTGCATATTGGCTGTAGGTTGGTCCTGTAGGTGTTTCCCCAGACCTCTACACAGTAATTAAGATATGGTAGAAACAGTGAATTGTACAGTAAGAACAATGATTTATAGTCCAAGATGCGTCTTGTTTTCCCCAGTATGCCTATACATTTTGCCAATTTGGCCCGGATGTGACTGATGTGAGGTTTCCAGCAGATTTTATTGGCTGCACGGTGGCGCAGTGGTTAGCACTGCGGCAGCACAGTTTACCCTTGGCTGGGGGATTGTGGGGATCGTGGGATCGTGGGTTCGATCCCAGCCCCCGACCAACAGTGATCTGTGTGGAGTTTGCATGTTCTCCCCGTGTTGCGTGGGTTTACTCCGGGATTTCTCCGGTTTCCTCCCACATGCCAAAAACATGCATGTTAGGTTAATTGGCTGTTCTAAATTGTCCCTAGATATTTGTTTCCTATAGGCCCTTAGAATAGAGGGTTAGTATTAATGAAAAAGCGCTTTGAGTGGTCTTTGTGACTAGAAAAGTGCTATATAAGTGCAGGTTAGTTAGTTAGTTAGTTAGTCTAGCGTCACCCCCAGAAACGTATTTTCCTGTACTGTTTCTATTCTGGTATCGTCTATCTTTACCATTATTTCATGATTTATTTTATAATTTCCAAGCAACATAATTTTTTTTTTTTTTTCAGATTTAGAGATAATTTATTTTTGTTGAACTACTGCTTTAACCTTTTCATTTCAGTTGTGACCACCTCTAAAACCTGCTGCAAATTCTCACCATTGCAAAGGATATTTGTGTCATCCGCAAACAAAATAAATTTCAGAATTTTTGATACTTGGCGTATGTCATTTATATATAAGATAAAGAGTTTGGGTCCCAAAATTGACCCCTGGGGCACACCACAAGAAATGTCTATGAAGGGTGATTTGTGCTCACCTATTTGTACAAATTGTTGTCTGCTACTTAAATAACTTTCCACCCAACTCACTCTGACCCCTCTTATCCCATACCTTTCCAATTTCCTCAGTAAAATTCTGTGGTCAATGGTGTCAAAAGCTTTCTTTAAATCTATAAATACTCCTACAGCAAACTTTTTTTTATCTGTACAACTAGTAATTTCTTCGATCAGTGCCAAAAATGTAGATTTGTCTGCTCTAAAACCATACTGGCTGTCTGTAAGGAGGTTGTGTTTTTCAGTGAAATCATCCAGTCTCTTAGTGAAGCTTTTTTCAAGTATTTTGGAGAATTGTGAGAGTAAAGTGACCGGCCTGTAATTTGTGAAATAATGACTGTCTCCTGTTTTGTATAGTGGTATTACTTTTGCTATTTTCATTTTGTTTGGAAATGTACCAGTTTTAAATGACAGGTTACAGATGTGGGTGAGTGGTTTAACAATTCCTTATATTACTTTTTTCACTATTGTTATGTCAATTTCATTCCAGTTAGATGATTTTTTTGTTCTTAAATTTACTCACAGTCTCGATAATTTCCTTTTCAGTAACTGCACCCAAAAAGATTGTTTGGATTTCTATCTTCTATTTCATTTACAGAACCACTGTTGTTTGTTTCTGGTGTCGCTATTGATTTTGCTAATTCAGGACCAACGTTTACAAAAAATGTATTGAAACAACTGACCACATCCTCCGTATTATTTATGAAATTGTCATTTTCAATAAAATATTCTGGATAATTAGCATTCTTTGATAATAATCCCATTGAGTACTTGCCATATTCCTCTTAAGTTATTTTTATTATCCTCTAATATTCTGTTGTAATATTCTTTCTTACAAGTCCTCATTATGTTAGTTAGCTTGTTTTTATACCTTTTATATTTGATCTCAGCCTTCTGCACTTAATGAATTGTTTATATAATGCATTCTTCTTTTTACATGCATTTATTAACCCCTTGGTGACCCAAGGAATATTTTTGTTTTGTTGTCTGTCACTGTATTGTTTTATAGGACAGTTTTATTGTACAATGATTGAAATATTTGTAAAAAATTATCATATGCTTCATTTATATCATTTTCATCACAAACTATCTTCCAGTCTTGTATTAATAATTCCTTTGCCAGTAAATACATAGATTCTTCAGTTCTTATTCTTTTATATTAAACATTTTTGGTATACTTTTTCTTCCTATAATCACATTGATAGACAACAAAAATCGGCAGGTGGTCACTGATATCATTCAATAAAAGCCCACTCCTGATATTATTTTCCATAATGTTTGTGAATATGTTATCTATTAGTGTGGCACTGTGTGACGTGATTCTGCTAGGTCTGGTAATTGTTGGATGTAAGCCCATACTGTACATTGTGTTGATAAATTCTTCTGTCGAACTATGTTGTTTTGAATTCATAAGATCTATATTGAAATCCCTACAGATGAACATAACTTTATGAGTTAATTTTGCATACAATTTTTCCATCCAGTCCTTAAATAAATCAGTGTTTGATCCAGGTGTTCTATATACACAGCTCACTACTATATTCATCACATTGTTCAGACAGATTTCTATTGTAATACATTCAAATAAATCATCCACAGTTACTGACAAATTTTCAACAACCTTGTATTGCAAGCTCTTGTCAACATAAATTGCAACTCCTCCTCCTTTTTTCACTTTTCTATTTATATAATTTAATTCATAGCCATCCATGGTAAAATCCACTCCTTTCTTTTCACTGAGCCACGTCTCTGATATTGCCACAATATTGAATGGCTCTTTAAACTGATGTAAATAATCTTTAATGTTATTAAAGTTGACATAGAGACTTCTGCTGTTGAAGTGGATCATAGAAATATTGAAATCAGATGTGACCATTGTGTTAAACTGTTCATCCATGTAGTAACTACAGTTATTATTGATAGAGCTAAATAAATTATCAGGGTCTATGTTATATTCTATGTCCTGTGGGTTGTGATCCGTATATTCAAAAACTTTCAATTCCTGTTGTTCCTGTTTGTTGATCTTTTGTTTCATGATGTTAAATGTCCTGATGCAGATGAGTGTGATCCTTCAATGTCTTACAGTTATCATTTTTTTTTTATCCAAATTTCCAAAACCGTGACTACTCAGAGTTGGGACCAGGAAGCAGAGTCGTAGTCTTACACGCCTCTCTGCAGCTCCTCTTCATCCGCCACCCCTCAGCTTAGCCCCTGTCTTCCCCATCAGAGAATCGTTGTCTGCTCCCTCCAAAGTAAATAAAAATATAATGTATAAGCATCCCAAAGTGATAAAGCAAAATATTGGTAAAACTCAAATTAAACATAAAGCCTCTAAATTGAATGATTTGGCCTCTGTTCCTCCTCATAATTTAAAAATTAAATGTGGTTTATTAAATATTAGGTCTCTAACTCCCAAATCTCTGTTAGTCCATGATCTGTTAATTGATCATCAGATTGATTTAATTTCCCTTACAGAGACTTGGTTAGGACAAGAGGATTATGTTGGTTTAAATGAATCAACTCCCTCTGGTTATTTAAACTGTCAAAATCCCAGAAGTTCTGGTCGTGGAGGAGGAGTAGCAGCAATTTACCATTCCAAATTACTAGTTAATGTAAAGCAAAAAACATGTTATAATTCCTTTGAGGGCCTGGTCCTCAGTATTGGGCACTTTAGCAATTCCAGGTTAAACCCAATTTTATTTGCCATAGTTTATCGTCCCCCATCAACCTATTCAGAATTTTTATCCGAATTTCCTGATTTCTTAGCTGATTTAGTGCTGAAATCTGATAGAATAATTATAGTAGGGGACTTTAATATACATGTGGATGTAGATAGTGACTGCCTTAATGTGGCTTTTAATTCAATATTAGACTCGATTGGGTTTTCTCAGAAAGTAGGAAATTCTACTCATTACCTCCACCATACATTGGACCTTGTTCTGACATATGGCATAGAAATAGAAAATCTGGTAGTGTCTCCTCATAACCCTGTACTGTCAGACCATTGTCTGTTAACCTTTGATTTTACTATTTCTGACTATTTGGCTCCTAAAGAAAAATATTATCACAGTAGATGCCTCTCAGATGATGCTGTTTCCAAATTTATGCAGATTGTTTCCTCTATGCCATGTGTCAACACAACGGAAATAAGCTATAGACAGCTTGCTCCTTCTGTAATTGATAACATGGTGGATAGTGTTTCAGCTTCTCTACATCAGGCTCTAGACTTGGTGGCCCCCTTAAAAAAGAAAAAGTCTAATCAGAGATTTTTAACTCCTTGGTTCAACACAGAAACTCGTAGCTTAAAACAGAAGACTCGTCAATTAGAAAGAAAATGGCGCTCTACTAATTTAGATGAAATCTATTTAGCTTGGAGAAATCATCTTTTAATTTATAAAAAATCTCTTAGAAAAGCTAGAACGAGTTATTACTCTGCATTAATAGAAGAGAACAAGAATAATCCCAGGTTTCTTTTCAGTACTGTAGCCAGGTTGACAAAGAGTCAGGACTCTGTCAATCCTAGCATCCCCTTAGAGCTTACTAGTCAGGACTTTATGAACTTTTTCAATAATAAAATTTCATCCATCAGAGATAAAATCAATCAGATTCTTCCCACAGTTAACTTAAATACTGTAACTACTACAACTCCTTCTATTGATGTCTGTCTTGATGAGTTTACTCCAATCGACCTTTGTGAGTTAGACAAAATAGTTTCCTCATCCAAACCTTCAACTTGTCTTTTAGACCCTATTCCTACCAGGTTATTTAAAGAAGTCTTCCCACTTATTGGTAGCTTTATTCTTCATATAATCAATTCTTCATTAACTTTAGGCCATGTACCGCAGGCTTTTAAAACGGCTGTAATTAAACCCTTACTCAAAAAGCCAACGCTAGATCCAGGAGCTTTAGCTAACTATAGACCAATCTCTAATCTCCCTTTCATTTCAAAAATCTTAGAAAGAGTTGTTGCTATGCAATTATTTGACCACCTGCAGGGAAATGGTTTATTTGAGGAGTTTCAATCTGGGTTTAGAATCCATCATAGCACTGAAACAGCCTTAGCGAAGGTCACTAACGACCTCCTCATTGCATCTGATAATGGACTAGTTTCTGTAGTTGTCCTTTTAGATCTTAGTGCAGCTTTTGATACTATTGATCATAATATTCTACTTGATAGATTAGAACACTATGATGGACTTAATGGAACTTCATTGCAGTGGTTTAGATCTTATTTATCTGATAGGTTCCAGTTTGTTCATGTAAATGATGAGTTTTCTCTCAGCTCAAAGCTTAGTCATGGAGTTCCACAGGGATCTGTGCTTGGCCCTACTCTTTTTAGTTTATATATGCTTCCATTAGGCAACATTATTAGAAAGCACTGTATACATTTTCACTGTTATGCAGATGACACACAATTATACCTGTCAATGAAGCCAGATGATACTAATCAATTAGCCAAGTTAGAAGCCTGTCTTAAGGAAATCAAAGTTTGGATGACTTGTAATTTCCTGCTATTAAATTCAGATAAGACTGAAGTCATTCTTGTTGGTCCAAAAAACCTTAGAAATTCCTTTCCAAATCAAACTTTCAGTTTGGATGCAGTTACTCTTTCTCTTAATAGCTCTGTGAGGAACCTTGGAGTTATTTTTGATCAGGATTTGTCCTTCAATTCACATATTAAATTTGTTTCTAAGACTGCCTTCTATCATTTGCGTAATATTGCCAAGATTAGGAGCATCTTGTCTCAGAGTGATGCTGAGAAGCTGATCCACGCTTTTGTTAGCTCGAGATTAGATTATTGTAATTCTTTATTATCAGGTTGTCCTAAAACATCTTTAAAAAGTCTTCAGCTGATCCAAAATGCTGCAGCAAGAGTTTTAACAGGTACTAGAAAGAGAGATCATATCTCTCCGGTTCTGGCCTCCCTTCACTGGCTTCCCATAGAGTTTAGAATTAAGTTTAAAATCCTTCTTCTTACTTACAAAGCTCTAAACAATCAGGCTCCTTTTTATTTAAAAGATCTGATACTACCGTATCATCCTAACAGAGCACTACGCTCCCAAAATGCAGGTTTACTTGTAATACCTAGAATCTCCAAAAGTACAATGGGAGGCAGGGCCTTCAGTTATCAAGCTCCTCTCCTGTGGAATCAGCTGCCAATCTGGATTCGGGAGTCAGACTCGATCTCTGTTTTTAAGAATAGGGCTAAAACCTACCTTTTTGATATAGCCTACAATTAGGGAGGGATCATGTGTTTTCTGAACCCTCCCTTAGTTATGCTGCTAATAGGTTTAGTCAGCCGGGGGACCTCCAGTAATGCACTGGGCCTCACTCCTTTCCTCACTCTCTATGAAATATTTTTTTTTTTGCTGGTCATTAACATTTGTTTGTTCTCTCCCATAGATTGAGTCCCCATCGTGCTGTTTGCTCTCTACATGTCTGTTCTTTTCTTCTTCTCTATCCCCTCACCCCCCAGCCAGTCGCAGCAGATGACTGCCCCTCCCTGAGCCTGGTTCTGCTGGAGGTTTCTTCCTGTTAAAAGGGAGTTTTTCCTCTCCACCGTCGCCAAGTGCTTGCTCACAGGGGATCGCCTGATTGCTGGGGTCTTTCTGCAACTGTGGGGGTCCTCCCTACAGTTGATAGTGCTATGAGATGACTGTTGTTGTGAAATGGCGCTATATAAATAAAGTTGAATTGAATTGAATTGAATTGAATTGAATTTGTTGCTGTCGACTCCAGTTCATAATGTTCATTGGTGTTTGTCCAGTTCCATAATATTTTGGACGTTAATAACCTTGGCTTCTTCAGGTGATCCATTTAATTTGATGTATATTTTACAGTTTGATGTCCAGGTGTTTTGAATCTTTTTTTTGCTTTCTCATGTGTCTTGCTTTTCTGGCTATTTCTGCATTTTGTTTTGTGAGGTGCTCGTTCATGTGTTCATTCCTTTCAGTTTCTTCCCTTGTTTTAGCAGCGCATTCTTGTGTTTTCTGTTGACAAACCTCATAATGATTTGTCGCTGTTTTTCCTGGGCAGCGGGTGGCAGGCCTCAATGGTGTTACAGTCCAGCTGGATTCCTGAGGACTGCAGGAAGGCCGCCACTTGTTGCTCCGTGGATTCGGCTTCCAGCGCATCGAGCCTCCCTCCGCTGTCCGCGGCCACTGCTCGATCATATGATCGGGGTTTAATTTAAAGCCCTGTGATGATCACATCGTTCACCCGGGTGTACTGCTCCAGGTCTGACACTCTGCTCTCCAGATACGCCAGCTTCTTGTCCTTGGTGTTCTGGATCCGCAGCGCTTTCACCTCCTCGACCAGGCCCAGAATGTTTTTTTGCTGCAGCTTAACAGTAGAAATCTCTTCAGCCAAGAAGTTGAGCGATCATTTAATATTGTCCACTTCCTCAGTCTGCTGAGCTTTCTTAGGACCCATGATCCTGGACGATTTATGTTGACTAAACAGCTAATGAACAGCTGTTTAGCTAGCTAAATGGCGGGCCGCTCCGCTCCGCTCTCGTTTCCCAGTCCGTAGATCCCACTATTGGCATCTTAAATCAGGCAGAGGTCGAAACTAGGATGTCCAGTTCATAATCCAAATTCAGTTCTCAGAAGCCAAAAAAAAAAGTAGTCTAAAACTGAGCACCAAAAAACAGAAATCCACCGGAATCCACTGACTGACAGGCTCTGACAGCAGTTTGAGAAAAGTTGCAGATTTAGTTAAGAAAGTTGCAAATTTATGAAAAAAGTTGCTGATTTAATTTAAAAAGTTGCAAATTTATGAGATAAGTTGCAAATTTATGACAAAAAACCCCTCCCTGAAAATTCATGGGGAATAAAGTTGCATGTTTAAAAGGAAAAAGTTGCAAATTCATTAAAAAGATGCAAATGTATCACAAAAAGTAACAAATTTATGAGAAAAAATTGCAGATTTGAGAAAAAGTCACATTGATGAGAAGTTGCAGATTTAATTTAAGAAGTTGCAAATTTATAAGAAATTAATTGCAAATTTAAAAGAAAAAAGTTGCAGATTTAAAAGGAAAAAGTTGCAAATTTTTGAGAAAAAAATGTGCCGATTTAAAAATAAAAAGTTGCAGATTTAATTAAAAAAGCTGCAAATTTATGAAAAAAGTTGCAGACTTGTAAGAAAAAGGTTGTATATTTAATTAAAAAAAACTGCAAATGTATGAAAAGCATTTGCAGATTTGCAAGCTCAAACTTACCTAAAACAACTCACCCAAATTCCAAAATATCGTCATTTAGAGCTTTTATTTACAGAAAATAACAACTGGCCAAAACAACAAAAAAATGTTGCTTGTTGATGTGCTTGTAGATCAAATAATGCAAAGAAAAAGTTCATTTTCATTCTCAAAGACTACAATATTTAAGTTTTAACTTGGGAAGAACTCAGACTGTCATGGCGGCCTCTGGGCCGTCATTGGCGTCATCAGTTCCAGCTGCGCACAGACCAGCAGGTGCCAATCAGCGGCTGTTAAAAGCCAGCGTCGCTGACAGCCCGTCACGGAGTCGTCTGTCCTCCTCATCGGAGCATGAACCAGAGCTTCGTTCTCAGGCTACGTCTAGAACACCTCGTCAAGAACTACCACGTAAGAGAACTGTGTGTTACTCAACTCCTTGCCTTTACCCCTGTGCACAGGTGGACCTCCCAGGCGGCGGACCAGCTTCCCCAGCCGACGGGGCGTTGCCACTTCAGCCACGTAGCTCCTCGCTACCACCTCTGCTACGGGTACATCTTACTCCTCAGCTGCAAGAGTTACTATTGTCTCAGCTGCAGGAGCCATCATCACCACGATCAGTGGAATCTCTGTCATCGCCACCATCAGAGCTGTCATCGTCTCGGTCAGTGGAATCACTGTCAACACCGCTGTCAGAGCTGTCATCGTCTCGGTCAGTGGAATCACTGCCGTCACCATCACAGAAGCTGCCATCGCCACAGCAACAGGTGGATTCACTACCACAGCCATGAGCACCTTCACCTCCACGTTACACGGCCGCTGGAGGTCAGCAGGACGCTACCTGTGGATCACCCAAGTAAGCCCTTTCACCTACAATTACTCACGAGTGCTGAACAGCGGTAATTGTATTTGCTTGTGTGTTACAGGGTGGCCAGGTCTCCATCCGGACTGCTCAGCTCCAGCGACCAGGACACATTACTTGCACTCACTCACGCACTACACACTCTCACCCTTCAATAAAGGATTATTGTCACTATCTACCCGTGTCAGTGTCTGTCTCCTGGGTCCTAAACATGTCACAGACATCTGTATTTGTGTAATAACTCGGATTATTATTTACAGCTTTCATGCATCTTACCATGCTTAGACGATCAGTAGATTGAGGTGTCCTTGTGTTGGAATTCAACACACATTCAAATTTAATGGCTGCCATACAATGCTACTTTAGGAAGGATTTTGTTGTGGTCTCTTATTATTTTTTTTCTTGGAGCTGTATATTCAAATGTAGATTGGTTAACAAACTGGTCTACTATGACAACTACAATATAAATAGATAGATAAATAAATAAAACCCCTGGTCACACTTGCATCATAAAGCTAGCAATGCTAACAGAGCCGTACTCGTGTCATGCCAAGGGGGAAAAAATAGGCCAGAATGACATGGGATATTATGGAGTGTGAATTAATGAATGAGCTGGGACCATAGAATTCTAGTCGGGTGACTATAATTTACAGAGAAGAGCTCTTAAAACCACAGCTGGGACCACGAGCTAAGCTAGCTGCACTGTACGAGGGGGGCCTGAAAAGTTCATAGGCTGACCAAGATGCAGTGGTCAAATTTGACCAAATGTGGTTTATTTCTCAACATAGTCTCCAATATCAGTGTATCTGAAAAGAAATAATGCAGTTAGTATAAGAAAAGGTGTGGAGGAAAAATAAGTTCAAGCGAGGTACGACGAGCTGTGAGGTTGCAGAGTTTTATTTTCCTCCAACATCATGAGCCACACTTGTAGCGTGGTGCGCTACTGTGCTGTACAGTGCTGTGCTGCGCTGCGTTGTGTTGTCTCTTGAGGCATGTATAGCAAGCTCTTTTATACATGTTATACAACAGAGAGAATGCATGGCACATTTGCATATTGATATACATATCAATCAATACATGTCATTCGTGTGATCAACAGGCACCGGACGCCCTCTCCTTAATCCGGGGATGTATAGCAATAGTCCATTTTTCTGATTGTCTCCCAGGGGCTCTCTGTCCGTATGCAAATTGTCCTCTGCTTCTTGCAGGCTCGCTGAGTGTGAGGATTGAATGTCCATGTAGATTGTGGTGGGTCACCACAGGGCTCCCCCCAGAGCACCTAACAGGGGTTGTGACACCCTCCCCCCCCCCCCCCCCCCCCCGTCGTTTGGCTCCAGCACCGGTAGAACTGTTGGAGGGCCTGTCAGTCCGTGAGGGGGACGGGGGAGAGGTGGAAAAAAAACAGTGTGCTCCGCTCCGAGTTCCAGCAGGTTGAAAGGCCGTGGATCGTGGGCGCACGGGCCGGTGCATTTTGTGCGTAATGGAACAAGACGGTGATCGGTCGGCATTAGGGAGTGAGGTGCGGGAAAAGAGCTGTGAAGGAGGAGGAGGGGGAGGGGGTGGGAGTAAGTGAGTGCCGGCCCGGGACGTCAAAGGTGTCTGGGCCGTGCAAAAATTGCGTGTGGATCTGCAATGGTGAGGGACTTTCCCATTAAACCTGGCGGTGATCCACAGCGACTGTGAAAAAAAAAAATTAAGTCTGACTTCTCTCGCGGCTCGATCCAGCGAGGATGTGGGGGAAGACGAGCGGCCAATTCCCCGAGGATGCGTAGCGGCTGTGAAACAACTGCAGCTGTGTGAAGGACCTGACGGTTTGGCTTTTAGGTGCGGAAAGCAGCCCTAAAGCCACCGGGGACAGCAATCGGCTAAATTCCCCTTGTGTGCCGTGGCTGAGAAACCCATACACAGTCCTGTGTGCGGGCTGCATGTCTGCTTCAGGTGCGTGAGCAGCCCTGAAGGTTCCGAGGGTGGCGATCGGCCGTGTGTCTCGGGCATGTGCAGCGGCGGGGGACGCTGTATCCGTCTGTGGAGCCGGTTTTGTCCCGTGTGTGGCGCGTGCTTGGCGCAGTGACCACATAACTGGCAGATGCGCTGTCCTCGTAATCCTGAGGTGTGCCTGTGGGGCTTCTGTGCGCGGGAGATCCACTGTCGGGAGTTTAGTCAGAGTCGGGGAGCTCGGTGGAAATCAACGCAGTCAGCGTTGATGATTGTCCCCATTCAGGCTGCTTCCTTCGTCCGCTCGTGTCGCCGTTCATGGTGCGTTTTGGTCCCAGCGCTGCATTCCGGAGCGTGTGCTCTGGTGAGGATGAAGAGGTTGCAGGCATTCTCTGGTCCTCTGTGTCCACAGCGCGGTGAGAGGGAGCAGACGGTCATTCTCTCTCGTCATGTCACCAGTGTAGAGGGAAGAGATCAGGCGAGGGGTGCACCATGACACGTGCTGGGGCTTTCCCGGTCGGGGTCATCTCCGGGGTATTCACCTCATGTTCCATTCTTCGTTAAGGGTCACCAGTGTGGAGAAAAAATAAGTTCAGGTGAGGTACGACGAGCTGTGAGGTTGCAGAGTTTTATTTTCCTCCAACATCATGAGCCGCACTTGTAGTGCAGTGCGCTACTGTGCTGTACAGTGCTGTGCTGCGTTGTGTTGTGTCGTCTCTTGAGGCATGTATAGCAAGCTCTTTTAAACATGTTATACAACAGAGAGAATGCATGGCACATTTGCATATTGATATACATATCAGTCAATACATATCATTTGCGTGACCAATTGGCACCCGGACATCCTCTCCTTAATCCGGGGATGTATATCAATAGTCCATTGTTCTGATTGTCTCCCAGGGGCTCTCTGTCTGTATGCAAATTGTCCTCTGCTTCTTGCAGGCTCGCTGAGTATAAGGATTGAATGTCCATGTAGATTGTGGTGGGTCACCACAAAGGTTACATTTAACGCACGACTAGTTTCGTTGCTGTAGCATAACTCCTTCTTAGTCAGCCTATGAACTTTTCAGCCCTCCCTTGTAGCTATGTGAGCTCCGAGGTTCAGTGGGAACCTTCTTCTTCTCCTCTGAGGAGAGGGTGTACCAGACTCTCCAGGATCAGGTCTGTTAAGTAATGATGTGGTGATCTCACAGAAGAGAACAGCCAATCCAAATGAACCATTTTAGGCAGATTTGTTAAGGTTGCATCCCAATTCACCCCTTCATCCTACCCCTTAGCCTTAAATAAGAGGTAGGGCCAGAGGCGGACTTATCATTAGGCAAAGGTTAGCGACTGCCTTAGGCACCAATCTGCTAAGGGCCCCAATCTACCAGGAGTCCCATCTATCTTTTTAAATGTTTAGCATATTTAACATGATGTCCGACAAAATAAAGAAACACAAGTATTTACAAAAACAGCAAATCAAATCACAAACGTAACGTTCTCCCCCTTTTCCTCAGAACTGTTGGACTCTTTCATGTTGTCTCTGAGACATGTGCATACACATATCTTTGGTTACGATTGCAAACAAACAGTACAGCATGTTGAATACCGGCAAAATGAAACAAAGTTACCTGAGCGGTGCAGAGAAGTGGAGAAAAAGAGAAGAGCACAGAATTTTATTATTTTTTTTTTAAATCAGAACAACCTTTTTCACTTCAACAAGGGAGGAAATTAACCTCCTGAGGAGCAGATAGAGAACAGCGCTGCTTGTATGAGCACACATGTTTGTGATGCTAATGACGAGCACCTGTTGTTAATGAGGAGACAGCGGCAACGCCTGCTGCTGACATTACAGGTAAACAACTTAGGGGCAGATTTACTAAGGCAGCGCAAAATAGCGAGTGTGCAATTTAGACAGAGTGCCTAAGGGAGTGGCCAATTTTTGCCAGTGATCTACTGACAACATGTAAAATTATGAACACACACACAGACACTTCATTTCAGTAATGACCACCCATTAGCCAAGAGCAGCGCAAAATTGCATACAGGCACAGCTGATGAGGAAGCGGGTCATCAGCACAGGCACAGCCAGTTTGGAGGACCATAATATATAAAGCTTTTTTAAAGCTTTTGTTTAAGTGCAAACCCCACTAAAATAGTTTATTTTTGTTCATTATATTTCAAAATTTAGATTTTCATTTAACATGGCAGACTCTTTTCTTTAATATGTATAAATGCAGCATTTGTGTCTAATTTTTAAAAAGGACGACTCATGAATAGATTGATTATTTGACCATTTTTTTTTTATTAATACTAGAACCATCAAGATGGTCTGATGGTGACTCTGGGTTTTTATTATGTGAATAACTTTGCTCAGGTCTCCCAGTTCACTACTTTTTATAAATGCCATCGAGTTACGGTGTTGCAATTACAGGGGACATTTCTATGGATCTGTGTGCTCTTTCTCTTAATAATCTCATTGTTGTTTTCTTCCTATATTGTGTATCCTGAACTGGGAGAGAGAAATAGAGAGAAGAAGGAACTGAATTACCATTTTATGCACAACAAAAAGAAATACTGTAAATATAGAAATATGGATAGAGAAGAAAAAAAAAAACAACAACAAAGAAAATTGGCAATGTGGAAAATTTTGCTTCAAGAGCGAGAGGGAGCTGATGGGGAAACTCCAGATCCCAGTCTGAACCTCTGCAGAAAAGAAAAAGAGTCATTACCAGCTGACACCATTTGTATGCCCACTGTGGCTATAAGGGCTCCTATTGTATCCTGTTTTATGGATACAAATTCATAAAAACTGCCTGCTGATGTTCAGTTCAGCATAACACCAATCTCTGTGAGACCGTTGATATTCGTTCAATCTGTTCTTCTGTCATGCCAAATAGTCACGTGTCGAGAAGCTTCTATTCTGCCATGCACCCTCGGTTCTCACCAGTGTCTCCTTCTGGCACCAACGATCACTGTCATGTCAGGCGCAAATGAATTAAGACAAGCTTTTTTGGGGTATTAAATCTTGGCACATTTACCAGGAGACTGACAACCCCAATCCTTGATAAATCACCTTGTGCCAGTCATTTAAATACTCCCCTCCCTCAAATTTGTGCTTTGACATGACAACTCCCACAAATACATATGCAATGAGGCCAGGTGCAAATTACCATAGTCCACGCCTTTCCACCACTAATTTTGCCCTGCACCCTTTAGTAAATTTTAACGGTGTTTATTTTAACTCCAAAACAGGGTTTTGTGAAGGCACAGCATGTTAGTAATAGAGCTGGGAATGATCCCTGATTTTCAGAATCGATTCGATAACTATTCTTGAGACTCTGAATCGATTCAATTCCAATTCGATCCGATCCGATCTGATCCCGATTCGATCTGGTAAATTATCATTTTAATAGCCATTTTACTTGCCAGGAAAAAAAAAAAAAATCTCCGAGACCTCCATCCATCCATCCATCTTCTGCCGCTTAATCCTTTCGGGTCACGGGGGGGCTGGAGCCTATCCCAGCATCTTTGGGTGAGAGGCAGGGTACACCCTGGACAGATCACCAGTCCATCGCAGGGCCAACACAGAGACAGACAACCATTCACTCTCACATCCACACCTAAGGACAATTTAGAATCCCCAGTTGATGCCAATTAACCTAACCTGCATGTCTTTGGCATGTGGGAGGAAACCGGAGTACCCGGAGTAAACCCACGCAGACACGGGGAGAACATGCAAACTCCACACAGAAGGGTCACTGATGGTCTGGGGGTGGGATCAAACCCACGATGGTCAAGGGTGGAATCGATCCCATGACCTTCTTACTGTGCTGCCACTGTGCCACCGTGCTGCCATCTTCGAGACCTAATGCTGTAAATTGTAGCAGGAATACTCTTAACTTTGTTAAGACATAAATTATCACATAAATCACTGACCCCAAATCAGTTACAATAATGCACTTTTTATTATTTAACTTATGATTTCACAAAGTGCTCACAAGTGCTTTCTTTAGTGCAAGGGGTGTGTAGTGTCAAGTTAACAACCCAGAGTCAATAAACAAATTCAGTGCATGAAGCATGTAGACATAATCTCACTGTATTTCAGTCCCTCCAGGATTTCACAGCTGTTTTTGTGATTGTTGTGGCCCAAAAAGCCTGAATTTATGGAAGCTTTTCCAAAACTTTGTGACATTTTTAAAGGTTTTTTACACTGAAAGTTGTGTGAGGGAGTACAGATTTTAAAGTAGCTGCTTTTTCCATAGTTTACAGTCATGCTATTCTATGTAACACCACAAGAAAAGCACAGAATTATCAAAAATTTCCTGGTAAACAACGATTTATTTAGAATTAAATGCTCAGTAAAGTTGTCAAAAAATGGCCAACACTGTATTCTTGTTTAGAACTTAAATAAAAAAGAAATAAAAGAATTAGCCATTACAACAACTAAATTGCATTGAATGCATGTCAGAGTATGGAGAAAATTATGGCAGCACCTTCTTGAATCTTGAATTTGAAAACTAAGACCCTGAAAAATTTGAGGTCTTGTTCTGTGCTGAAATCCAGAATGAAGCAGGGCTGGCTCCTCCACTGACAACCTCTTCCCTTCAGAAGGTCTCAGTGCAGGATGCACCTTGGGGTAGAAACCCAGTCTTCACACATCTGTAGGGGAGATGAAAAGAATAGATTTCATAGTAAAATTAATAATCATATTTTTAAATCCCCACACCACAGTAGGGTTTTATAATTTAGTTTATTTTATTTTTTGTTGTTTACATTTTAACAACTTAACTTTCAATTTTTGAAAAGGGTTTCAATTCATTTCCTGAAAGATTTGCTCATTTCAGTTTAGTTCTATTGAGTAAAAATGGCTCATTGTCCTGCAGCCTTTATTAATTCTGCCGTTTTCATTTTATTGTGATTTATTATTATCTTCAGATCTCTCACTTAAGTGCTAGAAGTTCATAATCTCATAAATTACACCTTTTTTCTGCATTTATTCACAGAGCAACAGTTTACTACTGTATCCATAGTTTGTAAAAGAAAACACTATCATGCTGGATAAATTATTAATTTACGGCACACATGTTAAAACAAATATTTTACTTACAATTCCAGCAGCTCCAAATCTCTCTCTCTGTTCACCAGTTTCAGCCAGTCTGCGTGCGTTTTCCGTTGGAAGTGTTTATCAGTTGTTGACTTTATGTTCCAACACAGTACTGCACACAGTACAAAATTGTTTATTCCCACTTTATGAAAAATATTCAAAAGCTGTTGAGGATAGTCTTTATGGTGACTTTTGTAGATTAATTAAGAGACACACATGTTGACAACTTTGCTCATATAAACATGGAAGTAAAGACATTTGCATGCACCGCAGGGAGCTCTTGCTGGATGAGAACCGTTATAACACCCCAGAAGAAGAACCAGCATCTCCATTAGCTTCTTAGCTGTTAGCTGTGTTAGCGCTCTGGGTGCTTCTGGTTCTTCGCTGCTGTTCCTGGCTCACTGACCCAGTTTCAACCCAATCAGACACAGCAGATGTTCACAGACATAAAAGAATTATATTAAAAGATCAATCCGTAGATTTTGTGGATCAATATCGGCTCAGTCAAACGTAGATTGATTCAGATCATTGTATCGGTCTTTTGAACCCACCCCTAGTTAGTAAATCTGTCCCTAAATGTTTTACTATTTTTTCTAATTGCAGGATTTGCAGAGGCCAAGGCTCACAAGTTTAAATATGACCAACTGTGGTCCCCAGCCATACACATGATGTATGCAGCCTCACAGCAGATGACATTACATGAGATTAAATATAGTAATTTTGAGTATCCATGAAAAAGTTCAACCACTGTTCTGTGTATCCTGTTCATTATTGGAGCAAAAGCTCAGTGTTGTCTCTGAATGTTCCTTATTACCTTCTATAGCTTGCTGACCAGTGAGAGAATATAAAACAAACTTGACCAACAAAAAAAATCTTTAAATGATAACAAATGCATTGAGAAGGGGGAAAGAAGAATGAAATGGGCAGAAAGAGAGGAGGGAGAAGAAGAGAAGGATGAACACTGAGGAAAAATAAGGACAAGGGAGAGGAAGTGATGGACAAAGACTGGTGAAGATGAGAAGAAAGGAAGAGAAAGTCACAAGTGAAGAGAAAGAAAAAGACAGTATGCAAAGGGGTATACATTCCAAGGATGTATTACAGTTAGGCCCAAAAATATTTGGACAGTGACACAAGTTTTGTTATTTTAGCTGTTTATGAAAACATATTCAGGATACAATTATATAATCAATATGGGCTTAAAGTGCAGACTCTCAGCTGTAATGTGAGAGTATTCACATCCAAATTGGAGCAAGGGTTTAGGAATTACAGCTCTTTAATACGTAGCCGCCTCTTTTTCAAGGGACCAAAAGTAATTGGACAATTGACTCAGAAAGCTGCAAAAAATAAAATAAAAATAAGGCTGCATGGGCTCTTCCCTCATTAACCTGTCATCAGTTAAGCAGTTAAAAGGTCTGGAGTTGATTCCAGGTGTGGCGTTTGCATTTGGAAGCTGTTGCTGTGAACACACAACATGTGGTCAAATGAGCTCTCAATAGAGGTGAAACAGACCATTCTGAGGCTGAAAAAAAAAAAAAGAAGAAATCCATCAGAGAGATAGCAGAAATGTTAGGAGTGGCCAAAACACCAGTTTGGTACATTGTGAGAAAAAAAGAGTGCACTGGTGAGCTTGGGAACTCAAAAAGGCCTGGACGTCCACGGAAGACAACAGTGGTGGATGATCACAGAATCCTTTCCATGGTGAAGAACAGCCCTTCACAACATCCACTCAAGGGAAGAACACTCTCCAGGAAGTAGGTGTATCAGTATCTAAGTCTACCATAAAGAGAAGACTTCATGAGAGTAAATACAAAGGATTCACCACAAGGTGCAAACCATGAATCAGCCTCAAAAATAGAAAGGCCAGAATTGACTTTGCCAAAAAACACCTGAAGAAGCCAGCCCAGTTCTGGAACAGCATTCTTTGGACAGATGAGACTAAGATCAACCTGTACCAGAATGATGGGAAGAAGAAAGTTTGGAGAAGAATTGGAACAGCTCATGATCCAAAGCACTACATCTTCTGTAAAACATGGTGGAGGCAGTGTGATGGCATGGGCATGCATGGTTTCCAATGGCACTGGGTCACTTGTGTTTATTGATGATGTGACAAAAGACAGAAGCAGCCGGATGAATTCTGAAGTGTATAGGGATATACTTTCTGCTCAGATTCAGCCAAATGCAGCAAAGTTGATTGGACGGCGTTTCACCAATGATCCAAAACATACTGCAAAAACAACCCAGGAGTTTTTTAAAGCAACGAAGTGGAATATTCTGCAATGGCCGAGTCAATCACCAGATCTCAACCCAATCAAGCATGCATTTCACTTGCTCAAGACAAAACTTAAGGCAGAAAGACTCACAAACAAGCAACAACTGAAGACAGCTGCAGTAAAGGCCTGGCAAAGCATCACAAAGGAGGAAACCCAGCGTTTGGTGATGTCCATGGGTTCCAGACTTCAGGCAGTCATTGCCTGCAAAGGATTCTCAACAAAATATTGAAAAGTAACATTTTACTTAGGGTTATGTTTATTTGTCCAATTACTTTTGAGCCCCTGAAATGAGGAGCGTTTGTATAAAATAGCTACAATTCCTACATGTTTAATCATATATTTTTGTTCAATCCCTTGAATTAAACCTTAAAGTCTGCACTTCAATTCCGTTGTAGTTGTTTCATTTCAAATCCAATGTGGTGGCATGCAGAGCCCAAATCATGAAGATTGTGTCACTGTCCAAATATTTCTGGGCCTAACTGTAGGTTTAATATTTTTGATATTTATCCTTATATTGTTTTGTGTGATATATTTTCCTGTGCGCCTACATAGTACAGAGGAGGGAGCACAATAGATGCCTCTGCAAAAGTCAGCAGACCATGAACAGGACCCTGCTAGCAAAAGTGGGTAAGTCAGTCCCTCCAGGATTTTGCAGGATGTTTTTATGATTGTTGCAGCCCGAAAAGCCTGAATTTGTGGGAGCTTTTTAAAAAAAGTTGTGATAAAGGTTGTGATGTTTTGAGTTTTGTTTTTTTTTGCACTAAAAGTTGTGAGAAGAATTCTAGATTTTAAAGCACTGGTGCGGTGGCCTAGAGGTAGAGCATCTGTCCCCCAACTGGGAAGTTGGGGTTCAAGTCCCGGATGGGACATCCATGACACCGGGTATGAATGTGCATATAGATTCGGAAGTGGTCAGACAGGCTGTTGGCACAGATTGGCAGCCATGTTTCCGTCAGTCTGCCCCAGAGCAGGTGTGGCTACACCAGTAGCTTACCATTGTCTGTCTGTGGAGTGAATGAATAATGGTTGTAAATTGTAAAGTGCTTTGGGTATCTTGAAAGGTGCTCTATAAATGCAATCCATCATTGTTATTTTATAACACTGCAAGAAAAGCACAAGATTGTAAAAAAAAAAATCCTAATAAACAGTGGATTTGTAAATTAAGCAGAAACTTCTGCTATTCAGAAAAACCAATTTCTGCAACAGCAAATACTGACTTTAACACAATTAAGTGAGAATGAAGAGCTACTCATAAATTTGTCATAAAAATGACCAACACTGTAGGCTACTCTAGCTGAGAACTTGAATAAAAAGGAGGAAAAAATAATTATCCATTACAACAGCTAAATTGCATTGAATGCATGTTAAAGAGTATAGATTTGGAAATTACTGCAGCACTTTCTTTTGAAAACTCCTTAACTGTAGCGGCCCCCAACCACTCGGTACCGAGTGCAGAGGAAAAAAGAAATAATTTATTCTGTTGCTCTGTATTGTCTATCGAAGTCTGTGTTTTTCTAAAAAAAAAAAAAATACTGAACATTCTCTCTCTTTCTGTCTCTGACTTCTACCTGTCTGTCTATCTGCTGTGCGTCTTGACACACACCTGTGTCATCAGATACTCATCTTTCCTTTACTGGGAGTTTTATCAGAAGGAAGGGTTCTCCTTGGGGGTTTGCCGGGGGCGCGCATTGGTCCATGTCCAGACCGGAGATTCACAGCTTTAAAGGTCATTGACAAGATTTAGTAATGATTTTACCTCTAAAGATGGATAAAATGTTAGAACACTGGCTGTAGTGTTAGACTTGCTCGTTTGTTTGTGGTTTTATGGTATCTCTCCTCAGGCGCGCTCCCACAATAGGGTGGTTTTCAGGCAGGTGGACTTTTTTCAACACAAACCCGGCACTTCGTACACGCAGTCAAGTCAGAGACATGGGGAGACGTCCACTGGTGGGCTGGAGAAGACGGAGGAAGGGACGTGTGGGAAAACTTGCGGGTGAGTTTTTTAAATCATACACTGTTTTTGCTGATGTGTTCTGTTAATACTCAATGAAAACACAGAACTGAGCGCAGTGCAGTGATGCATTTGAATGGTTAGACTGAGCGTTTGAGCCTACTCTGGGACAAATTTGATTGGCAAAATTTGTGGAAGTTGATGAGGATTGGCAAAAATTGTGGGAAAGTTGCGATGATTGGACAAAGTTGCAAGGTCACTCTATAGATGCGGCCAATCACTGATTTTGTGTGAATTAGTACAATCGCAATATTGCGGAATCCTGGAGGGACCAGTAAGTGTGAACAAACAACAGATCAGCTGTGTGAATTGCTGTGTGTTGTTTTTTTTTTAAATAACAGACAATAGTCTACATTAAATTTGCTAAACTTCGTTGTTTTTCTACAGATGTAAGTCCTGGTGCCTGAATGATATCATCATTTGAAGACTTCTGAGGACAATAAGTTTCAGGTAGGATTTCAATAAGGCCTGAAAGAAAGTGTAGAACAAAGACAAAGTAGGGCCCCATTTCTGGCTTTGTGATGGGCCCACTAAGTCTGCCCCTGGGTAGGGCTAAGGGGTGAATTGGGACGAACCCCAAGTTTTCGTGGTAGACGAGAACTCCCAGGCAGATGGTCTTTGCTCTGTCGGACTTTGCAGATGACATCATGTTACAAAAATCCTGCACAACCCACTAAAATAAAGGAGAAACCCACAAAAAGCCGAATAGAGAATGTTTCAGATACAACCTAGCCAGCATATCCATGTGGACCGCACCAAAGGTTAAATCCGTGCTGTCTTAAGGGTCCAGATGGGTTTGCCTGTTGGTTCCATGTTGGCCCCATCTGTGTTCTCCCACATGGACTTTACCTGTTTACCTTGTTTTCTCATAAATTTTCTTCTTTTTTTTTTTTTTTGGCAAATTTGTGACTTTTCCTCACTAATTTGAAACTTTCTTATAAATTTGCAATTTTTTTATTCTAAATTGGCAAACTTTTTCATAAATGTGTTACTCCCTTGTAAATTTGCAGCTTTTTTCTTATAAATCCTTTAGTTTTCCTTGTAATTTTGACTTTTTTTTCTTGCATATTTGCTAACTTTTTCTTGTAATTTTGGAACTTTCTCATAAATTGGGCTGCACGGTGGCGCAGTGGTTAGCACTCCAGCAGCACAGTTTACCCTCAGCCAGGGGATTGCGGGGATCATGAGATTGTGGGTTCGATCCTGGCCAACAGTGATCTGTGTGGAGTTTGCATGTTCTCCCCGTGTTGCATGGGTTTACTCCGGGATTTCTCTGGTTTCCTCCCGCATGCCAAAAACATGCAGGTTAGGGATACGGGGCGCTTGCGCACACAGCGACTGGCAGCTGGTGGCTTGTCACCAGACTGCAAAACAAATCTACCTACGGGTACTAAATAAATTTACCACTTTTTATCACCCATCCGAAGGAGGATTATGTTATGGGTTTGTTGGCCCGTCCATCTGTCTGTCTGTCCCACTTTTGTGAAAACAACTCCTCCTACAGTTTTATTCCAATTGTTTGGAGACTTGGTACCATGGTTTGATATACTCTGATAATTCGCATATTGTAATTTGACTCTCATCAGATGACCTTGAGGTCGGAGGTCAGAGGTACGGTGGGGAAAAAAAAGTATTTAGTCAGCCACCAATTGTGCAAGTTCTCCCACTTAAAAGATGAGAGAGGTCTCCAATTTTCATCATAGGTATACCTCAACTATGAGAGACAAAATGAGAAAAAAAAAATCCAGAAAATCACATTGAAGGATTTTTAATGAATTAATTGATAAATTCCTCGGTAAAATAAGTATTTGGTCAATAACAAAAGTTCATCTCAATAATTTGTTATATACCCTTTGTTGGCAATGACAGAGGTCAAACGTTTTCTGTAAGTCTTCACAAGGTTTTCACACACTGTTGCTGGTATTTTGGCCCATTCCTCCATGCAGATCTCCTCTAGAGCAGTGATGTTTTGGGGCTGTCGCTGGGCAACACAGACTTTCAACTCCCTTCAACGATTTTCTATGGGGTTGAGATCTGGAGACTGGCTAGGCCACTCCAGGGCCTTGAAATGCTTCTTACGAAGCCACTCCTTCGTTGCCCGGGTGGTGTGTTTGGGATCATTGTCATGCTGAAAGACCCAGCCACGTTTCATCTTCAATGCCCTTGCTGGTGGAAGGAGGTTTTCACTCAAAATCTCCCGATACATGGCCCCTTCTTTCTTTCCTTTACACGGTTCAGTCGTCCTGGTCCCTTTGCAGAAAAACAGCTCCAAAGTATGATGTTTCCACTCCCATGCTTCACAGTAGGTATGGTGTTCTTTCTCCTCCAAACACGACAAGTTGAGTTTTTACTAAAAAGTTCTATTTTGGTTTCATCTGACCATATGACATTCTCCCAGTCCTCTTCTGGATCATCCAAATGCTCTCTAGCAAACTTCAGACGGGCCTGGACATGTACTGGCTTAAGCAGGAGGACACATCTGGCACTGCAGGATTGGAGTCCCTGGCGGCGTAGTGTGTTACTGATGTAGCCTTTGTTACTTTGGTCCCAGCTCTCTGCAGGTCATTCACTAGGTCCCCCCTTGTGGTTCTGGGATTTTTGCTCACTGTTCTAGTGATCATTTTGACCTCATGGGGTGAGATCTTGCGTGGAGCCCCAGATCGAGGGAGCTTATCAGTGGTCTTGTATGTCTTCCATTTTCTAATAATTGCTCCCACAGTTGATTTCTTCACACCAAGCTGCTTACCTATTGCAGATTCAGTCTTCCCAGCCTGGTGCAGGTCTACAATTTTGTTTCTGGTTCCCTTTGACAGCTCTTTGGTCTTGGCCATAGTGGAGTTTGGAGTCTGACTGTTTGAGGTTGTGGACAGGTGTCATTTATACTGATAACGAGTTCAAACAGGTGCCATTAATACAGGTAACGAGTGGAGGACAGAGGAGCCTCTTAAAGAAGAAGTTACAGGTCTGTGAGAGCCAGAAATCTTGCTTGTTTGTAGGTGACCAAATACTTATTTTACCGAGGAATTTACCAATTAATTCATTAAAAATCCTTCAATGTGATTTTCTGGATTTTTTTTTTCTCATTTTGTCTCTCATAGTTGAGGTATACCTATGATGAAAATTGAAGACCTCTCTCATCTTTTAAGTGGGAGAACTTGTACAATTGGTGGCTGACTAAATACTTTTTTGCCCCACTGTAACAATCCAGTTGCACTATGGTAAATGGTAAATGCTAAATTTACTATTAGTATAAAACAAGAAAAGCTAGGGCCACCAAACCCGGTATACTTGTTCACCTTGGGATCCTGACCTCTGACTATGGGTTTGGGGTCAAAAGGTCAAAGGTCAATATTAACATTCACTATGCCTTATTATTGCACATCGAGTAAATTTAGGATCACCAAACTTGGTATACAGGTTCACCTTGTGACCCTGAAATGTGACTATGGTTTTGGGATTGCATGGTCAAAGGTCAACTTCAATATGGCTTATAAACTACATCTCAACAACAAAGACAGCTAGGGTCACCAAACCTCGTACACAGGAACAAAAAAAATCTGTAACTGTAAAACAAAATGTCATAACCGTGAACACATTGAAAAACTGTAAAAAAAATTAATAACCATAAAAAAATTCATAACTGTAAAAAAAAACTAACTATAAAAAGAACATTTCATGACTGTAAAAAAATTCATAGATATAAACTTTGTAATTTACACAGAGTTTTTCCCACATGGATTTATTTTACAGTTCTAAATGTTTGTGTCGCTGGATTTGTTCCATAATGATGTGCATATTGCAATTTGGTTATGATCAGAGGATTTTTGCAGGAGTTGTAACCCCTGGCCTATGACCTCTTATTTCACCTCAGTTCATAGACAGTAACTGTCTTGTGGTTTTGGGATTGCAAGGTCAAAGGTCAACATCAAAATGGCTTATAAACTATATCTCAACAACAAAGAAAGCTAGGGTCACCAAACCTGGTAGAAAGGTTCACTCTGAGACTATGACCTCTGACTACAGGTTTGGGGTCAAAAGGTCAAAGGTCAAGGTTGGCACTCCCTAAGCTCTCTTACTATAGCACGTGTAAAGCTCTGTAGGCTCACCAAACTTGCTACACAGGATCACCTCAGGATCCTACCCTACAACTATGGGTTGTATACTTTGTTGTATATTCATGGATGATGGGCTTATCATAATTTGGTTCTGCCACAGTAATTAAATTGAAAAGTTGAAAACTGCTCTCCTTCAGTAAGTATTGGGATTGTCAAAGAAAATAGAGCCGGGGGATATTGCACTTGCCTCAGAGTGCTCAACTTCTCATGTTGCTTATTTCCTTGTAAATGTGCTATTTTCTTGTAAATTTGTGAGTTTTCCCCATAAATTTGTGACATTTTTCATGTAAATTTTGAACTTTCGCAAAATTTTTCGATTTTTTTTTACTGTAAACTCAGAGCTTTTCCTTGTAAATTTGAAACTTTTTTCATAAATTTTTAATTTCTTTACTCATATATTTGCTACTTTCTTGTTAAGGTGCAAATTAACAAGAAAGACAGTTGAGGGGCGCTGTGTAGACGGCTGCCTTTCCAGTAGCTCGGTATTTAGCTCCTTTTTAACCTCTTTTAACCTCGTTTTCCCACTTTTTTCCCACATGGTCTTCCCTGTCAAGACTGTCCGTTGCTACCCTAATAACAAGCCATGGGTAACACGGGAAGTCAAAATGGTCCTCAACAAGAAGAAGGCTGCTTTTAGGAGCAGAGACAGGTAGGCCATGAAGGCAGCACAGCAGGAGGTGAAATACTGTGTGAAGGAAGCCAAGGACAGCTATTGACCATTTGCCAGTGACGTCCCGCGTCACGTGATTTTTGTTGATACCGCCATATTGGACGGCAAGTCGGGCGCTGTGCGAGTGCGTTTCAACATGGCGTCCGCTCAGTCAGATGTGCCGGCTTTGTCCGATGTAGCGCAACTACTAGATAAAAAACATCGTGACCGGTACATGGAAAAGATCAGTGTTATCGGCATGGACCCTTACAACTTGTCGCTTGAAAAATTCACCAGTTTCATAGATTTTTGCCCCAAACCTGACGTACGCTATATGGACATCCACAACTACCTGGTCAACACACCGTCTAGGTACACTGGAGAGTCTCTGAAAGCCTACAAAAGTTTGGACGCTTATAGTTATTTTGTTGCTGGGCTTGTGAGAAATGTGCTGATATCCCCAGTCATCACTTCAACGGTCCACTATGTCGTGACGGCTCAGGTATTTTTCCTTTATTTTTTCCAAAATTCAGACTCTATTCTCTCCCCTACTGTATAGATTTGTCATGTTATATAGAATCTATTAAGTGATAAATTATTAAAATTTTATAAAATATTCAATTATTATTAGTTTTATTATTATTATTAGCTGTATATATAGTATCTCAATTAAATTAAAAAATAATTAAATATTTTTATAGATCTATATATTCTGTAAAAGGATTTTTAAATACTTGTCTTATCAAGAGAATGCTCGATAAACAACTCCCAACACTATTAGATATATTACAAATTTTATTGTTCAGTCTATACAAGAAAGACTTATATCCAGATAAAAAGTCATCATACCCACATATTAATTATAAGAATATTTATCCACCACAGGTACATCACTCCCAGAAGATGTCGGACCCCCCACTGAAACCCTGGGTGATCATGAATCAAGATGGTGTCATATTGTCTTCACACTGTACTTGTATGGCAGGGTTAGGAGAGACTTGTTCACATGTTGCAGCTGTGTTGTTTGCTGTTGAGTGTGCTGTCCGCCTGTCCCAAGGCCAGACTTGCACTGATGTTCCCTGTGCCTGGAATACACCAACAGCAAACTTGAAGCTTCCTTTTGCTGCATTGCGTGATATCGATTTTTCAAAACCCAAAACAAAACAACGGATGTCAATGCAGAAAAAAAAACATATTCCCCGTAAAAGGGAAAGCAAGCCCATTGCCCCTCCATCAGATGATGATCACCGAGCATTGTATCAAAGGCTGCATCAAACTTCTAAAATGACAGGCAAACGGTGTGCTATACTATCTCTGGTTGAGCCTTATAATCAGGAGTACATTCCACAGGTTAATAGCTTTGGTACAATTTTTTTCCTTGATTTTTTAGATGAATGAAAATGGCATCATGTCTAATGTATAATTGAAAATGAATGAAGACTGATGAACAGAACTAAATATGCAGTGTTCCACAACTGTATAACTACACGTCAGTTGAAAAGAACATCTAATTATATTTGCAGGTGGCCCACAATGATTGTCCTGCTTCTCTGGATACCCTTTTTAGTCCTGATTGTCTTCAGCTTACCTTTGAGCAGCTGTTGAATAGATGTGAACAGGTACAACAACTTCTGAAAGTCACTCCTGAGCAGGTAATTTTTCTGCAAATGTTTTAAAATGTATTTCTAAAAATAACAACTTTTAAAGTGCTTTACAGTCTATTAAATGCTACATAATCATTATGTGGGACGTCATAATATCTATGCAGGAAAATTTAGGTTAGTTATATCAGACATTGTTTCTTCTGCAGGTAAAATTTGTTGAAGAAACTACCAGATCGCAGAACAAGTGTGTGTTGTGGCATCAGCAGCGAGTTGGCAGAATAACGGCATCCATCTTCAAAGAAGCTGCACAGACTCATCTTGACGCTCCTTCGAGAAGCCTGCTGAACAAGATATGCTACCCAGTTAGTTTTACCAGTAAAGCAACAAAGTAAGAGACTAGAAAAGCACTCGGAGAGCGCAAACCTCCGCCAAGGCTGCATGCAATTCCTGAACTGTTTTTTTACCGGTAATCATCTCTTTTTATCCTGCTATGCTTAGCTACTTACTGTAAGCTACTTTTGGTGCTGTATTGAATCATTGAGTACTAAATTGGTTGATCATGGAAACTGACAACATTTAAATTGTAAAGAAGACATAATTCTAAAAAAATTGTCATTTCATTGTGCTATGTAAAATATTCAGATTTCTTTCAGAAAATAGTTCTATATTGGTTTTAAGGAATACTGGTACATTTTTTTTGTACTCTGTCAATAATTTTGCCGATTTGTTTACAGATGGGGATGCGACCATGAGAAAGTGGCCCGTGATCAGTATGAAGAAATCAGGTCTTCTCAGCACCAGGATCTACTAGTGTGTGATGCTGGACTAGTCCTCAGTCAGCGCTTCCCCTTCATGGGTGCCTCTCCGGATGGATTTGTCTCCTGTAGCTGCTGTGGGGAGGGTCTGGTGGAGGTGAAATGTCCTTTCTGTAAGAGGAATCAGGCTTTAGAGGAAGCGGTGGAAGACCCTCAGTTTTGTGCAAGCAACGGTGATGGCGACATCAAGCTGAAACCATCTCATAAATATTTCTACCAAATCCAAGCTCAACTGGGTGTCACAGAACTTTCTTACTGTGACTTTGTTCTCTGGACTCAAAAAGGTTGTAATGTTCAAAGAATTGAGTTTGATGACCTCTTTTTTAATGAGAAAGTTCAACTTGTTGGTAAATATCACAGGTCTGTCATTTTACCAGAACTACTCGCCAAATGGTATACCAAAAATCCAAATTTGTTTCATATATCTTGTAAGACAAAAGAAACCCCAAAAGGTGATAATACTAGTGTCATCTGCTACTGCAGAAAAACCTGTGGTGATGCATCTATTGTAACCTGTGAGTCTGGCTTTTGTCAAATTGGTCAGTTCCATGTACAGTGTCTCAGGTTGAAAAATGTTCCAAAGAAAAAGTGGTGCTGTCCAGATTGTAGAGCAATTTCAAGGAGTCAGAAAAATCTGAAGAACTAAGTGTGTGTGGCATGTAGATTGTGGTTGTATCATCACCTGAGGTTTACTAAAAATAATAAAATGTATTGGCCAAATAGAATATAATATTTCTTTGTTGTACAACTAGCTTAGCTATTGCATGTAAAATATATCATGACTTAAGTAATAAATTTAATTGTTATATACAGTATAATTTTCAGGTTATTTCATTGCGTGCATCACATAAAATGTTGATTGCATAGCCGCGAGTAAGGCGGCTATGCAATCTTTCCTCTTCAGTGCTGCCACCCACCTCCTGCGCCTGTCTTCGTCAGCTGGGAGCCGGTAAAACTTCAAGTTGGATCCCTTTTTCTGGCGATTTGTACACCCAAAGGCACAGCAGTGAAACAACATAGTCTAATTCAATGCCAACATAAAATAAAACAAAGACGTAGGTTGAAATCAGGTAAATATATCGAGATCTGGTACACCGCTGAACAGCTGCTGAAAGCGCCGTCCACTCGAGAAATGAGAAACCACTTTTTTCCCACAACAATAGAGAGGACATATGAACTGAATGATTTTTTTCAACAGGTTCAACCAGCCTTTGCCCTTGCCCCTCCCACCCCCGCCCTCATTACAGCCACGCCCCCCCCTCCCCTCCACACACCTCCCCTCGAATATTGCAACCCTCCGGCTCTTTGTCTATGAGGTAAACGCGACCGGCATCATGGCGGGCAGAATACATTATTCCAGGGACATGTTGCTGCATTTAAACACGGTTGATGCAGCGGCTGTGATTGAGCCTAAGCCGCAACTGCCGGACTTCATTTTGAGAGACGGACACAGCGGTGAAAAGAGAGATGGGAGAGACGGCAGAAGGAAACGCGGAAAGCGTGGAGGTGTGAAATTGCGCCTGAGAAGACGTCAGTTTGGTAACATTCCTCTTCCTTCAATGATTTTTGGGAATGTACAGTCTCTGAGAAACAAGGTGGATGAAATTCAAGAGAATGTATGCTACCAGAAGGACTTTAAGAACTGCTGTGTCATGGCTTTCACTGAATCTTGGCTTACTGTGCATGATGGAGACGCAGACCTGTGGATTGACGGCTTTGGAGCCCCACTGCGCTCGGATCGGCAGGAAGAGGTAACGGGGAAACGTCAGGGGGGCGGAGTATGTTTATACATTAATAAGCAGTACTACACATCTGTCACGGTCAGAGAGTGCATCTGTACACCCGATGTGGAGTTGCTGTCTGTGTCACTACGCCCCTTTTATTTGCCTCGCGAGTTCCCCCAGCTTTTCATCACAACTGTGTACATTCACCCGAGGGCAGACGCTGACTCCGCCTCCAGCACCATCTTTGATGTGATCCAGCTGCTGCAATCAATTTCTCCAGAGGCGCCAAACTTCATTCTTGGGGATTTTAACCATGTTTCTTTAAAGAAGACACTTAAAAACTTTTATCAGTATGTCTCCTGCCCAACCAGGCGAAAAAAGACATTGGACCTGTGCTATGGATCCATAGAGAAGGCCTATAAATCACTCCCCCTTCCTCCTTTAGGATCCTCAGATCACAACTGTGTACATTTGCTTCCCACATATAAAACTGCTCTCAGAAGAGGCAAGGTGGAGACGAGAGACATTGATGTGTGGACAGAAGATTCAGTGCACAGCCTCCAGGAATGCTTTGACTGTACAGACTGGGAGATGTTCACACTGGCCTGTGGGGATGATTTGGACTCTCTGGCTGAGCTCACATGCTCATACATGGCTTTCTGTAAAAATAAGATCGTTCCACGTAAACGTGTCAAAATATATCCCAACAACAAACCATGGGTTACAAAATCAGTTAAATCCTGCTTACAGAGGAAAGCACTTGCCTTTAAACAGGGGTCTGTTTCTGAGCTACAGGTTGCCACAAAAGAGCTGAAGTCCGAAATTTTAAGAGCAAAACAGAATTATAAATCAGAATTGGAAAGCAAGATGGCAGCAAATAAACTTGGTTCAGCCTGGGCCAGTATGAAAACTATTGCAGGCCTTCAGAGCACAGAGCGCAGTGACCGTGTGTTTTTAGATGGTTTTAGTTCAGACACAGAGCTGGCTAATGCTCTTAATTGTTTTTATGGTCGTTTTGACTCCTTTGATTTTAGCACAGAAACCCAAGATTTGAAACAGAAACTCAAAGACAATCAGCACTTTAATATTGAGGTGCAGGATGTTAAAAGGGAGTTCTGCGCTGTAAAAGTGAACAAAAGTCAGGGCCCTGATAATATATGTGGGCGATTGGTAAAGTCCTGTGCACATAAACTGAGTCCTATATTTCATTACACTTTCAGTAAGTCCTTACAGACACAACATGTGCCTAAGATCTGGAAAGAAGCCGTGGTTGTTCCCGTTCCAAAATCCAGCTGTCCTAAAACGGTAAACGACTTTAGACCAGTTGCTTTGACTTCAATTTTAATGAAAATTTTTGAAAAACTGGTCAGATGTGAGGTCCTAAAGCAGACTGAGCATGCATTGGATCCTCTGCAGTTTGCCTATAGGCCTCACAGAGGAGTGGAGGATGCCACTGTCACTCTGTTTAACATGCTTTTTAAACATCTGGATTTTAATGGGACACACGCCCGACTTTTATTTGTGGACTTTTCCTCCACCTTTAATACAATCCAACCTCATATCTTAGTTGAAAGGCTCCTGCAACAATTTGATTTGCGCAATAATCTGGTGGGTTGGATTCTGGATTTCTTAACCAACAGGACGCAGAGAGTAAGGGTCAATGGTACATTGTCTGACCTATAGTGCTCTTCTACTGGCTCTCCTCAGGGGTATGTGTTGTCACCACTACTCTTCATCCTGTACACAAACATGTGTCGGAGCAGACATGACAACAGACACATTATAAAGTATGCTGATGACTCAGTTATTGTCAGTCTCCTCCAGGATGGTGAGAGTGGCCACGGCCCAGTAGTTGATGATTTTGTTCACTGGTGTGAGGATTCCTATCTGCAGCTGAATACGACAAAAACTAAAGACATGATTACTGACTTTAGGAGGAAAAATCCCAGGCACAAAGTCACCATACTAAAAGGTCAGACCACCGAATGTGTACAATCCTACAAATATCTTGGGACGATTATTGATAGTAATTTAAACTTTGAAGAGAACTGTGAAAGGGTGTGCAAAAAGGGTCAGCAACATTTGCATTGCTTGAGAAAACTTGCACGCTTCCAAATTGACTGAACCATAATGACAATGTTTTATCGGGCTTTTATTGAATCTGTTTTATCCTTTTCTTTAGTGTCATGGTTTGGTCAGATAAAACTGAAACAGAGGAAATCCTTGGATCAGGTAGTTAGATGGTCCAGTCGTTTGCTTGGTGAGCCACAGCTGAGCCTGACATCCCTGTACACCAGACAAGTACAGAGGATGGCCGACTCGATTTTAAATGATGACTCCCACCCTTTGCACTGCAACTTTCAGCTTCTTCCCTCAAGACGGAGGTTTGCTAGAACCCAGCGCTACAAAAACAGCTTTGTTCCTGCTGCTGTCAAAGAGTTGAACAAGCTGTAACAATATATTGTACATAATTTAAGTACCTATTTATTAACTCCATTTTATATTTACTTATTTTTGTAGGATGTTACTTGGGTTCTAAATATTTTATTGGGCTTTAGACCTTTGAGTTTTTAACCTCTTTGACTAGTTTTTAACTTTTAATATGACCCTTCTCTCTTACCTCTGGTTTTTCTCCCATCTCTTAGTCTTTTTATACCCTGATTGATAGAGCCTTGAGTATTTTTATCATGTTTATAGTCAGCTTCATATGTGCCTGTGTTTATGTCTATGTTGAATGTAATTTGTGGCTTGTAAATATGGATGTCACCAGACTGCAAAACAAATCTACCTACGGGTACAAATAAAGTAACCTGAACCTGAACCTGACCCCCCCTCCCCCTCCTCTACATCAGTACGACCCTTGCCATTTATTACCAAAGAACAGGTCAGAGGGCAGCTGAGGAAGCTCCGACTCAGGAAAGCTGCAGGCCCGGACAAAGTGTGTCCAAGAATATTGAAGACCTGTGCTGCAGAACTGGGGGAATCACTACAACAGATCTTCAACCTCAGCCTGCAGATTGAGAGAGTGCCCACTCTTTGGAAGACATCCCACATCGTTCCAGTTCCGAAAAAGAACCGGCCCAGCGAGCTGAATGACTACCAACCAGTGGCACTCACCTCACATCTGATGAAGATGTTGGAGCGGCTCTTCCTCAGCCTCCTCAGACCCCAGGTGCAACACGCCCAGGACCGCCTTCAGTTTGCGTACCAACCAGGTGTCGGTGTGGAGGATGCCATCTTCTATCTGCTTCATCAAGCCCACTCCCATCTGGATAAGGGAAGTGGCACAGTGAGGATCCTCTTTTTGGATTTCTCCAGTGCCTTCAATACCATTCGGCCCCCCTTGCTCCGGGATAAATTAAGCAAGATGGGAGTGGACTCCCGCCTGGTGGACTGGATCTCCGACTACCTCACTGGCAGACCACAATATGTTGGGCTGAAGGATATTACGTCTGACACCGTTGTCTGCAACACTGGAGCCCCCCAGGGCACAGCAATGGCCCCTCTTCTCTTCACCCTGTACACCTCGGACTTCTGCTACAACGCGGAGCTGTGTCATATTCAGAAGTATGCCGATGACACAGCCATTGTTGGGTGTATCAGGGATGACAGAGAGGAGGAGTATCGGAGACTGGTAGGGGATTTTGCTGCATGGTGCCACACTAACCACCTACAGCTCAACACTTCTAAGACAAAGGAGCTGGTTATTGATTTTGGGAGGTCTAGACCAAGACCTCAACCAGTCCTGTTAGAGGGAGCTGAGGTGGAGGTTGTGGATTCATTCAAATATCTCGGGTTGTGGTTGGATAATAAATTGGATTGGACAACATACATTAGCCACTTGTATGGGAAGACACAAAGTATGATGTACTTCCTAAGGAGATTGTGGTCCTTCAACATCTGCAGCAAACTTCTGCGGATGTTTTACCAGTCTGAGGTTGCCAGCGTCCTCTTTTACTCCGTGGTGTGCTGGGGGGGCAGTATATCCAAGAAGGATGCGTCCAGACTGGATAAACTGATCAGGCAGGCCGGTTCTGTGGTTGGCGTGAAGCTGGACACCCTGGTGACGGTGGCAGAGATGAGGACTCTGGATAAATTGTTGGATATAACGGACAACGTCAGCCACCCTCTGCACACCGTCATCAGTGATCAGAGGAGCCTGTTCAGTGACAGACTGCTCCTTCCCAAGTGTCGGACCAACAGGCTCAAGAACTCTTTTGTCCACCATGCCATCACACTCTATAACTCCTCACTTGGGGGGTGGGACATAGAGTACAGAGGACAGTAGGGCATTCATAGTGCAATAACCTTAACTTAACCACACTTGTACAAGCCATATTTAGCCTTCCATTTATATTGTGTATATTAAGTGTTTATTTTTTTCTTTTTTGCTTTTCTGATCTGTACGCTCCTTTTATGTGCTGCTGGAAATTTTAAATTTCCCAGAGGGAGTCATCCCAAAGGGATTAATAAAGTTAAGTCTAAGTCTCTCTCTAAGTCTAACTTTTTCTAATTTTCTCTTAAATTTGTTGCATTTGTCCTTGTACAGACGTGAACAAAATTGTCGGTACCCCTCTGTTAATGAAAGAAAAACCCACAATAGTCACAGAAATAACTTGAATCTGAAAAAAGTGGTAATTAATAAAAAATTCTATGAAAATTAACCATTTAAAATCAGACAATGCTTTTGAATTGTGGTTCAACAGAATTATTTTTAAAAACAAACTCATGAAACAGGCCTGGACAAAAATGATGGTACCCTTAACTTAATATTTTGTTGCACAACCTTTTGATGCAATCACTGCAATCAAACAATTTCTGTAACTGTCAATAAGACTTCTGCACCTCTCAGCAGGTATTTTGGCCCACTCCTCATGAGCAAACTGCTCCAGTTGTCTCAGATTTGAAGGGTGCCTTCTCCAGACGACATGTTTCAGCTCCTTCCACAGATGTTCAATAGGATTTAGGTCAGGACTCATAGAAGGCCACTTTAGAATAGTCCAATGTTTCGCTCTTAGCCATTCTTGGGTGTTTTTAGCTGTGTGTTTTGGGTCATTATCATGTTGCAAGACCAATGACCTGTGACTGAGACCAAGCTGTCTGACACTGGGCAGCACATTTCTCTCTAGAATACCTTGATAGTCTTGAGATTTCACTGTACCCTGCACAGATTCAAGACACTCTGTGACAGATGCAGCAAAGCAGCCCCAGAACATAACAGAACCTCCTCCATGTTTCACAGTAGGGACAGTGTTCTTTTCTTGGTATGCTTCATTTTTGTGTCTATGAACATAGAGCTGATGTGCCTTGCCAAAAAATTCCAATTTTGTCTCGTCTGTCCATAGGACATTCTCCCAGAAGCTTTGTGGCTTGTCAACATGCAGTTTGGCAAATTCCAGTCTGGCTTTTTTATGATTTGTTTTTAACAGTGGTGTCCTCCTTGGTCGTCTCCCATAAAGTCCACTTTGGCTCAAACAACGACGGATGGTGCGACCTGACACTGATGTACCTTGACCTTGGAGTTCACCATGAATGTGTTTAGAGGTTGTTCTGGGCTCTTTTGTTACCATTCGTATTATCTGTCTCCTCCTGCGGCCACGTCCAGGGAGGTTGGCTACAGTCCCGTGGATCTTAAATCTCTTAATAATATGTACAACTGTAGTCACAGGAACATCAGGCTGCTTGGAGATGGTCTTATAGCCTTTACCTTTAACATGCTTGTGTATAATTTTCTTTCTAATCTCCTGAGACAACTCTCTCCTTTGCTTCCTCTGGTCCATGTTTAGTGTGGTCCACACCATGTCACCAAACAGCACAGTGACTACTTGTCACCCTTTAAATAGTCCGACTGACTGATTACAAGTTTGTAGACACCTGTGATGTTAATTAGAGGACACATCTTGGTTGAACATGTCCCTATGGTCACATTATTTTCAATGTTTTCTAGGGGTACCATCATTTTTGTCCAGGCCTGTTTCATGAGTTTGCTTTTTAAAATAATCCTGTTGAACCACAATTCAAAAGCATTGTCTGATTTTCATTGGTTAATTTTCATAGAATTTTTATTTATTACCACTTTTGTCAGATTCAAGTTATTTCTGTGACCATTGTGGGTTTTTCTTTCATTAACAGAGGGGTATCAACAATTTTGTCCACGTCTGTAAATGTGCAAAATTTTTCTTGTAAGTTTGTAAGTCTTCAAGTAATGCTACTTTTTTTTCTTGTAAATTTGCAACTTTTTTTTCTCCAAATTTTTTTCTTTTTTCTCGTAAATTTGTGACTTTTGTGTAATTTTACCTATGGCACAAGTGTTACTGAAACCTACTCACCCATATTAAACCCATGTTGGGCCCAGTAGGGTTTAAAGTGGGTAAATATATCACCTGCTTACCTGTACTACAGGTAAAGTCCATGTGGGCATGGACACATAAGACAGTCCAGCTTAAACATGTCATGGGGCCCACATGGACATGCTGGCTGGGAAGGGTGTAGCACAGCTGAGAATATTTTAAACTCAGCCCAGTCAATTATGGAATAGTTACAAAGTTCCACTTGTCGTCAATAGACCTGCAGGGCCACGGTGCACTGCCTCATCAGCTATCATTACGCATCATTATCACAACACTGCCGACAAGGAAGAAGCTTAACAGAGATTCATCTTACTTGATGTGGCTGCCAATGAGTGGAAAGTCAAATGATGACACATTATTTTTTGGTTGATGGAGAGGGCTAATGGGTGAATAACTGATGACACAATCTGCCAGATTGAGATGAGACTTCAAAGAGAATCTCTTCTAGCACTTAGCCCAGACTCAAAGATATAATACGATTACGCCCCCACAGCTAATCACCAGGACCAGCCAATACACTATTTCAGTCAACGGAAATGTAGAGGTCTAAAGAATTAAGGGTTACACACTATATGCAATATTGCAATTGTGGGGCCCTACACATTGGGTCTGTCGTGGTTTTCTTTATGTTAATAAATGTCCCTTGTTGATCTGTTGAATAAATACAGGTGCAGAGTCAAAGATGCCTTTTCTGGGTATTTATTTACATCTTGGCCAAGAAGGCAAAATGTCATGTCCCGCACACAAGAGATTCAAAGTCTCAGAACAGAGCAGAAAGTTTTAATACAATAGACCAAACAGATAAGCATTGTTTTGAGAATGCTGAGTCAGCAGTGTTAAAGGCTGGGGCTGGATCCTTGCTGTATTATGGGAAAAGTACTAGGTGTAATATCATTTATGATTGCAGGAGACAGAATGAATGAACAATATTTTAAAAAAAAATCCATAACAGGTCTTTGATGTTTGTAGGGATCTACTGGACCTCTCTTGGGCTGGCCCTTCACTCAGGACCAATTCGTTTGGGGAGACCCTACTCCTTTACCCCAACCAGTGTCTTCAACAGCAGATTCCACTGAATTTCTTCCCACTGATTGCTGATAAGTAAAAACACCTACTGAAGAGACTGGGTAGAAAAGAAAACCAGCAGGGTCTTGGCCCTCCATGGCACATGATTGGACACCCCTGGTATAGTACCTTATTATCCTAACAGAGCACTGCACTCCCAAAATGCAGGATTACTTTTATGTCATGCATCTCTGATTATGTTTGTCCCATATTAGACGTTTGGGGGGGTCATGTGGCACATATGTTGGGTACATATTTTCCACAAATGTATTGCTGTATGTTTATTGTGTGCTTCACGTCTCGAGGGACAAAAGGACTGAGTCTGCAGGAGATATCGAGAAGGTGTGAGATTTGGCCTTTGTCTCAGAGAGAAGCCCGGGAGGGACTTCCGGACCATCGAAGGCTGAGAGACAATGGTGGAAGATCAAAAGGGTTACAGCGTGACTGGGATTAAGTACCATGTGACTGTATGTTTGCTTAGACACCATGTGACTTGAGTTTCGATGTTCCGGAGTATAAAAGAGCTATGTGATATTGATCTGTCTTTTTTCTTGCTTGGAGATTGTTAGAGAATGTGTTCTGTTAATAAAGCTGAACCTGAGAAATAAACTCAGCCTCATCCTTGAGCACATCCTCTACAAGATAAAACTGAAACAGAGGAAGTCCTTGGATCAGGTAGTTAGATGGTCCAGTCGTTTGCTTGGTGAGTCACAGCTGAGCCTGACATCCCTGTACACCAGACAGGTACAGAGGATGGCTACCTCCATTTTAAATGATGACTCCCACCCTTTGCACTGCCACTTTCAGCTTCTTCCCTCAAGATGGAGGTTTGCTGTCCCAAAAAGTAAAACCCAGCACTACAAAAACAGCTTTGTTCCTGCTGCTGTCAAAGATTTGAACAAGTTGTAACAATATATTGCACATAATTTAGTTACCTATTTATTAATCCCATTTTATATTTACTTATTTTTGTAGGATTTTTATTTGGGTTCTAAATCTTTTATTGGGTTTTAGACCTTTGAGTTTTTAACCTCTTTGACTAGTCTTTAACTTTTTATTATGACCCTTCTCTCTTATCTCTGGTTTTTCTCTCATTTCTTTGTCTTTATATCCTGATTGATGGAGCCTTGAGTATTTTTTATCATGTCTATAATCAGCTTCATGTGTGCCTGTGTTTGTGTTTATGTTGAATGTAATTGTGGTTTGTAAATATGGATGTCACCAGACTGCAAAACAAATCTACCTACGGGTACAAATAAAGTAACCTGAACCTGAACTGTTCAGTGTTTCAATACTTTTTGCGTAGCTTGCTGTACTATAACAAGGTGCTTAACAGCAAAATTCACAACAGGTGTTTGATCCATGAATCAACTAATAAATGTTCTGGTTCAATTAGAATTGGTATTTACACAGTCCTCTTCATCATGCTGTTCACATTTTGACATCATGAGACCAAGATGACACCTCACAATTAATCAACAGTACCTCGCCATAGCGAGGCTTCAAATAGAATGTTCTCTGAGGAAAGTGGCCACTGAGCTTAGAGTGTCACAGAGTGTCATCAGCAGGTTGCAACAGAGATACAGAGAGACTGGAAGAGTCACAGAAAGGCACAGAAGTGGATGTCCTTTGGCCACATCCCACACCGATGACCGCTTCATTGTGAACAGTGCCCTACAGAACTTTATGATGAATGCCACTCAACTCCAGGCACATTTAAGGGAGGTGAGAGGCACTCAAGTGTCACTTCAGACCATTCAAAATGTTTACAACAGGGTGGTCTGCATGCTAGACGACCTGCAAGGGTACCTGACCACACCACCAGGCACAGGCATCCTTGTTTGCATGGGTTAGGGAGCATTTACGCTGGACAAGGGACCAGTGGGCCTCAGCGCTGTTCTCTGATGAAAGTCAATTCACACTGAGCAGAAATGATGGCCGCCAATGATGTTGCAGACGTCAAGGAATCAGAATCAGAATCAGAATGAGATTTATTGCCATTGTTCATGTAGTACACAAACTAGGAATTTGTCTCGGTGCAATGCTGCAACATTAAACATGGAGTAGCACTAAAGATAAAAATAAAAAAAACTATGCCTGCAATAAAAGGTAGAATATGAATAAGTAATACTAATCTATGCAATTTTTAAATATATTAACAAGCAGCAGATATTGTGGAGTTCCACATAGTGCAGTCGGTAGTGCAAAAAGAAAACAGTGATAATTGTCATGAGTTCGGTTGAGCTGCTGTACGTAATGCACGAGAGTCTAATAAGTCACTTAGTGTTCAGCAGTCTGATGGCAGAGGGGAAGAAGCTGTTCATGTAGCGGGAGGTTTTAGTCTGAATGGACCGAAGTCTTCTGCCTGAGGGGAGGGGGGCAAACAGTGCATGTCCAGGGTGTGAAGGGTCGGCTATGATCCGACCTGCACGCCTCCGGGTCCTGGAGATGTACAGGTCCTGGAGGGATGGGAGCTTGCAGCCGATCACCTTCTCAGCAGCGCGCACAATGTGCTGGAGTCTTAGTCTGTCCCTGGCGGTGGCTCCTGTGTACCACACGGTGATGGAGGTGGTGAGGATGGACTCGATGATGGCCGTGTAGAACTGCACCAACATCTTGGTGGGTAGCTTGAGCTTCCTCAGCTACCGCAGGAAGAACATCCTCTGCTGGGCCTTTTTGATTAGTGAGCTGATGGTCGGCTCCCACTTGAGGTCCCGGGTGATGGTGGTGCCCAGGAAGCGGAAGGAATCCACAGTGGTGATGGGAGAGTCTGTGAGGGTAAGGGGGGGCAGAGGGGCTGTGACTTTTCTGAAGTCCACGATCATCTCCACTGTCTTCAGAGCGTTCAGCTGCAGGTTGTTGTGGCTGCACCAGGACACCAGCTGGGCCACCTCTCTCCTGTAGACGGACTCGTCGCCATTGGAGATGAGCCCGATGAGGGTGGTGTCGTCCGCAAACTTGATCAGCTTGACAGACTGGTGGCTGGAGGTGCAGGAGTTGGTGTACAGGGAGAAGAGCAGGGGGGAAAGTACACAGCCCTGGGGTGATCCAGTGCTGATGCTAACAGAGTCTGAGACAGTCTTTCCCAGCCGCACATGATGCCTCCGGTCCGTCAGGAAGTCGGTGATCCACCTGAAGAGGGAGTCAGGCACGTTGAGCAGGGACAGCTTGTCCTGGAGCAGAGCGGGGCAGATGGTATTGAATGCAGAGCTGAAGTCCACAAACAGGATCCTGACGTAGGTTCCCGGGGAGTCCAGGTGCTGCAGGATGGAGTGGAGGGCCAGGTTGACTGCGTCGTCCACAGACCTGTTGGCTCTGTAGGCAAACTGCAGCGGGTCCAGGAGGGGAGTGGTGATGGTCTTGAGGTGGGGCAGGACCAGGCGCTCAAAGGACTTCATGACTACAGAGGTGAGCGCTACAGGTCTGTAGTCGTTAAGTCCAGTGATCCGTGGCTTCTTGGGGACAGGGACGATGGTAGAGGTTTTGAGGCAGGCCGGCACGTGGCATGACTTCAGGGAGGTGTTAAAAGTGTCTGTGAAGACAGGAGTCAGCTCCTCCGCACAGCGTCTCAGGGTGGAGGGAGACACGCTGTCCGGACCGGGGGCCTTGCGCGGGTTCAGTCTGGAGAACTGTCTGTGCACGTCCTGCTCACTGATGGCAAGGGCAGGGGGAGGGGGAGGGGGGCGCCTTTGATGAAGTGGGGACCATGGAGGCAGTGGCGCTGGGGGGAGGGGGGGAGTTGGACACAGCTGACGAGGAGTCAAAACGGGCATAGTGTTGGGACAGTCTTTGACAAAGGGCTTTGTCATCCTGTCCTTTAGAAGCCTGAGGCCGATAGTTGGTGATTTGCCTCAGTCCTCTCCACACAGAAGCAGAGTCGTTAGCAGTGAACTGTTGCTGGAGTCTCTCAGAATACACAGATTTAGCTCTCCTCAGCTCTCTCCTAAACCGGTATTTGGCCTCCTTGTAGCAGTCCCTGTCTCCACTTTTCAGTGCTGCTTCCTTCTCCTTCCTGATCTGTCTGAGCTTAGCTGTGAACCAGGGCTTGTCATTGGAGTAACTCACCCTGGTGCGCGATGGAAGAATGCTCTCCTCACAAAAGTGGATATATGAGGTCACAGTGTCCATGTATTCATCCAGATCATGCGTGGCTCCTTTAAACATGTCCCAGTCAGTTATTTCCAAGCACGTGCGCAGCTCTTCCCCAGCTTCACTGGTCCATTTCCTTGTAGTGCTCACAACAGGTTTTGTGAGCTTCAGTCTCTGTCTGTATGTGGGAATCAGGTGGACCATCACGTGATCAGATAGTCCGAGTGCAGCGCGGGGAACAGCGCGATACGCGTCTTTAACTGTGGTGTAACAGTGATCCAGCGTGTTCTCTCCTCTGGTGGGGCATTTAATAAACTGTATCGGGGAAGATCGTGGCTCAGGTTGCTCTGGTTAAAGTCGCCAACCACAATAACCAGAGAGTCCGGGAAAGTCCGCTCCACTTGCTGAATGTGATCCGCGAGCGCGCGCTGAGCCTCGCGCACGTCCGCGTCGGGCGGGACGTAAGCAGCGGCCAGGATGAATGAAGCAAACTCACGCGGGGAATAAAATGGCTTGCAGTTGATGAATAAATATTCCAGAGCGGGAGAACAGTGTTGGGAGATCACAGTTACATCGGAGCACCAGCTGCTGTTGATGTAGAAGCAGACTCCTCCGCCTGTGGTCTTGCCGGAGAGCCCCGTGTCTCGATTAGCACGAAACAGCTGAAATCCCTCGAGGAGGAACGCGCTGTCCTGTGTCTTTTCCTTGAGTCAGGTCTCAGTGAAGCAGAGGGCACACGAGGTGGAGAGGTCCTTAAATTGCATCAGCAGTCTCAGTTCATCTACTTTGTTATAAAGAGAGTTGACGTTGGACAGAAATATTCCAGTCAAAGCCGTGCGTGTGCCTCTCCTGCGAAGCCGCACGAGGGCGCCCGCTCGTCTTCCTCTCTTTCGCCGTCTCACTTTTTGGGCTAAAAAGTGAACCAGATAGGCGGCAGGAGCCAAAAAAACTGGGAGTAGGTCTGTGGGAGTGAAAGTCCTGATATTTAGTAGCTCTTCACGGGTGTAAGAGCAGGCAGACACACAATTGACGAACAAAAACAAACAAAAAAAAAAGCGCAGCGAAGCACCATGGCGACCACTGTGGGCGCCATCTTGGATCATGATCATGAGAGTGCTATGAGAGTGCTATGCATCAGCCACTGTTGTCACCATGTTACAGTCTGGGCAGGTGTGTCTAGTCAATACAGAACTGCCCTACACCTTGTGAATGGTACAGTGACAAGCCAAGAGTACCTGAATAACATCATTAATCCCGTCACTGTGCCCCTGCATGAACAACAGGGGCCTAATTTCATCTTCATGGCTGACAATGCTCCAGCTCATCAACATCGCATCATTAGGGAACGGCTGCTGGAAGTGGTGGTGCCTCACACGGAGTGATCTGCACTTTCGCCAGACCTGAATCCCATAGAAAACCTATGGGATCAGCTGAGTTGCCGTGTAGAGGCTCGTAACCCTGCACCCCACATCCTCAATGACCTGAGGGCCGCCCTTCAAGAAGAGTGGAATGCCATGCATCAGCAGACAATAAATCGACTTGTGAACGAGACATCTTTGTCAAGCTGTAATTGATGCACAGGGGCACATGACAAGTTATTGAGACACTGACAGCCAAGACTGACTGAAAGCCAAATATCTCTAACTTTTTGTGAGTAGTGTAAAATGAAATTTTTCAAAATATGATTTATTCAACACATAACATTCAATGTTTTGTCTGTATTTTGCTTTGATTTTGTGAATATTTCATTAACTGCAGCTTGTTGGTGTTTGCTGACTTTTATTACAAAGGTTTTCTGCATAAAAGCAAAGGGTAATCACTTGGAATAAACTTTCAAAAAGGAGTTTTATTCAAAAACACTGGACTAAAAACTAATTAAAATTCAAGAGGTTTCAATGTTCATCTGAATACCATCATCAGTTGTCAGACTGCAGCAGGAAGTGTCTCTGGCCAATAAATAACCTACAAGAAAGTCACATGACAAAAGGAAAGACAACTACATCAGAAAATGGCTGTCAAGCTATCAAAGGGAAGGGCCTTCAGTCATGTAACTTTCTTGTAGGTTATTTATTGGCCAGAGACCCTTCCTGCTGCAGTCTGACAACTGATGATGGTGTTCGGATGAACACTGAAACCTCTTGAATTTTAATTAGTTTTTAGTCCAGTGTTTTTAAATAAAACTCCTTTTTGAAAGTTTATCTGACACCTGGACATTTGAAAATGAACTTACATAGACACTTTGGATAAAGATAAATTTTGACTGAAATGCTCTTCTCTTTATGACCTTTATCCAAAATGGTGTGTTAATATTTCTATCCTGCAAAAGAGTCTCACGATAGTCACTTCATTATCAGGGATTCAGCGATGGGTTTATATTTCTCCCCTTTTCCTCCCTCCTGTTCTAGAAATGACCACAAATCCAACATCAAATCTCCTATAGCTCGATGACCTTTGCAGAGTTTTTTGCATATATTTGATTTTCCAGCTTGGACGCAGATTGATGGAGCTGTTAATCAACTCTGCGAGTCATTCAGGTACAGTGTATGCCTGTAAACAACCTGTGACATTCCTCACAGAGGTAAACCACTGCCTTGCACCCGCCACGGCAGTCGTGCTTGTCCTTGCTTGTCAGCAGTGGAGCGCTTTGCATTCTATTGTTTGTGGTCCCAATGCCAGCAGCACAGATGCTTAACCACAAGGAAATAACATCAGATAAGTTAAGTGTTTGTGTCTCCAGACTTTATGGCTTTGCTGAGACCTCCCAGCCAGCATGACAGGTAAATCTGGGCTGTCTGATGGGCCCCATGTGGGTTTGTCCACAGGTTCCATGTTGGCCCCATCTGTGTTTGTCCACATAAACTTTACCTGTGCTAAAGGTAAGAGGGCAATATGTTTACCTTCTTTAAACCCACAGGGCCCGACATGGGTTTAATGTGGGTGAGCAGCCTTCAGTGATACTGGCGCCATAGGCACCATTTTGTGAAAAAAGTCACAAATTTACAAGAAAAAAGTGACAAATTTATGAGAAAAAAGTTGCAAATTTACAAGAAAAAAAAATTATAAAATTGCTTGAAAAGAGTTGCAAACCCTGGAGAAAAATTTAACAAATTTACAAGAAAAGTCAAAAATTTATGTTAAAAATTAGAAAAAGTTGCAAATTAAAAAAAAACAGCAAATTTATGATTAAATAAATTGAAAATTTGTGAGAAAAATGTCCAAAAAATTTTAGAAAAAATGTGAAAATTTATAAAAAAAAGTGAAAAATTTAAAAAAAAAATAGTAGCAAATTTATAAGACAAAGTCACAAACTTACTAGAAAAAAGTGAAAATTTAGGACAAAAAAGTTGCAGATTTACAAGAAAAAATTACAAACTTACTTGAAGAGTTACAAACTGAAGAAAAATTTTGAAAATTTACAAGAAAAAAGTCAAAAATTTATGATGAAAAAAACAGAAAAATTTGCAAATTAAAAAGAAAGTAGCAAATATATGAGTAAAAAATTGAAAATTTACTAGAAAAATATGACAAATTTATAAGAAAAAAGTCCTAAAAATATTAGGAAAAAGTAAGTTTACAGTAAAAAAAAGCATTGAAAGTTTTTGAAAAAGTTCCAAATTTACTAGAAAGAATATTGCAAATGTATGGGAAAAGTCACAAATTTACAAAACAATAGAAAATTTACAAGGAAAAATATAACAAATGTATGAGAAAAAGTTGCAAGATTATAGTAAAAAAGGGGCAAATTTATGAGAAAATTCCTGTTACAAGAAAAAGTTAACACACTAGCAAGAAAAAAGTTAAAAAAACTGACAAATTTATGACAAAAAAGTTGCAAATTTACAAGAAAAAAGTTAGAGAAAGTTTAAAATGTTGTTTTGTGTTTATTTAGTGTCTAGTTGTATAGGGACAAGTATGTAGCATAAATGATTGCTACAGACCAAAGGAAGTGTAGCCTATGCTAACTTGCAATGCCAGTCCCTACAGCTGGGCTTTTAAAATACACAAAACACAATATAAAACTACACAAAACATATCCACAGTCCCAATGGTATACAATACAAACCTACAAGATAAGATACAACAAAACCAAAAGCAATTCTTCATGACAGCATGACTGCTCCATCTTTAAAAGCTGTTTCAAGTTCAAATGAAAAAGGATTGCAGTCTGTATCAGTCTGAGTTCTGAAGACAAAACATTCCACAGCTTCATTCCACGAACGGAGAGAGCAATTTTTCAAGAAAAAAAATGATCAAATTAGTGAGAAAAAGTATCAAAATTACAAGAAAACAGCAAATTTATGAGAAAATAAGTTGAAAATAGGTAAACAGGTAAAGTCCACCCACTTGGGACCCATAAGACAGCCCAGTTCAACGTTTGGTGGGGCCCACATGGACATACTGGCTGGGCTGAAAAAAAAACAAAAAACAACATGCCACAGTGTCTTAAGACACAACCCGGGGGGACCGCTGGAATCTGCACAGCATTCCACGGTGTCGGGGAATTATCTTGTAAACCAGATAAACATCCAGGCCGTGGTCTTTTGAAACAAGCGGGGGCCCTGCCGTCTAATTAGCAAATTAAAGACTTGGGGATCAAGTGGGAGTTTGACGGATGAGACAGCGGCTGGAAATGTCAGCTGATAATGCCCTCACCTTTTCCCCCTGCTCCGAATGAGCACACGGGGGACCTCGGCAGCTTAATTCCGCGCACGTACGAATGCGCCGAGGCATCGGGGGGTGCATGGAGGCAATCCGGCACGCAAACAGATCCATAAATAGAAGGATCCCCACACACAGGAGTGCGTGTGCTTCCCCACACCTGTTGCGTGATCAATAACCATTGCAGATTCAATTGGCTCCCAGATCCCTAACCTAATCACAGGCCATATAGAGACTAATGGAGAGCGTGTGTTTGTATACAGCCGCACTGTCTACCTTACTCTTCTTCTCTCATAGGTTTTAATGAGCAAATATTTAGCCTCTGTCCACTTAAAGAGTCCCTGTTCTGCCTTCTGGGATTTTCCCATTTGTTTTAGTGGGTTCTGCAGGATTTCTGTGACATTATATTGTCTGTAAAGCCAAAACAGGCCAAAGTCTGCCTGCACAGGAGTTCTCCTCTCCCACAGAAACCAGAAGTACAACTCTTACGCAACACGATGAAATACGTCTGAAGCAGCAGTTTTAAACCTGCAACTGTTTTCTTCTAAATTTGCTTTACTTGTCTTGTAAATCTGCAGGGTTTTTTTCTCATCAAGTTGCAACTTTTTTCCTTTGATTCTGCAACCTTTTTCTTGTAAATTAGTAACTTTTTTCTCACATATTTAAATTTTTTTCTCATAAATGTGCAGCATTTTATTCTAAATTTTCAGCTTTTTTCTTGTAAATTGACAGCTTTTTTCCATAAATTTAAAGCTTTTTTCTCACAAATCTGTAACTTTTTTCTTGTAAATCTGCAACTTTTTGAATCAAAAATTTGCAACTTTTTTCTAGTAAATTTGCTACTTTTCTTATAGATTTGCAATTTTGCAGTTTTTTCCTTATTAATTTGCAACTTTTTCATGCAAATTTACAACTTTTTGTCATTAATTTGCAACCCTGTTAATTTGTCATTTTTTCCTAATAAATTTGCAACTTTTTCCTCATGAATCTGCAGCTTTTTTCATGTAAATTTGCAGCTTTATTCATATAAATTTGCAGCTTTTATCTTGTAAATTTGCAACTTTTTTCATAAATTTAAAGCTTTTATCTCACAAATCTGTAACTTTTTTCTTGTAAATCTGCAACTTTTTCAATCATAAATTTGCAACTTTTCTTATAGATTTGCAATATTTGTCACGAACCGAACCGGTGTTTTCCTGTAGGCTCGGTTCTGACCGTTCTCTATGGCTCAGGCATCGGCTTTATTATGTATTGTTATCTTTTGAGTTCTTGCTGTTTTTATGTCTGTGTTCTTTTTCTTTTCAACGCCTGTAGCCGCCGCTCTGGCCGGCGGTTGTTAGGCAGCCTCTTTGACCCACTTTCACGTGGGCGTTGTCTAACATTCGCCGGTCCGACCACGCCCCCTCTCTGACAGCCAGCTGATTCCCCAAAAACATTGTCAAGAACCTCCTCGTGCGCTTTTAAGCAGCGCACGGAGGAGGAGAAGGAAGAACGGATTTACGCGCTTTGATTCACCAAAACACATTTAACACAAGATTTGACAGTTCCAAAATAAAGACTCACAAGAAGGCTGACAAGACTCACAAGAAGGTAATTGTCTTTCCCACGCCTCGCCCAGGTGTGCCCAACTTGTGGTGCCAGCAGTGTTTGTACTTAGGCGGCCCTTGCCAGTCAAACACTGCTGGACTATTGTGCATCATCATACGGTCGTTAATCGCCGTATGACGGTCAAACGTCTCTGAAGGGTTGTGTGTGCTCGTGGGAGGCTTGGACTACTTGGACTGCTCCTGTGTTCGTGAGTAAAAAACTGTTAGTGTTTCTGTCTGCAGTTGTGCTTCTACGCTTGACTGGTGGCATTTGCCCGTGCAGAACAACTGCTACGCTTAGGCTGTTGCCCAGTTTCTCCTCCTCAGCCAGCTGAGCCTCTTAAAGGCCTCCGAGTTCTCCCGAGTGTATATGTTGTTTGTATTATTTGTCTGTGGCCACGGTACACAGTGGTCTGCCTGCTGGTCGCTCATTGCGTCGGCCATTTTGTGTACACAGCAGCCTTCTTGTGAGTCTTTATTTTGGAACTGTCAAATCTTGTGTTAAATGTGTTTTGGTGAATCAAAGCGCGTAAATCCGTTCTTCCTTCTCCTCCTCCGTGCGCTGCTTAAAAGCGCACGAGGAGGTTCTTGACAATGTTTTTTCTCATGAATTTGCAACTTTTTCATGTATATTTTCAACTTTTTTGTCATTATTTTGCAACTCTTTTCTTGTTAATTGGCCATTTTTTCCATGTAAATTTGTAATTTTTTTCTCAATAATCTGCAACTTTTTTCATCAAAATTTGCAACTTTTTCTCATTAATTTTTAAGCTTTTTTATCATTAATTTGCAACTTTTTTCTTGTTAAGTTGTAACTTTTTTTATGTAAATTTGCAACAATTTTGGACATTTTTCTTGTAAATTAGCGACTTCTTGCAAATTTGTGACTTCTCATAAATTTCAGAACGTTCACATGGATGCTGGTCAAATTTTTACTTTGTGGACTGGTTAATTTTTTTATGTTTTTCAATACCCCATTTTATTTAACCTAGGAATGGCCCTGACCACAATAACACTTAAAGTGTCCCTCTCAGTATTTACTCCTGAGAAAAAATTCTGTTCATTGTCCCCCCAAAAGTAAAACAAAGTATCCACCCATGCTTGCAGTGATTTGACCAAAGCATCTTACACATATTTCATTAGATAGATAGATAGACTTAACACCTCTAACAGTGTTTTTGGTAGCATATGGATTCCTAAACTCTCTCCCTTTTACTCATCTCTGTTCACCCCTCCCTCAGGCCAGGCAGACCGGGTCACCCAAGGTATTTAGTGAGTTACAGATTGGAACATGCAATGTCACGCCATTGATCCCACTGAGGAGGGGGGTTCCTATCTAAAAATCACCCCCCCATCACCACCACCCCCAGGTTCTATTGGCTGCAGGAATGTGACAGCAGAAGATGTCTGGGGTGGTGCTTCAGGGCATGCATTGATCACTCAGACAGAGAAGGAGATTTCTGTGGGAAAATAACAGCGACACAGGCAACATAATTGATCTTCACTTGTGGTGTGCTATTAAAAGATGAAGTTAATGGGGTGAGATTCTTGACAGGGTGTGGTGTGTGTAACAGGTTTCCAGAAAAAAAAAAAGGACTGAAAACTTGCAACACACTATAAATTTAGTGAATCCAAATTCCAGTTTGTCTTGACCTGACAACCCTCAAATCCTTGCTATGATGACCCAGGGATTATAAAGTGATCATTACACCTAAGTCACATCAGCACTGACTTAGTTCCAGCAAAGCATAACAGTGTGGTGTTTTATGTGCAAATTACAGAGTAGTGTGCTGTTTTGGTTCAGCATTGACTCTTTGTTGGCTTTAAGAGCCTCATGTTAGCTAAAAGATTGTCAGTGCACTTGACTTTTGCACTGTAACGTTATGCTTTGGCAGAATGCAGTCAAGATGAACATGAGGTCACCTTGTTGTTGTTAGTAAGTGCCATAAACAGATAATTATTAGGTTGTGGAGAAAGGAGGCAAGTGAGGCAACACGCTGGATGACACAGAAACTTTATTCCTTCTCCAACATAATTTACAGCAAAAGAGAATCCTGGTCTCTGTGCATTCTTCTTTTATATCTTTATTTCTATGCATCGAGACCCGGAACTTCCGACCATAACACATTGTTATTTGAACAAAGAACTGTGTAGCACATTACCATGACATAATGCCGGCACCACTCCAACAACCTTCTTCTCTTAGCGGCACCGGAAGTTGTTACTCTCCCCGGGGGGTGCATAGACTTAACCATCCCATCTGATACCCCCTGGTGACACCTCCTCCTTCAGTCCATTGATCTCCCTTCCCCTTGCCTTCTCTGGGTGGAGAAAACCCCCACAAGGTAACATATCCTACCCTCAGAAAAGGGGTTACGTCCTGTGCTTTTAATTATGTACAGTATGTATGCCCTCCTTTGGAAATATTGTCAGAAATCACAATTCCACTGTTATGCTGATGATACACAGTTTTACTTATCAATGAAACCAGAAGACACAAACCAAATGACAAACTACAGGTGCTTAAAGACATAAAAAAAAAAGAATTCAAACAAAAATCAAGTTACTGTAATTGGCCCTAAAACCTCAGAAACTTTCTCTGATTACACATGTAGATGTTTTAGAGGTTAGATTTTTTTAAACCCCATCACCAACACCACTGTAAGGAATCTAAGTTATTTTTGTCCTTTAATTCACACAAAAATATATTTTTTACTTTTACCTATATATACTACTTAATTAGGAACATGTATCAAGCTGATGCAGAGAAACTAATCCATGCATTTGTCACCTCAAGATTAGATTATTGTATATCATTATCAGATTGTCCTATTAATTCAATAAAAATAGAGCAGAAAGAGTATTATCAGTCACTAAAAAGATAGTTCATATGTCTTTCTTATTAACTTCCCTCCACTGACTCCCTGCAAGAGCCAGAATTTAATTTAAAATCCTCCTCCTGACAAAGCTCTACATCAGGTGTTTTCACTGATCAGCAATCAGTGGGAAGAAATTCAGTAAAATCACCTGTTGACACTGGGTGGAGGTAAAACCTGCAGGGTCTTGGCCCTCCATGGAATGAGTTTGACACCTGTGCTCTACATAGACTGTCCCCGTGTTATCTCAAAGACCTCACTGTACTGTATCATTCTAATAGAACATCACATTCTCAGAATACAGGACTTCTAGTAATTCCTAGAGTCTCTAAAAGTACTGTGGGGAGGTAGAGCTCAGGCTCCTCTCTTATGGAACCATCCACGCTCACTGACTAAGATTTTCTATTTGCCAACTCTTTGGATTATACTTTGTATATCATGTTTGTTTGAAAAGTATTTATTCTTATGTCTACTTCATATTTTCTTCTTCTCTCTCCCCTCATCCCACAACCAATTGCTGCACATGACTGCCCCTCCCAGAGCCTGGTTCTGTTGGAGGTTTCTTTCTATAAAGGAGTTTTAATTCCCACAGTCACTTAAGTGCGTACTCACAGAGCAGTGTTCCACAGACTCACATGCACAACAGTGGCAAATTAATTGTTAAAGGTGACTTTTTTGTTGTGATTTGTCTCTATGCAAATAAACGTGGAATGAACTAAGTTATTTAGCTGAAGAAACTTTTTCCTTAAGTGAAATGAAGCACCAAAAGATAAGATAAGATAAGATAAGCCTTTATTAGTCCCACAATGGGGAAATTCCAGGATTGCAACAGCATAGGGATAGCAACACTCAGAGCAACAATCAGAAGGCAAGAAAAAACAACATCTAGTAAACATATGTCCATATTACTATAAATGTATATATATAGACACACAGTACAGAGCATTATGGCTGGTGAATGTGCAGCAGAAAGTCTAAGCTCTCTCTCCGCGGATGCAGCGGGCCAGCTGGAAGTCTTTGGGCATGATGGTGACCCCCTTAGCGAAGAAGAGACCCACCAGGTGGGCCTCGCTGGTCTCCTGCAGAGCCATGACGGCGAAGCTCAGGAAACGCAGGACTGTCTTGAAGTCCTGAGCGATCTCCCTCACCAGGCGCTGGACGGGCAGCTTACGGATGAGCAGCTCCGTGGATTTCTGGTAGCGACGGCTCTCTCTCAGAGCCACGGGCCTGTGACGGCGAGGCCTCTTCACTCTGCCGGTGGCCAGAGCGCCTCTCCGAGCAGCCCTGGTGGCTAGCTGACTCCTGGGGGGGCTTCTTCCTCCAGTAGATTTTACGGGCGGTCTGCTTGGTTCTTGCCATCGCTCTTTATTATTCTGTCTTATATTTCTTTCACGCCGCCTAAACTCCAGCCCGGCACCCGCGTCCTTTTCGCTACAGCTCCCGGTATGTCGAGTTTCCCATTAGCACCGGGCGGCGGCCAAGTGCTAGCTAGCACTAGCTCCTCCCCGCTGTAACGTCTCCCGCTGCAAACCGTGGCTCCGTCCGCCGACCCGGGAGACCCCCGGGGCGATCCGTGCGTCCGTGATATATATACAGAGTGAAAGGTGTAGAAAGAAGAAGGAAGATAAAAAAAAAGGCTGTTGCAACAGGCAGCCGACTCGTGTGGCGCCGCCGGTCCGGCGGAACCGGAACCGGAAAAAAAAAAAAAAGGGACATGGTTTTGCACAGAACCCAATGGCAGATAGGCCTATCAAACAGTTTTTTTTTAAATTAAAACTGTCAAGGCAGTTCTCAAAGTGATCTGACCTGCAAGGCGAAAAGACGACAAGACACGAGCATGTGGCAAGGAAATAATTGGTAATGTACAGACAGATGTATTATTACAGCTGAAGGAGAAGGTGGTGTCCAAGTCATCCGCTGAAGAACATGAGAACCAGTGGAGATATGTGAAGAGTGAGTATTGTCCACTCACAAGAGGAGATGACAATGAACTGGTGAGATAGTGAACCTCTTTGGCGTACATATTTGCGGGCAGTCTTGGTGGTTGGTTCTGGTGATGTGGTGTTCCTTTGCTTTCAGTGTGGAGATATCCCAGGCCCAGGGATTCTCCTATGATGACAGGGTTATTTGATTTACAGTATTTTAATCCTTATTTGTGTTCCCAGGCGGGCACATACAGAAGGAGTCCAGGACAGGAGGATAACAACAAGCACTGAGGAGAGGCACAAAAAATTTCCAGGCAAGCAATGATTGACTTGAGATGTTTGCAAACTTATTTGGGAAGTCCAGGGGGACAATGGTCCTCAGGAAGGTGAGAAGACTGAGGCAGGCACACGGGAGCTTAGAGCAAGAGAACCAGAGAGCTACAACGAGCTGTTGAGCCAAGGCAATCTGACGACGAACTGATGATGACTGAGGTCCTTTGCACACCAGCAGCAGCAATCAGGGCAGGTGTGCTGATGAGGAACAGCCACAGGTAATTAGGAATGCTGGGAGTATGAATTCTCACCTTCAGACCAAAACAAAAAGTGACTTAACGTGTTTGTCTGAGCTGATAATAAAGGGTTTTTGTCTCAACAAGTTGTGCAGGTGAGTACATTTCTTATGTCATCACTGTGATATAACAACCCAGAACAAATGAGACTAAAAAGGAGGGGCTGATGGCTTGGAAATGCTTCCGCTGCTTCAGTGGCTTCGCAGAGCCTAAAGCACAGTGTTCATGTAGAAACTAATAACTGGTGACCCAGTTACAATGAAGACAGAAAATACAGTCTGGTCTGAAAATCGTAACTGCTGGCATGAAACGCCAGTGGTATTTTTAGATAAGAATATCCAAAGGTAGAGGAAGGGGAAAAAAAAGAACCGTCATAAAACCAGGGGTTACATGTTTATTCACGATTCCCATCTTTGGATCCCAAACCTGTCATTTATCTTCAGTGATTGTGTTACACTGTGATCAAACCTTTCCTGCGGAGCTTTTTCAATTGTTATTATTATAGACATGGGCGGATATTTCATTTCATGGTTGGGGGGTGCAATAAACAGAACATTTTCTCAAGAGTAAATATTGAGGGGGACACTATAAGTATTATTGTTTTCAGGACCATTTCTGGGTTTTGGGGGCAATATGCAAGATTTTGTAATGGGGAAGAATTCAAATCCTATAAAATGTGGAAAAAAAATCCATCTGCATATACAGTATATATATATATATATATATATATATATATATATATATATATATATATATATATATACACACACACAGTGGTATGAAAAAGTGTTTGTCCCTTCCTGATTTCTCCTTTTTTTTGTATGTTTGTCACACTTAAATGTTTCAGATCATCAAAAAAAAAAATAATATTAGACAAAGATAACACAAGTAAACACAAAATGCAGTTTTTAAATGGTATTTTTTTTTTTAATTATGGGGAAAATCCAAACCTACATGGCCCTGTGTGAAAGAGTGATCCCCCCACCCCATTAAAACATAAATTAACTGTTGTTTATCACATCTTTGGAAAGCTGATGTAGTGGATTTAGATTAATTGGTTTATAGGTGTTTTATTGTTGGTACAAGTATTAATGTAAATATGAATGTGAGTAGGGATGACAATTTCCAACTGTTACACAAACATATCCTCTTAGGGCACCAGTCAAGATAATGGACAATTTTATTAACAATTCTTTATTTGTACCAATTATGAATCAGTCTAAAAAAATAAATAATAAAAAAAAAAACCCTTGTGAGTTCTTGCTTATAATCAAGAAGATGGACATGAAATCAAACAATAACTCCTATATATCTTTCAATAGTTTTGTGGCGGATAAGATAAGAGAACCCAGGTGTGGAGGCACGGATTAAGTGCAGGCAGGACACGGCGAACTGAAGTTTAAAAGGGTGTTTTATTCATCCACCATCACAGGACTCACTCCAGCGCTGTGAAAGCGGGCTGGAGCGAGCCCTCAGTCTCTAGTCAGCAAACAGGCAATGCGAGTGATCAAAAGCAGTAAGAGAGAGAGCAGGTGATATTCAGTTTACTTATATACCCAGCTAGACAATGCATGCATGGCACATTAGCATCACAGTACAGCAGGAATGCATGGGACATTTACATGAGAGTCACACATATCAATAGCAGGATTACTGGCAGGAAGGAGAGGCTGCCTATTGATATCAGTCCATACATCTCACTGTTTTGCTAATTGCTCCAGCTGAGCACTCTGTTTGACCCGAAGGTTGTGGGGGTCACCCCCAGAGGGCTCAGCTGGGGGCTGAGGCGTCGATCGTCTGGCTTTGGGAGCGAGCTGCGGGAAAAGTTCTGTGCCGGAGGAGGGGGAGGGAGGAGGGTGGGGGTAGCAAGTGCCGGCCCGGGACGGCGAAGTTGTCTGGGCCGCGCAAAATTTGCATGTGGATCCACGGTGTTGAGGGGCTGTCCCGTTGAACGTGGTGGATATCCACAGCGGCTGTGAGAAGAAAAATTTGTCTCTGACTCGTCTCGCGGCTCAGTTCTGCGAGGATGCTTAGCGGCCATGAAAAAAACAGGAGCTGCAGCTGTGTGAGGGACTTGGCGTGTTGGCTTTAGGTGCGCGCGCAGCCCTAAAGCCCTCGGGAACATCTGACGGCTGAATTCCCATTGTGCGCCATGGCTGAGACCCATACAAAATCCTGTGTGCGGGCTGCGTGTGTGCTTCAGGTGTGTGAGCAGCGCTGAAGGTTCCGAGGATGGCGGTCGGCCGTGTCTCTCAGGCGTGTGCAGCGGTGGAGGACGATGGTGGTCTGTGGAGCCGGTATTGTCCCGTGCGTGGTGCGCTGTCCTTGTAACCCCCCGGTGTTCATGCGGGGGTTCGGTGTGTGGCAGGTCCGCTGTCGAGGAGAGTCAGGGTCAGGGAGCTTGCTGGAGATCAGCGTTGTCGGCGCCGATGGTCCTCCCTGTTCGGGCTGTTGCTGTCGTTCGCTCGTGCCGGGTCATGGTGCGTTCTAGTCCACGCGCTGTGTTCTCCGTCCGGCCCTGGAGGTCGTCGTGGAGAGAAGACGAGGTGCGTGCACGCTCGTGTGGGTGCGGAGGAGCGGTGAGAGGGAGTGGACGCTCTTTGTCCCTCGGCCGGTCCCAGCGTGGATGTCCAGATCTCAGGCGAGGGTCGCACCATGACGCTTTCTACAGCTCTCCCGGTCGTGGATGATCTCCGAGGGAGTTCGCCTGGTGTCGGTTCTGCGTCGAGGTCTCCCGTGTGGCAGAAGGGAGGGCAGTCCATTTGCGTCAGGCAGCTGCGTTTGTTTGCTGTCAGCGTGTTCTTGTATTCGGGGTCACCAGTGTGGCGGATAGAGATAAGTGAACCCCGAAGTGGAGGCACAGAATAAGTGCAGGCAGGACATATGACATTGATATCAGTCCATACATCTCACTGTTCTGCTAATTGCTCCAGCTGAGCGCTCTGCTTGACCCGAGGGCTGTGGGGGTCACCCACAGTTTAATAAGAAATGCCAGAATAGTTTAACACATTTGGATAACTTTAAAACAGAGAATTCAACATGCATCATGGGCAACATTGAGGGCTGTTGAGTTACTGAGCATCACATGTGAATCAAACATTTGTGGAACCAAATCAACCATAGTTTAACTTGGCAATATACTGGAAATTGGAAAACCATAAAATAGCATTGGTTAAGAAAAGTGGATGCAATTTTAGGAAGAAAATGATGAGTAAACTATTTATTTATTCATTCATCTTCTTCCGCTTAATCCTTTTTGGGTCGTGGGGGGGCTGGAGCCTATCCCAGCATCCTTGGGCGAGAGGCAGGGTACACCCTGGACAGATCGCCAGTCCATCGCAGGGCCAACACAGAGAGACAGACAACCATTCACTCTCACAGTCATACCTAAGGACAATTTAGAATCCCCAGTTTGATGCCAGTTAACCTAACTTGCATGTTTTTGGCATGTGGGAGGAAACCGGAGAAATCCCGGAGTAAACCCACGCAGACACGGGGAGAACATGCAAACTCCACGCAGATCACTGTTGGTCGGGGGCTGGGATCGAACCCAGGATCCCCCGGCCAAGGGTGAGTTACTGTGCTGCCGCAGTGCTAACCACTCCTCCACCGTGCCGCCCTAAACTATTTATAAAAATGGAAAATTGGTGTTACTCTGAAAAGGAATGTAGATTAATGAAAAGACAAAATGCATTTTGAAATTCTGATAGGAGTTTGCATTAAATTACATTCAAAGAACAATCTGGCTAACAATCTGCCTCCCCACAGTGGATCATCTGCCTCCATCTCACCTTATCCCTGAGCTACTGAGGCCCCGGCCAGATCAGAGCTCAACTACAGTGGCAGAGCTGACAGCAAGGAGCTACTGAGGCCCCAGCCGGATCGGAGCTCAACTACAGCGGCGGAGCTGACAGCAAGGAGCTACTGAGGCCCCAGCCGGATCGGAGGTCAACTACAGCGGTGGAGCTGACAGCGAGGAGCTAACTGAGCTAACTGAGGCCCCAGCCGGATCCAAGGTCAGCTGGACCACATACTGGCAGCACCAGCAGAAATTATTCTGCTATCATCAGATACCTGCTACCAGCCTACGACCCAAGCTAACGGTCTCCATTAGCCACTGGGAGAGCTTCGGATTCATCGCCAGATAGGACGACGCTAGCTAGAGGCCCCCCTCTAGCTAATGAGGGAGCCTTGGCTTCCTCGGCTTCACCGGCAGATCCAGCTACCAGATAACGATGCCAGTTAGCGACCTTCACTAGCCATCGCGAGAGCTTCGACCTCACCACCAGATAACAGCTATAATTAGACGATAAAGCCAGCTGACGGCCTCCACTAGCCATCGGACATACTTCGGCTCCTGTACTAGCCAACAGATGAGCTGCTCCTTTGATCCCAATGAGACTAGTCAGTATGCCTCCGAAAAAGAATCAGACAAATGGAGAGGAGTTGGAGGAGATCAAACTCTCACTAAATTTTATGTCTGAAGAAATATCTAAGATAACAAAACAACAAACTCTTCTTATTGGCCTTATGGATCAAGTGCGTGAATTAAAGGCTGAAATTATGGAAAGAGACAAGAAAATTAATTTCTTAAAGACGTGTGGATGAATTAGAACAATATACAAGAATGGATGATGTCACTGTGAGCGGTCTTAACACCAGACACCGCTCCTATGCACGTATGACAGCTGGAGCTGATAACCAGGATGGGGAGGATGAGACATTGGGAGAATCACACACTCTTGAGCAGCAGGTGTTAACTTTTTTCAGCTCTAAAAACATTGTTGTGGACAATAAAACTATTTCAGCTTGCCACACGTTACCTAGAAAAGACAGTAAAGGAAAACCAGTGATCATCATCCGATTTGTCAACAGAAAAGCAAAAACTGATCTTCTGCGACAAGCAAGAAAACTGAGAGGAACGGCTGTCTATGTAAACAAACATTTAACAAAAAAGAACTCTGAAATAGCTAGACAAGCCAGGGCTCTCAGAAAACAGGGAAAAATACAATCGACGTGGAAAAGAACTGTAAGGTGTGTATAAAACTGCTTGACACTCCAGAAGAAGCTAAAGTAATAATGATTAGAGAAATGGAGGAATTAGACAAATTTAAACCTCAGCTCTTATGCACAAAATACAGTGCAGTAAGATTATATGTAGCATACCCCCCCGAATGAAGGATGACACTTTACTGATGATTTTTTAGGTTTAATGGCAGTAAACCCTCAAATTCACCGTAAGAGCTGGGAACCACACAGAAAAACATTGTATAAGCTAAAGTCCATACTCTTACAACTGTTAGCTGAAAATAACCTTAACTCTTGACAATAAATTCTACAAAATATACATACATGTTAACACAAAGATTCAAATTGTCATATTTACATATTAAACATACCTTGTGCCTCTATCAAGGGGGCTGCTAATAACAAATACGTTTTATATTTTATCACAACCTTTTCTTGCCCGTCTTTTGCCGCCGTTAGTTTGCTCACGCTAACGGTTATAACCGGAAGTTCCTTCAAAATAAAAGCACCGAATATCAAACAGGAAGCTAACCGTAACTGATAGTACATAAAAGTAATAAGCTCCAAAATAAAATATAAGCAAATGAAGAAATGTACATAGGGTTATTTACACTCCCACCAAAATTATGAGTATTTGGGTTCCATAAGAACATCAACAAATAATTTTCTCAAGCAAAAGAACCCATATAAAGAGGTCGCCTTAAGAACTTTTTAACAACAAGACCAGTTTTTGTACTGGACGCTCTACAACTGATAGCTCACTAGAGCATTGACCTTTGTTATTTAGTCTCTTTTCTCCAAGCGAAATCTTTGCTCTTCGCACAAGTCCATCTTTTCCACTAACAGTCTCTAAAACTCTTGCAAGTCTCCATTCACCTCTGGGCGCTAGTTCATCCATGTCTAACACAACATCACCTACTTTTAGATTCCTTTTTGGTGAATGCCATTTTTGCCTTGAAATGATGTTGTGAACATATTCCCGTCTCCAGCGGCTCCAGAACTGCTCTGCAAGGAACTGCACACGGCGCCATCTCTTTTTGCCATATAGGTCCTCCTTTGGAAACGTGCCAGGTGGGGGCAACGGTGCGTTGAATTTCATGTGGAGCAGGTGATTGGGCGTAAGTGGTTCTAAGCTGTCAGGGTTGTTCAAGTTATCTATAGTTAGGGGTCTGCTGTTGACTATAGTCATGGCTTCATAGAATAGAGTCCTTAATGAAGCATCATTGAGTCTACCATGAGCAAGTGACAGAGTGGTACTCAGTACACTTCGGACAGTCTTTATCTGACGCTCCCACACTCCCCCTGCATGACTGGAGTGGGGTGCATTCATCACAAAGTCACATCGTCTTTCGGATAAGTAAGTACTTAGCTTCTGAGTGTCTAGTTCATTTAAGGCTGCTTTAAACTCATTTTGAGCGCCAACAAAGTTTGTTCCCTGGTCACATTGGATTCGTCTGACTGCACCTCTGATTGAAATGAAACACCTTAATGCGTTAATGAATGCATCAGTAGACAAGTCCTCTAATAGCTCGATGTGGATGGCACGAGAGCAAAAGCAAGTAAATAAGAGTCCATGCCGTTTGTGTTGTTTCCTTCCTTCTGTTGTCACAAACGGACCAAAACAGTCCATGCCGCAGTGTGTGAAGGGAGGAGAGGGCTCTAAGCGCTGTGGAGGTAGGTCACTCATCCTCTGACCCTCTGGAGCTTTGCGGAGTCTGCGGCAGGTCACACACTGACCGATGTATGAAGCAACTGTTTTACTCATTCCTGGAATCCAGTAGCCACTAGATCTGATTTCATTTATGGTAAATCCCTTTCCTTGGTGTTTTACCTTGTTATGACAGTGAGATATTATGAGCTTAGCTGCACAGTGATCCTTTGGGATCACGATTGGATGTTTGAAGGTGTCACTTGTTGGTGAATGTCGAAGTCTCCCTCCCACCTTGAGGAGACCATCTGTGTCCATGAAAATGTCCAGTTTAAACAGTTTGTTGTGACGTGGGAGCTGTTTTCCTTTGTTCAACAGTTTTATTTCCTGTTCGTATGCTTGATGCTGCACATCACAAATGATCACAAGTTCAGCATTTTCCCGTTCACTCACTGTAGCTGGTGCATTTGACTTGATATGTTTAGCCCTTCTTATAAGATGTGCTACAGCTTTGATTGCTCTGGACCATGACGAGAACTTACTTAGACGTTCAGCAAGACTCGCAGTGTTTGTGACTTTAGTTAACATTGTCTGTACTTTTCTGACTTCTGGATCTCCTATGGATAGATCCGGCTCAACAGTTTGTGGTGTGGGCAGTTCATTTTTCCACAAAAAGGTGGGGCCAGTGAACCAGCTAGACTTAATTAACTCATTGACAGTTAGACCCCTTGAAGCACTGTCGGCTGGGTTCACTTCTGATGGCACGTAAAACCATTGCTGAGGGCTTGTACTTTGTCTAATCTTTTGGACCCTGTTAGCTACAAAAGTGTGGAAACGACGTGCATCATTATTTATGTAGCCCAGTACCACCTTTGAGTCAGTCCAGAAATATTCTTTCACATCATAACACAGTTCTTCCCGTAACATGTTACTGACTGAGACTGAAACTACAGCTGCTGTGAGTTCAAGTCTGGGGATCGTGGTGAGTTTAGTAGGAGAAACTCGTGCTTTTGCTATTACCAGAGAGCAGTGAATCTCATCTTTAGCGTTTTTAGCTCTCAGATAGCTACATTGTCCATATCCACTTGAGCTCGCATCTGAAAAGTGGTGCAACTCTATTTCTTTAGGCTCACCAAAACTAGCAGGTAGATAACAACGAGGTATGTTTAATTTTTCTAGATTTACAAAGTCACTTTGCCAACTCTCCCACCTTGGCTTGAGTGTGTTAAGTAGAGGGTCGTCCCATCCGATATCGTGTTGGCACATTTCTTGCAAGATTCTCTTTCCGTTCAGTACATATGGCGCTAAGAATCCAAGCGGGTCATATATTGACGCAACAGTGGACAGAATGCCTCTGCGTGTGGCTGGCTGTACTTTTAGTGTGTTGTCAAACTTGAAACAGTCCTTTTCAATGTTCCATTGGATGCCTAGTGCTCTTTCTTGTGGCATGTCTTTGAATGTTAAGTCCCTTGTGTTTGTGTTTACAGCACATTCAGATGGAGGGATACTTCGCAAAACAGTGAGATCATTAGAAATGAACTTGTGAAGACGGAGGTTACCTTGGCTGCAGATTTCTTTGGCCTCTTGTGCCAACTGTATTGCTCCTTCCACTGTGTTTGTGCTTGTAACTCCATCATCGACATAAAAGTCTTTCTCCATGAACTGTGAACCTGCTGGGTACAAGACACAGTGCTCTTTGACCAAATATTTCAGTCCGTAATTTGTACAGCCTGGAGACGATGCCGCACCGAAAAGGTGTACCTTCATTCTGTAGGTTTGAGGTTGTGTGCTTGTATCACCGTTTTTCCACCAGAGGAAACGCAGATAGTCCCTGTCCCCTTCATCGACATGAAACTGATGGAACATTTTTTCTACTGTATATCGCACATTAAAGCAATAGAATGCTGCCTAAACCTCAAGAGAATGCCAGTCAAATTGTTTATTAAGTCAGGCCCTTGGAGGAGATGATCATTGAGACTTGTTCCGTTGTGTTTAGCTGAACAGTCGAATACGACACGCAGTTTTGTGGGCTTTTTGGGATGGTAAATCCCGTGGTGCGGGATGTACCATTGTTCACCTTGTATTCCTTCGTTATGTACTTCTTCGATGTCTCCTCTTTCAATTATGTCATTCATGTATGCAACATAGTCCCTTTTGTATTTCTCATCCTTGTTGAACTTTCGTTTTAAGTGTTTGAGTCTAATTTCTGCAAGCCTTTTGTTGTCTGATAAGTGTGGCCTTTGTTTGAATGGAAGAGGCATCTCACAGTATCCTTGTGCATTTTTCTTTATTCCTTCCTTGAGTTTGTCTAGAAAAATGAGATCCTCTTGTGAGACTATTTTGTCGCTTGCCTTTGCATCCTTAAAATCAGACTCAAGAACTTTGATAACATCCATAGGTGTTACAGGAGGTAGTTCTTTTACCATGACTCTGTGGCACAGACTTGTTTCAGTTTCATTTGACTCTGATGTGGAGCCACCGACAATGCTCCACCCTAGCTCTGTCTGGATTGCAAATGGCTCATTGTCCTTTCCAAGTAGAACCTGTTTTGGAGCTAGAGTTCTGGAACAGTTAAATCCAATGAGTAGTCCAACATCACAGCTCAGAAGAGGAGGTATCTTATCAACAATCTCTGACAGATGGGGCCATTGCTTTGCAGTTTCGTTCGTGGGTATGTTGTCATAGTTAAAGGGAATATAGTCCTTTGTGTAAGAGGGCGGAAGGTCAATACAAACATCTGAGTTGTAACCTCTCACACGTAACCCTGGTACTCTCTGACTTTTGACTGTCATGTGAACTCCCAGCATTGTGGTTAGTTTTAGATTAACTGGATGAGAGTCTGCTTGTAACTGGTTAGTTACCTCTTCACTAACAAATGTATTGTCACTTTGTGTGTCTAATAAAGCATACACTAACTGCTCTTTAGAAGGTCTCTGGGTAGTGGAAACCCACACAGGAACAATCATGGAGGTACTACCTGATTGACCCACCTTTGTGACGTTCAGAGCTGTGACTGCCATAGTATCATTTTCTGTGGTTGGTGTAATGTTTGTGGAGCTCTGAGGTCTTTCATTTGCCTTGTGATTCTCATTGTGCAAACAAGTGGGGTGTCGTCTTTTGCAAGTGTCACATGTGTGGCGATGACGACAGTCTTTGGCATTGTGGCCCACCTTTAAGCACCCGTAGCACAGTTTATTGTCCTTTACAAATGTCCGTTTGTCGTCTAGTGACTTTTCTGAGAAGCTTGGGCACTTTGACAACTGATGCCTTTCATCTTTGCAGAACATGCAGGGTACCTTTAACTTTGTGTCATTTAACTTTGCTTTATTTGCATGTGCTGTAGCTTGTGTTGTAAAGACTTGGGTTGCAAATCTGTTTGGTTTAATCTCTTTTGCATGTCCTTTTTCCAGAGATGAACTGCATGAATGGAGTGCATAGGAAGAAGTCACAGGATTACATGCAATTTCCGCCTCGAGTGTCACAAACTCTGCAAAATCCTTGAAAGAGGGGAAATCTTTACCTTCCATGAGAGCAACTGTGACCTGACGATTCCAACGTGTTGCGAGCCATTCTGGAACCTTTTGCAATAACTTTTGGTTTTCCTCACAGTCACTCAGTATCTCTAAGCCCTTTACATGTGGTGTTGCTTGGAGACAGGTTGTGAGAAAATCAGAAAATGTCCGTAAACCTTCTGCATCCTTTGAGTGGATTTTAGGCCACTTCGACAGTTTGTCTCTGAATGCCTTTTGAACAACAAAAGGCTGACCATAACGTTGGTCAAGCCTTTTCCAGGCATCTTTGTATGCCTCTTCGTCGCTATGATAAAATGTGCCCTCAAGGCATTTAAGTGCTGGGCCAGTAATATACCTTTTTAACAAGTGCAGTTTATCAGCAGGAGATATACCTTTGCAGTCTATCAGTGAGCTGAAGGAAGCCTTCCATTCGATATAGGTGATGGGATCTCCGCTGAACACGACAGGCACCGGCACTGGGATTCTGTTTACAGCTATGCTGTCTTGGATAGCTTTAGCCAGCTGGGAAATGTCTGTGGGAGGCGATGGAGAAACAACTTGAGAGTGTGGTTGTTGCACAGAATAGTTGACAGGAAGGGATGCATATTGTTGCATGAGCGGGTGGTATGAACCTGTGGAGAGCAATGGGGCTGGTTGTGCAAAGCTTTGGTTGACAGGAGAAGTCCCATTGTTCTGTAACATACATTGACTGTCCGTATCAACTTTCAATTCCTTGTCATAAATCTCTAATTTTGCACGTGCAGCTTGCCTTTCCTTTTCTGCTTGTAAGCGCTCTAGTTCAAACTTTTGTGCATCCAATTCTCTCCTGTGTTTCTCTTCCATTTCTCTTAATTTTTCCTTTTGTTTGATTTCCTCTTGTGTGATTTTATACTGAGCTTCCTTAGCAGCTAATTCTGCAGCTGCATCAATTCTTTTGGCAGCGATGCTTGCTTCAGAGTGATAACTGGACTGTGATGAAGTGCCAAAAATGGACTTAGCATGGTCATAAGTTAAGAGTTGATGGAGGCGCTGCTTTTCTCTCTCTGCATCATATTCATCTATGGCTGCCAAACGCTCTGAAATGATTTTCATAATGTCTTTTGTCACAGATTCACAGGAGTCCATTTTACGCCTTATGACATGGGAAGGTGCATTATGCTCTCTTAGTTCACTGTATGCTTTTGTCATGTCATTTACTGTCCTTTCAATATCATCAGCCATTTCTGCTAACTGTGAATCTGACAGATCACTTTTGAGGTCTGCTCTGTAAATTCTGACCTGACCTTTCCAATGTTCATAGATAGTTAACAGCCTTTTCTCTCTTTTAGTCTGTTCATCCTTCTGATATAACAGCATTTTCTCTGTAGGCACACTAGGCCTTTCTGATCGCCTTGGTAACGTTTCATTAACCGTTTCCTCTCGTTGTTCCTTTTCATTTATCTGTTCTGATTTATTATCTTCCATTTTGAGAGCAATTGCTTGTCCCCGTATCCTTAGACCGTTGCTGCAGCTCGCTGCTCCGCGTCGTTTCCGTGCCGTTCCTTGAAATCGCGGGCAGCTCGTTGTAGCATGTTGGGTGAAGTGTCTCCTCTTGGCCTCGACCAGGCGACAGGCCCTCACCTCTCCCGGAGGTAAGCTCTTACTGTAGCATACCCCCCCCCCCCCAAATGAAGGATGACACTTTACTGATGATTTTTTAGGTTTAATGGCAGTAAACCCTCAAATTCACCGTAAGAGCTGGGAACCACACAGAAAAACATTGTATAAGCTAAAGTCCATACTCTTACAACTGTTAGCTGAAAATAACCTTAACTCTTGACAATAAATTCTACAAAATATACATACATGTTAACACAAAGATTCAAATTGTCATATTTACATATTAAACATACCTTGTGCCTCTATCAAGGGGGCTGCTAATAACAAATACGTTTTATATTTTATCACAACCTTTTCTTCCCCGTCTTTTGCCGCCGTTAGTTTGCTCACGCTAACGGTTATAACCGGAAGTTCCTTCAAAATAAAAGCACCGAATATCAAACAGGAAGCTAACCGTAACTGATAGTACATAAAAGTAATAAGCTCCAAAATAAAATATAAGCAAATGAAGAAATGTACATAGGGTTATTTACATTATAAGTGGAAATTTTTGTGTTTTTGTGTGTTGTTTTTTTTTTTTCTTTTGTTTCTTTCTCTTTTTTCTTTTTGGTGTACACTGTTGACACAATTTATGATCAGCACTTTAACCAATCATCCTTTCTCAATAAATAATGGAAGTGTATTAGGCCAAATTGAAGCTGAAACCTTTGTAAATGCTGGACAACAACCACAAGATATTTTAGGTGATATTGACCCAGATAACAACTACTTCAATCAAATTAATAATACGTGTACTTATTGGTTTAGAAAGCTGGGGGACCTCCAATAATGCACTGGGCTTCACTCCTTTCTTCACTCTCACTGAAATATATATATATATTTTTTTTTGCTGGTCACTAACATCTTTTTGTTCTCTTCCATAGACTGAGTCCCCATCGTGCTGTTTGCTCTCTACGTGTCTGTTCTTTTCATCTTCTCTATCCCCTCACCCCCCAGCCAGTCGCAGCAGATGACTGCCCCTCCCTGAGCCTGGTTCTGCTGGAGGTTTCTTCCTGTTAAAAGGGAGTTTTTCCTCTCCACTTTCACCAAGCGCTTGCTCACAGGGGATCGCCTGATTGCTGGGGTCTTTCTGCAATTGTGGGGGTTTCCCCTACAGTTGAAAGTGCTACAGACGAGGACAAAATTGTTGGTACCCCTCTGTTAATGAAAGAAAAACCCACAATGGTCACAGAAATAACTTGAATCTGACAAAAGTGGTAATAAATAAAAATTTTATGAAAATTAACCAATGAAAATCAGACAATGCTTTTGAATTGTGGTTCAACAGAATTATTTAAAAAAACAAACTCATGAAACAGGCCTGGACAAAAATGATGGTACCCTTAACATAATATTTTGTTGCACAACCTTTTGAGGCAATCACTGCAATCAAACGATTTCTGTAACTGTCAATGAGACTTCTGCACCTCTCAGCAGGTATTTTGGCCCACTCCTCATGAGCAAACTGCTCCAGTTGTCTCAGGTTTGAAGGGTGCCTTCTCCAGACGGCATGTTTCAGCTCCTTCCACAGATGTTCAATAGGATTTAGGTCAGGGCTCATAGAAGGCCACTTTAGAATAGTCCAATGTTTCGCTCTTAGCCCTTCTTGGGTGTTTTTAGCTGTGTGTTTTGGGTCATTATCCTGTTGCAAGACCCTTGACCTGCGACTGAGACCAAGCTGTCTGACACTGGGTAGCACATTTCTCTCTAGAATACCTTGATAGTCTTGAGATTTCATTGTACCATGCACAGATTCAAGACACCCTGTGCCAGATGCAGCAAAGCAGCCCCAGAACATAACAGAACCTCCTCCATGTTTCACAGTAGGGACAGTGTTCTTTTCTTGTTATGCTTCATTTTTGTGTCTGTGAGCATAGAGCTGATGTGCCTTGCCAAAAAGTTCCAGTTTTGTCTTGTCTGTCCATAGGACATTCTCTCAGAAGCTTTGTGGCTTGTCAACATGCAGTTTGGCAAATTCCAGTCTAGCTTTTTTATGATTTGTTTTCAACAGTGGTGTCCTCCTTGGTCGTCTCCCATGAAGTCCACTTGGGCTCAAACGACGATGGATGGTGCAATCTGACACTCATGTAGCTTGATCTTGGAGTTCACCATGAATGTGTTTAGAGGTTGTTCTGGGCTCTTTTGTTACCATACGTATTATCTGTGTCCTCCTGCAGCCACATCCAGGGAGGTTGGCTACAGTCCCGTGGATCTTAAATTTCTCAATACTATGTGCAACTGTAGTCACAGGAACATCAAGCTACTTGGAGATGGTCTTATAGCCTTTACCTTTAACATGCTCGTCTATAATTTTCTTTTTAAATCTCCTGAGACAACTCTCTCCTTTGCTTCCTCTGGTCCATGTTTAATGTGGTACACACCATGTCACCAAACAGCACAGTGACTACTTGTCACCCTTTAAATAGGCTGACTGACTGATTACAAGTTTGCAGACACCTGTGATGTTAATTAGAGGACACTTCTTGGTTGAACATGTCCCTATGGTCACATTATTTTCAATCTTTTCTAGGGGTACCATCATTTTTGTCCAGGCCCGTTTCATGAGTTTGCTTTTTTTTAAATAATTCTGTTGAACCACAATTCAAAAGCAATGTCTGATTTTCATTGGTTAATTTTCATAGAATTTTTATTTATTACCACTTTTGTCAGATTCAAGTTATTTCGGTGGCCATTGTGGGGTTTTTCTTTCATTAACAGAGGGGTATCAACAATTTTGTCCTCGTCTGTATGAGCTGACTGTTGTTGTGAAGTGGCGCTATATAAATAAAGTTGAATTGAACTGAATTATTATGATGAACAACAATTAAATGGAATTATGAACTCGGATCAGACATTGACAATAATACATATTAATAGTAGGAGTCTCTATGCCAACTTTGATAGTATTATGGAGTTTTTAAATCAATTTAACACCCCATTTAGGATTATAGCAATAAGTGAAACATGGATTAATGAAGAAAAAGATGTAAATTTTGAACTACTTGGATATGAGATGTATACACAAAATAGGAAATGTAAAAGTGGTGGTGGGGTAGCACTGTATGTTGATAGAAATTTAAAAAGTAAAAAAGTGGACAGCATGACATCGACAGTGAATGAATTTATGGAATATTTAACAATTGAAATTACGATGGAAAATAGAAAACAAACAAACAAACAAACAAAAAATATAGTAAGTTGTATATATAGAGCACTGGGATCTGATATAGAAAAAAATTAGAAATTGTTTGGAAAAGATGTGTACAAAAATAAGACAAAAAGATATCTTTATTTGTGGTGACTTTAATATAGATTTAATAAAAACAAAACAACATAAACCAACTGAAGATTTCTTAGATACAAAGTATAGCTTAACTTTATTTCCAAAGATTACAAAACCTAAAGAATAACAACACACTGTGCTACCCTGATAGACAACATTTTTACCAATGTTATTGAATGTAATATGATGAGTGGTATACTAATAAAGGACAATAGTGACCACCTGCCTGTATTTGTTTCTTTAGATGTTAATTATGGGGTTAATGAGAGTAAGAATAATAATAAACCATATAAAAATATTATTTATAAAAGAATACGAACAGAAGATACAATCAATGCTTTAAAAGATGACCTAATGTTACAGAATTGGGATGTTGTCTATAGAGACAAAGAAGTGGACTTGACATACGATAAATTTATTGATATATTTAAATCATCATATGATAAAAACTGTCCAGTTAAAGAAATTAATAAAAAACATAAAAACAAAAATTGCCCGAGGTTAGCCAGGGGGCTACAAAATGCTTGTAAAAAGAAAAAAAAATCTCTATAAATATTTCATTAAATTAAGAACTAAAGAATCTGAAAAAAGATATAAAACATATAAAAATAAATTAACTGAAATAATACAAACTAGTAAAAAATTACACTACAGGAAAATGTTAAATAAAAATAATATAAAAGGAGTCTGGTACATATTAAATAAATTAAGGAAAAATGGAACTAAGAAAATGATATATCCAGAGTATTTTACTGATAATTGTGGTGATAATTATGATAACATCATAGTAGTAAATAGAATGAATACATTTTTTGTAAATGTTGGACCAGAGTTTGCAGCAAAAATTACAAACCAAGGAAGAGACACCGTGAGTGAAACATTGATTGGAAATAACCACTCAGTCAATCTTTCTGTCAGCGGTGGATGAATTAGAGGTAACTTTTGTTGCTGAAAAGTGTAAAAATAAATTATCGACTGATTGTGATGGTATTGATATGGCACTAGTAAAAAGAATTGTTGATGGCATATTAAAACCATTTACATATATTTGTAATCTATCATTTCAAACCGGCTCATTCCCACAGAAAATGAAAATAGCAAAAGTAATACCATTATTCAAGCAAGGAAATAAACACCACTACACAAACTACAGACCAGTATCGCTCCTCCCACAATTTTCAAAGATTCTGGAAAAACTTTTCAACTAAAGATTAGAAAACTTTTTAAATAAACACGATCTGCTTAATCAGAATCAATATACATTTAGAGCAAAGAGTACAACATCATTGGCAATAATGGAAGCAACAGAGGAAATAATAAATGCATTAGATCAAGGAAAATATGCAATTGATGTATTTATAGATTTTAGAAAAGCATTTGATACAATAAATCATTCAATACTTCTTGATAAACTGCAAATGTATGGTATTAGGGGAGTGGCACTGAATTGGGATACAAGTTATTTATCTGAGAGACAACAGTTTGTGAAGATGGGAGAATATCTGTCTGGATATATGGGAATTGCCTGTGGGGTCCCCCAGGGGTCAGTATTGGGCCCCAAATCATTCAGCATATATATAAATGATATATTCCAAGTTTCTAAATTATTAAAAATAATATTATTTGCTGATCATACTAATATATTTTATTCTGGAAATAATTATAATCAACTAATCCATACTGTAAATAATGAATTAAATAAGCTTAAACAATGGATGGATAGTAATAAATTATCACTAAATATAGATAAAAGTAAGGTAATGATATTTGGTAATTGTAAAAATAAAGAAGATACACATACACTACCATTCAAAAGTTTGGGGTCACCCAGACAATCATTTTGTGTTTTCCATGAAAAGTCACACTTATTTACCACCATGAGTTGTAAAATGAATAGAAAATATAGTCAAGACATTGACAAGGTTATAAATAATGATTTGTATTTGAAATAATATTTTTTTTCCAGATACTCAACCTGCTCAAAGGAAGGTCAGTTTTATAGCTTCTCTAACCAGCTAAACTGTTTTCAGCTGTGCTAACATGATTGTACAAGGGTTTTCTAATCATCCATTAGCCTTCTGATGCAATGAGCAAACACATTGTACCATTAGAACACTGGAGTGATAGTTGCTGGAAATGGGCCTCTATACACCTATGTAGATATTGCACCAAAAACCAGACATTTGCAGCTAGAATAGTCATTTACCACATTAGCAATGTATATTAGATATTAGAGTGTATTTCTGATTAGTTTAAAGTTATCTTCATTAAAAAAAAAAACAGTGCTTTTCTTTCAAAAATAAGGAAATTTCAAAGTGACCCCAAACTTTTGAACGGTAGTGTACATATTCATATAGATAATGTAATTATTAAAAATGTTAAGGAAAACAAACTTTTGGTTGTAATACTAGATGATAAAATTAGTTGGAAACCACACATCAGATACATAAAAACAAAGTGGCAAAAAATGTTGCAATTATAAAAAAAAAATTAAGCAAGTCCTAGATTACAAATCGCTTCATATCTTGTATTGCTCATGAGTACTTCAATGCTTGACCTATTGTATAGAGGTTTGGGGTAACAATTATAAAAGTACACTTAATTCATTGCTAATATTACAAAAAAGGGCAGTCTGTGTTATACACAAAAGTTGGGTATCTTGAACATACTCATTTATAGTTTTTACATTCAAAGTTATTGAAATTACAGGATGTGGTTGATTATTATACAGCACAGTTAACCTCTTGCACTCCAGGATACCGCGGGCGGTCACGTCTCTGCGGCCTAGGGCGCACTGAAAAAAAAAAAAAAAAGCTGCAGACACAGCCGCGAACAGAAAGCCAAAGGAGTGCTTTGATTGGTTTAATTCAATTCAATTCAATTCAACTTTATTTATATAGCGCCATTTCACAACAACAGTCATCTCATAGCACTATCAACTGTAGGGGGGACCCCCCACAGTTGCAGAAAGACCCCAGCAATCAGGCGATCCCCTGTGAGCAAGCGCTTGGCGAAAGTGGAGAGGAAAAACTCCCTTTTAACAGGAAGAAACCTCCAGCAGAACCAGGCTCAGGGAGGGGCAGTCATCTGCTGCGACTGGCTGGGGGGTGAGGGGATAGAGAAGAAGAAAAGAACAGACATGTAGAGAGCAAACAGCACAATGGGGACTCAATCTATGGGAGAGAACAAACAAATGTTAATGACCAGCAAAAAAAAACAATATTTCATAGAGAGTGAGGAAAGGAGTGAGGCCCAGTGCATTACTGGAGGTCCCCCGGCTGACTAAACCTATTAGCAGCATAACTAAGGGAGGGTTCAGAAACACATGATCCCTCCCTAATTGTAGGCTAGATCAAAAAGGTAGGTTTTAGCCCTATTCTTAAAAACAGAGATTGAGTCTGACTCCCGAATCCAGATTGGCAGCTGATTCCACAGGAGAGGAGCTTGATAACTGAAGGCTCTGCCTCCCATTGTACTTTTGGAGATTCTAGGTATTACAAGTAATCCTGCATTTTGGGAGCGTAGTGCTCTGTTAGGATAATACGGTAGTATCAGATCTTTTAAATAAAAAGGAGCCTGATTGTTTAGAGCTTTGTAAGTGAGAAGAAGGATTTTAAACTTAATTCTAAACTCTATGGGAAGCCAATGAAGGGAGGCCAGAACCGGAGAGATATGATCTCTCTTTCTAGTACCTGTTAAAACTCTTGCTGCAGCATTTTGGATCAGCTGAAGACTTTTTAAAGATGTTTTAGGACAGCCTGATAATAAAGAATTACAATAATCTAATCTCGAGCTAACAAAAGCGTGGATCAGCTTCTCAGCATCACTCTGAGACAAGATGCTCCTAATCTTGGCAATATTACGCAAATGATAGAAGGCAGTCTTAGAAACAAATTTAATATGTGAATTGATGGACAAATCCTGATCAAAAATAACTCCAAGGTTCCTCACAGAGCTATTAAGAGAAAGAGTAACTGCGTCCAAACTGAAAGTTTGATTTGGAAAGGAATTTCTAAGGTTTTTTGGACCAACAAGAATGACTTCAGTCTTATCTGAATTTAATAGCAGGAAATTACAAGTCATCCAAGCTTTGATTTCCTTAAGACAGGCTTCTAACTTGGCTAATTGATTAGTATCATCTGGCTTCATTGACAGGTATAATTGTGTGTCATCTGCATAACAATGAAAATGTATACAGTGCTTTCTAATAATGTTGCCTAACGGAAGCATATATAAACTAAAAAGAGTAGGGCCTAGCACAGATCCCTGTGGAACTCCATGACTAAGCTTTGAGCTGAAAGAAAACTCATCATTTACATGAACAAACTGGAACCTATCAGATAAATAAGATCTAAACCACTGCAACGAAGTTCCATTAAGTCCAACATAGTGTTCTAATCTATCAAGTAGAATATTATGATCAATAGTATCAAAAGCTGCACTAAGATCTAAAAGGACAAGTACAGAAACTAGTCCATTATCAGATGCAATGAGGAGGTCGTTAGTGACCTTCGCTAAGGCTGTTTCAGTACTATGATGGATTCTAAACCCAGATTGAAACTCTTCAAGTAAACCATTTCCCTGCAGGTGGTCAAATAATTGCGTAGCAACAACTCTTTCTAAGATTTTTGAAATGAAAGGGAGATTAGAGATTGGTCTATAGTTAGCTAAAGCTCCTGGATCTAGCGTTGGCTTTTTGAGTAAGGGTTTAATTACAGCCGTTTTAAAAGCCTGCGGTACATGGCCTAAAGTTAATGAAGAATTGATTATATGAAGAATAAAGCTACCAATAAGTGGGAAGACTTCTTTAAATAACCTGGTAGGAATAGGATCTAAAAGACAAGTTGAAGGTTTGGATGAGGAAACTATTTTGTCTAACTCACAAAGGTCGATTGGAGTAAACTCATCAAGACAGACATCAAAAGAAGGAGTTGTAGTAGTTACAGTATTTAAGTTAACTGTGGGAAGAATCTGATTGATTTTATCTCTGATGGATGAAATTTTATTATTGAAAAAGTTCATAAAGTCCTGACTAGTAAGCTCTAAGGGGATGCTAGGATTGATAGAGTCCTGACTCTTTGTCAACCTGGCTACAGTACTGAAAAGAAACCTGGAATTATTCTTGTTCTCTTCTATTAATGCAGAGTAATAACTCGTTCTAGCTTTTCTAAGAGATTTTTTATAAATTAAAAGATGATTTCTCCAGGCTAAATAGATTTCATCTAAATTAGTAGAGCGCCATTTTCTTTCTAATTGATGAGTCTTCTGTTTTAAGCTACGAGTTTCTGTGTTGAACCAAGGAGTTAAAAATCTCTGATTAGACTTTTTCTTTTTTAAGGGGGCCACCAAGTCTAGAGCCTGATGCAGAGAAGCTGAAACACTATCCACCATGTTATCAATTACAGAAGGAGCAAGCTGTCTATAGCTTATTTCCGTTGTGTTGACACATGGCATAGAGGAAACAATCTGCATAAATTTGGAAATAAATGGTTTAGATTTGATTGACCTCTCATTCGACTAATAAGAGCCTTGAATTGGGTTTCTGAAACCTTGAAGAACCAATGACTGAAAACCTAGCAAGAAGGACCCGCCTACCAACGGCTGCGAATGCAGCGAGCCAATTGAAGCAGAGAAGTTCCACAATTGAAAGTGTGCGTCCTGTGCATAAAATCTGTTTTGTGTAAGCTGCTGGGTGACACACACGCGTTCGCCAGTCTTTTTTTCTTACTACTGTTCTCATTTGTTTTGAAAAATCGTTCGCCAAAACCGCAATCATGGAAGCGCAAAACCGCAATAATGGAATCATGGTTTGACCGGGTCGCGTGACCAGAACCACGAGTCCGTAACCAGCGGACCAGCGTCATGTTCGTCTGACAATGAGGAAGAGAAGTTCGCCAGCGACACTGCTGTTGTGGACAGGTAAGTGTTATAAGCTAAATTATTCTTTATCCCTGAAAATTGTAATCAAAATGACTTTTGACCGATCGGTAAATTACAACTGTGCGTCATGGCAACATGACGGACCAGTCCGTGCGCCGCGTCCGGACCGTGACCCCCCCCCCCCGCTGCTCTTCTGTAGCGGATTGCAGATATATTGCAGATATTTTAGTACAACTGCGCGTAGTAGACCGCGGCGCACCGTCCCCGTGGTCCATCATGTAGCGATGGGCGATGTCCATCCTCTGTAGCGGGGGTGGGGGGTGGGGGTGGGAGTTGTTATCTTCTACATTACAGATATTTTAGTATAATTTTTAGTGCACTGTAGGTTATTTTTTTCTTGTAAAAAATGCCACACATTTTTTACGTGGCATGCTTCTTTGTGTGTGGGGGCTTGTTTGTTCATTCATTCATTCATGAATGAATAAACAACCCCCCCCCCCCACACACACACACACACACACAGCCCTGAGGGTCACCTTTCATTAGAGCCCAACATCAAGCTTCTATATTGAATCATTCAAAAGTTACAGACATTTTTCCAAACTGTGCCATTTGGCACAATTTGGCACAGTGCAAAAACGCCTGGGAACAACCTGTGAAGAAAGCTGTGTAATATATTCATTTTTTGTGGTATTGTTACACAATTTTGACCTCAGCTGGATAACAGTTGGTTCTACATTTCTGTTGCATTTTCCAGCCCGGATCTGACAGCTGTGTGTTACATGCAAGCATTTGTATCCAAAAAAACACCCAGGCGAACTTTATTTTCTTCAACTTCAGTATGTTTAGATGACTGTTACTCAGTGGCAGGAGCACTTAGAGACATTATGACTATTTTGCCAAAAAATACAAAGTGTTTTCTTTTAAATAAGACCAACCCCATGAAGATGCTGCAAAGGGTTGAAAAACAGCTTTTGATTTACTTTGGGTACGTTATTTTTAGGCGTTTTTAGGGAAATTGACCAGAGTGCAAGGGGTTAATGTTTAAAGTCAGTAAAAACCTTTTGCCACACAGTATACAAAATCTTTTCAGTGAGAGAGAAGGGAAATACAATTTACGGGGGAATGCAAAATTTAAAATGCACCTAGTAAGATCTACTAGAAAAGGTTTTTGTGTGTCTGTGTCTGGGATAAAATTGTGGAATGGGTTGGAGGAGAAACACAGGCAAAGTCCAAACATCCATATATTTAAATCAACATATATAGAAATGATTTTTGAGCAATATAAAACATAAAGGACAGTAATATTGAGTGTGTCTTCAGTGAAGAAAGGTTGTTATTGTTGAGTATATATGCTGAGTACTATTATTAGTGATATCATTATTACCAGAATATTACAACGGTATTACAGTATTATGATTGTTGTTAGGATGGAATTGTTTTAAGTATTATATAGGCCAGGTGGTATTATTGAGCCACCACCGGAGTGGTGGCTCAGTTGGTAGAGCACCCGCCCCACACCTGGGAGGCAGGGGTTCAAATCCCGGCCGGGTCATGCCAAAGACCATATAAAAGTGGAACTTCCTGCTGTCCAGCTTGGTGCTCAGCAATAATGGAATGGAGGAGGGAAATCTGTGGCGGCGCCTTGCATGGCAGCGGCCCTCTGATTCTGCACTGGTGTGTGTGTGATTGACACTGTAGATAGGTAAAACACAATCTCGTTCTACTGTACGATCCTTGTGGGATCGTCACTTCCTTGTGGTAACGTATCGTCACTTCCTGTTTTGCTGTCTGCCTGTGTGGTTTGCTCTCCAGCCACTAGCTATGGCTACTAGCTCTCCTTCCTCTCCTCCTCTGGTGTGCTCTCTCTGTCAGATGTTTAGCTACACCTCTGCCTCTTTTAGTGATAACGGTAAATGTAATAAATGTTGTCTTTTTGAGGCGCTCGAGGCGAGGTTGTCTGATTTGGAATCCCGGCTCCGCTGCATTGAAACACCGTCTGCGCCAGTTAGTCTTGACGGACGCCCATTAGCTGCAGCGGAGCTAGCTAGCATAGCTAACCCCATTAGCGGTCTCCCGGCTCTCCTCAGCAGCGAGGAGACTGGGTGGGTGACGGTGAGAAGGAAGCCTAGTCGCAAAGCCCCGGTACACCACCAACCTGTTCAGGTTTCTAATCGTTTTTCCCCGCTCAGCGACACACCCGCTGAGGAAAAAACTCTGATCATTGGCGACTCTGTAGTCAGAAACGTGAACCTAGAGACTCCAGCGGCCATAGTCAAATGCATTCCTGGGGCCAGAGCAGGCGACATCGAGTCAAATCTGAAAATGCTGGCTAAAAGTAACTGTAAATATTCCACAATTGTTATTCACGCCGGCATTAATGACATCCGTCTCCGGCAGTCGGAAGTCACAAAATTTAATATAGAATCGGTGTGTGACTTTGCAAAAACGATGTCTGCCACTGTAGTATTCTCTGGGCCCCTCCCCAATCTGACCAGTGATGACATGTTTAGTCGCTCGTCATCCTTGAACCGCTGGCTGTCTGTGTGGTGTCCTAAAAATGACATGGGCTACATTGACAATTGGAGCTCTTTTTGAGGAAAACCTGGTCTTATGAGACGAGACAGCATTCATCCCACTTTGGATGGTGCTTCTCATTTACCTAACAATCTGGCATCTTTTTTATCCAAATTTCCAAAACCCTGACTACTCAGAGTTTGGACCAGGGAGCAGAGTCGCAGTCTTACACGCCTCTCTGCAGCTCCTCTTCATCCGCCACCCCTCAACTTAGCCCCTGTCTTCCCCATCAGAGAATCGTTGTCTGCTCCCTCCAAAGTAAATAAAAATATAATGTATAAGCATCCCAAAGTGATAAAGCAAAATATTGGTAAAACTCAAATTAAACATAAAGCCTCTAAATTGAATGATTTGGCCTCTGTTCCTCCTCATAATTTAAAAATTAAATGTGGTTTATTAAATATTAGGTCTCTAACTCCCAAGTCTCTGTTAGTCCATGATCTGTTAATTGATCATCAGATTGATTTAATTTCCCTTACAGAGACTTGGTTAGGGCAAGAGGATTATGTTGGTTTAAATGAATCAACTCCCTCTGGTTATTTAAACTGTCAAAATCCCAGAAGTTCTGGTCGTGGAGGAGGAGTAGCAACAATTTACCATTCCAAATTACTAGTTAATGTAAAGCAAAAAACATGTTATAATTCCTTTGAGGGCCTGGTCCTCAGTATTGGGCACTTTAGCAATTTTAGGTTAAACCCAATTTTATTTGCCATAGTTTATCGTCCCCCATCAACCTACTCAGAATTTTTATCTGAATTTGCTGATTTCTTAGCTGATTTAGTGCTGAAATCTGATAGAATAATTATAGTAGGGGACTTTAATATACATGTGGATGTAGATAGTGACTACCTTAATGTGGCATTCAATTCAATATTAGATTCGATTGGGTTTTCTCAGAAAGTAGGAAATTCTACTCATTACCTCCACCATACATTGGACCTTGTTTTGACATATGGCATAGAAATAGAAAATCTTGTAGTGTCTCCTCATAACCCTGTACTGTCAGACCATTGTCTGTTAACCTTTGATTTTACTATTTCTGACTATTTGGCTCCTAAAGAAAAATATTATTACAGTAGATGCCTCTCAGATGATGCTGTTTCCAAATTTATGCAGATTGTTTCCTCTATGCCATGTGTCAACACAACGGAAATAAGCTATAGACAGCTTGCTCCTTCTGTAATTGATAACATGGTGGATAGTGTTTCAGCTTCTCTGCATCAGACTCTAGACTTGGTGGCCCCCTTAAAAAAGAAAAAGTCTAATCAGAGAATTCTAACTCCTTGGTTCAACACAGAAACTCGTACCTTAAAACAGAAGACTCGTCAATTAGAAAGAAAATGGCGCTCTACTAATTTAGATGAAATCTATTTAGCTTGGAGAAATCATCTTTTAATTTATAAAAAATCTCTTAGAAAAGCTAGAACGAGTTATTACTCTGCATTAATAGAAGAGAACAAGAATAATCCCAGGTTTCTTTTCAGTACTGTAGCCAGGTTGACAAAGAGTCAGGACTCTGTCAATCCTAGCATCCCCTTAGAGCTTACTAGTCAGGACTTTATGAACTTTTTCAATAATAAAATTTCATCCATCAGAGATAAAATCAATCTGATTCTTCCCACAGTTAACTTAAATACTGTAACTACTACAACTCCTTCTGTTGATGTCTGTCTTGATGAGTTTACTCCAATCGACCTTTGTGAGTTAGACAAAATAGTTTCCTCATCCAAACCTTCAACTTGTCTTTTAGACCCTATTCCTACCAGGTTATTTAAAGAAGTCTTCCCACTTATTGGTAGCTTTATTCTTCATATAATCAATTCTTCATTAACTTTTGGCCATGTACCGCAGGCTTTTAAAACGGCTGTAATTAAACCCTTACTCAAAAAGCCAACGCTAGATCCAGGAGCTTTAGCTAACTATAGACCAATCTCTAATCTCCCTTTCATTTCAAAAATCTTAGAAAGAGTTGTTGCTACGCAATTATTTGACCACCTGCAGGGAAATGGTTTACTTGAAGAGTTTCAGTCTGGGTTTAGAATCCATCATAATACTGAAACAGCCTTAGTGAAGGTCACTAACGACCTCCTCATTGCATCTGATAATGGACTAGTTTCTGTACTTGTCCTTTTAGACCTTAGTGCAGCTTTTGATACTATCGATCATAATATTCTACTTGATAGATTAGAACACTATGTTGGACTTAATGGAACTTCGTTGCAGTGGTTTAGATCTTATTTATCTGATAGGTTCCAGTTTGTTCATGTAAATAATGAGTTTTCTTTCAACTCAAAGCTTAGTCATGGAGTTCCACAGGGATCTGTGCTAGGCCCTACTCTTTTTAGTTTATATATGCTTCCGTTAGGCAACATTATTAGAAAGCACTGTATACATTTTCATTGTTATGCAGATGACACACAATTATACCTGTCAATGAAGCCAGATGATAGTAATCATTTAGCCAAGTTAGAAGCCTGTCTTAAGGAAATCAAAGCTTGGATGACTTGTAATTTCCTGCTATTAAATTCAGATAAGACTGAAGTCATTCTTGTTGGTCCAAAAAACCTTAGAAATTCCTTTCCAAATCAAACTTTCAGTTTGGATGTGGTTACTCTTTCTCTTAATAGCTCTGTGAGGTACCTTGGAGTTATTTTTGATCAGGATTTGTCCTTCAATTCACATATTAAATTTGTTTCTAAGACTGCCTTCTATCATTTGCGTAATATTGCCAAGATTAGGAGCATCTTGTCTCAGAGTGATGCTGAGAAACTGATCCATGCTTTTGTTAGCTCGAGATTAGATTACTGTAATTCTTTATTATCAGGCTGTCCTAAAACATCTTTAGAAAGTCTTCAGCTGATCCAAAATGCTGCAGCAAGAGTTTTAACAGGTACTAGAAAGAGAGATCATATCTCTCCGGTTCTGGCCTCCCTTCATTGGCTTCCCATAGAGTTTAGAATTAAGTTTAAAATCCTTCTTCTTACTTACAAAGCTCTAAACAATCAGGCTCCTTTTTATTTAAAAGATCTGATACTACCGTATTATCCTAACAGAGCACTACGCTCCCAAAATGCAGGATTACTTGTAATACCTAGAATCTCCAAAAGTACAATGGGAGGCAGAGCCTTCAGTTATCAAGCTCCTCTCCTGTGGAATCAGCTGCCAATCTGGATTCGGGAGTCAGACTCGATCTCTGTTTTTAAGAATAGGGCTAAAACCTACCTTTTTGATATAGCCTACAATTAGGGAGGGATCATGTGTTTCTGAACCCTCCCTTAGTTATACTGCTAATAGGTTTAGTCAGCCGGGGGACCTCCAGTAATGCACTGGGCCTCACTCCTTTCCTCACTCTCAATGAAATATTTTTTTTGCTGGTCATTAACATTTGTTTGTTCTCTCCCATAGACTGAGTCCCCATCGTGCTGTTTGCTCTCTACATGTCTGTTCTTTTCTTCTTCTCTATCCCCTCACCCCCCAGCCAGTCGCAGCAGATGACTGCCCCTCCCTGAGCCTGGTTCTGCTGGAGGTTTCTTCCTGTTAAAAGGGAGTTTTTCCTCTCCACCATCGCTAAGTGCTTGCTCACAGGGGATCGCCTGATTGCTGGGGTCTTTCTGCAACTGTGGGGGTTCCCTCTTCAGTTGATAGTGCTATGAGATGACTGTTGTTGTGAAATGGTGCTATATAAATAAAGTTGAATTGAATTGAATGTAATTGTACATGATTGGTTGTAGGGTTGAATGACACTAAGGGTGATTTGATTATTATTATTATTATTGTTGTTGTTTTTGTAAGTACTATATGGCTACCTATTATTATGATTATTATTATTATATGGTTACTTATTGTGCCCAGTTATTGTAAGCTATGTGGGGTATATGGTGGTATTCTGTATATGGTGATTATGATGATGATAATATTGTCTATAATTATGTTAAATATGCCAGAAATATTTATTTATTATTATTACAATTATTATTAGATGTTGGTATTATTGTCAATATAAACTATCATTGCTGTATCATTTCTATTGCATAATTTAATTATAAGATGTATTATATATTATGGTATTGTATAATGAATGTAATTGTGGGATGAATAATGACTGGAATGATATTATAATTTATTGGGTATGGGGAAGGGGTGGGACTATATAAGCATTGGCTTCTTCCCACTCCTTTTGAACAAGACATTTTATTTTATTTTATTTTATTTTTTTATTTTTTTATTTTTTTTTTGTCTTGGTGTTCAAATAAAAAAAAAAAAAAATCAATCCATCAATCAATCAAAGAACTTACACCAGGAATATTCTGAAGAATTAAGTTTAAATTGAACAACAGACTGTCATCCACAGAGTCAGATCACATCCCTGGTGGCAAAAGGGCCCCCATGTGCCCACATTGTTTCAGCTGGATGTCCATGGATTCCGCTGATGGAGATGCTGATAGACAGGTTCTCCCACAAGGCCGTGCTTCTGAGATCGCAATCAGCTGATTCTTCAGCAAAGCTGGGTGAGGTCTCACTTATGCACTGAAGAAGGAATTTGTTTATTGTACAAGGTCCCATCAGAGAGTCTAACTGAGACCAAAACAAGCCACAGATCCATTTCTTCCGATATATTGTGGCTTGAATGAGTTGGTTTAAGCTGAGGAAAAAAAAATCAAATAAAATCTTCTTACACGGTAATTTAAAGAAAAGGATTAAAAATAAGGAAAAGTAAACTTTTAAGAAAAGAAAAAGAATTTTCATCGAGCATGGGGACTCTGGGCCTACTTGAAAATAGGAGAAAAAGGGAGAGCAGAGAAGTCTGCTCCTTACAGCTTGACTACCCCCAAAAAATTGAAACAAAGGTAAGATTTTTTTTGGGTGTGGCAGAATTTCACTGAACTTCATGAAACTGAGCTGGACCAATTACATTTGAGCTTCTTTTGTTCAGCAGAAGCCATAAATTGCCTAAAAAGAAAATACAGTGGAGCTTGGAAGTCCATTGGTCATTTCAAAGTTTAGGGCTCTGTGGGTGTCCCAGCAGAAAGAGTAGGGGGAGAGATTCAATATGAAAAGTGAGATCCTCATAAAACCCATAAATGCTGTATACTAAAGCATCAATTCTTTAAACTTTAGTGACTAAGATATTCTTCTCAATAATAAGGGAACAAACAATTTGTCTACATTGTAACTGTGATTAATTTGTGATAGTAAGCATACAAAAAAAAAGTTCTTCCTGAAAATAAAGCAACACATATCAAATCATATCAATAAAAGCATTTCAAACGACAATTGTCCAACACAGGGTTCAGCCATGTCTTCAGTCGTGGATGCTGTCTTGAAAGAAAGAATATGATGAATTAATTCATTTGTCCATAACTCAGAAATTCCACTGCAAGGAGAGAGATTAAAAAAAAATTATATATATATATATATACTGTATATACTGTATATATATATATATATATATATATATATATATATATATATATATATATATATATATATATATATATATATATATATATATATATATATATATACTGTATATATACAGTGCGGAAAAAAGTATTTAGTCAGCCACCAATTGTGCAAGTTCTCCCACTTAAAAGATGAGCGAGGTCTCCAATTTTCATCATAGGTATACCTCAACTGTGAGAGACAAAATGAGAAAAAAAAATCCAGAAAATCACATTGAAGGATTTTTAATGAATTAGTTGGTAAATTCCTCGGTAAAATAAGTATTTGGTCAATAACAAAAGTTCATCTCAATAATTTGTTATATACCCGTTGTTGGCAATGACAGAGGTCAAACGTTTTCTGTAAGTCTTCAGAAGGTTTTCACACACTGTTGCTGGTATTTTGGCCCATTCGTCCATGCAGATCTCCTCTAGAGCAGTGATGTTTTGGGGCTGTCGCTGGGCAACACAGACTTTCAACTCCCTCCAAAGATTTTCTATGGGGTTGAGATCTGCAGACTGGCTAGGCCACTCCAGGACCTTGAAATGCTTTTTACGAAGCCACTCCTTCGTTGCCTGGGCAGTGTGTTTGTGATCATTGTCATGCTGAAAGACCCAGCCACGTTTCATCTTCAATGCCCTTGCTGATGGAAGGAGGTTTTCACTCAAAATCTCACGATACATGGCCCCATTCATTCTTTCCTTTACACGGATCAGTCGTCCTGGTCCATTTGCAGAAAAACAGCCCCAAAGTATGATGTTTTCACCCCCATCCTTCACAGTAGGTATGGTGTTCTTTCTCCTCCAAACACGACAAGTTGAGTTTTTACCAAAAAGTTCTATTTTAGTTTCATCTGACCATATGACATTCTCCCAATCCTCTTCTGGGTCATCCAAATGCTCTCTAGCAAACTTCAGATGGGCCTGGACATGTACTGGCTTAAGCAGGGGGACACATCTGGCACTGCAGGATTTGAGTCCCTGACGGCGTAGTGTGTTACTGATGTAGCCTTTGTTACTTTGGTTCCAGCTCTCTGCAGGTCATTCACTAGGTCCCCCCGTGTGGTTCTGGGATTTTTGCTCACTGTTCTCGTGATCATTTTGACCTCACGGATTGAGATCTTGCGTGGAGCCCCAGATCGAGAGAGATTATCAGTGGTCTTGTATGTCTTCCATTTTCTAATAATTGCTCCCACAGTTGATTTCTTCACACCAAGCTGCTTACCTATTGCAGATTCAGTCTTCCCAGCCTGGTGCAGGTCTACAATTGTGTTTCTGGTGTCCTTTGACAGCTCTTTGGTTTTGGCCATAGTGGCGTTTGGAGTCTGACTGTTTGAGGTTGTGGACAGGTGTCTTTTATAATAATAACGAGTTCAAACAGGTGCCATTAATACAGGTAACGAGTGGAGGACAGAGGAGCCTCTTAAAGAAGAAGTTACAGGTCTGTGAGAGCCACAAATCTTGCTCTTTTGTAGGTGACCAAATACTTATTTTACCAAGGAATTTACCAATTAATTCATTAAAAATCCTTCAATGTGATTTTCTGGATTTTTTTTCTCCTTTTGTCTCTCATAGATGAGGTATACCTATGATGAAAATTGGAGACCTCTCATCTTTTAAGTGGGAGAACTTGCACAATTGGTGGCTGACTAAATACTTTTTTGCCCCACTGTATATATATATATATATATATTCCTGAGCCGTCCACCAGCATGGAATAGATCACCCATTACTCTGTCATTTTGAGGCATTCCTTTGGCGGAGAGATGAAAGGAAGGATAAGTCCTGGAGAAGGGGATAACTCCCACTTTATGGCTGATGGGTTGTGTTACAGCACTAATTCTTGGGTGAGAAAAGCAGTTCATGACCAGACTTTAGAGCTGAAAAAACATTTTGTTCAGCAAAGAATGATTTTATAGATTGGAACCCAAGGTCAACGCTACACTGAGTTCAATTTCTCTAGTCCCACCCAGGCCTGATTACTGCTACACCCATTCTCAATCAAGAGATCACTTAAACAGGACCTCCCTGAAAAAGTGAAGTAGACCAAAAGATCCTTTAAAGCTAGACATCATGCTGCTATCCAAAGAAATTCAGGAACAAATGAGAAACAAAGTAATAGAGATCTATCAGTCTGGAAAAGGTTATAAAGCCATTTCTAAAGCTTTTGGACTCCAGCAAACCACAGTGAGAGCCATTATCCACAAATGACAAAAATCATGGAACAGTAGTGAACCTTCCCAGGAATGGCCGGCAGACCAAAATTCTCCTAAGAGCGCAAGGGCGACTCATTCAAGAGGTCACAAAAGACCCCACAACAACATCCAAAGCACTGCAGGCTTCACTTGCCTCAGTTAAGGTTGGTGTTCATGACTCCACCATAAGAAAGAGACGGGGTAAAAATATCCTGCATAGCAGTGTTCCAAGACGAAAACCACTGCTGAGAAAAAAAAACAAAACAAACAAAAACAAACACAACCAACAAAAACATAAAGGCTTGTTTCAGTTTTGCCAGAAAAAATCTTGACGATCCCCAAGACCTTTGGGAAAATACTATGTGGAATGATGAGACAAAAGTTGAACTTTTTGGAAGGTGTGTGCCCCATTACATCTGGTGTAAAAGTAACACAGCATTTCAGAAAAGGAACATCATATCAACAGTAAAATATGGTGCTGGTAGTTTGTTGGTCTGGGGCTATTTTTCTGGTTCCGGGTTTGGAAGACTTGCTGTGGTAAATGGAACAATGAATTCTGCTGTCTACTAAAAAATCCTGAAGGAGAATGTCTGGCCATCTGTTCATGACCTCAGGCTGAAGTGCACTTGGGTTCTGCAGTAGGACAATGATCAAAAACACACTAGCAAGTCGACCTCTGAAGGGCTTAAGAAAAACAAAATGAAGACTTTGGAGTGGCCTAGTCAAAGTCCTGACCTGAATCCGATTAAGATGCTGTGGCTTGACCTTAAAAAGGCGGTTCATGCTCACCCCCCCCCCCCCCAATGTGGCTGAATTACAACAATTCTGCAAAGATGAGTGGGTCAAAATTCCTCCACAGAACTGTAAAAGACTTATTGCCAGTTATCGCAAACACTTGATTGCAGTTGTTGCTGCTAAGGGTGGCCCAACCAGTTATTAGGTTTAGGGGACAATCACTTTTTCACACAGGGCCATGTAGGTTTGGATTTTTTTCTCCCTTAATAATAAACACCTTCATTTTAAAACTGCATTTTGTGTTTACTTGTGTTATCTTTGTCTAATATTTAAATTTGTTTGATGATCTGAAACATTTAAGTGTGAAAAACATACAAAAAAAAAAAGAAATCAGGAAGGGGAAAAAACACTTTTTCACACCACTGTATGTAACTTAAATAAAATAAAATGTAGTCATTGCCTAGACAAATATATATAAAAAAATAACCATTGCATAGAGCATAAATTTAAACAGCATCCATATGAATGTTTCAAAATTTATGAGAAAGTCACAAATTTACAAGAAAATGTTTCAGATTAAAAAAAAAAAGTCCAAAATTGTTGTAAATTTACAAGAAAAAAGTTGCAAATTAATGAGTAAAAAGTTGCAACTTTGCAAGAAAAAAAGTGAGGAAGAAGTCACAAATCTAGAAGAAAAAAAATGTCCAAAATTGTTGCAAATTAATGAGAAAAAATTACAAATTAATGAGACAAAAGTTGCAAATTTATGAGAAAAAAATTGCAAAACTCTAATGGTACGTGTCCACCTCGGTGTGCATTTTCATGCTTCCCATTCATTGTGTATGTAGCAAGCTCCGCATGCACTCTGGTAGCATGGCATCAAGAATCTCGAGCCGTCGCTTGGAGGTGCCCGCTCCTCCTCCTCCTTAATCCATGCTCAGATTCAAAATATGCAACTGAGGAGCAGGCGCAGGGAGCCAATCGCTTACTGTAGCTCAGGCTGAACTTTAAAAATAGTGGTTGTTAAGAAAAAGTAAACACATATTTGGCAACTACACATTTATTTCTCGCCTTGACCATTTTCTGAAAAATGTTTAGCTTGTTACTTTTGAAGATATGGGTGAAAGTTTAATGTCCGGAAGAGTTGTGAACAGACTACAACAGCCAACCCACCAGGAGTCGTGGCGACCAAAAATGTGCAGGCTGTGCAGGTCGGGGTGAACAGAGCATGGTGGGGTAAACAGAAAAAGCTCATCAAACTGCACTTTTGTGGCTGAAAATACTGCTTGAAAACCAGCCGAAGTTCTCTGACCAGGTGGTGATACTCTCCCTGCAGTTTATGGCTATGGAGTATTGGACTCGTGATTCTCGCCTTGTTTCATGCGCCCGACGGATCCTGATGCAGAGGAGGTGCGGTGAGCTTCCGTCAACAGACACCTAGATGGACATATTTGTTTGACAAACAAATATTTGTTTTGCATGTATCCTCAGCATCAAAATGTTTTTTACTGTATTCCGTCCTGTAACATGATACAGAAAGATCATGATATTGGGGGGACAATTCTCTCTTCCTCCCAGGTTGAGATGATTTACGCCTATGATTATAGACTTTTCCTCTTAATGCATCTCACAGTATCATCAAGTTCCACAAGTTCTGTGACCTGGAGCCATCAAGTTTCAGTCACCTGTTATCACTGCAGCCAGCAACCTGTGAAATTGGCTAATTCAGTTTTAAAGCCCAATGTCTCTTTTTATGGATCCTCCCATTACACAGCATTTTAAGCAAAAGGATGTGGGGGGGGGGGGGGCTGGTGTGGGTACTGTAACTCAGTGGGGCTGAGTTCATTCTAGTGTGAGAGGAGCGGGTGACTTACTCCACTGTCCGTCCGCACATGTGCATGCAGATTAAACACTTTGTCTTCCCGGGAGAAAGGAAAGAAGAAGAAGAACAAATCTGCTGAGTTGTTGAGGCGTGGGGCTGCGGCAAAGTAGAAGGTGGATGACAAGCGGCTGCTGGCTCATGGCAGGAATGCAAATAATATTTACACTCAGCGCATCAGACGTCAAGAAAAGCATTTTAATAGCCCAAAGTATTCAATTTAATGCACCACAGAATGCAATGAATAAAGGGATTACTTGGGCTCGAGCCTGTGCATGTGTCGACTCCTGTGCACCATCGCCGCCATTGCTGTAACAAAGGGACTTTCCAGAATTAAGGAGGGAGCTCAATGAGCCATTCTTACCCATTGGGGAGTAAACACTGGCTGAGCTGACTCCTTAAGTGGCTTCATGACACAACCTGCCCTCCTGAGAAAGAGGCAACAGTTTCCACAAGCTAGTTCATGTTTGTGTTTGGATGAGGTTTTACATAGTTTAACTTAATTTACTTTAATTACTCAAGTATGTCTCAATTTCTTGAATATGTTCATGTCATACTATTATTGATCTCATGCAAATATTAAACCTGTTTCTAAGTTACATTGATATATATGATTTATCGTTTCTGGCTGCACTGAAGATCGCGTTCCTTTGAATGAAAAGTCTTCTGAAACCACTACAATTCTCGTTGGCATTGATTCATTTGATGCTTTAAAGGTGATAATGGCATTGTGTGACAGTTCCGGCAGGTCTTCATGAAAAGTCTGTGAAATACTTTAGTCAAAATGCCTCAGGGATGAATTATTGCTGCACCATTCTGATCATCTTTTGCACCCTTCCTCATTTTAAGTTTGCAACATTTTTCCTCATAGATCTTCTTGTTGGCAGTGGTTATGGATATGGATATTGATATGGACCTGTAGAATGCTTGCTACAGGTATGGCTCAAATCTGATTGGCCAGTATGTTCTATTAATGCATATCTTAAAGGCAGAAGGCTACAGGTACAAAAACTAAGGCAAAAAAAAAATGTGATTAATATCTATTTAATGCTTTTTTAACCTTACCCCCTTCCAAATCCTAACACTAACCTCTTAAATTTAACTATACAAGAGTCAGTTCTGACCGAGCCATGTAATTGCACAATAGGGATTCCAGGAGTTACTGTTTTCCACGATAATTACACCCCAACTTCACCAGATATGTGTCACTCTGTTCTCAGTGACAAATGCAATACTGTGTTGAATACCTTAATTTCCACAGTGAGGGACTGTTTGAAAAGATTTCTTACCTGACTCGGAAGTCCTATCCTTTCGATAAAAGCCTTACATCCTGCCGTTTTATAAACTGGTGAAGCTATTTCAAGTTTTTAAAAAAAAAAAAAAAAAAAGGCAGTGCTAGAGTTGAATTTATTGTCTCGATTAACAAACCACAATACCTTTGTGGAGATGGACTCTTTGTTTCATCTGAAAATGCAAAGAAAAGTGACCGAAGTGTACTAATTGGATAGCATGCTAACTACTAGCCACCTACCGGTGTTGGGACGACCAGCATTTTGGTCTGCAGTCTTCTGCAGTACTGACTCAACAGGTATATGTTTTATAAACACTTATTATTTTTGCACTTGACAATATTTAATTTGTTTAAATGTGTGTGAAATGACAATAGACATCTTCATGCTGACTGAGATAATTAGCAAAAGTTACTGGCTACATTTAGATGGGACTGTTTTGTTTTTTTTTCTTTTTTTCTCAGCTGCTCAAAATAACTGGCAAAACAAACAAATCATAATATTTTGTCCAGTATTGCTGTCATTTAATAAATTGTGCTTGCAGAACTGTTGTGTGGGCAAGATGCCAAAAGTAGGACTTGAACCAGCAACCTTCTGATCACAGGTCCACCATACTCTCTGCTTAAGCCACAGTTGCAACTGATCTGAAAAGGTTTTTTTGGGTTTTTTTTTTTTATTACTTATTTTGTACCCCTAGGTAGATTTGTTTTGCAGTCTGGTGACAAGCCACCAGCTGCTGCGTGCGCAAGCGCCCCTTATCCCTAACCTGCATGTTTTTGGCATGTGGGAGGAAACCGGAGAAATCCCACACAACACGGGAAGAACATGCAAACTCCACACAGATCACTGTTGGCCAGGGATCGAACCCACGATCTCGTGATCCCCGCGATCCCCCGGCCGAGGGTAAACTGTGCGGCCACAGTGCTAACCACTGCGCCACCGTGCAGCCCGATGTGCCCAACTCTTCCGCAGCAAAAGACAATGAACATCAGGCTAAGGCTATCATACCAATACCAACTTCCTTTCTTTTTTTTTGTTTTTGTGGTTTATATTAATCATATATCCCATAACCTACATATGTATAAGCATGTTAGAATGTTTGGTGATTACATATGTACAACGACCTCACGCCTCAGAACAGGACAAGAGGTCTCAACCGCCAGCGAAGATCAAAGAGCATCCGAGGCGCAGCGGTGGAGACCAGATCGATCGCCCTGACTTCCCAGGGTCAGGTGGAGGAGTAAGAAGACAAAGGAGGGGGGATTAAGCTAATGCGGGATGTCAGCTTTGATATGCAATGTCTTTTGTGATGTGTAGGTATAAGTATGTAGGTCTGAATGTGTTCGATCTCTTATTCTGCTTCTGCACTGAGATGAGACTTGTTAGAGGAGCGAAGCTGATAATAAACTTTGGTTTATAAATCACATCGCCTCGTTATGCCAAGCTCTTCTACAGTTTTTCACAAATTTATGCCTTTTTTCTTGTAAATTTAAGTGTGTGATTTTGCCCCAGTTTGAATACCTGAGGTACTATCATTACCGTGTTACTTCATGACAGCTATTTGATAACCACACAACCTTGAAATAAAGTAGTTTTTCAAAATAAAAGCACTTTTGTATTGAATTTATCAGCATTTTGATACATCATTTGATGACTTTAATCATTCTCATTTTCGGTGATATCATCTTCAACCTGTAGCCGGAACGAATTTTACTCACATACAACAGGATGTTATACAGACTTTCAAAATACCTCCCCCCCCTCCCGCCTCCCAAATTCATGATCTTAAACAGTGCATCATTTTGCATGAATTTAAACATGTCAGGTACCACTTACTTTGTGATGGCCACTGGACCACCACAAACACTTTGAAATACAATGGATTTTCAAAATAAAAAGCCATTTATATTGAAATAACCAGTGGTCTACTACAACATTTGGTTAATTATCTCTCATTTTTTTTTTATGATAGCAACTTCATGTAGCTTGAAGGAATGTAACCCACACACAACAGGATCTTACACAGATTTTCAAAATAAAAGCCCCCCAAAATTCACAACCTTAAACAATGTGTTGTTTTGCCCAAACCTGAAGATATAGGGTACTGTCACTACCATTTTACTTAAACCCCCTTTTCCACTAGTACCTACATACACTTTTCCATTAGTACCTGGTACCCAGTACTATTTTTGGATCCATCGGACTGAGGTACAAACCGTGCTGAGTCAAGCTGAAAATGTGACGTCAACAGACTGCAGGCCACTGATTGGTCAGGGCATAACGTCATGAGAGCAACGTCTTCTACAGAACCTCCAGCTGCCATTTGCAAAGATTCGTCTGCGAGCGAGCAAGCGTCAGTATAAACAACAACAACAATAGAAATGGCTTCCCAGAAATCAACACCGTGGTCTAAAAGGCTTTTCTGTGCCTTTTGGCTGATGAGGGAATCCAGAGAGAACTTGATGGAGTGACCCGAAATAAATTTACAGCAACTGACCGGCAAATAATGGGAGAACGTGACCATGGCAGTTGAAAAAACATGATATATAGGATATAGAGGATGGTGAGTGTTGTGATATGATGTGATATTTTACGTTATTTATCCCAGCGGTGGAAAGTTCACTTTGAACAAACAACACCGTTGTCTCCTGTATGCAGACAATGAGCTAGCTAGTTAGCCATCAATGCTAACTCCGTGCTCTGCTTGTATTTTGCACTTATGTCGACAACATCTGACGAAAAGCTAGTGTTAATCCTGGTTAAAAAGGTGGTTTTTTTTACATGTTGCACTTTTGTGCTGTGCATGTACTTAACCCTATTAGTGTGTATGTTGCCGAACTGCGACATAACCCCTAGTGGTCAAGAGTGGTAAATATTTTTTGTCAATAAAATAGTTCAGATTTCCAAGGCTATAACTTGAAAGCAGTAAGAGATAATTGCTTACTGTCAATTAGAAAGATGTAAAATATGATCCAAAGTTTCAGATAGGAATACATTTATGTGTCTAATTTGCATAATGTCACAACAGCTCTTTAAATTCCATATCTCAGTCAAAACTGGACTTTGGACATATTTATACAAAAATAGTTCAGTCTTTTGACACCATTTTTTGTACAGAGGTACCTCATCATCTTATATTCAAAGTATATGAACAAGAAATCAGTACAATTAAAAAAAAAACAAAAAAAAACAGAAATTTCTCACTTACTTTTGACAAAGGGGGGCTGGCTGGCTGGCTGGGTGGCAAGGCCGCTGTGTTTTCACCCATAATGGTCCATATTTTGCATTCTGCCACTAATTTAAAATCTCTACCACATCTACAAAGTCTTATGATTATCCCACATAAATTTTGCTTGTATGCTGCAGCTATTTTCTGCATACAAAGCCGAAAAAGTGACGGTGATGATCGTGGCCATATTAGCTTTCAGGGCTAACTGCTACAAACAGGAAAAGGAAATGAGGAGTTCTTCTTCTTTGGTGTATTACATGTCATCCACTGAGTCCTCCAACGGATGTCTGCCACCTTTTGAAACTGGCAAATCAGTACATTCAGTACAAATTCCCAATGCAGGCGATCATGTCAGAGTGAGAAGGCAGGCAGAGTGCCGCACTCTGCCACTAGGGGCACGCAAATTCTCACACTCAAACGGTTAAGTTTTGTGTATTTTTGTTCTAGAGTCTGACCAGCATCTGCTTTGACACCGCAACGTAGCACAACACAGCGATGTGTTATGACTGGTAAGTTGCACACCCCATTGTTTTTAGAAGTAGTGGACAAAGTACTCAAATCCTTTGTTTTTTAAGTTAAAGTATAGACAAAGTGCCAAAACTAAAGTAGCACAATTTCCACTTAATTCGAAAGGGACTGAACTGAGATTTATTTGATTGTGTGAATATTAATTACAGAATAATTGGCATCAAACTGGGGATTCTAAATTGTCCTTAGGTATGAATGTGAGAGTGAATGGATGTCTGTCTCTCTGTGTTGGCCCTGCGGTGGACTGGCAATCTGTCCAGGGTGTACCCTGCCTCTCGCTCAAAGATGCCGGGACAGGCTCCAGCCCCCCCGCAGCCCGAAAAGGATTAAGAGGAAGAAGATGGATGGATGAAAATTAATGGGACATCCAATATTAGCCACTTTTTAAGAACCGCTTTTTTATTTTTATTTTTTTGTTCAGATTACTTGGTTGTGTGATCTTTTATGAATTATATTCATAATAGTGTATCTTGCGCTTTGGGGAATGGGAGTTGTTCAGTCACCATTATAATTTGGTTTACATGTGTAGTTTATAGTCTATTGTCAATAAACTCATGCAGCACTATAACAGGACACATTACAAATTTTTGAGACCCATTGCAGTGCATCCTTTTAAATTTTAGCAGTACAAAACACCACCCACACTTGATGCCAGGGCAAGAAGAGACACAGCAGTGACAGAGCGGTGGCTTAACTTTTATTGGTAAAAATTGCATATTTTGACTGAGCGACCCTATACTTGGGGATGCACACCCTCAGTTAAAGTACTAAATTCCATTCAACTGAATATATTAACTCATTCTGATTGCTGAGGCCACAGTAAAAAAGGATTTTAAACGTAACCCAGCCCTTGTAAAATCGACTTTACTGAATCACAGCTACATGATAATTGTGGTTAAATACAATAACGAAGCACCCTTTTTGTCACATTCCACCACTGGCTTTTAACAACAAGTGTTTTTTTCCCAAATATGTTTTAAACTTGCTTTAATTAATCACTACCCATTTCTGTCTTTCGTTGAGGCAAAAGGAAAATGATCCACCGCAAACCGGACCTTGCGTCACTATTTACAGAGATGCAGGCTGAAGACCTTCTGTACCGGGACCAGTGTGAGCGGCACATCCAGTTGCTTCTCACTCAGGCAGTGTGGCCGGCGTGTGTGACCCATTCTAAGTTTTTTTTTTTTTTTTTTTTTTTTAACAGTTTAGGGTTTGGATTTTGCACATTCTAAATCATCTGGATTTTGCTGCTGATTGTAATTAACAATTTTGTTACTTATGTGTTTGCATCATCCATCCATCCATCCATCTTCTACCGCTTTTCCGGAGGTCCGGGTCACGGAGGTAGCAGTTCAAGGAGAGAAGCCCAGACTTCCCTCTCCCCAGTCACCTGCTCCAGCTCTTCAGATAGGATACCAAGACATTCCCAGACCAGCTGGGAGACATAGTCTCTCCAGCGATTCCTGGGTCTGCCCCGGGGTCTCCTCCCAGTGGGACGTGCCCAAAACACTTCAAGTGGGAGCCATCCAGGAGGCATCCTGATCAGATGCCCATACCACCTCAACTGGCTCCTTTCAATGTGGAGAAGCAGCGGTTCTATTCTGAGCCTCTCCCGGATGACTGAGCTCCTCACCCTATCTCTGAGGGTGAGTCCAGCAATCCTACGGAGAAAGCTCATTTCAGCCGCTTGTATCCACGATCTTGTTCTTTCGATCATTACCCAAAGCTCGTGACCATAGGTGAGGGTAGGAATGTAGATTGACTGGTAAATCGACAGCGTTGCCTTAGAACTCAGCTCCCTCTTCACCACGACAGACCAGTACAACATCCGCATCACTGCAGATGCTGCTCCGATACATCTGTCAATCTCTTGCTCCATTTTCCCCTCACTTGTGAATAAGACCTCAAGATACTTAAACTCCTCCTCTTCGGGCAGGAGCTTCTCTGGGTTGGGGACAAGCTTTTTTTCCGCCTGAGAACCACGGACTGAGAACCATTTTTCCGCCTGAGAACCATGGACTCAGACTTGGAGTTACTGGGAGACTTGGAGACTTGGTCTTACTGGGATGGTTTGCCGCTTCACACTCAGCGGCAAACTGTCCCAGTAAGACCTGTAGGTCATTGCTTGATGAAGCCAGCAGGACAACATCATCTGCAAACAACAGAGATGAGATCCAGTGGTCACTAAGCATGACACCCTTCATTCCCTGGCTGTGCCTAGAAATCCTGTCCATAAAAATTATCAACAGGATCGGTGACAAAGGGCAGCCCTGGCATAGTCCAACTCTCACTGGGAATGAGTCGGACCAAGTGTTGGCAATACAAACCAAACTCTCACAATGGTCGTACAGAGACCGAATAGCTCGTACAAAAAGCTCGATACCCCATAGTCCCAACGCACCCCCCACAAAAAACCACGAGGGACACGGTCGAATGCCTTCTCCAGGTCCACAAAACACATGTAAACTTGTTGGGCAAACTCCCACAAACTCTTGAGGATTCACGAGAGGGTAAAGAGCTGGTCCGATCTGCTACAGCCAAGACGAAAACCACATTGCTCCTCCTGAATCCGAAGTTCTACCAGTGGCCAGACTCTCCTCTCCAGTACCTTGGCATAGACCTTCCCAGGGAGGCTGAGGAGTGTGATCCCTCTAAAACTGAAGCATACCCTCCGGTCCCCTTTTTTGAAGAGAGGAACCAAAGACACTGCCCCGACCTCCACACAGTGTTGCAGAGGCGTGTCAAGAATGACAGCCCTACAACATCCAGGGCCTTGAGGTACTCAGGGCGAATCTTATCCACCCCTGGGACCCGGCCACCAAAGAGATGTTTAACCACCTTGGTGACCTCAGCCCCTGTGATAGGCGAGTCGTCCTCCTTGTCCACAATCCCTGCTTCCTCTGTGGAAGGCATGCCAGTGGGATTGAGGAGATCCACAAAGTATTCCTTCCACCGCCTGACGATATCCCCAGTTGAAGTCAGAAGTGCCCCATCCGCACCATACACAGTGTGAACAGGGAGCTGCTTCCCCCTCCTGAGCCGCAGGACAGTTTGCCAGAATCTCTTCGAGGCTGACCGAAAGTCTTGTTCCATGGCCTCACTGAGCTCCTCCCATACCCAAGTTTTTGCTTCAGCAACCACCTGAGCTGCACTTAGCTTTGCCTGACAGTACACCTCAGCTGCTTCCGGAGTCCCACAAGCCAACCAAGCTTGATAGGACTCCTTCTTCAGCTTAATGGCCCCCATCACCACTGGTGTCCACCACTTGGTTCGGGTGTTGCCACCACGAGATGCCCCGATGACCTTCCGGCTGACAGCTCTGGGCAGCTGCTTCAACAAAGGTGGAGAACATGGCCCATTCAGCCTCCATGTCTCCAGACTCCCTCAGAATGTAGTTGAAGTTCTTCCGGAGGTGGGAGTTGAAGACCTCCCAGACAGGGGCCTCAGCCAGACGTTCCCAGCACACCCTTACTATACATTTGGATCTACCAGGTCTGAATGGCATCCTTCCCTGCCATCGGATCCAACTCACAACCAGGTGGTTATCAGTTGACAGCTCTGCACCTCTCTTTACCCGAGTGTCCAAGACAAACGGTCGCAGGTCTGATGAGATGATAACAAAATCGATCATTGACCTGCGACCTAGGGTGTCCTGGTGCCCGGTGCACATATGGACACCTTTATGCTTGAACATGGTGTTCGTTATGGACAAATTGCGGTTAGCACAGAAGTCCAATAACTGAACACCACTCGGGTTCCGATCGGGCAGGCCTTTCCTCCCAATCACCCCCCTCCAGATTTCACTGTCATCACCCACATGCGCATTGATGTCCCCCAGTAGGACAATGGAGTCTCCAAGAGGAGCACTCTCCAGCACCCCAGTCAAAGACTCCACAAAGCATGGGTACTCTGAACCATCACTTGGTCCATAGGCACAGATGATGGTCAGGACCAATTTCCCAACCCAAAGGTGCAGGAAAACAACCCTTTCGTCCACTGAGAAAAACTCCAATATCGAGGCAGCAAGTTTGGGGGATACAAGAATACCCACCCCTGCTTGTTGCCTGTTGCCTGGGGAAACTCCAGAGTAAGCCAAGCTCCAACCCCTCTCCAGGAGACTGGTTCCAGAACCGGAGCTGTGTGTTGAGGTGAGGCCGACTATATCTAGCTGGTATCTCTCAACCTCATGCACCAGCTCAGGCTCCTTTCGCACCAGAAAGGGAACATTCCACATCCCAAAAGCCAGTTAAGGGAGCTTGGGATCAGACCACCAAGGTCTCTGCCTTTGACCACCACCTGATCCACATAGCACCGGACCCCCATGGTCCCTCCTGCAGGTGGTGAGCCCACTGGAGGGTGGACCCATGTAAGCTGAGGCTGGCCGGGTCCCATGGGCAGAACCCGGCCACCAGACACTAGCCATCGAGCCCCTTCCCCAGGCCTTGCTCCAGGGTGGGGCCCCAGTAACCCCATACCGGTCGGGGTACACTGAATCCTTGTTCTAGCATTCATCATGAGAGTCTGTTGGATCATTCTTAGTATGACCCTTCACTCAGGACCAGTCTTGAGTGACCCTACCAGAGGCAAACTGCAACATAGGACAACATAGCTCCTTGGATCACTAGGGCACGCAAACCCCCCACCACTATAAGGTGACAATCCATGGGGGGGGGGGGGGTTGCATCATGATTTTCTATTTTGTCAAGACACCAGTGGGAAAAGAGTCAACAGTACAAACCATTTATCAGTGATGTTGAATATAATGGCTCATTTTTAAGAAAAAGTAACGAAAAACGATTATTTTATTTACTGAAGACTGTATTGTTGGATGTGCCAGTGCTGAAGACACTGCATACTTTAGTGATAGTACCAGTATATGGAAGAATTCTGGGCCATATTAGCATCTGTATTTCCTAATAATGGGTTAGGACAGGGGTCTCCTATCATGTGCCATGGAGGGCCAAGACCCTGCAGGCTTTCCCTCCAACAGCAGATTCCACTGAATTTCTTCCCACTGATTGCTGATCAGTGAAAACATCTGCTGCTGAAGAGACTGAGTAGAAGAGATAACCTGCAGCGTCCTGGCCCTCTATTGCACATGACTGGACACCCCTGGGTTAGGGTTTAATGGGATTTAACATTTTAACACAAACTGCTTTATGGTTCATAATTCTGTTGGCAGACAAAAAAACAAAACCAAACCAAAAGTGACTTCTTAAACTGCTGGATTGTTCTTAGACAGCTTTTCCAATCTTTTAGTATTTAATTTATGTCACTTGGTGGTAACCTTCACATATAAAACAAAAGTGGAGACAGATCTGCAAAAATAACAAAGGTTTATTGTCAAAATTCCCAGTGCAATATTAAATGAATACATGTATAGTTGTTGAAGCAGAGACTATATATTTATACAGTATATACATGTATATATCTAGCAAATCCATGTATTTCTCCATGTAACCTTTTGACTGCATTATTTTAATTGCTCTTAATCCTAGATCAAGTTTGTTTTGGCTTAAAATGCATCATAACTGTTAAATATATCCTATTATACCTAAGTCAGTACTGTTTACCTGTTGAAATATAGATTTTTCAGCTAATATAACCCCATAACTACAATATGGCACCTGGCGATCAAGTTTTGGCAGCTAATCACTTTTTGCCACGACACCACAGACTCAGTGCTCCTGGAGCAGGTACATCCCATGACGTCTCAACAGTCTCTCCGTGATTTTCACACAGATCAGAGCAATTTATTGCACAGGAAGCTAAACGCTTCTCCAGACATTCTAAATGACATCCGTCTCCGGCAGTCGGAAGTCACGAAACTTAATATAGAATCGGTGTGTGAGTTTGCAAAAACGATGTCTGCCACTGTAGTATTCTCTGGGCCCCTCCCCAATCTGACCAGTGATGACATGTTTAGTCGCTCGTCATCCTTGAACCGCTGGCTGTCTGTGTGGTGTCCTAAAAATGACGTGGGCTACATTGACAATTGGAGCTCTTTTTGGGGAAAACCTGGTCTTATGAGACGAGACAGCATTCATCCCACTTTGGATGGTGCTTCTCATTTATCTAACAATCTGGCATCTTTTTTATCCAAATTTCCAAAACCATGACTACTCAGAGTTGGGACCAGGAAGCAGAGTCGCAGTCTTACACGCCTCTCTGCAGCAACTCTTCATCCGCCACCCCTCAACTTAGCCCCTGTCTTCCCCATCAGAGAATCGTTGTCTGCTCCCTCCAAAGTGAATAAAAATATAATGTATAAGAATCCCAAAGTGATAAAGCAAAATATTGGTAAAACTCAAATTAAACATAAAGCCTCTAAATTGAATGATTTGGCCTCTGTTCCTCCTCATAATTTAAAAATTAAATGTGGTTTATTAAATATTAGGTCTCTAACTCCCAAGTCTCTCTTAGTCCATGATTTGTTAATTGATCATCAGATTGATTTAATTTCCCTCACAGAGACTTGATTAGGGCAAGAGGATTATGTTGGTTTAAATGAATCAACTCCCTCTGGTTATTTAAACTGTCAAAATCCCAGAAGTTCTGGTCGTGGAGGAGGAGTAGCAACAATTTACCATTCCAAATTACTAGTTAATGTAAAGCAAAAAACATGTTATAATTCCTTTGAGGGCCTGGTCCTCAGTATTGGGCACTTTAGCAATTTTAGGTTAAACCCAATTTTATTTGCCATAGTTTATCGTCCCCCATCAACCTACTCAGAATTTTTATCTGAATTTGCTGATTTCTTAGCTGATTTAGTGCTGAAATCTGATAGAATAATTATAGTAGGGGACTTTAATATACATGTGGATGTAGATAGTGACTGCCTTAATGTGGCATTTAATTCAATATTAGACTCGATTGGGTTTTCTCAGAAAGTAGGAAATTCTACTCATTACCTCCACCATACATTGGACCTTGTTTTGACATATGGCATAGAAATAGAAAATCTTGTAGTGTCTCCTCATAACCCTGTACTGTCAGACCATTGTCTGTTAACCTTTGATTTTACTATTTCTGACTATTTGGCTCCTAAAGAAAAATATTATTACAGTAGATGCCTCTCAGATGATGCTGTTTCCAAATTTATGCAGATTGTTTCCTCTATGCCATGTGTCAACACAACGGAAATAAGCTATAGACAGCTTGCTCCTTCTGTAATTGATAACATGGTGGATAGTGTTTCAGCTTCTCTGCATCAGACTCTAGACTTGGTGGCCCCCTTAAAAAAGAAAAAGTCTAATCAGAGATTTCTAACTCCTTGGTTCAACACAGAAACTCGTACCTTAAAACAGAAGACTCGTCAATTAGAAAGAAAATGGCGCTCTACTAATTTAGATGAAATCTATTTAGCTTGGAGAAATCATCTTTTAATTTATAAAAAATCTCTTAGAAAAGCTAGAACGAGTTATTACTCTGCATTAATAGAAGAGAACAAGAATAATCCCAGGTTTCTTTTCAGTACTGTAGCCAGGTTGACAAAGAGTCAGGACTCTGTCAATCCTAGCATTCCCTTAGAGCTTACTAGTCAGGACTTTATGAACTTTTTCAATAATAAAATTTCATCCATCAGAGATAAAATCAATCAGATTCTTCCCACAGTTAACTTAAATACTGTAACTACTACAACTCCTTCTATTGATGTCTGTCTTGATGAGTTTACTCCAATCGACCTTTGTGAGTTAGACAAAATAGTTTCCTCATCCAAACCTTCAACTTGTCTTTTAGACCCTATTCCTATCAGGTTATTTAAAGAAGTCTTCCCACTTATTGGTAGCTTTATTCTTCATATAATCAATTCTTCATTAACTTTAGGCCATGTACCGCAGGCTTTTAAAACGGCTGTAATTAAACCCTTACTCAAAAAGCCAACTCTAGATCCAGGAGCTTTAGCTAACTATAGACCAATCTCTAATCTCCCTTTCATTTCAAAAATCTTAGAAAGAGTTGTTGCTACGCAATTATTTGACCACCTGCAGGGAAATGGTTTACTTGAAGAGTTTCAGTCTGGGTTTAGAATCCATCATAGTACTGAAACAGCCTTAGCGAAGGTCACTAACGACCTCCTCATTGCATCTGATAATGGACTAGTTTCTGTACTTGTCCTTTTAGACCTTAGTGCAGCTTTTGATACTATCGATCATAATATTCTACTTGATAGATTAGAACACTATGTTGGACTTAATGGAACTTCATTGCAATGGTTTAGATCTTATTTATCTGATAGGTTCCAGTTTGTTCATGTAAATAATGAGTTTTCTTTCAACTCAAAGCTTAGTCATGGAGTTCCACAGGGATCTGTGCTAGACCCTACTCTTTTTAGTTTATATATGCTTCCGTTAGGCAACATTATTAGAAAGCACTGTATACATTTTCATTGTTATGCAGATGACACACAATTATACCTGTCAATGAAGCCAGATGATAGTAATCAATTAGCCAAGTTAGAAGCCTGTCTTAAGGAAATCAAAGCTTGGATGACTTGTAATTTCCTGCTATTAAATTCAGATAAGACTGAAGTCATTCTTGTTGGTCCAAAAAACCTTAGAAATTCCTTTCCAAATCAAACTTTCAGTTTGGATGCGGTTACTCTTTCTCTTGATAGTTCTGTGAGGAACCTTGGAGTTATTTTTGATCAGGATTTGTCCTTCAATTCACATATTAAATTTGTTTCTAAAACTGCCTTCTATCATTTGCGTAATATTGCCAAGATTAGGAGCATCTTGTCTCAGAGTGATGCTGAGAAACTGATCCACGCTTTTGTTAGCTCGAGATTAGATTATTGTAATTCTTTATTATCAGGCTGTCCTAAAACATCTTTAAAAAGTCTTCAGCTGATCCAAAATGCTGCAGCAAGAGTTTTAACAGGTACTAGAAAGAGAGATCATATCTCTCCGGTTCTGGCCTCCCTTCATTGGCTTCCCATAGAGGGCTGCACGGTGGCACAGTGGTTAGCACTGCGGCAGCACAGTTTACCCTTGGCCGGGAGATTGTGGGGATCGTGGGATCATGGGTTCGATCCCAGCCCCCGACCAACAGTGATCTGTGTGGAGTTTGCATGTTCTCCCCGTGTTGCGTGGGTTTACTCCGGGATTTCTCCGGTTTCCTCCCACATGCCAAAGACATGCATGTTAGGTTAATTGGCTGTTCTAAATTGTCCCTAGATATCTGTTTCCTATAGGCCCTTAGAATAGAGGGTTAGTATTAATGAAAGCGCTTTGAGTGGTCTTTGTGACTAGAAAAGCGCTATATAAGTGCAGGTTAGTTAGTTAGTTAGAGTTTAGAATTAAGTTTAAAATCCTTCTTCTTACTTACAAAGCTCTAAACAATCAGGCTCCTTTTTATTTAAAAGATCTGATACTACCGTATTATCCTAACAGAGCACTACGCTCCCAAAATGCAGGATTACTTGTAATACCTAGAATCTCCAAAAGTACAATGGGAGGCAGAGCCTTCAGTTATCAAGCTCCTCTCCTGTGGAATCAGCTGCCAATCTGGATTCGGGAGTCAGACTCGATCTCTGTTTTTAAGAATAGGGCTAAAACCTACCTTTTTGATATAGCCTACAATTAGGGAGGGATCATGTGTTTCTGAACCCTCCCTTAGTTATGCTGCTAATAGGTTTAGTCAGCCGGGGGACCTCCAGTAATGCACTGGGCCTCACTCCTTTCCTCACTCTCTATGAAATATTTTTTTTTTTGCTGGTCATTAACATCTGTTTGTTCTCTCCCATAGATTGAGTCCCCATCGTGCTGTTTGCTCTCTCCATGTCTGTTCTTTTCTTCTTCTCTATCCCCTCACCCCCCAGCCAGTTGCAGCAGATGACTGCCCCTCCCTGAGCCTGGTTCTGCTGGAGGTTTCTTCCTGTTAAAAGGGAGTTTTTCCTCTCCACCGTCGCCAAGTGCTTGCTCACAGGGGATCGCCTGATTGCTGGGGTCTTTCTGCAACTGTGGGGGTTCCCCCCTACAGTTGATAGTGCTATGAGATGACTGTTGTTGTGAAATGGCGCTATATAAATAAAGTTGAATTGAATTGAATTGAATTAAAGTTCTGTAACCACTACATGTTTGTGAAGCTGGGGTGACATCTCTTTTTTGCCTTACTCTGAAAAAAGCCAGAGACCAAACAGTCGCCTCGTAATCCACCATCTTGCGTTTTGCTTGTGTTGTGTGTTTTCCGTCACGGGAGTTTTGCGCATCCTTTCTGTAAAAAAATCCCACCCACCTCAGGCAGTACGCTGCTGTAATGGAAAACAAAAGCAAGCTGAGTTGAGTAAAGCCATGTTGAGGCAAGTTGGGCTATATAGGTACAAGTGGAAAAGTGAAGACCATTGGACAACCACAAACACTTTGAAAGACAGTGTTTTTTCAAAATAAAAGCTCATTTATATTGAAATAACCAGTGCATTGCTCAAACAATTGGGGAATTGTCTCTCATTTTCTATAGCAGGGGTCACCAACTGGCGGACTTCAGTCTGGATCTGGACCCCGAGAGTCTTCTGTTCAGACCCCGAAGCCTTTTGATACAGTCTTTTGTTTTATTTTGATGGGGAAAAAAGCAGAAGCAGAAGTGAACTGCTGCATCTGCAACCTTGCTACAGATTATGGCATGGCATGAGCCCTTGGGCACTGTCCTCCTGCTGCAGACTGCCTTCTTCGCTGTACCACGAATGCCACTCTCTGCAGAGACTCTTGCGGCTCCAACCGCTCCAGAGGAGGCCTGGCAAAATCCCCCCCCCCCCCCGCCACACACACACAAGGCCAAAATGTAAAAACTCTGTAAAAGCTCCATGTGTTCCTGAACATAAAAAGTTCCACCTCCCCTCTCCCTGTAACCAGGAGTTACAGCTCCAGCCAACAGAGTTTACTGTTGGGATGAAAAAAAAAAAATGTTGAGGAATTCCGTCAAGTGGAATTATATTTTGTGTCCGTTTTTTTGTCTTAGTTTGAAACAGTTTTTTTGCACTGAAAATATTGTATAGAGGTGGACTTGTGAAATTCTGTTTTTTAGATATTAATCTTTTTTTTTTAAATGCAATCCACCTTATTCCTGGGGGTGCCGCTGTGACAGAGATCATCCTGCGCAGTTCGCCCCACATGGGACACGAACCCGCGACCCCTCAGTCAACTACGCAGTTCGAGCATGGGAGACACAGCACGATCGCACTGAGCTAAAGGTCCGACCGATAGCTCAGCGCTACCGATACTGTATGAGGCTTTGGGAGGGAGGTTTACTAACGTTCTACGCCGAACAGTACTAGTTGGCATCCGTTACACCGCTGTAGGAACGATTATGGGCGGAGCTTCCGGTTTTGCTGCCGTAGTGTTAGATCAGTCAGCAAGAGTGGAGTAGCAGGGGCATTTAAAATAGCATTTTTAAAAGTTTTTCAAATTCATTTTAATGTATAGTCCACATTTGTGTTTTGCACTCAAGTAGCAGCTAATTTTAGCACTTGTAGTTTTTGTATTTTTTAAATGTTTTGGCGTTGTTCTGGCACTTGTTGCTGGTGTTCGTAGTTTTGCCACAGACTGTATAAATGGTGGCTTCTCACCGGCAATGCTTTGATCATGCACTGAAAATGAAAAAGGACTCTTGGTGTGATTGAGGGTGCAGCCACAGGACAGACACAAGCGCACAGCAGGTATGTTTTCACTTATATGAATGTCACAGATCTGACGTTTATGTGTTATATATGTCACCAGAATGAAGGTTGCATGAAGTAAAATAAATAAAAAATAGTAACAGTTTGCTTCCTAAGGCTTAATGATTTAAGAAAGATATCAAATAGTTGTTTTTTTGTTTTTTTTTTGCATTCGTTGCACTGCCTTGGAACGATATGGACTAGCAGCTTCAGCATGCATTAATTTTTAAATTATCACAAAATGTAGATCAATAAAATTTTGAACAATTGTCAGAAAATGTCTGTATGTGTTAAATTAAATAACAAGTATTGAGGGCATGACAGCAGCATGAGCATTTTAATTTGGGGGTAAAACGAGCAGCTGCAGCTGTCTGTTTCGCCCCGACATTAAAACACCCAGGCACGGTGTCGTGGCTCTTTGTGGCTCTGACTAGATTCTGCGTCTGCTCTGAGGTAAATCTGATTATGTCCAACATCTTTTAACAAAATGCAGCTGACTTTATTGCGGTGGAGACATTGATATCAGAGCTTTTATTTGTTTACAGCATTAGCATCTTAGCAGCGGTGCTAACAAATAGAGCTACAATCTGCCAGGCCACGTTTTACGTTCATCTTCTCATCCCCCCATAGTCGTGGGAAGTGGAACGCTTATGTTACTGTTTTTGAGGTGCAAAAGGGCGTGTTCTCCCATTTTTGATGCCAAAGTCATTGTTTTTTAACGAGGAAAAGTGTCCCATTTCAGTGACAACCACACGTCCTAAACTAGTACTGGAAGTTGCGCCCATAATTCACGGAAGGCGTCATGGGGCCGAGGAATAAGGTGGATACGATTTACTTTGTGTTCTGCTGTAAAACATTTTTAGGATTTTAGTTGTAGATTTTAGAATTTTAGACTTTTTTATTTGGAGTCAACAAACACATTTAGTGTTCTCCTGTATTATAAAATTTTATATTACATTTTGTTTGACATTGAACAAAAAATTCATTTTAATATTTTTTGTTTAAAAATTAATATAGAGCTAAAACCAGCTAAAACATGAGCTTAATAAAATAATGTGTAAAAGCAAGTTAAATGATACTGGCCTGTCTGGAGACGGCTGTGGTCTTCTGGAAGAATGTCACTTCTTAAAGGCACATTTTGCGATAAATTTGTTCATGTTTTTATTTATACAGGGTAGTTCCATTGAGAGGCAACCTCTCGTTTTTCAAGGACGCCCTGTTCATTCACACCAGGAAGCTGGGCAGACTGACCTGTGGCCACTGAGCAGCTCAGCCTTGCTCAAGGGAACCACAGTGGGGTTAAAGAGGGTGGGGCAAACACTGCTATGTTATCTGTCCCACCCAGATCTCGTCCTGCCAGTCCAGGGATTGAACCCAAGACCTTCCACTTACCAGCTCACATCTCTAACCATTAAGCCACCACTGCACACCGTGTGTCAGATTTCTCTTCCATTTGTTTTATTAAAGATGTTGGAAGTAAATTCATGGGTCATTGCAAATACTTTGCTTTAAAAGGGCCAAGTTGTCACACAGTGGGAGGGAAAAATCTTGAATAGAAAAAAAAAATGCATCAAGATGGAATTTTTTTCATGAACTTGCTTCTTTTTTTCTCATAAATTTGCAGCTTTTTTTCTCATAAATTTGCAGCTTTTTTTTCTCATGAATTTGCAACGTTTTTCTTGCAAATTTGTAACTTTTTCCTCATAAATTGCATTTTAAAAGAAAAAGATGAAAATTCAAAAGAAAAAAGTAACAAATTTATAAGAAAAAAGTTGCAAATTGATGAGAAAAAAGTAGCAAATTTATGATTAAATTTGGAACTTTGTTTCTACAAATTAACAACTTTTTTCTCATAAACTTATTTTTCTCATAAATTTGTAACTTCTGTCCTTATGACTGCAACTTTTTTCTCATAAATTTGCAACACTTTTCCTGTAAATTTTTTTCATTTTTTGTCATTAATTTGCAATGTTGTACTTGTAAATTTGCAACTTTTTTCTTTTAAATTTGCAAATTTACTTTTTTAAATTTGCAACTTTTTTGCAAATTTGCAATTTTTTTCCTTTGAATTTGCAATTTTTTTCTGATAAAGTTGCTGCTTTTTTCTTGTGATTTTGCACAACATTTTTCTTGTAAATTTGCAACCATTTTTCTCAAAAATTACTGTTTCTCATAATGTAGAAAAAGGCTGCCGCTGCATAATTATTTTTTTTTTGCATTTTTTTTGTCATAAATTGACAACCATTTACTTTTAAATCTGCAACTTATTTCTTTAAAATTTGCAACATTTGTTTCTCATAAATTTGCAAGTTTTGTCTTTTAAATTTAAATTTTTTTTTCTCATGAATCTGCAACTTTTTTGTAAATTTGTCATTTTTTTTGTCATGAAATTACAGTTTCTTGTAATAAATTTGCAACCTTTGTTGTCAGAAATTTGCAACTTTTTTCTTCTAAATCCTCAACTTTTTTCTTGTAAATTTCAAACATTCCGATGGTTACATTTTTTTTAATTCTATGTAATGATTTACAGTATGTTAATGTTAATGTCTCTGATTAGAGTACAGAGATTTTAAAAGGTTTCAACAATTTCCCATTCCAAAAAATAAGAGTCCCTAAACACAAACTTGCATAGGGCTCCTAAAATACTAGAAACAGCGCTGTATACATACTGTATGTATATTGAGAACAATAGTTGATGTGATTTTTTTCATTCTAAATAAGGATTTTAACATGTTTAATAATCTTTACAAATTTCTTTTAGTTTCCTAGAGAGAACTGCAGCAACACGAAATCTGAGGGCTCCCACCCTGAGGAGGACGATAAGTTCTCACACATGTATCTGCTAAGGACAGATGTCTTCGCTAATGGTTCAGAAAATCTGCAGGTGCTGAATTCCATTTGTATAGATTTGGCATTTCTGCTGTGACTGCTCAGTGTTTACAGGTCCTGCACATTTGCACTTAGACAGAAATTGGTAGAAATACATTTCAAAAGCTTAAATGGGGCCTCACAAAACAGCAATCGATAACATGTTGTTTAGACACGCTGTAAGAATTGATTTTTTGCAACCTTTCACTGGACAATCTGAACAAAAATATCAACGGCATCAGTGGCCCTCCTCTGCCCTCACGCTGTTCTTACCATCATGTTGTTTCCATTTCATCGCCTCCATTTACTGAAAAAAAGCCTTGGAGAAAATAGCACTTTTATTTATTCATTCAGCCTTTCGGAAAATTACCTGCGTCAAAACTTTTTTCCCTTCTTTAAAAGTTAAACATTGGTTTAAAGGGGTCATTGACTGCATTTTTCTCACATTTTGACAGCTCCTACAAGTGTTAATGACATGTTTGTGCAACAAGACTTTTTGGTCAGTCTCGAAGAGATTCTGGCAAACTGTCCGGCGACTGAGGAGGGGGAAGCAGCTCCATGTCCACACTGTGCATGGTGCAGATGGGGAACTACTGACTTTGACTGGGGACTGGATGGTGCAAGGAATACTTTGTGGATCTCATCAATCCCACTGACACGCAATCCACAGAGGAGGGTGTCATGTTCATTGACCACAGGATCTCATCTCTACTGTTTGCAGATGATGTTGTCCTGTTGGCTTCATCCAGCAATGACTTACAGATCTTACTGGGACAGTTTGCTGCTGAGAGTCAAGCGGCTGGGATGAGAATCAGTACCTCCAAGTCCAAGTCCATGGTCCTCAGCCAGAAAAGGGTGGATTGTCCTCTCTGGATTGGGGACAAGCTCCTGCCCCAAGTGGAAGAGTTTATGTATCTCGGGGTCTATGGAGTGGGAGATGGACAGACGGATTGGAACAGCATTTACAGTGATGTGGCTGTCGTTACCAGTCTGTTGAAGAGGGAGCTGAGCTCTATGGCAAAGCTGTCGATTTACTGGTCAATCTGTTCCTACCCTATGATCATGAACTTTGGGTAATGACCAATAGAACGAGATCATGGATACATGTTGCTGAAATGAGCTTTCTCCGTAGGATCGCTGGACACACCTTTAAAGATGGGGTGAGGAGCTCAGTCATCCATGAGAGGCTCAGAGTAGAACCGTTGCTCCTCCACATTGAAAGGAGCCAGTTGAGGTGGTTTGGGCATCTGATCAGGATGCCTCCCACTTGAGCTGCTTTGAGCACGTCCCACTGGTAGGAGACCCCGGGGCAGACCCAGGAAATGTTGGAGATATCCTCTCTGAAGAGCTGGAACAGGTGGCTGGGGAGAGGGAAGTCTGGGCTTCACTGCTTCAGCTTCTGCCTCCGCAACCCGGACCACCAGAAAAGCGGTAGAGAATAGATGGATGGATGGATAAATTTGACTTTTTTTCTCAAAAATTTGCAAACTTTCTCAAAATTTTACCTTTTTTTTTTTTTAAATTGCTAATTTTTTTAAAAAAAAAATTGCCATTTTTTTCCTTGGTAAATTTCCAACTTTTTTCTTGAAGATTTGCAACTTTTTTTCATCAGATATTTGTGACTTTTTTACCTCATAAATTTTGAAGTTTTTTTCCTGTAAATTTTTAACTTTTTTCTTATGGATTTGCAATTGTTTTCCTCATGAACTTAACCTTTTCCGTGTAAATTTAAGATAAGATAAGATAAGATAAGCCTTTATTAGTCCCACAACGGGGAAATTCCAGGATTGCAACAGCACAGGGATAGCAACACTCAGAGCAACAATCAGAAGGCAAGAAAAAACAAGCAAGCAAGAGCAGCTAATATACATATGTACATATTACTATAAAATATATATATACACACACACACACACAGACACACAGTGCAGAGCATTGTAGCTGGATGGAATAAATATATGAATATATGAACACAGTGCAGAGCATTGTAGCTAGATGGAATAAATATGTAAATATATAAACACCCACAGTATGGAGCATTGCAGCTAGGTGGAATAAATATGCAAGTATATAAACACACACAGTGTGGAGCAATGTAGCTAGATGGAATAATATGTAGATATATAAAAACACAGTGCGGAGCATTGTAGCTAGATGGAATAAATATATAGATATATAAATATAAACACACCCAGTGCAGAGCATTGTAGCTAGATGGAATAAATATGTAAATATATAAACACACACAGTGCAGAGCATTGTTGCTAGGTGGGATGAAACAGCATAACCGTCTATTTAGTTATCCTACATGGTATGATTATGTGCCCATACATATTCTCACCCACCATAGCGACCGGTATGTTCCTAGTTGTATGCCGGAAAGGACCATTGTGTAAGTCTATTGCATCTTTTGCATTCAAAAAAAAAACAAAAAAAAAAAAACAAAAAAAAAAAACAAAACTATTAGTTTGTTACGTCTTTTTGCTATCTCTGCGAGCAGCCCTGCTTAGGTTGTACAGTTAATTTGCAGCTTCTTTCATGGATTTGTATCTTTTTTCTCATAATTGTGCATTTTTTTTCTTATGATCTTGCAACTTTTTTCTCAAAAATTGCAATTTTTTTTCCTGTAAATTTTCAGTTTTTTTCCTATATATTTGAAACTTTTTTCTCAAAAATTTGCATTTTTTCCTCTAATTTTTAAAAATTTTTCCTCATAAATTTTTGACTGTGTTCCTGTAAATTTTCCAGCTTTTTTCTCAAAATTTGTAACTTTTTTCTTGCAAATTTGAAGCTTTTTTGTGGATTTGTAGCTTTTGTGGATTTGCAGCTTTCATAATTGTGCATTTTTTTTCTTATGATCTTGCAACTTTTTTCTCAAAAATTGCAATTTTTTTTCCTGTAAATTTTCAGTTTTTTTCCTATATATTTGAAACTTTTTTCTCAAAAATGTGCATTTTTTCCTGTAAATTTTAAACTTTTTTCTTGTAAATTTTAAACTTTGTTTTCCTCAAAAATTTACATTTTTTTCCATTAAATTCTCAACTGTTTTCTTGTCGATTTGCAACTTTTTTCTCCAAAATTTCTGACTTTTTTCCTTATAAATTTGCAACTTTTTTCCTGTAAATTTGCAACTTTTTTCTCATAAATTTGCAACTTTTTTCCTGTAAATTTGCAGCTTTTTTCTCATAAATTTGTGACTGTTTTCTTGTAAATTTTCCATCTTTTTTTTCTCATACATTTCTCTTTCTTTTTTGTAAATTTGCAACTTTTTGCGGCTTTGTAACATTTTTCCTGATAATTTTGCATTTTTTTCTTATGAATTTGCATCTTTTTCCTCCAAAATGTGTAATGTTTTTCCTCTAAATTTTAAACTTTTTTTCTTGTAAATTTCCAGTGCTCATCTGAATGCTAGTTATTTTGTGTAATTAAATTAATTGGCAACTTTTTACATTTTTAAATTGGCATCATTTACCATATCTTTGCACCTTTATTCTTGGAAATTTGCACCTAATTTATCCATTTGTACCTCATGCTAAATTGGTGAATAACCCCCCCACCCCACCCCTTATCCATCCATCCATCCATCCATCTTCTACCGCTTTTCCGGAGGTCCGGGTCGCGGAGGCAGCAGTTCAAGCAGAGAAGCCCAGACTTCCCTCTCCCCAGCCACCTGCTCCAGCTCTTCAGAGGGAATACCAAGGCGTTCCCAGACTAGCTGGGAGACATAGTCTCTCCACCGAGTCCTGGGTCTGCCCCGGGGTCTCCTCCCAGTGGGACGTGCCTGAAACACCTCAAGTGGGAGGCGTCCAGGAGGCATCCTAATCAGATGCCCATACCACCTCAACTGACTCCTTTCAATGTGGAGGAGCAGCGGTTCTACTCTGAGCCTCTCCCGGATGACTGAGCTCCTCACCCTATCTCTGAGGGTGAGTCCAGCAATCCTACGGAGAAAGCTCATTTCAGCCGCTTGTATCCGCGATCTCGTTCTTTCGGTCATTACCCAAAGCTCGTGACCATAGGTGAGAGTAGGAACGTAGATTGACTGGTAAATCGACAGCTTTGCCTTAGAACTAAGCTCCCTCTTCACCACAACAGACCGGTACAACGTCCGCATCACTGCAGATGCTGCTCCAATCCGTCTGTCGATCTCTCGCTCCATTTTCCCCTCACTCGTGAACAAGACCCCAAGATACTTAAACTCCTCCACTTGGGGCAGGAGCCTGTCCCCAACCCGGAGAGGACAATCCACCTTTTTCCGGCTGAGGACCATGGACTCGGACTTGGAGGTGCTGATTCTCATCCCAGCCGCTTCACACTCAGCGGCAAACCGTCCCAGCAAGAGCTGTAGGTCATTGCTGGATGAAGCCAACAGGACAACATCATCTGCAAACAACAGAGATGAGATCCTGTGGTCACCAAGCATGACACCCTCCATTCCCTGGCTGCGCCTAGAAATCCTGTCCATAAAAATTATGAACAGGACCGGTGACAAAGGGCAGCCCTGGCGGAGTCCAACTCTCACTGGGAATGACTCTGACCGAGTGTTGGCAATGCGAACTAAACTCTCACAACGGTCGTACAGAGACCAAATAGCTCGTAACAACAAGCCCGATACCCCATACTCCCGAAGCACCCCCCACAAAAATCCACGAGGGACGCGGTCAAATGCCTTCTCCAAGTCCACAAAACACATGTAAACTGGTTGGGCAAACTCCCACGAACCCTCAAGAATTCTCGAGAGGGTAAAGAGCTGGTCCGATGTGCCACGGCCAGGACGAAAACCACATTGCTCCTCCTGAATCCGAGGTTCGACCAACGGCCGGACTCTCCTCTCCAGTACCTTGGCATAGACCTTCCCAGGGAGGCTGAGGAGTGTGATCCCTCTAAAGTTGGAGCACACCCTCCGGTCCCCTTTTTTGAAGAGAGGAACCACCACCCCGGTTTGCCATGCCAAAGGCACTGCCCCCGACCTCCACGCAATGTTGCAGAGGCGTGTCAACCATGACAACCCAACAACATCCAGGGCCTTGAGGTACTCGGGGCGAATCTCGTCCACCCCCGGGGCCCGGCCACCAAGGAGATTTTTAACCACCTTGGCGACCTCAGCCCCTGTGATAGGCGAGTCATCCCCCTCGTCCCCAAACCCTGCTTCCTCTGTGGAAGGCGTATCAGTGGGATTGAGGAGATCCTCGAAGTATTCCTTCCACCGCCCGACGATATCCCCAGTTGAAGTCAACAGTGTCCCATCCGCACCATACACAGTGTGGACGGGGAGCTGCTTTCCCCTCCTGAGCCGCCGAACAGTTTGCCAGAATCTCTTTGAAGCCGACCGAAAGTCTTGTTCCATGGCCTCACCGAACTCCTCCCATACCCGGGTTTTTGCTTCAGCAACCACCCGAGCTGCACTCCGCTTGGCCTGCCGGTACACCTCAGCTGCTTCGGGAGTCCCACAAGCCAACCAAGCTTGATAGGACTCCTTCTTCAGCTTAATGGCCCCCCTCACCACTGGTGTCCACCACTTGGTTCGGGGGTTGCCACCACGAGATGCACCGACCACCTTGCGGCCGCAGCTCTGGGCTGCCGCTTCAACAACAGAGGTGGAGAACATGGCCCATTCAGACTCCATGTCTCCAGACTCCCTCGGAATGTGGTTGAAGTTCTTCCGGAGGTGGGAGTTGAAGACCTCCCGGACAGGGGCCTCAGCCAGACGCTCCCAGCACACCCTCACTATACGTTTGGGTCTACCAGGTCTGAATGGCTTCCTCCCCTGCCATCGGATCCAACTCACCACCAGGTGGTGATCAGTTGACAGCTCTGCACCTCTCTTTACTCGGGTGTCCAAGACATACGGTCGCAGGTCTGATGATACGATAACAAAATCGATCATCGACCTGCGGCCTAGGGTGTCCTGGTGCCAGGTGCACATATGGACACCCTTATGCTTGAACATGGTGTTCGTTATAGACAGACTGTGGTTAGCACAGAAGTCCAATAACTGAACACCACTCGGGTTCAGATCGGGCAGGCCGTTCCTCCCAATCACCCCCCTCCAGGTTTCACTGTTGTTGCCCACGTGCGCATTGAAGTCCCCCAGTAGGACAATGGAGTCTCCAGGAGGAGCACCCTCCAGCACCCCAGTCACAGACTCCAAAAAGGGTGGGTACTCTGAAACATCATTTGGTGCATAGGCACAAATGATGGTCAGGACCCGTTTCCCAACCCGAAGGCGCAGGGAAGCAACCCTTTCGTCCACCGGGGAAAACTCCAATATAGAGGCAGCAAGGTGGGGCGATACAAGAATACCTACCCCTGCTCGTCGCCTCTCGCCCGGGGCAACTCCAGAAAAGGCCAAGCTCCAGCCCCTCTCCAGGAGACTGGTTCCGGAACCGGAGCTGTGTGTTGAGGTGAGGCCGACTATATCTAGCCGGTATCGCTCAATCTCGTACACCAGCTCAGGCTCCTTCCCCACCAGAGAGGTGACATTCCACGTACCAAAAGCCAGTTTAGAAAGCTTGGGATCAGTCCGCCAAGGTCTCCGCCTTTGACTGCCACCTAATCCACATAGCACCGGACTTCCATGATCCCTCCTGCAGGTGGTGAACCTACTGGAGGGCGGACCCATGTAACTCCTTCGGGCTGAGCCCGGCCGGGTCCCATGGGTGGAAACCCGGCCACCAGACGCTAGCCTTCGAGCCCCTCCCCCAGGCCTGGCTCCAGGGTGGGGCCCCGGTAACCCCATACCGGGCGGGGTACACTGAATCCTTGATATACAATTTATCATGAGAGTCTGTTGGATCGTTCTTCGTCTGGCCCTTCACCCAGGACCAGTTTGTCTTGGGAGACCCTATCAGAGGCAAATTGCCCCGGACAACATAGCTCCTGGGATCACTGGGGCACGCAAACCCCCCCACCACGATAAGGTGACGATCCATGAGGGGGCCCACCCCTTATTAAAAAAAAAAAACACCAAATCACCTACTGCCTTCTAGGAACAGAAAAGTTACATAATGCTGTCAGATAAATCTGAATTAAACTCATCTCAAATAAAATAAGCCTTCTAATAAACTGAGTAAGTTCTACCATATAAAATTCCACACAATTATGGTAGTTTTGCCCTCTTCATCCCAGCTGGAGAAGCTGACCTCTGAGGGGTCACACGATTGGAATTTCTCTCCTTTCTTAGAACTTTAGCAGTAATTGAAATGAAGTCATGTGAGAAGTTTAAAGGGGGAACGCCTCATCGCTGACGGCGAGTTGACAAGTGAAATGTGATGATGCTTCCCAGCTATAGATGCTGCTTTTATGTGAGGGAGGGTCACAAGTCAGCAGAGCCCGGAGCCACTGACCTCATCTTTAACAATGCGTCACATTTATTTAAGCCTGTTCTACTGCACGTTAAGCAACATGAATAAAAGTGCCGCACTGTGGATTAGAAGTAACTCCACATGGTTAAAATCATGTCTGATTAGGATCAACTTTCTGGAGTCACCTGATTATTCATGTGGTCACAAAAAGGAGACAATTGTCCTGCCCACCCCTCAACTTTTCTTATAGATTTGAAACTTTTTTCTTCATTATTCTGCATCTTTTTTTCTCATAAATTTGCAACTTTTGGAAAATTTTTAACTTTTTCTCAAAAATGTGACTTTTTTCTCATAGATTTGAATTATTTTTTTTTCCTGTAAATCTTGAAGGTTTTCCTGTAAATTTTAACATTTTTTTCTTGTAAATTTGCAACTTTTTTTCATAAATTTGTGACTTTTTTCTCATAAATTTGCATTTTTTTCCAGTAAATTTTCAACTTTTTTCTAATAAATTTACTTTTTTTTCTTGTACAACTTTTTCCAATAAATTTTCAAGTTTTTTCTCAAAAATGTGCAACGTTTTCCTCAGAAAGTTGTAACTTCTTCATCATAAATTTGCACAATTTCTCCTGTAAATTTTAAACTTTTTTTTCATAAATTTGCAATGTTTTTCTTGTAAATTTGCAACTTTTGCTCTAAATTTTTAACCTTTTCTCAAAAATTTGTGACCTTTCTCTGATAAATTTGCAGTTTTTTCCTGTAAGTTTTCAACTTTTTTTCGCATAAATTTACTTTTTTTTCTTATTGATCTGCAACTTCTTTCCTATAAATTGTCAAATTTTTGATCAAAAATTTGTCATTTTTTCCCATGTAAATTTTCAACTTTTTTTCCTCATAAATTGGAAGTTGTTTTATGAAAAAAAAAAATTCCAGATTCATGAAAAAAATGTTGCAAATTAAAGTCAAAAAGTTTCACATTTCCAAGAAAAAAATTTGCCTTCTTAACTGCACATATCAAATGTGATTATTACTGTCATCTGATTATTGACAGTTATCATATTATTATGGCCATATAAAAGGGCTCACAGCTGCGCTTCAGAGACGTCTGCAAGAGAGATATGACGGCCCTGGAGATCAACACAGAGTGCTGGGGGGACCTCGCGATGGACCGCTCCAAATGGAGAGGCACCCTGACCAGACGGCTCAAGGCGGGTGAAAAGAAACTGACTGCTGCAGCAGATGAAAAAAGGACCCGCAGGAAGAACCGCCACAGACCCAGCAGCACGGAGACCATCTACAAGTGCGACCTGTGTGACAGGGACTGCCATCCACGCATCGGCCTGTTCAGCCACAGACGGTGCTGTTCCAGCAGAGCAGACATCTAGGATTCTCTTCCATGGTCATCATAGACCGACGGAGGCCGACGACAAAAGGGCTCATTATGACTTTCCTACCTTTCTGTGTTTTCACTTCTTCTCCTGTCTCTTCCGCGTACCTGTGGTATCTCCTCTCACCGTCACCCACACACCCTCTCCCCTGAAACCTGCAGTATGGGGACGCCACCCTTCAAACCCAACGCAGCCTGAGTAGTTTGCACAGGAAGAGTGGGCCTGGTGAATGCAGGTGTCTCACCGTGAACACATGGACTGCCAGTTGGCAGTGACTGCTGCAATAGGTGGTGCCACAAAATGTCAGGCTTATGTGTAACACCTTTTTTGTTCGTGACATTTGAATTTGTTTAGTTGTATAAACATATCAGCTGAATCAGTGATCAAAAGCAAAGTCTAATTTGTGTTAACAGGCTATAAACCCGTTTGCTGACGACATCTCTGTGTTCTGTGTGTGTCTGTGTTTAGGTTTCTTTCTCATCCAGACCAGTCGTGCCATATCTGCAGCTCTACATGTAATCACAGGCCAAAGACAATGATCTGGAGGTCAATTACAGCCAATCCTCTTACACCCTCCAATCCCTGTTCAGCAGCTTGACTGCTTAAGCCTGGGCCACTTAGCATGAGGTCTTCATGGCACACGTTTTCTTCACAGCTCTGCCTTCTCTTCAAGGTGTGGGATAAGCTGCCATCCCGCCATCCCCATCAATATTCATAGGCGTAATTCAAAGGGGAGACGGGCGGGGGGGACATGTCCCCACAACCTGGAGAAAAGAGAGAATTATCCCACCAATACAGAATAGAATAGAATAGAATAGAATAGGCTTTATTGTCATCGTACAGTTGCATAGTGCAACAAAATTGTTGGTGCTCCACCAGACTACTGCGCAATAAAGTAAGAGAGAAGGAGGATTAGATAAAAACACAGTTGCAGAACACACAAACATACAACTGAAATAAAAATGGCCCAGGATTATGGAAATATAGACAGGTATGGTAGTGGCTTCACAGATGGAACTATGTACATAAGAGTGCAGAGTGCAGAGCACACAACTGAACACACAATTGAGTAAAATAGCCCAAAGATTATGGAAAATATACATAGTAGTGGTTTCACGGATGGGTCAATATATATGAAAGTGCAGAGTGCAAAGATAGGTGTCTTATTGTGAATATTATAAAGGTCCTCAGTTCTGTGCATGTGAGCTTTCAGAGGGAGGGGGGTGGGGCCCCTGACTATTTGCAGTCTGGATGGCCCAGGGGAAGAAACTGTTTGTCAGTCTGGAGGTGTGGGACCTGACTGATCTGAACCGTCGTCCAGACGGAAGCAGGTCAAACAGGTGGTGGGCGGGATGTGAGAGGTCTGCTGTGATGACCTTGATCTTTCAGAGACAGGAGGATCTGGAGATGTCTTCCAGGGAGGGCAGAGGGATGCTGCTGATTTTTTGGGTGGTGTTGATGACCCTCTGCACAGCCTTCCTGTTCTTGGCCGTGGAGCCGGCGTACCGCACACCCAGACAGTAAGTAAGCACGCTCTCCACTGAGCAGCGGTAGAAGGCCAGCAGCAGCTTCGGGTCCAGGTTGTGCTTCCTCAGGACACAGAGGAAGTGCCACCACTGCTGGAATTTCTTCACCAGGGCCTTGGTGCTGTCAGTCCAGGGGAGGTCAGAGGAGATGTGGGTGCCAAGGAACCTGAAGGTGGGATAGTTTTCACAGGATCACCATTTATGAGGAATGGGTGTGGTCCTGTCTATTCTTTCTGAAGTCCATTATGAGTTCTTTTGGTTTTTTGGACATTCAGTTTCAGCTTGTTTGCTTGGCACCACAGCAGCAGATTCTCTACCTCCACCCTGTATGCCTTCTCATCGTCATCGGTGATGAGCCAAACCAAGGTGATATCATCCGCGTATTTCACGATGACAGTGGTTGGGTGGGTTGGAATACAATCAAAGGTGTACAGGGAGTACAGCAGAGGGCTTAGCACGCAGCCCTGGGGGGAGCCAGTGCTCAGAGACAGTGTGGATGTGTGGTGGGGGCCAAGTCTGACTGTGTGTGGGCTGTTAGTGAGAAAGTTTTTGATCCAGGTGCAGGTGGGGGGGGGGGGGGTCTGGAGGAGGTGCAGTTTATTAATCAGGATGTCTGGGATGATGGTGTTGAAAGCTGAGCTGCAGTCCATAAAGAGCATCCTCACGTATCCTCACGTAGTTCCTTGGGTTCTCCAGGTTGCTCAGCGTTCTGTGGAGTATGGTGGCGATGTATACTCACAAGCCTTTCTATATCACATTACAGAATGGAATAACATGATTGTGAAACACCAATTCTAATCAGAAATATATATTTCTTAAAAATCATATAAATTTTCAACTTTTTTCTCTCTTAAATTTGTAATTTTTTCTCATAAATTTGCACCTTTTTTTCTTGTAAATTTGGACCCTTTTAACCTGAAAATTTGCAAATTGCAATTTGCATTTGCAGTATTTTTTTTCTCTTAAATTTACAACTTTTTCTATAAATTTGCCACTTTTTTCCTCAAAGATTTGGACCTTTTTTGTAAATTTGCAAATTCTTTACCTTTAAATTTGTATCTGTTTTCTTGAAAATTTGCAACTTTTTTCTTGCAAATTTTCAACTTTTTGTCTCTTAAATTTGTAACGCTTTCTTGCAAATTTGCAATGCTCATCTGGATGGGGGTAAAAAATTTTATTCTGTAGAGTTAAATTATAATTTGCAACTTTTTAAAATTTTTAATTTGCCAAATTGCATCATTTTGCACCTTTATTCTTGTAAGTTTGTACCTAATTTACATCCATACCTTTGTACCTTATGCTTTAGGGAAGCAGTATTGTTGTGCAGCCTGACACATTGTTATACAATTAAAAATGTCAGTAAACTAAGAAAACAATTTTCACGGGTTAAAAGGAATTTTTGTAACTTGGTACAAATATCTTTATAGATTAAATAGCTTCCTTTGTCTTCAAGCTCTAGGCAGTTTTTAATCATTTAAAAAAAGAAATAATTCATGTTAATACTGGAGTTCACGTGATTTTTTTTTAAATTAAAGTTCCTTTTAAAGAATGAAAAGTGATTTAGCTGGAGCTGCTGTGCAGACTGAGGGACAACTGCCAGATTGCTGTATAAAAAAGTGAAACCTTTAGACCTACTTCTGGCTGCCCTCAGTAATGTGACTTTGATCATAAAACTGGCCAGATGCTGCATCTGTTCACATAAAACTTCATAATGCAACACACTGATTCTATGAAACACCAGGGATTTTGGTTACTGCAGATTATCACATTAGTTTATTCAGCAATGGAAAATGTCAAGTCCTCACATGCACTTTTATTAGCTAACCAGCCATGCAATGGTTACTCATACTCATGCATGATGAAGTTAAATGTGCAAGAGGCAAATAAGTAGAATATGTAGCTTTTTAGGCAAGAGGAGTATTGGTGGAGGTTTTGGATTTGCAATAATGTCTCTCTGAACAGGCGTTTGTTAGCGTTGTAAACCCAACATTGTCTGAAAGACTTCCAAACAGCAGTGGTGGGCCGTCAGGGCTAGCAAGGCATTCTCTGCTGGCATAAACACTGTCAGAATCACTGGCTCATGTATAATTTCATGTTATAAATTTACAGGAAAAAAAGTTGAAAATTTAAAAGAAAAATGCTGCAAATGTACGAGACCCAAGAGTTTCAAATTTACAAGAAAAAAACTTTATGAGAAAAAAGTTGAAAAGTTTAAAGAAAAAAAAAACTTGTAAATTTATGAGAAAAAAAGGTGCAAATTTAAAAGAAAAAAGTTGCATATTTACAAGAAAAAGGTGCAAGTTTACAGGAAAAAAAGCTGCAAATCTATGAGACCAAAAAGTATGATAATAACAGTTACAAATGTATAAAGTGGTGGGCCGGTGTCATGTTTCATGGGCTAAGTTTGAAGTGAAAAATACAGAAATGCGTTTAAGGAAGACTGACAATCGTACAGACGTCTGTCAGTTTATTAGTAGGATTGAGGAAGACTACCCAAAGCCCCTCACCGGGTGTTACAGGCAGCCACAGCACTGGGACTGTAGCCCCCGCTCTAACTCTCAGAGGTTGATGATGAGCCGGCGGCTTGCTGGCGGCCATTAGCCGGCTGTCAGTGCTGCTGGCTCAAAGAGAACTCTGAAACAAACAGCCAGCGCCGACAGCAACAAGAGATCTGCTGACTACAGAGGAAGTCCCTGTCAGGCCTAATGATGCGTACGGCTATGACCAACAGGGAAATAATATGGTTTGCTGAGGTTACTTTGTTGATAGTCTACCTAATAAGTAGTTAATGGTGTCGCTGTGTTTGCTTGTGGAAGAGGCTCCAGAGTGTCTGTGAAGAAGAATCCTGCTTTGTATGCTAACGTTCAAAATCGTTCAATCAAGGCATGTTCACCCATTCTATGAAAGTCACCTTTTCCTTCCTCAGTTATGTATCCATCCAGGAGCGTTTCTAGCTTTTGAAGGCCCCATTTTTTTTGTTGGTTTTTTTTTTTGCCTAGATGAACAGAAAAAAAAGAGAATAAAAGTTTTACTGGCATCCAGATGAATTTTGCAAATTTACAAAAAAATGTAGCAAATTCAGGAGAAAAAGGGAATGGATTTATGAGAAAAAAGCTGCAAATTTAAAAGAAAAAAGCTGCAAATTTAAATGAAAAAGTTGTAAATTTATGACAATAACTTTGCAAATTTAAAAGACAAAAGGTGAAAATTTAAAATCAAAAAGCTGAAAGTTTTTTTTTTTTTTTAATAGCTGCAAATTTGAAAGAAAAAGTTGCAAATTTATCAGAAAAGTAGCACATTTATGAGAATAAAAGTGTCATGAGCCGTGCCCAGTCCCCTGTTAGAGATCTTTCTGTTCCTGTTTGTTTATTTCCTTATTTATTGTTATCTGTTGTATTTGGTCGCTGTTTGGGTGTAGGGGTTTATATTCTTTGTTGCGTCCTTATTGTCCTGTTTGTTTGTTGTGTCATTTAGTATCTTATTCGTGTTTTATGTTGGGTTATATGGTGGCCTCGTCATCCACCATCTGTTCCAGAGACAACGAGAGAGCGTCCCCAGGAGCAGAAACATCCAGCTTCTTGCTGCCATCCAGTGCTGTGCACCAGAAGGACTCTTCCTCCTCTGCTGAGAACTTGGCCATTGTCTCCAGGTCTGCAGGGCCGGCACTACCTGCCATGGCGTTGGTGCTCCCACCCACTGCACAGGTTGAGAAGAAATCATCTGGGACACCAGCAGCAGTGACCATCTCTTCACAGGAATTAAGGCAAGTAACATCTCATTCTTACAACATTTAATGATGAATTACCTTGCCTGATTGCCGGTGGGGGGCTCTGCTGCAGCCCCGTAGTTTGGCTGAGCTCTCCCCCTCTGATTCTTCTGAACTGACTTCTTCTCTTTCTCCTGTCTCTCCTTTTGTTCTCGAGTATCCGCCAGTCCAGGGTGGGAGTTGCCAGATGCCAGAGGAGCCTGTAGCCCTGGTGATTCCAGCTCCAGCCCTGCAGTCATACCCTGGACGGGAGGAGAGCACCACCTGTACCCGGAATCCTTAGCTGACAGATGAGTGTCCCCTGGGTCCGGTGGGATGGGAGTCAGCACCGTCAGTCACCGTGGGTGCTGCACCCCAGTTTGGAGCCTCCGTGGGTGCTGTGCCCCCTCCATCCGAGATCTTCATGGGTGCTGCTCCCTCTCTGTCCGAGGGCTCTGTGGGTCCTGCTCCCCCTCCATCCGAGGGCTCTGTGGGTGCTGCGCCCTAGTCTGGGGCCTCCGTGGGTGCTTCGCCTCCACCAGAGGTCTTCGCCGGTGCTACACTCCAATCTGGGGCTGCCGCTGGTTCTGCCCCTGTGGTTGAGGCCGCTGCGGGTGCTACACCCCAATCGGGGGCCACCATGGGTGCTGCCCCTCTGGTTGCGGACACTCTGGGTGCTGCTCCCCAGTCTGGGGCCTCCGTGGGTGCAACACCTCCGTCTGAGACTTCCATAGGTGTGACGCCTCGGTCCAGAGCCTCCGTGGGTGCCCCACTGGTCGATTGCCTCCTTGGCCTGGTTCTCTCATGGGCCACCCTGTCCTCCGAGGGCGCTATGCTGCAGTCGTGGTCCTCCAAGGGTGCTGCTCCATCTCTGTCCAGGGCCTCCGTGGGTGCTGTTCCCCAGTCTGGGGCCTCCGTGGGTGCTGCACCCAAGTCAGGGGCCTCCGTGGGTGCTGCACCCCCTCCGGCCAAGGTCTCCGAGAGGGCTGCTCCCCAGTCTCGGGTCTCCAAGAGTGTCATGCCCCAGTCCAGGGTCTCCGAGAGTGCTGCGCTTCAGCCCGAGGCCTCCGAGGATGCCACACCTCAGCCCAAGGCCTCTACGGGTGCTGCACCTCAGCCCAAGGCTGTTGGGGTTCCTCCGCCTCCGTCCACACCTGAGCTCACCATGGGTTCCTCACCTCCGTCTGAGTCTGTCGGGGGGGGTGGGGCATTGGATCCGGCTGCCACCCCCGGGGCGGTCAAAGTGTTATAAAACTATATCTCAAGAACATTAAAAGGTCACCAAACTTGGTAAACAGGTTCACTATGACACCCCGCCGTGGCTCGCTGGCTCAGGGATGCTGGTAGACCGCCCGAGGGACTCCTCCTCCTGCTGTGGTGGCTGTGGAATGCAGGGAAACCATCCAATTTACTCCACCTCAAGCGTTGGTGGTTTTGGGATGATGGGTGACCGCCCGAGGGACTACTCCTCCCGCTGTGGTGACTGTGGAGTGCGAGGCGGCAAACCGACTTACTCCATCTCAAGCTTAGGTGGTTTTGGGATGCTGGGAGACCTCCTGAGCTGCCGTCGCAAGCCACCGTATCTGTGTCAGTGTGTGGGTCATGAGTGTTTTCTTTTTGTTTTGTTTCTTTGTTTTGTCTCAGTCCCTCCATGCTTGGGTCCCCCTGCCCCCCAAGGTGGGTTATTTTTCTTGTTGGGGGGGGTCTTCCTTATGGTGGGGGGGGGGGGGGTCACAGGACTGTGCACGGTTAGTACCGGGCTCAGGCTCTCAATTTATTTCTGAATATTTTCTGTATTTTCTTTCAGCCTTGTGGTGTTTTCCTGTATTTTGATTTCTAATGATTTATCATTCTGTCTGTCATTTATGCTTTAGTATTGTTATTACGCTGCCAATTTATGTAGTTTAGGATTGTTTTGCCTTTTTATGTGACAGGGTCATTATTCCTTCTCTCCAGACATCCCCACTTTATTTGCTCACTGCCTGCTCTCCTACTCATCCCAGCTGGGAGTATTCTGTAATTAGGTCGCCAGCCCTCTCCTTTTCTCCGCACCTGCTATTCATTATGCCATCCCATTCTTCACTATTTAAACCTGCCTGTTCATTTTGTCCTTGCGGCTATATTGAATGAACCAAGACTGGTTTTTCCTCTGGACATTTGCATTACCTCTTTAACCCTCTTCTCCTCCAGAGCTAGGCGGCTCTGAAGCACACCTTTCTGTAAATGTTTCTTGTTTTGCATTTTTTTATATGTATGGCACTGTTTTAGGACTCCTGTGTTCTTTTTGTTAATAAATGTCACGGAACACAATTCAGCGTTTGGGACTGTCTCTGCCTCGTAGGGGCACACATGACTGAATATAGCCACCAAGTTAAGGACCCAGCTGTTTTGTTTGTGCATTTTTTTCTTTTTTTGTGCCTATTTCTTTTTCACTCACCTGTAGTCGGGAGCTATTATGGACACAGCAGGTGGATGGAGCGACCCAATGCGTCTGGGGTGGGAGTGCTGCCGGGCTCTTATTTAAGTAGATGGGCAAATCTCTATGGCACACACATATTCCATCCCGGAGGACGCATTTTTGGTATTTTGAACTTGCGGAGGCAGCTTTTTGCCGGTGCCCTCAGCTGTCGGAACATGCTGAGGGTCAGGAGAGGATTACTCTGGTGGCTGCGCTGTGATGTGAGAACAGCGGGAGGATGAAGAATTCCCTGGAGAAGCCTGGGCTCACGCAGAAAGGGAGGCGCTCCCGGGGCTCCACTGCTTTGGCTCTTCGCCTGTCTCCGGTGCCCGTTCATGCCCCATCAGCTCCACAGTGACAGCGTTGTCCCATCCTGGACCGCCGGAAGAATCCTCTCAGTCAGCCACTTCCTCAACATCAAGCCAGAGTAATCCCATAGCAGCTTCTCCTCTTCATTGTCTGTCGCCTACTGTCACATCAGTGTCCTCCTCCTCCTCTCCTGCTGCAAACCTCGTTTCCTCGGTGCATCCTATTGCTGCTGAGGGTCCAGCTGCATCCTTCCTGGCTCCGTCCACCTCCATGGCTACTGGGGCGGCTCCTTCATAATCCACTGAGGGGCCCAGAATCACCATAGCCACAGAGAGGGACGACCTTCTACTCACTGCAGCAGGGAACATCAGACACCGGGAGAGCAGGCAAGTGTCATTAATTTTTTCTTCCATTAATGATGATGTGTCTTGCCTGACTCCTGGTGATGAGGCTCAGGGTATGCAGTCCCCTGAGACCTCACCACCTGCTGCAGCCACCCATTACTCACCGGCCCTCTCTGTGTCCCCTTCTTTTCCTCCTGAATGTCCGTCGGCCCTGGGTCTGAGCCCCCAGTCACAGGAGGAGCCTGAGGCCTTGGAGAGTCTTACTCCAGTGGTGAGCAAACCCCCAGCTGCCACACCGGAAGTGCCACCAGCATGGGTCATGTCGCTGGGGGAAACTAAGACTGCAACCACCACCATGCCTGCTGTGGAGGCCGCCACAGTAGAGTTTGAGGCCGAACTGGACCTCCAGAGGGCCGAGCCTGAAGAATCATCATCGTTTGGATTGTTGGAGTCCTGGACGGTGGTGGAGCTCAAGCTCAGGCAAGTGGTCTCCTTTGTTTTTCTCTTGTCTGTATTAGAGCAATCTTGCCTGGCTCTTGGGGAGGAGAGCCGGTTGCAGCCGCCCGCTGCACCTGAGCTCTCCTCGCCGGGCTCCGCTGCTGCTGGTGACCCTCATCCCCCTTCTATGTGTTTGTCTGCGCTTTCTCCCAGGGTCATCGGGAAAATTCCACAACAGCCAGATGTCTCTGTAGAGCCGGACTCGCCGCCCAAGGTCGTTATGGGTCCAGCTTCCCCCGCTGATGTTGTCATGGACCTACCTCCTCCACCCTCGTCCTGTGTCCCATTGGTGGACAGCTTCCTTAGCCTGGTGCTTTCGCGGGTTGGCCTGTTCGCCATGGGTGCAGCTCTGGCCCGGTCCGGGCCCACCGGGGGTGCAGCATTGGCCCAGTCTGTGTTCACCAAGGGTGCTGCAGTGCTCCAGCCCAGAGCCACAGAGGGTGCTGCAGTGCTCCAGCCCGGAGCCACTGAGTTTGCTGCAGAGCTCCAGCCCAGATCCACCGCGGGTGCAACTCCATTCCAATCTGAGACCACCGAGGGTGCTGCCGGCCAGACCAGAGGTGTCCGGGTTTTCCATCTTGTGCCACTACCTAGCCTCCCCGTGGGGCAGCAACCTCCTGGGTCTCCCCTTTGGTCCTGGTGACTTAACCCTTTGAGTGGTTAAGTCACCAGGACTTAATATGGCACGCAGCGACTGGCAGCGGGTGAAAAAAGTTTGACGTCTCTGTCTCTGTTTTTATGCACTTTAATGTGTTTTAATGTAATTCTCTGTGCCATTTTTGTCCTTCAATGTTTGTGGACTATATAACGAAGAGCTCCTTGCTTCCATCAGTATGGATTCTCTTCTTGTTTTTGCACTGTCGTTTCTTTCCTACCAGCTCTTTGTCTTGGAGGTAAGCGCGATTGCGATCTCGCCAGGAAGAATACAGTATTCCAGAGAAATGTTACTGCATTTAAACATGGATAATGCAGCATCTGTGTTTGAGTCTGTGCCACAACTGCTGGACTTTATTTTAAGAGATTTTCATGGACACAGCAATGAAAACAGAGACAAGAGGAGGAAACGCGGAAAGCGTGGAGGCGTAAGATTAAGCCTGAGGAAGCATTAGTTTAACTGCATTCCTCTTCCTTCCATTAATATGGGGAACGTACAATCCCTGAGAAATAAAGTGGATGAAATTCAAGGAAGTGTCCGATATCAGAAGGATTTCAAGAACTGCTGTGTCATGGCTTACACAGAGACGTGGTGTACGGCGCATGACCGGGATGCGGAAATGTGGATTGATGGCTTTGGATCCCCACTTCACTTTGATCGACAGGAAGAGGTAACGGGGAAACATCATGGGGGCGGCGTATGTTTATATATTAATAAACAGTACTGTACATCTGTCACGGTCAGAGAGCGCGTCTGTACACCAGATGTGGAGCTGCTGTCCGTGTCACTATGCCCTTTTTATCTGCCCCGCGAGTTCCCCCAACTTTTCATAACGACTGTGTACATTCACCCGAGAGCGGATGCTGCCTCCGCCTCCAGCACCGTCTTTGATGTGGTCCAGCGGTTGCAGTCAATTTCCCCAGAGGCTCCAAATTTCATACTTGGGGATTTTAACCATGTGTCTCTAAAGAAGACACTTAAAAACTTCTATCAGTATGTCTCCTGCCCAACCAGGCGAAAAAAGACATTGGACCTGTGCTACGGATCCATAGAGAGGGCCTTTAAATGTCTTCCCCTTCCTCCTTTAGGATCCTCAGATCACAACTGTGTACATTTGCTTCCCACATATAAAACTGCTCTCAAAAGAGAGAAGACAAAGACCAGGGACAAAAACGTTTGTACAGAGGATTCAGTGCACTGCCTCCAGGACTGCTTTAACTGTACAGACTGGGAGGTGTTAATGCTAGACTGCGGAGAAGATTTGGACTCTTTAGTGGACGTGACATGCTCATACATGGCTTTCTGCAGAGACATGATCGTTCCACATAAACGTGTCAAAATATATCCCAACAACAAGCCATGGATTACAAAATCAGTTAAATCCTGCTTACAGAGGAAAGCACTTGCCTTTAAACAGGGGTCTGTTTCTGAGCTTCAGGTTGCCACAAAAGAGCTGAAGGCCGAAATTTTAAGAGCAAAACAGAATTATAAATCAGAGTTGGAAAGCAAGATGGCAACAAACAAGTTTGGTTCAGCCTGGGCCAGTATGAAAACTATTGCAGGCCTTCAGAGCACAGAGTGCAGTAATCATGTGTTTTTAGATGGTTTTAATTTAGACACAGAGCTGGCTAATGCTCTTAATTGTTTTTATGGTCGTTTTGATTCATTTGATTTTAGCACAGAAACCCAAGATTTGAAACAGAAACTCAAAGACAATCAGCACTTTAATATTGAGGTGCAGGATGTTAAAAGGGCGTTCTTTGCTGTAAAAGTGAACAAAAGTCAGGGCCCTGATGATATATGTGGGCGCTTGGTAAAGTCCTGTGCACATGAACTGAGTCCTGTGTTTCACTGCATTTTCGATAAGTCCTTATACAAACAACATGTGCCTGAGATCTGGAAAGATGCCATGGTTGTCTCCGTTCCAAAATCTAGCTGTCCTAAAATGGTAAATGATTTTAGACCAGTTGCTTTGACTTCAATTTTAATGAAACTTTTTGAAAAACTGATCAGATTTGAGGTCCTAAAGCAGACTGAGCATGCATTGGATCCTTTGCAGTTTGCCTATAGGCCTCACAGAGGAGTGAAGGATGCCACTGTCACTCTGTTTAACATGCTTTTTAAACATCTGGATTTTTAATGGGACACATGCCAGGCTTTTATTTGTGGACTTTTCTTCCGCCTTTAATACAGTCCAACCTCATATTTTAGTTGAAAGGCTCCTGCAACAATTTGATTTGAGTAATAATCTGGTGGGTTGGATTCTGGATTTTTTAACCAACAGGACACAGAGAGCAAGGATCAATGGTACATTGTCTGACCAAAAGTGTTCTTCTACTGGCCCTCCTCAGGGGTGTGTGTTGTCACCACTACTCTTCATCCTGTACACAAACATGTGTCGGAGCAGGGGTGGACGTGCTGGTCCAGCACCTGTCATCATGGATCCTGGACTACCTCACGAACCGGCCTCAGTTTGTGAGAACCCGGGACTGTGTTTCCGACACGATCATCAGTAGCACGGGGGCCCCCCAGGGAACGGTGCTGGCTCCCTTCCTGTTCACTCTTTATACTGCGGACTTCTCACACAACACAACACATTGCCATCTACAGAAGTTCTCTGATGACTCTGCGATCGTTGGTCTCATCTCCAACGGAGATGAAGCTGAGTACAGAGGGCTTATCCAGGACTTTGTGGACTGGTGCCATCGGAACTGCCTCCAGATCAACGCGAGGAAAACTAAGGAGCTGGTGGTGGACTGCCGCAGGCATGGGCAGCCCCTCACAGCACCAGTAAATATACAGGGAACAGACATCGAGATGGTGACATCCTATAAGTACCTGGGTATTCATCTGAACAATAAACTAGACTGGTCACACAATACTGACGCACTCTACAAGAAGGGACAGCGCAGACTGTTCCTGCTGAGGAGACTCAGGTCTTTTGGTGTACAAGGGGCGCTGCTGAAGTCATTCTATGACACGGTGGTGGCATCAGCCATCACTTTTGGAGTGGTCTGCTGGGGCAGTGGCATTACTGCAGCCGATAGGAAGAGACTGAACAAACTGATTAAGAAAGCTAGCTCTGTCCTGGGGCAGCGCCTTGATCCGATGGAGGAGATAGGAGAGAGAAGGACGGTGGCTAAACTGTCATCTCTGCTGGAGTCCGAGTTCCACCCTATGCAGGACATACTGGATGCACTGAGGAGCTCATTTAGCAGCAGACTACATCATCCCAGGTGCACAACCGAGAGGTTTCGCAGGTCCTTCCTACCAACGGCTGTCAGACTGTACAACCTAAGCAGGGCTGCTCGCAGAGATAGCAAAAAGACGTAACAAACTAATAGTTTTTTTTTGAATGCAAAAGATGCAATAGACTTACACATTGGTCCTCTCCGTCATACAACTAGGAACATACCGGTCGCTATGGAGGGTGAGAATATGTATGGGCACATAATCATACCATGTAGGATAACTAAGTTGACGGTTATGCTGTTTCATCCCACCTAGCAACAATGCTCTGCACTGTGTGTGTTTATATATTTACATATTTATTCCATCTAGCTACAATGCTCAGCACTGGGTGTGTTTATATTTATATATCTATATATTTATTCCATCTAGCTACAATGCTCCGCACTGTGTTTTTATATATCTACATATTATTCCATCTAGCTACATTGCTCCGCACTGTGTGTGTTTATATACTTGCATATTTATTCCACCTAGCTGCAATGCTCCGTACTGTGGGTGTTTATATATTTACATATTTATTCCATCTAGCTACAATGCTCTGCACTGTGTGTTCATATATTCATATATTTATTCCATCCAGCTACAATGCTCTGCACTGTGTGTCTGTGTGTGTGTGTGTGTATATATATACAGTATATCTTATAGTAATATGTACATATGTATATTAGCTGCTCTTGCTTGCTTGTTTTTTTTTTCTTGCCTTCTGATTGTTGCTCTGAGTGTTGCTATCCCTGTGCTGTTGCAATCCTGGAATTTCCCCATTGTGGGACTAATAAAGGCTTATCTTATCTTATCTTATCTTATCTTATAAAGTATGCTGATGATTCAGTTGTTGTCAGTCTCCTCCAGGATGGTGAGAGTGGCCACGGCCCAGTAGTTGATGATTTTGTTCACTGGTGTGAGGATTCCTACCTGCAGCTGAATATGACAAAAACTAAAGATATGATTATTGACTTTAGGAGGAAAACTCCCAGGCACATAGTCACTGTACTAAAAGGCCAGGCCACCGAATGTGTACAATCCTACAAATATCTTGGGACGATTACTGAAAGTAATTTGAACTTTGAAGAGAACTGTGAAAGGGTGTGCAAAAAGGGTCAGCAACATTTGCATTGCTTAAGGAAACTTGCACGCTTCCAAATTGACCGAACCATAATGACAATGTTTTATTGGGCTTTTATTGAATCTGTTCTATCCTTTTCTTTAGTGTCATGGTTTGGTCAGACAAAACTGAAACAGAGGAAATCCTTGGATCAGGTTGTTAGATGGTCCAGTCGCTTGCTTGGTGAGTCACAGCTGAGCCGGACATCCCTGTACACCAGACAGGTACAGAGGATGGCTACCTCCATTTTAAATGATGACTCCCACCCTTTGCACTGCCACTTTCAGCTTCTTCCCTCCAGACGGAAGTTTGCTGTCCCAAAAAGTAAAATCCAGCACTACAAAAACAGCTTTGTTCCTGCTGCTGTTAAAGAGTTGAACAAGACGAAACAATATATTGCACATAATTTAGTTACCTATTTATTAATTTGATCTTATATTTGCTTATTTTTGTAGGTTTTTGATTGGAGTTCTAAATCTTTTATTGGGTTTTAGACTTTTGAGATTTTAACCTCTTTGACTAGTCTTTAACTTTCTAATATGACCCTTCTCTCTTATCTCCTTGTTTTTTCTCTTATCTCTTTGTCCTATGTCCTGAGTGGTGGAGCATTGAGTACTTTTATCATGTTTATAGTCAGTTTCATGTGTGCCTGTGTTTGTGTTCATGTTGAATGTAATTGGTTTGTAAATATGGATGTCACCTGACTGCAAAACAATTCTACCTATGGCTACAAATAAAGTAACCTGAACCTGAACCTGAGTGTGTATGGTGCAGAACTGCGCCATACCTCATAGTGGTCAAGTGTGGTAACTATTTTTTGTCAATAAAATAGTTCAGATTTCCAAGGCTATAACGTTAAAGTGGTAAGAGATAATGGCTTACTGTCAATTAGAAAGATGTAAAATATGATCCAAAGTTTCAGATAGGAATAAATTTACGCATCTAATTTACATAATGTAGCAGCACCTCTTTAAATTCCATAACTCAGTCAAAACTGGACTTTGGACGTATTTACACAAAAAATGGTTCAGTCTTTTGACACTGTTTTTTTTTTTTTTTTTTTTTACAGAGGTACCTCATCATCTTATCTTCAAAGTATATGAACAAGAAATCAGTACATTTAAAAAAAAAACAAAACAGAAATTTCTCACTTACTTTTGACAAAGTCAGAGTAAGAAGGCAGGCGCAGTGCCGTGCTCTGCCACTCAGGGCACGCAAATTCTCACACTCAAAGGGTTAAGGACTCGGGCTGGCCGCCTGAAAGACTAAGCCGTCATGTCAGGTAGTCCTTATTCTCCGGCAGGCCACTTGACTCCTTACACTGGGCCGTCCGGCTGGCCTCGGACTTCGACCGGCCACCTGAACTGTCTGGGGGGCCCATGGCCCTGATGTAGCATGGTGTGGGTCTGGAGCGGACCCTGTAGTTTTGCCCCCTCCTTACTTGTTTCCCTCACCTCCCGCCCTGGTTTGTTTTTTTGCTTTACCTTTTTTTAAGAAGGGGGGTGCTCCTTTTGGTGTTACCTTTGGGTGTCTGGGTCCACCCCTTAAAGAGGGGGGGCTCTGTTACAGGACTGAGCACAGTTAGTACCGAGCTCAGGCTCTCAATTTATTTCTGAATATTTTCTGTATTTTCTTTCAGCCTTGTGGTGTTTTCCTGTGTTTTGGTTTCAAGTGATTTATCATTCTGTCATTTATGCTTCAGTACTGTTATTATGTTGTCAGTTTATGTAGTTTAGGATTGTTTTGCCTTTTAATGTGACAGGGTCATTATTCCTTCTCTCCAGACATCGTCACTTTGTTATTTGCTCACTGCCTGCTCTTTTACTCATCCCAGCTGGGATTATTCTGTAATTAGGTCACCAGTCCGTGCCTGTTTTCCGAACCTGCTACTCATTGTGCCATCTCATTCTTCACTATTTAAACCTGCCTGTTCACTTTGTCCTTGCGGCTATATTGAATGTACCAAGACTGGCTTTTCCTCTGGACATTTGCATTACCTCTGTAACCCTCATCTCCTCCAGAGATAGGCAGCTCTGGAGCACACCTTTCTGTAAGTGTTTCTTGTTTTGCATTTTTTGTATGTACAGCACTGTTTTTGGACTCTTATGGTCTTTTTGTTAAATGTCACAAACACAATTCAGCGCTTGGGTCTGTCTCTCTGCCTGTAGGGGCACACATGAAAGGGGATTCTTTTTCTTTCGATGTTGCCCTGGGGTGTCTGTGGTCCACCCCTTGATGGGGGGGAGGGGCGTCTGTCATGATCCTAGGCACTGGTGGGGCCGTGCCCAGTCTCCTGTTAGAGGTCTGTCTGCTCCTGCTTGTTTATTTCCTTATTTATTGTTAGCTGTTGTATTTTGTCGCTGTTTGGGTATAGAGGTTTATATTCTTAGTTGCGTCCTTATTGTCCTGTTTGTTTGTTGTGCCATTTTGTAACTTATTCTTGTTTTATGTTGGGTTCTGATCTGTACTTTTATTTTGACAGTGCTGTGCAGCTTCTGCCTGTCAAACTTTGCCTCGGGGGTTGCATAGTCGTCACTTGCTACTTTGATTACTTTCTTCACTCACTGAATAGCTTTCACACAAATGTATAAGAATAAAAGTTGCAAATTTATGAGAAAAAAGTAGCAAATTTAACCACTAGTATGGCTACTAATACTCATCCATGATGAAGTTAAATGAAATAAATAATAAATAAAATAATAAATGAGTTTTTAAGGAAAAAATTTGCAAATTTAAAAAAAAGAAATCACAAATTCATGACTAAAAACTACAAATTTGCAAGAACAAAAAATTCCAAATTTATTTCTAAAAATTTAGAAATTTACAAGAACCCCCCCCCACACACACACACACACAAATTTTTGTCTTAAAACTGGACATTTGAAAGAAAAAAAATCCCAATTTACTGTATGTCTAAAAATTGCAAATCTGCTAGAAAACATGACATACTTATGAGAAAAAATGCAAATTTATGACAGAAAAGGTGTAAATTTACAAGAAATTTGAAAGATTGAAAATGGATGAGAAAAAAAACTGTAAATTTAAAAGAAAAAAGCTGTAAATTTGAAAGAAAAAGTTGCAAATTTAAAAGGAAAAAGTTGCAAACTTATGAAAAATAAGTTGCAAATTTATGAGAATTAAAAGTTCTAAATTTAAAAGAAAAAAGCTGCAAATTTTGAAAGAACATTGCAAATGTATGAGAATAAAAATTGCAAATTTAAAAGAAAAAAGTTGCTAATTTAAAATAAAAAGCTGCAAATTTAAAAGAACAAAGCTACATATTTTGTGAGAAAAAAGTTGCAAATGGATGAGAAAAAAGCTATAAATTTAAAAGAAAAAGTTACAAATTTATGAGAAAATAGTTGCAAAATTATGAGAATTAAAAGTTGCAAATTTAAAAGAAAAAACTTGTAAATTTGAAAGAAAAAAGCGGCATATTTTTAAAGAAGAACATTGCAAATATATAAAGGAAAAAATGCAAATTTAAAAGAAAAAAGTTGCTAATTTAAAAGAAAAAGCTGCAAATTTAATAGAAAAAAGTTCCAAATTTATCACTTCTTTTTCAAATTTACAAGGAAAAATGGTCACATATTTTTAAGAAAAAAGTTGCAAATTTAAAAGAAAAAGCTGCCTAGCAGCTGAGAGCTCCGGACGTTTTGGCGTATTCTGCATCATAGCCAGAAACGGCCCTGTCCCATCAGCCACGGTCTCCTCAGGTTGAGAGGATCTTCCAGGCGTGACCTCAGAGACAGACAGAACTGATGTCATTACCACATTTGCACGCCGTAATCCCACAGATCACATTTCTGACTGCGGTTTGGAGCAGATAAACGCTCGCCCATGCCAGATTACATTCTGAGTGTAACCTTGCCAGAGCTGCAGCCTGTGGGAGCTGACTGCTCTCGCCTATAAACAAGAGGACTTAAAAGGGATTGTAGTCACCCTGATTAACTGGAGTGTCTCTGTCCCCACAGTTCAGACTTAGCAACTGTTGCCATGTGTCACAGTCACTTCATTCAGTTTAGCTGTATTTAATTTGCTTTAGAGTTAAATTAAACCTCTCCTGAAACACCTTCATTGAGCATCTCCTCACTTTCTTTAAACTTCACTCCTCCACGTTGTTTACAGTAGATGTGGAGACACAGTCTGATTTTACACAAGTCGGGCGGCTCAGTGGCTCCGTCATATCGGGCTGCAGTTCAAAGTGAAGGAAACAATGAGCCTGAACCCCGTCCCAGTCCACAGGAGACGACTCTTCTGTCTGCTAAATATAATGTACACTGTTATCTTTAGAAAGATTACAGAGATTTGCAATGTTTTTTCCTACAAAATTGCAAGTTTTTCTCATGAATTTGCAACTTTTTCCTCATAAAACTATAACTTTTTTCCTCATTTTTTTTTTTTACTTTTTTCTCATAAATTTGCAATTTTTTTTCTCATAAATTTGTGACCTTTCTCTCATAAATTTGCAGTTTTCTTTTTTGGTAAATTCACAACTTTTTTCTAATAATTTTTAAACTTTTTTCCTATAAATTTTCAACTTTTTCTTTCATAAATTTGTGACTTTTTCCCTGTGATTTTTCATCATTTTTCTCATAAATTTATCAACTTTTTCCTCAAAAAATTACTTTTTTCCTCATAAATTTGTAATTTTTTTCCTAAAATTTGCAAGTTTTTCTCATAAATTTGTGACTTTGTTCTTGAAAAATTGAAACTTGTTTCTCATGAATCTGCAGCTTTTTCCTCATAAAACTGCAACTTTTATCTCATGAATCTGTGACTTTTTTCATGTGAATCTGCAACTTTTTTCTTGTTAGTTTGCAACTTTTACTGATGAATTTATGATTTTTTTCTCTTGAATTTACCTCCTTTTTTCATGAATTTGCAGTTATTTTCTTCTAAAATTGCAACATTTTTCTCATCAATTTGTGACTTTTTTTTCCTCATAAATCTGGAACTTTTTCTTGTAAATTTTCAACTTTTTCCCATATATATTTGGAACTTTTCCTCATAAATTTGCAACTTTTTCCTCATAAATTTTCTTTTTTTTCTGAAAAATTTGTCACTTTTTTCCTCATAAATTTGCAACTTTTTCATGTAAATTTTCCTTTTTCCATGCATAGTTGCAACTTTTTCCTTATAAATTTGCAACCTTTTCCTCATAAATTTACAACTTTTTTTCTCATAAATTTGTGACCTTTCATCAATTTGAAATTTTCTTTTTTGTAAATTTGCAGTTTTTTTTTCATAAATTTGCACCTTGTTTCCTATATACTTTCAACTTTTTCTGTCAGAAATTTGCGATTTTTTTTTCTTGTAAATTTTCATCTTTTTTTCTCAAAAATGTTCCACTTTTTTTTCTTCTAAATTTGTAAAGCTCCTCTGGGTGATGGTTAAATTCTTATTTTGTGTAATTAAATTGTAATTTGCAAATTTTTAAATTAGTGTCTTTTATCACTTCTTTGCACCTTTATACTTGAAAATTTGTACCCAATTTATACATTTGTACCCCATGCTAAATTGATGAATCCCCATTGTTAAAAATGACAAATCACCTACTGATTACAGGTGATATCAGGCCAGTATCATCACTGAACCAATATATAATAGTGCTGCATTAGTTGTCAAACTTGTTGCTTCTGCAGTGACATAAGCAACTAAAACATAATGGTTGCCTACAACAATAGAGCTAAAAAATCTATTCAATCTCTTTCATTACAACTTAACAATAACAGAATCAAGTCCTAGTAACCAGCAGTGAGACTTTGTAATGTGTCACTGCTGGATGCCCGGTCTTGAAATTGATCTGTGTTGATACACTTGGCGTCCATACCTATGTTCTCATGGGATTTGTATACATGTGTCAGTGATTGAAATGTCACCCGTCACATTAAATCGGAGAGCGGCAGATATGCAATCGTCAGTCGATGCTTATTAAATTCTGCTTCCGTGTCAACCATGCCCACACACAGCTGTGCACAATTGATCAGCAATAGCGATAGGTCAGCTTATGTGAGTGTGACTCTATTTCCATTGATTTGTGTGATATTACACCCTGATGTCTTTGCTTTTTTTTTTTTAACAGTGCATAATATGTATTTGCAATTCAATCAAACCACATGATAAATATAAATCAATTTAGGAGACATAAATACATTAATTCAGTATCTGTCTTTAGTGGTGATACCAAGATGGTTTAACTGGCTTTGACTGATTAAAAGGATAAAGACCAACCATAACACAAACCTTCCTTCAGTATTGTTTGACTGGATCTACTCATTTTCTGAATCATCATTTAGAAAAACTCCATTAATTAAAGCAACACTATGGAAGAATTATGCTACAGTTGTGAAACACTGTTGTGAAACAGTGTAGAAGAGCTTGGAATAACGAGGCGATGTGATTTATAAACCAAAGTTTAATATCAGCTTCGCTCCTCTAACAAGTCTCATCTCAGTGCAGAAGAATACGAGGTCGAACACATTCAGACCTTCATACTTATACCTACACACAACAAAAGACATTGCATATCAAAGCTGACATCCCGCATTAACTTAATCCCCCATCCTTTGTCTTCCGTCTCCTCCACCTGACCCTGGGTGGTCAGGGAGATCGATCTCCTCCATTGTCCTCTGTCTCCTCCACCTGACCCTGGGTAGTCAGGGAGATCAATCTGGTCTCCACCGCTGCAACTCCGTATGCTCTTTGATCTTCGCTGGCGGTCGAGACCTCTTGTCCTGTTCTGAGGCGTGAGGTCATTGCATATATGTAATGACTAAACATTCTAATATGTCTATACATATGTAGGTATGGAATATATGATTAATATAAACCACAGTCCCCCCCCCAAACGACTAAGAAAAGGACAATCAAAGTAATTCTACAGTTTAAGATAATTTCTATGACATACTATGCTGTTAAACCTCTTGACAGGGAAAACAAGGAAGAATCTTTCCAGCAGTCATGCTCCTGTAGAGAATTCAGTGGTAACCATAACAGTATAGTAATATCACAAATCAGCCTTAAAACTGTCACGGCACAATCTGATAACATAGTTAACAACTCTTGGTTAATTTGCATCAGTCCCTGTGCCGTCTGGGTTTTAATCTTCCCCCGAATCTGCTGTAGGTCCGCTTTGGCGTCCTGGTGGGACCCTCCTGTAAGGAATCTGCAGCTCGGGGAGGAGAAGTGGTTATTTGTTCCCTGCAGGGGGGTTGAGTCTTTTTTTGGGGGGGGTCTACCCCGCCGAGGTGCCCTCGCCACCCGTGCAGGTTCGTCTCTCAACAAGAAAGCAGGTTTAAGTCTGTCAATGCTGACCGTTTCTTTTCTGTCCCCTAAATCAAGCACAAAATGCTTATCACCAGGTTCCAGCACTCTGAATGGTCTGTCGTATGGTGGACGGAGGGTTGGTTTTAAAGCTTCATTCCTAACAAAAACAAACTCGGCGTTTTTTAAAGCTTGGGGGACAAAAACCCGTGGAAAAGAGTGATGTGCCGGTCCGGGGAGAGTGTCTGGTCCGTTACTGCCTAAAGGCCTCAGGGTTGAAAGATGCCCAGGCTCTGGGTTCTCCGGTAAAAACTCACCGGGGAGTCTGAGAGGGTGTGCAAAAACTAACTCTGCTGGGGAGGCGTCTAGATCCTCTTTAGGCGCAGCACGCAACCCCAATAAAACCCAGGGAAGTTTATTTACCCAATTTGTATCCGTTAACGAGGCCCTGAGGGCGGCCTTTAAAGATCTGTGAAAACGCTCGCATAACCCATTAGCCTGAGGGTGATAAGCGGTAGTGCGGTGAATTGTCGCCCCTAAGCTGCTGGCCATGGCTGACCAAAGCTCTGAGACAAATTGAGGCCCCCTATCGGACGTGATGTCCGATGGGATGCCGAAACGTGCCACCCAGTTTGTCAAAAAAACGCGAGCGACTTCCGCCGCTGTGGTTGATGCCAGAGGGACCGCCTCAGGCCAGCGCGTAGTACGGTCTATCATTGTTAACAGGTGTGTGAAGCCTTGAGACGAAGGTAGTGGTCTCACGAGGTCGACATGAACGTGGTCAAACCTTCTAGCTGGGATTCGAAAAGGCTCTAGAGGGGCTTTTGTGTGTTTGTGTACTTTGGCGCGCTGACAAGACATGCAAATTTTTGCCCATTCCTTTACATTTTTGCGCAGGCCCGGCCACACAAACTTTTCGGCGACCATTTTAACCGAGGCGCGCACACCTGGGTGTGCGAGGGAGTGAATTGAGTTGAAAATACGGCGGCGCCATGCAGCTGGGACTACCGGGCGAGGTCGGCCGGTTGAGATGTCGCAGATTAGGGGGGGGTACACCGTCACGTAAACCCCTTTCCTCCAGTCTTAACCCTGTTGGTCCAGACAGGAGCGCGCGCACGTCCGCGTCACCGTTTTGCTCCTCTGCCATGGCTGCGTAATCTATTCCTACGTGAATTGGGGCCGCGTACGTGTCCGCGTTGGCGAAGAGTTCTGCGGCTGAGGTAGTATAATCTGTCTCCTCGTGCTCTGGCGATGTCACAGCGTGAGAGAGGCAGTCTGCTACCACGTTAAGTTTGCCTGCCACATGTCGAATGTCTGTGGTGAACTCTGAAATTGCAGCTAGCTGTCTTTGTTGCCTGCCTGACCATGGTTCTGAAATTTTAGCCATCGCAAAAGTGAGCGGTTTGTGGTCTACAAAAGCCGTTAAACGCCGCCCTTCTAACCAGAACTGGAAGTGGCGGATGGATAAATGAAGCGCTAGCAGCTCCCTGTCAAAAGTGCTGTATTTACGCTTGGTTTGGTTTAACGATTTGCTAAAAAATGCTAAAGGTTGCCAGGTTCCGCCAACGTGTTGTTCCACAACTGCTCCTATGGCCAGGTCTGAAGCGTCTGTGGTTAGCGCTATGCGGGCCGAGGGATCGGGGTGAACCAACAATGTGGCGTTCGCTAGAGCACTTTTTACTTCCGCAAAGGCGCGTTCACGCTCCGGGGTCCATTCGACCGCGTTGGAAGGCTTTTGTTTTCTGAGTGTGGCATACACGGGCTGCATGAGTTGAGCTGTGCGGGGGAGGAAACGGTTGTAAAAATTAACCATTCCCAAAAATTCTTGCAGCGATTTGACCGTTTGTGGTCGTGGGAAATTTTTTACCGCGCGGACTTTGTCTGGCAATGGGACTGCCCCTTTCGGTGAAACTCTGTGTCCCCAAAAATCAATTTGTGACACGCCAAATTTGCATTTGGCTGGATTGATTATTAACCCGTGCTCTTCTAGTGTCTGAAAAACTGTAGTGAGGTGTTGTTCGTGTTCTTCCTCTGACGGGCTGGCTACCAGCATATTGTCGAGGTAGACGAACACGAAGGGGAGATCGCGTAATACCGCGTCCATCATCCGCTGAAAGGTTTGAGCAGCGCCTTTGAGGCCAAACGGCATCCGCAAAAATTCAAAAAGACCGAAAGGGGTTATTACAGCCGTTTTAGGAATGTCTTCCGCTCGAACGGGGACTTGGTGATCGCCGCGGACCAGGTCTATTTTAGAAAAAATGCGCGCACCCGCCAGATGTAGTGAAAAATCTTGGATGTGAGGAATTGGGTAGCGGTCATACGCTGTCGCATTGTTTAATCTGTGGTAATCGCCGCACGGTCTCCAAGAACCGTCGGTTTTCGGGACCATGTGGAGTGGCAATGCCCAGGGGCTTTTCAAGCATCTAATAATGCCTAATTTTTCCAGGGTGGTAAACTCGTCCCGTGCTATGGCGAGCTTGGTCGCGTCTAAGCGCCGAGCTTTGGCGAACACGGGTGGGCCCGTTGTGGGAATGAAGTGTTCAACCCCGTGTTTCGCTACTGTTGCTGAAAATTTGGGAACTGTGAGTGCTGGAAATTGGGTGAGGAGTTGGTCAAACTTATCTCCTGCTGTTGTGACGTTGGCCTGCATGGATGGTGGAGAAACTCGAGCTGAGCAGGGGATAGAAGAAAATGACAGTGCATTAACCAAGTGTCTATTTGCTAGATCGACTAACAACCCATGTGCACACAAAAAATAAGCGCCCAACAAGTTAAAACTCACCGCCGCTACAATAAATGCCCATCTATAGTTGCAGCTGTGAATGCAAAGAGGCAGGCTCCTTTCACCGTAAGTGTCGATGATGGAGCCGTTGGATGCCATTGCCCCATTACCCCGGGGACCCATGGCCCGGTCTGCATGGGAAGGGGTGATAAAACTCAGCTGAGCTCCGGTGTCAATCAGGAACTGTCTCCCGGTGTGTCCGTCAGTCACATAAAGAAGCTTATTTTTTTCGCCGAGAACTGCAGCCGTTAACGGTTCTCGGCTTTGGCGTTTCCCGAACTTTTGAACTTGCAGGGGGGAATGCATTTGTACGCCCTCTCGGCGAAACGGTGGTGGTAATAACAGATGTCGTTCCGCCTGCTGCGTCTTGGTCGTGTTGCCACCATGGTGGGCGGGCTCTGCTCGGTTGTCTGTGGTTCTCCTCTGCTCTGGGTATCCGCGCTGAGATCTGCGGATGCTGCTGTGGCCATCTGTTCACCGCAGACGTTGATGAGTTGCTGCGCTTCGCGGGCCAGCGCACGGGAGTCTTGCTGGGTGCTGCACCGCATGTTGACCAGCGTCCCTCTCATGTGTGGCGGCAGAGTACTGAGGAAGATGTGTTGGAAGAGGAAGTTGTCGTTGTCCTCTTCCTTGAGCTGCAGCATGTCCTCCATGAGGGCCTTGGGTCTGCATCCTCTGTGGCCGTAGATCGCCAGGATCTTCTCTGCTCTCTCTTCGGCTGAGGGGACAAAATTCTCGACGATGGTCGCCTTAAGTTCTCTATATTTGTCATGGGTGGGCGGCCGTTGGATTATGCTCCGCGCACATCTCGACGTGGCAGTGTCGAGTTTGGCGACGATGTGATAAAATTTTGTGTCGTCTGCCGTTATGCCCGCCAGTGCAAACTGAGCCTCAGCTTGCTGGAACCACGAGCCCGGGTCTTCTTGCCAGAAGTCTGGCAGCTTGACGGTGATGGCGCTTGTGTGGGCTGTCCTTGATGTGTCCACTGGGTGAGAGCGCCTTTCTTCAGCTCTCACGGCGGGGCTGGGGCTCGGTTGAGCCCTCTCTGTGGCTTCTGCCGTGGGGGAACGTCGTCCATCTGTTGTCCTGTCTGCATGGGCGCCGGCGCTTGCCTGGGTCGCCTCTGATGAGTCAATCGTGGGAGAACGTCTCTGTTCCATCCTCGCGTCAGGGTCACCAGTGTAGAAGAGCTTGGAATAACGAGGCGATGTGATTTATAAACCAAAGTTTAATATCAGCTTCGCTCCTCTAACAAGTCTCATCTCAGTGCAGAAGTAGAATAAGAGGTCGAACACATTCAGACCTTCATACTTACACACAACAAAAGACATTGCATATCAAAGCTGACATCCCGCATTAACTTAATCCCCCATCCTTTGTCTTCCGTCTCCTCCACCTGACCCTGGGTGGTCAGGGAGATCGATCTCCTCCATTGTCCTCTGTCTCCTCCACCTGACCCTGGGTAGTCAGGGAGATCGATCTGGTCTCCACCGCTGCAACTCCGTATGCTCTTTGATCTTCGCTGGCGGTCGAGACCTCTTGTCCTGTTCTGAGGCGTGAGGTCATTGCACATATGTAATGACTAAACATTCTAATATGTCTATACATATGTAGGTATGGAATATATGATTAATATAAACCACAATTGTGTTTTTTGTGGTGTTTTGAAACCACAAGTTTGGTCGGTGTCAGTGTGATGACGCAGCCGTTCGGTGACGTCATCATGCCAAGCATACAAATGTGAGGGACGGCCATTTTGCACTCTCTTTTACGGCTCTCTCGGGTTCGGCCTCCCAACCAACACACTGTTGTACCACCATAAGAGAGTTTTATGTAATAAAGTTTGTGTTCCCACCAAGATGCTCTCTGTTGGTTCCTTCCACATTTTCCAGACATAACAAATGGCGATGAGGATGATCCATGCAAAACCGAGGATGAAGAACCAAGTCATGAAAGCACCACAGTTCCTCAGTGAGCCTGGTGAGCTGTCTATTCCTTGGTCCCACTGATATTATGGACTGTTTGTAGAGTTCATAACCGCCGCCGGCTTGAGACATGCTAGCGATGCTAAACTAAAGAGCATGCTACTCCACTGCCTCAGCACCAAGGGATGGGGCATCTTACGGATGTTTGGACCCGTGGACACATACAACGACTACGATGAGTGTGTTGGTTTACTAACCAAACACTTTGATGTTCCAGAGAGTGTGATGGCCCAAAGACATGTGTTTTACCACTGCCGACAGCATGCGGGTGCGTCAACTCAATGTTATGCCACAGAGCTCCGAATCTTAGCGTGCATGTGCACCTTCCGGCCCTTAGAAGACAAGCTAATTCATGACAAGCTAGCAGAAGAGCACAGCACAGAGAGAGAACACAGACAGGACTCGCCTTAGATCCTCGCCCAGCATAAACCTCAGGGGACTGCTGCAGAGCTGCAGGAAAGAGAGCCTGCTTCTATCAGGAACCCTGGGACACAACAACCCAGCACAGGTTCTACCAATGGCGACAGCAACACATCATCAAGACCAGACTTCCCAGGAGAGGGAGTAAAGAGGCCAGACTCCTTCCAAATCCACACGCTCCAGGAGCCGCCGCTGAGCCACAGGATGAAAGGGCTGCAATTCAATGAAATGCAGTAGAGTCACCGGACTGCTTCCAAATCCATGACTGGCATAAGCCTCCAGGAGCTGCTGCTGAGCTGCAGGTTGAAAAGTCCACAACCCGTGTGGCTGCACGGTGGCGCAGTGGTTTAGCACTGTGGCAGCACAGTTTTACCCTCGGCCGGGGGATCGCTGGGATCATGAGATCGTGGGTTCGATCCCAGCCCCCGACCAACAGTGAGCTGTGTGGAGTTTGCATGTTCTCCCCGTGTTGCGTGGGTTTACTCCGGGATTTCTCCGGTTTCCTCCCGCATACCAAAAACATGTAGGTTTAGGGCACTCGCGCACGCAGCGACCGGCAGCCGGTGGCTTGTCACCAGACTGCAAACCAAATCTACCTACGGGTACAAATAAGTAACAAAAAAAAACAAAAACAAAAAAAACCAACAGGACACAGCAGAACCAACACAACCTGGTGGATGCTCCACAGTAGATGTGAGAGCCACACCATCACAACCACGACACCAAGTGCAGCCGAACAGAGTGCCACTCGTAGCAATAGACTGGGTTTGGGTCTGCAGATCCGAACACCTGGACCCCCAGTCGGCCTCAACATCGTCACCACCACTGACACCCATGAAGATCGCCATGCAGCTGAGACCAGCCCCTGTCCAGATGGCTGATGGATCGAGATGGCAAGCCAGCCATCTGCGGAAGGTAAGAACAGCTACCACGAATCAAGATGCAGCGTTGGAGCCAACCAAGCTGGTGTGAGATTCTGGCTGGGACGTTGCTGATGAGCGAGCCCTGGCTCCAGTGGGATGGTGCCCAGATCCACTGCAGCCGGTGCCTCCAGTGGCACGTCCACCATGGGCTTGCCTCAGGGCCCCCTGAACTAAACTGCCTTCTTCAATAAAAATAAAAAACAAACAAAAAAACAGAAGGACTGTATGTAGCTGGGGGCACAGCTGCCAACAAAAGTGGCATAATAAACCACTCAACCGCACTGGGCCATACGGTAGTCTACCTGCTGGCCCAAGCTAGTTTGGGGTTCTTTGTGTACCAAATTGGGGAGGGTTAATTTGTTCATATGTGTTTTTCTGCTTTTCCAAGGGGGTGGGGGGTGAATGTGGTGTTTTTAAACCACAGGTTTGGGCAATGTCGGAGTGATGACTCGGCCCCTCGGTGACGTCATCACGCCGAGCATACAAATGTGAGGGATGGCCATTTTGTACCCTCTTTTATGGCTCTCTCAGGTTCGACTTCCCAACCAACACACTTTTGTACCTTCGTCGGCCTCCGTCGGTCTATGATGACCATGGAAGAGAATCCTAAATGTCTACTCTGCTGGAACAGCACCGCCTGTGGCTGAACAGGCCGATGCGCGAATGACAGTCCCTGTCACACAGGTCACACTTGTGGGTGGTCTCCGTGCTGCTGGGTCTGTGGCGGTTCTTCCTGCGGGTCCTTTTTTCATCTGCTGCAGCAGTCAGTCTCTCTTCACCCGCCTTGAGCTGTCTGGTCAGGGTGCCTCTCCATTTGGAGCGGTCCGTTGCAAGGTCCTCCCAGCGCTCTGTGTTGATATCCAGGGCCTTCATGTCTCTCTTGCAGACGTCTCTAAAGCGCAGCTGTGGGCGGCCAACGTCTCTCCTGCCAGTTGCCAGTTCTCCGTAGAGGACGTCTTTGGGGATTCTGCCATCCTCCATACGGTGAACGTGGCCTAGCCAGCGGAGCCTGCGCTGCCTGAGTAGAGTGAACATGGAGGGAAGGCCGGCGCGGGACAGAACTTCTGTGTTGGGCACTTTGTCCTGCCAGGATATGTCCAGGATGTGGCGAATGCAGCGCAAGTGGAAGGAGTTCAGTCTCTTTTCCTGCCGGGCGTATGTTGTCCACGTCTCACTCCCATAGAGCAGTGTGCTGATGATGCAGGCGTTGTACACTGCCATTTTCGTCTTGACAGAGAGTTTGGGATTCTCCCACACTCGTGTGGTGAGGCGAGCGAGTGTGAAGGCTGATTTTCCAATCCTCTTGTTGATCTCTGTATCAAGGGAGAGGTTGTTGCTGATCGTGGACCCCAGGTACGTGAACTGATTCACGACCTCCAGCTTGTAGTCATCAATGGTGATGGTTGGTGGTGTTTCCGTGCCTTGCGCCAAGACGTTAGTCTTCTTCAGGCTGATGGTAAGCCCGAAGTCCTTGCATGCCTGGGAGAAGCGGTCCATCAGGGTCTGAAGCTCCTGCTGTGTGTGGGTTGCGACTGCAGCGTCGTCTGCGAACAGCATGTCTCTGATTAGAGCCTCGCGTACTTTGGTTCTGGCTTTCAGGCGGGCGAGGTTGAAAAGCCTGCCGTCAGATCTTGTGTGCAGGTAGATTCCCTCTGTTGCTGTGCTGAAGGCATGCCTCAGGAGCATAGCAAAGAAAATCCCAAAGAGGGTTGGCGCAAGTACACAGCCCTGTTTCACTCCGCTGCGTATGTTGAATGGCTCTGAGACGTTGCCATCGTGCTGCACTATCCCCTGCATGTTGGTGTGAAACGATTCGATGAGGCTTTGCAACTTTGGTGGGCATCCTATCTTTGGCAGGATCTTGAAAAGGCCCTCTCTGCTGACCAGATCGAACGCTTTGGTGAGGTCGATGAAGGCGACGTACAGAGGCATGTTCTGTTCTCTGCATTTCTCCTGGAGTTGGCGGATGGAGAATATCATGTCTACCGTCGATCGCTCAGCGCGGAAGCCACACTGAGACTCGGGGTAGACACGTTCGGCAAGCTTCTGTAGACGAACGAGAACAACTCGTGCGTAGACTTTGCCAACAACGCTGAGGAGGGAAATGCCCCTGTAGTTGTTGCAGTCGCTTCTCTCCCCTTTGTTTTTGTAGAGGGTGATGATCTTGGCGTCCCTCATGTCCTGTGGTACGGCACCTTCCTTCCAGCACTGGCAGAGGACGTCATGCAATGGCAGCAGTAGGGTGGTCTTGCAGTGCTTGATCAGGTCAGGGGGTATGCCGTCGTTGCCGGGTGCCTTGCCAGCGGCCAAGCTATCAATGGCCTTACTGAGTTCGTCGATGGTTGGCTTGGCGTCAAGTTCGTCCATGGATGGCAGGCAGTCGATGGCATCAAGGGCTGACGGTGTCACGGTGTTCTGTCTAGAGTAGAGGTCGGAGTAGTGTTCCACCCATCTCTCCATCTGCTTGTTCTTCTCTGTGATCATCTCCCCAGTGGAAGATTTGAGGGGGGCCATCTTGCTCTGAGCCGGACCAAGTGCTTTCTTGATGCCATCGTACATACCACGGATGTTCCCTGTTATGGCAGCGGTTTGAATGTCTTGGCTGAGCTGAGTCCAGTACTCGTTGGCACAGCGCCGAGCAGTCTGCTGAACTTTGCTTCTCGCAGCCCTGAGAATCTGGAGATTCTTCTCGTTTGGGTACTTCTTGTACTCAGCAAGTGCTGAGCGCTTGGCTTCAATGACGGGGGTCATCTCGGTCAACTTGGCATCAAACCAGTCCTGCGACTTCGAGGTCTTCCTCCCAAAGGTAGCCAAGGCTGTGCGGTAGATGGTGTTTCGCAGCTCTTCCCACTTCTGCTTTGCAGATTCTCCTCCTTGTGGTACACCAAGTTCCTTCTCAAAGGTGGAGGCAAACTGCTCAACAAGTTCTGGTTGGGCCATCTTGCTGATGTCAATCCGTGCCTTTCCAGGTTGTCTAGCACGATGGAATTTCTTCAGCTGCAGCTTGACCTTGCAACACACCAATGAATGGTCTGTGTCGCAATCTGCACTCTGGAACGAACGGGTGATTAGCACGTTCTTCAGTGAGGTGCGCCTGGTCAGGATCAAGTCTAGCTGGTGCCAGTGCTTTGAGCGCGGATGTTGCCAGGAAACCTTGTGTTGGGGCTTGGTCTTGAAGAACGAGTTTGTGATGCACAGATCGTGATATGTGCAGAACTCGAGCAGCCGCTGTCCGTTGTCGTTCATTCTGCCCACGCCAAAAGGTCCAAGACAGGAGGGCCAGGAGTCGTGGTCAGCACCCACTCTGGCATTGAAGTCTCCAAGGAGAATGAGTTGTTCAGAGTTGGGGATGATCCTGACAGTTGTTGCGAGATTCTCGTAGAACTCGTCTTTTGCCTCTGGTGTGGCTGTCTGTGTTGGGGCATACACACTGACGAGGGTGACTGGGCCTTGAGTGGTGTTCAGGCGGAGGGTGAGGAGTCGTGCAGAGCCAGTGCTGCCCGGTTCCACCATCTTCAGCAAAGTGTTCTTCACTGCGAAGCCCACTCCGTGTTCCCTGTGTTCGTCACTGCCCTTTCCCTGCCAGTAGAACGTGTAGTCCTTCTCTCTCAGTGTGCCTGCATCAGCTAACCGTGTTTCCTGGAGAATGGCGATATCCACTCCCAGTCTCTTCAGCTCATTATTGATGATGGCAGTCTTCCTGGTGTCGTTGATGTCCTTGAGGTTAGCAGCGAGTCCTGTCATCATAGTGCGGACGTTCCAAGTTCCCAGTTTTAGAGTTGGTCTCTTTTGTTTTATTGTCTTGCCTGGTGCGAAGGTTCTCAGCCTGCTGTTTGGATTTCTCCTTATCCCCATGCACCCAATGAGGAAAGCAAGCTGTGGCGGGACAACACCTTATTGGCTGGGGGCTGCCCAGCTTGAGGCGGGCGGTAGCTGTCCAGTGAGATCTGATGATCCCTCCCACCGTCGGGAACAACCCCTGGCGCCACGCTCTACGCCAATTGAGCAGTGGCTTATAACCGGTAACTGTCATTCCCCGTGTTTTGTCTACGCCAAAGGCGAAGCTGGAGTGTCCTCTCCAGTGATCCGGTGTTCTACCTTCCAGCGTTGGGCATTGGTAGGATTCAAGCCTGGGCAGGAAGATATGGAGGACAAGATGTTGCCCATGCAGCATGTCCCCCCCTCTCCACGGCACTGATGAATCCAAAGGAACAGCATGGCTGCTACAGTTTGGCACCAGCGCTGTTGCAGGAGCTGCCAGAACGATGTTGAGCACAACATAGAACTGCCTTAGGGGCTCCGACTCCGGATTTTTCCTCAGGGTTGACTCCCGAAGCCTTTCCCGTGACCGGATATGCCGCAAGGCAGCAGAGGTTTGAAATCAGGGTTTACCTTCCCCTAGATGGGCTACCTTCCCAGGTTGACGAGCCACCATCTACCCGAAGCATCTGGTTTTAAGGCGCCAGAGATCCGCCCTCGCCCCTTCTCCTATTAGTAAAAGCAGTTCCGCCGGGCTTAGAGACTAAACCACACGGGCAGGCTAGGAGTTGGACTTAGTTGTCAGAGGCTTTTTGAGACGCACGCCATAAGGAGCATTTTATGAGCACTGGGAGCTTAACCTCAGTGCCGCTCCTGGCTATGACAACCTTGAAACCATAATATGTAATAAAGATCATGTTCCCAGCAAGACGCTCTCTTTCAGTTCCTCCCACATTTTCCAGGCATAACAGTTTTACCTTTTCTTTTTCATAATTTAAATTGTCCACATCATACAAAATTCAATTTTTAAAAAAAAAAAAATTTTAAGCATTAGATGATTCATAGTTTTTAAACAAGAGATGGGAGGAATTCACCAATTTAGCACAAATTTAGGTACAAATTTATAAATGTAAATAAGGTAAAGCTTTGCAAGGATAAAGGGGCAAAGATGTGATAAAAGATGCAGATTTAAAATGAAAAAGTAGAAAAATACAATTTAATTACACAGAATTAAAATTTAACCAGCATTCAGGTGAGCATTCTAAATTTATGATAATTTTTTTAAATTTAAAAGAAAAAAAAGTTAACTTTTGAGAAAAAAAGTTGCCGATTTATAAGAAAAAAAAAACAACTTGCCAATGTCATGAGTCTGGGCGCAGTGTTCCACAGAGCCCAGACTCTTAATTTATTTTCTGAGTATTTTATGTCCATTATGATTAATTTTGCCTGTTTCTGTTTATTTTTTTGTTTTTTTGACACAAGTTCCTTCCCTCCTTCCCAGACACTCCTACCAGCTACTAGCTAGCCATGTTTACATGGACACAAGTAACTGGATTAAAAGCCTGATCAGAATAAAAATGCTTCATGTAAACATGCCAATCTGAATAAGATAAGATAAGATAAGATAAGATAAGATAAGCCTTTATTAGTCCCACAATGGGGAAATTCCAGGATTGCAACAGCACAGGGACAGCAACACTCAGAGCAACAATCAGAAGGCAAGAAAAAACAACATCTAGCAAACATATGTCCATATTACTATAAATGTATATATATAGACACACAGTGCAGAGCATTATGGCTGGTGGATGTGCAGCAGAAAGTCTAAGCTCTCTCTCCGCGGATGCAGCGGGCCAGCTGGAAGTCTTTGGGCATGATGGTGACCCCCTTAGCGAAGAAGAGACCACCAGGTGGGTCTCGCTGGTCTCCTGCAGAGCCATGACGGCGAAACTCAGGAAACGCAGGACGGTCTTGAAGTCCTGAGCGATCTCCCTCACCGGGCGCTGGACGGGCAGCTTACGGATGAGCAGCTCCGTGGATTTCTGGTAGCGACGGATCTCTCTCAGAGCCACGGACCTGTGACGGCGAGGCCTCTTCACTCTGCCGGTGGCCAGAGCGCCTCTCCGAGCAGCCCTGGTGGCTAGCTGTCTCCTGGGGGGCTTCTTCCTCCAGTAGATTTTACGGGCGGTCTGCTTGGTTCTTGCCATCGCTCTTTATTATTCTGTCTTATATTTCTTTCACGCCGCCTAAACTCCAGCCCGGCACCCGCTTCGTTTTCGCTACAGCTCCCGGTATGTCGAGTTTCCCATTAGCACCGGGCGGCGGCCAAGTGCTAGCTAGCACTAGCTCCTCCCCGCTGTAACGTCTCCCGCTGCAAACCGTGGCTCCGTCCGCCGACCCGGGAGACCCCCGGGGCGATCCGTGCGTCCGTGATATATATACAGAGTGAAAGGTGTAGAAAGAAGAAGGAAGATAAAAAAAAGGCTGTTGCAACAGGCAGCTGACTCGTGTGGCGCCGCCGGTCCGGCAGAGCCGGAACCGGAGACGGAACCGGAATATTCTGACCCGATCAAACTCATTTGGATCAAAATTTCCTTCCGACTGAGACGGGTGGGTTATGCTGGTTCTTATTCCGATTGGTGCGTGTATAAACACTTATTCCAAAGCTTGGGTTGAAAATATGTTTACTGCGCATGTCTGTACGTCAGCCACACGTCGATGTGACATATTTCCGCCTTTACAGCAGCTAGCGGAAGACATGGCGGGAGTAAAACAGAACTGGTGTGTATCGTCCTGCTGTCTCCCTCTGCTCATCATATGCAGAAGTATGTACTGCTGGGACTTGTAGTTTCATTACGGAGACCAGCAGAAGCAAAAGTACAGTCTGAATAACACAATACAGGTCCATTTCAAAAAGAGAAAGATACGAAGCGGGGTTTCTTTACACCAGAAAATGCTTCTTCTTCTACTATTTTTGGAATGTCGAAATGTCGATATGCTCATGTCAAAATGATTTAGTCTGTTCAAACGTGTGACACATGGAAACATACGTCCTAATCAGATCAGCTTTTTCAGGATCCATGAAAACAGTAAAGTTCTGATCGTAACTGTAATCAGATTGAAGAAATTTTGCCCATGTAACTGTGGCTACTGTCTGCTCCTCAGCCATCCAAGCTGTGAGTAGTTGGATAATTAGGTCACCTGCCCGCTCACCTGCTCCTCATTGATGTTTCCACTGTTTAAGGACTGTCAGTTTATTTTCTCACTGGGGTAGTCTTAATCTGATCTGATTTGAATGGACTTCATTCTACTGTGTCTCCTCATCTCCCCCAGAGCGATTCCGGCTCTGGAGTGCCTTTTTCTGTAAGTTGTCCTAGTTTGTATTTTTTGTTCTCCACACTGTTTTGTATTTTCTTTCATTAAATGTCACTTCTGCAGTCCAGCGTGTGGGTCTGTCTTTCTGCCCCAGAGGGGCCATTCATGACAAACGTACAACAAAAAAGCTGTAAAATTATGGGGAAAAAAATTCTAAATTTACAAGAAAAAAGTTGAATATTTACAAAAAAAAGTTGAAAATTTGAGAAAAAGTTTTGAATTTATAAGAATAAAATCTCTAATTTACAAGAAAAAAAGGTGCAAAATGATGCACAAAAATTCCAAATTTATTTGAAAAAGTTGCAGATTTATGTGAAAAAATTTGAAAATTTAAAGAAAAAAGTGTCATAATGTGGAGCACAGTTGGGGAACCGTGCTCACACTACTGATTTAGTCTGATTATTTTTCTGTATTTTGCCACTTCTGTTTAGCATTGAATATGTATATTATATTATCTGCTTCCCTGGTGTATATTTATCTCCTTATCTTGACTTGAGCCTACCTCACCTCTGCCTTTCACTGTATATTGGTTTCATGTACTTTATATTATTTGCTTCTCTGGCTAGATTCAGTTACTGTTCACCACTTCCTGATGTGCTTTTGTTGCGATAGCCGCTTCTGCTAATGCCCCTGTTTAGTTCAAGTTCAAGTTCAGCTGATAGCTGTCAGGATTTAGGTCAACTTCCCTCGCTCCGGTAACCCACAGCTGTAGTCATTTGTTCATTTTCCCTGTGCCCATTTAAGATGGCTGCAATGATTTACTCGTTGCAGTGGTCAACTGTTTGCTAGTGTGAGTAACACAGTGTCCTCTGACAGGCATCCCCTTTCATTCCTCGTCTCTGTGGATGAGCTCCGTCCGGCTCTCTTTTGTTTTTTTTCTCCCGGTGTGTCTGGACGCCTCAGCTTGGGTCTGGCTGTTCTGCTTTTCCCCGGTTGTGAGCCCCGTGTGATTCCTCTCAGTTAGTCTGCCTCTGTGTAAGTTTAGTGTGTTGTGTACTTTGTATTTGTATGTCATTAAATATGCAAACTCAGTTCCAGCGTTTGGTGTCTCATGCCTGCCCTAAAGGGCAATTTCTGACAAAACGTTGCAAATTTAAAAAAAAAAAAAAAAAAAAAAAAAAGCAAATTTGTGAGAAAAGTCACAAATCTTCCAGAAAAATATTGCAAAGCTACGAGTTTTCCACATATTTTGGTCAAACTGCCTTTAATTATTCAATTACTGCAGCGTCATTGTCAATCATCTTTTGCACCCTTTGCCATAATTCCGAGCACGGGTGAGAGCTGTGCTCAGTCTCTAAGTGTTTTCAAGTCTTTTTCTGCATTTCTGTTTCTCGGTTTGTATTTGGTATGGTTTAGTCATTCTCTGTATTTTGATATTTCTGGTTATTTTGTATTAAAGGATTCTGACCTCCTGGCCAGTAGGTGTCGCACGCACTGTTGACTCACTATAATCTTGTACCAGTTGCCAGGTAGAGATAAACAACACTTCCTGGAGGCTAACATCAACGTTAGGCCAACACGTTGGATGCCTGAATTCATTTGTGCCCTTTCATTTACTGTAGAAGATGAAATCTATTGTTTATTCAGTGTGACAAATTCACAAATGGTTTACCTCACCTCTGCAAAACTAAAGGATTTTCAACCTTTTTGTAATGTAGTGGTAAACAAAAACCTAAAATACACTGTACAAATTAGATATATACATGACGTTGTAATCAATCATGTCACGACTCGCCGCTCATCAGCGGCGCCAGCTGTGCGCACACCTGCGCCTCGTCAGCGGCGAGGGATTTAAGCCGCCTTGCCCTGGACTTGGGCCTGAAGCTGTCTGATCCCATTGGCTACTCTTGCTGCAAGGAACCCCCTTCGTCAAAGCAAGATAAGAAGTAAGCATCCCTTACCTTTTCCTCCCAGCATTCTCCCCTGTGCACAGGTGGATTTCCCGGTGGCGGACAACGCTCCCTTGCCACCATCTCCTCGCTGCTGCTTCAGGCGCTCCAGGTCGCTGTCTACCAGGCTACGCCCTTGCTTAACGCCAGCCACCTGCCCAGACCAAGGTTGTCCGGCTGAACGGCTTCCTGCCCCCGTGCCTGACGCAGACGCCACCACCAATACATCCACATATCACAGACACGCAGCCACACACACACTTGTTGTTTAATAAACTGTTAAACCTATTCTGAGCCTGTGTGTGTGTCTCCTGAGCCATGCATTATGTCAGTACGGCTTCAGCAGAGCGGCTCGGCGGACAGCGGGCTCACACGCCGTCTCACCACTCTCGAGGCTCAAATAGATTTGATAGTTTATCAGCCACAGGTGATGCTGAATCAATTAGTTAAGATCACTCACCGGTTAGATCGCCTGGACCTCCCACAGCCGTTCCCCCCGGCTCGTCAGGGAGGTGCAGCTCCTGCCGCTCCGGCGGCCGGTCAGACTGATCCCGGGTCGCCAACCCGGCTCACACCTATTCCGACCCCCGCCCGCTTTAGCGGACAGCTCGGCGGAGCGCGGGGGTTCATCATGCAGTGTGAGTCGGTGTTCTCCCGCGTCCCTGGGGATTTTCCCTCAGACCACAGCCGAATTGGCTATATGGGAAACCTCCTGGAGGGGCGGGCACTCACCTGGGCTTACGCCGTCATGGCGAAGCCCAGCTATGCCAACCTCTCCTACGGCCAATTCGTGCAACAGTTCCTCGACGTGTTTGACCATAGTCGTCGGGATAGTGTGTTAGTTGATCACCTTCTTTGTCTCCAACAGGGAGGTCGGTCAGCTGCAGACTACTCGATCGACTTCCAGGTCATCGCGGAGGAGGTTGGCTGGAATGAGCCCTCGCTCTGTGGCATCTTCCTCCGCAGTCTGAACTCTGGTCTGAGGGATGAGTTGGCTGGTCATGACATTCCGGGGAGGCTTTCGGAGCTGATATCACTAGCGATTAGTTTGGATAACAGGCTTCGCGAGTGGTCTTCAGAGCGGAAGTCTGCTTCTCGCTCGTGGGGAGGCCCGTCTCGCCTGTCCCAAGCTCGCCCCCTGGCGTCGCCACCGCTAGACTCCTCCGAGAAGTTGGAGGCGAAGGCGGTGGTCCGGTCAAAGCTCCATCTAGTGGAGAAACAACGCCGCCGGGAGTTGGGCCTCTGCATGTACTGCGGAGGCAGTCAACACCCTGTGGAGCATTGTCCAGAGAAGCCGGTTAGGGGTCCGCAAATCACTGTAGGGGGCCTTGCAGATTCTAACCGGTTGAGTCCCCTCATGAATTTGACGCTGCCCATCCGATTCTGCCATAATCCCACAGGGCACCTCACGCACGCACTGGTGGATTCAGGCGCGGAGGGTAGCTTTATTTCACAGAGCCTGGCAACCCGATTGGGCATCCGTTGCCACCCACTCAAGTCTCCTCTCGCCCTGGTAAATCTCTCCCGTGTGTCCCTGGGAAAAGTAACACACCAGACGACCCCTGTCCCAGTAATTATCTCAGGAAATCATCGGGAGGAAATCACCTTTTACGTCCTACCATATTCTGTATCACCTGTGATTCTTGGATACCCATGGCTCCGCCTCCACAATCCTGTCCTGGACTGGAGGTCCGGCAGAGTGTCCTCCTGGAGCTCCTTCTGCATGGGCACCTGCCTCCAATCCGCTGCCTGCGCCCCGTCCTCTCCTCCTACTCCCAAGGACGCCGCGCCTCCGGATCTCACCCTGGTGCCCTCGGAGTTCCACGACCTGGGCATGGTCTTCAGCAAGTCCAAGGCGATGTCTCTTCCTCTGCACCGGTCCTATGACTGCGCTATTAACATCCGCCAGGGGGCACCCTTACCCTCGGGGCGTCTCTACAGCCTGTCAGCGCCAGAGAAGGAAGCCATGAACACTTATTTGAAGGAGTCGCTGAGTGCTGGAATCATCCGACCCTCGTCATCACCATTAGGCGCTGGGTTCTTCTTCGTGAGCAAGAAGGATGGCTCCCTTTGTCCTTGTATTGACTACCGTGCCCTCAATGACATCACGGAGAAGGACCGTTACACCTTGCCCCTAATGGACACCGCCTTCCACTCCCTCCAGGGGGCGACTTGGTTCACCAAGCTGGATCTTCGCAGCGCATACCACCTCGTCCGGATCCGGGAGGGAGACGAGTGGAAGACAGCCTTCCGTACCCCTAACGGTCATTTCGAATACCTAGTTATGCCGTTCGGGTTGACCAATGCTCCAGCCGTCTTTCAGCGCCTTATTAATGACGTCCTCCGGGATTTCATCGGTTCCAAAAATGAGCACATCACCATTCAGATCTATATCAAATAGCTCAGACATATTCATCCAAATTTCAAACAAAAAAATCGTAAAATGTCTAAATTTAAATGGGATTACTGTAAAATATGAACGTTTTTCTTTTTAAATTTGAGTTATTTCTAAAAATGAATTCACAATATTCAACTTTTGGAGGTAGATGAACAGAATGTAAAAGAAAATCAACCTCAATTCAAGTGAGTCAACATATAACTGTCATGTTCAGGGTCGTCACCCTGAGCATAACTTGTGGCTGTTGGGTTTAATTATTGATTATTAATTCCAGCTGATGGATTGAGCCTTGCTCTCCATCACTCCCACAGCCACGCCCCTCCTCTTACTAGGCATTCACCAGTTTTCTGGTTCACAACATATACACTCAGACACTCATGCACTCACGCACACATACACTCACGCATGCACACACATACTGTTCAATCAGTCACGAACGGGGTGGCCACACAGCTGTGTCCACTTGCCCTCATTTCGGGTTTGTAGGGTAGAATGTGACCAGCTGTAGTGGCAACTTAGCAATGTCAGCCTTGGACATCCAGACTCGCTTCTGTTGGTTTTCCCTCGGACTGAATCGTGTTGTTTGTGGGACACATATGTATCGCTTTAGGCCTCATATCTCAGATTAGAACAAAGAACTGAGTCTCCTTGGCGATAACAGGAGGATGTGAAAGTTTAGCCTTTGGTATGCAAGAGATGGCCTTGGGGGATTTCCGAGTGGCCGAAGACTATGAAAAGGAGGTTATAGGATCAAAGAGTAGATGCATTGTTACTTGTGATCGAAATGCAATGTGACTGTGAACTGGGATGGTCCTGGTATATAAAGGATGAATGCTTCTGTGTTTTTCCTCTTTCTGCTTTGCTGATGTTGGAAGATGTGAATAAGCCTGACTCGTGAGATAAACTCTGCCTCGTCATTTTCACATTTCCACAGTGGTGACCCTAAGACGTATCATGGACGAAATAAATTCCCCCGGGCCAGCCGAGTCAGGAGCTTCCAGCCAAGTGTATGCCGCTACGGTCCAGTTACCGGACTTTTGGCAGGACAACCCGCGCTCCTGGTTCCACTTGGTCGAAGCACAGTTCGCCCTCCGGGGGATAACGGTAGATGACACGAAGTTCTACCATGTGATTGCAAAGCTCGACAACCGCATGGCTCGGCATGTGGAGAGCCTATTGGAGTGGCCACCGGCCAACGACAAATACGGCGGATTGAAGGCTGCGCTTATCCAGCGCTTCACTCTCTCAGCCGAGGAGAGAGCGGAGAGGCTCCTGGCTCTGAACGACTTGGGAGATGGCACGCCCATTGACCTGATGGAGAACATGCTGAGGTTGAGGGGCTCAGACGACGACGACTTCATCTTCATCCACATTTTCCTCAGGACCCTACCTTCGGCCATGAGAGCGGCCCTGGCCAGTTTGCCGTTGTTGGCCCAGTGGGACTTCCGTGCGCTGGCCCAGGAGGCGCATCGGATTCTCAATGCCAGCAGACAGCGCGCGGCCACCGCAGCAGCGACGGAGTTCGGCGCGGTGGCCGGAGACGGCGGGGGGCCAGAGATGGCGGTAGCAGAATCACCGACGACGGCGGCGGCGGGGGCCAAGGATTGCGGAGGAGACACCCTCTGTTTCTACCATTGCCGCTTTGCAGAGAAGGCACGCAAATGTATACCACCATGCCAATTCAAGCGCTTGGGAAACGCCAAGACCGGGGGTCGGTAGCAGCTGCGACCCTCGGGGAGGAGAACAAGCTGCTCTACTTGAAGGATGCATGCTCGGGGAGGCATTTCCTCGTGGACACAGGCTCCCAGTTGAGTTTCATCACACCTTCCTCCGCTGACTGGCTGGCAGTTTCCAGAGGTCCCGGGGTGGCAGCAGCGAACGGCTCGGAGATTAAGATCTTTGGTGAGAGGACTCTGCTTCTATCTTTACATGGCCGTACATTCGAGTGGACTTTTGTCATAGCAGAAGTGAATTTCAATATGTTGGGGGCTGATTTTCTGTGCTCACATGGTTTGTTGGTTGATCTCGCTAACAGGCGCCTGGTTAATGCACTTTCTTTTGATTCTATTCCCTGTACAGCCCGAGTGGCCCCGCCAACAGCACAAGCCAGTGTCACAGCTGCAAGCGGTAAGTTCAACACACTGCTCACTCAGTTCCCAGCACTCACGGTTCCCACATTTTCAGCAGCCGTCGTTAAACACGGGGTGGAACATTTTATTACTACCACCAGCCCTCCTGTTTTTGCAAAAGCTCGGCGTTTGGATGCAGCTAAACTGACCATAGCGCGCGAGGAGTTCGCCAACCTGGAAAGGTTGGGCATCATCAGGCGTTCTAACAGCCCGTGGGTTTCCCTGCTTCACATGGTCCCGAAAGCTGATGGCTCGTGGTGACCTTGCGGAGATTTCCGCAGGTTGAACAACGCCACAGAGCACGACCGCTACCCAATCCCCCATATCCAAGATTTTTCCGTTCATTTGGTGGGGGCGCACGTTTTTTCTAAGATAGACTTGGTCCGCGGTTACCACCAAGTCCCAGTGCGCGCTGAGGACATACCCAAAACAGCGGTAATAACTCCGTTTGGTCTATTCGAGTTTTTGCGCATGCCATTCGGGCTTAAAGGCGCTGCACAGATGTTCCAACGCATGATGGACGCGGTGCTGCGCGATCTCCCTTTCGTATTCGTCTACCTGGACGACATCTTAGTAGCCAGCGCGTCCGAACATGAACACGAAAACCGCCTCACGGCAGTTTTCTAGAGGTTGGGAGAGCACGGTTTAATAATCAACCCAGCGAAGTGTCAGTTCGGGGTGGCGCAGATTGATTTTTTGGGGCATCGCATCTCTCCAGAAGGAGCGGTTCTGCTACCTGACAAAGTGCGCCCGGTAACAAATTTTCCCCAGCCACAAACGGTCAGGGCGTTACAGGAGTTTTTGGGAATGGTGAATTTTTAAAATCGTTTCCTCCCCCGCGCAGCGCAGCTCATGCAACCACTGTACGCCGCGCTCAAAAAACAAAAACCTGCAAATAAAATCGAATGGTCCCCGGAGCGAGAGCGAGCGTTCTCGGAAGTCAAGGCAGCCCTGGCCAATGCTGCGTTGTTGGCGCATCCGGACCCAACGGCCCGCATAGCGCTCACTACTGACGCGTCAGATGTGGCTATAGGGGCGGTCATGGAGCAGCATGTAGCCGGGGCTTGGCAGCCACTCGCCTTTTTCAGCAGGACTTTGCGCGATAGTGAACGTAAATACAGCGCATTTGACAGGGAGTTATTAGCTCTCCATTTGGCCATTCGCCACTTCCAGTTCTGGCTGGAAGGACGCCGTTTCACCGCGTTCGTTGACCACAAGCCGCTGACTTTCGCGATGGCCAAGGTTTCAGAACCGTGGTCAGGCCGGCAGCAGAGACAGCTGGCCGCGATCTCAGAATCAGAATCAGAATCAGAATCAGAATCAGGTTTATTGCCATTGTTCATGTAGTACACAAACTAGGAATTTGTCTCGGTACAATGCTGCAACATTAAACATGATAAGATAAGAGAAATAAACTATACATGTAATAAAGTGTAGGATAAGATTAAGTGATACTGGTCAACAGTTAAAATATATATTAGCCAGCAGCAGATACTGTGGAGAACTATATAGTGCAGTCGGTAATGCAGGAAGAAAACAGTGATGATTGACATGAGTCTGGTTGAGCTGCTGTACATGGTGCACGAGAGTCACTTAGTGTTCAGCAGTCTAATGGCAGAGGGGAAGAAGCTGTTCATGTGACGGGAGGTTTTAGTCTGGATGGACCGAAGTCTTCTACCAGAGGGGAGGGGGGCAAACAGTACGTGACCAGGGTGTGAGGGATCGGCTATGATCCGGCCAGCACGCCTCCGGGTCCTGGAGATGTACAGATCCTGCAGAGATGGGAGCTTGCAGCCGATCACCTTCTCAGCAGTGCGCACGACGCGCTGCAGCCTTAGTCTGTCCCTGGCAGTGGCTCCTGCGTACCACACGGTTATGGAGGTGGTGAGGATGGACTCGATGATGGCTGTGTAGAACTGCACTAACATCTTGGTGGGTAGCTTGAGCTTCCTCAGCTGCCGCAGGAAGAACATCCTCTGCTGGGCTTTTTTGATGAGTGAGCTGATGGTCAGCTCCCATTTGAGGTCCCTGGTGATGGTAGTGCCTAGGAAGCGGAAGGAATCAGCAGTGGTGATGGGAGAGCCTGAGAGGGTGAGGGGGGGCAGAGGAGTAGTGACTTTCCTGAAGTCTACAATCATCTCCACTGTCTTCAGAGCGTTCAGCTGCAGGTTGTTATTGCTGCACCAGGACGCCAGCTGGGCCACCTCTCTCCTGTAGGCGGACTCGTCGCCGTTGGAGATGAGCCCGATGAGGGTGGTGTCGTCCGCAAACTTGATCAACTTGACAGACTGGTGGCTGGAGGTGCAGGAGTTGGTGTAAAGGGAGAAGAGTAGGGGGGAAAGTACACAGCCCTGGGGTGATCCGGTGCTGATGCTAGTATAGTCTGAGACAGTCTTTCCCAGCCGCACATGCTGCCTCCGGTCCGTCAGGAAGTCGATGATCCACCTGCAGAGGGAGTCAGGCACGTTGAGCAGGGACAGCTTGTCCCGGAGCAGAGCGGGGCGGATGGTGTTGAATGCGGAGCTGAAGTCCACAAACAGGATCCTGGCGTAGGTTCCCGGGGAGTCCAGGTGCTGCAGGATGGAGTGGAGGGCCAGGTTGACTGCATCGTCTACAGACCTGTTGGCTCGGTAGGCAAACTGCAGCGGGTCCAGGAGAGGGGTGGTGATGGACTTGAGGTGGGACAGGACCAGGCGCTCAAAGGACTTCATGACTACAGAGGTGAGCGCTACAGGTCTGTAGTCATTAAGTCCAGTGATCCGTGGCTTCTTGGGGACAGGGATGATGGTGGAGGATTTGAGGCAGGATGGCACGTGGCATAACTTAAGGGAGGTGTTAAAAATGTCTGTGAATACAGGAGCCAGCTGTTTCGCACAGAGTCTCAGGGTGGAGGGAGACACGCCGTCTGGGCTGGGGGCCTTGCGCGGGTTCAGTCTGGAGAACTGTTTGAGCACATCCTGCTCACTGATGATAAGGGGAGGGGGGGAGGAGGGGGGGGTGCCTTAAATGAAGTAGGGAATGTGGAGGCTGTGGAGCTGGAGGGAGGGGGGGGGTTGGACACAGATGACGAGGTGTCAAAACGGGCATAGTGTTGGGACAGTCTCTGACAAAGGGCTTTGTCATCCTGACCTTTAGGAGCCTTAGGTCGATAGTTGGTGATTTGCCTCAGTCCTCTCCACACGGAAGCCGAATCATTAGCAGTGAACTGCTGCTGGAGTCTCTCTGAGTACACAGATTTAGCCCTCTTCAGCTCTCTGTTAAACCGGTATTTAACCTCCCTGTAGCAGTCCCTGTCTCCACTTTTCAGCGCTGCTTCCTTCTCCTTCCTGATCTGTCTGAGCTTAGCTGTGAACCAGGGTTTGTCATTAGAGTAACTCACCCTGGTGCGTGATGGAAGAATGTTCTCTTCACAAAAGTGGATATATGAGTTCACAGTGTCCGTGTACTCATCCAGATCATGCGTGGCTCCTTTAAGCATGCCCCAGTCAGATATTTCCATGCACGTTTCCAGCTTCTCCTCAGCATCACTGGTCCGTATCTTCGTAGTGCTCACAACAGGTTTAGTGAGCTTCAATCTCTGTCTGTATGTGGGAATGAGGTGAACCATCACCTCATTCTCAGAGTTTACTACCGATATTCAGCATGTGGCGGGTAAACTTAATGTAGTGGCAGACTGCCTCTCGCGCGCTGTGGCAGCCCCAGTCCGTGTAGGGATAGATTATGCAGCCATGGCCGCGGATCAGGCTAGCGACGCGGAAGTGCGCGCGCTTCAGTCTGGACCAACAGGGTTAAGGCTGGAGAACAGGGTGCTGCAAGATGGTGTGCCCCCCCAATCTGTGACGTCTCCACTGGACGACCGCGTCCTGTGGTACCGGCTGCTTGGCGCCGCCGCGTTTTTGACTTGATTCATTCTCTGGCTCACCCAGAAGTGTGTGCGTCGGTCAAAATGGTAGGAGAGAAATTTGTATGGCCGAGCCTGCGCAAACAAGTTAAGGAGTGGGCAGCAGCCTGCGTGGCGTGTCAACGAGCCAAGGTACACAAACACACGAGAGCTCCCTTGGAGCCGTTTCACATCCCGGCTAAGAGGTTCAATCATGTTCACGTGGACCTCGTAGGCCCCCTCCCGCCATCACAGGGGTGCGCACACCTTCTGACAATGGTGGACCGCACCACGTGCTGGCCGGAAGTGGTTCCACTGGCGTCAACCACAGCCGAAGAGGTGGCGCGCGCATTTTTAACTGCGTGGGTGGCGCGTTTTGGAGTCCCGTCGAACATTACGTCCGACAGAGGCCCTCAATTTGTTTCCGAACTTTGGTCAACAATGGCCCGCAGCCTGGGTGTCACAGTTCACCGCACAACCGCGTACAATCCGCAGGCTAATGGGTTATGCAAGCGTTTTCATAGGTCATTGAAAGCGGCCCTCAGGGCGTCACTTACAGATGCAAATTGGGTAGACAAGCTACCGTGGGTTTTATTGGGGTTGCGTTTTGCACCTAAAGAGGACTTAGAAGCCTCCCCGGCTGAGCTAGTTTTTGCGCAGCCACTTCGGCTGCCCGGGGAGTTTCTCCCAGATAATCCTGCGCCAGATAGCTCCCCGTCTCAGCTGTTGCAGCGTGGCATGGAATCGGGCACGCTGCCTGGCCCCGTTCACCACAGTTTTCCGCGTGTTTTTGTACCTAAGACTTTGAAAAACGCGGAGTTTGTTTTTGTCAGTCACGATGCTCATTGCCCACTGCTGTGGCCACCTTATGATGGACCGTTTAGAGTGCTGGAAACAGGGGACAAGCATTTTTTTCTAGATTTGGGGGGCAGGAAGGAAAAGATTGGTATTAACAGGCTCAATCCTGCCTTTGTTGTGGCGGACGAGGATGTGCTGTTGGCCAGGGCTCCTCGGCGCGGCAGACCCCCTCGGGGAAATTCCCCAGAACACCCACAGGGACTGACAAACAGTTTTCACCCCCAGACAGCAGCCCCGCAGCATGATGGCGCCGCAGAAGTGGTGAAGCCCACTTACAGCAGATACGGGAGGAGGCTGAGGCCCAAGCAGCACGTGGGTTGATGTATAATGATTTTATCATGACATGCAGACTGTTATTTTGTTGTTCCATCTTAGATGTTTGGTGGGGGGTCATGTGGGACACATATGTATCGCTTTAGGCCTCACATCTCAGATTAGAACAAAGAACTGAGTCTCCTTGGAGATAACAGGAGGATGTGAAAGTTTAGCCTTTGGTGTGCAAGAGATGGCCTTGGGGGATTTCCAGGTGGCCGAAGACTATGAAAAGGAGGTTATAGGATCAAAGAGTAGATGCATTGTTACTTGTGATTGAAATGCAATGTGACTGTAAACTGGGAGAGTCCTGGTATATAAAGGACGGATGCTTCTGTGTTTTTCCTCTTTCTGTTTTGCTGATGTTGGAAGATGTGAATAAACCTGACTCGTGAGATAAACTCTGCCTCGTCATTTTCACATTTCCACATGTTCCCTCAGAGCCTTTCCGCTCCGACACCGTAGTAAGTCTATCCTCGTGCCTTTTTCTCCGCTCCTGCTTAACTGGAGTGTGTTAGGAATTCCTGCTGAACCAACTAAGTTTGTAGCCGGGTGTCTTCCCCTTGCCAGTGTGACTGCATTTGGACATTCTACACATCCACCCATTGTAAATAAACATGTTACTTACTCTGCGTTTTGGGCTTACTGCCATTTCATATGTTTGCTGCGCAATTTGCGCAGGGAACATGACAATAACAAACAGGAATTCATTTTGGGGAAAACATTTATTAAAAAATACAGTCCAGATGCAGGGTCCATGACACAGCTCTGGGAGAGCAATAGAGAAATTAATTAAATCAGGATTAGGACACTCTGGAAAGCTTCTGTTGTCCCCATAGTCAGTGGTGACCTTTTTTTACTATAATCGGGTACAATTTGTTGATGTGAAAAAGGACAGTCTCTAAGAAAGTGTCATCACAGACTAACAGCATTAAAACATGACAGTATGTGAACTACTAGAGAGTTTTAGGACTACAGCAGTGCTGCAAAGAGTTTTTTTGGTACAAAGTATGAATGACAATATACTGTAGGTGAAGGAAAGAGCAGGTACAGAAATTGAATTACTTTTTATGTGCGTGTTGAGGGAGAAGACCCCGGGGCATACCCAGGACATGTTAGAGAGACTATGTCTCCCAGCTGGTCTGAGAACATCTTGATGTCCTCTCTGAAGAACTGGAGGAGGTGGCTGGGGAGAGGGAAGTCTGGGCTTCTCTGATCAGACTGCTGCCTCAACAACCTGGACCCCCAGAAAAGCCGTAGAAGATGGATGAATGGCTGTATCGTATATTCATTCCTGCTGCAGGACTGGACCTGATTAAGATAAGATAAGATAAGATAAGCCTTTATTAGTCCCACAATGGGGAAATTCCAGGATTGCAACAGCACAGGGATAGCAACACTCAGAGCAACAATCAGAAGGCAAGAAAAAACAAGAACAGCTAGTATACATATGTACATATTACTATAAAAATATATATATATTTATATATATATATATATATATATATATATATATATATATATATATATATATATATATATATATATATATATACTACCGATATACCACCAGCATTGTGGTTGGTGAATGTGCAGCAGAAAGTCTAAGCTCTCTCTCCGCGGATGCGGCGGGCCAGCTGGATGTCTTTGGGCATGATGGTGACCCTCTTAGCATGGATAGCGTACAGGTTGGTGTCCACGAAGAGAAGAGACCCACAAGGTAGGCCTCGCTGGCCTCCTGCAGAGCCATGACGGAGAAGCTCAGGAAGCGCAGGTCGGTCTTGAAGTCCTGAGCGATCTCCCTCACCAGGCGCTGGAAGGGCAGCTTACGGATGAGCAGCTCCGTGGATTTCTGGTAGCGACGGATCTCTCTCAGAGCCACGGGCCTGTAACGGTGAGGCTTCTTCACTCCGCCGGTGGCCGGAGCGCTTTTTCCGAGCAGCCTTGGTGGCTAGCTGCTTCCTGGGGGGCTTTTTCCTCCAGTAGATTTATGGGCGGTCTGCTTGGTTCTTGCCATCGCTCTTTATTATTCTGTCTTATATTTCTTGCACGCCGCCTAAACTCCAGCCCAGCACCCACGTCGTTTTCGCTACAGTTCCCGGTATGTCGAGTTTCTCCATTAGCACCGGGTGGCGGTTGAGTGCTAGCTACCACTAGCTCTTCCCTGCTGTATCGTCTCCTGCTGTAAACAGTGGCTCCATCCGCTGACTCGGGAGACCTTTGGGGCGATCTGTGTGTCCGTGATATATATATATAGAGAGAGTGAAAGGTGCAGAAAGAAGAAGGAAGATTAAAAAAAAGGCAGTTGCAAAGGGCAGCCAACTCGTATGGTGCCGCCGGTCCGGCGGAACCGGAACCGGGAAAAAAAAAAAAAAAAGATGAACAACATTTTTCAACATTTTTTAAAGAAGATGAACAACATTTTTTCTAATTCCACATTCTTGGAACACCAAGTGCACAGGCAGGTTGTGGCTTTAATAAAAACGAAAAGTCCAAGACATTTTAGCTGCCAAATTTTGACTATTGTTTTAATAATAATAATAATAATAATAATAATAATAATAATAATAGCAATAATAATAATAATAATAAGTTTATTTATAGAGCACTTTTCACAGACAGAGTCACAAAGTGCTTAACATGGTAAAAAACAAAATAAAAACACAGGCACATAAAACAGTAAAAAAAAAACAAAGTAGACAGTAAAAGCACATAACAATACAATCAACACATAGTTAATTAAAAAGCCAGGCTAAAAAGGTGGGTCTTTAGTTGCTTCTTAAAAACACCAATGGAAGGTGCAGATCTAAGTTCAAAAGGTAAGGAGTTCCACAGTCTGGGAGCAACAGCAGCAAAGGCTGTATCGCCTTTGGTTCTGAGCCTAGTGCTAGGGACTACCAATAGATTCTGATGAGAAGACCTGAGAGACCTGCTGGGCTGGTGTAGAAAGAGCAGGTCACAAATATGTAAAGGCGCCTCTTCATGAATGGCTTTGTAAGTAAGAACAAGAACTTTAAAATCAATTCTATAATTTACAGGAAGCCAATGCAAGGAGGCCAAAACAGGAGTGATATGACAGAATCTACTGGACCTAGTTGGTAATCTTGCAGCAGCGTTCTGGACTAACTGTAGGCGGTGTAAAGAGGATTTGCTAAGACATGTGAAAAGAGCGTTACAGTAGTCCAAATGTGAAGAAACAAAGGCATGAATAATGATTTCTAACTGACTGTAGGAAACCAATGACCTAATTTTGGATATATTCCTAAGGTGGAAAAAACAACTCCGGGTCAGAGATTTGACATGCTGATCAAAACTCATCGATTGATCGAAAATGACACCAAGATTTTTTAGATTAGACCGTACGTTAGAGCTTAATGAACCAATGCTATTAACCAACTTAGGAATTAGATTATCAGGTGCTACAATAAGGACTTCAGTTTTATCAGCATTAAGTTGCAAAAAGTTACTAGACATCCAGTCCTTAATTGCAGACAGACAATCATGAATAATTTTTAAATTGTCAACATGGTCAGGCTTAAAAGAGAAAAGTAGCTAAAAATCATCAGCGTAGCAGTGATAAAACACACCTTTAAATTTGCTGATGATAGAACCAAGTGGCAGCATATATAGGCCAAATAAAAGTGGACCCAGAATAGAACCCTGAGGCACCCCACAGGTTAAAGGAGCACAGTCAGATGAATAAGAGCCAACAGCCACGGAAAAACTCCTACCAGAAAGGTAGGAGAAAAACCAATCCAGAGCTTTTCCAGAAATACCTACCCAATCTCTGAGCCTTTGTAACAAAATACAATGATCAGTAGTATCAAATGCTGCAGTAAGATCTAATAACACTAAAGAGCATTTGCCAGAGTCTAATGACATTAAAATATCATTTGACACCCTGAGAAAAGCGGTCTCCGTTGAGTGTTTCTGACGAAAACCTGACTGAAATTTGTCGAAAATATTGGGTTCAATCAGAAAGTCAGTGAGCTGCTTGGCAACAACTTTTTCTAAAAGCTTAGAATTAAAAGGAAGCTTAGAAATTGGCCTGAAGTTTTTAAAAACAGATGGATCAAGGTTAGGTTTTTTAAAAGTGGCTGCACAACTGCATGTTTAAAATATGGGGGTACACAACCTGATTCAAGTAAACTATTAATGATATTAACCAAAGATGTACCCACTGAGCCAATTACCTCTTTTAACACTGAGGAAGGCAAAATATCTAAAACGCAGGAGGAGGATTTCATGGAACTCACCAACACTAACAAATCCTCAAAAGAAATTGGGGTAAAATCACTTAAAAAGGCCTGTCTGTTAGGACAATCAAAGATTAGGGGGAAGGAATGAGTAAAACCAGCCCTAACAGCAGTGACCTTGTCAACAAAAAAGGAAAGAAACTTGTTACAGTCATTAATTGAATAAACAGGGGGAGCAGAACTGACAGGATTAACTATACTGTCTATTGTGCTGAAAAGGATCTTTAGATTGTTACTATTGGAGGAAACTGATGTTGGAAAAATAAGAAGTTCTTGCCATTTTAATCATATTCTTAAATTAAATTAACAGTTCCTTAAGGTACAATCGATGCACCTCAAGTTTAGTGGACTTCCACAGTCTTTCCACCCTCCAACATTTACGTCTAAAAGAACAGAGATCATCATTTAACCAGGGGGATGAATTAAGAGCACAAACTGTCCTGGTTTTAAAGGGAGCAACTACATCTAAGATGCTTGAACAGTGTGAGTTAAAAGAGCAGACCAAGCTCTCAGTGTCGTCATCAGAGGATAAAACCACACTGCTGCCAAAGGCAGCAGAAAATTTCACAGCTGAAAACTGGTCAATGACACGAGAGCATTTTACCCGCTTTCCAGTGTAACAGACTGATTTAACTGATAAATTAAAAAGAACACAAAAATGGTCTGACACAAGAAGCTCCTTAGTCTGAACATTATTCACATTAAGACCAAGTGTAAAAACAAGATCAAGTGTATTTCCTTTTATATGCGTAGGGCCAGATAGACACAAAACAAAATTAAATGATTCAATAATACCAAAGAAATTAACTGCAAAACTGTCATTGGGATCTTTAATATGCAAATTAACATCTCCAAGTAATAAAATCCGCTCAAATTTAATAATAGAAGTTAAAAAAATCACTAAACTCAGATAAAAATGAGGCATAAACTTCTGGAGGGCGGTAAATTAAAACATAATAAAATGGGTTTGAGGAGCCAATTTTTAAAATCATCAGTTCAAATGATGAAAAAGTTCCATGGTTCACCGTCCGTGTAACGAAGCGGCGCCAGTTCACGATGGCAAGACCACCGCCGCGGCCTGTCAATCTCGGAACACAGGAGAAGGTACAATCCGGTGGACAAAGTTCAATTAAGGAGGTAAATTCCTCACTTTTCTGCCAAGTCTCAATAAGAAATAAAAAGTCCAGCCCTGCAGTAATGAATAAATCGTTCAAAAAGAATGATTTATTTGAGATGGAACGTGCGTTAAGCAACACCAGCTGGATGGGCTCTGTGACAGCAGCAGTCTCGCCAGGAATGGGGGCCAGTGGAAGTTGATGTAGGCACCCGCTACCTGCAGAGGATTTGCTAGCTCGGAGCAGGGAGAAGGCCGGTTGGCACGGTAGAACAGGGAAAACAGGCCGGAGAAATGATGGCCTCACTCCGGGCACACCCGAGGGCCAGGATCCAGAAAAGAGGCCAGCTGCAGCATTAGGAGAAGATGAGGTGCAGCGAGCGAGATGGCGGAGCTGAGCAAGCCTTCTGGATTTCAACGTGGCACCTGCATGTCTTCACCGAGGTTTGGATTGCTTTCTGCCGGTATAACCACAGTGGGGATCCCAGGTACCAATGGGAAGTTGCAAACACAGAGACTGATGGAAGAATCTTCCCTCCTGATTATGACAGCCAAACGCCACCATGGAAGATTGAATATCCAGCAGCACTTGGAGATCATAAACAATGGCTGAATGCACATAATCCAGACACAATAACACAATCAAAAACAGGACAAACAAGCGGAGATGACCAGCAGCCAGAAACACAGGCGGCGTGGCCATCTTGTCTTAAAAGGTTATTCAAAAAAGAAAAAAAAAAAATCTGTTGCATCTACTTTTGGCAAAATAATCCATAAATATGATTGGTTTGACCAGGTTACTCACTAAATAATAATAATAAAAAAAACCCAAACAGTCCTTGACCCTTCTTCTTCAGTCCGGATTCCATAATACAACAGTGCCCTTGCTTTCTATGTCGCAGTTCAGCACCTGTCATGTGATGTGGCCATAAACCATAAAAAAATACCCAGTTGTACTAAGTGTTCCACATCACAAGGTGGCAGACACATGCAACTTACTGCTCTTGCCTTGGAGGACTGATGTCTCCCAAAGAACCAATCAAAAACCTCACTTCTGGGGCACTGAAGAAGAAGAGTTTGTAAAAAAAATATTGATGTGCTCCATCGCAACACGGAGGAGGCATTTTCTCCCAAATTTTCCAACTATGATTCTAAAAAGAGATTATTTAGCTTATGAAGGTAAATATCTACATTTTGTTATAACAGAGGGTAGCCGAAGCAGGTTAATTTTTGTCTGCCATTGACCGAAGCTCCATGTGACTGACAGAACAATTGCGCCGGTTCCGTGTTGTCATAAAAGTGAAATTGAGGTGGAATAATCATAAGAGTTTCTGGATGTGGGAGAGAAAGCGAAAATTACCAACAGAAGACAAAATAACAACCAGGATGATGAAAATGGATGAAACGAGCCGCCTGGCTAGCGGTAAGTCTGAAGATTTTTTTTTGTTTGTTTACATTGTACTGATTTTCTTGACCATATACTTTGAAGATAAGATAACAAAAAAAACCCAAAACAAAAAATGGTGACAAAAAAACAAAACCATCCATTGTGTAAATATGTCCAAAGCCCACTTTTGACCGCAAGTTATGTAATTCGATATGGCTGCCATTGCATTATGCAAATTAAATGCATAAATTTGCTCCTATCTCAAACTTTGGACCATATTCTACATCTTTCTAATTGACAGTAAGCCATTATCTCTTATCACTTTCAAGTTATAGCCTTGGAAATCTTTGATATCTAAACTGAATATTTTCTTGAAAAAAGTCTTGACCCCATCAATAACAGTTTTCACAGGAAAACAGCTGAAATGCTTAAAAAAGTGATAGAAAAGACAGTGGATTTAACAGAGAGACAAAATAAAGGTAAAAAGTTCTAAATAAGAACTGAATAATGAGAAAATGACTTCATCAGTGAATACATTAGTGTGAAGCTACAGGTGCATATGTGTGGATGTAGAGTAGTCTTTTTTGTGCGTAAATTTACTCCTATCTCAAACTTTGGATCATATTCTACACGTTTCTAATTGACAGTAAGTCATTACCTCTTTCCACTTTCAAGTTATAGCCTTGGAAATCTCTGACATCTAAACTGAATATTTTCTTGAAAAAACCTTGACCACCGGTGGTGGTGGTGGTGGTGGTGGGGGTTGCTGGGTGCACCACAGATAGTCAATGAGTTTAACATTTCAAAAACAGTTAAACAATCTCCTAAACAAACACATTTAACAATTCAAAATTAAGGATTTGGCTTTATTCATTACTGTGTGTAAAATGTTTTGATAAGACTAATTTTACATTGGTGTGCTACCGACTGTCTTCCTCACTGGACCATCCCTTGGGTGGTTCCTGTCCTGAGCTGCTAATGGAGTCCAGGCCTCATCCACAGGTGAGGTGGAGGAGAAGCTCCTGCTGACATCACCAGAATGTGGTCTTTAAATGTTGATCTATGAGAACAGTCATATTAATAGTCCTTTTTGTGACTTTTTACACGTAAAACTTAGCATCATACTCATCTAAAGGTCAGATATTGATGTTCTGTCCTTGACCCCCACTGGTCTATCACATCAGTAAGGGCTTCAGAAGCTGTTGATCCTCTCTCCAGTCACTGTTTGGTGGAGCTCTTCTCTGCTGTATCATGATGACATTGTCCAAACACCCATCTGTGCTTATTCACCTCATGATGGAGGAAGTCCTTACAGAGTGTGAAAAAATGTTATGATTTATTACTTCATAGTCAAAAATCTGACATAAATTTCTACATACATAGTTACAGCTTCTTCAGGGACTCAAGAAATCCCATGGCTAATGCTGAGCAGTAACGTCAGTTAGTAAGAAAACACTAGTCAAGTTTTTTAGCTGATTTCAGACAATTTTGATGTGCTGAATCCAAAAAATCACATTGGTTTTGCTCAATCAGGTCAATTTTTTGAACAATGGCCACATGCTTTCTTACGTTTTTGTTTACATGTACGGGTATTTTCGCTTTATAAGATGCAAAATTCTTTTTTATTCAATTTACTGTGCAACTGTACGACTGCTGTACAACTGCTTATAACTTAACATAAAAACCTGACCTGATTGAAAGAAACGGATGTCATTTTTGGATTCAACGGTGCAAAATTGTCTTAAATCAGTTGAAAAAACACAGACAACTTACAAAAAAATTATTTTGTTATGTTCTGAAATAGGACCTGTTTATTCTTTTATCAAAACATAAACTATTTTAACCTCAATTTCCACCAGGGTGTTATAATAAATAAACTGTGAAGATTAGTTAGTTACATACCACACAAAGTGCTTGCATATGCATCCATTACTTACACATGCACACATGCACACACACACATATAAGCTCCACAGGAAAGTCTCTGTTCCTATTTCCATATATGGGCATGGGGAAAGAGAAGGCATCTGGAGAGATAGGAAAAAAACAGGATGGAAGTCATAAAAGAGCTGTGATTACATCTAAAGCCATTTGGACATTGAAAGGACTGATTCTAACTAGTCTGGACAATGGCCAGTATATTGTTGGAAAGTTACTGGGAAAGGCCCACTAACTGGAAGCCTTTTTGTAGCTGTGCTGTTCTTTGTTCAGGGTCCTTTCCAGGACAGGGAGCTGGAGGGGACCCATGGCTGTGTTCACTGACTCCCTGTGTGGGTCAATAAAAGTTAAGTTGAGAAATAGTATTTCTTTTGTGATTATTGGTTGGTTAACTGAAAAGATTCTGCTAACTGTCCAAAATTAATTTTTGCGGTTTGGTGGAGGATGCAGGCACTCTTTCCAGCTATGTTGATGATGTACATCACATCGGGACACAAGCCTTTGTCTGGGTGTCGTGGACAGTCCAGGGCCCCTACTGATCAGAAGGTGAAAACCTCTTCAAAAAATCTCTGTAGGATTGTCTGTGACATTCAGTCAAAGTAAGACTTTTGTCCTGTTTTTTAAATTCTATTGGAAAAACTTAATATCAAGATAATGTTATATTTTGTGGCTATTTTTTTATGATTGTAAGAACATGCAGGGAGTCAAAATCATGCATACGTTCACATGTTAGGGACAGATTAAAGAGCCGCTTTTTACAGAGAAATAAGAAAAAAGTACTATATATTACAAGGATCCATCCATCCATCCATCCATCTTCTACCGCTTTTCCGGAGGTCTGGGTCGCGGAGGCAGCAGTTCAAGCAGAGAAGCCCAAACTTCCCTCTCCCCAGCCACCTGCTCCAGCTCTTCAGAGGGGATACCAAGGCGTTCCCAGACCAGCTGGGAGACATAGTCTCTCCACCGAGTCCTGGGTCTGCCCCGGGGTCTCTTCCCAGTGGGACGTGCCTGAAACACCTCAAGTGGGAGGCGTCCAGGAGGCATCCTAATCAGATGCCCATACCACCTCAACTGACTCCTTTCAATGTGGAGGAGCAGCGGTTCTACTCTGAGCCTCTCCCGGATGACTGAGCTCCTCACCCTATCTCTGAGGGTGAGTCCAGCAATCCTACGGAGAAAGCTCATTTCAGCCGCTTGTATCCGCGATCTCGTTCTTTCGGTCATTACCCAAAGCTCGTGACCATAGGTGAGAGTAGGAACGTAGATTGACTGGTAAATCGACAGCTTTGCCCTAGAACTAAGCTCCCTCTTCACCACAACAGACCGGTACAACGTCCGCATCACTGCAGATGCTGCTCCAATCCGTCTGTCGATCTCTCGCTCCATTTTCCCCTCACTCGTGAACAAGACCCCAAGATACTTAAACTCCTCCACTTGGGGCAGGAGCCTGTCCCCAACCCGAAGAAGACAATCCACCTTTTTCCGGCTGAGGACCATGGACTCGGACTTGGAGGTGCTGATTCTCATCCCAGCCGCTTCACACTCAGCAGCAAACCGTCCCAACAAGAGCTGTAGGTCATTGCTGGATGAAGCTAACGGGACAACATCATCTGCAAACAACAGAGATGAGATCCTGTGGTCACCAAGCATGACACCCTCCATTCCCTGGCTGTGCCTAGAAATCCTGTCCATAAAAATTATGAACAGGATCGTGACAAAGGGCAGCCCTGGCGGAGTCCAACTCTCACTGGGAATGACTCCGACCGAGTGTTGGCAATACGAACCAAACTCTCACAACGGTCGTACAGAGACCCAATAGCTCGTAACAACAAGCCCGATACCCCATACTCCCGAAGCACCCCCCACAAAAATCCACGAGGGACGCGGTCAAATGCCTTCTCCAAATCCACAAAACACATGTAAACTGGTTGGGCAAACTCCCACGAACCCTCAAGAATTCTCGAGAGGGTAAAGAGCTGGTCCGATGTGCCACGGCCAGGACGAAAACCACATTGCTCCTCCTGAATCCGAGGTTCGACCAATGGCCGGACTCTCCTCTCCAGTACCTTGGCATAGACCTTCCCAGGGAGGCTGAGGAGTGTGATTCCTCTAAAGTTGGAGCACACCCTCCGGTCCCCTTTTTTGAAGAGAGGAACCACCACCCCGGTTTGGTATGCCAAAGGCACTGCCCCCGACCTCTACACAATGTTGCAGAGGCGTGTCAACCACAACAACCCAACAACATCCAGGGCCTTGAGGTACTCAGGGCGAATCTCGTCCACCCCTGGGGCCCGGCCACCAAGGAGATTTTTAACCACCTTGGCAACCTCAGCCCCTGTGATAGGTGAGTCATCCCCCTTGTCCCCAAACCCTGCTTCCTCTGTGGAAGGCATATCAGTGGGATTGAGGAGATCATCGAAGTATTCCTTCCACTGCCCGACAATATCCCCTGTCGAAGTCAACAGTGTCCCATCCGCACCATACACAGTGTGGACAGGGAGCTGTTTTCCCCTCCTGAGCTGCCGGATAGTTTGCCAGTATCTCTTTGAGGCCGACCGAAAGTCTTGTTCCATGGCCTCACCGAACTCCTCCCATACCCAGGTTTTTTTCCTCAGCAACCACCCGAGCTGCACTCCGCTTGGCCTGCCGGTACACCTCAGCTGCTTCGGGAGTCCCACAAGCCAACCAAGCTTGATAGGACTCCTTCTTCAGCTTAATGGGCCCCCTCACCACTGGTGTCCACCACTTGGTTCGGGGGTTGCCACCACGAGATGCACCGACCACCTTGCGGCCGCAGCTCTGGGCCGCCACTTCAACAACAGAGGTGGAGAACATGGCCCATTCAGACTCCATGTCTCCAGACTCCCTCGGAATGTGGTTGAAGTTCTTCTGGAGGTGGGAGTTGAAGACCTCCCGGACAGGGGCCTCAGCCAGACGCTCCAAGCACACCCTCACTATACGTTTGGGTCTACCAGGTCTGAATGGCTTCCTCCCCTGCCATCAGATCCAACTCACCACCAGGTGGTGATCAGTTGACAGCTCTGCACCTGTCTTTACTCGGGTGTCCAAGACATACGGTCGCAGGTCTGATGATACGATAACAAAATCAATCATCGACCTGCGACCTAGGGTGTCCTGGTGCCAGGTGCATATATGGACACCCTTATGCTTGAACATGGTGTTCGTTATGGACAGACTGTGGTTAGCACAGAAGTCCAATAACTGAACACCACTCGGGTTCAGATTGGGCAGGCCGTTCCTCCCAATCACCCCCCTCCAGGTTTCACTGTCGTTGCCCACGTGCGCATTGAATTCCCCCAGTAGGACAATGGAGTTTCCAAGGGAGCACCCTCCAGCACCCCAGTCACACACTCCAAAAAGGGTGGGTACTCTGAAACATCATTTGGTGCATAGGCACAAATGATGGTCAGGACCCGTTTCCCAACCCGAAGGCGCAGGGAAGCAACCCTTTCGTCCACCGGGGAAAACTCCAATATAGAGGCAGCAAGGTGGGGCGATACAAGAATACCCACCCCTGCTCGTCGCCTCTCGCCCGGGGCAACTCCAGAAAAGGCCAAGCTCCAGCCCCTCTCCAGGAGACTGGTTCCGGATCCGGAGCTGTGTGTTGAGGTGAGGCCGACTATATCTAGCCGGAATCTCTCAACCTCGTACACCAGCTCAGGCTCCTTCCCCACCAGAGAGGTGACATTCCACGTACCAAAAGCCAGTTTAGAAAGCTTGGGATCAGTCCGCCAAGGTCTCCGCCTTTGACCGCCACCTAATCCACATAGCACCGGACCCCCATGATCCCTCCTGCAGGTGGTGAGCCCACTGGAGGGCGGACCCATGTAACTCCTTCAGCCCGGCTGGGCCCCATGGGTGGAAACCCGGCAACCAGACGCTAGCCTTCGAGCCCCTCCCCCAGGCCTGGCTCCAGGGTGGGGCCCCGGTAACCCCATACTGGGCGGGGTACACTGAATCCTTGATATACAATTTATCATGAGAGTCTGTTGGATCGTTCTTAGTCTGGCCCTTCACCCAGGACCAGTTTGTCTTGGGAGACCCTATCAGAGGCAAATTGCCCCTGTCAACATAGCCCCTGGAATCACTGGGGCATCCAAACCCCCCCCCACCACGATAAGGTGACGATCCATGAGGGGTATATTACAAGGATATCAATTTTAATCAGTCATTGAGCAATATATATAAATATACAGTATATATATATATATATATATATATATAGATAGAGATAGATAGATAGATATATAGATATATATATATAGATATTTCCGGTTCCGGTTCCGCCGGACCGGTGGCGCCACACGAGTAGGCTGCCCGTTGCAACAGCCTTTTTTTTTATCTTCCTTCTTCTTTCTACACCTTTCACTCTGTATATATATCACGGACGCACGGATCGTCCCGGGGTCTCCCGGGTCGGCGGACGGAGCCACGGTTTGCAGCGGGAGACGTTACAGCGGGGAGGAGCTAGTGCTAGCTAGCACTTGGCCGCCGCCCGGTGCTAATGGGAAACTCGACATACCGGGAGCTGTAGCGAAAACGACGCGGGTGCCAGGCTGGAGTTTAGGCGGAGTGCAAGAAATATAAGACAGAATAATAAAGAGCGATGGCAAGAACCAAGCAGACCGCCCGTAAAATCTACTGGAGGAAGAAGCCCCCCAGGAGACAGCTAGCCACCAGGGCTGCTCGGAGAGGCGCTCCGGCCACCGGCAGAGTGAAGAGGCCTCACCGTCACAGGCCCGTGGCTCTGAGAGAGATCCGTCGCTACCAGAAATCCACGGAGCTGCTCATCCGTAAGCTGCCCGTCCAGCGCCTGGTGAGGGAGATCGCTCAGGACTTCAAGACCGACCTGCGTTTCCTGAGCTTCGCCGTCATGGCTCTGCAGGAGACCAGCGAGGCCCACCTGGTGGTCTCTTCTTCGCTAAGGGGGTCACCATCATGCCCAAAGACTTCCAGCTGGCCCGCCGCATCCGCGGAGAGAGAGCTTAGACTTTCTGCTGCACATTCACCAACCAACCATAATGCTCTGCACTGTGTGTCTATATATATACATTTATAGTAATATGGACATATGTTTACTAGATGTTGTTTTTTCTTGCCTTCTGATTATTGCTCTGAGTGTTGCTATCCCTGTGCTGTTGCAATCCTGGAATTTCCCCATTGTAGGACTAATAAAGGCTTATCTTATCTTATCTATCTATATATATATATATATATATATATATATATATATATATATATATATATATATATATATATATATATATATATATATATATATATACTGTATATATATATATAGACAGTGGGGCAAAAAAGTATTTAGTCAGCCACCAATTGTGCAAGTTCTCCCACTTAAAAGATGAGAGATGTGTCCAATTTTCGTCAGAGGTATACCTCAACTATGAGAGACAAAATGAGAAAAAAAAAATCCAGAAAATCACATTGAAGGATTTTTAAAGAATTTATTTGCAAATTATGGTGGAAAATAAGTATTTGGTCACCTACAAACAAGCAAGATTTCTGGCTCTCACAGACCTGTAACTTCTTCTTTAAGAGGCTCCTCTGTCCTTCACTCGTTACCTGTATTAATGGCACCTGTTTGGACTCGTTATCAGTATAAAAGACACCTGTCCACAACCTCAAACAGTCACTCTTTGGCCAAGACCAAAGAGCTGTCAAAGGACACCAGAAACAAAATTGTAGACCTGCACCAGGCTGGGAAAACTGAATCTGCAATAGGTAAGCAGCTTGGTGTGAAGAAATCAACTGTGGGAGCAATTATTAGAAAATGGAAGACATACAAGACCACTGATAATCTCCCTCCATCTGGGGCTCCACGCAAGATCTCACCCCGTGTGGTCAAAATGATCACGAGAACGGTGAGCAAAAATCCCAGAACCACACGGGGGGACCTAGTGAATGACCTGCAGAGAGCTGGGACCAAAGTAACAAAGGCTACCATGAGTAACACACTACACCGCCAGGGACTCAAATCCTGCAGTGCCAGACGTGTCCCCCTGCTTAAGCCAGTATATGTCCAGGCCCGTCTGAAGTTTGCTAGAGAGCATTTGAATGATCCAGAAGAGGATTGGGAGAATGTCATATGGTCAGATGAAACCAAAATAGAACTTTTTGGTAAAAACTCAACTTGTTGTGTTTGGAGGAGAAAGAATGCTGAGTTGCATCCAAAGAACGACATACCAACTGTGAAGCATGGGGGTGGAAACATCGTGCTTTGGGGCTGTTTTTCTGCAAAGGGACCAGGACGACTGATTCGTGTAAAGGAAAGAATGAATGAGGCCATGTATTGTGAGATTTTGAGTGAAAACCTCCTTCCATCAGTAAGGGTATTGAAGATGAAACGTGGCTGGTTCTTTCAGCATGACAATGATCCCAAACACACCGCCCAGCCAAAGAGGAGTGGCTTCGTAAGAAGCATTTCAAGATCCTGGAGTGGCCTAGCCAGTCTCCAGATCTCAACCCCATAGAAAATCTTTGGAGGGAGTTGAAAGTCCGTGTTGCCCAGCGACAGCCCCAAAACATCACTGCTCTAGACGAGATCTGCATGGAGGAATGGGCCAAAATACCAGCAACAGTGTGTGAAAACCTTGTGAAGACTTACAGAAAATGTTTGACCTCTGTCATTGCAAACAAAGGGTATATAACAAAGTATTGAGATGAACTTTTGTTATTGACCAAATGCTTATTTTCCACCATAATTTGCAAATAAATTCTTTTAAAATCAGACAATGTGATTTTCTGGATTTTTTTTTTTCTCATTTTGTCTCTCATAGTTGAGGTATACCTATGATGAAAATTGGAGACCTCTCTCATCTTTCAAATGGGAGAACTTGCACAATTGGTGGCTGACTAAATACTCTTTTACCCCACTGTATATATCAAATCAAATCAAATCAAATCAAATCAAACTTTATTGTCATATTGCTGTACATACAACTGTAGTGCAGGCAAGATGAAATTGCGTTTCTCTCGGCATCCATATAAGCAGCAGCATGATTTAAGACACACTCCCACATAGCTCCACCCCCCACCCCCATCCCCCCATCCATTCACACATCCCTGAGACATACTTGGGGAAAAAGAATTACTAACTATAATATACAAAATGTCCGTAGGTGCAGTAGTGTGTATGAGAGATTCCGGGTCAACTGTTCAGCATCCTGACAGCTTGTGGAAGGAAGCTGTTGATCAGTCTGGTGGTTCTGCCTCTGATGCTCCGGAATCGTTTAGCAGATGGAAGAAGTTCAAAGTGTTTATGCAGAGGGTGAGAACGGTCCTTGACAATGTTCAGTGCCCTGCTCATACAACGGTTCTGAAAAAGTTCTTCGACAGAGGGGAGGGAGACTCCAATTACCCTCTCAGCCCCCTTGACTATCCTCTGTAGGGCTTTTTTGTCTGACATACTGCAGCTGGAGTACCATGTAGCAATGCAGTACGTCAGAACACTCTCCACCACACCTCTGTAGAAGGTCCTGAGGATGCAGATGGGGAGAGAGGCCTGTTTGAGTTTCCTCAAGAAGTGCAGTCTCTGCTGAGCCCGCTTCCTGATCTCCAAGGAATTCTTGCTCCAGGTCAGGTCCTGCGAGATCTGCACTCCGAGGAACTTGATGTTCTCTACTCTCTCCACTAAACGGCCGCCGATGCTGAGGGGGACGTGCTCAGGCTGTGACCGCCAGAAGTCGATAATCATCTCCTTCGTTTTGTCCACGTTGAGCACCAGACTGTTCTCCCTGCACCAGCCCTCCAGGTCTCTCACTTCTTCCCTGTACATTGATTCCTCATCCCTCTGAATAAGTCCCACCACCGTGGTGTCATCTGCAAACTTAATAATCTGGTTCCCCTCGTGTCTGGATACACAGTCATGTGTTAGAAGTGTAAACAACAGTGGACTGAGTACACAGTCTTGAGGGGATCCGGTTCTCAGCGTGACAGAGTTGGAGATGTTGTTACCAACCCGGACAGACTGAGGTCTCTCAGTCAGGAAATCCAGGATCCAGAGACATGTGGCGGTGTTCAGACCGAGAAGGAGTAATTTCTCCATCAGTCTCTGGGGAATAATGGTGTTGAATGCTGAACTGAAATCAATGTACAGGAGTCTGGCATAGGTGTCTTTCTGGTCCAGGTGGGTGATGACAGAGTGTAGGGTGGTGACTATAGCATCCTCCGTGGAGCGGTTTGAACGATATGCAAAATGGAGTGGGTCGTGTGATGCAGGGAGGCAGGCTGTAATGTGTGGTTTGACAAGCCATTCAAAACACTTCATCACAATTGGTGTCAGTGCAACAGGACGATAGTCATTCAAACAGGACACAACTGGTTTCTTTGCCACCGGTACAATGATAGAGGTCTTGAAGCATCTGGGAACGATGGCCTGACTCAGGGAGATGTTGTAAATGTCAGTCAGGACATCCGCCAACTCGCTCGCGCAGTCTCGGAGCACACGTCCCGGAATGTTGTCTGGACCTGCAGCTTTGTGTGGGTTGACTCTGGTTAGGGTCCTCCGTGTGTCCGCTGTGTTGATGGTAAAAGCTGGTCCGACCGATGGTGGGGGTGGGCCAGCCCTCCCTCTGATTGTCGAGTTTGATGCTTCAAAACGTGCAAAGAAGTCGTTAAGCCTGTCTGGAAGCGAAGCGTCGTCATCATCGACCCCCTGACTAGACTTATAGCCCGTCAGTGTCCGAACTCCCTGCCACATCTGCTTGGCGTTCCTAGTGTCACAGAGGTGTCCCTGGATTTTCTCCGCATAGGCGCGCTTTGCCGCCTTAATTCCCTTTGAAAGCGCAGACCTGGCTGAGCGGAGGGCGATCCTGTCCTTCGCTCTGAAGGCTGCATCTCTGGCTGTAAGCAGCGAGCGCACCTCTGCAGTCATCCAGGACTTATGATTATCCCGTATAGTGATGGTCTTCACTGTAGTGAAATCCTCTGTGCACTTCGCGATGTAGCTGGTGACCGTATCAGCATACTCCTCCACATCTGTCTTGTCTTCCTGGGAGGCTGCTATTTTGAAGACCTTCCAGTCTGTGTGCAGAAAACAGTCTTTCAGTGCAGAGGTTGCACTCTCTGGCCAAATCCTGATTTGTTTCACTGCTGGTCTGCTGCGCTTCAATAAAGGTTTGTAGGCAGGCAGCAGCATCATGGACATGTGATCAGAACGGCCGAGATGGGGGCGGGGTATCGCTTTATATGCATCTGTGTTTGCATACACTAAGTCCAACATATTCTCTCCTCTGGTCTTAAAGTCAACACATTGTTTAAACTTGGGGAGCACAGTCTTTAGGCTGGTGTGGTTAAAATCCCCCGCAACCACCACAAAACTGTCCGGGTGTGAAGTCTGGATTTCACTGATCGCATTGTGCAGTACCCTGAGTGCCTTCTTAGCATTAGCTTTAGCATTAGGGCTCGGCGCTATGTAAACACCAGCTACAAACATGTTGCTGAATTCCCTCGGCAAATAATAAGGCCGACAATTTACAATAAGGAACTCCGCCAACGGAGAGCAGTGTTTAGACACTAACGTGGCATTAACGCACCAGTTCTTGTTAACATACAGTTAGGCCCAGAAATATTTGGACAGTGATACAATCTTCATGATTTGGGCTCTGCATGCCACCACATTGGATTTGAAATGAAACAACTACAACGGAATTGAAGTGCAGACTTTAAGGTTTAATTCAAGGGGTTGAACAAAAGTATATGATTAAACATGTAGGAATTGTAGCTATTTTTATACAAACACTCCTCATTTCAGGGGCTCAAAAGTAATTGGACAAATAAACATAACCCTAAGCAAAATGTTACTTTTCAATATTTTGTTGAGAATCCTTTGCAGGCAATCACTGCCTGAAGTCTGGAACCCATGGACATCACCAAACGCTGGGTTTCCTCCTTTGTGATGCTTTGCCAGGCCTTTACTGCAGCTGTCTTCAGTTGTTGCTTGTTTGTGGGTCTTTCTGCCTTAAGTTTTGTCTTGAGCAAGTGAAATGCATGCTCGATTGGGTTGAGATCTGGTGATTGACTCGGCCATTGCAGAATATTCCACTTCGTTGCTTTAAAAAACTCCTGGGTTGCTTTTGCAGTATGTTTTGGATCATTGGTGAAGCGCTGTCCAATCAACTTTGCTGCATTTGGCTGAATCTGAGCAGAAAGTATATCCCTATACACTTTAGAATTCATCCGGCTGCTTCTCTCTTTTGTCACATCATCAATAAACACAAGTGACCCAGTGCCATTGGAAGCCATGCATGCCCATGCCATCACACTGCCTCCACCATGTTTTACAGAAGATGTAACGCTTTGGATCATGAGCTGTTCCAATTCTTCTCCAAACTTTCTTCTTCCCATCATTCTGGTACAGGTTGATCTTAGTCTCATCTGTCCAACGAATGCTGTTCCAGAACTGGGCTGGCTTCTTCAGGTGTTTTTTGGCAAAGTCAATTCTGACCTTTCTATTTTTGAGGCTGATTCATGGTTTGCACCTTGTGGTGAATCCTTTGTATTTACTCTCATGAAGTCTTCTCTTTATGGTAGACTTAGATACTGATACACCTACTTCCTGGAGAGTGTTCTTCACTTGAGTGGGTGTTGTGAAGGGGCTGTTCTTCACCATGGAAAGGATTTTGTGATCATCCACCACTGTTGTCTTCCGCGGACGTCCAGGCCTTTTTGAGTTCCCAAGCTCACCAGTGCACTCTTTTTTTCTCACAATGTACCAAACTGTTGATTTGGCCACTCCTAACATTTCTGCTATCTCTCTGATGGATTTCTTCTTTTTTTCAGCCTCAGGATGGTCTGTTTCAGCTCCATTGAGAGCTCCTTTGACCGCATGTTGTGTGTTCACAGCAACAGCTTCCAAATGCAAACGCCACACCTGGAATCAACTCCAGACCTTTTAACTGCTTAATTGATGACAGGTTAACGAGGGAAGAGCCCATGCAGCCTTGTTATTTTTTTTGCAGCCTTCTGAGTCAATTGTCCAATTACTTTTGGTCCCTTGAAAAAGAGGCGGCTACATATTAAAGAGCTGTAATTCCTAAACCCTTGCTCCAATTTGGATGTGAATACTCTCAAATTACAGCTGAGAGTCTGCACTTTAAGCCCATATTGATTATATAATTGTATCCTGAACATGTTTCTGTAAACAGCTAAAATAACAAAACTTGTGTCACTGTCCAAATATTTTTGGGCCTAACTGTAGATGCATATCCCACCCCCTTGCCTCTTACCATAGCTCGCCGTTTCCCTGTAGGCACGGAACATCGCCATATCTTCCAGTTGAATGGCCTCGTCAGGAATGTTGGTGTGGAGCCATGTCTCGGTAAAAACAAGCACACAGCAGTCCCTTCACTCTCTCCGGGTTTCTCTCAGCAGACGCAGTTCGTCCACCTTGTTTTCGAGGGAGCGGACGTTAGAGAGAAGAAGCGACGGTACCGCTGGTCTGGAGGGGTTAGCCTTTAGCCTAGCATGGATCCCGGCCCTTTTTCCTCGCTTTTGCTTGCGTTCGCTCCGCTTCCGCTTCCTCCTCTCTCGGGTAGCTTCCAGCGGGGACTCTGCCAGAATTCCATGCTGGCATAGAATGTCCAAATCACAACCGATCGCCGCGATTCTTGCAGCGTGCAGTACCTTGATGTTTAATAAGGTCTCATGGTTGTAAGTTTTACAGAATGTACGTCTGGGATGATCAAAACACTCAAAACTCTCACACTCACTCATGCCAAGAGGGGCCGCTGCGTCCGAGCGCGCTGCCGCCATCTTAATATATACAGTATATATATATATATATATATATATATATATATATATATATATATATATATATATATATATATATATAAAGTACTATATATTACAAGAATATCAATTTTAATCAATGATCGAGTAATATATGAATGATTAATATCGGGCAAGATCTTATTTTACATCAACAAGTGAGCATATAAATAAGGAGCTCTAATATAGGAATCACAACAAGACTCTCAAATTTCATCAACGATTGAGTAACATAAGAATACAAGAATAATGAAAATGAAGAAAATATAACAAAATAAATAAAACAACAAAATAAAATAACAAAAAATAGTGAATAACTGTATTGGCAGTTTGTTAAAATTAATCTGGGATTAATCTATATGATAAGGTCCCTCTGGTATTGATACCGGATGCTGGTTTATGTAAGGACCCGCTACATACAGTTAAACCGGTTAAGGTTAAAAAGTGATTTAGAGGGGCAGGGAAAGACACACTCTCAAATACACAACAAACTCTGTAGATATTGTCCATATTGTGCATGCTGATATTGTGCTGATTCTGAGAATCTTGAGGGGATAAATGTGTGGGTTGGGAAATAACAGTAAAAGCCCGGGAGCTGTAAATATCTACTAAGTCTTTTTTTCCCATAGTATATATAGGTGATTTAACCACTTTCCACTGTGCAGGAGATGAAGGTGAGTCTGTGTGCCTTTGTTCACACTTGCCTGAGGTGAACTGAGAGATTGTCTTTAAAACTTGATAAAAGTTACTGAGATGAAATTGTGTGAGATAACAGCATTGAACTGAACACTAAGTTAAAATTGTAAGATTATTCTTGCATGAATAGAGCTGAATTTGGGGGAGACGACTCTCCAGTTTCTTTGAAAAAAAAAACAAAACAAGGCGTGGTTTGTGGTCAATAGGTTTTGCGGCCACATTGCGTGTTCACATTTGCGCATGACCGAAATGGCCACGTGACATTCCCATTGCATGAGAACTGCGCATGTGCAGATTAAGCAGTGTAAACACCATCTTGAAAATTGCCAGAGTGAGTCATCCTGGGTGCCATCTTGGAGCTGAGGCACCTAGACCACCTCCAATCGACGCCGCTGTGTCTCCTCCTCCTTGAGTGCAGAAGGAACTGCCTCCATCTTCTGCTCAACTATAAGAATTGCATTCTTTCATAAAATTACCTCCAATTCGAGCTTCCAAGTTAACTTCAAAGGAACATTTTCCAACAATTTTGGGTACCGTACCTTAGTATTTCTCTGGCTGAAAGGGAGAACCACTCAAAGACCGTGCACACGCCAAAACAAAGACCTCCCACACCGGCTTAATAGCAGGCTTGATGAAGTGAGGCAACAGAGAGGAGAGGCACCCCAATCAACTGGAGAGTGAAGAGGTTCAACTTTAATCTGGGCAGAGGAGAGAATAAGTAGATTTATTCCTAATTATAAAAAGGTATGTGTTGCTGTGAAAATCCTAGGATGAGAATATATAAAATAGGGGTAATTCAAACACTACTGAAGAAAAAGCAAAAAAAAAAAAAAAAGAACATGTTGTGGAGATGTGTGTATGATGAAGCGAAGGCTGCTGAATTTAAAAGTTGTGTGCAGGATTTAAGGGAAAAGTATGGACTGACTGAAGTACAGAGGTGGTTGAAAAAAGGGAAGAAGAAAATGTAAGAATGAGAGACTGACACTGCAATGGTGAGATAAAAAATAATAAGCATGACAAAAATTAAAAAAGAAAAAAAAACACTGTATAATGGTTTGTCTGTTTCTCCATTAATCTGAAATGATATGGTGGTGGCTGTGGCCCTGGGCTGGATTGGCCTCCCTACCCCAGCGACGGTGTGAGTTCCTCTTCAGACCCACTTGAATTGGCTGTGGCGGCCCCCTCCACACCATTGCCTAACGACCCCCTCCTCCCTCTGTGACTACAGTAAAAGAATTAAAAAAAAGGAAGGGACATCGAGAAAAGGGGACAAAGATGATCAAACCAACCACATGTAAGTAAAATACATTATATTGTTGGTTTTTTTCCATTTCCAAATGGGAGGACATAGATTTGATCAAACGGCGGTGAAAAGGTCTTAAAGTATTTAATTTACTTTTCTGATAATGGCTCAAATATTGGGTCTCATTCAAGAATATTTCAGTGTTAGTGTATATAAGTCACGTGAATTTTGCCAGTAAATCGTGCTAGTATTAACAAGCCACTCCAGATTCAACAAACTGATCATATGTTCTTCAAGCATGTGTAAACAGAATTCATGAATCATCTGTAGTCAGCGCGTGTTCATGAGAATTGAAGATTGCATAACTGATGCCTAAAACTACCGCTAAAGTCACATTTCACAGTGACTGACCAGCAGTTTCATTCACTAAATGTCTAAGAGAAAGAGAAGAGAGAAAAAAAAAACAGCAAATCTGGAGTTCTCCTGTGTGTGAGAGGAAAAAAAAAACAGATTAGTTGTGGCAGGAGGGTTTTCTTCTGCATCGACCGACATGAAGACACAGCATAAGCCTGAATGTAATGCTATGTTGTAAAAACCCTTTTTACTGTCTTGGAACGGCATTATTTTAAACAACTATGGCATAACATACACCTGAAATTTGATTTCAGATGGGCACCGTGATCTGTTTTCAAAACTGTACATGTCCATGTTGCGCTGTGCTGAGACTCTCCCATTTTGCAGAGCATTATGACACATTTCAACAACTTGAGTTTAGAATGTGTGTGTAAAAAGCAATCAGAATTACTCTAGCTAAAATTCATAGTATAGTGTGGAAATAAAGATTACTTTTCCCCTTGTTTTCCAACTCTGCACCCTATCCCAAAAGCAAAGTGCACACTTCATGTCAAAGCAATAAAAATCAGAATTATATTGATCTAATCCTATGTAAGTTGATCAATTAGTGATCATCCAAACATTACTATCATGCTGGGCAAGACATTTCTCACTGCACTGTCCTACAGAATAATGGAGCAGTGTGCTCTTATGTTACTGGGAAAACAATGTTTAGAATATTTTTGTATCTGATATGATATTGAAGTAGATGAAATGATAATGTTTTAATCATCCTTAATTATTTGTAATTATAACCTGAATCGGAGTATGAAATTTAGTTTATAGGGATTAAACTCTTAGACTTGATTCAGACAAACAAAATACAGTTATTTAGTGAAAATGAAGCTTAGAATAACAGCAAAATATTTATACAAAACTCTTAGCTGATCTGGATCACTTGTAAATTTTGTTTGACATTGTACTAAGTTTCAAGATATTAACAGATTGGTGTACTGTGTCTGAAGATTGGGAATCTAGGTATGAAAGGAAAATAAAAATTTAAAGAAAAAACGGCACCTATTTATGTGATTGCTGACCCATGGGGGCCTGGGGGTCCCCATGAATCTGTCTTTTAACAAGGAAGCCAAGGAGATGAAGGAGGAGGGGGAGGAGGACAGCAGTGGAGGATGAGGGGCCGTGGCGGAGGAGGGAACACACCCCCACAGTGGAAACTGAGTGATGGGCTGGCCGCTGGCAGGGGAAGGAGCTCATGAGCCACATCCACTATGACAAAACTGGACTGCATGATTAAGACTAAACAGATAAGTGGACTCACTCCTACACATTTACAGGAAATTGACACAGCAGACATTTTCCATTTACCTGACTTTGATCTAATGTTAACAATACAGTGTTTACCAGAAGTAATGTTGGAAGTTCAAGATACTCTGAATAAATTTGTGTGACACATGTGTATGAAGATGATGTAATTTCAGGTAATGACGGTCAGGGCTTTTCAAAGTCAGAAGGAAAAGTAACAGTTAAAATCTGCAAATGGAAAACTACCAGTAGAATATATATCAAAATCTGTGAAAGTAAAGCATCCCACTACCGGTAACATTGTTGAAGGGTGGTTCATTTTGTCAGAGGCCTACCCACATGTTGAAGAAGTAAGCATAGTTCATGAGACTTCCAAACCAAAATAGTAGTAGTAGTAAATACTGATACTCACTCGACCTGGTCATGGCCAGACCATGTTCAGTGATATCACAGCATTTCACATCCACAGCTCCTACTGATTGGCAATCTCCACATCAATATCATTGTACCATGTACTATAGGCAATTGAATGGATCTGATCCAAATTATGAACAAACATTTTCTGTAAATCCATCCTCCAGAATGGTCATTAAAAAAAAAAAAATTGTACTGGTTACCAAGGGGATATATGGGAGCATCCATTGTGCTATCTGATGAGGATAAAGAGACATTTTAAACAATGGGGGGTTCCACATATCTCACTGGTCAATCACATAGATTGGGAAAAATGTTGGACATTTTGTCACCTCTACCGAGGAGTATAGCCATCCATGGGAAGCCATCATCTGGCCTTAAGATATAATATTCTCTTAAATTAGAAACATATGCATTGTCACTTAACTGGGTAACCACAGCACAAAAGGCTGTGCACACTGACACCCAGAAATTTCCTACATGACCAATCTTAACATTGACAAAGGAGGATGAACAATTTTGAAATTCAAATTCTAAATTCAGTATGATAAAAAGATAAAACAGATGTTGGTCTAATAAAAGGGAGCAAAATATGTCACTATAACATCACACTGTAGACCATATAAAAGACAATATCGTCTCTGTCTGGAAGCTAAAAAAAGGTATTAAACAGGTCATTAAAGAGCTAAACGCAGCAGATGTCATAGTGTCATGCTCAGCCTCCCATTACTGTGGGAAACATCCTGATGATGCAGGACCTGCAGGAATTAACAAAGCTGTAATTCTTTGTGCTCATTGTGTACCAGGATCACACACATTGTTGAATGAACTAGAACCCCACATGCAATTTTTTTACAGTGATGGTCATTAGCAATGCATTTTTAGCAGACCAGTACACCCAGATCATCAATTCTGGTTTGCATTAATATCTGAGAACAACAACTACACATTCACCAGACTACCACAGGGTTACTGGGAGTCTCCTACAATTTTTCTCAGGCAATGCCAGCAAATCTTGCACATTTTATATGTCCTAATAGGAGTCAATTGCTCCTATGACATATTGCTGGCATCTCCTGAAGAAGAAATATGCAAACAAAACATATTTCCGTAGGCTGGAGGCTATAGGTGATTAAATAAAGGTGCTGTTTTTAATCAAGATTCCCAAATTTATACCTGACCAAAGGGTAAACCCATCCTCCCACAAAAATTATTTCACTATGTTGCTACTTGAACACATAGACTTTGTCATGTGTTCAAGGGAGGGATGGTGATATTAGTTATTATTTATCACAGCCTATTGGTTTGAAAATTTTGCTACAAAATTTTGACAATAATGTCTAATATGTACACAAAATAATGCCTAGGGCAATGTTAAGACCAGAGAAGGGTAGTTTTCCATCACCAACATACCCATTACAGAACATTTGCATGGACTTCATTGAGCTAACCAAATGTGCAGGGAAGAGATATTGTTTAGTTATAGTGGATATGTTTACAGATTATTTAACATTTAGGGAAAGTGTTGAATAGTGATTTGAAACACCATGCAGCATATCACCCACAGTCTGCAGGATTTGTGGAACCACATAACCGGACCATTAAAGAAAGATTAAGAAAATAATTGTCATGAATGCCCTTTGGGGCAGAGAGAAACCCACGCACCAACTGTGAGTTTGGGCAATTTATTCAAAAAACAAACAACAAACGTAAAGTTCAACATGGTGCTAAAAATATAAAATAACAAGAGAGATAACTTACATGAATAGCGCACTAGAGCAGGAATAGGCTTTGGCGGAGACGAAGAGAGACTGAAGATACACTTGATCAGTCAAGGCAGTGGCAAATGGGAAGAAAATAACTCTCCTGAAATAGGGTCAAAACCATAAACATAAGTGGTGACAGGTGTGGGTTCACATGAGCGGGCAAAGTGGTAACAATGAATGAAGATTGGGATCAGCTGGAAGAGATGAGAGAAGAGTGGCTGAACTTGACAGCTGACAGGGTGATGCCCACACAGAGCATCAAACCGGAAACGCCACCTGACAGCTGTCAACCCAGAGAAAGAACACCAAAAGACAAATATAAGGAATAAACATCATCAAAAACAGACTAATAAATAATTACAAATTGAAATGAAACATGAGCGTAACAAAACTGAAGCCTAAACAGAACAATAGAAAGCAGTATTAAAACTCAAAAGGCACAAAATGCCTCAAATATGTATAAATATAGGGAAAAAGCCACAAGACTCAGTCCAGCAGAACTTGCAGAGCTCAGCTCGTGACAGAGCCCCCCTCTCAAGGGGAGGAACCCAGACACCCCAGGGTAAAACCAAAAGAGAACAGCCCCCCCCCCCCCCCCCAGCAGGGGCAGAACAATAACCCACCTGGGGTGGGTGGGGGGGACAGGCTAGGAGGGAACAAAACAAAACCCCTCTCAGGGCCCACACCAGTCGAAATCAGAAGCTCAGGCCCACCCGGACCAGACAGCTGGAAAGTTCAGGTGGGCGACCAAAGTCCCAGGCCTGACAGGTGGTGAGGTGGAATGATTCAGGTGCCCTGCCGGAGAAAACGGGCCACCAAACCCAATGGCCCAGTCCATCAGGCGGTCGACCAGTGTTCTTCAACCACCTGAACAAACAGGGCGGTCCAGGAAGGGGCTGCCCTCCAGAAAGAAATGATGGTGGGCAGGACAGAGGAGTTAGGAAAACCACAGCGGCGTCTGGTGCAGGAGGGGAGACCACAACAGTGTCTGGTAGCGGAGGAGAAACCACAACGGCATCTGGCAGTGGAGGAGGAACTACGATGGCGTCTGGCAGAGGAGGAGGAACCACGACGGCATCTGGCAGAGGAAGGAGAACCATGACAGCATCTGGTAGCAGAGGCGGAACCACAATGGCATCTAGTAGCTGAGGAGGAACCACAATGGCATCTGGCAGTGGAGGAGGAACCACAACGGTGTCTGAAAGAGGAGGAGGAACCACAACGGCATCTGGCAGAGGAGGGAGAACCATGATGGCATCTGGTAGCAGAGGAGGAACCATGACAGCGTCTGGCAGAGGAGGAGGAACCACAACAGTGACTGGCGAAGGAAGGGGAGCCACGACACTCTCGGACAGGCCAGCAACACCCTTGGTGGTCCCGGACAGGGACATAGTTGCACCAGCGGAGGCTGTGGACCAGAGCGAAGCAGCACCCGCAGTGGCTCTGGGCCGGAGGAAAGCTGCACCCGCGGTGGCTCCGGGCTGGAGCAATGCAGCACCTACAGTGGCTCCGGGCTGGAGTGACGCTGCACCCACAGTGGGCCTGGACTGGGCTAAGGCTGCACCCTCGGTGGATCCGGACTGGGCCAAGCCTTGGCTGTGAAGGAACACATTGTGAAGGAACTTGCCTGGCAGCCGGAGTGGTTGCGCAAACACCAACTCAGCTGGGGAGGCTTTTAAGTCATCTTTAGGTGCAGAACGCAACCTTAATAAAACCCATGGTAGCCTGTTTACCCAGTTTGCATCCATAAGCGACGCTCTGAGGGCTGCTTTCAATGACCTATGAAAACGCTCGCATAAACCATTAGCCTGGGGGTGGTACGCGGTAGTGCGGTGAATTGTTGTTCCAAGGCTTCAGGCCATCGCTGACCAAAGCTCAGAAACAAATTGAGGTCCCCTGTCGGACGTAATATCCGATGGGACCCCAAAACGCGCTACCCAAGCCGTTAAAAACGCACGGGCCACCTCTGCGGCTGTGGTTGATGCCAGTGGGACCACTTCAGGCCAACGCGTGGTGCGAGAGCGTGAAATGAAGAGGCTGAATTTATTTCTCAATTCAGGTTTATTAATCATTCACGTATCTCCAACATCCTCTCAATCAGAAAAAGAGACAGAATATCCCACATCTCCCTTTTTTATACCCGGGACATCAAAGTACAGCATCACATTGTCATTCAATCCCCCGAGACAATACATCACCCCCCAGGTCTTCTCTCCTCCACCTAAAAGCCTGGTGGTCAGGAAGTCTTCTCAGAACCATTTCTAAAGACAGATTTCACACCTTCCTGTTACCCCCGGAGGACCTGACCTATTGTTCCTTCTAAGACGTGAGGTAGCAGTAATATACATATGCAGCTTAAGCATCTCAAATATGTGAGCCACACCTATTCTATTTACTATCTGGCTCTCTTGCCAATCTTTCTGATCCAGCGTCACCTTTATTCCATCCAAACACGTGGCTCGCCCAAATGTCTCCTGAGCCAGTGGACGGAGCCACTGTTTCGTGCAGGAGGCAGTATAATAGAGACCAGCTGTTAGCACTTAACCGGCCCATGATGCTAACGAAAAAAACTCGACATACCTGGAGAGATAAGACGGAAACGGCATGGTTGTCGAGCTGGGGCAAGACGGCGGGCAAGGAATATAAGGTACAGACCCATCCTTCCATCCGTTGTTATGGGGAATGTACGATCGATACTTGGAAAAACAGATGAGCTAGTGGCTATCTCCCGCTATGAGAGCATATACCAGAAGTGCTGCCTTATGCTATTCATGGAGACGTGGCTAACTGAACTAGCAGCAGATGCTAACATTGAACTGGAGGGTTTCCACTCAATATGGGCAGACCGAACACCAGACAGTGGGAAAGCAAGGGGCGGTGGAGTGATGATGTATGTTAATAACAACTGGAGCAGACTGGGACATATCACGGTTAAACAACAACTCTGCAACAAAGACATTGAGTTGCTAGCTGTTAGCATGTGGCCTACATATCTCCCGAGGGAATACTCACACGTGATCTGCATTGTTATTTATGCAAATCCGACGGCGAACGCTGGGACAGCGCGTGATGTCATCCACTCAGTAACTGGAAGGCTGCAGACAGAACACCCAGATTTTTTTTCTTTTTGTTACTTATTTGTACCCGTAGGTAGATTTGGTTTGCAGTCTGGTGACAAGCCACCGGCTGCCTGTTGCTGCGTGCGCGAGCGCCCTAAACCTACATGTTTTTAGTATGCGGGAGAAAACCAGAGAAATCCCGGAGAAAACCCACGCAACACGGGGAGAACATACAAACTCCACACAGCTCACTGTTGGTCGGGGGCTGGGATCGAACCAACGATCTCATGATCCCCGCGATCCCCCGGCCAAGGGTAAACTGTGCTGCCACAGTGCTAAACCACTGCGCCACCGTGCAGATGCTCTTCTCCTCATCTCAGGTGACTTCAACCATGTTTCACTGTCTCCCATTCTACCCACGATTACCCAGTATGTCACATGCCACACTAGAGACAATAAAACACTGGACTTATTCTACGCAAACACTAAGGAGGCATACACCTCATCTCCACTCCCCCCACTCGGGAGATCGGATCACAACTTGGTTCATCTCCGGCCGGTGTACAAACCCCTAGTGCACAGACAACCTCCGGTCATGCGCACAGTGAAATTATGGTCTGAGGAGGCAATGGACGCTCTAAAGGACTGTTTTGAAACCACTGCCTGGGAGCAGCTCTGCGATCCACATGGTGAGGACATTGATGGCCTCACTCACACCATCACAGACTACATCATCTTCTGTGTGGACAAAACCGTTCCCACCAAGACCATAAGGTGTTGCTCAAACAACAAACCCTGGATCAACCCTGAGATAAAAACACTTCTGAGAGAGAAGAAGAGGATCTTCAGGTCGGGGAACAGGGAGATGCTGAAGTCCGTACAGAGGGAGCTGAGGAGGAAGATCAGAGAAGGCAAGGACAGCTTCAGGAAGAAGATGGAGGACAAGCTGCAACAGAGCGACATCGGTGGGGTCTGGAGAAACCTTAAAACTATATCTGGGCTCCAGAATACCTCCCCCCAGGCCACGGGGGGCAGGGAGTGGGTGAACAATCTGAATCTGTTTTGTAATAGGTTTGACCAACCACCCTTCCCCCCGACTGCACAACAACCACTGCTGCCTCTGAAGACATCGAGTCCTGCTGCCCACACCCCACTCCACCATCACCCCCCCACTCCCAACACACAGCCCCCCAACATGACCCTCACTAAGACCCAGGTGAGGAAGATCAAGGCGAGGAAGGTGTCGGGACCGGACGGCATCAGCGCAAAGCTCCTCAAGTCCTGTGCAGACCAGCTGTGTGGGATTGTGGAGGTGATCTTCAACCTGAGCCTGAAGCTTGGGAGGGTACCACAGTTGTGGAAAACATCTTGTGTGGTACCTGTACCAAAGACTTCCCACCCCAAAGATCTGAACAGCTACAGACCAGTGGCCCTGATGTCCCACATTTTTTTTTTTTTTGTTACTTATTTGTACCCGTAGGTAGACTTGGTTTGCAGTCTGGTGACAAGCCACCGGCTGCTGGTCGCTGCGTGCGCGAGCGCCCTAAACCTACATGTTTTTTTTTTTTTTGGTGTGCGGGAGGAAACCGGAGAAATCCCGGAGTAAACCCGCGCAACACGGGGAGAACATGCAAACTCCACACAGCTCACTGTTGGTCGGGGGCTGGGATCGAACCCACGATCTCATGATCCCCGCGGTCCCCCGACCGAGGGTAAAACTGTGCTGCCACAGTGCTAAACCACTGCGCCACCGTGCAGCCCGGTGGCGCAGTGGTTTAGCCACATGATGAAGACCCTGGAGAGACTGCTCCTTGCTCACCTCCGACCCCTAGTGGGATCAGCGATGGATCCACTCCAGTTCGCCTACCAGCATGGCATTGGGGTGGAGCATGCGGTGATCTTCCTCCTTCACCGTTCTCTGTCCCACCTGGAGAAGCCCGGGAATGCAGCGAGGATCATGTTCTTTGACGTCTCCAGTGCTTTCAACACCATCCAACCGATGATCCTGAAGGACAAGCTGCTGTGCGCAGGGGTGGACCAGCACCTCTCATCATGGATCCTGGACTACCTCACAAACCGGCCACAGTTTGTGAGAACCCAGGACTGTGTGTCTGACACGATCATCGGTAGCACGGGGGCCCCCCAGGGAATGGTTTTGGCTCCCTTCCTGTTCACCCTTTATACTGCGGACTTCTCACACAACACAACACACTGCCATCTACAGAAGTTCTCTGACAACTCTGCGATCATTGGCCTCATCTCCAACGGAGATGAAGCTGAGTACAGAGGGCTTATCCAGGACTTTGTGGACTGGTGCCATTGGAACTGCCTTCAGATCAACGCGAGGAAAACTAAGGAGCTGGTGGTGGACTGCCACAGGCGAGGACAACCCCTCACAGCACCAGTAAATATACAGGGAACAGACATCGAGATGGTGACATCCTACAAGTACCTGGGAGTTCATCTGAACAATAAACTAGACTGGTCACACAATACTGACGCACTCTACGAGAAGGGACAGCGCAGGCTGTTACTACTGAGGAGACTCAGGTCTTTTGGTGTACAAGGGGCACTGCTGAAGTCATTCTATGACACTGTGGTGGCATCAGCCATCACTTTTGGAGTGGTCTGCTGGGGCAGTGGCATTACAGCAGCCGATAGGAAGAGACAGAACAAACTGATCAAGAAAGCTAGCTCTGTCCTGGGGCAGTGCCTTGATCCGGTGGAGGAGATAGGAGAGAGAAGGACGGTGGCTAAACTGTCATCTCTGCTGGAGTCCGAGTTCCACCCTATGCAGGACATACTGAATGCACTGAGGAGCTCATTTAGCAGCAGACTACATCATCCCAGGTGCACAACCGAGAGGTTTCGCAGGTCCTTCCTACCAACGGCTGTCAGACTGTACAACCTAAGCAGGGCTGCTCACAGAGATAGCAAAAAGACGTAACAACCTAATAGTTTTGAATGCAAAAGATGCAATAGACTTACACAATGGTCCCCTCTGGCATACAACTAGGAAAATACCGGTCGCTATGGAGGGTGAGAATATGTATGGGTACATAATCATACCATGTAGGATAACTAAGTAGACGGTTGTGCTGTTTCATCCCATCTAGCAACAATGAATAAGATGGCAAGGAATAAGATGGCGGCAGCGCGCTCGGACGCAGCGGCCCCTCTTGGCATCAACGAGTGTGAGAGTTTTGAGTGTTTTGATCATCCCAGACATACATTCTGTAAAACTTACAACCGTGAGACCTTATTAAACATCAAGGTACTGCATGCTGCAAGAATCACGGTGATCGGTTGTGATTTGGATATTCTACGCCAGCATGGAATTCTGGCGGAGTCCCTGCTGGAAGCTACCCCAGAGAGGAGGAAGTGGAAGCGGAGCGAACGCAAGCAAAAGCGCGGAAAAAGGGCCGGGATCAATGCTAGGCTAAAGGCTAACCCCTCCAGACCAGCGGTACCATCACTTCTTCTCTCTAACGTCCGCTCCCTCGAAAACAAGGTGGACGACCTGCGTCTGCTGAGAGAAACCCGGAGAGAGTGGAGAGATTGCTGTGTGTTTGTTTTCACCGAGACATGGCTCCACGGCAACATTCCTGACGAGGCCATTCATCTGGAAGATATGGCAATATTCCGTGCTGACAGGGAAATGGCGAGCTCCGGTAAGAGCCAGGGGGGTGGGCTATGCATCTATGTTAACAAGAACTGGTGCGTTAACGCCACGTTAGTATCTAAACACTGCTCTCCGTTGGCGGAGTTCCTAATTGTAAATTGTGGGCCATTTTATCTGCCGAGGGAATTCAGCAACGTGTATGTAGCTGATGTTTACATAGCGCTGAGCCCTAATGCTAAAGCTAATGCTAAGAAGGCACTCGGGGTACTGCACAATGCTATTAGCGAAATCCAAACTTCACACCTGAACAGTTTTGTGGTGGTTGTGGGGGATTTTAACCACACCAGCCTAAAGACTGTGCTCCCCAAGTTTAAACAATGTGTAGACTTTAAGACCAGAGGAGAGAATATGTTGGACTTAGTGTACACAAACACAGATGCATATAAAGCGATACCCCGCCCCCATCTCGGCCGTTCTGATCACATGTCCGTGATGCTGCTGCCTGCCTACGAACCTTTATTGAAGCGCAGCAGGCCAGCAGTGAAACAAATCAGGATTTGGCCAGAGAGTGCAACCTCTGCACTGAAAGACTGTTTTCTGCACACAGACTGGGAGATCTTCAAAATAGCAGCCTCCCAGGAAGACAAGACGGATGTGGAGGAGCATGCTGATACAGTCATCAGCTACATCGCGAAGTGCACAGAGGATGTCACTACAGTGAAGACCATCACTATGCGGGGTAATCATAAGTCCTGGATGACTGCAGAGGTGCGCTCGCTGCTTACAGCCAGAGATGCAGCCTTCAGAGCGAAGGACAGGATCGCCCTCCGCTCAGCCAGGTCTGTGCTCTCAAAGGGAATTAAGGCGGCAAAGTGCGCCTATGCGGAGAAAATCCAGGGACACCTCTGTGACACTAGGAACGCCAAGCAGATGTGGCAGGGAGTTTGGACACTGATGGGCTATAAGTCTAGGCAGGGGGTCGATGATGACGACGCTTCACTTCCAGACAGACTTAACGACTTCTTTGCACGTTTTGAAGCATCAAACTCGACAATCAGAGGGAGGGCTGGCCCACCCCCACCATCAGTCGGACCAGCTTTTACCATCAACACAACGGACACACGGAGGACCCTAACCAGAGTCAACCCACGCAAAGCTGCAGGTCCGGACAACATTCCGGGACGTGTGCTCCGAGACTGCGCGAGCGAGTTGGCGGATGTCCTGACTGACATTTACAACATCTCCCCGAGTCAGGCCATCGTTCCCAGATGCTTCAAGACCTCTATCATTGTACCGGTGGCAAAGAAACCAGTTGTGTCCTGTTTGAATGACTATCGTCCTGTTGCACTGACACCAATTGTGATGAAGTGTTTTGAACGGCTTGTCAAACCACACATTACAGCCTGCCTCCCTGCATCACACGACCCGCTCCAGTTTGCATATTGTTCAAACCGCTCCACGGAGGATGCTATAGTCACCACCCTACACTCTGTCATCACCCACCTGGACCAGAAAGACACCTACGCCAGACTCCTGTACATTGATTTCAGTTCAGCATTCAACACCATTATTCCCCAGAGACTGATGGAGAAATTACTCCTTCTCGGTCTGAACACCGCCACGACCTCAGTCTGTCGAGGTTGGTAACAACATCTCCAACTCTGTCACACTGAGCACCAGATCCCCTCAAGGCTGTGTACTCAGTCCACTGTTGTTTACACTTCTAACACATGACTGTGTATCCAGACACGAGGGGAACCAGATTATTAAGTTTGCAGACGACACCACGGTGGTGGGACTTATTCAGAGGGATGAGGAATCAATGTACAGGGAAGAAGTGAGAGACCTGGAGGGCTGGTGCAGGGAGAACAATCTGGTGCTCAACGTGGACAAAACGAAGGAGATGATTATCGACTTCCGGCGGTCACAGCCTGAGCACGTTCCCCTCAGCATCGGCGGCCGTTTAGTGGAGAGAGTAGAGAACATCAAGTTCCTCGGAGTGCAGATCTCGCAGGACCTGACCTGGAGCAAGAATTCCTTGGAGATCAGGAAGCGGGCTCAGCAGAGACTGCACTTCTTGAGGAAACTCAGACAGGCCTCTCTCCCCATCTGCATCCTCAGGACCTTCTACAGAGGTGTGGTGGAGAGTGTTCTGACGTACTGCATTGCTACATGGTACTCCAGCTGCAGTATGTCAGACAAAAAAGCCCTGCAGAGGATAGTCAAGGGGGCTGAGAGGGTAATTGGAGTCTCCCTCCCCTCTGTCCAAGAACTTTTTCAGAACCGTTGTAGGAGCAGGGCACTGAACATTTTCAAGGACCGTTCTCACCCTCTGCATAAACACTTTGAACTTCTTCCATCTGGTAAACGATTCTGAAGCATCAGAGGCAGAACCACCAGACTGATCAACAGCTTCCTTCCACAAGCTGTCAGGATGCTGAACAGTTGACCCGGAATCTCTCATACACACTACTGCACCTACGGACATTTTGTATATCATTTGTATATTATAGTTAGTTGTTTTTTTTGTTTTTTTTTCCCAAGTATGTCTCAGGGATGTGTGAATGGATGGGGGGGTGGGGGTGGGGGGTGGAGCTATGTGGGAGTGTGTCTTAAATCATGCTGCTTCTATTTATATGGATGCCGAGAGAAACACAATTTCATCTTGCCTGCACTACAGTTGTATGTACAGCAATATGACAATAAAGTTTGATTTGATTTGGTTTGATTTGATTTGATGCTCTGCACTGTGTGTGTTTATATATTTACATATTTATTCCATCTAGCTACAATGCTCCACACTGGGTGTGTTTATATATCTATATATTTATTCCATCTAGCTACAATGCTCCGTACTGTGTGTGTTTATATATCTACATATTTATTCCATCCAGCTACAATGCTCTGCACTGTGTGTCTGTGTATATATATACTGTATATTTCAGGTTCAGGTTCAGGTTCAGGTTCAGGTTACTTTATTTGTACCCGTAGGTAGATTTGTTTTGCAGTTGGTGACATCCATATTTACAAGCCACAATTACATTCAACATAGACACAAACACAGGCACACATCTTACAAAATAGGTAAATATAAAATATGTACAATATAATTTTTATAGCTTGTTCAACTCTTTGACAGCAGCAGGGACAAAGCTGTTTTTGTAGCGCTGGGTTCTACTTTTTGGGACAGCAAACCTCCGTCTGGAGGGAAGAAGCTGAAAGTTGCAGTGCAAAGGGTGGGAGTCATCATTTAAAATCGAGTCGGCCATCCTCTGTACTTGTCTGGTGTACAGGGATGTCAGGCTCAGCTGTGACTCACCAAGCAAACGACTGGACCATCTGACTACCTGATCCAAGGATTTCCTCTGTTTCAGTTTTATCTGACCAAACCATGACATTAAAGAAAAGGATAAAACAGATTCAATAAAAGCCCGATAGAACATAGTCATTATGGTTCGGTCAATTTGGAAGCGTGCAAGTTTCCTCAAACAATGCAAATTTTGCTGACCCTTTTTGCACACCCTTTCACAGTTCACCTCAAAGTTCAATCCACTATCAATAATCGTCCCAAGATATTTGTACGATTGTACACATTCGGTGGTCTGGCCTTTTAGTATGGTGACTTTGTGCCTGGGAGTTTTCCTCCTAAAGTCAATAATCATATCTTTCGTTTTTGTTGTATTCAGCTGCAGGTAGGAATCCTCACACCAGTGAACAAAGTCATCAACTACTGGGCCATGGCCACTCTCACCATCCTGGAGGAGACTGACAATGACTGAGTCATCAGCATACTTTATAATGTGTCTGTTGTCATGTCTGCTCCGACACATGTTTGTGTACAGGATGAAGAGTAGTGGTGACAACACACACCCCTGAGGAGAGCCAGTAGAAGAGCACTTTAGGTCAGACAATGTACCATTGACCCTTACTCTCTGCGTCCTGTTGGTTAAGAAATCCAGAATCCAACCCACCAGATTATTGCTTAAATCAAATTGTTGCAGGAGCCTTTCAACTAAAATATGAGGTTGGATTGTATTAAAGGCAGAAGAAAAGTCCACAAATAAAAGCCTGGCGTGTGTCCCATTAAAATCCAGATGTTTAAAAAGCATGTTAAACAGAGTGACAGTGGCATCCTCCACTCCTCTGTGAGGCCTATAGGCAAACTGCAGAGGATCCAATGCATGTTCAGTCTGCTTTAGGACCTCACATCTGACCAGTTTTTCAAAAATTTTCATTAAAATTGAAGTCAAAGCAACTGGTCTAAAGTCATTTACCGTTTTAGGACAGCTGGATTTTGGAACGGGAACAACCACGGCATCTTTCCAGATCTTAGGCACATGTTGTGTCTGTAAGGACTTATTGAAAATGTAGTGAAATATAGGACTCAGTTCATGTGCACAGGACTTTACCAGGCGTCCACATATATTATCAGGGCCCTGACTTTTGTTCACTTTTACAGTATATTTATAGTAGTATGTACATATGTATATTAGCTGCTCTTGTTTTTTGTTTTTTTCTTGCCTTCTGATTGTTGCTCTGAGTGTTGCTATCCCTGTGCTGTTGCAATCCTGGAATTTCCCCATTGTGGGACTAATAAAGACTTATCTTATCTTATCTTATCTTATCTAGTAAAAGTATCAACATTGGAGAGTAAACTAGTTTGAAAATGAGACTCACTCTCACCTGGAGACAAAAAGGACCAGGAGCTCTTCAGCTGAATTGGGATGTTGCAGTTATTTACTCACGGATTCCTGCCCCAGACGTGCTAACAGGGCTAGAAAGGTAGCAACAGAAACACCCATCCAGTTTTTGAGGCGGGACAACTTTTTGGATAATGTAAGCATGGCGTTATTTGGGGGATTTCAACAGCAGGTTGAACACTGTTGCAGAAGTTATAAAGGCAACTTCACCTGTCTGCATCTCACCCAGACGGTGAATTGACGTCTATTCATGTGTTTACATTGAGTGCAGTTGTGCTGCTTGAAAAATTTGCCCATTCGCGTTTGGTGTAAAGTTACCTAAATACTTCTGTAACAGATTGACTTTCATCTCATGTTTTCAATGGTGTGTACTGCAGAGCTAAATGTGGCAAAAAATGTTGCTGTTAAATTCAGCATGCACTATACTTAACAATCAACTCCCCATAAGCATTTTCTAAACTAAATTATGCCCTTTTTTCAACAGTGACACCTAATCAAAACAACATCCTACTGTCTTTATAAAAATAGATTCTAATTAGTATTCCCCTTTTTGGATAATAGAGCAAGTGCTTTAGACAGATCAATTTTTTTAAAAATAATCATTTAAACCTGCCATTGTTATGCCATTTAAGTAAATGACTAAATAATAACTGCAAAAAACAAGACCCAACAGCTAGGGGCTTTGCGATAAGCAGTGTGGGTGTGGGAAGTCAGTTGGATACATTTTCTTTATGCAGATTAGGAAGATGAAAGGGGAGCGGCCCCACAAAGACACGTCTGCAGTCACACCTTTGAAGAAGCAACAGATGCACGCTGGCAAAAGACCCTGAGGTGTCGCATTCCAGAGCGGTGAGCCAGGCGGCGCCGAAAGCCCTGTCATCCGTGGAGCAAAGCCTGCAGTGAGGAGTGGAGAGCAGATGGGCAGGGATGGAAAAGAGAGGATACGAAGGAAGGGGGGCGTGCTGTGAGGGGGGTTTCAGTGGAAAGAAAAAACTTTGTTGTGTAGAACTGGTGCAGGTGCTGCAGGAAAAGATCTGAACCCTAGAGCTATAGGGTGACTTACAATTAATTTAATAAATGCAAATTAAGTATTTTACAGTTCTGAAGTAGTTTGACAGGGGAAGTGATCTTTCTCCATAATATATGGTTACATTTAGGGTTGGAACCTTTTCTGTATTCCAAAGCCCCTATTACGCCTTTCAGTGGGTTCTCCTTTATTTTAGCACAATAGGCTGCATGTCCAGGAAATGTAAAAATACTCTATCCTGTTTTCCTGGGCGTTTCTCAGGTGCTCTTAAAAAAAGGTTTCTGCGCTGTATGCTAGCAACCGCTTGTCCTGACACTCAAAGTTTGCCTGGGGTTTTAAACATTTTGCTCTAAAATTCTCTGCTCACTGCACTAAAACCACAACAAACTGATATGAAAGAAGATATAAGGGGAGGCTGAAAAGTTCATAGTTATCAAATTTGACCGGATGTGGTTTATTTTTCAACATATTCTCCCCTTCGGTCCACACACTTCTTCCATCAGGGTTGCAGCCCTGCGGTTGAAAAATAAACCACATTTGACCACGGTGAACTCCCCCCCCCCCACCACCACCCCTGTATGTTCCTCCAAACTTGCTGTTAAATATTGATCATGATATCATTTTAGTTACTATATTCCATAATAACTGCACTGAGACGGTTCACCAAATTTGTAACACATTGCTTCAGTGGTGTTCTTATGACTTCTCTTGTATAGTCTGTGATTTGGTTTTAGTGTGTTGTGCACCTAAATTTTCACAGTGGCACAGTTTGAAAAGAGGCAAACTTCCCAGACCAGAAATGATTCTTGTCTTCTGGGCTCATGCTAATAGTTAATCCCGTTGCCTATGTCTGCTCAATTTTATAATGAATTACTCCAGAGTATGGACTGGAATCTCACAGTTACGGTTTCTTCTGAACTGTCATAACATAATGCATGCTGCTGACTCTTTTCTTCATCTGAACATGGCTATAAGAATGTGGCAAAGAGGAGAAACAAGAGGAGATAATGAGCTACAAGCTAACAAGTTAGCAATTAGCTCACTTTTATAATTCAGTACCCCAGAGTTTAAAATACAACCTCAGTGTAGTTTCTACTGGAGCCTAATCATGCTTCTGACTGTCTACTTCATCTAAAGCAAAACAAAACATGAATCTTCTCCTTCTTCTTCTCCTTTTTTTTTCTTCTTCTTTCGGCTGCTCCCTTTAGGGGTCACCACAGCGGATCATCTGCCTCCATCTCACCTTATCCCTGTATCTTCCTCTGTAACACCAACCCTCACCATATCCTCGTTCACTACATCCATGAATCTTCTGTGGCCTTCCTCTTTTCCTCCTGCCTTGCAGCTCCATCTTCAACATCCTTTGTCCAATATATCCACTATCCCTCCTCTGCACATGTCCAAACCATCTCAGTCTTGCATCTCTTATTTTGTTCCCAAACCGCTCAACCTGAACTGTCCCTCTGATTTAATCATTTCTAATCTTGCCCCTCCTAGTCACTCCCAATGAAAATCTTAAAATCTTCAACTCTGCCACCTCCAGCTCCATTTCCTGTCTTTTTGTCAGCGCCACCATCTCCAAAGCATACATCATCACAGGTCTCACTACCGTCTTGTAAATCTTTCCTTTCACTCTTAGTGCTACACTTCTGTCACAAATCATTCCTGACACTCGTCTCCACCCACTCCACCCTGTCTGCACTCTCTTCTTCACCTCTCTTGTGCATTTTCCATTGCACTGGATGGTTGACCCCAGGCATTTAAACTCATCAAATTTCACTACCTCTACTCCTTCCATCTTCACCGATACACCTGCCTCCCACTCATTGACACTCATGTATTCTGTCTTGCTTCTACTGACATTCATTCCTCTTCTCTGCAGAGCATTCCTCCACCTCTCCAGGTTCTCTTCCACCTGCTCCCTACTCTCACTACAGATGACAATGTCATCTGCAAACATCATGGTCCACGGAGACACCTACCTGACCTAATCTTTCAGCCTGTCCATCACCATGGAGAACAAGAGTGGGCTCAGAACCAATCCTTGATGTAAGCCCACTTTGAATCCATCTCTCACTCCTACAACACACCTCATCACCGTTTTGCTGTCCTCATATATGTCTTGCACCACCCTTACATACAGTATCTCACAAAAGTGAGTACACTCCTCACATTTTTGGAAATATTTTTATCTTTTCATGGGACAACACTGAAGATATGGCACTTTGATACAATTCAATTCAATTCAATTCAACTTTATTTATATAGCGCCATTTCACAACAACAGTCATCTCATAGCACTATCAACTGTAGGGGGGAACCCCCACAGTTGCAGAAAGACCCCAGCAATCAGGCGATCCCCTGTGAGCAAGCACTTGGTGACGGTGGAGAGGAAAAACTCTCTTTTAACAGGAAGAAACCTCCAGCAGAACCAGGCTTAGGGAGGGGCAGTCATCTGCTGCGACTGGCTGGGGGGTGAGGGGATAGAGAAGAAGAAAAGAACAGACATGTAGAGAGCAAACAGCACGATGGGGACTCAATCTATGGGAGAGAACAAACAAATGTTAATGACCAGCAAAAAAAAAATATTTCATAGAGAGTGAGGAAAGGAGTGAGGCCCAGTGCATTATTGGAGGTCCCCCGGCTGACTAAACCTCGTCGGCCTCCGTCGGTCTATGATGACCATGGAAGAGAATCCTAAACGTCTACTCTGCTGGAACAGCACCGCCTGTGGCTGAACAGGCCGATGCGCACCGGTGTTCTACCTTCCAGCGTTGGGCGTTGGTAGGATTCAAGCCTGGGCAGGAAAACATGGAGGACAAGATGTTACCCATGCAGCATGTCCCCCCTCTCCACGTCACTGATGAATCCAAAGGAACAGCAGGGCTGCTATAGTTTGGCACCAGCGCCGTCGCAGGAGCTGCCAGAACGATGTTGAGCACAACAGAGAACTGCCTTAGGGGCTCCAACTCCAGATTTTTCCTCAGGGTTGACTCCCGAGGCCTTTCCCGTGACCGGGTGTGCCGCAAGGCAGCGGAGGTTTGAAATAAGGGTTTACCTTCCCCTAGATGGGCTACCTTCCCAGGTTGACGAGCCACCATCTACCCGAAGCATCTGGTTTTAAGGCGCCAGAGATCCGCCCTCGCCCCTTCTCCTATTAGTAGAAGCAGTTCCGCCGGGCTTAGAGACTAAACCACACGGGCAGGCTAGGAGTTGGACTTAGATGTCAGAGGCTTTTCGAGACGCACGCCGTAAGGAGCATTTTATGAGCACTAGGAGCTTAACCCCAGTGCTGCTCCTGGCTATGACAACCTTGGAACCAAACCTATTAGCAGCATAACTAAGGGAGGGTTCAGAAACACATGATCCCTCCCTAATTGTAGGCTATATCAAAAAGGTAGGTTTTAGCTCTATTCTTAAAAACAGAGATCTAGTCTGACTCCCGAATCCAGATTGGCAGCTGATTCCACAGGAGAGGAGCTTGATAACTGAAGGCTCTGCCTCCCATTGTACTTTTGGAGATTCTAGGTATTACAAGTAATCCTGCATTTTGGGAGCGTAGTGCTCTGTTAGGATACGGTAGAATCAGATCTCCATCCATCCCATCCATCTTCTACCGCTTTTCCGGAGGTCCGGGTCGCGGAGGCAGCAGTTCAAGCAGAGAAGCCCAGGCTTCCCTCTCCCCAGCCACCTGCTCCAGCTCTTCAGAGGGGATACCAAGGCGTTCCCAGACTAGCTGGGAGACATAGTCTCTCCACCGAGTCCTGGGTCTGCCCCGGGGTCTCCTCCCAGTGGGACGTGCCTGAAACACCTCAAATGGGAGGCGTCCAGGAGGCATCCTAATCAGATGCCCATACCACCTCAACTGACTCCTTTCAATGTGGAGGAGCAGCGGTTCTACTCTGAGCCTCTCCCGGATGACTGAGCTCCTCACCCTATCTCTGAGGGTGAGTCCAGCAATCCTACGGAGAAAGCTCATTTCAGCCGCTTGTATCCGCGATCTCGTTCTTTCGGTCATTACCCAAAGCTCGTGACCATAGGTGAGAGTAGGAACGTAGATTGACTGGTAAATCGACAGCTTTGCCTTAGAACTAAGCTCCCTCTTCACCACAACAGACCGGTACAACGTCCGCATCACTGCAGATGCTGCTCCAATCCGTCTGTCGATCTCTCGCTCCATTTTCCCCTCACTCGTGAACAAGACCCCAAGATACTTAAACTCCTCCACTTGGGGCAGGAGCCTGTCCCCAACCCGGAGAGGACAATCCACCTTTTTCCGGCTGAGGACCATGGACTCGGACTTGGAGGTGCTGATTCTCATCCCAGCCGCTTCACACTCAGCGGCAAACCGTCCCAGCAAGAGCTGTAGGTCATTGCTGGATGAAGCCAACAGGACAACATCATCTGCAAACAACAGAGATGAGATCCTGTGGTCACCAAGCATGACACCCTCCATTCCCTGGCTGCGCCTAGAAATCCTGTCCATAAAAATTATGAACAGGACCGGTGACAAAGGGCAGCCCTGGCGGAGTCCAACTCTCACTGGGAATGACTCCGACCGAGTGTTGGCAATGCGAACTAAACTCTCACAACGGTCGTACAGAGACCGAATAGCTCGTAACAACAAGCCCGATACCCCATACTCCCGAAGAACCCCCCACAAAAATCCACGAGGGACGCGGTCAAATGCCTTCTCCAAGTCCACAAAACACATGTAAACTGGTTGGGCAAACTCCCACGAACCCTCAAGAATTCTCGAGAGGGTAAAGAGCTGGTCCGATGTGCCACGGCCAGGACGAAAACCACATTGCTCCTCCTGAATCCGAGGTTCGACCAACGGCCGGACTCTCCTCTCCAGTACCTTGGCATAGACCTTCCCAGGGAGGCTGAGGAGTGTGATCCCTCTAAAGTTGGAGCACACCCTCCGGTCCCCTTTTTTGAAGAGAGGAACCACCACCCCGGTTTGCCATGCCAAAGGCACTGCCCCCGACCTCCACGCAATGTTGCAGAGGCGTGTCAACCATGACAACCCAACAACATCCAGGGCCTTGAGGTACTCGGGGCGAATCTCGTCCACCCCCGGGGCCCGGCCACCAAGGAGATTTTTAACCACCTTGGCGACCTCAGCCCCTGTGATAGGCGAGTCATCCCCCTCGTCCCCAAACCCTGCTTCCTCTGTGGAAGGCGTATCAGTGGGATTGAGGAGATCCTCGAAGTATTCCTTCCACCGCCCGACGATATCCCCAGTTGAAGTCAACAGTGTCCCATCCGCACCATACACAGTGTGGACGGGGAGCTGCTTTCCCCTCCTGAGCCGCCGAACAGTTTGCCAGAATCTCTTTGAAGCCGACCGAAAGTCTTGTTCCATGGCCTCACCGAACTCCTCCCATACCCGGGTTTTTGCTTCAGCAACCACCCGAGCTGCACTCCGCTTGGCCTGCCGGTACACCTCAGCTGCTTCGGGAGTCCCACAAGCCAACCAAGCTTGATAGGACTCCTTCTTCAGCTTAATGGCCCCCCTCACCACTGGTGTCCACCACTTGGTTCGGGGGTTGCCACCACGAGATGCACCGACCACCTTGCGGCCGCAGCTCTGGGCTGCCGCTTCAACAACAGAGGTGGAGAACATGGCCCATTCAGACTCCATGTCTCCAGACTCCCTCGGAATGTGGTTGAAGTTCTTCCGGAGGTGGGAGTTGAAGACCTCCCGGACAGGGGCCTCAGCCAGACGCTCCCAGCACACCCTCACTATACGTTTGGGTCTACCAGGTCTGAATGGCTTCCTCCCCTGCCATCGGATCCAACTCACCACCAGGTGGTGATCAGTTGACAGCTCTGCACCTCTCTTTACTCGGGTGTCCAAGACATACGGTCGCAGGTCTGATGATACGATAACAAAATCGATCATCGACCTGCGGCCTAGGGTGTCCTGGTGCCAGGTGCACATATGGACACCCTTATGCTTGAACATGGGGGCGGCAGTGGCTCAGGAGGTAGAGCAGGTCGTCCAATAACCATGTGGTTGGCGGTTCAAATCCCGTTCTCCCCAGATATGCTGCCGTTGTGTCCCTGGGCAAGACACTTCACCCCAATTGCTCCTGGTGGGTCTGGAAGCGCCATGTTAGGCAGCATGCCACCATCAGTGTGTGAATGTGTGCGTGAATGGGTGGATAGCAGGATCTGTAAAGCGCTTTGGTCATCAAGAGATGAGAATAAAAGCGCTATATAAGTGAACGCCATTTACCATATTTTGCCGCCCCCATGTTCAAGCATAAGGGTGTCCATATGTGCACCTGGCACCAGGACACCCTAGGCCGCAGGTCGATGATCGATTTTGTTATCGTATCATCAGACCTGCGACCGTTGATATCAGTTGGTATCGGGTTGATATCAGTGTAGTCAGGAGTTTACTTGGAGCTGGTATACTTGGTAACAGCCTTGGTTCCCTCAGACACGGCATGCTTGGCCAGCTCACCGGGCAGCAGGAGGCGCACTGCGGTCTGGATCTCCCTGGAGGTGATGGTGGAGCGCTTGTTGTAGTGGGCCAGACGAGAGGCCTCAGAGGCGATGCGCTCAAAGATGTCGTTGACAAAGGAGTTCATGATGCTCATGGCTTTGGAGGAGATACCGGTGTCAGGGTGGACCTGCTTCAGCACCTTGTAAACGTAGATGGCGTAGCTTTCCTTCCTGGTCTTCCTCTTCTTCTTGCCTCCTTTACCGGTGGTCTTGGTCACGGCTTTCTTGGAGCCCTTCTTGGGCGCAGACTTGGCGGGTTCAGGCATCCTGAGCTCTCCGTACTTTGCAGCAACAAATAGCTTGAATAAAATAGCTTGAACATGGTGTTCGTTATAGACAGACTGTGGTTAGCACAGAAGTCCAATAACTGAACACCACTCGGGTTCAGATCGGGCAGGCCGTTCCTCCCAATCACCCCCCTCCAGGTTTCACTGTCGTTGCCCACGTGCGCATTGAAGTCCCCCAGTAGGACAATGGAGTCTCCAGGAGGAGCACCCTCCAGCACCCCAGTCACAGACTCCAAAAAGGGTGGGTACTCTGAAACATCATTTGGTGCATAGGCACAAATGATGGTCAGGACCCGTTTCCCAACCCGAAGGCGCAGGGAAGCAACCCTTTCGTCCACCGGGGAAAACTCCAATATAGAGGCAGCAAGGTGGGGCGATACAAGAATACCTACCCCTGCTCGTCGCCTCTCGCCCGGGGCAACTCCAGAAAAGGCCAAGCTCCAGCCCCTCTCCAGGAGACTGGTTCCGGAACCGGAGCTGTGTGTTGAGGTGAGGCCGACTATATCTAGCCGGTATCGCTCAATCTCGTACACCAGCTCAGGCTCCTTCCCCACCAGAGAGGTGACATTCCACGTACCAAAAGCCAGTTTAGAAAGCTTGGGATCAGTCCGCCAAGGTCTCCGCCTTTGACTGCCACCTAATCCACATAGCACCGGACTTCCATGATCCCTCCTGCAGGTGGTGAACCTACTGGAGGGCGGACCCATGTAACTCCTTCGGGCTGAGCCCGGCCGGGTCCCATGGGTGGAAACCCGGCCACCAGACGCTAGCCTTCGAGCCCCTCCCCCAGGCCTGGCTCCAGGGTGGGGCCCCGGTAACCCCATACCGGGCGGGGTACACTGAATCCTTGATATACAATTTATCATGAGAGTCTGTTGGATCGTTCTTCGTCTGGCCCTTCACCCAGGACCAGTTTGTCTTGGGAGACCCTATCAGAGGCAAATTGCCCCGGACAACATAGCTCCTGGGATCACTGGGGCACGCAAACCCCCCCACCACGATAAGGTGACGATCCATGAGGGGGAGAATCAGATCTTTTAAATAAAAAGGAGCCTGATTGTTTAGAGCTTTGTAAGTAAGAAGAAGGATTTTAAACTTAATTCTAAACTCTATGGGAAGCCAATGAAGGGAGGCCAGAACCGGAGAGATATGATCTCTCTTTCTAGTACCTGTTAAAACTCTTGCTGCAGCATTTTGGATCAGCTGAAGACTTTTTAAAGATGTTTTAGGACAGCCTGATAATAAAGAATTACAATAATCTAATCTCGAGCTAACAAAAGCGTGGATCAGCTTCTCAGCATCACTCTGAGACAAGATGCTCCTAATCTTGGCAATATTACGCAAATGATAGAAGGCAGTCTTAGAAACAAATTTAATATGTGAATTGAAGGACAAATCCTGATCAAAAATAACTCCAAGGTTCCTCACAGAGCTATTAAGAGAAAGAGTAACTGCATCCAAACTGAAAGTTTGATTTGGAAAGGAATTTCTAAGGTTTTTTGAACCAACAAGAATGACTTCAGTCTTATCTGAATTTAATAGCAGGAAATTACAAGTCATCCAAGCTTTGATTTCCTTAAGACAGGCTTCTAACTTGGCTAATTGATTACTATCATCCGGCTTCATTGACAGGTATAATTGTGTGTCATCTGCATAACAATGAAAATGTATACAGTGCTTTCTAATAATGTTGCCTAACGGAAGCATATATAAACTAAAAAGAGTAGGGCCTAGCACAGATCCCTGTGGAACTCCATGACTAAGCTTTGAGTTGAAAGAAAACTCATTATTTACATGAACAAACTGGAACCTATCAGATAAATAAGATCTAAACCACTGCAATGAAGTTCCATTAAGTCCAACATAGTGTTCTAATCTATCAAGTAGAATATTATGATCGATAGTATCAAAAGCTGCACTAAGGTCTAAAAGGACAAGTACAGAAACTAGTCCATTATCAGATGCAATGAGGAGGTCGTTAGTGACCTTCGCTAAGGCTGTTTCAGTACTATGATGGATTCTAAACCCAGATTGAAACTCTTCAAGTAAACCATTTCCCTGCAGGTGGTCAAATAATTGCGTAGCAACAACTCTTTCTAAGATTTTTGAAATGAAAGGGAGATTAGAGATTGGTCTATAGTTAGCTAAAGCTCCTGGATCTAGCGTAGGCTTTTTGAGTAAGGGTTTAATTACAGCCGTTTTAAAAGCCTGCGGTACATGGCCTAAAGTTAATGAAGAATTGATTATATGAAGAATAAAGCTACCAATAAGTGGGAAGACTTCTTTAAATAACCTGGTAGGAATAGGGTCTAAAAGACAAGTTGAAGGTTTGGATGAGGAAACTATTTTGTCTAACTCACAAAGGTCGATTGGAGTAAACTCATCAAGACAGACATCAAAAGAAGGAGTTGTAGTAGTTACAGTATTTAAGTTAACTGTGGGAAGAATCTGATTGATTTTATCTCTGATGGATGAAATTTTATTATTGAAAAAGTTCATAAAGTCCTGACTAGTAAGCTCTAAGGGAATGCTAGGATTGACAGAGTCCCGACTCTTTGTCAACCTGGCTACAGTACTGAAAAGAAACCTGGGATTATTCTTGTTCTCTTCTATTAATGCAGAGTAATAACTTGTTCTAGCTTTTCTAAGAGATTTTTTATAAATTAAAAGATGATTTCTCCAAGCTAAAGAGATTTCATCTAAATTAGTAGAGCGCCATTTTCTTTCTAATTGATGAGTCTTCTGTTTTAAGCTATGAGTTTCTGTGTTGAACCAAGGAGTTAGAAATCTCTGATTAGACTTTTTCTTTTTTAAGGGGGCCACCAAGTCTAGAGCCTGATGCAGAGAAGCTGAAACACTAGCCACCATGTTATCAATTACAGAAGGAGCAAGCTGTCTATAGCTTATTTCCGTTGTGTTGACACATGGCATAGAAGAAACAATCTGCATAAATTTGGAAACAGCATAATCTGAGAGGCATCTACTGTAATAATATTTTTCTTTAGGAGCCAAATAGTCACAGATAGTAAAATCAAAGGTTAACAGACAATGGTCTGACAGTACAGGGTTATGAGGAGACACTACAAGATTTTCTATTTCTATGCCATATGTCAGAACAAGGTCCAATGTATGGTGGAGGTAATGAGTAGAATTTCCTACTTTCTGAGAAAACCCAATCGAGTCTAATATTGAATTAAAAGCCACATTAAGGCAGTCACTATCTACATCCACATGTATATTAAAGTCCCCTACTATAATTATTCTATCAGATTTCAGCACTAAATCAGCTAAGAAATCAGCAAATTCGGATAAAAATTCTGAGTAGGTTGATGGGGGACGATAAACTATGGCAAATAAAATTGGGTTTAACCTAAAATTGCTAAAGTGCCCAATACTGAGGACCAGGCCCTCAAAGGAGTTATAACATGTGTTTTGCTTTACATTAGCTAGTAATTTGGAATGGTAAATTGTTGCTACTCCTCCTCCACAACCAGAACTTCTGGGATTTTGACAGTTTAAATAACCAGAGGGACTTGATTCATTTAAACCAACATAATCCTCTTGCCCTAACCAAGTCTCTGTAAGGGAAATTAAATCAATCTGATGATCAATTAACAGATCATGGACTAACAGAGACTTGGGAGTTAGAGACCTAATATTTAATAAACCACATTTAATTTTTAAATTATGAGGAGGAACAGAGGTCAAATCATTCAATTTAGAGACTTTATGTTTAATTTGAGTTTTACCACTATTTTGCTTTATGACTTTGGGATGCTTATACATTATATTTTTATTCACTTTGGAGGGAGCAGACAACGATTCTCTGATGGGGAAGACAGGGGCTAAGCTGAGGGGTGGCGGATGAAGAGGAGCTGCAGAGAGGCGTGTAAGACTGCGACTCTGCTTCCTGGTCCCAACTCTGAGTAGTCAGGTTTTTGGAAATTTGGATAAAAAAGATGCCAGATTGTTAGATAAATGAGAAGCACCATCCAAAGTGGGATGAATGCTGTCTCGTCTCATAAGACCAGGTTTTCCCCAAAAAGAGCTCCAATTGTCAATGTAGCCCTTGTCATTTTTAGGACACCACACAGACAGCCAGCGGTTCAGGGATGACGAGCGGCTGAACATGTCATCACTGGTCAGATTGGGGAGGGGCCCAGAGAATACTACAGTGGCAGACATCGTTTTTGCAAAGTCACACATCGATTCTACATCAAGTTTCGTGACTTCTGACTGCCGGAGATGGATGTCATTAATGCCGGCGTGAATAACAATTGTGGAATATTTACAGCTACTTTTAGCCAGCATTTTCAAATTTGACTCAGTGTCGCCTGCTCTGGCCCCAGGAATGCATTTGACTATGGCCGCTGGAGTCTCTAGGTTCACGTTTCTGACTACAGAGTCGCCAATGATCAGAGTTTTTTCCTCAGCGGGTGTGTCGCTGAGCGGGGAAAAACGATTAGAAATGTGAACAGGTTGGTGGTGAACTGGGGCTTTGCGACTAGGCTTCTTTCTCACCGTCACCCACCCAGTCTCCTCGCTGCTGAGGAGAGCCGAGGGACCGCTGACAGGGGGGCCTAAGCTAGCTAGCTCCGCTGCAGCTAATGGGCGTCCGTCAAGATTAACTGGCGCAGACGGTGTTTCAATGCAGCAGAGCCGGGATTCCAAATCAGACAACCTCGCCTCGAGCGCCTCAAAAAGACAACATTTATTACATTTACTGTTATCACTAAAAGAGGCAGAGGTGTAGCTAAACATCTGACAGAGAGAGCACACCGGAGGAGGAGAGGAAAGAGAGCTAGTAGCCATAGCTAGTGTCTGGAGAGCACCCACTCAGGCAAACCACACAGGGAGACAGCAAAACAGGAAGTGACAATACGTTACCACAAGGAAGTGACGATCCAATGACGTCTGTCTGTGTACAACGTCTGTCTGTGTACCTTACAATGTAAGGTAGTCAGTGTACAGCTTGTATAACAGTGTAAATTTGCTGTCCCCTCAAAATAACTCAACACGCAGCCATTAATGTCTAACCCGCTGTACCTTTCTACCAATTTCCCTCAATACTTTTGCTGTACTTTCCCAGTCATCTGATAAGACTTCCCTACCACCCAGAGGCTGTATCAACTCCTTCTTGAACTCTGTGCGACCTTCCTTCTGTAATTACCCTATGGTGATGTGAAAATGACGAGGCAGAGTTCTCTCTCAAAGTCAGCTTTATTCACAACACCATCATCTCAAAGCAGAGAAAAAGAATGACACAGTAAACTCTCGTCCTTAAATATCAGGAACTTCACACTTCACAGATCACATGTCACACAGACCACCTTGCATTATAAAGACAGTCACAATGCATTTCTCTCCATGATATCACTTCCACTGTCTCCAATGCATCCCTTCCTTAATCCTTTAATTGAACCCCCCACAGTCTCGAGCCTTGCATACCATGGCTAAGATTCCTGCAGCTTCCTGCCTTTGTTCTGACCTAAAATGTGAGTCACAAAACAGGTCCCATGTGTGTGTCCACCACACAAAGCCCCCCCCCCCCCCCAACATTTTAGACAAACAGAACAACAAGAGAATAACCACATGCATGCTGTGATAGTATCAATACACATCATTCCACATGCTGTATAGGCTTCAGCCTCCTGCCGTATCTGCTGTAGCTGGGATTCAACGTCTCTGCTGGGCTGTCCTGGGGGTTTGCGGTCTGGGTGTGGAAACCTTTTGTCAGCACCTGTGGGTGTTCTGGGGAAACATTACTTTGTGAAGCCCCCCGCGGTGGTCTACCTCACCGCGGAGCCTTCGCCAACAGCACCTGCTCATCTGCCACCACAAAAGATACTAATCAATTAGCCAAGTTAGAAGCCTGTCTTAAGGAAATCAAAGTTTGGATGACTTGTAATTTCCTGCTATTAAATTCAGATAAGACTGAAGTCATTCTTGTTGGTCCAAAAAACCTTAGAAATTCCTTTCCAAATCAAACTTTCAGTTTGGATGCAGTTACTCTTTCTCTTAATAGCTCTGTGAGGAACCTTGGAGTTATTTTTGATCAGGATTTGTCCTTCAATTCACATATTAAATTTGTTTCTAAGACTGCCTTCTATCATTTGCGTAATATTGCCAAGATTAGGAGCATCTTGTCTCAGAGTGATGCTGAGAAGCTGATCCACGCTTTTGTTAGCTCGAGATTAGATTATTGTAATTCTTTATTATCAGGTTGTCCTAAAACATCTTTAAAAAGTCTTCAGCTGATCCAAAATGCTGCAGCAAGAGTTTTAACAGGTACTAGAAAGAGAGATCATATCTCTCCGGTTCTGGCCTCCCTTCATTGGCTTCCCATAGAGTTTAGAATTAAGTTTAAAATCCTTCTTCTTACTTACAAAGCTCTAAACAATCAGGCTCCTTTTTATTTAAAAGATCTGATACTACCGTATCATCCTAACAGAGCACTACGCTCCCAAAATGCAGGTTTACTTGTAATACCTAGAATCTCCAAAAGTACAATGGGAGGCAGAGCCTTCAGTTATCAAGCTCCTCTCCTGTGGAATCAGCTGCCAATCTGGATTCGGGAGTCAGACTCGATCTCTGTTTTTAAGAATAGGGCTAAAACCTACCTTTTTGATATAGCCTACAATTAGGGAGGGATCATGTGTTTTCTGAACCCTCCCTTAGTTATGCTGCTAATAGGTTTAGTCAGCCGGGGGACCTCCAGTAATGCACTGGGCCTCACTCCTTTCCTCACTCTCTATGAAATATTTTTTTTTTGCTGGTCATTAACATTTGTTTGTTCTCTCCCATAGATTGAGTCCCCATCGTGCTGTTTGCTCTCTACATGTCTGTTCTTTTCTTCTTCTCTATCCCCTCACCCCCCAGCCAGTCGCAGCAGATGACTGCCCCTCCCTGAGCCTGGTTCTGCTGGAGGTTTCTTCCTGTTAAAAGGGAGTTTTTCCTCTCCACCGTCGCCAAGTGCTTGCTCACAGGGGATCGCCTGATTGCTGGGGTCTTTCTGCAACTGTGGGGGTCCTCCCTACAGTTGATAGTGCTATGAGATGACTGTTGTTGTGAAATGGCGCTATATAAATAAAGTTGAATTGAATTGAATTGAATTGAAAAAGCGGGTTTGAGTCTGTTTATGCCAATTGTCTCTTTCCTATCCCCCAAATCTATCAAAAACTGCTTGTCCCCTGTTTCTAGCACTCTGAATGGTCCATCATAAGGCGGTTGCAGCGGGGTTCGATGTGCATCGTGTCTAACAAAAACAAACTCTGCGTTCTTCAAAGTTTTAGGCACAAAAACGCGCAGAAAACTGTGGTGCGCGGGGCCGGGCAGCGTGCTTGATTCTATGTTACTCCGCAACAGCTGAGACGGGGAGGCGTTTGGTGTAGGGTTATCTGGGAGAAACTCCCCAGGCAGCCAGAGTGGCTGCGCAAACACGAGCTCCGCTGGGGAGGCTTCTAGATGCTCTTTAGGCGCAGAACACAACCCCAATAACACCCACGGTAACTTGTCAACCCAATTTGTATCTGTCAGTGACGCTCTGAGAGCCGCTTTCAATGACCTATGAAAACGTTCGCATAACCCTTTAGCCTGCGGATTGTACGCGGTTGTGTGGTGAATTGTGACACCCAGGCTGCGGGCCATTGTCGACCAAAGCTCGGACACAAATTGAGGGCCTCTGTCGGACGTAATGTTCAACGGAACACTGAAGCGCGCCACCCAAGCTGTTAAAAACGCGCGCGCCACCTCCTCGGCTGTGGTTGATGCCAGCGGGACCACTTCAGGCCAGCGCGTGGTGCGGTCCATCATTGTCAGAAGGTGTGTGTACCCCTGTGACTGTGGGAGGGGGCCCACGAGGTCCACATGAACGTGATCGAACCTCTTGGCCGGAATGTGAAACGGTTCCAAAGGAGCCTTCGTGTGCCTGTGTACTTTGCCTCGTTGACACGCCGTGCAGGCTGCTGCCCACTCTTTGACTTGTTTGCGGAGGCTCGGCCACACAAATTTCTCTCCCACCATTTTGACCGACGCGCGCACTTCAGGGTGCGCCAAAGAACGCGGCCGGTACTACTGGACGCGGCCGTCCAGTGGAGACATCGCAGATTAGGGGGGGCATACCGTCTTGCAGCACCCTGCTCTCCAGCCTTAACCCTGTTGGTCCAGACTGGAGCACGCGCACGTCCGCATCATTAACCTGCTCCGCGGCCATGGCTGCATAATCTACCCTTACGTTGACTGGGGCCGCCACGGCGCGCGAGAGGCAATCTGCCACTACATTGAGTTTGCCCGCCACATGCTGAATATCAGTGGTAAACTCTGATATCGCGGCCAGCTGTCTCTGCTGCCGGCCTGACCACGGTTCAGAGACCTTGGCCATCGTGAATGTTAGTGGTTTGTGGTCAACAAACGCGGTGAAAGCGCGTCCTTCCAGCCAGAACTGAAAGTGGCGGATGGCCAAATGGAGAGCGAGCAGCTCCCTGTCGAACGCGCTGTATTTATGTTCGCTATCGCGCAAGGTCCTGCTGAAAAAGGCGAGGGGCTGCCAAACCCCGGCTACATGTTGCTCCACGACTGCCCCTATGGCCACCTCTGATGAGTCAGTGGTGAGCGCTATGCGGGCCGTTGGGTCTGGGTGTGCCAACAACGCAGCCTTTGCCAAGGCTGCTATCACCTCCGAGAACGCTTGGTCCTGCTCCGGGCCCCACTCGATCTTATCCGCGGGTTTCTTTTTTTTGAGCGCGGCATACAACGGCTGCATGAGTTGCGCCGCGCGGGGGAGAAAACGGTTATAAAAATTCACCATTGCCAAAAACTCCTGCAATGCCCTGACCGTCTGCGGCCGGGGAAAATCTGCCACCGCGCACACTTTGTCAGGCAGCGGAACTGCTCCTTCGGGGGAGACGCAGTGTCCTAAAAAATCGATCTGTGCCACCCCGAGCTGACACTTCGCTGGGTTGATTATTAACCCGTGATCTCCCAACCTTCGGAAAACTGTGGCCAGGTGTTTTTCGTGTTCATCTTCGGACGCACTGGCTACTAAAATATCGTCCAGGTAGACAAACACGAAAGGGAGATCGCGAAGCATCGCGTCCATCATGCGTTGGAACGTCTGAGCAGCCCCTTTAAGTCTGAATGGCATGCGTAAAAACTCGAATAGGCCAAACGGAGTTATTACCGCTGTTTTGGGTATGTCCTCAGCGCGCACTGGGACTTGGTGGTAACTGTGGACCAAGTCTATTTTAGAAAAAATGCGCGCCCCTGCCAAATGAACGGAAAAATCTTGGATATGTGGGATTGGGTAGCGGTCGTGCGCTGTAGCATTGTTTAACCTCCGGAAATCCCCGCAAGGGCGTCATGATCCCTCAGCTTTCGGGACCATGTGTAGGGGGGAAGCCCACGGACTGTTTGAACGTCGGATAATGCCCAACCTCTCCAGGTTGGCGAACTCCTCGCGCGCTATGGCCAGTTTAACTGCGTCCAAGCGCCGAGCTTTTGCAAAAACGGGCGGTCTGGTAGTGGTAATAAAATGCTCCACCCCGTGCTTAGCGACTGTTGCCGAAAATGTGGGGACCGTGAGTGCTGGGAACTGAGTGAGCAGTGCGTGGAACTTACTGATTGCTGCTGTGACGTTGGCTTGAGCTGTTGGCGGGGCCACTCACGCTGTACAGGGGATAGAATCAAAAGAAAGTGCATTAACCAGGCGCCTGTTAGTGAGATCAACCAACAAACCATGTGAGCACAAAAAATCAGCCCCCAACATATTGAAATTTACTGCTGCTACAACAAAAGTCCACTCAAATGTACGGCCGTGTAGAGACAGAAGCAGGGTCTTCTCACCAAAGGTCTTAATCTCCGAGCCGTTCGCTGCCATCACCCGGGGACCTCCGGAACCAGCCAGTCTGTCCGCGTAGGAAGGTGTGATGAAACTCAACTGGGAGCCCGTGTCGACGAGGAACTGCCTCCCTGAGCATGCGTCCGACAAGTAGAGCAGCTTGTTCCCTTCCCCGAGGGCCGCGGCTGCTACCGACCCCCAGTCTTGGCGTTTCCCGAACGCCCGAACTGGCACGGCGGTACACACTTGCATGCCTTCTCTGCGAAGCGGCGATGGTAGAAACAAAGGATGTCCGGTCCACGTTCCCTGGCCCCCGCCGCCGCCGTCATCGGTGAGTCTGGCACCGCTGCCTCAGGCCCCCTGTCGTCTCCAGTCGTCTCGCCGAGTTCCGCTGCAGCGGCTGTGGCTGCGCGCTGCTTGGTGGCGTTGACAATCCGATGCGCCTCTCGTCCCAGCACGCAGTAGTCCCGTAGGGCCAACAGTGGTGAACTGGCCAGGGTCGCTCTCGCTGCTGATGGTAGAGTCCTGAGGAAGAGGTGGGTAAAAATGAAGTGATCGTCGTCAGAGTCTTTCAACCTCAACAACTTCTCCATCAGGCTGGCGGGCATGTCATTTTCCCCCTCCGTCAGCGCCAGGAGCCTCTCTGCTTGCTCCTGCACCGAGGGGGTGAATTGCTGGATGAGTGCAGCCTTCAACGTGCCATATTTGTCGCTATCCGGCGGCTGGTCGATCAGGCTCTCCACATGCTGGGCCATGTTGTTGTCCAGCTTTGCGACTACGTGGTCGAATTTCGTGGCATCTACCGATATCCCCCGGAGGTTGAACTGCGCCTTGACCGCGTTGAACCAGGAGCGTGGATTGTTCTGCCAGAAGTCCGGTAGCTGGACTGTAGTGGCATTCGCTTGGCTGGGGGCTCCTGACGCGGCTGGCCCGGGGGAATTTTCTTCTTGCATGATACGTCTCGGGTCACCAGTGTGGTGATGTGAAAATGACGAGGCAGAGTTCTCTCTCAAAGTCAGCTTTATTCACAACGCCATCATCTCAAAGCAGAGAAAAAGAATGACACAGTAAACTCTCGTCCTTAAATATCAGGAACTTCACACTTCACAGATCACATGTCACACAGACCACCTTGCATTATAAAGACAGTCACAATGCATTTCTCTCCATGATATCACTTCCACTGTCTCCAATGCATCCCTTCCTTAATCCTTTAATTGAACCCCCCACAGTCTCGAGCCTTGCATACCAAGGCTAAGATTCCTGCAGCTTCCTGCCTTTGTTCTGACCTAAAATGTGAGTCACAAAACAGGTCCCATGTGTGTGTCCACCACAACCCCCACTTAATATTTGGCTCTGCCTTTACTCTCTTCAGCTTTTTGCTTTCCAAAGTCATCCTACAGACTACCATCAGATGCTGTCTAGCTATATTCTGCCCTGCCACCACCTTGCAGTCTCCCATCTCCTTCAGATTTCTCCTTCTGCATAAGATGCAGTCTGTGAGGAGACTTGAATAACGAAACAGAATTGCATTTAATTCCAGTTTATTTCAAGTAATCATCCCACTGTCTGCTCTCATTCCTGAGCAGCGAACAAAGAGGGTGAACACACCAAAGTTCTCCCTTTTAAACATTCTCACATCAAACCATTTCCCTTGCAGGGGAAATCACACATCTCTACCAAAATCCCTTTATTCACATTCATTAATCTTTTATTTACATAACTCCCCCTTCTCTCCTCTCGAGCCTCAGCGGTCAGGAAGTCTTCTGTCCCCTGTCCTCCGCAGGGGGTCCAGGCTCTTCGGCTCTGCACCGCAGGGGACTGCAGCTCTGTGGCTCTCCTTCATCGTGAGGTTAAATCACATATGCAGTGTCCAACATATACATGTCTAACAACACAGCCATACAGTCCACCTTTTTGCACCTTCCTCCACTCTTGTAAGTCACCGTATGTTCCTCTCTTATCTTAAAGTATGTGTTCACCACAGCCATTTTCATCCTTTCAGCAAAATCCACAACCTTCTGTCCATCCACATATCTCTTCTTAAGACCATACCTACTCAGAACCTCTCATCACTTCTGTTCCCTTCACCTGCATGTCCATTAAAGTCTGCTCCAATTACCACTTTCTCCCCCTGGAACAATCTCTACCACTTCATCAAACTTTCTCCAGAATTCCTCTTTCTCTTCTCCCTGACATCCGACTTGTGGGGCATACACACTGACAACATTCAACATCACACCTTTGACTTCTAGCTTCAAACTCATGATTCTCTTTGACTCCCTCTTCACCTCCTGAACACTCTTCACATACTATTCCTTCAAGATTACTCCTATTCCATTTCTTTTCCTATCTACACCATGGTAGAACAGCCTTGCTTTCCTTCCATTGGGTTTCTTGAACACACAGTATATCTACCTTTCTTCTCTCCAGCATATCAGCCAACTCTGCCTTTACTAGTCATAGTCCCTACATTTAACATCCCTACTCTCACCCCCACACTCACTGCCACAGCTCTCTGGGACCGATCCCCTCCTAGTCTTACCTCCCCCACAATTCTGGGTGGATCATACATCTTATTGGATACACTTAGGGTTTTGGAGTGGGAGTATGCTGTACCGTGTTGGTGAAGAGGATCCCTCTGTCTACTACTGCGCCATGGGGCTTCCCTCACCTCAATTTTAATTGCACTGCAGACACTGAGGGCTTGGGGGGATTGGAGCTCTGCTGCCAATAGCACTGGGTAGCAGTGAACTATCAGACTATCCCCCCAGTTTTAGTTGTACTTTGGTAGTTCACACAGCAGCACCAAATCACACCACACAACTAATACTCAATCATCACTATTTGCGCATGGGGGGTGGGGGATGAGGGTCTTCCTCCACCCCTGCTGCCCCCCTTCTACCAGGGTCCTGGGGCCTAGCTGGTGACATGGGGCCTGTCATGTTATCGCCATCACTACCGTGAGTGAATAGGGGAGAGCAAGGGAGTTAGCGAGAGAGAGAGTGAGTGAGCAAGTGAGTAAGTGAGAGCGAGGGAGTGATGAGCAGTGATGGTGATGGTGGTGGTGAGTTGGATTTGTGTGGTGCTTTGCATGTCGAGTGGCATCTCTGGGCTCTTACGGTGGGTTCACTGGTCACTAGCTCTGGGTGTGCATCGGTGCCTGTGGGCTGCTTCTGTGGCTGCAGCTGATCTGGGGCAGGTTGGTGGGGATGTAGCTGCTGGTCCACTCCAGCGGCCTCCCTGGCCGCTGCTGGCAATTGATGCACTTCATGCCCACTGCATCTGCACTGCGGCCCCCTGTGGGGTTAGCCGCATCTTTCTGCCATCTTCCCTGGGCATGGGGGCCTGGGGGCTGCTGGGGCATGGGTCGGGGGCGCTGGGGTGGGCACAGGGCCACTGTGGGGGGGGGGGGTTCCAGGGGCCCATGCCGGGGCTGCGAGTCTTTTTCTGGAGGGGGGGGGCATTGACATTCTGACACCTGGGGCTGGAGGGCTGGCGTTGGTCTTGTAGGGGGGGGGCGGGGGGGCCTCGGGCCATAGGCGCACCGCGCCGACTGCTTTGCAGCCGGCCTCCCTTGGCCATCCATTCTGGGGCAGTTGCCTGGCTGTCCTGGGGCTTAGTGGCTGCGGGGCATTTGTGCTGTTTAGGGGTTGATGGTGCTGTCTTGCTTGCTTAGGTTTTCGGGGGGGGGGGTGTTGCTGTGACCTGCCGCCCTGTTTGAATGTTTTCTAACCAACCACTCACACACACACACACTCACTTTGCACGCACTCTCATACACGCTCATGCACACACACACACACACACACACACACACACACACACACACACATGTTCTTTTACAGATGCAGATACCAGACTCATGATGAGACCTTTTCAGAAGAAGAAACAAGTTTGTCCTCTGTTTGTTTCAGTTGTGTTAGTTTGTTTGTTTTTTTCCGTTTGTTCCTCTCTTTTTCCCCCACCCCTCCCTCCCCCATTCCCCCCTGTCGGGTCTATCATGAGTAAAGCAATTTAAATAAAGTATTGAAAGTTATTACAAGAGGGGTCTATAAATAATATATAGCACACAGATATGTGATGTATAAAGCTCCTTTTGGCAAAGTAAATCTGGCACAAAAAGGGAAGCAGATTTCTGTTCTGCTTACCTAGTTACTTGACAGGACGGGGGGGGGGGGATAAATAAATTCAGCTCACTTGTTAAGCACAATTGTTCCATCATGTCCTCATCATCCACCTCCATAAAATGACTGACTGGCCATTGACTGTAATTAATGCCTGGCTTAATGCCAAACACGGTTCCTACTACTGCACACATTTTCTCTTCACTCATACGCACATCCTTTGGCCAGAGCAAAACCCATTTTTCCTCGGTTTGCTTCTGTATATTAAAGGGAAAGGCAGAACAGTTTTTGATTGGGTTATTGCACGTTACACCCAAAACACACCTCTGAGTAATTAGGCCAGCCCCTTTGTGCTTTTCACACAGCACAGAGACCATTTTTCCCACTGCCTTGATAACAAAATGGACTGGATGCACCCATAAATGCGCTCTGTGCCTTAGACAATAGTTTGTTGACTAGATCATTGTAATTTGGCCCTCCAGAGTTCACACACACCAGGTTAACACACATTCCAAATTAGTTCATTATTCTTAGAGGTGACACACAAAGCTGGAGACATGAATGGAGAGGTAATGGTGCTGTGGGTTACGGAACTGGAAGGAGGACACAGTAATCAGGTTCCATTCTCTTTATTTTTAATCTCGACTGAACCGTTGTCAATTATCACAGCACCTCCTGAACCTGGCCTCACCACAATGGCTGGCTAATGAGGTTGAGGGTGATTGGAGAGGCATGTGTTCATGCATAGCAATAACAACCAGGAGGGGCATTCGTCACTGATTAGGCTGTGCTTAGCGCCGCACAACATCACAAAAGTGCCAGTAATCATGCGGGAGCCTCTGCTCAAGGGTATAATAGCACTCACAAAAATATGATTAATGATATAAATGAAATAAACAGATTTAAATGTTCAGTGTTTTCTTCCCACTTGTGTAATTGTTAATATAATAAGTGTATAAATTAGGGGACATAGGTGGCATAAAATATGAGTAGATGAACAAATAAGAAAAGTAAATAGATACTAAATAAATGTGATTAGTTTTATGTATGATTCATTTACAATCACTATGTCTCAGTTGAAAATTAAGTATTATTACACAAGAAAGAGTGTGTTTTTAATGACTATAGCACCATGGCAGTTGGCTATATTATGTACATTTATGATACTGCACAATCTTGAGTGTAATATTGCTTTTATAACACAACATCAGTACTCTTGGATGTTACTAACTAATACAAACACTGATCATAACCCAGCCAGAATGTCCATGTGGGCTCCACCAAACGTTAGCTGTCTTATGGGTCCCATTGGTGTTTGCCTGCTGAACTTTAACTATTTACCAATTTTCAAATTATTTTCTCATAAATTTGCTATTTTCTTGTAAAGTTGTGACTTTTTCCTATAAATTTTCGACATTGCCAACTTTTTTTTTGGCTGTAAACTTACAACTTTTTCTCATAAAATTTGTAACTTTTTTCTTCTAAGTATTCAATTCAACTTTATTTATTTATATAGCGCCATTTCACAACAACAGTCATCTCATAGCACTATCAACTGCAGGGGGAACCCCCACAGTTGCAGAAAGACCCCAGCAATCAGGCGATCCCCTGTGAGCAAGCACTTGGCGACGGTGGAGAGGAAAAACTCCCTTTTAACAGGAAGAAACCTCCAGCAGAACCAGGCTCAGGGAGGGGCAGTCATCTGCTGCGACTGGCTGGGGGGTGAGGGGATAGAGAAGAAGAAAAGAACAGACATGTAGAGAGCAAACAGCACGATGGGGACTCAATCTATGGGAGAGAACAAACAAATGTTAATGACCAGCAAAAAAAATATTTCATTGAGAGTGAGAAAAGGAGTGAGGCCCAGTGCATTACTGGAGGTCCCCCGGCTGACTAAACCTATTAGCAGCATAACTAAGGGAGGGTTCAGAAACACATGATCCCTCCCTAATTGTAGGCTATATCATAAAGGTAGGTTTTAGCCCTATTCTTAAAAACAGAGATCGAGTCTGACTCCCAAATCCAGATTGGCAGCTGATTCCACAGGAGAGGAGCTTGATAACTGAAGGCTCTGCCTCCCATTGTACTTTTGGAGATTCTAGGTATTACAAGTAATCCTGCATTTTGGGAGCGTAGTGCTCTGTTTAGAGCTTTGTAAGTAAGAAGAAGGATTTTAAACTTAATTCTAAACTCTATGGGATGCCAATGAAGGGAGGCCAGAACCGGAGAGATATGATCTCTCTTTCTAGTTCCTGTTAAAACTCTTGCTGCAGCATTTTGGATCAGCTGAAGACTTTTTAAAGATGTTTTAGGACAGCCTGATAATAAAGAATTACAATAATCTAATCTTGAGCTAACAAAAGCGTGGATCAGTTTCTCAGCATCACTCTGAGACAAGATGCTCCTGATCTTGGCAATATTACGCAAATGATAGAAGGCAGTCTTAGAAACAAATTTAATATGTGAATTGAAGGACAAATCCTGATCAAAAATAACTCCAAGGTTCCTCACAGAGCTATTAAGAGAAAGAGTAACCGCATCCAAATTGAAAGTTTGATTTGGAAAGATTCAATTTATTTACTCATTCAATTTGGTTTCATAAGGCTGTTATAGCCGGGAAGCGGGTTGTGAGGCTGGGTTCTCACAACCTCTTGAAATGCTTCCTATCGCGTGCAACTCAAATAGCCTTGTACAGCCAAAGTCCAACTTCTGACCTTCCCACGGCAAAATTGTTATCACCGACAGGAGAAGGGGCGAAGGTGAGCCACTGGCACCTTAAAACCAGTTGCCCAGGGTAGATTGAGCTCTCAGCCGGAGAAGGCAGTCCATCTAGGGGAAGGAAAACCCTGATTCTAAATCTCTGCTGCCTTGTGGCTATACCTGATCACAGGAAAGGCTTCGGGAGTAAACCCCAAGGACAAATCGGGAGTGGAGCCCTGAGGTGGATAGTAGTCACTCCACACTACTTCCTGGCAGCTCCTGCAGTTAATCTGGCCCCAAATTGTATTGGTTCATTCTTTCCTTTGGACTCGGTCAAAGACACCAATAGGGGGACAGTGATGTATGGGCAGCCCAGTGTCTCCATATTCACTTGCCCAGGCCTGGAGCACAAACTGGAGAGGCCACTCCAGAAGCATGGCAAGATTCCGGCACAACACGAGACAAGGCAGTCTACCGGTTAAAAGCTCTGACCGATTGGTGTAGGAAGGAGTGCCTGGGGTATCGTTTGACAGTGGGAGAAGTCATCGCAGCTTCATTGGGGAGCTATCACCCGCCTCAAGCTGGGCAGCCCCCAGCCAGTAAGGTGCTGCTCCGCCATGGCTTGCCTGCTCTACTGGGTGCGTAGAGCTTAGGGAACCTTCCTGACCAGTAAGTGTCGATCCGCACCAGGCAGTTCAAAAGAAAAAAAACAACAAAGACTCCAGCTCTTTGATTTGCAAGCTGGAACGTATGCACAATGTGCCCTAGACTCTCTGATGATCTCCAATGAATGGAAGACTCACGTAAGACAGCCATCATCAAAAAGGAACTTGCACAACTCAACATCGACATCGCTTGTCTCCAAGAAACTCGCCTAGCTGACAGTGGTTCACTTAGAGAAACAGACTACACCTTCTATTGGCAGGGCCTGTTTCAGGACAAGCCCAGGTAGCATGGTGTAGGATTTACCATGAAGAACTCCCTGATAGCTTCCACGGAAACTCCCACAGGAAGTTCTGAGAGGATACTCACTCTCCACATGAAGACAGCATCAGGATTTGTGAACATTATTTCTGTATATGCGCCAACCCAGAGGTCAAAGATCAATTTCATGAGGCTCTCGAGGAAGAAATATCTAAAATCCCCAGCACAGAAGGCATATACATGCTAGGTGACTTCAGTGCTTGTGTTGGAGCTGACTTGCAAGCCTGGCCATTTTGTCTCGGCCAATATGGCATTGGCAGGATGAACAAGAACGGACAGAGGTTGTTGGAAGTCTGTTGTCATCACGGCCTATGTATTACCAACACCTACTTCAAGTGTAAAGATCTGCAGAAAGTGTCCTGGAGACACCCCCGGTCCCGCCACTGGCACCAGCTAGACCTCGTCATCACCAGAAGAGCTGACCTTTGCCAGCAAAGTCAGACTAATTCCCAAGAAAATCTACCATGCAAAAACAAAGGGCCGACCACGCATTAACATCTGCACCACTTCTGAAACTGAAAGGGTCCAAACTTTTGGCGACATCCTTCAACAAAAACTCGAAGATTATTCAAACAGCAACAACCAAGCAGATGCAGACACAAAATGGTCCTACCTCCGCGATGCCATATACAACTCCGCTGTGACCGTATAGGGGATAAAAGTACGTAGAAACATAGTCTGGTTCGAGGCACACTGGAATGAAATCCAACCAGTCACAGAGACCAAACAGAAAGAACTGCTAGCTTATAAGCAGAACCCTTGTCCTAGTACACTTGATGCCCTGAGAGCAGCAAGGAGCAAGGCGCAGAAGCTCCCCTGCCATTGTGCCAGTGAGTACTGGCTGAACCTGTGTGCCAACATATAGGTAGCTGCTGACTGTGGCCACGCAAAAGGGATGTATGAGGGCATCAAAATAGCTACCGGTCCCACCAGCATTAAAAACAGCCCCCATCAATTTCAAGTCAGGCAAAGTCATCACGGACCAGAGCAAACAACTTCAGCGTTGGGTTGAACACTAACTAGAGCTTTACTTGACCCAGAACATCGTGACAGATGCTGCCCTTGACGCCTTACCCAGCTTGCCAGTCATGGAGGAACTAGACGAAATGCCCACCCTGGAAGAGCTCAGCAAAGCCATCAACTGTCTTAGCAATGGTAAAGCTCTGGGGAAAGATGGCATCCTCCTGAAGACTTAAAAAGTGGTAAAGTAGCACTCTTACAGCATCTACATGAACTTTTCTGCCTCTGCTGGGAGCAAGGACATGTGCATCAAGATATGCGTGATGCAAACATAGTCACATTGTACAAGATCAAAGGGGATCGCAGTGACTGTAGCAACTATTGTGGAATTTCATTACTCAGCATTGTTGACAAAGTCTTCGCCTGTGTCACTCTGTCTCACCTGCAGAGTCTTGCTTTGCAAGTATATCCTGAGTCACAATATGTCTTTAGAGCCAAAAGGTCCACAGTGGACATGATCTTCTCCCTCTATCAGCTGCAGGAGAAGTGTCGAGAGCAGCAGCAGTCACTATTCATCGTGTTTGTGGACATGACAAAAGCCTTTGACTTAGTTAGTCAAAGCGGGCTCTTTCAGATTCTGCAGAAAATAGGTTGTCCTCCAAAACTTCTGGGGATAATCACCTCATTTCTCAAAGACACACATAGCACTGTCCTCTTCGACGGTGCAACTTCAGACACCTTCCCAGTTAGCAGTGGAGTGAAACAGACCTGCGTCCTGGCACCAACCCTGTTTGGAATCTTCTTCTCATCGCTCCTCCATTACGCTTTTGATGATTGCCCTGAAGGTGTCTACATTCACACGAGATCAGACGGGAAACTTTTTAACATTGCACAACTGTGTGCAAGAACCAGAGTGACAGAGGTCCTAATCAGAGAGCTACTCTTTGCGGATGATGCAGCCCTTACATCACACAGTGAAGACAGCCTCCATGGAGCGCATGATTGACCAGCTATCCCATGCACGCAAAGAGTTTGGGCTCACCATCAGTATAATGCAAACCACATCATGGCACAAGACACTCATACTTTCCCTGTCATCACCATCAACAATACTCAGCTTGCTGTGGTCGACAGCTTCATCTACTTGGGGTCCACAGTTACCATCTCCCTCTCCCTAGATGCTGAAAGTAATTCCAGGATAGCCAAAGCAGTTGCTGTGATGGCGAAGCTCAACAAATGAGTGTGGAACAATGATCTGTTGAGCAAGAGGATCAAACTCTGCGTCTACCAAACCTGTGTCCTGTCAACTCTCCTGTACGGCAGTGAGTCCGGGGCAACCAATGCCAAACAGGAGAAACAGCTCAATGGATTTTCATCTGTGCTGCCTCCGATGCCTCCTACGCATCAAATGGCAAGATAGAGTCACCAACACGGAGGTACTTGAGCACACTGGCCTACCCAGTATGCCCACACTTCTCAGCCAAAGGCGTCTTCGATGGCTTGGCCATGTACACCGCATGGAGTCAAACTGCCAGCCCAGAGAAATCATGTACGGTGAACTGCAGGAAGGTGTTCGTCCGGTAGGATGACCCCTGTTGAGGTACAAAGATGTCTGCAAACGCGATTGCCGATAGGCAGAAATAAACACCAACCACTGGGAGGAGGTGGCCAAGGAACGTGACGTTTGGTGCCACTGTGTAAGAGAAGGAATGAGCAGGGCTAAAGCAAGTTGGAGGGAAATACAGGAGAGGAGGCGTACTGCAAGACACGAGTGCACAGGGGCGGAACAACACCCATCAGCCGTCATCTGCGCCAACTCCAATAAAGACTGTCACTCAAGGACTGGTCTACACAGCCACTCCAGGCGCTGCACCAATCCTTGACGAGACGTGCTTCACCATCGCCTCTTCGAGACGAGGATGCCGGATAACTACTCCTAAATTTGGTACTTTTTTGTTAATTTGCAGCTTTTTTCAATTTTTTTTCCTCATATATTTGAGACTTTTTTGCAAAATTGTTCTTGTAAGTTTTTAACCCTTTTCAAATAATTTTACAATTTGTTTTTTGTAAATTTGCAACTTTTTTTCTCCTCAATTTGCTGCTTTTTTTTTTAAATTGTTACTTTTTTTCATACAAAATTTCATATTTCTTTCTCATTAATTTGTGACTTTTTTCACATATCTTTACCTATGGTGAAACTGAAACCCTCTCACCCACATTAAACTCAGGTGGGGCTCAGTGGGTTTAAAGCGGGTGAAGAGATTACCTGCTTACCTGTATGACAGGTAAAGTCCATGTGGGCAAACACAGATAGGGCCAACATGGAACACGTAGACAAACCCTAATGGGACATATAGGACAGCCCAGTTTTAACCTATTGTGGGGCCCACATGGACGTGCTGGCTGGAGTGGCGCAAATGCTGTGCTTTTGATCACTGTAATTGGGCCCCGAGTGTGCCATGTGTCAAATGTTAGAGGAAAGCATTCTCATTAAGGCTTCCTCTGAGCAACTCATTTTGGTGCATGTTTATTGAACTCTTTAGGGGCCCCAGTTAACCCTACCCTCCCTCTGTAATCACTGCTGAGATCTATGATTGACACCGTGCTAATGTTAGCAGTTAACTTCAGCTGTTGAAGCATCAGCATCACCTCAACAAGTTTATTGAAGTGAGAAAGATAACATTTTGAGGCTAATGTTAGCTGGTTACCTGCTAGCACTACAACACATTCCAAATTATTATGCAAATAGGATTTTAGTGTCATAAACATTCAATTTTTTGCTTTTCAATTATACTCATGGATGGTATTGTGGCTCACGGCTCTTTGGATCACTGATATCAATCTCAGACACCTGTCACAATTAGTTTGCTAGGAGAGCCCAATTAAAGGAAAACTACTTAAGAAAGATGTTCCACATTATTAATCATGCTACAGGTTTCAAGCAAAATGGGAAAGAAAAAGGATCTTTCTGCGGCCGAAAAGCGTCAAATAGTGCAATGCCTTTGACAAGGTAGGAAAACATTAGATATTTCATGAAAACTTAAGTGTGATCGTTGTACTGTGAAGAAATTTGTGACTGATTCAGAGCACAGACGGGTTCGTGCAGATAAAGACATAATGCGGAAGGTTTATGCCAGACAAATTCATTGCATTAAGAGAGCAGCTTCTAAAATTCTATTACAAAGCAGCAAACTGTCATGGTTTTTGTCTTATCTGCCTGCTTGCTTCTCTCTCCTGGCTAATTACTCTCTCCTCCCCTCAGCTGTAATCACCACCTGCAGCCAATCTAGGAGGCAGTATAAGTAGGACACTCTCCTCTTGCTCTTTCTGGTTGCGTCTGAACTACTCTCTGCCTGCAGCTAACTGGAATTGATCTTGTCAGTTATTCAGCTATGTTCTGACTCTTGCTTGCCCCCAGACTTTGTGCCTGCCTGTTGTATTGGATTGTTTGTCTGCCCGGATTTTGCCTGCCATGTTCTGTCCCCTGCCTGCTTTGACTCTGGAAATTGCCGCACTGATTAGATTTGGAAACTGTTGGACTGTACACTCCCCTCCTTCTCCAAGTAAGTTGACTTACCATCGTTTGTCACTTTTGTGCTCCCAGGTCTGGCAAACCTCTCCTCTGTGCCGCTCTCCTGCACTCTAAGACTCCTTCCCCTATGCCCACCATCAGAAAATCTGCTGTCATTCCCCACAGCTTCCACCAGGCAAACCTGTAAGCATAAAACACAATATTTACCTCCCTGCCACTATTCCTCATACTTACAGTTGTTTCTGCTCTCTTCCCTGCAGGGTTACCAGATCCTCTCCACCATTCACAATATTAGAGATATTATTGACAATAAAGATAATTGTTCACTTAACTAAATGTTGTCGTCCTTGTCTGATCTTGGGTCTTGGTTTGCATCATGTCACAAACAGGTATTTGAAGTTGTTGGTGCCTCTGGAGTCCCACAAACCTCAAGGTGTAGGATCCTCAGAGGCTTACAGTTGTGCATAAACCTGCTATTCAATTCAATTCAATTCAACTTTATTTATATAGCGCCATTTCACAACAACAGTCATCTCATAGCACTATCAACTGAAGGGGGAACCCCACAGTTGCAGAAAGACCCCAGCAATCAGGCGATCCCCTGTGAACAAGCACTTGGTGACGGTGGAGAGGAAAAACTCCCTTTTAACAGGAAGAAACCTCCAGCAGAACCATGCTCAGGGAGGGGCAGTCATCTGCTGCGACTGGCTGGGGGGTGAGGGGATAGAGAAGAAGAAAAGAACAGACATGTAGAGAGCAAACAGCACGATGGGGACTCAATCTATGGGAGAGAACAAACAGATGTTAATGACCAGCAAAAAAAAATATTTCATTGAGAGTGAGGAAAGGAGTGAGGCCCAGTGCATTACTGGAGGTCCCCCGGCTGACTAAACCTATTAGCAGCATAACTAAGGGAGGGTTCAGAAACACATGATCCCTCCCTAATTGTAGGCTATATCAAAAAGGTAGGTTTTAGCCCTATTCTTAAAAACAGAGATCGAGTCTGACTCCCGAATCCAGATTGGCAGCTGATTCCACAGGAGAGGAGCTTGATAACTGAAGGCTCTGCCTCCCATTGTACTTTTGGAGATTCTAGGTATTACAAGTAATCCTGCATTTTGGGAGTGTAGTGCTCTGTTGGGATAATACGGTAGTATCAGATCTTTTAAATAAAAAGGAGCCTGATTGTTTAGAGCTTTGTAAGTAAGAAGAAGGATTTTAAACTTAATTCTAAACTCTATGGGAAGCCAATGAAGGGAGGCCAGAACCGGAGAGATATGATCTCTCTTTCTAGTACCTGTTAAAACTCTTGCTGCAGCATTTTGGATCACCTGAAGACTTTTTAAAGATGTTTTAGGACAGCCTGATAATAAAGAATTATTCGGTCACTCCTAACTAATGCTCACAAGCAGAAACAGTTGCAGTGGGCCTAGAAATACATGAAGACTAATTGTCAAAGAGTCTTGTTTACTGATGAGTGCTGTGCAACCCTGGATGGTCCAGATGTATGGAGTAGTGGATGGCCACCATGTCCCAACAAGGCTGCAACATCAGCAAGGAGGTGGCCAAGTCATGTTTTTGGCCAGAATCGTGGGGAGAGACCTGGTAGGACCATTTAGGGACCCTGAAGGTGTGAAAATGACCTTGGCTAAGTATATAGACTTTCTGACTGACCACTTTCTTCCATGGTACAAAAAGAACCATACCTTCCATTGCAAAAATATCTTCATGCATGACAATGCACCATCTCATGCTGCAAAGAATACCTCTGTCATTGGCTGCTATGGGCAAAAAAGAAGAGAAACTCATGGTGTGGACCTCATCCTCTCCTGACCTCAACCCTACTTAGAACCTTTGGAGCATCCTCAAACAAAAGATCTGAGGGTGGAAGAAAGTTCACATCAAAAGAGCAGCTGTTGGAGGCTATTCTGACATCTTGCAAAGAAGCAAACTCTCCAAAAATTCACAAGTTCAATGGATGCAAGAAATAAGGTTATATTGTGGAGATGAAATAACCAGACCGAACTTTCCTAGCAGATGAACTTTATTTCACTCTCACATCTTCCAGAATCAGAACATTAAAACTCATGCAGCAGGGACTCTCTCTTTTATATATACAGTATATATATTTTTTTTGTTACTTATTTGTACCCGTAGGTAGACTTGGTTTGCAGTCTGGTGACAAGCCACCGGCTGCTGCTCACTGCGTGCGCGAGCGCCCTAAACCTACATGTTTTTGGTATGCAGGAGGAAACCGGAGAAATCCCGGAGTAAACCCGCGCAACACGGGGAGAACATGCAAACTCCACACAGCTCACTGTTGGTCGGGGGCTGGGATCGAACCCACGATCTCATGATCCCCGTGGTCCCCCGGCCGAGGGTAAAACTGTGCTGCCACAGTGCTAAACCACTGCGCCACCGTGCAGCCCGTGGCGCACACCTCCCTGCTACCTGAGGTCCTGCATTCACCATTCACTCTCCCCAGACAATTCCCCTTACCCCCCAGTCCTGTGATCTCCATGCTCTCTCAGTCTGAGAGGAAAACTACTGAACTCTACAGCATGAGTCCCCCACACTGCCACCCCCCAGAGTCTCAGACTGGGTGTTAACTCTCCCGTCCTCGCGGCTTCAGCCTCTGCCCATAGCTGCTGTAACTGGGGGTCTTCGGCTCCCCGACACTGCTGTGCCGGTGGGGGGTTCCTGGGGGTGTGTCCGTCTGTGGGGGGGGGCAATGGAGGTGGGGAGAAACATTCAGCATGCTCGTGTGACCGCTGTGATGAATCATTTACCTGGGGAGCTCTCAGTGGGGTCTTTCTCGCCGAGGAGCTCAAGCCAACACCAGCTGCTCGTCTGCCACAACAAAGGTGGGCTTAAGCCTGTCTATACAGATTCTCTTCCTGCAACACCCCAGGTCTAACACAAAATGTTTGTCCCCGGTTTGCAGCACTCTGAACGGGCCATCGTAGGGTGGGCGCAATGGGGTCTGGTGGGCATCGTGCCTGACAAGCACAATCGCCGTGTCCTTCAAGGATTTTGGCACAAACGCATGGGGAAAACAGTGGTGGGCCAGGCCAGGAAGCGTCCGTGCGTCTGCGCTATGCTGCGAACGTGGGGTGGATGGGTGTTCGGCGCGGGGTTATCTGGTAAAAACTCCCCGGGGAGCTGCAGGGGCTGCGTAAAAACCAGCTCTGCTGGGGAAGCCGCTAAATCCTCCTTCGGTGCGGAACGCAACCCTAATAGAACCCATGGCAACCGGTCCACCCAATTTGCATCCGTAAGCGAAGCCCTGAGCGCCGCTTTCAGTGACCTATGGAAATGCTCGCATAACCCATTGGCCTGTGGGTTGTATGCGGCCGTGCGATGAATTGAGATGCCCAGGCTCCAGGCCATCGTGGACCAGAGGTCGGAAACAAGTTGCGGACCCTGATTGGACGTGATGTCCGAAGGGGTGCCAAAACGTGCCACCCATGTTGTTAAAAAGGTGCATGCCACGTCTGCGTACGCGGTGGAAGCTAGCGGGACTGCTTCGGGCCATTGCGTGGTGCGGTCCACCATTGTCAGGAGGTGCGTGAACCCCTGCAATGGCGGGAGGGGGCTGACGAGGTCCATGTGAATATGGTCGAACCTCTTAGCCGGGATATGGAATGGCTCAAGGGGGGCCTTTGTGTGCCTGTGCACTTTGGCTCGTTGGCACGCTACACAGGCTGCAGCCCACTCTTTCACTTGTTTGTGCAGGCTTGGCCAGACAAACTTTGCTCCCACCATTTTGACCGATGCGCGTACGCCTGAGTGCGCCAGGGAGTGAACCGACTCAAAAACGTGGCGTCGCCAAGAGCGTGGTACCACCGGGCGCGGGCGGCCCGTAGAGACATCATAGATTGGGGGGGGGGGGGCCCGTCTTGCATAACTCTGCTCTCCAGCCTTCACCCTGTTGGTCCAGACTGGAGTGCGCAAACATGAACATCGCCGATCTGCTCTGCGGCCATGGCCGTGTAATCTATCCCCACGTAGACTGGGGCCACTAAGGTGCGCGGGAGACAGTCAGCTACCACGTTGAGTTTACCGGCCACATGACGAATGTCGGTCGTAAACTCTGAGATCGCGGCCAGCTGTCTCTGCTGCCGGCCCGACCATGGTTCCGAAACCTTGGCCATCGCGTACATTAGCAGCTTGTGGTCCACAAACACAGTGAAGGTCCGCCCTTCAAGCCAGAACTGGAAGTGGCGTATGGCCAGGTAGAGAGCCAGCAACTCCCTGTCGAACGCGTTGTATTTACGCTCATTGTCGCACAAAGACCTGCTAAAAAAGGCGAGCAGCTGCCAAGAACCGGCAACACACTGCTCCACGATGGCCCCTATGGCCATGTTTGATGCGTCTGTAGTGAGCGCAATCTGAGCCGCCGGGCCTGGGTGCGCCAGCAGTGCAGCGTTCGCCAGAGCTGTTTTAACCTCGGAAAATGCTTGCTCCCGCTCAGGAGTCCAGTCAACTCTGTCCGCCGGCTTCCATTTCTTAAGCGCGGCGTACAACCGCTGCATGAGCTGGGCTGCGTGGGGGAGGAATTGATTGTAGAAGTTCACCATCCCCAAAAACCCCTGCAGTGCCCTGACCGTCTGAGGCAGGGGAAAATTCGCCACTGTGCCCACCTTGTCTGGCAAGGGTATCGCTCCCTCCGGACAGATGCGGTGTCCCAAAAAATTGATCCCTGTCACGCCGAACTGGCATTTTGCGGGGTTGATTATTAACCCGTGCTCCTCCAACCTCCGGAAAACTGTCCTGAGGTGGGCTACGTGTTCGTCCTCGGATGCCCTGGCCACCAGGATGTCATCCAGGTAGATGAACACAAACGGCAGATCGCGCAACACTGCATCCGTCATGTGTTGGAATGTCTGTGCCACGCCTTTTAACCAGAAAGGCATGCGTAAAAACTCAAACAGACCAAACGGGGTTATTACTGCCATTTTAGGTATGTCCTCCGCACGCACCAGGACCTGGTGGTAACCACGGACCAGGTCTATCTTAGAGAAAATACGTGCCTGGCGAGGTGAACGGAAACATGCTGAATATGGGGAATCGGGTAGCGGTCATGTGCTGTGGCGTTGTTTAATCTGTGGAAATCTCCGCAAGGTCGCCACGATCTTTCGGCCTTAGGGACCATATGTAGTGGGGATGCCCATGGGCTGTTTGATAGTCTGATGAATCCCAGCCTTTCCAAGTTGGCAAACTTCTCACGCGCTATGGCCAGTTTAGCTGTGTCCAGGCGCCGAGGTCGTGCAAAAACGGGCGGCCCGGTGGTGGTAATAAAGTGCTCCACCCCGTGTTTAGTGATGGCCACCAAAAACGTCGGGACCGTGAGTGCTGGGAACTGGGTGAGCAGTGTGTGGAACTTACCACCTGGAGCTGTGACGTTGCCTAGCGTTGTTGGCCCGGCTCCTCGAGCTGTACAGGGGAGAGAATCAAAAGACATAGCTTTAATCAGGCGTCTGTTAGCAACATCAACTAGTAGTCTGTGTGCACACAAAAAATCAGCGCCTAAGACTGGGAAACTGCATGCCACTATGACAAATGTCCACTGGTACGTACGGCCGTGCAGGGATACAGGTTCAGGTTCAGGTTCAGGTTCCTTTATTTGTACCCGTAGGTAGATTTGTTTTGCAGTCTGGTGACATCCATATTTACAAGCCACAATTACATTCAACATAAACACAAACACAGGCACACATGAAGCTGACCATAAACATGATAAAAATACTCAAGGCTCCATCATTCAGGGTATAAAGACAAAGAGATGAGAGAAAAACCAGAGATAAGAGAGAAGGGTCATATTAAAAAGTTAAAGACTAGTCAAAGAGGTTAAAAACTCAAAGGTCTAAAACCCAATAAAAGATTTAGAACCCAAATAAAATCCTACAAAAATAAGTAAATATAAGATGGGGTTAATAAATAGGTACCTAAATTATGTGCAATATATTGTTACAACTTGTTCAACTCTTTGACAGCAGCAGGAACAAAGCTGTTTTTGTAGCGCTGGGTTTTGCTTTTTGGGACAGCAAACCTCCGTCTTGAGGGAAGAAGCTGAAAGTTGCAGTGCAAAGGGTGGGAGTCATCATTTAAAATGGAGGTAGCCATCCTCTGTACCTGTCTGGTGTACAGGGATGTCAGGCTCAACTGTGACTCACCAAGCAAACGACTGGACCATCTAACTACCTGATCCAAGGATTTCCTCTGTTTCACTTTTATCTGACCAAACCATGACACTAAAGAAAAGGATAAAACAGATTCAATTAAAGCCCGATAAAACATTGTCATTATGGTTCTGTCAATCTGGAAGTGTGCAAGTTTCCTCAAGCAATGCAAATGTTGCTGACCCTTTTTGCACACCCTTTCACAGTTCTCTTCAAAGTTTAAATTACTATCAATAATCGTCCCAAGATATTTGTAGGATTGTACACATTCAGTGGTCTGACCTTTTAGTACGGTGACTTTTTGCCTGGGAGTTTTCCTCCTAAAGTCAATAATCATATCTTTAGTTTTTGTCGTATTCAGCTGCAGGTAGGAATCCTCACACCAGTGAACAAAATCAACTATTGGGCCGTGGCCACTCTCACCATTCTGGAGGAGACTGACAATAACTGAATCATCAGCATACTTTATAATGTGTCTGTTGTCATGTCTGCTCCGACACATGTTTGTGTACAGGATGAAGAGTAGTGGTGACAACACACACCCCTGAGGAGAGCCAGTAGAAGAGTACTTTAGGTCAGACAATGTACCATTGACCCCTACTCTCTGTGTCCTGTTGGTTAAGAAATCCAGAATCCAACCCACTAGATTATTGCTCAAATCAAATTGTTGCAGGAGCCTTTCAACTAAAATATGAGGTTGGATTGTATTAAAGGCGGAGGAAAAGTCCACAAATAAAAGCCTGGCTTGTGTCCCATTAAAATCCAGATGTTTAAAAAGCATGTTAAGCAGAGTGACAGTGGCATCCTCCACTCCTCTGTGAGGCCTATAGGCAAACTGCAGAGGATCCAATGCATGCTCAGTCTGCTTTAGGACCTCACATCTGACCAGTTTTTCAAAAATTTTCATTAAAATTGAAGTCAAAGCAACTGGTCTAAAGTCGTTTACCGTTTTAGGACAGCTGGATTTTGGAACGGGAACAACCACGACATCTTTCCAGATCTTGGGCACATGTTGTGTCTGTAGGGACTTATTGAAAATGTAATAAAATACAGGACTCAGTTCATGTGCACAAGACTTTACCAAGTGCCCACATATATTATCAGGGCCCTGACTTTTGTTCACTTTTACAGCGCAGAACTCCCTTTTAATATCCTGCACCTTAATATTAAAGTGCTGATTGTCTTTAAGTTTCTGTTTCAAATCTTGGGTTTCAGTGCTCAAATCAAAGGAGTCAAAACGACCATAAAAACAATTAAGAACATTAGCCAGCTCTGTGTCTGAATTAAAACCATCTAAAAACACACGATTACTGCGCTCTGTGCTCTGAAGGCCTGCAATAGTTTTCAAACTGGCCCAGGCTGAACCAAGTTTCTTTGTAGCCATCTTACTTTCCAATTCTGATTTATAATTCTGTTTTGCTCTTAAAATTTCGGCCTTCAGCTCTTTTGTGGCAACCTGTAGCTCAGAAACAGACCCCTGTTTAAAGGCAAGTGCTTTCCTCTGTAAGCAGGATTTAACTGATTTTGTAACCCATGGCTTGTTGTTGGGACAGTCAGTGTCCTTTCACCAAAAGTCTTAATGTCTGAGCTATTTGTGGCCGTCAGCTCGGGGCCGCTAGTTCCCACTAGCCGGTCAGTGTAGGATGGCAGGATGAGGCTCTTTTGAGAGCCGGAGTCCATGAGGAATTGTCTCCCCGAGCGTGAGTCTGTCACGTAGAGCAGCTTGCTTTCTTCACCGGCGGTTGCAGCTGCTATCGACTGCCGGTCCTGGCGTTTCCCTAACGCTTGAATTGGCATGGTGGCATGCATCGGCGTGCGTCCTCTCCAAAACGGTGGTGGTAGGAGCAGAGTATGTCTCTCTGGTGCTTCCTGGCCCCCGCTGCCGCTACCATCGCTGGCTCCTCACTTCCGCTGGCTGTCTCGCTGGGTTCTGACGCTGCTGCATTCACTGTGAGGGCTCTGGTGGTGAGGATGATCCGATCTGCCTCCTGGGCTAGCACACGGTAGTCATGCGCGGCCAGCAATGGTGAGTTGGCAAGGACCGCTCTGGCCGCCATTAGGAGGTTCTGGAGGAAAAGGTGGGCAAATAGAAAATGCCCGTCGTCCGTGCCCATCAACGCCAACATCTTCTCGAACTGTTTGATCACCGACTCGTCTCCCAACTCGGAGCCCGTCAGGAGCCTCTCCGCTCTCTCGCAGTCCGAGAGCGTGCAGCGCCGGGTCAGCGCGGCCTTGAGAGCCCCATATTTGTTGTGGGTTGGGGGCTGTTGAAGCAGGCTCGCTACTTGCTGAGTAGTGCGAGCGTCCAGCGCTGCGACCATGTAGTAATACCTGGTGTCATCTGATGTCACTCCGCGGAGCGTGAACCGGACCTCGGTGTGGAGGAACCAAGTCTTTGGGTCGTGCAGCCAAAAGTCCGGTAGTTTGACCGAAACTGCGCATGCATTGCTGGGGTTTCCCGTCCGGGTCGTCTCCGGGGTCTTTGACTCGTGTTCTATTCTGCGTCAAGGGTCACCAGTGTGGAGATGAAATAACCAGACCGAACTTTCCGAGCAGATGAACTTTATTTCACTCTCACATCTTCCAGAATCAGAACATTAAAACTTGTGCAGCAGGGACTCTCTCTTTTATATCCCAAAACTCACACCTCCCTGCTTCCTGAGGTCCTGCATTCACCATTCACTCTCCCCAGACAATTCCCCTTACCCCCCAGCCCTTTGATCTCCATGCTCTCTCAGTCTGAGAGGAAAATTACTGAACTCTACAGCATGGGTCCCCCACAATATCAAAGAAGGGGTCCTATGCTAACATGTAACTTAGTCTTTTAAAATGTTTTTGATTGAAATAGCTTTTGATTTCAGTAAATATGATTTCCTAATACTGCAAATTCAGCAAATCACCATTTTCAGTTCTTTGCAACCAATAAAATGTTTTGAAACTCTGTTTTGCATAAACATTTGGAATAGTGCATTTTGAGTTTATTTTTGCAAAAGAGTAGTTATCATTGCAAGGCTTGTTCAATAAAATTGGAATTATGCTGTAACAACTGATGACTTGAAAATTATACTGTCATTTGCATCAGCTAAGAAAATTAGAGACAAATATCATTTGCATAATAATTTAGAATGCTGTGTAAATGTTGAAGACAAAATGAGGTAGCTAACATAACTAACAGCTGGATGCCATCACTGTAAAAGCCATACTATAGCATTACCATGAACAGGAGTGTGTTATGTGAGTGGTCGCATATATATATGACTGGTTCAGGGGGTATAAAAACCACAGGAACAACTCTGCTAACATAAAGGTATTGGGTGGCAACACTGGGTGGTGCAGTGGTGCTGTGGTTAGCACTGTGGTCTTATCACTGTGGCAGCACAGCATCTTACCCTCGGCCATAGGATCCCGGGTTCGATCCCAGCCCCTGACCAACGGTGATCTGTGTGGAGTTTGCATGATCTCCCCGTGTCTGCGTGGGTTTCCACTGGGATTTCTCTGGTTTCCTCCCACAGGCCAAAAACATGTAGGTTAGGTTAATTGGAGACTCTAAAGTGGCCCTAGGTGTCAATGTGTGTGTGAATGGTGAAGGGATAGTGTCGTACTGTGGCTGCTTCATCCATCCAGGTGGATGCCCTTAATTTCCCCTCTGGGGATCAATAAAGTACACAAAATCAAATCAAATGAAGCATGCTAATGCATAGCAGTCTCTTGGCCGAGGCAGTCTCCTTTGCGACCTCAGCCGACTAGTCAAGGTTCTAATGGTCCGATATGCCAACCTATCATGACCAAAATAAGCTAGAACAACACTGTATATCATCGACCATGCATTAGCAAACCAGGTGGGAATGCAGATGTCTACTGAGGTTCAAGACCTGACTGCATTCCAACAGTTAACCTAGTGATATTTGGGTCATCCATTCGCTTCTCCCTGATGAAGTGAGCTCCTTGGCCGGATAGTGAAGACGCTAACAGGCAGGTGTGCCGATCTTTTACTTCCAAAATATAACAAAATAAGCCAAAGCCATGCGAGCTATATTACTGACTGTGGTTTAGTAAACCAGGTGGGAACAGGGATGTCTAGTGGGGTGACTGGAATTTAAAGAAAATAGCAATGTAATCACCAAACCAATAAGCAGGCTATAGTAGCACTGTCAGTGTAACAAAGTGTTTTCTTCGGTTCCTTGGGATTGCCTCAGCTCAACAGCTCGCTGTAGCTCTCTGGGCTTTGTGGAAGATAGTTCTTATTTTATCAATTAATATTGCACTGTGTTCCTGTCATTGTGTTCCTAGACACAATATATCATGTTTCTTCCTTACACACTGAGACTCTAGCCTTATCAAAGTCAGTTCCAGGAGACAGCTAGGCTCCGTACTCCTACAGAATGTTCTCATAACATATTATCTTTGTTTGCTTCAAGGTATGAAATGAGTTTGCACCGTTTTGACTGTGAACATTTCTGCTGAACTGATGCATGAAATCGTCCTCTTGATCAAGAATAAATAATACAGAAAGGCATCTTTGACGCCACACTTTATTCATTCACCATATTCAAAAGGGACATTTATTAATAAAGGAGAAAGTCCACAAAAGTTTCCTGCTCAAGCGCCTTGCCCCAGTGCTGTCAGCTTTGTGAAGACCCTCCCTTCAAACTCCCACTTAAGCCTGCAGCAACTCATGTTAAATATAACGTACAGTACCTGGGTTTCCTCCTGTGCCTCTCCTAGGTGCTTGTCAATCTCCTGTTGTCCTGGACTTCCGCTGCCTGCGCCCACCTGGAAAGTCAACTAAGGATTAAACATTGCAAAATCGATAACCTCGCCATCATAGGAAAATCCCCGGGCCTTGGGTATCTCCATCCCCACCTTAAAATGACTCCATACACCTTTTGGCAACATGCTGCCCCCACAGAAGTTTTCTACCTCACCTGTTCCTCTTCTCCACTTGGAGGTGGGCAAACAGTTATCACCCTCTCCATAACCTCATTCAACCAGTGTGTCCATGTAGGCCCCAACAAAGGTTAAATCTTCGCTGACTTATGGGTTCCATGTGGGTTTGTTCATGGATTCCATGTTGGCCCCATCTGCGTTTGCCCGCATGGACTTTACCTTTTTACCTATTTTAAAGTTATTTTCTCAAAATTTGCTCTTTTCTTGCAAATTTGTGACTTTTTCTGCCTAATTTGATCATATTTTTTTTCTGGAAAATATGAACCTTTCTCATAAATTTGATTTTTTACTGTAAACTTGCAATATTTCTCATAAATTTGTGATTTTTTTTGTTGGAAACTTGCAAGCATTTTCTCATCAATTTGGTAGTTTTTCTTGTAAAATTGTAACTTTTCTTGCAAATTAGGCAGCTTTTTTCTTGCAATTTGGTAACTTTCTCATAAATTTGCCCATTTTTACTGTAGTCTTGCAACTTTTTCTCATAAATTTGTTACATTTTTCATTGTAAATTTGATATTTTCTTGTAAATGTGTGGGTTTTTTGCATAAATTTGCAACATTTTTTTTGTAAATTTCAAACTTTCTCAAAAATTTTCAGTTTCTTTTTACTGTAAACTTACAGCTTTTCCTTAAAAATTTGGACTTTTTCTCATAAATTTGCAATTTCTTTACTCATTCATTTGTTACTTTTTTGTTAATTTGCAACTTTTTCTAATTTTTTTCCTCATAAATTTGTGACTTTTTCTTGTAAATTTGCTACATTTTTCTTGTAAGTTTATAAGTCTTTGAGTAATTTTACATTTTTTTTGTCATGTAAATTTGCAGCTTTTTTCTCCTAAATTTTAACTTTTTTCTTACAAATTTGTGAATTTTTCTAGTAAATTTGTGAATTTTTGTATTAAATTTGCTACTTTTTTTTTGTAAATGTCTGTAAACCCACAGACATGGGACCCATAAGACAACCTTTGATGGAGCCCACCCAGGCATGCTGGCTGGGTAGATGTGCAGGGACTCAATATATTTTTTTTATTCTGGAAATCAGCAGCACTTTCAGCAGATGCAGAGCATGTAAAAACAAACTGAATGCATAAAAACTGGAAGGAATAAAAAGAATGAACCACATATCACACGCTGCACTGTTTGCCAGAGGAAGTTTAAACAGCCTCTTAAGTTCTTAAATGCCTAGCATGGGTGTCCCACTGGGAATCAGACCTCTGACCCTGACTGTATTAATGCCTAGCTCTACCCACAAAGCTTGCCAGATCCATGGGAAAGGAAGAGCCAACGTATTTTAATAGAGGCTCAAGAAAACTGTACGTCCACCCACGCTGCATTGGCAGCGAGTACAACAACAAGCACTAGATATGAAAGCACCTGCTAAATGTGGTGCATTTCTGAATGTAAAGGTCATATTGTTTGTGCCGCTGTTGTTGTTCAGTGGCAGCCTTGCATTTGTTAAGCTATCAGCAGGAACCTAATAAAGGCTCCCGTGGAATTATCTGTCCGCTGATTATCAGTGGTGAGCAGGAAGGCCAAATAAAGCTATATGTGTGTTTGAGACAGATAGGGAACATGTTTATAAGTAGCTAGCTAAAAGTGTGAGTGACTTATCATGAAGAGCGACTATTTCTGTTTCATATTGGCAGCAGCAGAGCCAGGCCTAACGGTATCTTACAACAGATTGCTAGCAGTAGAGGAGTAGCTCTGCTGCTCTACGTGTCAACAGGTGATGAACGCATGTGACATGAACTCCTAAAGAGCTTTACTATGATACCTGCTTACAGTGTGCAAATCACAGAAACTAATAAAAAACATTTAAAAAAGATACTAATTTAACTGTTCAGAGGTTTTTTTTTTTTTTTTTTTTTTTTTTTTTTAGGTTTTATCTTAGGGCAGTGCTTTTCAATCCTTTTTGAGGGAAATTACCAAAACACAGAACGAATGGTACGGAATGTTTCAATCGCATTTCGTATGGCACGTTCCATACATGATCCATCTGCATTCCATACAGAATGTTCTGTACAAAACATTCAATAAATGTTATGTGTGCTTTCTGTACACTGCCATTACCAAGTACCATAGATATAGAACATTCCATGAATGGAATGCTAGCAGTCCTACTTGCTAGCGGTCTTGAGTGTCTTATGAACATGTAACGTTAGATATGGAATATTCCTTATGGAACACTAGAGGTCCTGTTCACTAACTAGTAAGACCTAGCGATCTTACTAGCTAGTGATCTTGAGTGTTTTACGAACATGTAATATTAGACGCAAATCATTCCTCACAGAATGCTAGCGATCCTGCTAGCGCAAGTGTTTTACTCAGTGATGGACCCTCAGGACCAGCAAAGCCTTCTCTCCTGGCCTTAACAGTATCAGAATTATATTTGCAACCTACAGTACATTCTTATATTTGTTCCATGAGGATGTATTAAATTATTCCCAATAGTCTATTCTCTTCATTTTGTAGCTTTTCTCTTGGTTGTACTCCTTCCAGTAGTGTAATGCGTGTTAGAGTTTTTTTTGTTCAATCATATTTCAGCCAACTGTGTTGCTAGGGTCAAGCAAATCTGTCTTGCCTTCAGGAAGTGACAGTGCACTCTGTAGGTTAAATTAACTCTTAAACTTATCCTGTTGCTTTAACCAATCAGATGTCTTCTGTACGTCTGGGGGTACGCACAGAAGGCATCTGAGAACGTCTGCATTTTCACGTCTTTTGATTGGATGGTTAGGCTCCTCCACCCACAATGCAGAGGATCCTAGCTAGCAAAATGCCAGTGCAAGGACTTGCTTAAGCAGCTACAATATACTGTATCTGTTTAAATATAATAGCCCTTTTTCCACCCAGCATGGCTGACAGGGGAGAGGAAGATGATTTGGTCACTGATATTTTAAAAATAAAATCAATTTTCAAGACGGATTTTTCTAGAAAAGCTGGTCATTGTGAAGAGAGGTTGGCCAACCCCAAAGCTAGCAGGCCCGTCTCAGCCGCGGAAAGGATTTTTCCGTCACTTCCATATTAGCAACGAGCGGTATCCTTGGTTTACAGGCTCCGAGGAGTGCTGCAAATTATCGAACTGCCGTTGCCTCCCGATCCATGAATCCTAGGAGTGGGAGAGATCATTTCTGTTCAACTGAAATGATTGTCCCCTCCAAAGACCACGGAGGGGGGTGTGACCGACCTGGCAGAGCTGTCAAATCTGTCAGGTTAGTCATGCCTAACAACAGCTGATGTGACACATCAGGAACATCAGATAACAGTTGTCACAACCTGGCTCAAAGGCACGCAAACTGATGGCGATAAAAAACTTTATTTTCAATAAAGTGAAATAAAACAAGATAATGCATGGAATGTGCTTTTGCTAGGAGGCACAGCCAACAGGAAAGTATGATTTATCATGGAAAACAGCTGTGCTCTGGGTTTCAGGTGATCAGCTGATTGGATCCACCTCCTGCGGTGTTCTGACATTTTGGCATACTTATCAGAACAACACTGGAGAGCTGATGGTACACACTTCAGTCAAATGGAAAACCCCGGATAGGTCCTGTTATATGAACAAATACGTGTGTGTATGCGTTGCAGGCAGAGAGCTCTGTACGGGTTTTTTGTGTGAACCAACACTGCAAATATGCCATTTGCTCTGTGAATGCAGGACATATCAGCTATAAGCTGGATACGTCGGAGGAGCTCGGTGTTATGTCCACAAACCTGGTGATGAATGAGGTGAAGAGAGTGGCAACGTCGAACACAACTTTATTGGTGTAATAGCAAAGAAGCACACAGCAAGCACCCAGGGGTCAACCGGCACAAGAGGAAGTGCCTATGATGGCCCACCCCACTATCTAAGGCAGTGTGGTGACGCGACAGGAAGTTGGCGTCACCACACTGCACTTCCCAATAAGTGCGCCACCACATTCCTCCCCATTTTACAAAGTCCAAAAAAACACATATACAATTCGAATCCACCCCAATTTGGAACCCAAATCACACTATAAATAAATGTGAACTAAGGTACTAAAAGGCCTAAAACACTAACATAAAAACAACTTAAAATAGGGTGGGTGGGGGGACTACCACACGACCCGCATGGTACAGTGGATTATTCTGCCACCAAACTAAATTGAAAAGTCTTTATTGCAAACTAAAATAACTGCTGTGCTTCGAAACTAAACACAATAAACACACAATAACACCAGAAATATAAACAAGTTACTACAGCACAGTCACTTGGGTGGGAAAGGTGTAACCGGCATAGGGGGCCCAGGGCAGCCCCTCAGCAGGCACGCTCCTGGAGGCAGCAGGCTCCTGGAGCAATAGCTGACCTTCTGGAAAACAGAGCCCGGATCCCACACCACCATCACTGACTCCTGTCCAGCTTTGCCACCTGGAGCGTCATCCTGGACACGCCATAGCTAGTTGGCATGCCTCGACAAGTCATCGGACAACCAGAAGTACGCTGCTCCCAACTTTGCCACTGTCCGCAGGCATGCTTGATGTTTAGCTGGCTGTCATCCGTCCTATCTTTGCAGTGGTCATTTCATCACCCTGAACCCAGACCAAGTCCATAACCCTAAGCAGGGCCCTGCTCGGCCTGGTGTGCTGCTGCTGAGCAATGCGGTAACTCCATGGTCGTCGGTCTGGCCCTGTCCTCTTCTACAAACGTCATAGCGGTCACCGTCGTAGCTGCAGACCCCCCACCCAACTGCGGCCGACCACCGGAGACATCTGGGGCTAGCATTGTGTCACTCGCAGGTGCCCTGCCGCCATGCTCAGTACACCCCACAACATCTTCCCGAGCGCTGGCACTGAGACTTTCCTGCACCAAACCTGAGTGAGACTGGTCCGGCTCGAAAGTGAGAGTGTTCATTAGTCCTTCATCCCAAACCATGTCCACTTCGACCACTGGAACTGAAGGATTCCAGCGGCCACAACCTGACCATTCGTTCCCAGCACTGTCTTTAATGGTGAAACCCAGTCCGTAGAATGGGTCACAGCCCATGATATTATTGCCGCGTGCCACCACTTGGAAAGTGAAGTCAATCATCATCGCCAACTTGTAATGAGCAGTTAACTCCACAGTCCCAACTGCTCACAGCCTGCTACCTCCATAGCCATACAACAGCGCTTACCAGCGGTTACTCCTTATCCTGTAGTAGGGGAAAAACTTCTTCACCGTTGCAAAATTCAGCATCGACCATACCGCCGCTGTGTTGAGCAACAGCGGCACCTCCTCACCGTCTAACTCCACTGCACAATATGTGAACCCATTCGTACTAGGGCTCACCGTATGGATGGTTGTCGGGGGCAGGCGGGGTGATTTCTTCCATGGGCTCTCCGGCTCAGATAAGCGGTACACCCTGGCATAGTGATTCAAGGGTCCACATCTGCTATGTTTTCCTCTTGCCGGGCACTCCATCGCTTTATGGTGGTGCGTTGTGGACCCACAACCCTTGCATGGGGGTCTTCCCGGGGCAGACCTTCGACTGGCAGCATTGGTTTCCGTAAAATCATCATCCAAGCTATCCTCGCTATCTGAGTCTGCAACATTTGCTGTGGCAGACGGCTCCGGTGGCTGCGTTGACTGGCACCAGTTTAGCTCTGAAGCTAGCTTGTCTGCGGCCTCCAATTGGAGAGCTAGTTCAACAGCTCTCGCTAACGTCACGTCATTCAGTGCCATTAGTAGCCTAGCTCGCAGTCCAGCGTTGCACGAGTACTCTGCTACTTGGTCGTGCACCATTTCATCTTCAAGCTGCCAAAAACGGAACTCGCTAGCTAGCTTCCTTAAGTCAGCGACAAAATGGTGGATGGGCTCACCAACACGCTGGTGTCGCTGGTGACAACGAATTCTCCGTACAGTCATGCTGTCTGGAGTTATGAAATGGTTAGCTAGTAGCTCCACGATGTCCTCAAATGAGTCGGATGCTCTGAGTGTCCATAGGACTCGCTGGCCTTCAAAACCCAGGTTGTGGAGGAGAAGCACATATGCCCTCACCTTATTGAGCTTCCTGAGGTTCAGTGTTGTGATGTAGGTTTGGAAAGCCTCGAACCACTGTGGCCAAGGCACCGAAGGCTCGCCTGGGAGCTCGAGGAAGGGACGGAGTGGTGTAACGCATGCCTTCATGACTTAATCCTCAGTCGCCAAATGTTATGTCCACAAACCTGGTGATGAATGAGGTGAAGAGAGTGGTAAAGTAAAGACAGCTTTACTGGTGTAATAGTGAAGAAGTAGACGATAATCACCCAGCGGGGTCACCCGGCACAAGAGGAAGTGCCCATGAAAGATTTTTCATTTTATTTATTTGACCTTTATTTTACCAGGTAAAATATTTGAGAGCAATTCTTTCCAGGAATGGCCTGGTGTGTCATCGTATGTTCTTAATGTTTGCTTTTATTTTTGCTCTTAATTCTATTTGTGTAGAGATTTTGCCCTGAGATGTAAAGTGCGTTATAAATGAAATAAGTTATTATTATTATTATTATTATTATTATTATTATTATTATTATTATTATTATTATTATTATTATTAGACTATATATAAACAAATGAAATTTTAAAAAATCTTCTGCCCTCTGATGTCCAGTTTGGCACAACACCAATCTCTGTGAAATCGTTTCTGTTCATATTAATCTGTTCTGTCATGCCATATCAAGTCATGTCCAGGGAGAAGCTTCTCTCTTATTGGCCACACGCTCTTGGTTCTCACTGGTTTCTCGGCACCGGCGATCATTGTTATTAGGAGCAGATGAATTAAGACAAGCTTTTTTGGGTGTTAAATCTTGGCACATTTACAAGGAGATTGACAACCTCAAACCTTAGTAAATCACCTTGCGCCAGTCATTTAAATACTCTTCTCCCACAAATTTGCGCTTTGACATGACAACTCCCACAAATACATATGCAATGAGGCCAGGTGCAAAATTAACATAGTCCGCACCTTTCCATTGCTAACTTTGCCCTGCGCTCATTTGTAAATCTCAACAGTAATTTTTTTTAACGCCAAAGCAGGGTTTTGCGATGGCGAAGTACGTTAGTAAATCTGCCATTTGGACTTTACCTGTTTACCTATTTTCAACTTGTTTTCTCACAAATTTGCTGTTTTCTTGTAGATTTGTGACTTTTTTTCCTCTAATTTGATACATTTTTCTTTAAAATTTGAAAAAAAAAATCAACTTTTTTTTAACTGTTAGCTTGTCACCGTTTCTCATAAATTTGTGAGTTTTTCTTGTAAATTTGTAACTTTTTTCTCATCAATTTGTTAGCTTTTTTGAAAAATTGTGGCTTTTGTCATGCAAATGCTAACTTTTTATTATAATTTGGGAACTTTCTCATAAATTTGTCACATTTTTACTGTAATCTTGCAATGTTTTCTCATAATTTATTTTTGTAAACTTTATTAATCCCAGGGGGAAATTCAGGGCATTCGCATGGATGGATGAGGCAACCACGGTGCAGCTCCAATCCCTTCACCATTCACACCTAGGGCCACTTCCTTTATTAGTCCCACAATGGGGAAATTACAGGGCATCCACATGCATGATTTTGGCCTGTGGGAGGAAACCGGAGTAGGCTACCTGGGGTAAAGCTACGCAGACACGGGGAGAACAGGCTAATGCCACACAGAAGGGTCACTAATGGTCAGAGGATGGGATTGAACCCACAACCTTTCTTACTGTGCTGTCCCACTGCTAACCACTGTGCCACCAAGCTGTAAATTTGTTACATTTTTCCTTGTAAATTTGCTGTTTTCTTGAAAATTTTGATTTTTCTCATAAATTTGTAACAATTTTCTTGCAATTTGGAACTTTCTCAAAATTTTTAACTTTTTTTTACTGTAAATTTGTAGCTTTTCCTCGTGAATCTGGGACTTTTTTTCTCAAAATACATGCATTTGCTACTTTTTGGTTAATTTGCAACTTTTTCCAAAATTTTCCACATAAATATGCATCTTTTTTCTTGTAAATTTGTAAGATTTTTCTAGTAAACTGGCAACTTTTTTCTCCTAAATTTTCACTTTTTTCTATTGAATTTGTGATTTTTGTCTAGCAAATTTGTGATTTTTTTCTCCTAAATTTGCTACTATTATCTTGTAAATTTGTCACTTCTTTTCCTTACAAATTTTCACATTTTTTCCTCATAAATTTGTGACGTTTTTTTGCGTAATTTTGCCTATGACACAAGTGTGACTGAAACCTACTCACCCACATGGGACCCATAAAACAGCCCAGCCTAAACCTATTGTGGAGCCCACATGGACAGGTTGGCTGGGATACTGTAAATAGAGCAACGTCCACGCCAACCTTGTCCTAAATGTAGGCATATCACAGACAGACAAAGATCCTCTGTAAAAAAAAAACCCATGAATGTATGACACTAAGCACAAATGCACAACAATGGCAAATCATTTGCAGCAACTAAATAATATTTTTTTGGACCAATTAAGTGAAATTAGGCAATTTCCCATGGCACACCTGATGGTTTCTCATGGCACACTGGTGTGTTGTGGCGCAGTTGTTGAAAATCACTGGTTTAGGGAACCAGTTGGCTTGACAGGTGCAACAGTGAATTAGTGCCTGCTAGTTTCCACATCAGGATTGAAATCAGTGACTGTTTTTAATTAAGGTGTAGTGTGTAAATAAGGACGGGTTGGATGGAAGGCATTTTAAATCGCTGCTATTTCCAACATCTACTGTATATTTGCTCTATTTACAGGCTCTTAAATAAGGACAGAGTAAAGAATTTCTATTCTATATAACAGTAGCATGGGTGGATATTTCATGTCAGGTTGTTTTTTTTTTTTGGGGGGGGGGGGGTAAACATTGACATCTTCTCCAGAGTATAGATTGAGGGAGACACTATAGTTAAGATTGTGTTTTTGTAATAGGGAAGAGTTCAAACCTTTAAAAACAAATACTTTATAAAAAACAAACTTGAGTCATTGTTGAGATGAGAATAAATTTAAGGCGTCATATAGAAGAAAAACTTTTCCAGCATTCATATGAATGTTGCAAATTTACAAGGAAAAAGGGTCACAAGTTTACAACAAAAAAGCTGCAAATTTAGGATGAAAAAAGTGATGAATTTATGAAGAAAAAACAGCAAATTTACGAGCAAAAGGGTTATATGTTTAAAAGAAAAATATGAAAATTTAAAAGAAAAAAGTAGCAAATTTATGTGAAAAAAATTGCATATTTATGATAAAAAAGTTGCAGATTTACAAGAAAGAAGCTGTAAATTTATAAGAAAAAAGTTGCAAATTTACATGAAAAAAATTCAAACTTTTTGGGGAAAAATTGCAAATTTTTGAGGAAAAAAGTTGTGGATTTAAAAGAAAGAAGTTACACATTTACAAGAAAAAAATTGACAATGGGAAAAAGTTGCAAATTTATGAGCAGAAAGTTGCACATTTAAAAGAAAGAAGTTTCAGATTCACAAGTATCAAGTTTTTGGTGGGTCTGGAATCGCCATGTTAGGCAGCATGCCACCATCAGTGTGTGAATGTGTGTGTGAATGGGTGGATAGCAGGATCTGTAAAGTGCTTTGGTCATCAAGAGATGAGAATAAAAGCGCTATATAAGTGAGTGCCATTTACCATTTACCATTTTTTCTGTGCTTCCCCACTTGAAAGGGATTGACCCATCCACCCAGAGTTTTCTTACGGGATTCCACTCAAATGACCAAACAGCTTGTCCATTTTTTTTCTTCTTTAATTCTTCAGAAATACAGACATTTTTATTTTATTTTAAACTTCATTGTCTTACTGGCTGCCTCTCTGGTTGCTGTAGATGCTTTAGTCAAACACAATACATTTCATGCTGCTGCCAAGAAACTTAAGGGTCTCTAAGCAGTATGTTTGCAAGATGATTCCTATTTTCTGTTCTCTGCTGGTCTTTGTGGCGTACTGATATACCACCATACGCGTCATGGACATGGGTTCGCAGGCACAGAAGATGTCACCATACCGTGGCTATATTAAGGGACTAAAGGCGGGTGTCCTGGTCTTTGGCACTCCTCCTCTAGCCTGCTACACAGCCTGTACCCTGCTACTGCTAGCTTATTCATGTTCCACGTGCTGCTACCTTTGGTTTATTAAACCAAACCTTCAACACACAATGTGTTCCCTTGTTCTTGTTTCCAGACATAACATTTTGGTGACAAGGACAAAAAACTAATCTTCTGGAGGAAAATGAAACATTTTCCTGAAGGTGGAAGTGTGTTTGGCGACTTTTCCACTGTTCCTTGCTACACCAGTTGAGCTTCCCATTCCTTGGATTCGTTGGCGCAGACTGTTTGAGTCATTCGTGTGCACCATCAGCCTGGCTTATACTAGCGAGGCTAGGCTGCGCCATACTGATTTGCAGTCTCAGCAAAGAGAGATGGCACCTCTTCAGAACATATGGGACCAGCAGATACTTACAACAAATGTAAGACATTGCTAGCCAAAGAATTTGTGAACCCCGAGAGATTGGTGGCTAGACGACTCAGGCTTAGCCAGCACCACCAGCATAAGAACGAGATGGTCCACCAGTATGTCACTGAGCTCCACATCATAGCTAGCGTGTGCACCTTTGGCAGCAAAGAGAAAGAGAGGATACATGATAAGTTGGTGGAGCACACTACAAATATGAAGCTGCGGGAGAAGCTAGTGATGGCGCCGAATGGCCTAACGCTGATCAAAGCACTGGAGATAGCATCCCAACTAGAGCTAGAAGAGGCTGCCCAGTTAGCATTGCAGCTAACAGGCCCTGGCCCACATTCCCCACAGTCAGCTCTGATGGTACAGATGGTTGCCCTGGCTGCTGAGCTCACTGACTCCATTTCTTCTCAAGAGGGCGCTGAGGGAGATGCCGCGGGACAGCAGGGCACCACAGTGCGCCGACCCAGCGGTAAACTCAGTTTGGCCGACAACAGCTTGAGTCCGCTACACTTAGACATGGACACAGCCACTTCCTGCCTTGCACCACATGCCAAGAACCCAGTAGAACAGGAGCAGTTGCAGGAGATCTGGTCCACAGTCACCCAGAGGAGGGTAGGACCTGCCCCATCAGTGACGACACTGATCTGCCTCCATGTCCACCACCGAACGGCACACCAGATGATACCCCAGTAACGGAATTTTTCTTCAGCAGCGGAACAGAAGAACAACAGAAGCACCTCATACAGCACGAGTGTTCTCGAGCTGCCACCTAATCACAGGAGAGAGAGTATAATCCGGACTTGAGTCAGATCCTCACCAGCATAAGCCTCATGCAGCTGCCTTACAGCTGCAGGAGATAGAGCCCATAGCCAAGCAGGACCCGGGTGAATGACGACAACCTGGAACACGTCCTGTTGCCAGCGAGAATGATGCCACCACAACCACAACCAGCACCAGGAGAGAAAGGGGGTAATTAAGACTTGTCTCCATTCCTCGCCCGGTATAAGCCTCATGGCGCCACCATACAGCTGCAGGAGAGAGAGTTCATGACCGGGCAGGACCCCACAGAGCAACGCCAACCCAGAGAGCACCCTGCCACCAGTGAAAATGTCATGCTGCCAAAACAGCAACCAGCATCAGAGATGAGAGAGCAGCAGCAGCACCAAATGAAGTCCACCAGGTCAGCGCTCACGGTGTTTGATTGGCTTCGGGTCCACCGATCTGAATGCCCAGATAACCTGTAGATGCTCCTGTCACTGCCGATGCAGATCACCGTACAATTGGGGCCAGCCATCTTCCACATGGCCGATGATTCGAGATGGTATGCCAGCCGCCTGCGGAGGGTAAGATCAGCAGCTGCCCCGGGCCAAGAAGCGACGCTGGAGCTGACCCAATTAGAGTGGGACCTGGGCTGAGACTTTGCTGACAAGCAAGCCATGATTCCCGCGAGATGGCACCCAGGTCTGCTACGGCCGGCACCTCCAGGGCCGCACCCACTGCAGGCTCACCTGAGGCCCCTGAGGTTGGACAGTAAGAAAATGACTCTTTGTTTGGAAATGTTTAGGCAGAGCATGGTTGACAATAGTGGTAGAATAATCCTCTCAACCATGCAGGGTTGTACCGGCAGTCTACCCGGTTGCTCAGGTTCACACAAAAGTTTAGTAATGTTTTGGTGCATGGATCCTTAAGTAATTCCTTGTTTGGATTTAAAAGCTAATTAACCATATTAATGCCGCATTAGTTTTTACTTTCCATGGGTAATCTCTTTGTTTGTCATGTGTGTGTTTCTGTTGTTTGGTTGTCTACTGTCATGCTGCTGTTACACTGTAATTTCCCAGTTTGGGATCAATAAAGTACATCTATCTATCTATCTATCTATCTATCTATCTATTATGCTATTAACAGCATGCAATATACCACCTGTCGATAGCCAGGCAGGTATGTTTGTTAGCTAGCTTTGTGCTACATTACATAAAATGGTTCTGATTATATTTTTGCTGTGTTAGCCATATGCCACAATAGAGGTATGCAGCTAAGGTTAACCATCACCAGCAAAGTTCTGGTTTTTCCTTTGGGGCGTAAATGTGGCATACTGGTATACCACCACGTGTGTCACAGACATGGGGATTGAGGCGCGGATGACGTCACCACATCATGACTACATTAAGGCTCTAATGATGGGAGTCCTGGTTTTGGCACTCTGCCTCTAGCCTGCTACACTGCCTGTACCCTGCTACTGTTAGCTTATTCATGTTCCACGTGTTGCTAGTTTGGGTTCATTAATGCTTACCTTCCACACACAAACATGTCCGCTGGTACCTGCTTCTAGACATAACAGTCTCCACCCCTTTTCAAACCTCTGGTAGACTGGCTCCACCCAAGCTGCACTGACCACACCCATTGAACTGCTGCAGGTTATTTCTCATCCATCTTGCTGCTTTAATTTGTGTTCATGTTATTTCACAAGTTGTTTCCATTTTCAAGATGTCAGTCTTCAGAAACCTAGTTTGACTCAACAACAAGAAAAAAGTTGGTAATTAATGAAAAAAGAGTTGCAAATTTATCAGTGAAAACTTGCCAATTTTTGAGAAAAGTTGCAGATTAAAAAAAAAGTTGCATATTTACAAGAAATGTTCCAAATTTGCATTGTTTTTTTTTGTTTGTTTTTTCGTTTGGTATCAGTACTTCAAAGTCTCATGTAACATGATAGTAAAGGTTTATGATGATTTATTTTTTTTTTGCGGGGGGAGGGGGGATTCTCTGCTTTTTCCAGGTTTATACCAATGAACAATAGCCTGTTTGCCAGAAGAATCACTCTGATATTACTATGCTTGCTATCCATACAGAGCTTTAAATTGTGGGATCCACAGGGAAAACCAGAAGATGCAATCTTTCATAATTGCTAAAAGCTCTTTCACAAAGTCGGTAAACTATAAGTTCAACCTGAGACACACTAGCCATCCATCCATCCATCCATCCATCCATCTTCTACCGCTTTTCCGGAGGTCCGGGTCGCGGAGGCAGCAGTTCAAGCAGAGAAGCCCAGACTTCCCTCTCCCCAGCCACCTGCTCCAGCTCTTCAGAGGGGATACCAAGGCGTTCCCAGACTAGCTGGGAGACATAGTCTCTCCACCGAGTCCTGGGTCTGCCCCGGGGTCTCCTCCCAGTGGGACGTGCCTGAAACACCTCAAGTGGGAGACGTCCAGGAGGCATCCTAATCAGATGCCCATACCACCTCAACTGACTCCTTTCAATGTGGAGGAGCAGCGGTTCTACTCTGAGCCTCTCCCGGATGACTGAGCTCCTCACCCTATCTCTGAGGGTGAGTCCAGCAATCCTACGGAGAAAGCTCATTTCAGCCGCTTGTATCCGCGATCTCGTTCTTTCGGTCATTACCCAAAGCTCGTGACCATAGGTGAGAGTAGGAACGTAGATTGACTGGTAAATCGACAGCTTTGCCTTAGAACTAAGCTCCCTCTTCACCACAACAGACCGGTACAACGTCCGCATCACTGCAGATGCTGCTCCAATCCGTCTGTCGATCTCTCGCTCCATTTTCCCCTCACTCGTGAACAAGACCCCAAGATACTTAAACTCCTCCACTTGGGGCAGGAGCCTGTCCCCAACCCGGAGAGGACAATCCACCTTTTTCCGGCTGAGGACCATGGACTCGGACTTGGAGGTGCTGATTCTCATCCCAGCCGCTTCACACTCAGCGGCAAACTGTCCCAGCAAGAGCTGTAGGTCATTGCTGGATGAAGCCAACAGGACAACATCATCTGCAAACAACAGAGATGAGATCCTGTGGTCACCAAGCATGACACCCTCCATTCCCTGGCTGCGCCTAGAAATCCTGTCCATAAAAATTATGAACAGGACCGGTGACAAAGGGCAGCCCTGGCGGAGTCCAACTCTCACTGGGAATGACTCCGACCGAGTGTTGGCAATACGAACTAAACTCTCACAACGGTCGTACAGAGACCGAATAGCTCGTAACAACAAGCCCGATACCCCATACTCCCGAAGCACCCCCCACAAAAATCCACGAGGGACGCGGTCAAATGCCTTCTCCAAGTCCACAAAACACATGTAAACTGGTTGGGCAAACTCCCACGAACCCTCAAGAATTCTCGAGAGGGTAAAGAGCTGGTCCGATGTGCCACGGCCAGGACGAAAACCACATTGCTCCTCCTGAATCCGAGGTTCGACCAACGGCCGGACTCTCCTCTCCAGTACCTTGGCATAGACCTTCCCAGGGAGGCTGAGGAGTGTGATCCCTCTAAAGTTGGAGCACACCCTCCGGTCCCCTTTTTTGAAGAGAGGAACCACCACCCCGGTTTGCCATGCCAAAGGCACTGCCCCCGACCTCCACGCAATGTTGCAGAGGCGTGTCAACCATGACAACCCAACAACATCCAGGGCCTTGAGGTACTCGGGGCGAATCTCGTCCACCCCCGGGGCCCGGCCACCAAGGAGATTTTTAACCACCTTGGCGACCTCAGCCCCTGTGATAGGCGAGTCATCCCCCTTGTCCCCAAACCCTGCTTCCTCTGTGGAAGGCGTATCAGTGGGATTGAGGAGATCCTCGAAGTATTCCTTCCACCGCCCGACGATATCCCCAGTTGAAGTCAACAGTGTCCCATCCGCACCATACACAGTGTGGACGGGGAGCTGCTTTCCCCTCCTGAGCCGCCGAACAGTTTGCCAGAATCTCTTTGAAGCCGACCGAAAGTCTTGTTCCATGGCCTCACCGAACTCCTCCCATACCCGGGTTTTTGCTTCAGCAACCACCCGAGCTGCACTCCGCTTGGCCTGCCGGTACACCTCAGCTGCTTCGGGAGTCCCACAAGCCAACCAAGCTTGATAGGACTCCTTCTTCAGCTTAATGGCCCCCCTCACCACTGGTGTCCACCACTTGGTTCGGGGGTTGCCACCACGAGATGCACCGACCACCTTGCGGCCGCAGCTAGCTTGCACACTAGCGAAACAAGCAATTATTTTATTTAACCACTTGCACTCCGTTGTTCCGCGGGCGGGCAAGTCTCTGCATCCTAGGGCGCACAAGGGCGCACGAGAGCGCACTCGTGCGCGCTCGGACGCATGACGCATGATAAGGATATTGATGGTGGTGATGTAGGTGGTGTGGCCTCCATCGCCACTGAAAAAAAAAGCTGCAGTCACAGCCGCGAACAGATTAGTTCATCTGATTGACCTCTCATTCGACTAATAAGAGCCTTGAATTGGGTTTCTGAAACCATGAAGAGCCAATGAATGAAAACCTAGGAAGGAGGACCCTCCTACTGTGAATGCAGGAGCCAATTGAAGCACAGAAATTCGGGCTGGTGAAGAGATATTTACTGTTGCAGCAGATGAAAACAAAGGACGCTGGACGAACCTGCTACAGACCCAGGCTCACCCAGCAGCATGGAGACCACCCACAAGTGGGACCTGCACTCATTCCAGCAGAATAGACGTTTAGGATTCTCTTCCGTCATCATAGACTGACGGAGGCCGACAACAAAGGTCGTAAATCATTCACCAAAACCGCAATATTGGAATTATGTTTTGATCGGGATCCACGAGCGGAGCAGCATCGCGTTCGTCTGACAATGGGGAAGAGAAGTTTGCCAGGACTCTGCTGCTGTGAAGAGGTAAGGTGTTATAAGCTAAATTATTATTTCTCCCTGAAAATTGTAATCCAAAAATGACTTTTGACTGATCAAAAAATTACAACTGTACGGCGCACGAAGTACGAAGTGCGTGCGCCGCGATAAACGGTTCATTTGCCGTGTTCGGACCATGAACGCCCCCCCCCCCCCCGCTGCAGAAGAGGAGCGGGGGGGGCATTCACGGTCCGAACGCCCCCAGGTCCGCGGGGGGAAGCATATGAGTCTATTCCTTCATGTAGCGATGGCCGTCTTCTGTAGCGAGTGGGGGGGGGGGGGGGCTGTGAAAACATGCAAGGAGTGTAATCCGTCATGCAGCGAGGGCCGAACTCCGTCTTTTGTAGTGGGGGGGGCAACCCCCCCCCACCCACACACACATACAGACACAGCCCTGAGTGTGACCTTTCATTAGAGCCCAAAATGAAGCTTCTACATTGAATCATTCAAAAGTTACAGACGTTTTTCCAAACTGTGCCATTTGGCACAATTTGGCACAGTTTCAAAACGCCTGGGAACAGCCTGAGAACAAAGCTGTGTAAAATATTCATTTTTTGTGGTATTGTTACCAAATTTGGACCTCAGCTTGATAACACTTGGTTCTACATTTCTGTTGCATTTTCCAGCCGGATCGGACAGCTGTGTGTTATTTGCAAGCATTTGTATCCAAAAAAACACCGTGGCCAAATTTATTTTCTTCAAGTTCAGTATGTTTAGATGACTGTAACTCAGTGGCCGGAGCACGTAGAGAGATTATGGTTTTTTTTTGCCAAAAAATTCAAAGTGTTTTCTTTTAAATGAGACCAACCCCATGAAGATGCTGCAAAGGGTTGAATAACAGCTTTCGATTTACTTTGGGCACATTTTTTTTTGGCATTTTTAGGAAAATTGCCCGGAGTGCAAGGGGTTAATCATCATCTTGATGTAGAATACCTGTTAGGTGGATCGATGATCTTGGACGAAGAGAAGTGCTCTTTTAAGATTGTTGACACATTACACATTTTCTGTCTTGGAATATATATATCGATCTTTTGCTGTAATATAATAATAAGAAAACCAACAAGCCATTTAAGATCTCGTGGAATCCCAAAAGCAGCTGCTGTTGACAGCAGTTTTACAGAAGTAACAATGGCGGTATACAGCTCAAATCCATATGAAGAGTTCCTTTGCAAAAACAGTTAAGTACAATTTTTTTTAACAATGAAAAAAAACAACTTTGTCTTTCTCAAAAACATGTCTGTTTTGCAAAAAAGTTGTTTTTCTCTTTAAAAAAAAATGGACATCTGTTTTTGCAAAGGAACTCTTCATATTAAACTGTATCTTTACTGCAAACACTACCGCAATTGCTGAAAGGGACATAGATGCAACAATTTAATTGCTGACGAATCATAGGTGGGTAGGTGTGGAAGATTTCCTTATTTTATCAATTAATATTACATTGTATTCCTGTCATTGTATTCCTAGACAAAGTATATCATGTTTCATGATATACATGTTTCATGAGTGTTTTATGACAATCTTTGTGTCATGTTCACTGCGCAAACTGCGCAGCAAACATAGGGAAAAGCAGCGAGCCCAAAACGCAGAGTAAGTAACATGTTTATTAACAATGGGTAAATGTATAGAATGTCCAAATACAGTCACAATGGCAAAGGGGAAGACACCCGGCTACAAACTTTAGTTGGCTCAGCGGGAATGCCTAACGTGCTCCAGTTAAGCAGGAGCGGAGAAAAAAGGCACGAGGGAAGATTTACTACAGTGTCGGAGCGGAAAGGCTCTGAGGGAACAACACGATTCAGTCCAGGGGTAAACCAACAGAAACGAGTCCAGACATCCAAGGTTGACATTGTTAAGTTGCCACACTAGCTGGTCACATTCTCCCCTATTAATACACAAACCCAGAATGAGAGCAAGTGAACACAGCTGTGTGGCGACAAGGTGCGTGACTGATTGGACTGTGTGTGTGTGTGTGTGCGTGTGTGTGAGTATGAGTATGAATCTGAGTGTGAATGTGTGTGTGCATGAGTGTGTGAGTGTGTATGTGGTGAGCCAGACAACTGGTGAATGCCTGGTAAGAAGAGAAGGCGTGGCTGTGGGACTGATGGAGAGCAAGGCTCAATCCGTCAGCTGGAATTAATAAGTAATAATTAAACCCAACAGCCACAAGTCATGCTCGGGTGACAACCCTGAACATGACACTTTGTTTATTCCAAGGAATAAAGTCTGGCTGCACCATTTTGGACTGAACATTTATGCTGAAAGAAATTCTCAAATTTTTGAGAAAAAAAGTTGCAAATTTACAGGAAAAAAGTTCATTTGAGATGAAAAGTAATGAATTTACAAGAGGAAACTGTTGTAAATTTACCAGAAAAAAAGTTGCAAATTTGTATAAAAAAGATGCAAATTCATAAGCCCGAAAAATCATAAAATAATCTATTAAAAAGTTCAAAAATTACAACATAAATATGAGAAAAAAGATGCAAATTTCTGATAAAAGAAGTCATGAATTTACAAGAGAAAAAGTTTTAAAATTACAAGAAAATACTGGAAATTTACTGGAAAAAGTTGCAAATTTATGAAAAAAGTCAAAATAAGAAAAAAGTCCTAAATTTATGAGAAAAAAAAATTACAAATTTACAGGGAAAAAACGTTAATTTAAGATGAAAAAAGCACCAAATTTACAAGAATCAGAATCAGAATCAGAATCAGATTTATTGCCATTGTTCATGTAGTACACAAACTAGGAATTTGTCTCGGTGCAGTGCTGCAACATTAAACATGATAAGATAAAAAAATAAAAAACTATACATGCAATAAGTGTAGAATAAGAATGAGTAATACTAGTCAAAGCAGTTTTTAAATATATTAGCGAGCAGCAGATATTGTGGAGTACCACATAGTGCAGTTGATAATGCAACAGAAACAGTGATGATTGACATGAGTCTGGTTGAGCTTCTGTACTTAGTGCACGAGAGTCAATAAGTCACTTAGTGTTCAGCAGTCTGATGGCAGAGGGGAAGAAGCTGTTCATGTGCCAGGAGGTTTTAGTCTGAATGGACCGAAGTCTTCTACCTGAGGGGAGGGGGGAAAACAGTACGTGACCAGGGTGTGAAGGATCGGCTATGATCCGGCCTGCACGCCTCCGGGTCCTGGAGATGTACAGGTCCTGGAGAGATGGGAGCTTGCAGCCGATCACCTTCTCAGCAGTGCGCACGACACGCTGCAGCCTTAGTCTGTCCCTGGCAGTGGCTCCTGCGTACCACACGGTTATGGAGGTGGTGAGGATGGACTCGATGATGGCTGTGCAGAACTGCACTAACATCTTGATGGGTAGCTTGAGCTTCCTCAGCTGCCGCAGGAAGAACATCCTCTGCTGGGCCTTTTTGATGAGGGAGCTGATGGTCGGCTCCCATTTGAGGTCCCGGGTGATGGTGGTGCCCAAGAAGCGGAAGGAATCTGCAGTGGTGATGGGAGAGCCTGTGAGGGTGAGGGGGGGCAGAGGGGTTGTGACTTTCCGGAAGTCCACAATCATCTCCACTGTCTTCAGAGCGTTCAGCTGCAGGTTGTTGTGGCTGCACCAGGACGCCAGCTGGGCCACCTCTCTCCTGTAGACGGACTCGTCGCCGTTGGAGATAAGCTCGATGAGGGTGGTGTCGTCCGCAAACTTGATCAGCTTAACAGACTGGTGGCTGGAGGTGCAGGAGTTGGTATAAAGGGAGAAGAGTAGGGGGGAAAGTACACAGCCCTGGGGTGATCCGGTGCTGATGCTGACAGAGTCTGAGACAGTCTTCCCCAGCCGCATATGCTGCCTCCGGTCCGTCAGGAAGTCGGTGATCCACCTGCAGAGGGAGTCAGGCATGCCGAGCAGGGACAGCTTGTCCTGGAGCAGAGCGGGGTGGATGGTGTTGAATGCAGAGCTGAAGTCCACAAACAGGATCCTGGCGTAGGTTCCCGGGGAGTCCAGGTGCTGCAGGATGGAGTGGAGGGCCAGATTGACTGCGTCGTCCACAGACCTGTTGGCTCGGTAGGCAAACTGCAGTGGGTCCAGGAGGGGAGTGGTGATGGACTTGAGGTGGGGCAGGACCAGGCGCTCAAAGGACTTCATGACTACAGAGGTGAGTGCTACAGGTCTGTAGTCGTTAAGTCCAGTGATCCGTGGCTTCTTGGGGACAGGGATGATGGTGGAGGATTTGAGGCAGGTCGGCACGTGGCATAGCTTAAGGGAGGTGTTAAAAATGTCTGTGAAGACAGGAGCCAGCTCTTTCGCACAGTGTTTCAGGGTGGAGGGAGACACGCCGTCTGGACCGGGGGCCTTGCGCGGGTTCAGTCTGGAGAACTGTCTGTGCACATCCTGCTCGCTGATGACAAGGGCAGGGGGGGAGGAGGGGGGGACCGCTTTTGATGAAGTAGGGACCGAGGAGGCAGTGGAGCTGGGGGGAGGGGGGGAGTTGGACACAGCTGACGAGGTGTCAAAACGGGCGTAATGTTGGGACAGTCTTTGACAAAGGGCTTTGTCATCCTGACCTTTAGAAGCCTGAGGCCGATAGTTGGTGATTTGCCTCAGTCCTCTCCACACAGAAGCCGAGTCGTTAGCAGTGAACTGCTGCTGGGGTCTCTCAGAATACACAGATTTAGCTCTCCTCAGCTCTCTGTTAAGCCGATATTTAACCTCCCTGTAGCAGTCCCTGTCTCCACTTTTCAACGCTGCTTCCTTCTCCTTCCTGATCTGTCTAAGCTTAGCAGTGAACCAGGGCTTATCATTAGAGTAACTCACCCTGGTGCGCGATGGAAGAATGCTCTCCTCACAAAAGTGGATATATGAGTTCACAGTGTCCGTGTTCTCATCCAGATCATGCGTGGCTCCTTTAAACATGCCCCAATCAGTTATTTCCATGCACGTTTCCAGCTTCTCCTCAGCTTCACTGGTCCATTTCTTCGTAGTGCTCACAACAGGTTTAGTGAGCTTCAGTCTCTGTCTGTATGTGGGAATGAGGTGGACCATCACGTGATCAGATAGTCCGAGCACAGCGCAGGGAACAGCGCAATATGCGTCCTTCACTGTAGTGTAACAGTGATCCAGCGTGTTTTTTCCTCTGGTTGGGCATTTAATAAACTGTTTGTATCGGGGGAGATCGTGGCTCAGATTGCACTGGTTAAAGTCGCCAACCACAATAACCAGAGAGTCCGGGAAAGACCGCTCCATATGTTGAATGTGATCCGCGAGCGCGCGCTGAGCCTCGCACGCGTCCGCGTTGTGCGGGACCTAGACAGCGGCCAGGATGAATGAAGCAAACTCACGCGGGGAATAAAATGGCTTGCAGTTGATGAATAAAAATTCCAGAGCGGGAGAACAGTGTTGGGAAATCACCGTTACATCAGAGCACCAGCTGCTGTTAATGTAAAAGCAGACTCCTCCTCCCGAGGACTTACCGGAGAGCTCTGTGACGCGATCAGCACGAAACAGCTGAAATCCCTCTAGGTGAAGCGCGCTGTCTGGTATATTCCCCCTGAGCCAGGTCTCAGAGAAACAGAGAGCAGACGAGGAAGCGAGGTCCTTAAATCGCATCAGCAGTCTCAATTCATCTACCTTTTTTGAGAGAGAGTTGGCATTGGAGAGAAATATGCCAGGCAAAGGCGTGCGCGTGCCTCTCCTGCGGAGCCGGACGAGAGCGCCCGCTTGCATACCTCTTTTTCGCCGTCTCACTTTTTGAGCTAAACAGTGAATCAGATCGGCGGCAGGAGCTAAAAAAAACTGGGAGTAGGTCCGTGGGAGTGAAAGTCCTGATATTTAGTAGCTCTTCACGGGTGTAAGAGCAGGCAGACACACAATTGATGAACAAAAACAAATAAAGAAAAGCGCAGCGAAGCACCATGGCGACCACTGTAGGCGCCATCTTGGAAAAAGATGAAGAGGAAAAAAGTTGCAAATTTGTATGAAAAAAAAGATGCAAATTTTATATGACAAAAATATCACAATATAATCTTGAGAAAGATGAAAAAATACAACATAAAAGTCCGAAATTTATGAGAAAATGTTGCAAATTTATGATGAAAGAAGTCATTAATTTACAAGAGAAAAAGTTGTAAAATTACAAGAAAATTTTGGAAATTTACCTTAAAGAACTTGCAAATTTATGGAAAAAAGTCAAAATCTTAAGAAAAAACATCCAAATTTATGAGAAAAAATAGCAAATTTACAGGGGAAAAACATTTAATTTAAGATGAAAATAGTGACATGAGATCTTCCTCTTGATCAAAAATAAACACACACAAAATTCATCCTCGACTGCACTTTCATCTATTAACCAGATCAACAAGGGACTTTGATTAATATCAAGAAAATCCCCGACATAGGCCATGTTAGAAAATGCCAGAAAACCACATCCCAAGACATGCTGCTGATATTCTAAGCAGAGCTGGTTCAAAGTCGACAGAAAAGACGAGGCTAACACTTTGGCTCTAAAATCAAGCTCGAGGTGTTTCAAAACAGCCTCTACTGACTGATGTTGACGCTTTTAGGAGATAAGGTAACATCAAGAAATGTCTTGTGGGTTCTGGTCTTTAGATCATGTAGGGATTAGAGTCCAAAACTTCAACACAACATCGACAACACACACAGAGTCAAAGGGACGTTCTGGTGTGGACGATGCAACAGCAGCTGTCGCCACTGAGCTGGGATACAGGCCTGGAGCCAGTGACACATAACGCCATAAATCATTCAAATGCAGTCTTCATCTATGGTTGTTCTAAGACTCGGAATTTGCAAGACATATAGTCACCCGATTCTCAAAATGCCAAAATAACAGAAGGGATCTTCATAAAAAAATGTTAGTATTCGTGTTTTGGACAATAATATGTCATTTTTTGATGAACACTGAGCAAAAATGGTGACCATATTGTGACTCATCTCAGTCTCAGGACTCATTTCCACTGACTGCGTGGTTACGTTCAGTTCTGGCTACAATGCAGTTTGAGCCTTGTGACGATCCCCCACGACTGCATTTCTGCTACAAAGTGGCCCAAATTGCAACAAGGTTTTGTTCGGTTTAACATGAGAGATATAGGTATCTCAGGATCATGAGATGATGTAATAACAACAATGAAAGACAATGTTAGCCTAGCTTAACTGTCCATTCATTGGGAGTCATTTCTTTAATAACAGGCAATTTTAGCACATCTTGTGCTCCAGATTCTTTTGTCCCTAGCTGGGGCGGTCCTGGCTTGTATGACGCCCTGAGTGGACTGCCTCCCTCCCACCTCACACACATTTTTTTAAACATTTTCCTTTACTTTTTATTTCTCTCTTGAATGTCCAAATATTCAATTTTCCAACAAATAGTGAGGTTTTTCTTGCAACTTTTTCATGCCAAGTTTATTACTTTTTTACTTTCTAACTTCCATCTTTTTTTCTCGTATTTTCATGATTTTCTTGGACATTTGCACCAATCCTCTCACTGAGAGGTGCATCTCAATAAATTAGTGTCACCAAAAAGTTGATTTATTTCAGTAATTCAATTGAAAAATTAAAACTAGATTGGTTACACACAGAGTGATCTATTTAAACTGTTTATTTCTTTTAATTTTGATGGTTATTGTCATGTGTCTGAGCTCATTTTCTCATTGACCTCAAACCCTTACTTTATTTCTTAGTTTGATTGTCTGTTGTCATTATTATGTGGTCAGTTTTTGTACATTTATTTGGTTAGTGACAGAGCCCTTTCTCTTCCTCTCCAGACTCTCCCCACGAAGCTGCCCACTGCCTGTTTCTCTGCCAGCTCAGCTGTGGGCAGCTCGGCAATTAGGTCACGGCTCACCTGGATTCACACCTGCGGCTCATTCACTTCTGGGAATTTAAGCACTGGCCTTTCACTGTGTCAGTGCGTCTAAACTGCATGTTCAAGACTGGTTTTTCTCCTGGGATAATTCTCCTCCTGATCATTATGCTGATCAGCTCCCTGTTTCCTCCTGAGTCGAGCTGGCTCAGGAGTGCCACAGTCAGTAAGTGTTTCTTGTTTGCATTTTTGTTTGTACAGCACTATTTTTGGACACTTTTTAGGCGCTTTTCCACAAGGTCAGTACGGTACAGTTCGGTATGGGACGGCACGGTTTGTCCGCTTTTCCATTAGGGACCGTAACTGCTTTCAGTTCTGTTTTTTTGGAACTGTTCCTATTTTTTCAGAACCCCTCGATTGAGGTTCCATGGGTACCGTTCCGGTGACATAAAAACACTGCAGCCAACTGATTGGTCGGGGTGTAACGTCATGAGAGTGGGCGTAACGCTGACTTTCCAGAATCGCTGGCGAGCCACCATTTGCAATGTTTCGTCCGTGAGCCAGCCAACTAGTGATGATATAAACAACAACGATAGAATGGCTTCACAGAAATCAGCAGAAATCAACAACGCAGTCCAGCAGAGTCTTCTGTGCATTTCGGCTGATGAGACAATCCAGACGGAAGCAGACGGAGCCGCACTGGGAAATAGATGGAGCCGCCCGAACTGAATTGAATGTATGGCCGCGGGAGCACCCAACTTTAGCAGTTGAAGCCGTGATATTGGGATATAGAGGATGGTGAGTGATGTGATATGCATATTTTACGTAATTTATCCCAGGAGTAGAAAATTCACTTTGGACAGACGAAAACTTGATCGCGTTTAAACGATGACATAGCTAGTTAACCATCAATGCTACGTCCGTCCTTGTATTTTGCACTTGTGTTGACAATATCTGATCATATAAGCTAGTTGTAATCCTAGTTAAAACGGTGTTTTTTTGCATGTTGCACTTTTGTGCTGTGCATGTACTTTAGTTGTGTGTATTTTTGTCGTAGAGTCAGACCAGGCTGCATTTGGCACGACATGGCAAGCAATATATTCTGACTGGTAAGCTGCACATCTTGTTATTTATAGTCAAATCTTTTGATTTTTAAGTTAAAGTATAGGTAAAGTGCCAAATTTAAAGTAGCACAATTTCCACTTAATATGAAAGGGACTGAACTGAGATTTATTTGATTGTGTGAATATTAATTACAGAGTAATTGAAAATGAATGGCACATCCAATAATAGCCACCTTAAAATAAACTGCTTGTTTATTTTTTTTTTTTTTTATCAGATCATTTCTGTGATCCTTTATGAGTTATAGTCATAATAGTGTATCTTGCACTTTGGGGAATGGGAGTTGTTCAGTCACCATTAGAATTTAGTTTATATGTATAGTTTATAGCATTTCATCTTTAAACCCATCCAGTAAAAGAACACATTACAAATATTTGAGACCCATTGTAGTGCTTCCTTTTATATTTTAGCAATACAAGCACAAAACACCACCCACACTTGAAACCAGGGAGACACAGTGGTAGCTAAACTTTTATTGATAACGTTATTTCACACCATCACAACAACTCAGTATCTGAACTCAGTATAAATGGTGTAGAGATTGAAAGGGTATCCAAAATTAAATTCCTTGGCATAATAATTGATAATAAACTGTGTTGGAAGTCACATATTAATTATATTAAAGGTAAAATATGCAAATCAATCACAGTACTACACAGAGTGAAATATTTGCTGAATCAACCCACACTGTATACTTTGCATCATTCATTAATACTCCCATACAAGACATATTGTACTGAAGTATGGGGAAATACTGTACATATAAAACAAACATATATCCAGTCTTTATGCTTCAGAAGAGAGCTATTAGAATAATAAACAAAGCTGCATACAGGGAACCAACAAACCCACTTTTTCTTAAATTAAAAGCTCTCAAGTTGAAAGATCTGGTTGACTTTAAAACTGCAGTAATAATGTTTAAAGTGAAGAATCTATCACTGCCTGCAAATATCCAAAAGTTGCTCCAAATAAGGGAGAAACAATATCATTTCAGAGGAACATGTATATTTCAAAAACCTTCAGTGAGAACTACCACCAAGCAACACTGTGTCTCAGTGCAAAGAGTTAGATTGTGGAACGCTTTTGGAAGTGAATTAAAATAATGTACAACGCTTGGACAATTTAAACAAAAACTAAAAGAAGAAATACACCAAACATATATACAAAACAACATGTAAAATCACATAAGGATTATCATATCCAGTCTGTGTGCTGTTACTTAGTTTTTGTCATGTTTTGTCTTGGCTTTGTTCTGATATGTAATCACTCTTGTTTTATTTTATTTTTGAATTCTTACCTGGAACATGGGTGGGCAATATAAGCTGCGGCTTCAGCCATCACCCATTTCGGATAAGTTATGTTGAACTGTATAATCCGAGGAGTCGCTGTTTAATTTGGACTTATTGGATTTTTTTCCCCTTTGTTCTATTATTCTGTTCCTTTCTTTTAATCTAATCTATCCGAAATAAAGATTCATTCATTCATTCATTTCTCAAATATGTTTTAAACTTGCTTTAATTATCCACCACCCATTTCTGTCTTTCACTAGGCAAGAGGGAAACGATCCACCCAAACCGGACCTTGCCTCACTATTTACAGAGATGCAGGCTGAAGATCTGCTGAACTGGGACCAGTATGAAGGGCCGATCCAGTTGTGAGGCAGCGTGGCCGGCATGTGTGACCCATTCCAATTTCTTTCTTTTTTTTTTTTTACAGTTTGAATTTTGCACATTCTAAATAATCTGAAATTTGCTGCTGATTGTAATAAACAATTTAGTGATTTATGTATTTGCATCATGATTTTCTATTTTGTCTGTTAAGGCACCAGTGTGAAAAGAGTCAACAGTACGAACCATTTATCAGTGACTTTGAAAATAATGGCTCATTTTTTAGAAAAGTAACTAAAACAATTATTTGCTGAAGACTGTATTGTTGGATGTGCCAGTGCAGAAGACACTGCACACTTTAGTGATAGTCCCAGTATATGGAGGAATTCTGGGCCGTATTAGCATCTGTATTTCCTAATAATGGGATAGAAAAGAGAACCTCCAGAGTCTTGGCCCTCCATGGCACATAATTGGACACCCCTGAGTTTGAGTTTAATGGGATTTAACATTTTAACACAAACTGCTTTATGGTTTATAATTCTGTTGGCAGACTTACACCAAACCAAAAGTGATTTCTCAAACTGCTGGATTGTTCTTAGACAGCTTTTTCCCATATTTTAGTATTTGTCACTTGGTGGTAACCTTCACACAAAACAAAAGTAGAGACATCTGCAAAAGTGCAAAGGTTTATTGTCAAAATTCCCAGGGCAATACTACATGAATACATATATAGTTCTCTGTTGATGCAGAGAATATATATATATATATATATATATATATATATGTAGTCAGCAATACTCAATATATTTCCAGTTAATCCATGCATTTCTCCATGTAACCTTGTGACTGCATTTAATCACTTTTAATCCTAGATCCATTTGTTTTGGCTTAAAATGCATCATAATTGTTAAATATATCTTATGTCTAACTCAGTTTACCTGTTAAAATATATATTTTACAGCTCATATACTACAATATGGCAGCTAGCTGATCCATGTTTTGCCACTACACCACTGGCAGGAGCAGGTAAATTCCATGATGTCTCAGTCTCTCCATGATTTTGACACAGATCAGAGCAATTTGTTGCACAGGAAGCTAAATATTTCTACAGACATTCTGCAGTTCTGTAACCACTTTGCGTTCCTGAAGCTATGGTGACATCACTGTGTTGAATGTTCAGACCCACAGTTTTAAGCGATATTTTTGCCACAAGAGAGCCATCTGAAACACATATACAGAGAATACATATTTTAGTACCTAATACCGATAACTTGCCGACATTACAATGTTGTACGGCGGACTTAAAAGCAAAGTAGCATTAGCAATCATTAGCTTACCGTTATACGTGATGGAGTTGAATCCTCATGTCTTCCCCTTTATACTGCCCTATGGTTTCCTAAACGCTCCAGTACTTTTCCAGAGTGTGTCATATCACCGCCTTTGCCTTCTGATCTCCTTTTTTGCCTTTATTCTGTCAAAAAAAGCCAGAGAACGCAGACGCCTCGTATCCTGCCAGCTTGTGTTTTGCGTAACATTATGCTTGTTTTACGCCAGTTACGCTTGTTTTACGTAACGGGAGGGAGAGGACTGCACTGCCTCGCCTGTAACTATTCCCACCCACTTCAAGTGGGATCTAGTGCAGTGGAAACACAAAGCGGGCCGAACTGTACCGTCCCGTCCCGTCCCGTACTGACCCTAGTGGAAAAGCGCCTTAAGTTGCTTGAGGTTTAGTGTGAAGTTTACACAGTCAGTAATGATTTGAGGAACCATGTCATCTGCTGGTGTTGGTCCACTGTGTTTTATCAAGACCAAAGTCAGCGCAGTCATCTACCAGGACATTTTAGAGCACTTCATGCTTCCCTCTGCTGACAAGCTTTATGAAGAAGCTGATTTCATGTTCCTGCAGGACTTGGCACCCCCCCCCCCCCACACACACACACACACACACTGCCAAAAGTATCAAAACCTGGTTTAATGACCATGGAATTACTGTGTATGACTGGCCATCAAACTCTCCTGACCTAAACCCCATAGAGAATCTATGGAGGATTGTCAAGAGGAAGATGAGAGACACCAGACCCAACAATGCAGACGAGCTGAAGGTCACTATCAAAGCAACCTGGACCTTCACATCACCTCAGTGCCACGCCACAATGATACAGTAATTAATCCAAAATTTGCACCTATCAAGTATTGAGTGTGTACATGGACATACTTTTCAGTCGGCCAACATTACTAATTAAAACCTATTTTTTTTTAATTAATTTTATGTAATATTCTAATTTTTTGAGAAACTGAATTTGGGGTTTTCATGGGCTGTAAGCCATAATCATCAAAATTAAAATAAACGCTTGAAATATATCATTCTCTGTGTAATGGCTCTATATAATATGAGTTTCACTTTCTGAAATGAGTGACAAAAAATATTGAACTTTTTCATGATATTCTAACTTTTTAAGATGTACAGTACCTGTATAAAGCTGACATATTTTTTTTAACAAATCTCATTCCATTTGCCCTTTTTTAAAAACTAATTTGCACCCCTGATTCTCAAATGGTCTCTGCAAAGCCCTGGAATTAATTCATGTGGACCGTAAACTGAAACCGACTGCAACACGTTGGAGAAAAATTACATTACATAACATCCATCCATCCATCCATCCATCTTCTACCGCTTTTCCGGAGATCCGGGTCGCGGAGGCAGCAGTTCAAGCAGAGAAGCCCAGACTTCCCTCTCCCCAGCCACCTGCTCCAGCTCTTCAGAGGGGATACCAAGGCGTTCCCAGACCAGCTGGGAGACATAGTCTCTCCACCGAGTCCTGGGTCTGCCCCAAGGTCTCCTCCCAGTGGGACGTGCCTGAAACACTTCAAGTGGGAGGCGTCCAGGAGGCATCCTAATCAGATGCCCATACCACCTCAACTGACTCCTTTCAATGTACATAACATAAGCTGTGATAACTGAATATTGCTATTGTAGGGCTCAGTGTTTTGAAGTTCAAACCACTGCATAATTTAAGGGGAAAAAAAAAACTACTTTAAACATTTTTTTTTTCCTTTGCGGCAGTTTTAATGTTGGCCATACTGGAGTCTGCTAGCCGCAAGACAGAGGGCGCTGGCATCCCGTCTGTAGAGGGTGCCCATTTGCCACAAATACATGCTCAGCACACATAATTATGACTCTCATATTATTTTTATTCTTTTGATTCTTATGGCATCCTCAAAAGAATGGTGCCCAGGGCATTTGCCCACATGGCCAGTATCCAAGTTCACCACTGAGCTAGGGTCTGGAGGGGAGGAGGTCGTCCTTGCAACCAGTACTCTGCCATAGATGCTGCAGGATGCTATTGATGATGCTCTCCCATGCTTTACAGTCTGTGGTGCAGGCCTTAGCTTATTTGAGGTTGAGGCGCTGAGGTTTAAAGTTGTCCTCAGCTTACTTGGCCCACAGTTTTTTCCGGTGCTTCATGTTGGATTCTCCAGTGTGTGGGTTGATTCTCAGGTTCAGGTTCAGGTTACTTTATTTGTACCCGTAGGTAGATTTGTTTTGCAGTCTGGTGACATCCATATTTACAAACCACAATTACATTCAACGTAAACACAAACACAGGCACACATGAAGCTGACTATAAACATGATAAAAATACTCAAGGCTCCATCAATCAGGATATAAAGACAAAGAGATGGGAGAAAACCAGAGATAAGATAAGATAAGATAAGATAAGATAAGCCTTTATTAGTCCCACAACGGGGAAATTCCAGGATTGCAACAGCACAGGGATAGCAACACTCAGAGCAACAATCAGAAGGCAAGAAAAAAAAACAAGCAAGCAAGAGCAGCTAATATGCATATGTACATATTACTATAAAATATATATATACACACACACAGACACACAGTGCAGAGCATTGTAGCTGGATGGAATAAATATATGAATATATAAACACACAGTGCAGAGCATTGTAGCTAGATGGAATAAATATGTAAATATATAAACACCCACAGTGCGGAGCATTGTAGCTAGATGGAATAAATATATAGATATATAAAAACACAGTGCGGAGCATTGTAGCTAGATGGAATAAATATATAGATATATAAATATGAACACACCCAGTGCTGAGCATTGTAGCTAGATGGAATAAATATGTAAATATATAAACACACACAGTGCAGAGCATTGTTGCTAGATGGGATGAAACAGCATAACCCTCTACTTAGTTATCCTACATGGCATGATTATGTGCCCATACATATTCTCACCCTCCATAGCGACCGGTATTTTCCTAGTTGTATGCCGGAGGGGACCATTGTGTAAGTCTATTGCATCTTTTGCATTTAAAAACTATTAGTTTGTTACGTCTTTTTGCTATCTCTGCGAGCAGCCCTGCTTAGGTTGTACAGTCTGACAGCCGTTGGTAGGAAGGACCTACGAAACCTCTCGGTTGTGCACCTGGGATGATGTAGTCTGCTGCTAAATGAGCTCCTCAGTGCATTCAGTACGTCCTGCATAGGGTGGAACTCGGACTCCAGCAGAGATGACAGTTTAGCCACCGTCCTTCTCTCTCCTATCTCCTCCACCGGATCAAGGCGCTGCCCCAGGACAGAGCTAGCTTTCTTAATCAGTTTAGAAGATAAGAGAGAAGGGTCATATTAAAAAGTTAAAGACTAGTCAAAGAGGTTCTGCCGCAGGAGTTGGTGCTCATTTTGGAGACATGGCCGAACCGCCACAATTGGCATCCTTCATGGATGTGTCATTGGTGATATCACGGAGGAAAACTCCGAGGATCTGACAGAGATAACGCATTTGGAAAACTTCAAGCTTGTTCACGTCCCCTTTGAGGATGGTCCAGCTCTCAGAGCCATAAAGAAGGACAGGTAGAATTAGTTTGCAAAAGAGACATCTTTGTGTGCGAAAGAGACCTTCCACCTACCTCTTGTTGTTGGGACCAAGTTGTCCTTGGTAGGGTCTTCCAAGACAAATCAGCCCTGGGTCTAGGGCCAGATCAGGAACAGTCCATTTAATCCCCATCTAGAAGCTACCCCAACCGATATGGAGTCAGACCTGAGTGAGGGGGGTCGACAGCAAGTGCCTGGTGACAGGGGTTTCAGCCCATGGAACCCGAGTGGGCTCAGAATGGATGAGCCACATGGTTCCATGCTGGAGTGTTATCACCACCTGCAGGAGTGATTACGGGGATGTTTGGTGCTGTGTGGATTAGTCTGGGCTTCTCTGCTTAGACTGCAGACCCCACAGCATGCTGGGACTCTAAGCAAGCAGTTGGTAAGATGGAAGGATGGATGGATGGATGAATGGGTGGAGTAGACCTCAGAAAATACTGTAACATATCCATCTATAAATGCATGGAATCCTTATCTATGTCTGTGTGTCTGTTCTACACATACAGTGGGGCAAAAAAGTATTTAGTCAGCCACCAATTGTGCAAGTTCTCCCACTTAAAGGATGAGAGAGGTTTCCAATTTTCATCATAGGTATACCTCAACTATGAGAGACAAAATGAGAAAAAAAAATCCAGAAAATCACATTGAAGGATTTTTAAAGAATTTATTTGCAAATTATGGTGGAAAATAAGTATTTGGTCATCTACAAACAAGCAAGATTTCTGGCTCTCACAGACCTGTAACTTTTTCTTTAAGAGGCTCCTCTGTCCTCCACTCGTTACCTGTATTAATGGCACCTGTTTGAACTCGTTATCAGTATAAAAGACACCTGTCCACAACCTCAAACAGTCAGACTCCAAATTCCACTATGGCTAAGACCAAAGAGTTGTCAAAGGACACCAGAAACAAAATTGTAGACCTGCACCAGGCTGGGAAGACTGAATCTGCAATAGGTAAGCAGCTTGGTGTGAAGAAATCAACTGTGGGAGCAATTATTAGAAAATGGAAGACATACAAGACCACTGATAATCTCCCTCAATCTGGGGCTCCACGCAAGATCTCACCCCGTGGGGTCAAAATGATCACGAGAACGGTGAGCAAAAATCCCAGAACCACACGGGGGGACCTAGTGAATGACCTGCAGAGAGCTGGGACCAAAGTAACAAAGGCTACCATCAGTAACACACTACACCACCAGGGACTCAAATCCTGCAGTGCCAGACGTGTCCCCCTGCTTAAGCCAGTACATGTCCAGGCCCGTCTGAAGTTTGCTAGAGGGCATTTGGATGATCCAGAAGAGGATTGGGAGAATGTCAGATGAAACCAAAATAGAACTTTTTGGTAAAAACTGAACTTATCATGTTTGGAGGAGAAAGAACACCATACCAACTGTGAAGCATGGGGGTGGAAACATCATGCTTTGGGGCTGTTTTTCTGCAAAGGGACCAGGACAACTGATCCATGTAAACAAAAGAATGAATGGGGCCATGTATTGTGAGATTTTGAGTGAAAACCTCCTTCCATCAGCAAGGGCATTGAAGATGAAACGTGGCTGGGTCTTTCAGCATGACAATGATCCCAAACACACCGCCCGGGCAACGAAGGAGTGGCTTCGTAAGAAGCATTTCAAGGTCCTGGAGTGGCCTAGCCAGTCTCCAGATCTCAACCCCATAGAAAATCTTTGGAGGGAGTTGAAAGTCCGTGTTGCCCAGCGACAGCCCCAAAACATCACTGCTCTAGAGGAGATCTGCATGGAGGAATGGGCCAAAATACCAGCAACAGTGTGTGAAAACCTTGTGAAGACTTACAGAAAACGTTTGACCTCTGTCATTGCCAACAAAGGGTATATAACAAAGTAGTGAGATGAACTTTTGTTATTGACCAAATACTTATTTTACCAAGGAATTTACCAATTAATTCATTAAAAATCCTTCAATGTGATTTTCTGGATTTTTTTTTCTCATTTTGTCTCTCATAGTTGAAGTATACCTATGATGAAAACTGGAGACCTCTCTCATCTTTTAAGTGGTAGAACTTGCACAATTGGTGGCTGACTAAATACTTTTTTCCCCCCACTGTATCTCTTGAACTGTTCACCAGACTGACCTAAGATTTTATACATGTTTTGCTGAGGTTACAAGGGTGTGCATTGCCGAGTATGGAGTCGCTCAGTCAAAAAATGTAATTTTTATCAATAAAAGTTTAGCCACCACTCTGTCACCGTTCTGTCTCTTTGTGCCATTGCTTCAAGAAGTGTGGGCGGGGTTTAGGGTTGACTCCGTGGTGATTGGATAATACATGGCATGACAGCCATGTTGATTGGATAATACACAGCACCATGACCTGTCAGTCACCACAGTGTTCCCAAGGAAGTGAAAAAATGACAAATTTAACTAGAAAAACATAATACTGAAGATTTAATGCTTAAAAAAGTTATACCATAAAGTTGCTGTGATTGCATAGGTCTAAAGGATAATTCGCCATATGTAGAGAACATGAGGTGCGTGAGCAGACTGGGCGGAGCGTCAGCAGGAATCGGGTTTGATAAATCAACATAGAACATGCCGGAGAAGCAGTGGCCTGGCTCAAAGGCACACTAACTGATAGCAATAAAAAAAAAGTTATTTTCAATAAATTAAAAAAAAAAAAAGATATATATATAGGGGTATAGGTAGGGGTGTGCTTTTGCCCTGAGGTTGATTTATCATGGAAAAAAGCTGAGCTCTGTGGTTTGAGCAATCAGCTGATTGGATCCACCAACTCAGGTGTTCTGGCATTTTGGCTTGTCTATCAGAACAGCATGGACAGCTGATGGTACAGACTGCACAGGTAAAAAAAACAAAAAAACATGGGGGGAAGGCCTGACAACCTTTGCTCTACGAATACGAAATGTATCAACCATACACTGGATATGTCAAAAAATTTTCAGCATGAGGCACATATTTTTTCCAGTTTATAAAATTTTTCACCGGGTCTGAGGTGTGTGCGAAAAAAAAGTGTTTTGGTTAACGTTTAGTGGGTCAAAAATGCGATTGTTTAGCCAGAATAATAATAATAATAATAATAATAATAATAATAATAATAATAATAATAAATAAATAATCTTATTGCATCAATAAAAAAAACAAATCGCTTACAATAGAGCCACGGCACTCACACTGTCAGTCTTTGCTAGTCACGCCTTCAATGTTCAGATCATTATTTGGCCTCAGTATCGCCCCAGAGCAATGATATAAGCACCACCTCAATCTTAGCATTAAAGTTTTAAAAAAACTTTTAAAAACAAAAATTGCTAAAATATAAAATGATGCATTACAATGGGTCTCAAATATTTGTAAACATGTCCTGTTATAGTACTGCATGAGTTTATTGACGATGAACAGAAGAAATTCAATATTACACTGAACTCCATCACTGAACAGTGATATAAACTAAAGTAATTAGAATGATCACTGAACCACTCCCACAAGTGCAAGATACACTTTTCTTGAATGCAGTAGATGCCATGGCACTCCCTTGTGTGCTGGACACATCATCCGTCGAAAATTGCTTCATTGCAAATGTTTCGCCATTGGCTGCTGCGAACCAAATCTGTGATGCAACGCACTGTTTCTGGTGGAAAAGGTGAACACTGATTAGAGTGGGAACTATCGGCTCTGGCGACTAAATCAAAGCCATGACTGAACACAACTGCGGTCAGTGGAAATCAGGGGTGAACCCCCACCCCCCACGCCCCCACTGCCATCACCAACACCAACACCAGAAAGTATTTGGGAGTGCTGACTTTTGAATGTTTTGTGCCAAGATCCACAAAACTGCAAACCCAAAACATAAACACAGAGGCTAAACACCTACACGTCTGGATTTTTATTGAAATGGGTAAACACATTGGGAGCTGCTCCAAGTATTGCTCCGGTGGGTGCAGCAGGGCAGTGCTGTTTAAAATTAACTGATACACAGCCTTTGCTATGGCGCCAGGAACTTGACACGCCTCCCCCAGCAAACAACTCTCTGAGTTGCACATTTAAAAGTCAAATATACCAACTGGAAAGCTGGCTAATAGCTACCAGTAGGGATTCATTAGGGATTTATCAACAGCATACACAGCTCTGGCCAAAACCATTAAGCATAATAAAGTCAAGGAGAGTTAAAGTGGCTGGGGGCCAGCCTGTTATGCTAGTCACTGTTATAGCACCCCACATCTACACTCCATTAGTGAGGCCAAAGAGTTTCTGGAGTGGAGTACAGTTAAGTCGGCACAGATTTGAGCTCCGCTCACTCATTGCTGTTTTTCGACTTCCATTCATTGTGTTAAGTCCTATTTTCAAACAACCAAATCGTTTTCATTACCATAGCATATTCTCCATCACTGGACCTCACAGTCTTCTTCATCAATAAATTCATGATTTCAAAATCACATTCCCTAACACTCCATTATTTGCACATTTATGAGAAAAAAGTTGCCAATTTATGAGAGAAAAATTGCAAATTCATGAAAAGTTGCAGATTTGTAAAAAAAAAAATGCAAATTTATGAGAAAAGTTTCAAATTTATGAGAGAAACTGCATATTTATGAGGAAAAAGTTTCAAATTTATGAGAGAAAAACTGCAAATTTATGAGGGAAAAGGTGCAGATTTGCAAGAAAAAAATTGCAAATTTATGAGAAAAAGTTTAAAATTTATGAGAAAAAGGTTGCTGATTTATGAGAAAAGTTTATAAATTATGAGAGAAAATGGCAAATTTATGAGAAAAAAGTAGAAGACAGAACAAAAATTACACACTTGCAAGTAAAAAGTTGTAGATTTATGGAAAAAGTTTCAAATCTATGAGAAAAAAGCTTCAGATTTATGGGGAAAAAAAGTTTTGAATTTATGATAGAAAAAAATGTAAATTTATGAGAAAAGAGTTGCAGATTTTCAAGAAAAAATGCTACAGACTTGCAGCTTAATGAGAAAAAAGTTGTAAATTAATGAGAAAAAGCTTCACATTTATGAGAATAAAGGTGCAAATTTATGGGGAAAAAGTTTCAAATTTATGAGAGAAATATTGCAACTTTATAAGAAAAAGGGTGCAAATTTTGAGAAAAAAAGTTGCTCTGTTGCTGAATTTCTCCAGTGAACAGTTGGAACAGGGTTGAGGGTAACTGTTCTTGTATCAGTTCCTCTGCTTTCTGGTGCATTGTGTTTCATGGATTTTCAGAATAAACAAATGTGTGTAGAAAAACGGTGCAGGGCTTGGAGGAAGCAGGCCTTGAAAGTCATCCTGTATCAGTCTCGAACAACATTCTCCAATTATCATTTGGGAAGTATTTGTGATAATCAGGTGAGTGTGCATCCCTCCTCACCTGTTTCTGTCTGTTCCTGGCTCCGGAACTCATCAATGCACTTGCATGATTGGACACACCTGCCACTTCCTGGTTTACCAGTGCATAAAAGAGCCAGTTTGTGCATGCTTGGCCGCTGGACCGTTGGGTATTGCTGCCATGAACAACTCCAATTTATGTTGTTTGGCAAATCCTGTTTCCTTGTTGTCTTATCTTTTCGTGTCTTCTCATCCTCAGGTTTGCTGCCACCTCAGCAGTGAGTCTCCAGGGCTGCGCACGCTCACCTGAACAATTCATCCTCAAGACAACATCAACTCCACCCAGGTCAACCCATCCATTTTGTCTTCCTGTTATCTCCCCATTGTATCCCACGCTGGAGTTCACTACCGGGCCCTCTGCTTGTATAGAAGCCTTTCTCTTCCCTCTCAACTTTTTCTTCCCTGGTTATCGCTGTTATTAATCATTTCTCTTTTACTTTTTTTCAGGCTGCGTGCAGCTGCAGCGTGATCCTGGTTTTTGTGTGTGTTTAAGTTAGGGTCTATTTTGCGTTGTTCCTTGTTTGTGCATATTTTTATTTTTTATTAAGTTAGTGTGGTTGTGTCTTTTGTTTTTCATTGAAGTTGTGTCAAATTTTCTACCTGAGTCTGAGTGTTCATCTGGTGTTGTTTGCTCTGCATTTGAGCCTCTCTGGTATTCAGTCATGACAGTATTCAATGCATCCACCGCTTAGATGGTACAAACAGTCTTAAGATGGTAGGGTACAAACCAGACAGATGAGGGTGGTAGAAACTGGGAACTGTTTTTAAAAAGAAAAGAGCACAGTCTTATGATTTGTAAATGCCAGAAAAAATAATTTGAAAAATTTCATTGACAGAAATTATAGATTGGAAATTTGAAACCAGACCATCAGTGACAGTCGCTCATTCCAGCCTGACGAAACTGCCTCAAGAATGCTCAGATCTTTTGACTGCTGACCTTGACCTTGAGCACATCCTAGATCCAGACCCGCCTGAGGATCACTGTGCATGAGCTTGTTGACAATTAGGGTAATTGCCTAGGAGAAGTAACAATTTTCATAAAATCATATACAGTAAGTAATCTTAAACTGAAGCACAACCTTGATGTAGACTCACCTGGTGATCATTGTGCATGAGTTGGTTGAAAATTAGGGCAATTGCCGAGGAGGAGTATTGATTTTTTTTTTGTATAAAATTACTTAAGTGCCCGAATCTCCTGACCTTGCCATTGAGCACAATTTGGATGCAGACCCACAATAAGTGTGAGTAGAGTTTGGTGAGCATTGAGGCAATTGCTTAGAAGTAGAAGTGATTTTTCTGTTCATACAAGTTCCCAGGGGCTTCATGCATAAAGGATTGCATAGTTTTCATACTGAAAGATGGCGTACTCACAAAATTTGAAAAGTACAGGTAGGTGCACACAAAAATTTTCAGATTTATAAAACTGCGTGCACACCACTCCTTTTCTTTATACATTCCACCTCACGTGAAAACCAGCACACGTGCAAAGTGTTTGCCCCTTCCTGATTTCTCATTTTTTTGTATGTTTGTCACAATTAAATGTTTCAGATCATCAAACAAATTTATTTAAATATTAGACAAAGATAACACAAGTAAACACAAAATGCAGTTTTTAAATGAAGGTGTTTATTATCAAGGGTAAAAAAAAATAAAAAAAAAAATCCAAACCTACATGGTCCTGTGTGAAAAAGTGATTGTCTCCCCCCAAAAAGCACAAGTTAACTGTGCTTTATCACACCTTTGGAAAGCTGAGTTCATTTTTTCTAGCCACACCCAGGCCTGATTACAGCCACACCTGTTCTCAGTCAAGAAATCACTTAAATGGGACCTGCCTGACAAAGTGAAGTAGACCGAAAGATTCTCAAAAGCTAGACATTATGCTGCTATCCATAGAAATTCAGGAAAAAATGATAAACAAAGTAACTGAGATCTATCAGTCTGGAATAGGTTACAAAGCCATTTCTAAAGCTTTGGAACTCCAGTGAACCACAGTGAGAGCCATTATCCACAAATGACGAAAATATGGAACAGAGGTGAACCTTCCCAGGAGTGGCCAGCTGACCAATTTTACCCCAAGAGCACACAAAAGACCCCACAACAACATCGAAAGAACTGCAGGCCTCACCTGCCTCAGTTAAGGTCAGTGTTCATGACTCCACCATAAGAAAGAGACTGGGCAAAAATGGCCTGCATGGCAGAGTTCCAAGACGAAAACCACTGCTGAGAAAAAAAGAACATAAAGGCTCATGTCAGATTTGCCAGAAAACGTCTTGATGATCACCAAGACTTTTGGGAAAATACTCTGTGGACTGACGAGACAAAAGTTGAACTTTTTGGAAGGTGTGCGTTCCATTTCATGGCATAAAAGTAACACAGCATTTCAGAAAAGGAACATCATACCAACAGTAAAATATGGTGGTGGTAGTGTGATGGTCTGGGGCTGTTTTGCTGCTTCAGGACCTGGAAGACTTGCTGTGGTAAATGGAACTATGAATTCTGCTGTCTACTAAAAAATCCTGAAGAAGAATGTCTGGCCATCTCTTTGTGACCTCAAGCTGAAGCGCATATGGGTTCGGCAGTAGGACAATGATCCAAAACACACCAGCAAGTCCACCTCTGAATTGCTTAAGAAAAACGAAATGAAGACTTTGGAGGGGTCTAGTCACAGTCCTGACCTGAATCCAATTGAGATGCTGTGGCATGACCTTAAAAATGCAGTTCATTCTCAAAAACCCTCCAATGTGGCTGAATTACAACAATTCTGCAACGATGAGTGGGCCAAAATTCCTCCACAGTGCTGCAAAAGACACATTGTCAGTTATCACAAACAAATGCAGCTATTGTAGTAGTAGTAGATTAGTTTATTTGACAGGGACAGTGCAATAAACATAGACAATTAATCAAAGACAATCAATCTGATGTGTTGCACATAGAGTGTATAGCTATTACCTAATTTGCAACTCTTGTCCCTGGATGGGCTTTAGAAAAAAGAATCAAGATAAAAAATATACACAATAACCACATACATCAGTGCAGAAAAATTATAAATACACAATTATAAATATTATAAATATTATAAATACACAAATATAACAGCCTGACTCACATTTAACATAAATATTATAAATATTATAAATACACAAATATAACAGCCTGACTCACATTTAACACATATAACATAACTCACATTTGCCTATTTCAGGCCTTCCTCCCTCCGTCACTCACTATAAACAAACACATTTATTCCTTCCCTTCATTCACTCTCACTTTGCAGACAAATAATTCATACATGAGTACATTCTTGTTTATTTTTCAGCCAGTTTTTAACATTTTTAGTGAATGTTTTAAAGTCCGTTATTATTTTAATTTCATTTGGCATTGTGTTCCAGATGTGACTGCCCTTTATAGAGAAAGCTGTTTGTCCAAATGTGGTTCTGCGGTGGAATATTTTACAGTTATTGTTAATAGAACTCCTGGTGGCTCTGCTGCTGTCCTGTCTTTGGACGAAACCAGCAAGTGGCTCGGGTGCTGATTTATGGAAACATTTGAACGTTAATTTCAGAAGACAGAGGTCAATGAAGCTCTCAAAACTCAATAGGTTGTATTTTTTTAAAACATTACAGTGATGCCACCTAATGGGCTTTTTGTCCAAGATTTTTAGGGTTTGATTATATAATGAACCTATATGTCTTATTGTGGAAGGGGCTGCTTGAGCCCAGACTGTCAAACAGTATGATATATGAGAAAAAACCATAGAATGCATATACAGTGCAGCTGCTTCGTAAGGTATGTAATATCTAATTAATTTAAAGCAGTTCAGATTTTTTTTTACTGTTTTTGAAATTTTCTTTATATGAAGATTAAATTTGAGTTGAGGATCTAGTACAATGCCAAGGTATTTGAATTCTGTAGCTAAACTGATGTCATGATCATGTATATTAACTTTAAAATGTTGCAGGTTACATTTTTTGATTGAAAAGCACATTGAGACTGTTTTCTGAAGGTTCAGCAATAGATGGTTCTTGAGGAGCCACTCTTGGACATCAACCATACTTGTAGACAGTACATCTGCAGCCTGTGCTGGAGTCTTGGCAGCTGTGTAAATAACTGCATCATCTGCATAAAGTTGGCATGTTGCAGCTGAGCAGTGTAACGGCAAGTCATTAATAAAAATGCTGAAAAGTAAAGGACCAAGAATGGACCCTTGTGGGATACCCATGCGGTTGTTTAAAAATGAGGATTTATCCTGGTGAACTTTTACACACTGTTCTCTATTCTGGAGATAAGATGCAAACCATTCTAATGTATTTGGGGAGAAGTTAAAAGATACCATTTTGGATAAAAGCAAACTGTGGTTTACAGTATCGAAAGCCTTTTTGAGATCTAGAAAAACAGCTCCTACCACATTACCCCTGTCCAAGGACTGTTTGACGTTTTCAATAAGGCAACAATTTGCTGTTTCTGTTGAGTATCCTGGTCTAAAACCAAATTGATGTGGATGAAGAAGTTGACTGTCTTGTAAGTAGTCTATCAGCTGTGTAGCTACAACTTTTTCAAGAACCTTAGATAGGACTGGTAAAATAGAGATTGGGCGGTAATTGCATATATCGTCTTTACTGCCTGATTTATGAACTGGTATGACGACAGCTTTTTTCCAGCCAGATGGAAATGTACTAGACCTAATGGAGAGATTAATGAGATGAGTCAGTGGTTTGATTAATATTTTGCTGTGCATTTTGAGAAAGGAGGTGCTCATATTGTAGATATCATTAGTTTTTGAGTTTGACAGTGTTTTAACAATACCAGCAATTAACTTCTCATTTACCTCATCGATGTGAAAAGTATCTGTTGGAAGTATGGAATTTGTGTTGTTGAGCACATTTGGCAGCACAAAAATTTTTGTTAAGTCTTCCACAGAGCCCACAAAGTGTGAATTAAATTCATTTGCCAAAGTAGCCTTGTCACTGACGGTCTTGCCATTGATTCTAAGTTCCTTTACCCCCTTCTGATCGTTTTTTTTATTAGTTAGGTTATTTAAATGCCTCCATAGGGAACTGTTGTTACCCTTTGCATGATCTATCAGTTTATTGTAATAAGATATTTTTGATTTTCGCAGCTCATGTACCACTTTATTTCTTAAACTTTTGTACACAAGGTGATCATTTTGTAGTTTGGAGGTTAGTGATGTTTTCAGTGCATAGTCTCGCCTCTTCCTAAGTTTTCTTATTTCATTATTTAACCATGGTAGGCTAATCTTCTGTTGTCTACTTTTAATTTGCTTTGAAAATTTTTCTATAGACTTTGTGATTGTTGCAGTTATAAAATTACAACAATCATCTACTTCACATTGCTGCTAAGGGTGGCCCAAACAGATATTATTATATTTTTTTTCCCTTAATAATAAACACCTTCATTTATAAACTGCATTTTGTGTTTATTTGTGTTATGTTTGTTTAATTTTTAAATTTGCTTCATGATCTTAAAAATTTAAGAGTGGCAAACATACAAAAGAATGAGAAACCAGGAAGGGGGCAAACACTTTTTCACACCACTGTAAATAAAGAAAACGCCCCTTCTGTCACTCAAAATAATAACTTCACGGAGTGTGACGCTGAGGTGTTTATAACAGAGGTGGAGGTTATAAAAAATATTTTATTTTGTTCTGACCCTCCGGAATCAACAATAAACCTAATTTTACCAAGTGGACCGTGTTCCAATGATAGTTCATTCGATCTTTTTTTTTTTTTTTTCTGTTGGATCATAACAAGACAAAAATGAAAATGAAAGAGAAAAACATATTTCAGACAGAAAGGGTGTAGGCAGAAGCAACTGCTTGTGCACCTCAGTTAATGCAGCTGGCTCAGAGTAAAATAAAATAAAATAACATTAAAGTTAAAGTCTATAGAAGGATCACTATATGACAGTGTGACTGGGAGGGTGCTGACACAGGAAAAAAAAAAAAAAGCTTTGAAAGAAAGCCCTTGGTAATCAGCATAGACAGACGTGATGTTACTGAGCAAAATAAGTAAAGAAAATGAAGTACTGAATACCACTCCAATCTTATAGCTAAATTTATACTTACAAACCAAATCTCTGTCGGAATCCAAATTACGCATAACAGCCAGGAAGAAGTCTTTTATTTCCAGATTGTAATCTCCAAACAGAGATATTTTACACTATGGAAACATCTCTTCGCTCTGATACAGCTCCAAATGTCACAGCTGCAGCTACTGGGGTTCACATGCAGGGATCTGCAATCCAGCTGCCTCGGCACGTATTGTGGTGGAGCTGGGGCTTGATTAGAGTGCATTTTGCCAAACAGAATTCCTCCCATGCAGAAGAGATGGATGTGTGTGCGTTACCTCGTAATTCAACCATATACTCTCTGTTATTTTTTTTTCTCTGTCACATTTACAGAAACGGGATCCAGTATCCAGTGGTGCTGGTTTTGCAACGTGAATGAAGGAAGTTAGAGCTGAAGGAAATTTGTTATTTTTCATCTTGGTTTCACGGCACTCAATAAGCTGAGTTATAGAGATAAATCTTGTAATAATCATAATCATGTTTTTCAACCACTAATTCACAGACAAATCATTTTAACTAAAGTAGAAATATTATTTTAACACATTCTGTGAGTTTCTACTGTTCTGCAGTTTAACAGACCCACCTGATAAAGTCAAACAGAATTTTGCGAAGAGCCCACAACTTCTTACGGCAGGTGGAAACTTTACATTTTGGCCCGCAGATTCTCATGTCATGTTTGTTTTTATACATCCCACTGTGTTTAAAAATCAGCGTACATCATGTTTTTGTGCATGCGCACCATTTATAAATCAGGCCCCTCATCTCCAAATCTTTCACTATGGCCTTGAGCACAATCTGGATGTGGACCCAATTGCCTATGAGGAGGAATAATTTTCGTGAAGTCATAAGTGTCCAGATCTGGTCCAAATCATAAGTGTCCCGTGCACATGCTGTTCTTGGACTTCAGCTCAGCATTCAACACAATCATCCTCTAGCACCTAATACAAAAACTCAGACACTTAGGACTCAAAACCTCTCTCTGTAACTGGGCGTTGGACTTTCTCACAGGGAGGCCACAGAACGTGCGGGTTGGCAGCAACACCTCCTAGACCATCACACTGTGCACAGGGGCCCCACAAAGGTGTGTGCTCAGCCCACTGCTCTTGACCCTGCTGACCCATGACTGCGTTACAGCCTACAATACCAACCACATCGTCAAGTTTGCAGATGACACGATGGTAGTGGGCCTCATCACCAACAACGACAAGGCCAACTACAGAAATGAGGTTAGCCAACTGGTCCAGTGGTGTAAAGACAATAACCTCTTCGTGAACGTGGGAAAAACCAAGGAGATTGTGATCGACTTCGGGAGGCGTCACACACAGCACCCCCCTCTGATCATCGACGGTGCAAGTGTGGAGAGGGTGAACAGCACCAAGTTCCTGGGGGTGCACATGTCTGAGGACCTCACCTGGACCAATAACATCACATCACTGGCCAAGAAGGCCCAAATTCACCTCCATTTCCTCCCCAGACTGAGGAGAGCACGAGTCCCACCCCACATAATACAGTCTTTCTACAGGGGCACCATTGAGAGCATACTCACCAACTGCTTCACGGTGTGGTATGGAAGCTTTACTGCCGCCTGCCGAAAGACACTACAACGCATAGTGGATGCAGCCAGCAAGATCATCGATCCCCCCCTGCCCCCTCTCTTGGACATCTACCCCACTCGCCTCACCCACAGAGCCACCAACATCACAGGCGACACCTCCCATCCCCTGCACTCCCTCTTCAGCCCCCTGCCCTCGGTGAAAAGGTACCGTAGCCTCCGGGCCCGCTCCCCAAGACTGCTGAACAGCTTCGTTCATCAGGCCATCAGGACCCTGAACTCTGTTCACTCCCCCCTGCTTCCCAGATGGTAACACCTGCACAATAACTACTGTACCTCAGCTGTTGGCACAGAAAGACTGGCACACCAACAATAATACTGTTGCTCTGTTGTACTTTCACTGCCATATGTCTCTGCACTTTAACCGCACCCATATGCACAAATGCCATATCTGCTGCTGTCTGTATATCACTGCAATACTGATCATGTGCAATCATATCTGTCACTATCAGCACCTACATTACCGCATTGAAATGCACTACGGTAATTCATCTCTAGCTGTCCGAATATAGGATTGCTGAATTTATTACCACTAATCGTTTACCTAAACTATTCGTTTACCACTATGGAGGTCAGAGTCCTTCTGGTTGCCATTGGCACCATGGGTTGCATCACTGTATATAGACTGTATATAGACTGCTGCTGTCGCTTTTTGTTCTTGTTTTTTCTTTTTTTTAATCCAGCCTAATTTCCTTCTTTTTATAAAATGCACACCAATGTAGAGAGAGAGAGAAACACCATTTCAATCCTCCTGTATGTCCTGCACGTATAGTAGTATTGACAATAAAATCTTTAAATCTTTGAATCCTGAATCATCTCTTGACCTTTGACAGAAACCTTGACCTAGGGTCAAGCTGGATTCAGATCCACCTGAGGATCATGATGCATGAGTTTGTAGACAATTACCCTTCTATCACTTATATGACAACCAAGTATTAACTATGTATGGTAAAGTGAAATATTTCAACCTAGAATAGAATCGGATAGAATATAGTAGAATAGGCTTTGTCATTGTACAGTACAACAGTATTGGTGCTCCACCAGGCTACTGCACAATAAAGAGAGAAGGATTTGATAAAACACAGTTACACAATACACAATTAAACATATATCAGAAATAGAAATAAAAGTAGCCCAACGGGTATATATACAGGTATGGCAGTAGCTTCACGGATGGAACTATGTACATAAAAGTGTGGCGTACAGAACACACAAGTGAATAAAATGGCCCAAGGATTATGGAAAATATACAGTACATAGTAGTGGTTTCACAGATGGATCAATATACATGAAAGTGCGGAGTGCAGAGAAAGGTGTGTTATTGTGATAATTAAAAACAGCTTCAGTTCTGTACATGTGTGCATTCGGAGGGAGGGGGGTTTGGCCTCTGACTGGTTTCAGTATGGATGGCCCAGGGGAAGAAACTGTGAGTCTGGAGGTTTGGGACTTGGTTAATCTGAACTGTCGTCATGAAGAAAGCAGGTCAAACAGGTGCTGGGCGAGATTTGAGGGGTCTCCTGTGATAGCCTTGAGCTTTCTGAGACAGGATGATCTGGAGATGTCCTCCAGCGAGGGCAAAGGGCCACCAATGATTTTTTGGGTGGTGTTGATGACCCTCTGCACAGCCTTCTTGTTCTCAGCTGTGGAACCGGCATACCACACACCCAGACAGTAGGTGAGCACGCTCTCCACTGAGCAGCGGTAGAAGGCAAGCAGCAGCTTCTGGTCCAGGTTGTTCTTCTTCACCAGGGCCTTGGTGTTGACAGTCCAGCAGAGGTTAGAGGAGATGTTGGTGCCCAGGAACCTGAAGGTGGGGACGGTTTCTACACAGTCGCCATTTATGGGGGGTGGGGTGGGGTGGGGGGTGGGTCCTGACTTTTCTTCCTGGAGTCCAGAATGAGTTCTTTGGTTTTTTGGACATTCAGTTTCAAGTTGTTTACTTGGCACCACAGAAGCAGATTCTCTACCTCTGCCCTGTATGCCTTCTCATCGCCATCAGTGATGAGCCCAACCAAGGTGGTATCGTCCATCCGCGTATTTAATGATGACGGTGGTTGGGGGGGTGGAATACAGTCAAAGGTGTACAGTGAGTACAGTAGTGGGCTTAGCACGCACCCCTGGGGGGAGCCAGTGCTGAGAGACAGTGTGGAGGAGTGGTGGGGGCCAAGTCTGTTTGTGGGCAGTTGCTGAGAATGTTTTTGTGTCCAGGAGCAGGTGGGGTGAATATCTGTAGGAGGTGCAGTTTAATGATCAGGATGTCAGGGATGATGGTGTTGAAAGCAGAGCTGTAGTCCACAAAGAGCATCCTCACATAGCTCCTTGGGTTCTCCAGGTGGATCAGCACTCTGTGGAGTGTGGTGGCGATGGTGTCTTCCACAGACCAGTTCACCCTGTAGGCAAACTGCTGGGGGTTGAAGTAGGGTGGAAGACAGTCCCTGATGTGCTGGGACATCAGTTGCTCAAAACACTTCATGACTACAGATGTGAGTGCTATGGGTCTGTAGTCGTCCAGGCTGTCAATTGCGGACTTTTTGGGGATGGGGATGATGGTGAAGGCCTTGTGGCAGGAGGGGATGATGGCGTGCATCAGTGAGAATTTGAACAGCTTGGTGAGGATCCCTGCAAGCTGGTCCACGCATGCTTTGACCACTGCTCCTGGGATGCTGACGTGATCAGCAGCTCTGCGAGGGTTCACTGCTTTCAGCTGCCTCCTCAACTCATGCACCTGTAGAGACATGAGGGGAAGTGTGCTAAAACCAGGCAAAGAAGCTGCTAAGCTCATCTGCCAGAATGACGTTGCTGTCTGATGTTGGGGGGGCAATAGATAGATGGATAGATGTCCTTTACTGATCCCAAACTGGGAAATTACAGTGTAACAGCAGCATGACAGTAGACAACCAAAATGACAGAAACACACACACAGCATAATAGACAAAGGCATTACCCATGGAAAGTAAAACGGCCTAAATAGCTTATATACATCATAGATGAATAGATGCTGACCCGTCTAGATACATGAATCATACCTGCTGTACAATGCAGGACTATCAGGTGCAGGGTGAAATGTGAGGCACCAATTACACTGCAAGGTGCAGTATGGCAGCATAGTTATGACCAGAATTCAACATTAGAGTGAATTATTGTACAGTGAAATGGAATGTGGCAGGAAAGACTTCCTGTACCTAACCGTTCAGCAGCGAAGCTGTAGAAGTCTGCTGAAGAAAACGCCTGAGTTCACGCCCCTAGGGTAAGAGGGAAGAGCTGATGTGGCTCTGCGAACAGAGGCTCATGGTCTACCTACCACTGACCACACTGACAGTCGGCGTTCCATCCTGGGGACAATGCAAAACTGACCTTGGCCATTTTCGTTTTCCACCGCTGGGGCTACCATATTCCGGAACACCGTAGTGCACGCAAAGCATGGTCAGCTCGGAGACTGGAGTCCACCGGCTGCCGTGTCATACATGCGGGGTCCCAGAGGTGCCCACGAAGGAATGGGAGGAGCACGGTCGAAAGGCCGAACCAGAGAGAGATGTCTGCTCTCCGGGGATGAGGGCGCCAAGAGCACCACCCGTCCAATTTGCATTTGTTTGACTCCGTTCAGTGAAGGGGTTTTTGGGGAGGACACAAAACCACTTGTGCACTTCATTTCATGACTGCCAGGAAGGAAAGAGGAGGAGACTCCCAACCCCCCCACTCCCTCCAGTGGAGGGAGACAAGTTGGCCATTGTTTAGCGAAGCAGTCCGGTGTTCTCAGGTCAGAGGAGAGGGGACGGCTGGTCTTGTAGCGTACGCCACTGGTGGGTGGGAGTATGACTTGATTACTCTTGCGGGGTGGGGGATGGGTGGCCATTACCATGCATAGAGCCAATCAAGTTAACCACTGCGTGGCAACATTGACAATTTGGGGCCAGCACCTTTGCATCATCAACAGTGACTCCAAGCTGTCTGAGGTCTCTCTCCCCAACATTGAACGATCTGGTGTGTGGCTTGCCCTAAGGTCTTTTCCACCCTGAGGCCCTGGGGTCGAACATGAGGATGGCTTTTGTTGGGTGTTCTGGTGGGAGATGGAGGACATGGCCAAACCAGCAGATGTGCCACTGTGTAATAAGGTGGGATGCTGCAGGCTGATGTGTGTGGGCTTAGAGTACTTTATTAGAGGTGGGCTGGAGCCACCTGATGTTCTCAATGGTTCTGAGGGCCCGACTATCAAACCCATCTATTCTCGAGGCCAAAGTCTTATTCAGTGGCCATGTCGCTGACCCATAGAGTAGAATGGAGAGGACTGACGCATTGTATATGCGGAGCTTCATCTTTCGGGAGATTGAGTGATGGCACCAGTGACAATCAATTTTAGTTTTTGACTGGCTTGTGACTCGGGTTGGTTTATCTACTAACTGAGTTAAGTTATAGTGATCTGTAGTTATTTTAAGATTTTTTGTCTTTTTTGTTGTCCCAGTATATATTAAAATCACCCAATAAGACTAATTCATTTTTAGGATTGCATTGATTAAGAAGCGCTTTAAATTGGTTACAAAAATTTGCTTTAGAGGAGGGTTTGCGGTATGAACAAATAACAGAGGTCATACTGGCTGACAACTTAATATTAACTCCAACACATATCTTTTAAAACTCCATCCATCCATCCATCTTCTACCGCTTTTCCGGAGGTCCGGGTCGCGGAGGTCGCGACCCGGACCTCTTTTAAAACTCAATTTGTTTATAATTTAAGGTGTTTTTTTTAACATATAGTGAAACTCCTCCACCTTTTCCTTGCTCTCTTTCTTTCTTATACACAATATAGCCAGGCATTAAGCCATTTAAAGTTGTTTCTGTGCCTATTATACCCCAGGGACCGATCCTGTCCTATCAGCCACTCTCATGTCCCCATTGATGCTTTAGCTGGGCTTTTATGTTCTCACATTTAGCCAGTTTTACATTTGTTAGCTTAGATGAGCTCCAACAGCTGGAGTTGCCAGCAAACCTTAGCATTAGTCACAGTTCTCAGCAGTGATGACAAAGGGATTGTGGGGTGAATTGGGGCTAATGAGCATTTCAAGAAACATGCGGTGAAAAGAGAAAGTCAGGAGAAGGGTATTTCACCTAGTTGGAAAATGGTACTGCCATATTTAAACCCTGAGATATTGTGACCAAAGTGCATCAGAGATTTTGTTAACACACAGAAAAAAGTGGACATGATGTGTCCGGGGCGGCGCGGTGGTGGAGTGGTTAGCACTGCGGCAGCACAGCAACTCACCCTTGGCCAGGGGATCCTGGGTTCAATCCCAGCCCCCGACCAACAGTGATCTGTGTGGAGTTTGCATGTTCTCTCCGTGTCTGCGTGGGTTTACTCCAGGATTTCTCCGGTTTCCTCTCACATGTCAAAAACATGCAAGTTAGGTTAATTGGCATCAAACTGGGGATTCTAAATTGTCCTTAGGTATGACTGTGAGAGTGAATGGTTGTCTGTCTCTCTGTGTTGGCCCTGCGATGGACTGGTGATCTGTCCAGGGTGTACCCTGCCTCTCGCTCAAAGATGCTGGGATAGGCTCCAGCCCCCCTGCGACCCGTAAAGGATTAAGCAGAAGAAGATGGATGGATGATGTGTCCTCTTTACATATTAGTTGAAAGGAAATTTTCTTACATGCAACTTAACTGCTGGCTTAGCTGACAACACATCTTCTAATACACCAGATGGGTGTAAACTTAATTGCTCCTGGCTCGTAGCAGCCACCTCCACATTTTGCTAATGATGCAATATTGGAGACTAAACCAGACTAAACAAGAGAAAACCTGCAGCCAGGTAAAAAAAGAAAAACAAACAAAAAAAAATGCCTTAACACCTCACAAATTCACTGTAAATTTACAGATAACTGACACTAGTAAACATTTGTAAACAGTGAATGAATCTGGCTCAACAATAACATATCAGCGCTGTCCATCATTGGCAGGACTTAATGGTACCTTTGGTGTCATTCATCCAGCAAACCAATACATGTAAATGATTAAACAGACTCTAAAATTGCTTATTTAGAGTTTTTCAAATCGATCTAATCCATCTTAGTCACCTGCAGGCATCCGTCACTGACTGATGTCTTAAAGGAGATCTATTTGATAAGTGTTCTTATTGTAATAAAATCTACCATTTTTGTGCTTTGTGGTTTGTTTTTAAAGAAAAAAAAAATCTGTGATTGGTGTGAAATGGCCTGAACGTATTTAAACACAATGGGCCTCATGCTAGAACATGTTAGTATTACTGTGAGGGGATGTGGGTTATTCACCAATTTAGCACAAGGTACAATGGCTCTGGTTATGTTTATGCTGTGCTAGCTGTATGCCACTGCGTCGCCACACCCAGCTAAGGTAAAACCATCACCAGGCGTTTTTTTTTTGTTTTTGTTTTTGTTTTTTTTTTTACAAGAGGGAGGTAAATGTGACAACAGCTAATACCACCTTAAGTGCCATGGACGTGGGGACACATTCACATGATGACATCACCACACCATGGGCATGTTAAGGGGCTAACAGCGGGAGACGTGGTCTTTTGGCGCTCCGCCTCTGCACTTCTTGTACCTCTCTCCAGTTAGCAGTTAGCTTCTTCTGCATGTGCCAAATGTTTACTAGCTTGTTATTAAAGCTAACCTTCAAAACATAGACATAAAACACAAAGGTGCAAAAATATGATGAAAGATCAATCAATCAAACTTTATTTCTAAACCACTTTGAAAACACCTACAGCTGTTACAAAGTGCTGGACGTCAGGAATAGATAAAATGAGAAGGACATGTAAGACATAAAAATAAATAAAAGACAATAAAATGCAACTAAAAATGTATAAAACAAAATAGGTAAATATGACAATCATATAATAAAAGCAATAAAACAAGTAAAATCAATGTCTCATGTTGGGTTGAAGGCCAGGGAATAAAAATGAGTTTTAAGATAAGTTTTAAAAGTGGACAGTGAAGGAGCCTGTCTAATAGGCAGTGTTGGGAGTAATGCGTTACTGTAACGCCACTACTTTTGCAACAACGTGCTGTATAACAAAATTCGCCATTGGCCTCCGTCGGTCTATGATGACCATGGAACAGAATCCTAGATGTCTACTCTGCTGGAACAGCACCGCCTGCAGCTGAACAGGCCGATGAGCGAATGGCAGTCCCTGTCACACAGGTCACATTTGTGGATGGTCTCCGTGCTGCTGGGTCTGTGGCGGTTCTTCCTGCGGGTCCTTTTCTCATCTGCTGCAGTAGTCAGTTTCTCTTCACCTGCCTTGAGCTGTCTGGTCAGGGTGCCTCTCCATTTGGAGCGGTCCATTGCGAGGTCCTCCCAGCTCTCTGTGTTGATCTCCAGGGCCTTCATATCTCTCTTGCAGACGTCTCTGAAGCGCAGCTGTGGGCGGCCAGCGTCTCTCCTGCCAGTCGCCAGTTCACCATAGAGGAGGTCTTTGGGGATTCTACCATCCTCTATACAGTGAACATGGCCTAGCCAGCGGAGCCTGCACTGCCTGAGTAGAGTGAACATAGAGGGAAGGCTGGCGCGGGACAGGACTTCTGTGTTGGGCACTTTGTCCTGCCAGGATATGTCCAGGATGCGGCGAACGCAGCGCAAGTGGAAGGAATTCAGTCTCTTTTCCTGCTGGGTGTATGTTGTCCACGTCTCACTCCCATAGAGCAGTGTGCTGATGACGCAGGCGTTGTACACTGCCATCTTCGTCTTGACAGAGAGTTTAGGATTCTCCCACACTCGTGTGGTGAGGCGAGCGAGTGTGGTGACTGTTTTTCCAATCCTCTTGCCGATCTCTGTATCAAGGGAGAGGTTGCTGCTGATCGTGGACCCCAGATACTGTACGTGAACTGATTCACGACCTCCAGCTCGTAGTCGTCGATGGTGATGGTTGGTGGTGCTTCCGTGCCTTGCGCCAAGATGTCAGTCTTCTTCAGGCTGATGGTAAGCCCGAAGTCCATGCATGCCTGGGAGAAGCGGTCCATCAGGGTCTGAAGCTCCTGCTGTGTGTGGGTCGTGACTGCAGTGTCGTCTGCGAACAGCATATCTCTGATTAGAGCCTCACGTACTTTGGTTCTGGCTTTCAGGCGGGCGAGGTTGAAAAGCCTGCCGTCAGATCTTGTATGCAGGTAGATTCCCTCTGTTGCTGTGCTGAAGGCATGCCTCAGGAGCATAGCAAAGAAAATCCCAAAGAGGGTTGGCGCAAGTACACAGCCCTGTTTCACTCCGCTGTGTATATTGAATGGCTCTGAGACATTGCCGTCGTACTGCACCATCCCCTGCATGCTGGTGTGAAACGATTCGATGAGACTTTGCAACTCTGGTGGGCATCCTATCTTTGGCAGGATTTTGAAAAGGCCCTCTCTGCTGACCAGATCGAACGCTTTGGTGAGGTCGATGAAGGCGACGTACAGGGGCATGTTCTGTTCTCTGCACTTCTCCTGGAGTTGGCAGATGGAGAATATCATGTCCACCGTCAATCGCCCAGCGCGGAAGCCGCACTGAGACTCGGGGTAGATACGTTCGGCAAGCTTCTGTAGACGAATGAGGACAACTCGTGCATAGACTTTGCCAACAATGCTGAAGATGCCCCTGTAGTTGTTGCAGTCGCTTCTCTCCCCTTTATTTTTGTAGAGGGTGATGATCTTGGCGTCCCTCATGTCCTGTGGTACGGCACCTTCCTTCCAGCACTGGCAGAGGACGTCATGCAATGGCAGCAGTAGGGCGGTCTTGCAGTGCTTGATCAGGTCGGGGGGTATGCTGTCGTTGCCAGGTGCCTTGCCAGCGGCCAAGCTATCAATGGCCTTGCTGAGTTTGTCGATGGTTGGCTCGGTGTCAAGTTCATCCATGGATGGCAGGCAATCGATGGCATCAAGGGAAGATGGTGTCACGGTGTTCTGTCTGGAGTAGAGGTCGGAGTAGTGCTCCACCCATCTCTCCATCTGCTTGTTCTTTTCTGTGATCTTCTCCCCAGTGGAGGATTTGAGGGGGGCCGTCTTGCTCTGATCCGGACCAAGTGCTTTCTTGATGCCGTCGTACATACCATGGATGTTCCCTGTTATGGCAGCAGTTTGAATGTCTTGGCTGAGCTGAGTCCAGTACTCGTTGGCACAGCGCCGAGCAGTCTGCTGAACTTTGCTTCTCGCAGCCCTGAGGATCTGGAGATTCTTCTCGTTTGGGTACTTCTTGTACTCAGCAAGTGCTGAGCGCTTGGCTTCAATGACGGGGGTCATCACGGTCGACTTGGCATCAAACCAGTCCTATGACTTTGAGGTCTTCCTCCCAAAGATAGCCAGGGCTGAGTGGTGGATGATGTTTCGCAGCTCTTCTCACTTCTGCTTTGCGGACTCTCCTTCTTGTGGTTCACCAAGTTCCTTCACAAAGGTGGAGGCAAACTGCTCGGCAAATTCTGGCTGGGCCATCTTGCTGGTGTCAATCCATGCCTTTCCAGGCTGTCTGGCGCTGTGGAATTTCTACAGCTGCAGCTTGACCTTGCAATACACCAATGAATGGTCTGTGTCGCAATCTACACTCTGGAATGAGCGGGTGATTAGCACGTTCTTCAGTGAGGTGCGCCTGGTCAGGATCAAGTCCAGCTGGTGCCAGTGCTTTGAGTGTGGATGTCACCAGGAAACCTTGTGTTGGGGTTTGGTCTTGAAGAACGAGTTTGTAATGCACAGATTATGATGTGTGCAGAACTCGAGCAGCCGCCGTCCGTTGTCGTTCATTCTGCCCACACCGAATGGTCCAAGACAGGTGGGCCAGGAGTCATGGTCAGCACCCACTCTGGCATTGAAGTCTCCAAGGAGAATGAGTTGTTCGGAGTTGGGGATGATCCTTACAGTTGTTGCGAGTTTCTTGTAGAACTCGTCTTTTGCCTCTGGTGTGGCTGTCAGTGTTGGGGCATGCACACTGACGAGGGTGATTGGGCCTTGAGTGGTGTTAAGGCAGAGGGTGAGGAGTCGTGCAGAGCCATTGCTGCCCGGTTCCACCATCTTCAGCAAGGAGTTCTTCACTGCGAAGCCCACTCTGTGTTCCCTGTGATCGTCAAAATTACTGTGTTCGTCAAAATTACAAAATTACTGTTTAAAAATTCAGTAATGGATTAGAGTTACTGAAATTTGATCAGATGCGTTACTCCCATTACTTGTTTTATTAATATGGATAGATATTTTTAGCGCAAATAAACTGACCCTACCTTAGCTGGCGCAGCTGTCAGTGTTCTCCGTGGGTCAGTTTCCTGCCCTGCCCTAGTTCACTCTGCACGCAGCCCAGTAGGAAGAAATGTTGTGGCGGTGGCGACTTCTCATTTCAAGAGCTGATCACCTGTTGTCCAAGTGGTGAGTAGCCCCCAATAGCTCCTACCTCTGTGGTTAAACATGAGTATTTTTTGAGCAAGAAGCTTGCATTTAATGTCCTCATTAAATGCATTTAAAGTTTTCTTGCGCACAGAGAAAAAGTGACTGTGATTTGTTGCAGTAAAGAACAGCTTCTTCTAAGTGGTGAACTTTCTTTTATCTGTGCTTTCTGTTTTATTTTATCTAATTAATTTACATGCTGTTGTGATATGCAGCTATTTCATGGAAGTAAATCCTCTAAATAGGCATTTTTAATGGGCTGGTCCAGGGGTGTTAAACATAGGGCTTGTGGGCCAAAAATGGCCCACCAGGGGGTCCAAAATTGTCTCTGTGAATTTATAGCTTTATTTCTGATAAATTTCTGACTTTCTAATGATTACAATAGTTTATGTAAATCTGAGACATTTTTTCTCTGTATGATGAGACTTCTTTTCTCATCATTTTCCTTTGTCTTATTTTTTTCTGACGAGAACAAGGGACCCTTAATCTAATCGTAATCTTCTTGCTGTGTGTGCAAGAAGATTACGTATGTATTTAAAAGTAACATGAAAGTTACTTTTCCAAGTAGCTAGTTACTTTAATCATGCAGTAACTCAAAAATAACTCAGTTACTTTTGAAAAGAAGTAACTAGTAACTGTAACTAGTTACTATTTTTTAGTAACTTGCCCAACACTGCTAATAGGCAAAGGGAGACTCTCCCATAGTTTAGGAGCAGCGACAGAAAAAGCTCTGTCCCCTCTGAGCTTCCTCTTCAGTCTCGGTATCTCCAGGAGCAGCTGATCAGCTGACCACAGAGACCAAGTAGAAGTGTAAAAGTGAAGAAGCTCAGAGAGGTAAGCTGGGGTATGGCCATTTAATGATTTAAAAGCAAATAAAATAATTTTAAAATGAACCCTAAAGTGCACAGACAACCAGTGGAGGGAAGCTAAAATGGGTGTAATGTGGTCCTTCTTATGTGCTCCAGTTAAAAGACGTGGTGCACCATTCTGAAGCAACTGGAAATGTGAGAGAGAAGACTCGCTGACTCCAAAATAAAGTGCATTACAGTAATCCAGCCAGGATGTGATGAAGGCATGGATTACTGTTTCAAAGTGCTTCTTAGAAAGGATTGGTTTAACCTTTGCCATTTGCCTTAAATGAAAAAAGCTGCACTTCACTACTGCAGCAATTTGATGATCTAGTTTAAAATCACCGTCCATCTTAAGGCTTTGAGTGTGACTGTCGCCGAATTGCGACATAACCCCTAGTGGTCAAGAATGGTAAATATTTTTTGTCAATAAAATAGTTCAGATTTCCAAGGCTATAACTTGAAAGTGGTAAGAGATAATGACTTACTGTCAGTTAGAAAGATGTAAAATATTGTCCAAAGTTTCAAATAGGAGTGATTTTATGTATGCATCTAATTTGCATAATGCCACGGCAGCTATATTGAATTACATAACTCAGTCAAAAGCGGACTTTGGACATATTTACACAAAGAATGGTTGAGTTTTTTGACAACGTTTTTTGTACAGGGGTACATTATCATCTTATCTTCAGAGTATATGAACAAGAAAGCAGTACAATGTTAAAAAAACAAAGACATTCGTCATTTACCGGCGGCTAAGGGGACTCGCTCACTGCTGTGGTCGGTGCGTTTTCACCCATCGTGGTGGTTATTTTGCATTCTGTCGGATATTTATGCTCTCTACCACATCTACAAAGTCTTATGATTATCCCACATAAATTTTGTTTGTATCCTACAGCTATTTTCCGTGTACGAAGCCATCTAAGTGATGGTGCACGATGATGGACGGCAGCCATATTAGCTTTCTGAGCTAAAAGGATGAAAACAGGAAAAGGAAATGAGGAGTTCTTCTTCTTTGGTGTATTACGTGTCATCCATTGAGTCCTCCAACGCATGTCTGCCACCTTCTGAAACTGGCAGATAAGTACAAATCAGTACAAATCCTCAGTGCAGTCGGGGATGTCAGAGTGAGCTGACAGGCGCAGCGCCGCACTCTGCCACTAGGGGCATGTGAAATCTCACACTCAAAGGGTTAAAACCACGATTAGTCACAATAGGTAGGACAAACCCTGTCAAGGGGCCCAGGTCAACAGGGGGAGACTCACAGGAGTCACTGGGTCCAAAGACAATCACTTCTGTCTTCTTCTCATTAAAACTTAAGAAGTTCACTGCCATCCAACCTTAATAAAATTTAAAAAATGCCAAAGTCACAAATTACACAATTTAATTACACAGAATAAGAATTTAACCAGCATTCAGATGAACATTGCAAATTTACAAGAAGCTCCAAGTGTTTACCCTCAGCAGTTTTTGTGGGGAGAATTATGATGACCTGTGACATTTTTTCTCATAAATTTACTATGTTTTTCTCAAAAATTGGCAGTTTTCATACATACATCCATTTTCTACCCCTTTTTCGGGGTCCAGATTGTGAAGACAGCAGCTCAAGTAGAGAAGCTCAGAATTCCCTCTCCCCAGCCACCTGCTCCAGCTCTTCAGAGACGATACCAAGACGTTCCCAGGACAGCTGGGAGACATGAATTTGTAGCTTTTTCTAATATGTTTGGGACTTTTTTGCTGTAAATTTACAACAATCTTTTCATAAATTTGGACATTTTTTTCTTATGAATTTGTGATTTTTTCTTTGTTTTTTTTTTGGACATTTGGAACTACTTTTTTCTCTCATAGATTAGCAACTGTTTTCTGTTTGTGACTTGTTTTGTTATAAATTTATTACAATCTTCTCAAATCTGTGGCTGTGTTTTCTTAATTTCTGATGGGTTTTTATATATTTTGAAGTTTTTTCCCCACAAAACTTTGTAACTTTTTTTGGGGGGGGGGGATTTGAAACTCTTTTTCTCATAAATTTGCACCAGGTTTCTTAATATGTTTGTACCTTTTTTAGTAAATTTACAAAAATATTCTCATACATTTGATAATTTTTCTCATAAATTTGTGATTTTTTTTGTGTGAATGTGATTTTTTGTAAATTTGGAAATTTTCCTTATAAATTTACAGCAGTTTTTTTTTTTGATGAATTTAAAACTTTTTGCACATTTTTTCTAATATGGGTGGGATTATGTTGTACAACCTAAGCAGGGCTGCTCGCAGAGATAGCAAAAAGACGTAACAAACTAATATTTTTTTATTTTTTTTTTTGAATGCAAAAGATGCAATAGACTTACACAATGGTCCTCTCCGGCATACAACTAGGAACATACCGGTCGCTATGGAGGGTGAGAATATGTATGGGCACATAATCATACCATGTAGGATAACTAAATAGACGGTTATGCTGTTTCATCCCACCTAGCAACAATGCTCTGCACTGTGTGTGTTTATATATTTACATATTTATTCCATCTAGCTACAATGCTCTGCACTGGGTGTGTTTATATTTATATATCTATATATTTATTCCATCTAGCTACAATGCTCCGCACTGTGTTTTTATATATCTACATATTATTCCATCTAGCTACATTGCTCCATACTGTGGGTGTTTATATATTTACATATTTATTCCATCTAGCTACAATGCTCTGCACTGTGTGTTCATATATTCATATATTTATTCCATCCAGCTACAATGCTCTGCACTGTGTGTCTGTGTGTGTGTGTGTGTATATATATATTTTATAGTAATATGTACATATGTATATTAGCTGCTCTTGCTTGCTTGTTTTTTTTCTTGCCTTCTGATTGTTGCTCTGAGTGTTGCTGTCCCTGTGCTGTTGCAATCCTGGAATTTCCCCGTTGTGGGACTAATAAAGGCTTATCTTATCTTATCTTATCTTATCTTATCTTAAATTTACAATAGTCTTTCTCATAAATTCAGTCATTTTTCCCATGAATTTGTGACTTTTTTCTTTTGAATTTGTGATTTTTTTTAATACATTTTGAATTTTGATTCCTCATTCATTTGCAACTGTTTTTTGTTTGTTTACTTTTTGGTGCATTTGAAAGTTTTTCTCATAAACTTGTACATTTCTAATATGTTTGTGACTTTTTGTTGTAAATTTACAACAGTCTTCTCATAAATTTGGTACTTTTTCATAAATTTGTGATTTGAATTTTTTGTACATCTGCAACTGTTTCCTTCATAAATTTGCACATTTTCATCTAGATTTGTGCCTTTTTTCCCTCCAGAAACATAATAATTTTTGTCATTCTAAATTTTCAACTTTTTTCTTGTAAATTTCCAAAATTTTCACGTGAATTTGCAACAGTCACATTCAAAATTTGCAAACACAAACACTATCTTCCATAGCGCCCCCCTCCCCCCCCAAAAAAACAACAAAAAAAAAACAACCTAGAACCGACCACGGCGCTCTGAGGTCTGGGATGGAGAACAGACATGAGGAAGATCAACAGCAGAAAGCTTTGACTCGCCAGTGAACAACGGCGAACAAAAGACGGAGACGGCTCGGCTAGAATGAATATATTTCCTCGAGAGCGCAGAGTGGTTCCGAGCCGCTAGTCAGAGCAAATAGTTTGGATTATTATCCCGTACTCTGTGTGTGCACGTGAGAGGAATTGCTGGGCATGCTCATAGCAGCAACGCATTTTTGCAGGAGGTCATTTTTTTATTATCTTTTCGTGCGACACTTATAGATTTGTGCGTGGATTGAAGAGTGCATATGTGTGTGCATGCCTGTGTGTCAGGCGCACACACGACAGACCCGCGGAGGGGTGGGGGTGCTGGGAACGCTCACTGTCACCCAGAGCGCTCGGTAGCAGCTGTTCTAAATTAGAGCCAAATCAGGCCCTCTAATTGATATTCTAAGGCTCCTTGGTGCCGCCTAATTGGTGTACCTGCGCCCTGATTGGTTACTTGATTGTAATTGATTAGTTGGCTCAGCTGGCTGGGGGACACGGAGACAATGGATACATTTGCTGTGGGCCATTGGGGGACGTAATTGTGGAGACGAGAGACATGTGCCGAACTCTGCCGCCTGTTCAGAACGCAGCCCCTCGTAACCCAGTCGATATCTGAGGGTTCTTGATATTTTCAGTGCGATTAGCATCACCTGTGCAGAAATGAAGATGAGAAATTTACATTAAGCTGTGATGGCATTTAAAACCGCTAGCCTCTTGGTAACTCTTTCTGTAATTAGGATTAGTGGTTTTAATTGAATCTGCATAATTTGCTTTCAGAAAAGGTAAAAATTTGACCAATAAACTTGAATATGTTGCAGTAATTGTACCATTTAAATTATCTATTGACTGAAAAAAAGGTGTTTCTCTAAGGTTTAATCTTCTGACATGTTCAGCAGATGATTAATGGAAAACATATCAAAGCACTCACTCCCCCCCCCCAAAAAACAACCAAAACAAAACAAAACAAACCAAAACAAACAAAAAAACAAAAAAAAACATACATACATTGTTTCTGTCTCTCATTAGTCATTTTAACTCTTCCGGGTTTTCTATAGAATATCATAAACAGGCTGGTATCCTGAATGCTGCTCTATCATTCACCAGCTGAGCTGTCTGTCTGCAAACACAAACAGTGGGGAAAAATAACTATTGAACATGTCAAATTTTTTTCTCATTAAACATATTTCTGATGCCACCATTGACCTGAGATTTTCACCAGATATTAGTAACACCCCAAGTCATCCATACATGCAAAGAAATCAACGCAACTGTGTTCACAAAACAAGTTATATTTAATAAAGTGGAATGACACAGGGAATAAGTATTGGACACGTGAAGTAAAAGAGGTACAAAAAGGCATAGCAAGCCAAGAAACCAGCTGAAAACCATCAGAATTTAGGAAGCCATCCTGTCCCCCATCAGTGCAAATTAATTTCAGCTGGTTAAGTCCTGACTGATAGCCTTTAAAAAGGTCTATGAATATCAGATTGTCACACCAAAAAGAACTCATGATGGGTAGAAGCAAAGAGCTCTCCCTAGACCTTCACAACCTTATTGTTGCAAAACATAATGATGGCATTGGTAACAGGCACATTTCTAAACTGCTGAATGTTCCAGTGAGCACTGCTGGAGCCATCATTCGGAATTAGAAAGAAGATCATTTTACCATGAACCAACCATGACCAGGAGCTCCTCGCAAGATTTCTGACAGAGGAGTTAAAATAATTATCAGAAGAGTTATCCAAGAGCCAAAGACCACTCGTGGAGAGCTCCAGAAAGACCTGGAGTTAGCAAGCACTGGTGTTTCAAAAAAAAAAAAAACAAGAAGTAATGCATTCAACCGACATGGGCTCTTTGCTCGCTCACCTTGCAAGATTCATTGCTGAAGAAAATGCATGTTGAAGCTTGTTTATAGTTTGCTGCACAATATTTGGGCAAGCCAGTAAATTACTGGGAGACTAGAGTCTGGGCAGATGAGACCAAAACTGAACTTTTTGGATGCCACAACACACAGCATGTTTGGAGGAGAAATGGCACTGCTCATCGTCCCCAAAACACCATACCAACAGTGAAGTTTGGAGGTGGGAGCATCATTTTGTGCGGGTGTTTTTCCAGCACATGGTACAATGTGCTGAAATTCACAAAAAGTTGCAAATTTTCAAAAAAAAAAAAAAAAAAACTAAACTAAATGTATAAGGAAAACAAGCAACAAATTTGCAGTAAGTTTCAAAATTTGCAAGAAAAAAGTTACAAATTTGCAAGAAAAAATGCACAAATTTGCATTAAAATTTTAAATTTCATAAAAAGTTGATAATTTGCAAGAAAAAAGTTGCAAATTTACAAGAAAAAGGAAAATTTCCATTAAATTTCCAAATTCACAAAAAGTTGACAATTTGCAAGAAAAAAAGCTGTAAATTTAAAAACAAAGAAAGCACAAATTTGCATTACATTTCACAATTCACAAAAAATAAAATTGCAAATTTACAAGAGAAAAGTTCAAAATTCACAACAAAATAAATCACCTTCATAGACATTTCTGTTTCCACCTGGTTCACTAATCCACAGTTTATCATAAATCTTCCATCATTCTAGCTTATTTTGTTCCATTTTCATGATGTTACATTGATTCATTAGCATAAGCTTGACTAGACAGTCGGAGTCAGGCGTCAGCTTAATTGTTGATGTGGCCCATTTTGATCATTGTTTTCTATAAATTTCTTCACCTCCCACTGGAATCCTTTTTCATCCAACAGCACTTGGCCAAATATGTCATTCTTAGACATTATTTTAGATTAGTTATATATGTTTTTTTTTCTATAACCAAGACTTTAGGCGGCTAGTTGAAGCAAGCATTTTATTATATTTTAACTTTGTAATTTTTTCCTTCATACCTTTTTTTGATGTGTTTTTACTTATTCCCCCTTAGATCAATTTTTACAGTTTTTTTTATTTTTTTATTTTTCCTTATACTTATTTTGTTTATATCCTTTTTAAAAATCATTCTCCCCCTTACTTTTCCTTGTTTTGCCATTTCTCTCCTATTTTTCCTCTATTTTCTGCTTTCTTGGCTCATTTTTGGCAGGTTTTTTTTTAATTTTCTCCCTTCATTTATCTTAATGTTATGACTTCCGCCAAGGGAGGAGGTAATGTTTTTGCCGGCGCTGGTTGGTTGGTTTGTCTGTCTCTTAGCAACATTACTCCAAAAGTTATGCATGGATTTTGATGAAATTTTTAGGAAAGGTGTGTCATGGTAAGGGGAACAGATGATTAGATTTTGGTGGTGGTCAAGATCGTGATCTGGATCCAGGAATCTTTTGAAAATTATTTTGTACATTAAAATGGCACTTTTCATGCACTGCACCTTTAAGACGTGTCCACTGAGTTACGTGTGTGGCCACACTATAGGGCCACACACCTCCACAACCTGGAAGCCAAGCATTGCAAAAAAAGTTAAACAGCTTGGAACAAAAAGGAATGTGGTCTCCATCCACATAGTATCTGATGATTGATATTATTTCATTTGAAGACGCCAAGAAAAAGCAAGCAAAATGTATGGTTTAAGACAGGGGTTGGAGTGCATACAGATGTAACTCCAGCTGGCAGACAAGGATGTTGCTGCAGCCATTTGACCCACACAGTATGTAAACACAATAAACTTCAGCACTGGGCAATGTTTAATTTTTTTGTTTGTGCAATCACAATGGGCCTGTACTGTTATGCTCATCAACTACACAAAGCAGTGATGTGATTTGTTGTGCAATATTGCTTAATAATTATGAACCTTGTCAGTAAACTGTAAGGGAGAAGAGAGGAGGAAAAAAAAAAAACATAAACTGACCCGAAAGATTTAATAAACCATGATGCAGATTTAAGGTGGAATTGCCCAGCCCCAATGTATGATCAATACAATTACGATAGTCTTGTTATTATAATGTAGTCATATAATGTAGTCATATTTTTGCTGCTGCTTCTCTCTCTGTTAGCAGGATTATCCAAAAACCTCCTAGATGGATTTAAATGACATTTTCATAAGATGTGGCCCTTGGCCCAAAAAATTAACTCATTTAATGAGGGAGGTGATCCGTGAGTGCAGACCTCCGCCAAGGCCATATCTCACAATGGATGGATGGAGATATGAACGGACAAAGGGATGGAGGAGAAGAGAATGGGAGGGAGGGACGCAGCCTTGGTGGAGGTATGCACTCTCTGAATGTCCTCTAGATACCATCTTTTTTCTCCTGTTTTTACTAGTTACCTTGTTTTTACCCTGGTTTTTTTTTTTTTTACTCATTATTTTACTTTACCTGTTAACCCATTTTCAATTTATTTTCTCAAAAATTTGCTATTTTCTTGTCATTTGTGACTCGGTCCCCTTAAATTTGTTAGTTTTTCTTGAAAAAGTGACTTTTTTTCTTGCAAATTTGCTAACTTTGTCTTGTAATTTTGGAACTTTCTCATAAATTTGCCTTTTTTATACAGTAATTTTGCAATTTTTTTCTCATAATTGTTCATTTTTTCATTGTATATTTGCTGTTTTCTTGTAAATTTGTGAGTCTTCCCTATAAATTTGTGATATTTTTCTTGTAAATTTAGAAATAAAAAAAAAATCAACTTTTTTGTACTGTAAACTTGCAATTTTTTTCTCAAATTTGTAACCTTTTTCTCATTAATTTTCAGTTTACTCATTTTCTACTTCTTTTTGTTAATTTACAACTTTTTCTAATTTTTCCCTAATAAATTTGTGACTTGTAAGTTTGGAAATTTAATTAACTAATTTTACATTTTTTTTTCTTGTAAATTTGTGACTTTTTTCTCCTAAAATCTCGAAATGTTTTTCATAAATTTGTGATATTTTTCTAGAAAATTTGTGATCTTCTTCTAGTAAATTTGTATCTTTTTTTTCACAATTTGCTATAATTTTTTTTTTGTAAATTTGTTACTTTTTTCTCATGAATTTTCACATTTATCCTCATAAATTTGACCCTTTTTCTGACAAATTTGTATTTTTTTTCTTGTAAATTTGCTATTTTTTTCTTGTAATTTTGTAACTTTTTTCACCTGTTATTTTTTTCTCAACAATTTGTGACTATTTTTTTTTTTCCCAAGATGGCGCCCACAGCGGCCGCCATGGTGCCTCGCTGCTCTTTAATTTTTATAATTTGTCTGTTTTTGTTCATTGATTGTGCGTCTGCCGGTTCATACACCCGTGAAGAACTATTAAATATCAGGACTCTCACTCCCATGGACCTTCTTCCAGTTTTTTTAGCTCCTGCCGCCGATCTGATCCATTGTCTGGCCAAAAGAGCAAGACGGCGGAAAAGAGGGAAGAGAGGGGGGATTCTCGCTCGGCTCCGGAAAAGAGGCACGCGAACAGCCTTGCCTGGCATATTTCTATCCAATGCCAATTCTCTCTCGAACAAGGTAGAAGAATTAAGACTGCTGATGCGATTCAAGGACCTTGTTTCTTCGTCTGTCATCTGCTTCTCTGAAACCTGGCTTAAAGAGAACATTCCAGATTGCGTAATCAGCCTCGAGGGATTTCAGCTGTATCGTGCAGATCGCGTCACAGAGCTCTCCGGTAAGTCTATTGGAGGAGGAGTGTGCTTCTATATTAACAACAGCTGGTGCTCTGATGTAACGGTGATTTCCAAACACTGTTCTCCCGCCCTGGAATTTCTTTTTATTAACTGCAAGCCATTTTATTCCCCACGCGAGTTTGCCTCATTCATCCTCGCCGCTGTGTATGTCCCTCCCGACGCGGACACGCGCGAAGCTCAGCGCGTGCTCGCGGATCACATCCAACTTACGGAGCGGATCTTTCCAGACTCCCTGGTTATTGTGTTGGGCGATTTTAACCAGAGCAATCTGAGTCACGAGCTCCCCCGCTACAAACAGTTTATTAAATGTCCAACCAGAGAAAATAACACGCTGGATCACTGTTACACCACAGTGAAAGACGCATATCGCGCTGTTTCCCGCGCTGCGCTGGGTCTATCTGATCACGTGACGGTCCACCTCATCCCCACATACAGACAAAGACTGAAACTCACTAAACCTGTTGTGACCACTACAAAAAAATTGACCAGTGAAGCTGGAGAGAAACTGAACACATGCATGGAAATAACTGACTGGGGCATGTTTAAAAGAGCCACACATGATCTTAATGAGTACACAGACACTGTGAACTCATATATCAACTTCTGTGAGGAGGACATTCTCCCATCGCGCACCAGGGTGAGATATTCTAATGACAAGCCCTGGTTCACAGCTAAGCTCAGACAGATCAGGAAGGAGAAGGAAGCAGCGTTGAAAAGTGGAGACAGGGACCGCTACAGAGAGGTCAAATATCGGTTTAACAGAGAGCTGAGGAGAGCTAAATCTGTGTATTCTGAGAAACTCCAGCAGCAGTTCACTGCTAATGACTCGGCTTCTGTGTGGAGAGGACTGAGGCAAATCACCAACTATCGGCCTCAGGCTTCTAAAGGTCAGGATGACAAAGCCCTTTGTCAAAAACTATCCCAACATTACGCCCGTTTTGACACCTCGTCAGCTGTGTCCAACTCACCCACTCCACCCAGCTCCACTGCCTCCTCAGCCCCTAATTCATCAAAAGCGGTCCCCCCCTCCTCCTCCTCCTCCTCCTCCCCCCCTCCCCTTGTCATCAGTGAGCAGGACGTGCACAGACAGTTCTCCAGACTGAACCCGCGCAAGGCCCCCGGGCCGGACGGTGTGTCTCCCTCCACCCTGAGACACTGTGTGAAAGAGCTGGCTCCTGTCTTCACAGACATTTTTAACACCTCCCTTAAGCAATGTCACGTGCCGATCTGCCTCAAATCCTCCACCATCATCCCTGTCCCCAAGAAGCCACGGATTGCTGGACTTAACGACTTCAGACCTGTAGCGCTCACCTCTGTAGTCATGAAGTCCTTTGAGCGCCTGTTCCTGTCTCACCTCAAGTCCATCACCACACCCCTCCTAGACCCGCTGCAGTTTGCCTACCGTGCTAACAGGTCTGTGGATGACGCAGTCAACCTGGCCCTCCACTCTATCCTGCAGCACCTGGACTCCCCGTGAACCTACGCCAGGATTCTGTTTGTGGACTTCAGCTCCGCATTCAACACCATCCGCCCCGATCTGCTCCAGGACAAGCTGTCCCTGCTCAATGTGCCTGACTCCCTCTGCAGGTGGATCACCGACTTCCTGATGGACCGGAGACAGCATGTGCGGCTGGGGAAGTCTGTCTCAGACTCTGTTAGCATCAGCATTGGATCACCCCAGGGCTGTGTACTTTCCCCCCTACTCTTCTCCCTTTATACCAACTCCTGCACCTCCTCCCACCAGTCTGTTAAGCTGATTAAGTTTGCGGACGACACCACCCTCATCGGGCTCATCTCCAACGGCGACGAGTCCGCCTACAGGGAAGAGGTGGCCCAGCTGGTGTCCTGGTGCAGCCACAACAACCTGCAGCTGAATGCTCTGAAGACAGCGGAGATGATTGTGGACTTCAGGAAAGTCACAACCCCCCTGCCCCCCCTCACCATCACAGGCTCTCCCATCACCATTGCGGATTCCTTCCGCTTCTTGGACACCACCATCACCCGAGACCTCAAATGGGAGCCAACCATCAGCTCCCTCATCAAAAAGGCCCAGCAGAGGATATTCTTTCTGCGGCAGCTGAGGAAGCTCAAGCTACCCACCAAGATGTTAGTGCAGTTCTACACGGCCATCATCGAGTCCATCCTCACCTCCTCCATAACTGTGTGGTATGCAGGAGCCACTGCCAGGGACAGACTAAGGCTGCAGCGCGTCGTGCGCACTGCTGAGAAGGTGATAGGCTGCGAGCTCCCATCTCTCCAGGACCTGTACATCTCCAGGACCCGGAGGCGTGCTGGCCGGATCATAGCCGATCCTTCACATCCTGGTCACGTACTGTTTGCTCCCCTCCCCTCAGGTAGAAGACTTCGGTCCATTCGGACTAAAACCTCCCGGCACATGAACAGCTTTTTTCCCTCTGCCATCAGACTGCTGAACATTAAGTGACTTTTTGACTCTCGTGCACTATGTACAGCAGCTCAACCAGACTCACGTCATTCATCTCTGTTTTCTGTTGCATTATCGACTGCACTATGTGGTACTTCACATTATCTGCTACTTGCTAATTTTTTAAAACTGCCTTGACTAGTACTACTCATTATTACTAGTATTGTTATTATTATTATTATCATTATTACTTATTATTACTTATTTTTCTACACTTATTGCACGTTTTCAGTCCTTTAGTTTTTTAGTTTATCTCTTTTTCTCATCATGTTTTTAATGTTGCAGCATGGCATCGAGACAAATTCCTAGTTTGTGTACTACATGAACAATAGCAATAAATCTGATTCTGATTCTGATTCTATTTTCTTGTTAATGTGTAACTTTTTTAATTTATTTACTCACATATTTGCCACTTTTTTGTTAATTTGCATTTTTATTTTCCTCGTCAATTTATTTTTTCCTCATAAATTTTTACGTTTTTTTCTTATAAATTTGTGACTTTTCTTGTAAATTTGCAAATTTTTTCTTGTAATTTTGTAACTTTTTTCTCCTAAGTTGTTATTTTTTCTCAACAATTTGTGACTGTTTTCTCGTTAATTTGTAACTTTTTTCTCTTTATTTACTCATATATTTTCCACTTTTTTGTTAATTTGCAATTTTTTCAAATTTCCCTTGTCAATTTGTAACTTTTTTCTTGTAACTTTCTTGGAAACTTTGCTAAACTTTTCTTGTGAGTTTGTAACTTTTTTCCAAGTAATTTTACTATTTGTTGCTTATAAATTTCTCCCTAAATTTTGATATTTTCTCTCATAAATTTGTGATTTTTTCTCTTAAATTTGCTACCTTTTTTTTTAATTTTGCAACTTTTTTCTCTTAAATTTAAAAACAAAATCTCATAAATTTGTAATTTTTTTCTCATAAATTTGTGACTTTTTTCTCATAAATTTGCCACTATTTTTGCTAAATATTTGACTTTTTTCTTGTAATTTTGCCTATGGAGCCGGTGTTACTGAAACTTGTTCACCCACATTAAACCCAGTGGGGCCTAGATGAGTTTAATGCAGGTGAAGAGATTACCTGCTTGAGTGCACTCCAGGTAAACTTCATGGTGGCAAACACAGATGGGTCCAACATGGAACCTGTGGATGAACCCACTTGGGACCCATAAGACTGCCCAGTTTTATCATGCGGTGGGGCCCACATGGGCATGCTGGCTGGGTGCCTGTCTGAAATGCATCAGTCTTTATTTTTAATCATTTTGTTATCCATTCACAGCACATCCACAAGACCCAGACTGCAGACAGTTCTTGAAATCTCAAACTCCCCAAATCAGACAATCACCAGATTAAACCAACACACCAATCTGCTGATTTCCATATTTGACAGACATCCATGAGAAGAACGAGTTGCAACTGCATGATGGTGCATCTTCATAAATGAAATATGAGCTAAAGATTAATGAACTTGAATGGCTGTCCCAGAAATGAACTCTGCAGTCTCTGCAGTCCAAAGATAGGTGCATTAACATTAATATACACACGGACGGCAGGGACACACTTATGACCGCATTTAGTTAAGTGCACCACATGTTGAATTATCCATCAACAGATGTTGAGAGTTAATTTAATCTCAGACAGAAGAAAGCAGTGGGTGATTTGTTGTTTTCCACAAGTGGGATGGAGGGTATTTACCAATGCAGCAGGAGGTACAAATGAAATGCAAAGTAGGTTAAAGTTTACAAGAATATACTGTAGGTGCAAAGATATGATAAAAGATGCCATTTAAAAAAAAATGAAAACATTGCAAATTACAGTTTAATTACTCAAAATAAAAATGTAACCATTTTTTATCTGGACTTGGGACCGGCACAGGGAGTACACTGGCTTATGCACCCCCTGTGGCTGGGTAAACAAAATTTCCTTCCTCCGGTCCATTATTGCTGAGCACCAAGCTGGATGGCAGAAAGTTCCATTTTTATATGGTCTTTGGCATGACCTAGCTGGAACTTGAGCCCTGACCCCTTGGTCGTGGGGCAGATGTTCTACCTCTAGGCCATCACTCCAGTTCAAGGAAAAAGTTGCAAATATGAGAAAAAAAAAGTTGAAAATTTGCAGGAAAAAGCTGAACATTTAAATGAAAAATTCACAAACATTTGAGGAAAACTTGCACATTTAAGTAAAAAAAAAGTTGTAAATTTGACAAGAAAAAAATTGCATTTTTTTAAAATCACAAATTTATGACAAAAAAGTTTAAAATTTACATTAAAAAAGCAAAATTACAAGACGAAAATTGCAAATGAGGAAAAAAACATTTTTTTAAGAAAAAAGAGCAAATCTATGAGGAAAAAAATGCAGATTTATGAGGAAAAAAGTTGAACATTTACCAGAAAAAAGGTTGCAAATTTATTAGAAAAAAATGCTAATTTTTGAGAAAAAAAATAATTTATGAGGGAAAAAAAGATAAAATTACAGGAATTTTTTTTTTCAAATTTATGAAGAAAAGTTACCAAATTTTTGAGTAAAAGAAGCTACACATTCATGAGGGAAAAGAGTTAAAAATTCACAGGAAAAAATGAAAATTTACAAGAATTTTGTTTTTCAAATTTATGAAAATGGTTGCTATTTTTTTTTTTTTTAGAAAAAGTTGCAAATTAATCACAAAGTTGCAATTTTTTGAGGAAAACAGACACTTATGAGAAAACAGCTGCAGATTTATGACTGAAAAAAGTTGAAAATTTTTAGGAAAAATACTACAAATTTCTTAGAAACTTTTTTTACAAATTTATGAGGAATTCAAAGATTTTAAAGGAAAAAACAAACAACAAACAACAAAGAAAACCACTATAAGATTTTATTTTATTTCATTCATTTCTTCTGAAATTAATAGTTCAAAGTCATTTTAAGTCATGTATTCAAGAAAGATTTATGATGATATTAGTGAAACAAATCCCTCTTTTTTCAGGTTAGGGTTTACACCTATGAGAGGAGTGAGGGGGTACTTCTTAGTAATTTTGAGAAAGAAAATGTTTTATTTTTCTGCTAATGTCTGTGCTCTCTTTCCATCCATCTCATGTGAGGTAGAACGTCATGAGCCAGACACGTTCTCATTTATTTATCATGTTTCTGTTATCAGACAAATCACCAATCAGCACAACGACTGTCTGATTTGGACTGACACTGAATGTCAATCACACTGTCTGATTGAAAAGTTTCAAAAAGCACAAACACAGGCTGATGAACACTGTGCAACGTGATCAACCGCATCAACAAGTGAAATAAAAAGCTAGCTGGCATAAGAGCGGAGGACAGTACCAGCCAGCCTGCTCATGTGGGCCCCACCAAAGGTTAAAACTGGGCTGTCTTATGGGTCCATGTGGGTTTGTCAGTGCATTTCATGTTGGCCCCATTTCTGTTTGTTTACCTATTTTCAAATTATTTTCTCATAAATTTGCTATTTTCTTGTAAATTTCTGACTTTTCCACCCTAATGTGATACTTTTTTCTTGAAAATTTCAAACTTTCTCATAAATTTTCAAGTTGTTTTACTGTAAACTTGCAACTTTGTAATAAGTTTGTGATTTTTTTCTTCTTGTAAATTTGCAAATTTTTTCCTCATAATTTTTTTCTTGAAAATTTTGACTTTTTTTCTTCCAAATTTGTTAAATTTTTCTTGTAATTTTGGAACATTCTCATGAATTTGCCACTTTTTTACTATAATCTTGGTAGAATATAACCTAAACAAGGGCAGGAGAGTACAAATAATGATGATAATCATGGCAATGAGTCCAAAACAAACACAAAATGTGGACAAGGGCTGCAGCCCTGTCCAGATTACTACAGAATTTTAAAAATTTTACAGTGAAAAACTGAGAATTTACATAACAAAAAATATATTATTTTTAGAAGAAAAACAAACTTGCAAATTTCTGAAATAAGGTTGAAAATTAAAGGAAACAAATTGTAAATTTGCAAGAATTTTTTGGCAAATTTGTGAGAAAAAGTCACAATTTTTTTAATGAAAAAGTTTCAGATCTGTGAGGAAAAAAGACACAAAGCAAAAGGAAAAACACAGTTTTATAAGAATCAAGAGTAAAATTTACAGGAAGATATTGAAAATTTACAAGAAAAAATGCAGATTTATCAGTAAAAAGTTTCAGATTTATTATAAAAAAGTTTGAAATTGTCCGGAAAAAGTTGCAAATTTGCAAGAATTTAAAAATTTTTTTTTGCAAATTTTTGAGAAAAAAGTTGAAAATTTACAAGGAATAAATTGTTAATTTTTGATTAAAACATGTTGAATGTTGTAGAGGAAACACATGAAAATTTACTGGGAACCCCAACCCCCAAATTTATGAGAAAACATTGCAAATATTTCAGAAATTTACAAGAAATACAACTGCTAATTCATGAAAAAAACTTGCAGCTTTATTATAAAAAGTTTGAAAATTTACTGGAAAAGTTGAAAATTTGCATGAAAAAAGCTATGCATTTCTAAGAAAAAAGTTGCAAATCTCTGAAAAAAAGTATGAAAATTAAAAGGAAAAAATATAAATTTATTAGAAAGAAGTTAAAAATTTACAGGAAAAAAATTGAAAACTTACAAAAAATTTTTTTTCAAATTTATAAGATAAAAGTCATACATTTTAAAGAAAAAAGTTGCAGATTCCCCTCAGATCACCCACTGTATGTATGCAGTGAATCCAGAAAGGATTCACAGTGCTTCACTTTTTCCACATTTTGTCATGCTTCACCCTTATTCCCTCACACCAAGTATAAATTTTATGAGCTCAATAAATTTTATTCTTGGTTTGAGGTCACTAACAGCAGGAGTGCACACAGGCTGACATCATCTAATGACCAAGCACTGCAGCTGTTTGTGGAGAGTGTGAGGAGAGCATTCTCTACAACAAATCCCAGGAAGGCTTCTGGACCAGACAGCGTACCAGGTCGAGTCTTGAAGAGCTGTGCGGATCAACTACAGGAGGTTTTCACGGACATCTTTAATACCTCCCTCTGCCAAGCTGTAGTGCCCACCTGCTTTAAAATTGCTACCATAGTGCCACTGCCCCAGAACACAAGCCCTCACTGTCTAAATGATTACCGCCTTGTTGCTTTCACTCCAGTAGTTATGAAGTGCTTCGAGCAGCTTGTTGTGGCCCATATTTTAAATCCTACCTCTCAGTTAACATGGACCCTTTCAAGTTCGCATATAGAGCCAACCAGTCTACAAACGACGATGCCATATCTACTCTTCTTCATCTCATCCTGACTCATCTGGAAGGCAAAGATACCGATGCCAGAGTTTTGCTGGTAGACTTTAGCTCAGCATTTAATACCATCTTACCACGGCAGCTGAGAAACTGCAGCTGGTGGGAGTCAGCACAAACATCTGCAACTGGGTCTTGGACTTCCTTACAGAGAGGAGACAGACTGTCAAGGTCCGCACCAGAACATCTGAGACCATCACAGTGAGTGGTGGATCACCACAGGGGTGTGTTTTGTATCCATTACTGTTCACGCTGCTGACTCACGACTGCTCTGCATCCCACAACACCAACTATATAATCAAATTTGCTGGTGACACGACGGTTGTTGGTCTCATCACAAATGGTGATGAAGCAGCATATAGGGATGATGTGAAGAAGTTAGTGACTTGATGCAACTTCCACAATATCTGTCTCAATGCCCGAAAAATGAAAAAAAAAATATCATGGATTTTAGAAGGGACCAGCCACTTCACCATTCTTCATTAATTATTTGTGGTTCGGCTGTTGAAAGAGTCCAGAGTACCAAATTTCTTGGACTTCATCTGAGTGAAAACCTAACCTCCACAGATAACATCACAGATGTGATCAAAAAGGCACAACATTGGCTTCATTGCCTCCTGAAAGTGAAGAGAGCCGGCCCCTCTGTCATGATTTCCTGCCTTTCAGAGGCAGGAGAGACTGAAACCCAAACGCAGGAGGATGTTGTGTGCATTTATTGAACAAAATGTGATATAACAGTCCAAACAAACAAACAGGAAATCATGAATTATGATGAATTACTGGGATTAGGTGCTGGATGCTCCTCAGCTCCAAGTGAGTACATAGAGCGAATGCCCAGGGCACTGCAGACGTGACTGCCAGCGGGGAAAGGCAAAAGAGATAAACCAAGCGCTCCAGACGTGACTGGAAGTAGGGGAAACAAAACCGTACTCACTGAGCCAGGAACAGAGCGGTCCGAGGGGATAATCCCAGAAAAAAAAAAAAAAAAAAACAGGAGGACAGAGCAGATGACAAAACAATAATCTGGAAAACATGACTGGGCAGACAGAGCTTAAATAAACCAAGACATGATGAGTAGAGTGATTGCCGGTGTGAGTGGGTATGTGTGAGCTGAGTGAGTGCGTGTGTGTGTGTGTGTGTATGTGTGCATGTGTGTGCGTGTGAGAGTGGGTGTCTGGACCTGAGCAGGGAGAGAAGCAGACAATGACAGACTGGAATCACCTGTCAGTAGTAGACAGGAGAGGGAGACATTGCCACAAGATACCAAAAAAAATAGACACAAAACCAAACACAGACTAAGGAATAATTACAAATAACTCACAAAATAATCAAAGGGAAAAGAGCAAATAGAAAGCACAAAAAATACAACAGAACATGACTAGACAATGAAACACAATATGGAACTCAAAAGATAAGATAAGATAAGATAAGCCTTTAATAGTCCCACAATGGGGAAATTCCAGGATTGCAACAGCACAGGGATAGCAACACTCAGAGCAACAGTCAGAAGGCAAGAAAAAACAAGAGCAGCTAGTATACATATGTACATATTACTATATATATATATATATATATATATATATATATATATATATATATATATAGACACACAGTGCAGAGCATTGTGGTTGGTGGATGTGCAGCAGAAAGTCTAAGCTCTCTCTCCGCGGATGCAGTGGGCCAGCTGGATGTCTTTGGGCATGATGGTGACCCTCTTGGCGTGGATGGCGCACAGGTTGGTGTCCTCGAAGAGACCCACCAGGTAGGCCTAGCTGGCCTCCTGCAGAGCCATGATGGCGGAGCTCTGGAAGCGCAGGTCGGTCTTGAAGTCCTGAGCGATCTCCCTCACCAGGCGCTGGAAGGGCAGCTTACGGATGAGCAGCTCCGTAATGATGGCGCCCACAGTGGTCGACATGGTGCTTTGCTGCTCCCTTTGTTTGTTTTTGTTTGTCAATTGTGTGTCTGCTTGCACTTATACCCGTGAATGAACTTATACCCGCTCCTGTATTCACAGACATTTTTAACACCTCCCTTAAGTTATGCCACGTGCCATCCTGCCTCAAATCCTCCACCATCATCCCTGTCCCCAAGAAGCCACGGATCACTGGACTTAATGACTACAGACCTGTAGCGCTCACCTCTGTAGTCATGAAGTCCTTTGAGCGCCTGGTCCTGTCCCACCTCAAGTCCATCACCACCCCTCTCCTGGACCCGCTGCAGTTTGCCTACCGAGCCAACAGGTCTGTAGACGATGCAGTCAACCTGGCCCTCCACTCCATCCTGCAGCACCTGGACTCCCCGGGAACCTACGCCAGGATCCTGTTTGTGGACTTCAGCTCCGCATTCAACACCATCCGCCCCGCTCTGCTCCGGGACAAGCTGTCCCTGCTCAACGTGCCTGACTCCCTCTGCAGGTGGATCATCGACTTCCTGACGGACCGGAGGCAGCATGTGCGGCTGGGAAAGACTGTCTCAGACTATACTAGCATCAGCACCGGATCACCCCAGGGCTGTGTACTTTCCCCCCTACTCTTCTCCCTTTACACCAACTCCTGCACCTCCAGCCACCAGTCTGTCAAGTTAATCAAGTTTGCGGACGACACCACCCTCATCGGGCTCATCTCCAACGGCGACGAGTCCGCCTACAGGAGAGAGGTGGCCCAGCTGGCGTCCTGGTGCAGCAATAACAACCTGCAGCTGAACGCTCTGAAGACAGTGGAGATGATTGTAGACTTCAGGAAAGTCACTACTCCTCTGCCCCCCCTCACCCTCTCAGGCTCTCCCATCACCACTGCTGATTCCTTCCGCTTCCTAGGCACTACCATCACCAGGGACCTCAAATGAGAGCTGACCATCAGCTCACTCATCAAAAAAGCCCAGCAGAGGATGTTCTTCCTGCGGCAGCTGAGGAAGCTCAAGCTACCCACCAAGATGTTAGTGCAGTTCTACACAGCCATCATCGAGTCCATCCTCACCACCTCCATAACCGTGTGGTACGCAGGAGCCACTGCCAGGGACAGACTAAGGCTGCAGCGCGTCGTGCGCACTGCTGAGAAGGTGATCGGCTGCAAGCTCCCATCTCTCCAGGATCTGTACATCTCCAGGACCCGGAGGCGTGCTGGCCGGATCATAGCCGATCCCTCACACCCTGGTCACGTACTGTTTGCCCCCCTCCCCTCTGGTAGAAGACTTCGGTCCATCCAGACTAAAACCTCCCGTCACATGAACAGCTTCTTCCCCTCTGCCATTAGACTGCTGAACACTAAGTGACTCTCGTGCACCATGTACAGCAGCTCAACCAGACTCATGTCAATCATCACTGTTTTCTTCCTGCATTACCGACTGCACTATATAGTTCTCCACAGTATCTGCTGCTGGCTAATATATATTTTAACTGTTGACCAGTATCACTTAATCTTATCCTACACTTTATTACATGTATAGTTTATTTCTCTTATCTTATCATGTTTAATGTTGCAGCATTGTACCGAGACAAATTCCTAGTTTGTGTACTACATGAACAATGGCAATAAACCTGATTCTGATTCTGATTCTGATTCTGAAGAACTTCTAAATATCAGGACTTTCACTCCCACGGACCTTCTCCCAGTTTTTTTAGCTCCTGCCGCCGATCTGGTTCATTGCGTGGCTCGAAAAGTGAGACGGCGAAAGAGAGGAAGACGAGCGGACGCTCTCGTGCAGTTTCGCAGGAGAGGCACGCGCACGGCGTTGCCTGGCATATTTCTGTCCAATACCAACTCTCTCTCTAACAAGGTAGATGAACTGAGACTGCTGATGCGTTTTAAGGACCTCTCCTCCTCGGCTGCCCTCTGTTTTACTGAGACCTGGCTCAGGGAAAATACACCGGACAGCGCGCTGCGCCTCGAGGGATTTCAGCTGTTTCGTGCTGATCGTGACACAGAGCTTTCCGGCAAGACCACAGGAGGCGGAGTCTGCTTTTACATCAACAGCAGCTGGTGCTCTGATGTAACGGTGATTTCCAAACACTGTTCTCCCACCCTGGAATTTCTTGTTATTAACTGCAAGCCTTTTTATTCCCCGCGGGAGTTCGCTTCTTTCATCCTCGTCGTTGTGTACGTCCCTCCCGACGCGGACACGCGCGAAGCTCAGCGCGTGCTCGCGGACCACATCCAACACACGGAGCGGATTTTCCCAGACTCTCTGGTTATTGTGGCTGGCGACTTTAATCAGAGCAATCTGAGCCACGATCTCCCCCGCTACAAACAGTTTATTAAATGCCCCACCAGAGGATTAAACACACTGGATCACTGTTACACCACAGTGAAAGACGCATATCGCGCTGTTCCCCGTGCTGCGCTGGGATTATCTGATCACGTGATGGTTCACCTCATTCCCACATACAGACAGAGATTGAAGCTCACTAAACCTGTCGTGAGCACTACGAAAAAACGGACCAGTGAAGCAGAGGAGAAGCTGGAAACGTGCATGGAAATAACTGACTGGGGCATGTTTAAACGAGCCACGCATGATCTGGATGAATATACGGACACTGTGAACTCATATATCCACTTTTGTGAAGAGGACATTCTTCCATCACGCACCAGGGTGAGGTACTCTAATGACAAACCCTGGTTCACAGCTAAGCTCAGACAGATCAGGAAGGAGAAGGAAGCAGCGCTGAAAAGTGGAGGCAGGGACTGCTACAGGGAGGTTAAATATCGGTTTAACAGAGAGCTGAAGAGAGCTAAATCTGTGTATTCTGAGAGACTCCAGCAGCAGTTCACTGCTAATGATTCGGCTTCTGTGTGGAGAGGACTGAGGCAAATCACCAACTATCGGCCTCAGGCTCCTAAAGGCCAGGATGACAAAGCCCTTTGTCAAAGACTGTCCCAACACTATGCCCGTTTTGACACCTCGTCATCTGTGTCCAACTCCCCCCCTCCCTCCAGCTCCACAGCCTCCACAATCCCTACTTCATCAAAGGCACCCCCCCCTCCTCCCCCCCTGCCCTTATCATCAGTGAGCAGGACGTGCTCAAACAGTTCTCCAGACTGAACCCGCGCAAGGCCCCCGGTCCGGACGACGTGTCTCCCTCCACCCTGAGACACTGTGCGAAAGAGCTGGCTCCTGTCTTCACAGACATTTTTAACTCCTCCCTTAAGCTATGCCACGTGCCAACCTGCCTCAAATCCTCCACCATCATCCCTGTTCCCAAGAAGCCACGGATCACTGGACTTAATGACTACAGACCTGTAGCGCTCACCTCTGTAGTCATGAAGTCCTTTGAGCGCCTGGTCCTGCCCCACCTCAAGTCCATCACCACCCCTCTCCTGGACCCGCTGCAGTTTGCCTACCGAGCCAACAGGTCTGTAGACGTATACCAACTCCTGCACCTCCAGCCACCAGTCTGTCAAGTTGATCAAGTTTGCGGACGACACCACCCTCATCGGGCTCATCTCCAACGGCGACGAGTCCGCCTACAGGAGAGAGGTGGCCCAGCTGGCGTCCTGGTGCAACAACAACAACCTGCAGCTGATCATAGCCAATCCCTCACACCCTGGTCACGTACTGTTTGCCTCCCGTCACATGAACAGCTTCTTCCCCTCTGCCATCAGACTGCTGAACACTAAGTGACTTATTGACTCTCGTGCACTATGTACAACAGCTCAACCAGACTCATGTCAATCATCACTGTTTTCTTCCTGCATTACCGACTGCACTATATGGTTCTCCACAGTATCTGCTGCTCGCTAATATATTTTAACTGCTGACCAGTATCACTTACTCTTATTCTACACTTTATTGCATGTATAGTTTATTTCTTTTATTTTATCATGTTTAATGTTGCAGCATTGCACCGAGACAAATTCCTAGTTTGTGTACTACATGAACAATGGCAATAAATCTGATTCTGATTCTGATTCTGATTCTGATTCTGATTCTGATTCTCCGTGGATTTCTGGTAGCGACGGATCTCTCTCAGAGCCACGGTACCGGGCCTGTAACGGTGAGCCTTCTTCACTCCGCCGGTGGCCGGAACGCTTTTCCGAGCAGCCTTGGTGGCCAGCTGCTTCCTGGGGGGCTTTTCCTCCAGTAGATTTACAGGCGGTCTGCTTGGTTCTTGCCATTGCTCTTTATTATTCTGTCTTATATTTCTTGCACGCCGCCTAAACTCCAGCCCGGCACCCGCGTCGTTTTCGCTTCAGTTCCCCGGTATGTCGAGTTTCTCCGTTAGCACCGGGTGGCGGTTGACTGCTAGCTAGCTCTTCCCTGCTGTATCATCTCCTGCTGTAGACAGTGGCTCCGTCCGCCGACTCAGGAGAGCTTTGGGGCGATCTGTGTGTCCGTGATATATATAGAGTGAAAGGTGTGCCGGATCAGAAAGTTATCACCGGATCAGAAAGAAGAAGGAAGATAAAAAGACTCAGAATTGAGCCGCTGTTGCAAAAGGCAGCCAACTCGTGTGGTGCCGGAACCGGAAGATAACATAAAGCATAAAAGGTAACATAAAGCACCGATAACTGGGAACAGAAAACAGCCATGAAACTGAGCTCGGGAGGATCCCTAGGTTGGTACATGACACTCTCTAAGCCAGCCATGACATTGTTCTATCATGGCACCATTGAAAGCGTCCTCCCATACTACATTTCCTCCTGGTACGGGAACAGCAGAGCAGAGGAGAGATAGAGACTGGGTAGAGTCATCAGGACAGCAGAAAGGATTATTGGCACCCAGCTACCATCACTGACTGACATCTACAGCCACAGAAGGAGGCACAAAGGGTCCCTCTCACCCCTCACACAGTCTCTTCTCTCTGATGCCATCAGAAAGGAGATACAGGAGCATTTGAGCAAGGCCGTCCAGGTTAAAGGACAGTTTCTTACCTGCTGCGATAAGACTATTAAATGAAGAGTAACCTAGTGCTATTTATTTTATTTGCAGTATTTTACTTATATTTATATCATTTTAAGTGAACTAATCAGAATCAGAATCAGAATCAGAATCAGCTTTATTGGCCAAGTATGCACAACACATACAAGGAATTTGACTTTGGCTAAAAACTTGCTCTCGTTGTTCAGGTGAAGGATTTAAATAAGGATTCAATGACAACCAGAGTATGTACAGTAAATTACAGTCTGTCCACGTTTCTATAAAAGGATGCAAATATATACAGGAATATATGCAGTTATTTACTCGGACTAACCACACTTTGCAGAAATATATGAAAAAATATACAATCACACAGTATTTCAATGTGGACTCAGATTCAGTGATATAATGTGAATGAAGTAAAAAGCAGTGTGAGAGTTATGTGCAATGTAATAATGGATGAAAAGTCATGAGTACAGCAACAGGTAGGACTAGGTGAATGTTAGGAGTTCATCAGAGTGATGGCTTGAGGAAAGAAACTGTTCCTGTGACGGGTGGTTTTGACCTTCAGTGATCTGTAACGACGACCAGAAGATAGAAGTTCAAACAGTTTGTGGCCGGGGTGTGATGGGTCAGCACAGATGTTTCCCGCCCGTTTCCTGGTTATGGACCGATATAAGTTCTCAATGGAGGGTAGGTCGGTACCAATGATCCTCTCCGCAGACTTAATGATCCGCTGCAGTCTGGTCTTGTCCTGTTTAGTGGCAGATCCAAACCAGACAGTGATGGAAAAGCAGAGGACAGATTGGATGATGGCGGTGTAGAAGACAACCAGCAGCTCCTGAGGCAAATCAAACTTCTTGAGCTGACGCAGAAAAAACAACCTCTGCTGGGCCTTTTTCCAGACAGTGTCAATATGGGAGGACCACTTCAGGTTCCGGGAGATTGTGGTACCCAGAAACTTGAAGGAGTCCACAGTGGACACTGTGCTGTTGAGGATGGTGAGTGGGGGGAATGAAGGGGGGTGTCGCCTGAAATCCACAGTCATCTCCACCGTTTTGGCTGGGTTAAGTTCAAGATGGTTCTGGCTGCACCAGAGGATCAGCTGCTCCACCTCCTGCCTGTATGCAGACTCATCATCATCCCAGATCAAACCGATGACTGTGGTGTCGTCCGCAAACTTCAGGAGCTTCACCGAAGGGTCCTCTGAGGTGCAGTCGTTGGAGTAGAGGGAGAAGAGCAGTGGGGAAAGGACACATCCTTGGGGGGCGCCAGTACTAATTTTTCGGGAGCTGGATGTAAATCTCCCTAGCTTCACCTGTTGCCACCTGTCAGTCAGAAAGCTGGAGATCCACTGGCAGGTGGAGGGGGGCACCTTGAGCTGGAGGAGTTTCTGATGAAGAATGCCTGGGATGATGGTGTTGAACGCTGAGCTGAAGTCGACAAACAGGATCCTGGCGTACGTCCCTGGGGAGTCGAGGTGTTGCAGGATGTAATGTAGATGTAATGATGCTTATCTATTTATTTCATTTATTTATTTCATATAAGGTAGGCTTGTTAGAGGCTTGTTAATATTTAAGTGGTTTTGTTGTAGAAACAGCATTTCATTTTTTTTTATTTTTACATGAAAATGACAATAAAGGATCATCATCATCATCATCATCATCATCATCATCATCATCATCATCAAAATGGAGTAAATTCATTTTTTCCTCAAAATTCTACACACAATACCCCATAATGACAACAAGAAAAACATTTATTTTTTTTTAGATTTTTTTTCAAATTTATTAAAAATAAAAAAACAAAACAAAACAAAACTAAGAAATCACATGTACATAAGTATTCACAGCCTTTGCTCAATACTTTGTTGATGCACCATTGGTAGCAATTACAGCCTCAAGTCTTTTTGAATATGATGCCACAACCTTGGCACACCTATCTTTGGGCAGTTTCACCCATTCCTCTTTGCAGCACCTCTCAAGCTCCATCAGGTTGGATGGGAAGCGTTGGTGCACAGCCATTTTCAGATCTCTCGAGATGTTCAATTCGATTCAAGCCTGGGCTCTGGTTGGGCGACTCAAGGACATTCACAGAGTTGTCCTGAAGCCACTCATTTGATATCTTGGCTGTGTGCTAAGGGTTGTTGTCCTGCTGAATCAGAATCAGAATCAGAAAAGATTTATTGCCAAGTACATTAACAGATCACTGATAACATACGAGAGAATTTGACTTGACACAGAAAATGAAAGATGAACAGTCGCCCCAGTCTGTGGTCAAGAGTACTCTGGAGCAGGTTTTCATTCAGGATGTCTTTGTACATTGCTGCATTCATCTTTCCCTCTCTCCTGACTAGTCTCTCAGTTCCTGCTGCTGAAAAACATCCCCACAGCATTATACTGTCACCACCATGCTTCACTGTAGGAATGGTATTGGCCTGGTGATGAGCAGTGCCTGGTTTCCTCCAAACATGACGCCTGGCATTGACACCAAAGAGTTCAATCTTTGTCTCATCAGACCAGACAGTTTTGTTTCTCATGGTCAGAGTCCTTCAGGTGCCTTTTGGCAAACTCCAGGTGGGCTACCATGTGCCTTTTACTAAAGAGTGGCTTCCTTCTGGCCACTCTACCGTACAGGCCTGAGTGGTGGATTGCTGCAGAGATGTTTGTCCTTCTGGAAGGTTCTCCTCTCTCCACACAGGAATGCTGGAGCTCAGACAGAGTGACCATTGGGTTCTTGGTCATCTCCCTGACTAAGGCCCTTCTCCCCCATTCGTCAGTTTAGACGGCCGGCCAGCTCTAGGAAAAATTCTGGTGATTCTGAACTTCTTTCATTTATGGATGATGGAGGCCACTGTGCTCACTGGGACCTTCAAATCAGCAGAATTTTTTCTGTACCCTTCCCCAGATTTGTGCCTCGAGACAATCCTGTCTCGGAGGTCTACAGACAATTCCTTTGACTTCATGCTTGGTTTGTGCTCTGACATGCACTGCCAACTGTGGGACCTTATATAGACAGGTGTGTGCCTTTCCAAATCATGTCTAATCAACTGAATTTACCACAGGTGGACTCCAATTAAGCTGTAGAAACATCCCAAGGCTGATTAGTGGAAACAGGATGCATCTGAGCTCAATTCTGAGCTTCATGGCAAAGGCTGTGAATACTTATGTACATGTGATTTCTTAGTTTATTTTTAATAAATTTGCAAAAATCTCAACAAAACTTTTTTTCACATTATCATTATGAGGACATAATTTTTGAGGAAAAAATTTTGAGAAAAAAAAATGAATTTAATCCATTATGGAATAAGGCTGTAACATAAAATCTGGAAAAAGGGAAGCGCTGTGAATATTTTACGGATGCACTGTACATCACACCGTTTCATGTGATATGACACAATTAACCATCATTTCCATAATGGTTAGACATGGCAGAAACTCTTGAAAAAGCCATCTTGACTTTAAGACAGCAATCTTCCCTCAGAGCCACCGTCATTGTTGCTAAATGATTTCATCATGTTTTGACCTCTCTGGAACTGACCATATAACGGAGACACAAAGGCAGATTATGTCTCATCAGGGGACCTCATTCCCTTGAGGATTTGCTGCACTTTGCCATGTTGCATTCTGAATTACACTGAAAGGAGGCAATAAATAGGAAGAAGGTGAACATGTAAAGATAAAGAGGAAATGCATGTGACTACAGCTCTATCTACTGACCATCTGCAGGTTCTTATTGTTCTCTGTTTGAAGATAAGATAAGATAAGCCTTTATTAGTCCCACAACGGGGAAATTCCAGGATTGCAACAGCACAGGGATAGCAACACTCAGAGCAACAATCAGAAGGCAAGAAAAAAACAAGCAAGCAAGAGCAGCTAATATACATATAAGATAAGATAAGATAAGATAAGCCTTTATTAGTCCCACAACGGGGAAATTCCAGGATTGCAACAGCACAGGGATAGCAACACTCAGAGCAACAATCAGAAGGCAAGAAAAAAAAAACAAGCAAGCAAGAGCAGCTAATAAACATATGTACGTATTACTATAAAATATATATATATACACACACACACAGACACACAGTGCAGAGCATTGTAGCTGGATGGAATAAATATATGAATATATGAACACACAGTGCAGAGCATTGTAGCTAGATGGAATAAATATGTAAATATATAAACACCCACAGTACGGAGCATTGCAGCTAGGTGGAATAAATATGCAAGTATATAAACACACACAGTGCGGAGCAATGTAGCTAGATGGAATAATATGTAGATATATAAATATATAAACACCCACAGTACGGAGCATTGTAGCTAGATGGAATAAATATGCAAATATATAAACACACACAGTGCAGAGCATTGTTGCTAGATGGAATGAAACAGCATAACCGTCTACTTAGTTATCCTACATGGTATGATTATGTGCCCATACATATTCTCACCCTCCATAGCGACCGGTATGTTCCTAGTTGTATGCCGGAGAGGACCATTGTGTAAGTCTATTGCATCTTTTGCATTCAAAAAAACTATTAGTTTGTTACGTCTTTTTGCTATCTCTGCGAGCAGCCCTGCTTAGGTTGTACAGTCTGACAGCCGTTGGTAGGAAGGACCTACGAAACCTCTCGGTTGTGCACCTGGGATGATGTAGTCTGCTGCTAAATGAGCTCCTCAGTGCATCCAGTATGTCCTGCATAGGGTGGAACTCGGACTCCAGCAGAGATGACAGTTTAGCCACCGTCCTTCTCTCTCCTATCTCCTCCACCGGATCAAGGCGCTGCCCCAGGACAGAGCTAGCTTTCTTAATCAGTTTGTTCAGTCTCTTCCTATCGGCTGCAGTAATGCCACTGCCCCAGCAGACCACTCCAAAAGTGATGGCTGATGCCACCACCGTGTCATAGAATGACTTCAGCAGCGCCCCTTGTACACCAAAAGACCTGAGTCTCCTCAGCAGGAACAGCCTGCGCTGTCCCTTCTTGTAGAGTGCGTCAGTATTGTGTGACCAGTCTAGTTTATTGTTCAGATGAATACCCAGGTACTTATAGGATGTCACCATCTCGATGTCTGTTCCCTGTATATTTACTGGTGCTATGAGGGGCTGCCCATGCCTGCGGCAGTCCACCACCAGCTCCTTAGTTTTCCTCGCGTTGATCTGGAGGCAGTTCCGATGGCACCAGTCCACAAAGTCCTGGATAAGCCCTCTGTACTCAGCTTCATCTCCGTTGGAGATGAGACCAATGATCGCAGAGTCATCAGAGAACTTCTGTAGATGGCAATGTGTTGTGTTGTGTGAGAAGTCCGCAGTATAAAGAGTGAACAGGAAGGGAGCCAGCACCGTTCCCTGGGGGGCCCCCGTGCTACTGATGATCGTGTCGGAAACACAGTCCCGGGTTCTCACAAACTGAGGCCGGTTCGTGAGGTAGTCCAGGATCCATGATGACAGGTGCTGGTCCACCCCTGCGCGCAGCAGCTTGTCCTTCAGGATCATCGGTTGGATGGTGTTGAAAGCACTGGAGAAGTCAAAGAACATGATCCTCACCATATTCCCGGGCTTCTCCAGATGGGACAGAGAACGGTGAAGGAGGAAGATCACCGCATCCTCCACCCCAATGCCATGCTGGTAGGCGAACTGGAGTGGATCCATCGCTGGTTCCACCAGGGGGCGGAGATGAGCAAGGAGCAGTCTCTCCAGGGTCTTCATCAAGTGGGACGTCAAGGCCACCGGTCTGTAGCTGTTCAGGTCTTTGGGGTGGGAAGTTTTTGGTACAGGTACCACACAAGATGTTTTCCACAGCTGTGGTACCCTCCCCAGCTTCAGGCTCATGTTGAAGATATACGTCACAATCCCACTCAGCTGGTCTGTACAGGACTTGAGGAGCTTTGCGCTGATGCCGTCCGGTCCCGACGCCTTCTTCGCCTTGATCTTCCTCAGCTCCGTCCTCACCTGGGTCTTGGTCAGGGTCAGGATGGGGGGCTGTGTGTTGGGAGTGGGGGGGTGTCGGTGGAGTGGGGAGTGGGCAGCAGGACTTGATTTCTTAGAGGCAGCAGTGGTTGTTGTGCAGACAGGGGGGAGGGCGGTTGGTCAAATCTATTGAAAAACAGATTCAGGTTGTTCGCCCACTCCCTGCCCCCCGTGGCCTGGGGGGAGGTATTCTGGAGCCCCGAGATGGTTTTGAGGTTTCTCCAGACCCCGCTGATGTCGCTCTGTTGCAGCTTGTCCTCCATCTTCTTCCTGAAGCTGTCCTTGCCTTCTCTGATCTTCCTCCTCAGCTCCCTCTGTACGGACTTCAGCATCTCCCTGTTCCCCGACCTGAAGAAGACTTACAATGTCTAGATCTCATTTTGATTAAATTCCATGTGTTCATGAATTCAGTTTCTAAAGACTATTCATACTTTTAACTATAAAATATTGTGACTTCCACACCTTCTACACTTCTCTCCCTACACCGTCCCTTTTTCTCGCTACTCTTCAATTACTGTCACCTTTATTATTTCAATGTTTTGTTCTTTTTTGCTCATTTAGCCACATGTATGTTTTCCCCATACTGTTTTATTGTTAATTCAGAGCCAATCAGAATGAATTAAAGGGGTCATTGACTGAAAAATTGTGTTTTTAACAGTTTTAAGCTTGTGAACGGCATCTGTTGGTCATGTGATTGTTGAAAAAAATGTCAAAATGCTCATTTCGCTTTACCCCCCCATACACACACAACCTTTAGAGTTTATGAGGCTAATCTGTAATTTGATGGAAATACTTATCAATTTCCATTCAGATGTTTTATTTCAGAAATGTTCTTTATTTTTATTTTAAATCTGTCTGCTCCAGATCTGCCATCGGATGTCACTTCCATAGTAAACCCAGCCTAGCGTGTCCTCGACATCCACCCACTGCTCGATTATTAGCCAGCCTAACTGCCAATCATGTGGACAGCAGTAAGCTAACAGGTTAGCTTACCAAGCATGGATTATATTACTATTGTCTTTAGATTTCAGCGACCCTAATAGACATACTGTTTCCACGGTGGCGCAGTGGTTAGCACCGTGGCAGCACAGTTTACCCTCGGCCGGGGGATCGCGGGGATCGTGAGATCGTGGGTTTGATCCCTGCCCCCGGCCAACAGTGATCTGTGTGGAGTTTGCATGTTCTCCCCGTGTTTGCGTGGGTTTACTCCGGGATTTCTCCGGTTTCCTCCCACATGCAGGTTAGGGATAAGGGGCGCTTGTGCACGCAGCGACCGGCAGCTGGTGGCTTGTCACCAGACTGCAAAACAAATCTACCTACGGGTACAAAATAAGTAATAAAAAAAAAAATACTGTTTCTACCTGGTTCACTAATCCGCTGTCGGTGCTGTTTCGGCTTGTTATATTTTCACCTCCATGGAGTTCTGTTAGCATTACCTTGGCTAGGTGGTCATGAGATTACTAAAACACAGAACAAATGATATGGTATTAAATGTTCCGTACATGTTCTGTACACTGCCATTCCCAGGTGCCGTAGATACGGAATGCTCCTTATGGAATGATAGCGGTCCTGCTAGCAAGTGGTCCTACTAGCTAGTGGTCTCAAGTGTTTGACAAACATGTACTCATAACGTTAGATACAGAACGTTCAGTATAGAACACTAGCTAGTCCTTCTAGCTCAAGTGTTTACTAACATGAAAATATAACGTTGCTTTCATGTACATCCCAGCCAATCCGCCCTTGTGGGCCTCGCAGTAGGTTTAACTGAACTGTCTTGTGGGTCCCATGTGGGTTTGTCCATGGGTTCCATGTTGGCCCCATCTGTGTTTGCCCACTTGGACTTTTCCTGTGGTACAGGAAAACAGGTAATCGGTTTACCCACTTGAGAGCCAAATGGGTCCCACATGGGTTTAAAAGTGGGTGAGCAGTAACACTGGTGCAATAGGCAAAATTATGAGAAAAAAGTCACAAATTTACAATAAAAAGTTGAAAATTTAAAATAAAAAATGTGACATTACTTGAAAAAGTCACAACTTTGCAAGTAAAGTTTTGCAGATTTAGAAGAAAAAAGTGACAAATTTCTGAGAAAAAGTTAAAAGTTTATAGTAAAAAAAAATTGAACATTTTAGAGAAAGTTCCAAATTTAAAAGAAAAATTTAACAAATTTTCAAGAAAAATATCTCAAATTTTGGGGGAAAAAGCCCCAAATTTACAAGAAAAGAGCAAATTTATGAAAAAATAAGTTGAAAATAGGTAAACAGGTAATGTCCACATGGGCAAACACAGGTGGGGCCAATATGGAATCCATGGACAAACTCACATGGGACCAATAAGACAGCCCAGATTTAGAGTCGTCTTACAATGACGGGGTTGGTTGATCAGTTGTCAGTGACGCAGAACGCATTTATGGGCATTTCCCAGTTCATTTTCTCATCACAACGGCTTAAAAACAAACTTTCTACCGGAGCATGATGCAAAGGGGCTGGTCTAATCACCCAGAGCGCTCCGTCCCATCCCTTTAATGCAAAGAGGCACATTATCTAAAGGGAATTGTGAAGATGACTGTTTAAGATGTGTTTTGCACTGGCCAAAGCCCGTGTGTATGAGCCAAAATGCACGCGATAGTAATGCTGCTTGGTAATATGGAAGACATCAATCACGATGATGCCCAGTTAGTTATATTACAACAAACAAACGGGGAAGAATGAGCTACAAAAATTAGCTGAATGGTTTAGTGTGCGCACCGATGCAACACACAGACATGAATAGGTTTGAAACTTTAAGAAAAGAGGATGATGCCTGTGCAAACTTTCATTAACTTTCATAAACTTGCATTAACGATGGCGTGGAAGTCACTATGTGCCATCGTCTTCTCCTTTCCTTGAGATGGAGGAAAGGTGGAGATCTAGCACAGCTTTCAATCCACGGCGACCCCGGCCACAAAGCGAGCCCACTTTCTGCCGGCCCCTGATGGGTGGCAGTTGGAGAGCTTGGTGGTGGAGAACCACAGTCTTAGGCATGGTGCAGGCACCAGCTGGAAGCCCGGGGCACACAGTTGAGGCAGATGTGTGGATACATCTCCTGCCTCTGTGGGGAGTTACAGTGAAAAGTAAAACACTGTGCATTGCTTGTTCATTCATTTATTCCCCTAAAAATAAAGACATTATTCCCTAATAACTCCATGATGAAAACAAAAATGTGAATGTAATACAAATCATCAGACTACCCCCCCCCCCGGCCCTGCACATCACACTGCCTGTTCATTCATTCAGTCCCCTAAAAAAAAAAAAAAGACATTAATTCCTAATCTATAGACGCCAATGGTGAAGCCGCAACTATGGATGGAATAAAAAAAAAAATAGTGTGTGATCATCATATAATTAAAATGACGGGCTTATACAACTCTCTTTATTAAAATAAGATCCCAGCACATTCTCCTCATGAGCTCTGGAGCTGCACGATTTCAAAACATGTCACTGAAATATCATTAAACAATCTGCTTCTGACGATAGACCTCCTTTTTCCTGATCAAAAGCGAATTCTCGTGGAATGCAACATTATAGCAACACACATTAGACTGTGCACAGCCACATCGCTTTGAAATGAGCCTCCTCCTTTCAGTGCATAGCAGGCGCACTGTCTACTGGTAATTTGATGGCATGATGCAAGGCGTAAAAAAATGACAATGTGCTGACAGAAACTAACAAAAACACTGGTGCACATTGGAAAATCTGTCAGAAAAGTGTGTGGATGACCATCAAAATAGGGCCCTTTACCTTTGTTGGGGCCCACATGGACATGTTGGCTGGGATGTTCCATAGCGATCCTGCTAGGTAATGGTGCATACATATTCCGTAGTTACTGAGAATTCCGTATAGAATGCTAGAACAAAAGCATCAGAGACAGTTTTTATAAAGGATTTTTTTTTTAATAAAACCAGACCGACCAGAGAAAACTTATATGCTTTTTATGATTAATGGATCAATGAACAAACATAACCGGGCAACCTGAAAATCAACAAACCTTATGGTATGTCCCTTAATTTCTTATTGCATGTACCTTTTTATTGATAGTTGCCATTGTGTTTACTTACAACTGTCAGACACGGAATATGCGTAACATACTGTATATATGGAACATGCTAAGTGCTAAGTATGAATTGCAGCTCATGACCGATGTACACTGATATAGAACTGACAGCAGGCAGGCCCGGCCACATGGAAGATGTTCATAACATCCTGTACCATATAACAGACTCTCATGAAAAATACCAGAACAAGGATTCAGTGTACCCCGCCCGGTATGGGGTTACCGGGGCTCCACCCTAGAGCCAGGTCTGGGGGAGGGGCTCGATGGCTAGCGTCTGGTTGCCGGGTTTCCACCCATCGGACCCGGCTGGGCTCAGCCTGAAGGAGTTACATGGGTCCGCCTTCCAGTGGTCTCACCACCTGCAGGAGGGATCATGGGGGGCCGGTGCTATGCGGATCAGGTGGCGGTCAAAGGCGGAGACCATGGCGGTCTGATCCAAGGCTTCCTAAACTGACTTTGGGGACGTGGAATGTCACCTTTCTGGTGCATGAGGTTGAGCGATACCTGCTAGATATAGCCAGCCTCACCTCAACACACAGCTCTGGTTTTGGAACCAGTCTCCTGGACAGGGGCTGGAGCTTGGCCTTCTCTGGTGTTGTCCCGGGCAAGAGGCAATAAGCAGGGGTGGGTATTCCTGTATCCCCTCACCTTGCTGCCTCTATAATGGAGTTTTTCCCGATGGACGAAAGGGTCATTTCCAACGCGCCTTTGGGTTGGGAAACGGGACCTGGCCATCATTTGTGCCTATGCACCAAATGATGGTTTAGAGTACCCACCCTTTTGGAGTCTCTGACTGGGGTGCTGGAGAGTGCTCCTCTTGGAGACTCCATTGTCCGATTGGGGGACTTCAATGCGCACGTGGGCAACAACAGTGAAACCTGGAAGGGGGTGATTGGGAGAAAGGCCTACCTGATCTGAACCCGAGTGGTGTTCAGTTATTGGACTTCTGTGCTAACCACAGTTTGTCCATAACGAACACCATGTTCAAGCATAACAGTGTCCATATGTGCACCTGGCACCAGAACAGCCTCGATCGCAGGTCGATGATCGATTTTGTTATCGTGTCATCAGACCTGCGACCGTATGTCTTGGACACTCGGGTAAAGAGAGGTGAAGAGCTGTCAACTGATCACCACCTGGTGGTGAGTTGGAGCCGATGGCAGGGGAGGATGCCATTCAGACCTGGTAGACCCAAACGTATAGTGAGGGTATGCTGGGAACGTCTGGCTGAGGCCCCTGTTCGGGAGGTCTTCAACTTCCACCTCCGGAAGAACTTCAACCACATTCCGAGAGAGTGTGGAGACATGAAGTCTGAATGGGCCATGTTCTCCACCTCCAATGTTGAAACAGCAGCCCAGAGCTGCGACTGCAAGGTCAATGGGGCATCTAGTGGTGGCAACACCCGAACCAAGTGGTGGACACCAGTGGTGAGGGGGGCATTAAGCTGAAGAAGGAGTCCTATCAAGCTTGATTGGTTGGCTTGCGGGACTCCCGAAGCAGCTGAGGTGTACCAGCAGGCAAAGTGGAGTGCAGCTCGGGTGGTTACTGAAGCAAAAACTCAGGTATGGGAGGAGATCGGTGAGGCCATGGAGCAAGACTTTCGGTCGGCCTTGAAGAGATTCTGGCAAACTGTCCAGTGGCTCAGGAGGGGGAAGCAGCTCCCTTGCCTCAATGTGTATGGTGTGTATGTGTATGGTGCGGATGGGGCGCTGCTGACTTTGACTGGGGATATCGTCGGGCAGCGGAAGGAATACTTCGAGGATCTCCTCAATCCCACTGATACGCCTTCCACAGAGGAAGCGGGACTTGTGGACAAGGGGGACGATTCGCCTATCACAGGGGCTGAGGTCGCCAAGGTGGTTAAAAATCTCCTTGGTGGGCTGGCCCGGGAGTGGATGAGATTCCCCCTGAGTACCTCAAGGTCCTGGATGTTGTGCTGTCATGGTTGACACACCTCTGCAACATTGCGTGGAGGTAGGGGGCAGTGCCCTTAGCATGGCAAACTGGGGTGGTGGTTCCTCTCTTCAAAAAAGGGGACCGGAGGGTGTGCTTCAACTTTAGAGGGATCACACTCCTCAGCCTCCCTGGGAAGGTCTATGCCAAGGTGCTGGAGAGGAGAGTCTGGCCGTTGGTCGAACCTCGGATTCAACAGAAGCAATGTGGTTTTCGTCCTGGCGGTGGCGCATTGGTCCAGCTCTTTACCCTCCCAAGAATCCTTGAGGGCTTGTGGGAGTTTGCCCAACCAGTTTACATGTGTTTTGTGGACTTGGAGAAGGCATTCGACTGCGTCCCTTGTGGTTTTTTGTGGCGGGTGCTTCAGGAGTATGGGGTACCGGGTTTGTTGTTACGAGCTATTCAGTCTCTGTACGACCATTGTGAGAGTTTGGTTCATATTGCCAACACTCGATTAGACTCATTCCCAGTGAGATTTGGACTCTGCCAGGGCTGCCCTTTCTCACTGATCCTGTTCATAATTTTTATGGACAGGATTTCTAGGCACAGCCAGGGAATGGAGGGTGTCATGCTTGGTGACCACAGGATCATATCTCTGTTGTTTGAAGATGATGTTGTCCTACTGGCTTCATCCAGCAATGACCTACAGGTCTTACTGGGACAGTTTGCCACTGAGTGTGAAGCAGCTGGGATGAGAATCAGCACCTCCAAGTCCGAGTCCATGGTTCTCAGCCGGAAAAAGGTGGATTGCCCTCTCTGGGTTGGGGACAGGCTCCTGCCCCAAGTGGAGGAGTTTAAGTATCTTGGGGTCTTATTCACGAGTGAGGGGAGAATGGAACAAGAGATTGACAGACGGACTGGCCCAGCATCTGCAGTGATGAGGACATTGTACCGGTCTGTTGTGGTGAAGAGGGAGCTGAGCTCTAAGGCAAAGCTGTCAATTTTTTTTTAGTAGATTTAGTATACTTTATTGATCCCCAGAGGGGAAATTGAGGGTCATCCACCACCTGGATGGATGAAGCAGCCACGATACGGCGCTATCCCTTAACCATTCACACACACATTCACACCTAGGGCCACTTTAGAGTCTCCAATTAACCTAACCTGCATGTTTTTGGCATGTGGGAGGAAACCTGAGAATTCCCGAGGTAAACCCACGCATACACAGGGAGAACATGCAAACTCCACACAGATCACTGTTGGTCGGGGGATGGGATCAAACCCACGATCCCACGATCCCCACGATCTCCCGGCCAAGGGTAAACTGTGCTGCCGCAGTGCTAACCACTGCGCCACCGTGTAGCCCCAATTTATCAGTCAATCTACGTTCCTACCCTCACCTATGGTCACAAGCTTTGAGTAATGACCAAAAGAACAAGATCACGGATACAAACGGCTGAAATGAGCTTCCTTCGTAGGATCGCTGGACTCACTCTTAGAGATAGGGTGAGGAGCTCAGTCATCCGGGAGAGGCTCAGAGTAGAACCGGTGCTCCTCCACATTGAAAGGAGCCACTTGAGGTGGTATGGGCATCTGATCAGGATGCCTCCTGGATTCATCCCTCTTGAGGTGTTTTGGGCACGTCCCACTGGGAGGAGACCCCGGGGTAGTCCCAGGACTCGCTGGAGAGATTACATCTCCCAGCTGGTCTGGGAATGCCTCGATATCCTCTCTGAAGAGCTGAAGCAGGTGGCTGGGGAGAGGGAGAGGGAAGTCTGGGCTTCTCTGCTTGAACTGCTGCCTTCGTGACCCAGACCTCCAGAAAAGTGGTAGAAGATGTATGGATGTATGGATGGATGTTCCGTGTTTTAGTAGGCATTGGTGGATGGTCAGCAGTAGCCACATGACTGACTGGCTGCCTAGCATTAGCTTGATCTGGTCAATCTGGATCGCTGTTTTCTATAAATTCTATTTACCCTCACTTCAATCCTTGCTCACCTACTAACACTTGACCATATACTTCTCTCTTCAATGTTATTTTGAGTGACTAGCTAATGGCTACTAGCCACTAACATTAGCTAGCCACTATTGTTAGCTACCTGCTAATGTCAGCTAGCCCCTAACATAAGCTAGACACTATTGTCAGCTACCTTCTAATGTCAGCTAGCCCATAACACTAGGTATCCCCTAACATCTGTTAGCAACATTTGTCAACTATCTGCTGATGTCAGAACCCTAACATCTGCTAGCCCTAACAGAACCCTAACATCTGCTAGCCTCTAACATCAGTTAGCCCCTAATATTAGTTAGTCCCTAACATCAGCTAGCCACTACTGTCAGCTACCTGCTAATGTCAGCTAGCCACAAAAACTAGCTAGCCCCTAACATCAGCTAGCCTCTAACATTAGCTAGCCCTTACATAACTTCAGCTAGCCCCTTGTTGAATATTTAGTAGTTCATAATGGTTCATACACATAAGTTATTAGTTATTACATATTGAAATACATATAAAACAAATAGATATTATAAACATTTTAAAGTTAATCAGAAAGGCTATTCATAGCAGTAATTTAATTAAAATCCCAAAGGTGTTTTCCTTTAATGCAGTCGCTAGACATTGTCCACTAGACAGTGCTGGTGCTGCACCTTTGGCCATGAAATGTTATTGTTCAAGCTGCAGACCGAAGAAGAAGTCAATGCTAAGCGATGCAGTGCTATCAGAGAGACGGATGCATGTTAGCCAGTGGGAACAACAAATGTGTTGTAAACTGAGATGCAGCATTCTCCAGTAAAGCCAAATGAAGGTAAAGTTGGGTGTTTGGACAGCTTTTCTTTATAATAACTGATGTTACAGCTAAATCCACAACATATTTTTTGGTGCCGAAACCCGGGAAGCGGAAGCTGGGAAGCGGGAAAAGTGAAGAGAGAACTTTGTTGGGATTAAGCCGATAGCTGCAACAACACGGAGACGAAAGGAAAAAATGTCGGAGCGACTTCAAAGGCTAAAACAGAAACGGACCGTGCTGCGGACGTCCGTTACAAAGCTGCTGCAAATTATACAAGATGAAACAAGTAAGACTGATATAAACAGTGACCGTTTGCGGGAGCTGTTAGCCATGTTGTTACAGAAAGAGAAAGGCCTGCAAGACATTGAACCAGATATAGAGCAGGAGATCCCTTTGGACGAGTTAGATGCGGACATGGTGCGGACACTTGAGTATCAAGACAACACAAATTTATGGAGGACGTGGGCAGAGAGAGCGATTGAACGGGCTGCCTTACAGCAACAAGAACAAGCAAGAGACGCCACCGTATCAGCGAATCCACATCAGCTGAGTGACATGAGTACACGATCAACTACAAGCAGACCCTCGGTAAGGCTACCCAAGCTCTCAATAAACAAATACAACGGAGAAGTGTGCATGTGGCAGGAGTTTTGGGACCAATTCGAAAATGCAATTCACCAAAACCCAGATTTGAGCAAAACTGAAAAGTTCACTTACTTGAAGTCATATCTTATTGGGCCAGCTGCACGCGCCGTCGCAGGGCTGAAGGTAACTGACATGAACTATGATGCTGCAGTAGACATGCTTAAGCAAAGATTTGGAAGGAAAGATCTCATTGTAAGTGCACACACGTCTAAGTTACTAAATCTAAGTCCAGTTAAAAGGTCCTCAGACATTGTTGCCTTGAGACAACTTTTTGATGACGTTGAAGTACAAATCAGAAGCCTAGAAGCTTTAGGAGTCGTGTCAGACAGTTATGGAGGTTTACTGTGCCCCATACTATTCAAAATGATTCCTGATGATCTTGCCATTGAGTACACCCGCAAAACAGATATAGGGCAAAAGTGGGATGTTGATGGCCTTGTGAAGTTTTTGCAACAAGAAGTTGAAAGCAGGGAGCGTGCTGCACATTTGACACAAATAAGAGAGAATCATAAAGATACACATGCAAATCAGAAAAAGCACTGCAAACTAGATTCAAGCAGAGGAAAGTGGAAAGGACCTAATGTGCCCTCAGCTGCAGCCCTCCACACAGGCAGTTCGAATACACCATTTGTGCACAGTTGCATATTCTGTAACAGTACCAGCCACAAGTCAGAACAGTGCACTGAAGACACAGTCACAAGCAGGAAAGAAAAGCTAAAGAAAATGGGAAGGTGCTTCATATGCCTAAAGCCCAGACATCTTGCTCGAGGCTGTAGATCCAAAAATGTGACATGCACTGATTGTGGAAGGAGACATCATGCTGTTGTGTGTGACAGAAGTGAGCAACCAATAGAAAGGACAGATGCTGCTGAAAACACGAGTGATACAGTGGTCTCCTCAGTCATTCCATATGCAGCCAAACCAACACCAGAAAAATGTGAAACAGTGCTGTTGCAAACTGTGAGAGCAAGGATTGAAGGACCTGGAGGAAAGAAGATTGTGCGTTGCTTAATTGATGGAGGAAGCCAACGGAGTTTTGTCCATGAGAAGCAAGTGAAGGATTTAAAACTGCCAATACTAAAACAAGAGACATTAAACCTTCACACGTTTGGCTCAAAAAACCCAGTGACCACAAAATGCAATGTCATAAAACTAGTCCTGGAGAATGTGAGAAACAAAGATCAGAAAATCGAGATTGAAGCTGTTCAAACCCCACAGCTTTGTACTGCAGTCATGAAAGTCCCCAGTGAACACATCCAACGGCAGCTGGAGAAAAAAAGGGCTACCAGTAGCAGATGTGTCAGCAGGAGATAAAGATGGTTTGGAGCTATCAGTACTGATCGGAGCAGATTACTACTGGAGAGTAGTCACAGGTAAAACTGAGAGACTGTCAGATGCTTTGGTTGCCGTAGAAACCAGATTCGGCTGGGCAGTGCAAGGACCAGTTGTCATGTCCAGTATGAATGAAGCAACATGTATGCACATTGGACTCAGTGAAGACTCAGTGGAGATCTCAAACCAGCTAAGAGCATTTTGGGAGATCGAGTCACTGGGCATCACTACTAAAGGTGAGGAAACACCTGATGACAAGAAAGCCAAGGAGAGCTTTGACAGGTCAGTCAGATTCATTAATGAGAGATATGAAGTGGCGTTGCCATGGCGCCAAGACACACCCGAACTCTCAGACAACAAGAAGGTTGCACAAAAGAGGTTTGAAACCCTGAAAAGAAAGCTGAAATCTGACGTGACACTGTTCAAAGGATACAACAATGTAATAGAGGATTACACAGAACAAGGAATATGTGAAGATGTGCCAGAGAGCAGTCATTCAGCAGAGACAGAGAATGTAACCTACTACTTACCTCATCATGCTGTAATCAGAGAGGACAAAGTAACTACCAAGTTAAGGGTAGTGTTTGATGCTTCGTCACATGAAGAAGGTTGTTCCTCTTTAAATGACTGTTTATTACCTGGCCCAAACCTGAATGCTGACCTCATGAGCATTTTGATCAGATTCAGACAAAGATTCAGATTCAGTCCTGTAGCTTTCACAGCAGACATTACTAAAGCTTTCCTTCAGATATCTATAACTGAAAGTGACAGAGATGCTGTGAGATTTTTGTGGCTTACAGGACCCCCAGATGTTGAAGGCACCAACACGCGTACAATGAGAATGGCACGTGTTGTGTTTGGAGTAACTTCAAGTCCATTTTTACTTGCAGCCACTATCAGACATCATCTGGAGAAATATGAAGCTGACCAACCAGACACAGTAAAACTAATGAGAGACTCACTTTATGATCTGATCGCTAACTCAAGTAACTCAGACGAGGCTTACAGACTTACTACAGGAGCAAGAGAAATACTGGCTGCTGCCAACATGAACCTCTGTAAGTGGACAACAAACTCCCTTGAACTGAAAACCAAGTGGTCAAACAGCAAGCTTGATTTCACACAAGAAACAGAAACACATGGAAGTGTGTTGAAGGTGCTTGGTTTGGTGTGGAGACCGGACACAGATGACTTTGCCTTTGACCTCAAACATTTGATGAACATTCTAAAAGGAAAAGAAAACACAAAGAGGAGTGTTTTGAGATCATCCGCCAGAATCTTTGATCCTATAGGGTTCCTAACGCCATTTACCATTCGAGTTAAATGTCTGTTTCGGGAAATGTGGCGACGGGGCCTGAGCTGGGACGACGAGCTGCCTCCAAACCTTTCACAGGCATGGCAGCAGTGGTGCATGGAGCTTCCTCAGATCCACCAAATAGTCATTCCGCGGTGGTATGGAACAGAAAAACTGTCAAATAAATCACAAGTTCTCCATGTCTTCACAGATGCAAGCGAAAAGGCGTATGGCGCAGTTGCATATCTACAAGGACAAACAACAGAAGGAGAGACTGTTACTGCGCTCGTTGCATCCAAGTCAAGAGTGGCACCAATCAAAACAATCACACTGCCACGCTTGGAACTGATGGGAGCTGTGATTGGATCAAGTTTGGCAAATAACCTTTTGAAGGCACTGAATATGCAGATCACTCAACTCAGAATGTGGTCAGACTCCATGATAGCGATTCACTGGATTCGCAGTTCATCAAAGAAATGGAAACAGTTTGTTGCCAACAGAGTGATGGAGATACAAACTTTGACACCACCAGAACTATGGACACATTGTAATGGAAAGGTGAACCCAGCTGATCTCACCACAAGAGGTCAGTCTGCATCAAGGTTGAAAGAGGAAAATCTCTGGTGGTCAGGCCCATCATTTTTGAAAGAAAAGGAGCTTCAAACTACACCGCCAGAAACAGCACAAGAACTACTATCAGAAGAAGAGGTTAAAGCTGAACTAAAGGCAAGTCACATCGCAGTACATCTCAGTAACAGTGAAAGAGTGCAATCTGAACCATTGCTACAGCTGGACAAATACAGCAAACTACAGACAGTACTAAGAGTAACTGCATGGATTCAAAGATTTCTCCACAACTGTCATTCATAGCAAAGACAAAGGGGAGAACTAACAGCAGAGGAAATGGCAAAAGCTGAAAAGGTATGAAAGACTCAAAAATCAGACACTTTAAACCCTTTCTAGACGAGCAAGGGTTAATCTGTGTAGGAGGAAGGCTGCATCAGTCAAACATGAGTTTCAATGAGCAGCACCCATGGTTGTTACCCTCCAATCACAGATTTGCACAACTTCTGATAAAATACAGTCACGAAAATGTCATGCATTCAGGCGTGAGAGACACTCTAGTTCATCTACGAGAGAAGTATTGGATTCCACGTGCGAGACAGTTAGTCAAAAAATGCATTTCAGACTGTACTATCTGTAAAAGATTCAAAGTAAAAGCAGCACAGCAAACAGCTGCACCTCTACCCAAAGACAGAGTTACTGAAGCACCGCCGTTTGAAGCCACAGGTGTTGACTTTGCAGGCCCACTGTTTGTAAAGCCCAAGAATTCTGCAGAGAAGGCGTACCTAGCACTTTTCACCTGTGCAGTTACACGTGCAGTGCACCTTGAACTAGTATCGAGTCTATCAACAGAAAGTTTCCTTTTGGCATTCAAGAGATTTATTTCACGGAGAGGACTTTGTAGAGTAATCTACTCGGACAATGCAAAAACGTTCAAGAGAGCAGATCAAGATCTAAAGGAACTGTGGAAGGCTATAAAAGAGCCAGAGCTGCTGGAATATTTTTCTGAAAAGGGAATCAAGTGGAAATTTATTTCAGAAAGAGCGGCATGGTGGGGTGGTTTTTGGGAAAGGTTAGTGCGCTCTGTAAAGGGATGCCTCAAAAGAGTAATGGGCAGAGCATCTCTGAGCTTTGAAGAGTTAACTTCTCTGTTGACAGAAATAGAAGCCACTATTAACTCAAGACCACTCACATTTGTGTACAACGATTTACAAGAACCAGAACCTCTGACGCCAGCTCATTTCCTCATAGGGAAAAGACTTACCTCTTTACCACCAAAGCCATTTTCCACAACAGGTCTGATAGCAAATGCAAATAAAGAAAGGCTGACCCGAAGATGGAAATATCGCCATAGACTTGTCAAGGAATTTTGGAACAGATGGAGGAGGGAGTATTTGCTGGACCTCAGATCGGCTCACACTCGTCATACCCCAAATTCAACACAACTCAAACCAGGAGATTTGGTCCTCATTTGAGATGACAAGATACCACGTCAAACATGGAAAACAGGACTAATCATAGAGGTGTTCCCAGGGAGAGATGGACTAGTCAGATCCTGCGCTGTGCGCACTCCAACTGGGACGACGTTAAGAAGACCAGTTCAGCTACTATATCCTTTTGAAGTTAATATTTGAACTGTCTTCTTGGGGGGGAGGTTGTTGAATATTTAGTAGTTCATAATGGTTCATACACATAAGTTATTAGTTATTACATATTGAAATACATATAAAACAAATAGATATTATAAACATTTTAAAGTTAATCAGAAAGGCTATTCATAGCAGTAATTTAATTAAAATCCCAAAGGTGTTTTCCTTTAATGCAGTCGCTAGACATTGTCCACTAGACGGCACTGGTGCTGTACCTTTGGCCATGAAAGCTTTCCGGCCCTAAGCGAGGTGATCCACGGTGAGTGGGTAAACAGAGACTGTTCCTTTGGGGGAAGAAGGAGGAGCCGATGAGCGCTCGTTCATTCTCCCCGGGTCTCCCCAGTCTCCTTCGGAGCGAGCCAGCTGGCAGGGCACACCACTGGATGCTCCCAGCGAGATGAGGGGAGCCCTCCAGTTGGGCAGTGACTCTCCACTCCACCGAGAATGTTCTTTCTGCAGGTTCATCTATGACGATACTCGTCCCGGTCGTTGCGCCATGTACACCACGGCCGTCTCCCCCGGCATGCAGGGTAATGCAGGGTGCAAACCTATGTCCTGCCCGGTATTTCAGCAGGAGCACTGAGGTTTTTCCAAATAAAATTAATCATTGCTGTCATATTTTCATGTCTGTGGGTAAGACATGTAATTTCAAAGAAGATTTCTTGCTTACACAGCCAAAAACTGAACATGTTTAATCTGCCATCTTCCCCAACTTGTAAAAGCTCCTGCTGCTCCGGGCCACTTTTTTTTTTTTTTTTTTTTTTTAGGGACTGGATTATGTCTCTGTCACAGCAGACATTTGTGTCACGAACTCTCCGTGCGCTTCTCCAACAGCGCACGGAGGAGGAGAAAAAAGGACAAATGGATTTAAATGCTGGGTTACACCAAACATACGTTTATTAACACAAAAGTGAACACAAAGACATAAGACAGCTCAGATACACGAAGAGTTCTCGAGGCTGCCCAACACACACACTGGAGGTATACAGCGGCGGACAGCGCACAGAAAGATACTCACAGAGCGCGGGCAGGCTGAGTCGTCACAGCGATAATCACGAGCACACATGAACACAGTCCTTACTGACGTGACGGTTGACGGCAGAGAACGACTATCCAACATGTACAATAATCCAGTTGCGTTTGTCTAGCAAAGAGCTGCTTTTGTACAAACACCGCTGGCGTGGCAAATTGGGAACACCTGGGCGAGTGTGGGAAAGACGATTACCGGGGCGAACAGTTGACTGTCAGAAAAAGGTGGGCGTGGTCGGACAGGCCAGAGCGGCAGCTGCAGGCAGGAACAGAAACAGTGCATGGACATGAAAACAACAAGAAATCAAAACACAACTCCACAAAATAAACCCACTGCCCGAGCCACCAGGGTCAATCAGAACCGAGCCCATAGGAAACACGGGCTTGGTTCATGACAGATCACCTCCTTCTAGGGGTGGATACCAGACACCCACAGTAACATCAAGGACCCCCCCCCCCCCCATCCCCACCAACCCCAACAGGCACAACAATAACACACAAACCCGGGTGGGAGGTAGGGGGAACAGGAAAGGAGGGAACACAATACCCCACCCAGGGTCCACAACTAACCCCCCCAGACCAAAGACGTGGAGGCTCGGGAGGCCGTCCTGAGTCCCAGGCCCAACAGGCAGTTTGGCGAACCCAGTCAGGTGGCCTGCCGGAGAACACGGGCCATCTGGCCCAGAGACTCAGTCCCTCAGGCGGTTGGCCAGTGTCGTTTATCCACCAGGGCCGACGGGGTGAGACAGGAGGTGGCCTGCCTACCGGGAAGCTTGCTGGTGGGTGACCGGACTGAAGGGAGGGAACTCCCATGGCATACGACCGGGGGAAGAAGGGGACCACGGCGTCCTCATGGTGGTCCGCAGCGCCCTCAGGAATCCCGACTTGGGCCCAGCTGCACCCGCGGTGGGCCCCAACTGGGCCAGCTCTGCTGCACCCACAATGGACTCCAGCAGGAGCCTAGCAGCACCCACGGTGACCTCCAACTGAGACTCAGCTGCACCCGCGGTGACCCCTGACCGGGCCGGCTCTGCTGCACCCACGATGGCCCCCGACCAGGCTGGCTCCACTGCACCCACAATGGACTCCAGCAGGAGCCTGGCTGCACCCATGGTGGGCTCCAGTTGGAGCACCATTGCACCAGTGGTGACCACCATCGGGGGCCTCATTGCTCCTGCGGTGGCCCCTGACCAGTCCGGCTCCGCTGCACCCATAATGGACTCCAGAAAGAGCCTGGCTGCACACGCGATGACCTCCGGCTGAGGCTCTGCAGCACCCACGGTGGACCCCGATTGGGCCAGAGCTGCACCCATGACGGTCCTGGTCTGGGACGTGGCTGCACCTGTGATGGGCTCCAATTGGAGCACCGTTGCACCAGCGGTGACCCCCAGTGGGGGCCTCATTGCTCCCATGGTGGCCTCCCCAGTGAGGTAGGTAGTGCTCCTAATGTTCACCTGGCGCTGGGCCCCGATCTTTGGCAATCTCCAGTGAGATCAGCTGCTCTCTGGTGGCCCTGGCAGGGGGATCCAACCCCGGAAGAAGAGAAAGAGACCAGGTCAGGGTTGCCGGCAGCGGTGGAGTCTGGTGAGGCGGACCCGAGGGCTGCTACGAGCTGCCTCGGGCCCTCCTCACCATGAGTCGGGCAGTGTGACATAGATATCTGGGGTATTGGTATAATGGAGCACACTTGCCTGAACTTGGACTCCACCGCCGTCCAGGACTCCGGCGATTTAGGGTGCATAGCCTCCATCGTCGCACTCAGCGCTGTGCCCCCATCGACCTTCTCCGGGGCTGCCAACGTCCCGTCGTCATCTGTCGGCAACCCTGGCGATGGCAGCTCCTGCCCAGCAACCCTAGTGAGGGGCTCAGCAGGCATGGGAGAGAAGGAAAGGTTAGGGTCACTGGCAGCTGCAGAGCCCAGCGAGGGGAGCTCAGGCAAGGCCAAAAGCCGCACCCGACTCTCCTCCCCAAGAGCCAAACAAGATCTCTCGATCAAAGGCAATTGAATTACAGGAGAGACAACTTGCCTGTGCTCGAGCTCTACCACCATCCAGGACTCCGACGCTGTCGACGATGATGGTCCGGGTTCCATCGGCTGGGGGTCTGGTCCGGGGGATGACTCTGCTGCGGCGGTCCCCTCAGCAGGCGTGATGGTTGTTGCAGTCTCAAGGCTCCCAGGCAAAGTTCCCCCTGCTGGTGACTGATCCAGCATGGAGGCTGGGGGCTGCCTCTCCACTGACCCTGGGAGAGGATCCTCCAGGGCCTCGGGCTCCTCCTCTGCCTGGCGACTCGGTGTGGAAACCGGAGAATTCACCAAAACACCCAGAGGAGACACGAAGAGTATCATTGAGGAGCGGTTACATGCCGCTGTCGCAGAGAACTCAGGGAACTGCAGGACCCGAGTCTCTTGGCCAGGGAGCAGGCAAAATTGTTCATTAATAATAGGAAAGTGGGAAGGAACTTGCCTGTTCTCCTGGTTCGCGATGTCTCCAGCGGTGTCCGGAGTACTCCCATCCCCCTCCGTGTCCATGGTTACTCTGGGCTCCTCAATATATGGTGGAGAAGCCCCCCAGACTGGCACAGTGGCGGAGGGATTCGGCGGGAAAAAAGGGCTCTCCACATTGGCGGCGGTAACAGCAATGGAGGAGAGGGCTGCAGGCAACACCTCGGGAGAAATAGGTGGCTCCGCTGCAGGATTCTCATCCGGCGAGAGGGGGGTTGCTGGCCGGACAACGATGGAATTCTTTGGGCGAGACCTCTGGGAACGGCGATGACGTGGAGGAGGAGGAGGCTCCGAAGTGAAAGCATGCTCTTCTTCCACCAGGAGCTTTGGTTCCCTCGGGGCTAATTCCTCAAACTCTGCCGCCAACTCTGGGAGGAGCCACGGCTTCACCTCCAGGAGAAGCTCAGCCTCCGCTAGCAACACCTGTCTACGTTCCTCCAATTCCTCTATGAGTTGAGCAAGCTCCGGCTCATGCTCCCATCCCACTGCAACAGCCTCTGCAGCCGGTGAGATGGCAGTAACAGTCTTAGGTTCCTCCTGCAGGGGCTCTAATGCTGGGGATTCCTCCGACGTGGCTGCAGAGAAGCCTCTCCATGCTGGCTCCGGGAAAGGATCATCCGAGGACATTGGCTTCCCCCCCGTCTGATGGCCCTGACCTCGGGCCAACAAGCCCTCAGGGAGAATAGGAGGAGACACGGAGAGGGGAAAAGTGAGTTAATGTTTACAGCAGGAGGAGAGGACCCAGTGGACTGCTGAAACTGGGCCTCCCCCTCGGGAGACAGACAAGGTTTGTAACTGGATGGAGTGAAATGAAAAAACACTTGACTGTCACCTCAGCTCCCGATGGTGACAACTGTAAACTGTTGGCAATCACCCCTCTCTGTTTCACTGACTCCTTCAATAGATTGTAGAGGAGCCGGCTCCGATGATGCGGAGGTGGGCGTAGCCGAGACAATCTCAGTGACTGGAGCGATGATGGCCACCGAAAACGAGAGGGGCTTCCTCCGGCGAGGCTTCCCTCTCCTCGCGGGCGGCTGGAGCACCAAATAGTCCGGGATTCTGAGCACGCCACCCGGCTGCAGATAATCAAGACCGATGCACTCCAGATTATCAGGAAATGACGGCGGTGTAGCCGCGGGGGGGGGGGGGGGCTTGAGCGCTGGGAGCTCCTCACTTGACCCCTTGGACGTCATGATGACAATCTCCCGGAAAATCTCGGCTGCCTCCGGATGGTCCCACAGGCTATCCCGATTCATCACTCTGACAGCAGTGTCCCAAACCCGTTGAACTGCCTCGGGAGAACAGGGCTCCAGCGCCCGCAAGAGTATGTCCTCCAGCAGACAGAACGAGCGCAGCTCCTTCTCCAGCAGCTAAGCCATTGCGCCTGGAAAGCAGTTGAGTGAAAATGAGACAGTCCAAAAATAAAAAAAAAATGGTTTGTGTGGGTGTAACCCGCTAAATCCTTTTTATGACTGGATTATTCTGTCACAAACTCTCTGTGCACTTCTCCAACAGCGCATGGAGGAGGAGAAAAAGGGACAAATGGATTTAAATGCTGGGTTACACCACACACATGTTTAACACAAAAGTGAACACAAAGACATAAGACAGCTCAGATACACGAAGAGTTCTCGAGGCTGCCCAACACACACACTGGAGGATTACAGCGGCGGACAGCGCACAGACAAATACTCACAGAGCGCGGGCAGGCCGAGTCGTCACAGCAATAATCACGAGCACACGTGAACACAGTCCTTACTGACGTGATGGTTGACGGCGGAGAACGACCATCCAACACGTATAATAATCCAGCGGCGTTTGTCTAGCAAAGAGCTGCTTTTGTACAAACACCGCTGACGTGGCAAATTGGGAATACCTGGGCGAGCGCGGGAAAGATGATTACCAGGGCGAACAGCTGACTGAGAGGGGGGCGTGGTCGGACAGGCCAGAGCGGCAGCTGCAGGCAGGAACAGAAACGGTGCACGGACAAGAAAACAACAAGAAATCAAAACACAACTCCACAAAATAAACCCACTGCCTGAGCCACCAGGATCGATCAGAACCGAGCCCACAGGAAACACGGGTAAGGTTCATGACAATTTGGACTGTGGACAACGAACATTTTCTTTTGATAACTGCACATCGAATTAATTCATATCATAAAGGTAAGATAAACATGGACAGCTTTATGCACTGTTGTCAACTCTCATTCCAAAATGAGGAAATTACTGGTCATATCGTGTTGATTTTTTTAAAGATTTTTCCCACAATAAGAGCTCTCAAGGCAGGATAAAGTAGACTGAACATATTCTAAAAGTTGTCTGTTTTCAGCCTGACATTAAAAAGCCCATAATGTAATCCATTAATTAAATTATCTTGCTATGTGTGCAGGATGATGTAAGTATGCATTTAGAAGTCATGTGAAAGCTACTTTTCCAAGTAACTGATTACTTTAATCATGTAGTAATTTGTAAAGCAGCTAAATTACTTTTGAAAAGAAGTAACTAGTAACTGTAATTAGTTATTATTCTTTAGTAACTTGCCCAACACTGGTTATAGCATTAACCAATCAGGCTTAAAAGGAATGCTTGCTTAGGTAGAAACACTCTGTACAAAGTCACCCGTTTGGTGATGGTGGTAGTGGTGTGTGTGTGTGTGTGTGGGGGGGGGGGGGCTTCTTAAGTTAAACTTTACAGCAAAAAAACAGAGATATGAAACATTTCAGTGATTTTGCTCTTAATGTCTTTTAAGTCACAAAAAAAAAAAAAACAACCTTGGGCCCTATTTTGACGGTCATTTGCACACTTTTCAGACAGACTTTCCATGTGCACCAGTGTTTTTGTTACTTTCTGTCAGCACATTGTTTTTTACACTTTGCTAGGCAAAAGGAGGTCTATCGTCAAAAGTGCATAGTTTAAAGACCAACTGCAATGGTTTAAACTCCCTCCGAAATGTAATATTTATACCTGAAAATTTTGCACGTCAGTATATGAGCAAAAAATAAATTACTTAGATCAGCCTAAAAAAAAAAAAATCTTATTTAGAAACACAATTCCTGGTGCTCATTAGTTATGTGCCTCTGGCTAGAGGGGGGCTCCCCCTCTCCCAAGTGGCAGCTCCTTCCTTATGTGTACCAGAGGCTCAGAAGCCACTCCCAAAGCCTTCTCTGGCCCATTTCCTACAGCCTCCTGATAGGAGGTTGACATTGGAGTTGATTGGTTTGGCTCTGCAACATAGAAGAGTCAGGCCATATCTGAATGGCACAATTTAGGCGTGAACTGCAAGTAGTCAGAATCGCACTCAAAATACACAGTCTTGGGCTCTGTGGCTGAATTTGTTATTGACGTGTTGGAAGTGATGATAAACATTTTAAAAGATAATAATAATAGTCGATCTTGACTGCAGTGGGTTTTTAATGATATTTCAGTGCCGTGTTTTGACATTGCACAGCTCGGGAGCTAAGCAAACAGCACGTGCTGGGATCTTGCAGCAGTCATAATCGCCCGTCATTTTAATTACATGATGATCACACAATTTTTTTTATTCAGTCCACACACTCATTTTAATTGTGGACTTACCATTGGAGTTTATAGATTTGGCATTAATGTATGATTTTTTTTAGGGAGAATGAATTAATGAACAGGGAGCATGTGTGCCAGTGTATTCCAATGTGATGCATGGCACACGAGGTGTGTGTGGGGGGTTGTTTTCATCACAGACTTATTAGGCATTAGTGTGCTTATTTTTAGGGGAATAAATGAATGAACAAGGAGTGTGCAGCATTTTACTTTTCACTGGAACCGCCCACAGAGACAGGAGATGTGTCCACATCTGCATTGGTCATGCGCCCCAGGTTTCCAGCCCAGCAAGTTCCCTGACAGTCACCCAGCAGCCCCGAGCAGAGGCTGCTGAAAGCGGGCTCGCTGCATGGCGGGGGTCAAAGCTGTACCAGATCGCCTCCTTCCCTCCTACCTAGGATGATAGGGGGACACCCTATCACACCATCTCCCCACAGCCGGAAGCAACTTCGATGCCATTGCTTTTTTTTTATGTCTGTGTTGCATCCGTGTGCACAGTAAACACTTCAGCTGATTTTTTCAGCTCATTCTTCACTGTTTGTTCTTTTAATGTAATACAACTAAATAATTAAAAATGAATTAAAGACTTTTTTTTCAAATTTTCTATAAAATGTAATTCTAAACAAATAGTGAGGAATAAATTAGGACACCCCTACTCTTTTCAAGACACCCCCACATTCATTCCCACTTACAATGGCTAAAATAAATGAAAAAAAAAGCAAATAAAAACTAAAACAAGGTTAGAATAGATATGTGAATATTTCTTAATTAAAAACTGAATATTTTTGGGGTGTCCTAATTTTTTCACATGACTCTAACTGGGCATCAACTGTGATTGATGTCTTCCTCATTACCAAGCAGCATTACTATCACGTGCATTTTGGCTCACACGCATGGGCTTTGTTCAGTGCAAAACCCATCTTAAACTGTCATGATAACAATTCACTTTACATACCGCACCTCTTTGCATTAAAGAGATGGGAAGCAGCACTTTGCATTGGATTATCCAAAACACACCTCTGAATGATTAGACCGGCCTCTTTGCCTCATGCACTGGCGGAAAGATCATTTTTATGCCGTTGTGGTAAGGAAATGAACTTGGAAATGCCCATAAACACATTCTACATCAGTGACAACTGATCAACCGACCCCATTGTTGTAATACTGCCCGTTACAAAATATGTTAACAACAGAAAAAAAACTATTTTTTTCCAGCGTGTGACTTTGAAAAGACTTTTCTCAGTCACCACCAAATTTAAGAGGTTTCTAGAAATTCCCCACCCATGCCACAGAAGATCCAAGGGCAGACCCAACCCTCATTTGGCTAAGGATATATCCAAACTAGCTCTATCTATCTATCTATCTATCTATCTATCTATCTATCTATCTATCTGTCTGTCTGTCTGTCTATCTGTCCAGTATAGATAGATAGATGGCAAGAGCTGTCACAAGAGCTGTCACAGACTTTGAGAACAACGAAATTAAACACAATGAGAAGAAAGTGAAAGTTTTATAATAATGAAATCTTGCCAGCTGTAGGTCCACTGTTTGTCAATGTATTTTTCTTGATTTTTAACTTTGAACTGGCACAACATGGAAAACAAAACTGACATTCTGATATAAAAAATATGAACAAAAAGTATTTTTTTTTCTTACAAAAATGATGCAATGAAGGGAAACATGAATAGATTAGACCAATCGATGTTGGTGTCTCATCACAAATCAGTTTTGTTCCTGTACGCTTAGTATGCAAAACACCACAAAACACTGAAGACTCATAGAGCCGCATTACTAGGATGCAGCTTAGTTATCAGTTGTCAGTGACACAGAATGCATTTATGGGCATTTCCAAGTTCATTTCCTTATAACAATAGTGCAGAAATGAATTTTCTGCCTCACACAAAGTTGAAGAGGGTTGTCCTAATGCTCCTAATTATTCAGAGGTGTGTTTGGGGAGTAATGTGAAATAAACCAATCACTGCCTTTGCTCTCATTCCTTTTAATAAGCAGGAGCACAAGATCAAAGACGTGGTGCTAACATGATAGAGGTTCAACTGGGAGGACAATTCCGTTTTGCACTGAGGACAGTATGGGCTCATTCACAAAGTGAAAATGAATTTAAAGTAGAACTGAACTGAACGGCATTGAACAGCACTGGGTGATAGTACATACAATTATAAAGATAATTTATCATTGGCACCCCCTCCACAAATCCCAGAATCTTGGAGAAAATCGCGATTTTGAATTTCCCGCCCTGAAAAATCAGACAAATCCGACGATTAACCGGAAGTGCAGCCGGAGTTCCGCGTGACGTCACGAGTGTGACACAGTCCTCCATGTTTACCATTGCGAGCACGTCGACACTGGTTGTTTTTGGTGCATTTTGTCGTGATAGTCGACTACAAAACACTTCCAACACCTGGGAAGATCTGTTCAGTGGCCAAGGAAAGCTGTCATGGCGACGAAAGAAAAGAAAGGGGGAGGAAAAGCGACCGGGAAGCGCTGTTTTCTAGATATAGACATTACAGTGATCCCTCACTTATCGCATTTAATGGGGACCAGAACCGACCGCGAAAAGTGAAAAACCGCGAAGTAGCGTCACCCCCCCCCCCAAGGGCATCATAAGCACTATTTTGCACAAAAAGGCACAAGAGAACAGCGAAAAGTGCCACTAAGCAACACGAGCAGGGAGAGAAGCTGGGTAAAATGTCTCGGCCAATCAGCTTGCGAGGTAAAACGTCTCGGCCAATCAGCTTGTGAGATTCCCGAGCGGTGAAGAGGTGGGCGGAGAGGAGTGGAGCGGTGGTCAGAGAGGTGGATTTTGAGTTGTGCGGGCTCTCCATGTTGATACCTGATGTTCTAATGTAGTCTAGAACATCAGGTAAGATGATGTTCTAATGTAGTCTAGAACATCAGGTATCAACACGGAGAGCCCGCACAACTCAAAATCCACCTCTCTGACCACCGCTCCACTCCTCTCCGCCCACCTCTTCACCGCTCGGGAATCTCGCAAGCTGATTAGCCGAGACGTTTTACCCAGCTTCTCTCCCTGAAGAGCGCCCATACCCAGCGAAGGAAGACCGCATTCATTGTTCTTTATCGCTCGTGTTGCTTAGTGGCACTTTTCGCTGTTCTCTTGTGCCTTTTTGTGCAAAATAGTGCTTGTGACGCCCTTGGGGGGGGGGGGGGTGACGCTACTTTGCGGTTTTTCACTTTTCGCGGTCGGTTCTGGTCTCCATTAAATGCGATAAGTAAGGGATCACTGCATTCCCCGGCGGCGGACCTCGCCTCTGCATCGCCGTCTGCCAGCTGCTGTCACAGGTGCATCAGGTCTCTGTCTCACGGGCTCGCCCTTGTGCACGCCTGCCACCTGCCACACTCCTGCATCCTCCTCTGTCTCGTCACCGATCCTGAATGCCTCTTCACTCTGAAAACTCTGGTTTTCTTGACTGCTAGAACTGCTGGAACTGCTATCATCTGCCATTGTTGTTTTGTTTAGGGATCACACTCGTGACGTCACGCAGCGTCGTCTGCACTACTTCCGGTTTGTTTGGCACTGCCAGCCAGAGGCAAAAGTTTATCGGCTTATAGCTTGGCCATCGCACGGCCTAAAAATTTCTTTTATGTGTTGAAAAATACAATAGGTAATAAGGAATTAATCTGCTATTCTACTTTTTGCGCCAAAAGGTGGGCTCAGTTCTACTTTAAATGCAACAACCTTTTAATCTCCACAGCCTTGCTTGCCTATGGATGAGAGCTGTTGGCTACAATTTCAGACATCATGCCAGTCTTTCTCTTTATCCATGAGGTTGACAGGGTTTCCTTCAGTTATATTACTGTCATCCCAATCTCACAAAAAAAACCCCAAAAAAACCATTATCATTCATCAGAACTGAAATTGTAGATTAACTCAAAACAACTGTCGGGATATTTTCATTTTAAATCATTCTTTTAAAAGAATAACAGTGAATGAGGTTATTTTTTTTTAAATTGTCATCATTAGGTAATGCATATAGGGTTTGTGTGCACATACCTGGGTCATGGTGACAACTGTTTACCCGGTAGGACAGATTGGTCCAGCTGCGGTCCGAGAACTGAATCAAAAACCACATGTAACTTTTTTTTCCTCTGTGTAGTGAAAAACCCAGTTGTGTCTTCAAATAGTGTGTATTTAACTGTCCTTATTTAACAGAAAACATTGGATGAGTGCATTTTCTCATTAGTTGGGATGCACAAACGGACATGAAAGATGATGATGCAATATGATCACTCAACATACAACAGATTAGTAGACAAACTGTGTTCAAAGAAGAGGTCGCCATGAAGTGAGCCCGCTCTCAGCGGTCCCTCCCAGGGGCTCTTGGGTGACAGTCAAGGGTGCTTGACGGGGGGAGATCCGCAACCGTAGCCGCGGTGCGGGTGACCTCGGCCTGGCTGTATACACTGATTGCATGGCTCAGGCAGATGTGGACGCATCTCCTGTCTGGGGAGTTCCAGTGAAAAGTAAAAACGTTGCTCCTTGTTTATTCATTATTCCCCTAAAAATAAATGCATTAATGCCTAATAAGTCTGTTGTGGAGAACCCACTCAGTAGTTTTCCCTCAGACTGAAGTGGCAAATCAAAGGTGGGGAATGTGGGGAGTGATATGTTAATGCAGCACCCCAGGTAGCAGAGAAGTGTTAGTGCTGTGATATAAAAGAGAGGGCCTGCAACCTGGTGGTGATGTTTTCTGATTCTGGTGAATGTGAGAGAGAGTGTAAAAAAGTTTCATCTGCTCGGAAAAGTTCAGACTGGTTATTCTGTCCACACTGGTGACCCTTGACACACAATGGAACGTGAGGCGAACACCACGGAGACGACCCGGACGGGAAGTGCCAGCAACGCGTGCACCGTTTCGGTCAAACTCCCAGACTTTTGGCGACACGACCCAAAGTCTTGGTTCCTTCACACCGAGGCCCAGTTCGTGCTTCGGGGAATAACGGCAGATGACACCAGATATTACTACATGGTCGCAGTGCTGGATGCACACACAACTCAGCAGGTGGCGAGCCTGCTCCAACAACCCCCAGCCCACAAGAAATACGGTGCTCTCAAAACTGCGCTGACCCGGCGCTACATGCTCTCGGACTGTGAGAGAGCGGAGAGGCTCCTGACGCGCTCCGAGTTAGGAGACGGGTCGGTGGTCGAATTGATGGAGAAGATGTTGGCGTTGATGTGCACAGATAACGTGCATTTTCTCTTTGCCCACCTTTTCCTCCGGAACCTCCCGACAACGGCCAGAGCGGTCCTTGCCAATTCGCCGCTGCTGGCCGCGTGCAACTACCGGGTGCTAGCCCAGCAGGCAGATCGGATCATCCTCACTACCAGAGCCTTCACAGTGAACGCAGTGGAGTCGGAACCCAGCGAGATGGCCAGTGTAGGCGAGGAACCAGCGATGGTGGCTGCAGCAGGGGCCAAGAAGGACAGGAGAGACATGCTCTGTTTCTACCACCACCGTTTTGGAGAGGACGCACGTCGATGCGTGCCACCGTGCCAATTCAAGCGTTCGGAAAACGCCGGGACCGGCAGTCGGTAGCAGCTGCGACCGCTGGTGAAGCAAGCAAGCTTCTCTATGTGACAGACTCACGCTCAGTGAGACGGTTCCTCGTGAACTCTGGCTCCCAAAAGAGCCTCATCCTGCCGTCCTACGCCAACTGGCTGCCGAGAACTAGTGGGCACGAGCTGACGGCCGCAAATGGCTCACACATTAAGACTTTTGGTGAGAGGACACTGACTGTATCCTTGCACGGCCGTACATATCAATGGACATTCGTCATAGCGGCATGCAGCTTCCCCCTTTTAGGTGCTGATTTTTTGTGTGCACACAGACTATTAGTCGATGTTGCTAACAGACGCCTGATTAACGCAATGTCTTTTGATTCTCTCCCCTGTACAGCTCGAGGAACCGGGCCCACAACACTAGCCAACGTCACAGCTCCAGGGGGTAAGTTCCACATACTACTCACCCAATTCCCAGCACTCACGATCCCGACGTTTTCAGCGACCGTCACTAAACACGGGGTGGAGCACTTCATTACCACTATGGGGCTGCCTGTTTTTGCACTACCTCGGCGCCTGGATGCAGCTACACTGGCTATAGCGTGTGAGGAGTTTGCCAACTTGGAAAAGTTGGGCATCATCAGGCACTCAAACAGCCCATGGGCATCCCCGTTACATATGGGTCCTAAGGCCAAGGGATTGTGGCGACCTTGTGGAGATTTCCGCAGATTAAACAACGCCACAGCGCACGTCCACTACCCCATCCCTCATATTCAGGATTTTTCCGTTCACCTCACTGGGGCACGCTTTTTTTCCAAGATAGACCTGGTCCGCGGTTACCACCAGGTCCCGGTGCATGCTGAGGACTTACCTAAAACAGCAGTAATAACCTTGTTTGGTCTGTTTGAGTTTTTACATATGCCTTTCGGGCTAAAAGGCACGGCACAGACATTCCAGCGCATGATTGATGTGGTGTTGCACCATCTGCCATTTGTGTTTGTCTACCTGGATGACATCCTGGTGGCCAGCTCATCTGAGGACGAACACGTAGCTCACCTCAGGACAGTCTTCCAGAAGTTGGAGGAGCACGGGTTAATAATCAACCCAGCGAAGTGCCAGTTCGGGGTGACGGGGATCGATTTTTTTGGGCCACCGCATCTCACCGGAGGGCGCAATACCCTTGCCAGACAAGGTGCGCGCCGTGGCGAATTTTCCCCAGCCTCAGATGGTCAGGGCACTGCAGGAGTTTTTGGGGATGGTTAACTTCTACAATCATTTCCTCCCCCACGCAGCCCAGCTCATGCAGCCATTGTACGCTGCACTTAAGAAACGGAAGCCGGCAGATAGAGTCAACTGGACTCTTGAGCGAGAGCAGGCATTTTCCGAGGTTAAAACAGCCCTGGCGAACGCCGCACTACTGGTGCACCCGGACCCAGCGGCTAGGATAACACTCACTACCGACGCATCAGATGTGGCCATAGGTGCCGTCGTGGAGCAGTGTGTCGCCGGTTATTGGCAGCCGCTCACCTTTTTTGGCAGGTCTTTGCACGACAATGAGCGTAAATACAGCGTGTTCGACAGAGAGTTACTGGCTCTCCACCTGGCCATACGCCACTTCCAGTTCTGGCTGGAAGGGTGCACCTTTACTGCGTTTGTGGACCACAAGCCACTAACGTAAGCAATGGCCAAGGTTTCGGAACCATAGTCGGGCCGGCAGCAGAGACAGCTGGCCGAGATCTCGGAGATTACAACCAACAGTCAGCATGTGGCTGGTAAACTCAGCGTGGTGGCGGACTGCATCTCGCGAGCCATAGTTGCTCCAGTTTACGTGGGGATAGATTACACGGCCATGGCCGCTGCGCAGATCAGCGATGCGGACGTTTGCGCGCTCCAATCCGGACCAACAGGATTAAGGCTGGAGAGCAGAGTTCTGCAACATGCCCCCCCCCAGTCTTTGACATCTCTACAGGCTACCCGCAATCGGTGGTCCCACACGCTTGGCGCCGCCGCATTTTTGAGTCGGTTCACTCCCTGGTACACCCAGGAGTGCGCGCGTCAGTCAAAATGGTGGGCGCAAAGTTCATCTGGTTGAGCCTGCGAAAACAGGTGAAAGCATAGGTTGCAGCCTGCATAGCATGCCAACGAGCCAAGGTGCACAGGCACACAAAGGCCCCTTTGGAGCCATTCCATATCCCAGCTAAGAGGTTTGACCACGTTCACGTGGACCTCGTGGGCCTCTTCCCGCCATCGCGGGGGTTCACACACCTCCTGACAGTGGTGGACCACACCACGCGCTGGCCCGAAGCAGTCCCGCTAGCTTCCACCGCGTCCACAGATGTGGCATGCGCTTTTTTGACAACATGGGTGGCACGTTTCGGCGCTCCTTCGGACATCACGTCCGATCGGGGCCCACAGTTTGTTTCAGACCTCTGGTCCACCATGGCCTGGAGCCTGGGCGTCTCAATTCATCACACGACCGCGTACAACCCACAGGCCAATGGGTTATGCAAGCGTTTCCATAGGTCACTTAAAGCAGCGCTCAGAGCTTCGCTTACTGATGCTAATTGGGTGGACTGGTTGTCGTGGGTTCTATTAGGGTTGCATTCCACACCGAAGGAGGATTTGGCAGCCTCCCCAGCAGAGCTGTTTTTTTCCCAGCTGCTGCGACTCCCCAGGGAATTTTTGCCGGATAACCCCGTGCCGAACACCGATCCATCCCCACGTTCAAGACATAGTGCAGAGACAGGGACGCTACCTGGCCTGGCCCACCACTGTTTTCCACACGCTTTTGTGCCAAAAACCTTGAAGGACGTGTCATTCGTATTTGTCAGGCACGATGCCCACCGGACCCCCTTGTGCCCGCCTTACGATGGCTTGTTCAGAGTGCTGGAACCCGGGGACAAACATTTTGTGTTGGATTTGGGGGGTCACCGGGAGACAATCTGTATAGACAGGCTTAAGCCCGCCTTTGTTTTAGCAGACGAGCAGGTGGTGTTGGCCCGAGCTCCTCGGCTCGGAAGACCCCCACGGAGAACTCCCCAGGTAAATTAATTGTCAGATCAGTCACACTAGCATGCTGAAGGTGTACCCCCCCATTGTCCCCCCCACAGACGGACACACCCCCAGGAACCCCCCACCAGCACAGCAGTGCCTTGGAGCCGAAGACCCCCCATTACAGCAGCTATGGACGGAGGCTGAAGCCCAAAGGACATGAGTCTGAGACTCGGGGGGGGGGCAGTGTGGGGAACCCACTCAGTAGTTTTCCCTCAGACTGAAGTGGCAGATAAAAGGTGGGGAGTGTGGGGAGTGATATGTTAATGCAGTACCCCAGGTAGCAGAGAAGTGTTAGTGCTGTGATATAAAAGAGAGTGCCTGCAACCTGGTGGTGATGTTTTCTGATTCTGGTGAATGTGAGAGAGTGGAATAAAGTTTCATCTGCTCGGAAAAGTTTGGCCTGGTTATCATCTCCACACTGATGAAATTGAAAATGTGGATGGAATAAAAATGTTCAGACTGACACGTCTTCCTTAAAAAACAGACAATGCGCTGACAGAAACTAACAAAAACAGTGGTGTGCAGCAGAAAGTCTGGTGAAAAAGTCCCCTGATGACCGTCAAAATAGGGTCTTTACTGATGGTGTTACTCCAAAAACATTCACACAGGGGACATAATGTCCTTTAGTGGTTTTCACATGGTGCACTGGGGGGATGGGGGTGTTCACTACTTTAGCATGAGGTACAAATGTATAAATGTTAATTAGGTACAAGTTAGCAATAAAATGTTGCATAGATATGATGAAAGATGCTAATTTAAAAATTTAAAAAGTTGCAAATTAAAATTTAATTTCACCAAATAAAAATTTAACCAGCATCTAGGTGAGTGTTTCAAATTTTGGAGAAAAAAATACCAAGAAAAAATTGCAAATTTTTGAGAAAAAAGCTGCAAATTTACGAGGAAATTAAAAAAAAAAAATACAGGAAAAAATGATAATTTACAAGAATTTAATAAAAAAGTTACCTAACTTTTGAGAAAAAAGTTGAAATTACTAGAAAAAAGTTGCAGATTTGAGTGCAATTTGTAATTTGTGACTTTTTGAATTTTTAAATTCCGATCTTTCATTGTATTTTTGCACCTTTGTTCTTGCAAATTTTACAAAATTTACATTGATCCGTTATGCTAAATTTGTGAATACCCCATCCCCATTGTTGAAAAATAAGAAATCAGCTACTGTCTGTGTTACAGTTCTTTTAACAAAGCAGATCAAGAAACATGTGAGTTAATAATGAATTCAGGAAGGAAAGAAAATGCTTTGTGATTTGTTGTTTGATAATGAAAAGGCAGATATTTTTTTTTGAATCAATGTTTCTTTCCTTCAAGATAAAATGATGCTTTCACAGGCTTTCATCCACAGAGATACCAATCTGCCTTTGTTGTTCCAGTCACTGAGCTAAAATAGCACCAGTGCCTACAGCCAGACAGATGTAATACCACAGAACAGGCTAAAATGTGCAAGCCTTAATTTCTTCCTTACAGTAAATAAGTGCAGACATTATGGATTATGAAACTGTTTTTTGTTGTTGTTGTTGTTAGCCTTGAAACAGGCAGACAGTCTGCCATTGGTGGTCTGCCGTGACAGTAAATGCCTGTGAGTGTTATCCAGAGTGACAGACACCTGCCTTTCCCCGTAGACCAATTCTCAGTAACAATACACTGACAACGTCTGAGTTGTTTTTGTTTTGTTTTATTTTTACTTTTTCTTGTAAAATGTCCAGCTTGTTTTTTATTTATAAATTTGCAATTTCTAAAAAATTCTCAATAAAAAAACAACTTCCATCCATTCATCCATCCATTCCCTACCGCTTTTCCGGAGGCGCGTAGGCAGCAACTGAAGCAGAGAAGCCCAGACTTCCCTCTCCCCAGCCACCTGCTCCAGCTCTTCAGAGAGGATACCAAGACGTTCCCAGACCAGCTTGGATACGTAGTCTCTCCAGCATGTCCTGGGTCTGCCCCGGGGTCTCCTCCCAGTGGGACGTGCCTGAAACACCTCAAGTGAGAGGCATCCAGGAGGCATCCTGATCAGATGCCCAAACCACCTCAATTGGCTCCTTTCATTGTGGAGGAGCAGCGGTTCTACTCTGAGCCTCTCCCGGATGACTGAACTCCTCACCCCATCTCTGAGGGTGAGTCCGGCAATCCTACGGAGAAAGCTCATTTCAGCCACTTGTATCTGTGATCTCATTCTTTTAGCGATTATCCAAAGCTCATGACCATAGGTGAGAGTAGGAACACTGATTGACCAATAAATCAACAGCTTTTCATTAGAGCTCAGCTCCCTCTTCACCACAACAGACCAGTACAACGTTCACATCACTGCAGATGCTGCTCCGATCTGTCTGTCAATCTCTCACTCCATTTTCCCCTCACTCATGAATAAGACGTCAAGATATTTAAACTCCTCCACTTGGGGCAGGAGCTTGTCCCCAACCCGAAGAGGACAAGCCACCCTTTTTCGGCTGAGGGTCATGGACTTGGACTGGGAGGTGCTGATTCTCATCCAAGCCAATTCACACTCAGCAGTAAATGACCCAGTAAGACCTGTAGGTCTGTGCTTGATAAAGCCAACAGGACAACATCATCTGCAAACAGTAGAGATGAGATCCTGTGGTCACCAAACGTGACACCCTCCATTCCTTGGCTGCACCTACAAATCCTGTCCATTAATGTTATGAACAGGATCAGTGACAAAGGGCAGCCTTGACAGAGTCCAACTCTCACTGGAAACGAGTTTGGCTGAGTGTTGGCAATATGAACCAAACTCTTACAATGGTTGTATAGAAACCGGATAGCTCGTAGCAACAAGCCCGATACCCCATACTCCTGCAGCACCCGCCGCAAGAGACCATGAGGGGCACGCTTGATTGCTTTCTACAAGTCCACAAAACAAATGTGGACTGGTTGGGCAAACTCTCACGAACCCTCGAGAATTCTCAAGAGGGTCAAGAATTGGTCTGACTTGCCATGGCCAGGACAAAAACCAGATTGCTCCTCCTGAATCCAAGGTTCGACCAATGGCCTGACTCTCCTCTCCAGTAGCCAGGCATAGACTCTCTCAGGGAGGCTGAGAAGTGTGATCCCCCTAAAGTTGGAACACATCGTCCGGTCCCCTTTCTTAAAAAGATGAACCACCACTCCAGTTTGCCAGTTCCCCAGGTCCTGTCCCCGACCTCCACACAATGTTGCAGAGGCATGTCAACCATGACAGCCTTTCAACATTCAGAGCCTTGAGGTACTCAGGGCGAATCTTGTCCACCCCTGGGGCCCGGCCACCAAAGAGTTTGCTAACCACTTTGGCGACCTCAGCCCCTGTGATGGGCAAGTCATCCCTGTCATCCTCAAGCTCTGCTTCTGCTTCTGCTTATTTTTGATCAGGATTTGTCCTTCAATTCACATATTAAATTTGTTTCTAAGACTGCCTTCTATCATTTGCGTAATATTGCCAAGATTAGGAGCATCTTGTCTCAGAGTGATGCTGAGAAGCTGATCCACGCTTTTGTTAGCTCAAGATTAGATTATTGTAATTCTTTATTATCAGGCTGTCCTAAAACATCTTTAAAAAGTCTTCAGCTTATCCAAAATGCTGCAGCAAGAGTTTTAACAGGTACTAGAAAGAGAGATCATATCTCTCCGGTTCTGGCCTCCCTTCATTGGCTTCCCATAGAGTTTAGAATTAAATTTAAAATCCTTCTTCTTACTTACAAAGCTCTAAACAATCAGGCTCCTTTTTATTTAAAAGATCTGATACTACCGTATCATCCCAACAGAGCACTACGCTCCTAAAATGCAGGATTACTTGTAATACCTAGAATCTCCAAAAGTACAATGGGAGGCAGAGCCTTCAGTTATCAAGCTCCTCTCCTGTGGAATCAGCTGCCAATCTGGATTCGGGAGTCAGACTCGATCTCTGTTTTTAAGAATAGGGCTAAAACCTACCTTTTTGATATAGCCTACAATTAGGGAGGGATCATGTGTTTCTGAACCCTCCCTTAGTTATGCTGCTAATAGGTTTAGTCAGCCGGGGGACCTCCAGTAATGCACTGGGCCTCACTCCTTTCCTCACTCTCTATGAAATATTTTTTTTTTGCTGGTCATTAACATTTGTTTGTTCTCTCCCATAGATTGAGTCCCCATCGTGCTGTTTGCTCTCTACATGTCTGTTCTTTTCTTCTTCTCTATCCCCTCACCCCCCAGCCAGTCGCAGCAGATGACTGCCCCTCCCTGAGCCTGGTTCTGCTGGAGGTTTCTTCCTGTTAAAAGGGAGTTTTTCCTCTCCACCGTCGCCAAGTGCTTGCTCACAGGGGATCGCCTGATTGCTGGGGTCTTTCTGCAACTGTGGGGGTCCCCCCTACAGTTGATAGTGCTATGAGATGACCGTTGTTGTGAAATGGCGCTATATAAATAAAGTTGAATTGAATTGAATTGAATTGAATTGAATTGAATTGCTTCCTCTATGGAAGGCGTGTCAGTGAGATTGAGGAGATCTTTGAAGTATTCCTTCCACTGCCCCACGATGTCCCCAGTCAAAATCATCAGCACTCCATCTGCACAATATACAGTTTGGACAGGGAGTTGCATTCCCCTCCTGAGCTGGCGGAAAGTTTGCCAGAATCTCTTCAAGACCGACCAAAAGTCTTTTTTTTTTAATTTATTTATTTGTCAGGGACCATGTACGAAAAACATTAATCTCATAAGAGAAGAGATGCATTGTACCAGATTTATCCACTGGCTAATTTCCATCTGCATTTTGTTCCATGGCCTCTCGAATCTCCTCCCACACCCGAGTTTTTGCTTCAGCAACCATCCAAGTTGCACTCCACTTGGCTGCTTGGTCCCACAAGCCAACCAAGCTCTGTAGGACTCCTTCAGTTTGACGTCCCCCTCACCACTGGTGTCAACCACTTGGTTCGGGGGTTGCCACCACGAGATGCTCCAACGACCTTGAGGCCACAGCTCTGGGCAGCTGCTTCAACAATGGAGGGGGAGAACATGGCCATTAAGACTCCATGTCTCCAGACTCTCTTGGAATGTGGTCGAAGTTTTCCCCAGAGGTGGGAGTTGAAGACCTCTCGGACAGTGGCCTCAGCAAGAAAAACCTTTTCTTAAAAAAATTGCGTTTTTTCCTCATGAATTTGTTGTTTTTTTCCTCATAGATTTGAAACTTTTTCTCATAAATTTGCAACTTTTTCCTATAAATTTGCAATTTTTTACTCAGAAATTTGCAATTTTTGTCTTGTCGATCTGAAAGTTTTTCCTTGCAAATTTTGAACATTTTTCTTTTTTAATTTGCACCCCACCCCCCTTCCCCAGTCTAACTAAATTCGTTGGATGAAGTCTTTACTGAACTTGCCATCTGGAGAAAGAAATAACTATTTTAGAAGTTAAATGTAGCAAAGGTCAGGGCCTCGGCATCCTTGCACCGCTGCTGCAGCCATGAAACAATCATGCAGAGTGAGCGATTAGAGCACAAAGAAATAGAGAGGGATGTACAGGGAATAATAATTTATAACCTCCAATAATCTGTCAAGGTTTAGGCTCTTCAAGCATTTGAAGTTTTCTCTGCACCAAATAAAAGCATACTGCATAGACAGAGATGTGTACTAACTTGCACATGTGCTAAATGAACTGATTCACAAGTTTGTGTTGTCTGTTTTTATTCCAGGATATTTTTTACTGTTATTAGTAATTTTTTCAAGTAAAAGCAATACTTTTACTCGTACTTTGATGGTACCCTGAATATTTCACAGACTTTAAAACTATCAGAAATGTGCCTGTTTATTGTGTGATAACCACAAATGACTACATATTTAGATATTTTAGTGGATTTATAAATTTTTGTATGATTTGTAGTGTGTAAGGAGGTCAATGAAGAAAGTTTTTCACATATCTGCACTAAAAAGTTTAAACTTTATGAAAAAAAAGATTTACAAATTTTCAAGAAAAAAGTTGAAAATCAGCAAGAAAAAGGTTGCAGTTTCACAAGAAAAAAGCTGCAAATTCCAAGTTGGCAATTTAGAAGTAAAAAACCCCAGAAATTTGCATTAAAATTTCAAAGTTCAAGAAAAAGATGCAAATTCGCAAGAAAAAGTTTCAAATTTGCAAGAAAAAGATGCAAATTCGCAAAAAAAGTTGCAAATTTGCAAGAAAAATGTTGCCAGTTTAGAAGTCAAAATGTCAGTAATTTGCATTAAAATGTGTAAATTCACAAGAAAGTTACAAATTTGCAAGAAAAAATTCAAATTTACAAGAAAAAGTTACAAATTTATATGGAAAAAAATACAAATTTACATAAAATTAAAAAAATTGCAAATGTGCAAGAAAAAAGTTGCAAAATTAAGGGAATATAGTTGAAAGTTTAAAAAAAATAGTATAAGTTTGCCTCAAAAAGTTCACTAATCACAAAAAGCTTAAAATTTGCATGAAAAAGTTGCAAATTTACAAGAAAAATTGCACAACTTTGCATTAAATTTCAAAATGCACAAAAGTTTAAAATTAGTAAGAAAAAAGTTTCAAATGCAAAAGAAAATGTTACAAAATTGCAACAAAAAATTCCTAAATTTACAAGAAAAAAAATGCAAAAATTTGCATTCAATTTCAAAATTCACAAAACGTTGACAGCTTGCAAGAAAAAAGTGCCAAATTTACAAGAAAAGTTGCTAATTTGCAAGTAAGATTCTGGATTCTACTGAGCGTTATCTCAGTGTTTTTTATAAATAGTGAAAAGGATTTTCGGTGCCTGTTTACTGTTTTTCCATAAAGTGATGTCATGCAGGTTTAAATTAAACCCAGAAACATCCCCCCTTGTTAACCTGCCATCCTCGTTCATAGGTGTAAATCACAACCTGGAAAAAAGAGAGAATTGCCACAATAATCATCATAAACCTTTGTGTATAGTATTACAAAACTAAATAAAATGACTTTGAACCACTAACTGTATGTGAAGATTTGTTGGTTGGCAGAGAAAAGAGGTCCTAAATGCAGGCAGAAAGCAGTTCACAGTGGATTTATGCTGACAGAAACAAGAGCAGCACGGGGGCTGAAAACAAAACTAGTCGGACTCAGAACCCAAATTATAAACTAGAGATGCCACAGAGGGCTGAATAATGACAAACCTTCAAACAGGGAAGCTGGGTTGACCAGAAGAACAACCGACAGCAACTGTAATGGAGTCACTGTAATGGATGTCACTGTAATGCACTGAAGGAAACCACTGAGATAAAAAGGAACTGCTAACTATATATGGGAAACACAGGAGTAAAGGTTCAATGAGGTTACACAATGACAACAAATAGTAAATTAGAGGATTGTGACTTAATAAACAGGAAGATACCTTTCCCAATAAAATAAGTTACAGTACATGTAACTAGATGAACCCAAAAAAAGGAACCACTTTCAAAACCAGAGATCAGATAGAAATAAATACAAGGATAACCCAACAGAAACAATTCTCATCAAAATCAATCCAATACAACAACAAAAGGAGGGTTATGATCAGGAATCATGCCCAAACATAACATTGTAAACATCATCATCATTATAGCAGTCTGTCAGGGGCAACAATGACTGTATCATTTAGGTCTGATCAGATTCCTCCATGCAACTCTGTCCTTCGCCTTCCGCTGGCAGGAACTCCTGACCTTGTTAACCCGGGCGACGTCCGAGCCGGTATGAGTTGCTTTCTTACACACCATTTCATGAAACTGCTTGCAAATTATTTGAGTACTGCTAGCTTTTGCTGGACTAGCGGCACATTCTTGGCAGATAGAGAGGTATTATCAGTGGCAAGGACAGGCCAAGACAAACTGACTCCAGTATCTGTTACAGTGACTGACCAGATGATAGGTTTGTTTGTGTGTAATCCATGTAAGTTGTATATCATCACTCTATATATAATTCAAAAAATCTCTGTCTGTCACGATGTCACAACAGAAATGGAAAAAAATCAGCACTTTGCGGGTTGTTTTTTTTTTTTCCAGAATAAATCTACAACTTTTTTCTTAAAAATGTGATGCTTTCCTCATTATTTTGCATTTTTTTTAAATGTGATTTAACATTTTTTCCTGTAAATTTGCAACTTTTTTCTCATAAAGTTGTGACTTTTTTGAAAATTTGTGACTTCTTTTCTCATAAATTTATGACTTTTTCCTCAAAAATCTGTGACTTTTTTTTCCCACAAATGTTCAGCTTCACCTTGACAGTTTATGACTTCTTTCTCATAAATTTGCAATTTGTTTCCTGTAAATTTTCATCTTTTTTTCTCACAAATTTGCAATTTTTTTCTGAAAACTTTGACTTTTTTTTTTTGTAAATTTTCAACTTTTTCTCGTAAATGGGCATTTTTTTCCTGTAAAATTTCAACTTTTTTTTCCTCATATATTTGTAACTATTTCCTTAAAAATATAATATTTTTTCTTGTACATTTTATTTATTTTTTTTCTTGACGATTTGCAACTTTTTTCTCAGAAGTCTGACTTTTTTCTCATAAATTTATAACTTTTTTCCTAAAAAAAGTTTGACTTTTTTCTCATAAATTTGCAACTTTTTCCTCAAAGTTTTGCAACTTTTTTCTCATACATTTGGAAATTTTTCCTCAAAATTTTGTGACTTTTTTCTCATAGATTTGCAGCTTTTTCCTCCAAAAAATTGGCTTTTTTCTCTCACACATTTGCAACTTTTTTCTCATAAATTTCCAACTCACATCAGGATGCAGGTTAAATTTGTATTCTGTGTAATTAAACTGCAGTTTGTGACTTCTTTGACTTTTAAATTGATCTCTTTTATCTTTATAAAAGAGATCAATCAAGCACTATATAAGTGAATGCCATTTATCTTATCTTTCAGCTTTGCACATTTTTTGTTACAGATTTGTACCTAATTTGCATTTATACATTTGTACTTGATGGTAATCTGGTGAGTTCCCCCAATCCCACTTTTTAAAAAACTAACAAATGGCCTACTGACAGCACCCTCCCCCTGTGTGACTGTACAGGTAAACCCACCAGACACCAAAGCTGTGTGGCTGAACTGGATCAGTAACGAGGCTTTCGGCTCGTTGTGCTTCACACCTGTTAACGTGCGTGTGTGTGTGTGCTCTGTGGGGGTTTTGTTCGGCTGTGCCGTTGTAATCCACTTTGCGGCATGACGAGATACAAGGGCGAGAAAGCCTTGCAACCTGTGGGACGTACGACGACTCCAGAGGAGTCTCTGGGTTAACAGCGAGTTCATGAAAATCTTGTTTGGATTCAGCCTCCCTCTTTCTTGTCACGCTGTCTCACTTTCATTCTGTCATGCCTTTTTTTCCCGTCTTTTCACATCACCGTCTGAACACCCTTCTCCTTTTTCTAGCCCTGTATCTCCATCCTCCAATTGTCTCTCGGTGCTTTCCCTCTACTGGAGCCCATTCTCATCTCTCCAATTATTTTTTCCCCTCATCCCCATCTCTCTCCTGTCCTCCCTTGAACCCACCTCTCATCTGCGGCCTTGGATCTGCTAGCTTGTGTTTCTCCACCATGGCCGCGGAGCTCATTAATAAGGGATGTTACATGAGGTCTGACTGGAACTGGACTGACCCGCAGTCGCTGGGTGAAAGTTTTAAGATGAAATGCACGCAGGCGCCGGCAATGGGGTTACATAAGAGGAAGTATGTCTGGGTCTAACAGGGCTTTGTTTCTGAAAAGGACGCCATAGCAGCAAAAACAGGGTCATGGCACAAGACCAGGGAGAGGCGGCCACCGTTTCTACCAGGGGAAAAGGAGAATCATCGCTGTGTGTTTGCCGTGAAGTCGTTTCTGTACCACCATCCTCACAATGAGCTGGAGGATGAGGATGTGAGCCCCCATCACCATTCACAGGTGTGAATCAAGGGGTGAGGGGGTGGAAAATGCCCGTCCTCAGCCCAGCCTGGAAAAAAGAGAGAATCATCAATGCATAATCATCATAAACATTTCTATATCATATTGCATAACTGAAGAAAATGATTCTGAATAACCAGTTCTAAGCTGAAATGCAAAAAGTGTAGAAATATATATATTTTTTTATATACATTTTCAACTTTTTCTCATAGATTAGCAACTTTTTTCTTTAAAATTTGTGATTTTTTTCTTAAAAAATTGTGACTTTTTTTCACCTGAATTTGCTTTTTTGTGTTAAATTTTCAACTTTTTTTTCCCTCATTTATCTTTTTTCTAAAAAAAATTGCAACTTTTTTCTCATAAATTTGTGATTTTTTTTTTCAAAATTTTGCTTTTCCCCATAAATCTGCAAAAATATTATTTTGTCTGCAATTTTAAGTTTCTTATAAAGCTGAAGCTTTTTTCTTATAAATTTGCACATTTTTTTCCCTCTAAATTTTCATCTTTTTTCTATGCAACATTTTTTCCTCATGTATCTACAGTCATGTGAAAAAAAATAGGATTCCCTTTATAAGCCTGTTTTTTTAACATATTTGGACATATGGATATTTAATATCAGTGTTTAAAATACTGAGAGATTCATGTAATACAACTAAACAATTAAAAAAAATTAAAGACTTTTTTCAAATTTTCTGTAAAATGTAATTCTAAACAAATAGTGAGGAATAAATTAGGATACCCCCATCTTTTTTAGGACACCCCCACATTCATTCCCACTTAAAATGGCTAAAATAAATGTTAGAAAATGCAAATAAAAACAAAAACAAAGTTAGACATAGATATGTGAACATTTCTTAATAAAGAACTGAATATTTAATGGGGTATCCTAACTTTTTCACGACTGTACATTTTTTTTGTTATAAATTTGTGAATTTTTTACTTGTAAATTTGCTATTTTTTCTAATTTTTTAAAAAAAAAATTCATCAATTTGTAACTTTTTGCTCAAAAATTTGTGACTCTTTTACTCATAAATCTGCAGTTTGTGACTTTTTTTTGTAAATTTGCAATATTTTACCTGTAAATTTAATTTTTTTTTAAATATATTTGCAACTTTTTGTCATATTTGGGGTTGTCACCCTGAGCATGACTTGTGGCTGTTGGGTTTAATTATTGATTATTAATTCCAGCTGATGGATTGAGCCTTGCTCTCCATCAGTCCCACAGCCATGCCTCCTCCTCACCAGGCATCCACCAGCGGAATGGCTCACCACATACACACTCACACACTCATGGGCGCACGCACACATACACACACACTCACATTCACACTCACACACGCACACATTGTTCAATCAGTCACGCACCGGGTGGCCACACAGCTGTGTCCATTTGCCCTCACTCTGGGTTTGTCTATTTATAGGTTATATAATGTGACCAGCTGTTGTGGCAACTTTGCAATGTCAACTCTTGATATTCAGGCTCGCATCAGTTGGTTTTCCCCTGGACTAAAAGTGTGTTGTTCCCTCAGAGCCCTGCTGCTCCGACACCTTCGAAAGTCTTTCTTTTGTACCTTTTCCCTCCGCTCCTGTTTGCTTGGAGCGCATTAGGCATTCCCTTGACCAACCTAGCTTGTAGCCGGGTATCTTCCCTTCGGCTGTGACTGTATTTGGACTTTCTTCACACTTTCACCCATTGTAAATAAACACGTTACTTACTCTGTAAGTAGAATCAGAATCAGAATCAGAATCAGAATCAGAATCAGAATCAGAATCAGCTTTATTGGCCAAGTATGCACAACACATACAAGGAATTTGACTTTGGCTAAAAACTTGCTCTCGTTGTTCAGGTGAAGGATTTAAATAAGGATTCAATGACAACCAGAGTATGTACAGTAAATTACAGTCTGTCCACGTTTCTATAAAAGGATGCAAATATATACAGGAATATATGCAGTTATTTACTCGGACTAACCACACTTTGCAGAAATATATGAAAAAATATACAATCACACAGTATTTCAATGTGGACTCAGATTCAGTGATATAATGTGAATGAAGTAAAAAGCAGTGTGAGAGTTATGTGCAATGTAATAATGGATGAAAAGTCATGAGTACAGCAACAGGTAGGACTAGGTGAATGTTAGGAGTTCATCAGAGTGATGGCTTGAGGAAAGAAACTGTTCCTGTGACGGGTGGTTTTGACCTTCAGTGATCTGTAACGACGACCAGAAGATAGAAGTTCAAACAGTTTGTGGCCGGGGTGTGATGGGTCAGCACAGATGTTTCCCGCCCGTTTCCTGGTTATGGACCGATATAAGTTCTCAATGGAGGGTAGGTCGGTACCAATGATCCTCTCCGCAGACTTAATGATCCGCTGCAGTCTGGTCTTGTCCTGTTTAGTGGCAGATCCAAACCAGACAGTGATGGAAAAGCAGAGGACAGATTGGATGATGGCGGTGTAGAAGACAACCAGCAGCTCCTGAGGCAAATCAAACTTCTTGAGCTGACGCAGAAAAAACAACCTCTGCTGGGCCTTTTTCCGGACAGTGTCAATATGGGAGGACCACTTCAGGTTCCGGGAGATTGTGGTACCCAGAAACTTGAAGGAGTCCACAGTGGACACTGTGCTGTTGAGGATGGTGAGTGGGGGGAATGAAGGGGGGTGTCGCCTGAAATCCACAGTCATCTCCACCGTTTTGGCTGGGTTAAGTTCAAGTAACGTGTGCAGTGAACATGACAGAAAGTTGCCACCAATAGAGCCCAAGCAGTAAGTAGCATGTTACTTCCATTTTTGTGTTTTTCCTACCTGCCACTGTAATTACGATGGATTACTGGAGCGACGTGGAGCTGCACGCTCAGTGACAGGCACCTCCTTGGCTGCCGCGTCACTGAAAATGTCACCTATGTCGTTCTCAGTGTCAAGTCAAATCCCTCGTATATTTACCAGTTATTTACTTGTGAATGTACTTGGCAATAAATCTTTTTCTGATTCGGATTCTGATTCTGATTCTGCACGGACTGGCCCGTCTGGAGGATGCCTTCTCCCGGATACAAGGGTAGTATTCTCCAGAGGCCGTTGGCGCTGCTCAAAACACAGCAGCGGAGGTCCTGGGGCATTGTCCTGATGTTCTGTTTTTCCCCAAGTCGGCCGACATACTCCACGCAATCCTCGTGCTGCGTGAAGAGGAGCCAGGGAGGGAATTCCCAGTGCAGGAACAGTCTCCTACATGGAAGAGGTGCTCATGGGAAAAGAAGTTTTCCTTCTTCCGCAGCTCTCCCACTCCTTCCACGGGTGGATGGAAGAGACGGTCTCCTCCGTCAGCTTCCATCTTCCCCTCCGCTCCATCTCCTGCTCCAAGCCGGCAGCCATCACGTCAGCATCACCAGGAATCCCGAAGGAACGATCTTGCCCCATAATCTGCTCCCACTCTGACACCGAGCCCTGTCACCTCCGCAGCGGATCATCAGTCCCGAGCAGTCCCGTCTGCAGGATCTCCCTCCGCATCCGTTGTGAGGTCTTCCTCCTTGGGTTGTTCACCGGTAGCAGTGGGGCGCCTGTTTTTCTCACCAGGGTCTCCCATTCCTGAGGGCGAGAGGGGCGGCTCCCATACATTCTACGGAGGAGCCTAGTACCACCTTTCCCGGACGGACTGGTGAAGACATCCAAACAGCAGCAGCTGCAATTCACACCGCGAACTGGGAGAGCAGGCAAGTACATTTTCATTTTACTCATATTAATAATGAAATGTCTTGCCTGATTCCTGGGAGGGAGGTTCAGGGAAAGCAGTCTCCTGAGCTCTCCCCACCTGCTGCTGTTTATACCTGTTCACCAGCCCTCTCTCCTCTTCCCTTGGTGTGCCTGCCGGAACCGGAGCCGAGCAGTCAGGATCAGGAGAAGCCAGAGGTCCAGGAGGGGGGGGGTCCTCCAGCGGCAATGGCGAACCAGGTCCCAGCCGCCACACCGGAGGAGTCACCAGCGTGGATCAAGGCAGCTGGGAAAATTAAGACTGTGGAGACCATCACGCCTGTTGTGGAGGCCGCCACAGCAGAGTCAGCACCCGAGCAGAACCTTGTGGAGGCTGAACCTGAGGAGACAGTGCCCAGCTCGCTGAAGTCCTGGACAGCGGTAGAGCTTGAGCTAATGCAAGGGCTCTCTTTTGTCTTTCTCTTTTCTATAATTGAGCATTTTTGCCTAGCTTTAGGTGAGGAGAACCAGCGGCAGCCAAACGCTGCACCAGAGCTCGCCTCGCTGGGCTCTGCTGCTGCTGGCAACTCTGCCGCTGCCGGCGACTCCGACCCTTCCCCCTCTCTTTCTGAGTCCATTTTCAGAGTCGTTGGAGAGGGTCTTCCATCGCCGGATGAATCTGGGGATCCAGGTTTGCAACCGGAGGCCACCGAGGTTCCGGTTGAGGCAGTTGTTGGGGGGACCCGGTCCCAGTCCAGGGTGCCAGTGATTGACCACCTCGTCACTTGAGTGCTCATACGGGTCGGCTGGCCCATGGCCAAGATGGCGTTGGGGTTAACAGTGGCCCAGCCGGGTCCCACCGCTGGTGCAGCAGGGGTCCAGCTGGACTCCATCGTGGGTGAAACTATGGCTCGGTCGGGGTCCATCAAGGGTGCAGCAGCATTCCAGTCCCATGCCGGGACCATTATGGGTGCAGTTGTGCTCCAGTCCCATGCCGGGACCTTAGAGGGTGCAGCCACGCTCCAGTCCCATGCCGGGACCATCGAGGGTCCAGCCGCACTCCAGTCCTACATCGGGACCACCGGGGGTGCCGCCGCACTCCAGTCCTATGTCGGGACCACCGGGGGTGCCACAGGACAGTTTGGGGACACTGGAGTCCTCCTTTCCCTGTTGGACGCCCTGTGGATGTTCCTCCTCCTTCTGCTGGGCACCGTTGGGGTCTTTCTCCCTTCGCTGCCAGTGACCTCAGGGGTCTCTCCTCCCCTGTCTGGCCACCCACCTCTCAGTCTTCCGGTGGGTTGGCCACCGCCTCATCTGCCCTTCCGGTCCTGGTGGCCCAATCGTGTGGGCAGGCCGCCCGAATCACAGGGTTCCCTCACTAGGTGGCCTGTGTGCCCTGGCAGGCCACCACATGCTGCTCTCCGGGCCGCCCGTTGGACCTGAGATTTTGGCTGGCCCCCCGAACTGATGGCAACCTGCTGGGCCTTGGACTCTGGCTGGCCCCCTGAACTGTGGGAGTCTTGGGGGTGGAGTGGGTTAGTTAGTTTTGGGGTTGGGAGTGTGTTACCATTGTGTTCTTTTGTGGTGTTCCCCATCTTTGATTGATCCCTCCTAACCTGTTTCCCCCCACCTCCCGCCCTGGTTTGGTGTGTTGGTTTTTTGGGTGGGCGTGGAGGGGGTTGTTCTTTGCTTTGATGGTACGGTGGGTGTCTGGTACCCACCCCTTGGGGAGGGGCACTGTCATGTTCGGGGTCATCACCCCGAGCATGACTTGTGGCTGTTGGGTTTAATTATTGATTATTTATTCCAGGTGATAGATTGAGCCTTGCTCTCCATCAGTCCCACAGCCATGCCTCCTCCTCACCAGGCTTCCCCCCACGGTATGGTTCACCACATACACACTCACACACTCATGCACGCACACACACTCATGCATGCATGCACACATACACACACACTCACATTCACACTCACGCATGCACACACACATTGTTCAATCAGTCATGCACCGGGTGGCCACACAGATGTGTCCATTTGCCCTCATTCTGGGTTTGTGTATTTATAGGGTATAATGTGACCAGCTGTTGTGGCAACTTTGCAATGTCAACTCTGGATATCCAGGCTCGCATCAGTTGGTTTTCCCCTGGACTAAAAGTGTGTTGTTCCCTCAGAGCCTTGCTTCTCCGACACCTTCATAAGTCTTTCTTTTGTACCTTTTCCCTCCGCTCCTGTTTGTTTGGAGCGCATTAGGCATTCCCTTGACAAATCTAGCTTGTAGCTGGGTGTCTACTCTTCAGCTGTGACTGTATTTGGACTTTCTCCACACTTTCACCCACTGTAAATAAACATGTTACTTACTTTGCGTTTTGGGCTCGTTGCTATTCCCTATGTTCACTGCGCAGTTTGGGCAGTGAACATGACACTTTTTTTCCTCAAAAATTTGTGACGATTTTTCTCATAAATTTTCAACTTTTTTCCATGTAAAATTTCAACTTTATTCTCATGAATTTTCTACTATTTTGTAGATTTGTTACTTTTTTCTCAAAAATTTGAACTTTTTGTCTTGTAAATTTTCCACTTTTCCAAAAAAAAAAATTTTTTTCCTGTAATTTTTCAATATTTTCCAGTAATTTTGTAATGCTTATGTGGATGCTGGTCAAATTTTTATTCTGTGTAAATAAGAGGCATCCAGGCCCTCACCGACTACAGGGACGAGCGCACCCCAGCATCAGACAGCAGCCTCACTCTGGCAGCGGAGCTTAACAGCTTCTTTGCCCGGTTTGAGCCCACCTCCCCCCAAACTCGTCCTCCCTTCCCCCCTTTTCTCCCCCTCCTCCTCCTCTCTTCTTCCTCCCCTCCACCCTCCTCTTCCCTCTCTCTACAGGTGCATGAGGTGAGGAAGCAACTGAGAACAGTGAACCCCCGCAGAGCTGCTAGTCCATATGGCATCCCAGGAGCAGTGATCAAAGCATGTACAGACCAGCTGGCAGGGATCCTCACCAAGTTGTTCAACCTCTCCCTGATGGTCGCCACCGTCCCCTCCTGCCTCAAGGCCTCCACCCAATCCCCAAAAAGTCGATAATTGACAGCCTGAATGACTACAGACCTATAGCACTCACGTCTGTAGTTATGGAGTGTTTTGAGCAACTGATGTCCCAGCACATCAGCGGCTGTATCCGCCCCCTCCTTTCACCCCCATCAGTTTGCCTATAGAACTGGTCTAACGAAGAAGCTATCGCCACCACTCTCCACAGAGCGCTGAGCCACCTGGAGAACCCAAGGAGCTACGTGAGGATGCTCTTTGTGGACTACAACTTAGCTTTTAACACCATCATCCCGGACATCCTGATCAACAAACTGCAGCATCTTCAGATCCACCACCACCACCTGCTCCTGGATAAAGAACGTTCTCACCAACCGCCCACAGTCAGACTTGATCCCCACCACTCTTTCTCACTGTCTCTCAGCACTGCCCCCCCCCCCCCACGGCTGTGTGCTAAGCCCACTATTGTTCTCCCTGTACACCTTTTATTGTATTCTAACCCACCCAACCACCATTATCGAGAAATACAGTACATGGACAATACCACCTTGGTTGGGGTCATCACCAATGACGATGAGAAGGCATACAGGGAGGAGGTAGAGAATCTGCTGCTGTGGTGCAAAGCAAACAACCTGAAACTGAATGTCCAAAAAAAACAGAGAACTCATACTGGACTTCAGAAAAAACAGACAGGACCACACACCCTATCCTCATAAATGGTGACCACGTGGAAAAGTCCTCACTTTCAGCTCCTGGACAACCACATCTCTGACCTCTCCAGGACTGTCAACACCAAGGACCTGGTGAAGAAAGCCCAGCAGTGGCTGCACTTCCTGTGTGTCCTGAGGAAGCACAATCTGGACCAGAAGCTGCTGCTGGCCTTCTATCACTGCTCAGTGGAGAGAGTGCTCACTGTCATGTTCGGGGTCGTCACCCCGAGCATGACTTGTGGCTGTTGGGTTTAATTATTGATTATTTATTCCAGGTGATAGATTGAGCCTTGCTCTCCATCAGTCCCACAGCCATGCCTCCTCCTCACCAGGCTTCCCCCCGCGGTATGGTTCACCACATACACACTCACACACTCATGCACGCACACACACTCATGCATGCATGCACACATACACACACACTCACATTCACACTCACGCATGCACACACACATTGTTCAATCAGTCATGCACCGGGTGGCCACACAGATGTGTCCATTTGCCCTCATTCTGGGTTTGTGTATTTATAGGGTATAATGTGACCAGCTGTTGTGGCAACTTTGCAATGTCAACTCTGGATATCCAGGCTCGCATCAGTTGGTTTTCAGTTACTTTTTTCTCAAAAATTTGAACTTTTTGTCTTGTAAATTTTCCACTTTTCCAAAAAAAAAAATTTTTTTCCTGTAATTTTTCAATATTTTCCAGTAATTTTGTAATGCTTATGTGGATGCTGGTCAAATTTTTATTCTGTGTAAATAAGAGGCATCCAGGCCCTCACCGACTACAGGGACGAGCGCACCCCAGCATCAGACAGCAGCCTCACTCTGGCAGCGGAGCTTAACAGCTTCTTTGCCCGGTTTGAGCCCACCTCCCCCCAAACTCGTCCTCCCTTCCCCCCTTTTCTCCCCCTCCTCCTCCTCTCTTCTTCCTCCCCTCCACCCTCCTCTTCCCTCTCTCTACAGGTGCATGAGGTGAGGAAGCAACTGAGAACAGTGAACCCCCGCAGAGCTGCTAGTCCATATGGCATCCCAGGAGCAGTGATCAAAGCATGTACAGACCAGCTGGCAGGGATCCTCACCAAGTTGTTCAACCTCTCCCTGATGGTCGCCACCGTCCCCTCCTGCCTCAAGGCCTCCACCCAATCCCCAAAAAGTCGATAATTGACAGCCTGAATGACTACAGACCTATAGCACTCACGTCTGTAGTTATGGAGTGTTTTGAGCAACTGATGTCCCAGCACATCAGCGGCTGTATCCGCCCCCTCCTTTCACCCCCATCAGTTTGCCTATAGAACTGGTCTAACGAAGAAGCTATCGCCACCACTCTCCACAGAGCGCTGAGCCACCTGGAGAACCCAAGGAGCTACGTGAGGATGCTCTTTGTGGACTACAACTTAGCTTTTAACACCATCATCCCGGACATCCTGATCAACAAACTGCAGCATCTTCAGATCCACCACCACCACCTGCTCCTGGATAAAGAACGTTCTCACCAACCGCCCACAGTCAGACTTGATCCCCACCACTCTTTCTCACTGTCTCTCAGCACTGCCCCCCCCCCCCCACGGCTGTGTGCTAAGCCCACTATTGTTCTCCCTGTACACCTTTTATTGTATTCTAACCCACCCAACCACCATTATCGAGAAATACAGTACATGGACAATACCACCTTGGTTGGGGTCATCACCAATGACGATGAGAAGGCATACAGGGAGGAGGTAGAGAATCTGCTGCTGTGGTGCAAAGCAAACAACCTGAAACTGAATGTCCAAAAAAAACAGAGAACTCATACTGGACTTCAGAAAAAACAGACAGGACCACACACCCTATCCTCATAAATGGTGACCACGTGGAAAAGTCCTCACTTTCAGCTCCTGGACAACCACATCTCTGACCTCTCCAGGACTGTCAACACCAAGGACCTGGTGAAGAAAGCCCAGCAGTGGCTGCACTTCCTGTGTGTCCTGAGGAAGCACAATCTGGACCAGAAGCTGCTGCTGGCCTTCTATCACTGCTCAGTGGAGAGAGTGCTCACTGTCATGTTCGGGGTCGTCACCCCGAGCATGACTTGTGGCTGTTGGGTTTAATTATTGATTATTTATTCCAGGTGATAGATTGAGCCTTGCTCTCCATCAGTCCCACAGCCATGCCTCCTCCTCACCAGGCTTCCCCCCGCGGTATGGTTCACCACATACACACTCACACACTCATGCACGCACACACACTCATGCATGCATGCACACATACACACACACTCACATTCACACTCACGCATGCACACACACATTGTTCAATCAGTCATGCACCGGGTGGCCACACAGATGTGTCCATTTGCCCTCATTCTGGGTTTGTGTATTTATAGGGTATAATGTGACCAGCTGTTGTGGCAACTTTGCAATGTCAACTCTGGATATCCAGGCTCGCATCAGTTGGTTTTCAGTTACTTTTTTCTCAAAAATTTGAACTTTTTGTCTTGTAAATTTTCCACTTTTCCAAAAAAAAAAATTTTTTTCCTGTAATTTTTCAATATTTTCCAGTAATTTTGTAATGCTTATGTGGATGCTGGTCAAATTTTTATTCTGTGTAAATAAGAGGCATCCAGGCCCTCACCGACTACAGGGACGAGCGCACCCCAGCATCAGACAGCAGCCTCACTCTGGCAGCGGAGCTTAACAGCTTCTTTGCCCGGTTTGAGCCCACCTCCCCCCAAACTCGTCCTCCCTTCCCCCCTTTTCTCCCCCTCCTCCTCCTCTCTTCTTCCTCCCCTCCACCCTCCTCTTCCCTCTCTCTACAGGTGCATGAGGTGAGGAAGCAACTGAGAACAGTGAACCCCCGCAGAGCTGCTAGTCCATATGGCATCCCAGGAGCAGTGATCAAAGCATGTACAGACCAGCTGGCAGGGATCCTCACCAAGTTGTTCAACCTCTCCCTGATGGTCGCCACCGTCCCCTCCTGCCTCAAGGCCTCCACCCAATCCCCAAAAAGTCGATAATTGACAGCCTGAATGACTACAGACCTATAGCACTCACGTCTGTAGTTATGGAGTGTTTTGAGCAACTGATGTCCCAGCACATCAGCGGCTGTATCCGCCCCCTCCTTTCACCCCCATCAGTTTGCCTATAGAACTGGTCTAACGAAGAAGCTATCGCCACCACTCTCCACAGAGCGCTGAGCCACCTGGAGAACCCAAGGAGCTACGTGAGGATGCTCTTTGTGGACTACAACTTAGCTTTTAACACCATCATCCCGGACATCCTGATCAACAAACTGCAGCATCTTCAGATCCACCACCACCACCTGCTCCTGGATAAAGAACGTTCTCACCAACCGCCCACAGTCAGACTTGATCCCCACCACTCTTTCTCGCTGTCTCTCAGCACTGGCTCCCCCCCCCCCCACGGCTGTGTGCTAAGCCCACTATTGTTCTCCCTGTACACCTTTTATTGTATTCTAACCCACCCAACCACCGTTATCGAGAAATACAGTACATGGACAATACCACCTTGGTTGGGGTCATCACCAATGACGATGAGAAGGCATACAGGGAGGAGGTAGAGAATCTGCTGCTGTGGTGCAAAGCAAACAACCTGAAACTGAATGTCCAAAAAAAACAGAGAACTCATACTGGACTTCAGAAAAAACAGACAGGACCACACACCCTATCCTCATAAATGGTGACCACGTGGAAAAGTCCCCACTTTCAGCTCCTGGACAACCACATCTCTGACCTCTCCAGGACTGTCAACACCAAGGACCTGGTGAAGAAAGCCCAGCAGTGGCTGCACTTCCTGTGTGTCCTGAGGAAGCACAATCTGGACCAGAAGCTGCTGCTGGCCTTCTATCACTGCTCAGTGGAGAGAGTGCTCACCTACTGTCTGGGTGTGTGGTACGCCAGCTACACGGCCGAGAACAGGAAGGCTGTGCAGAGGGCCATCAACACCCAAATCCCAAAAAATTAATAGCAACCCTCTGCCTTCCTTGGAAGACATATTCAGATCCTCCTGTCTCAGAAGGATCAAGACCATCACAGGAGACCCCTCACATCCCGCACACCACCTGTTTGACCTGTTTCCCTCTGGGCGATGGTTCAGATCAATCAGGTTCCACACCTCCAGACTGACAAAAAGTTTTTTCCCCTGGGCCATCTGACCTGCAAACAGTCTGAGGCCCCACCCTCCTCCCTCCGAACACTCACATGCAGAGAACTGAGGACCTTTTAATTATCACCATAACTCATCTGTCTTTGCACTCCTCAGTTTCTTGTATATCGACCTGTCCGTGAAATCATTACTGTTGTGGGACCCCACTCAAAATGTCAGTATGTTTCTACTCAGACAGAAGGACAAGGGGAATCATCATGGGGGGGTTTGTGTGTTGGTGTGTTGATGCAAACAGTGACAAAGAGAATGGGAATTGCAACGTCTTTCATATGACTGCAGCACCACAGGTGACTGAGCGGGTCGTATGCTATAAAAGGAAAGGTGCCTGCGACCTGTGACTTTTTCCTGATGCTTGTGATTGTGGATGATGTGAGAGAGAGAAATTAATAAAGCCTGCTTTGTTCTGGACTGCTCTGCCTGGTTATTCCTCTCTCCACACTGGTCACCCTTGATACACAATGGAACTTGAGGCGAACACCCCGGAGATGACCCGGACTGGAGTTGCTGGCAATGCATGTGCCATTTCGGTCAAACTCCCAGACTTTTGGCTACACGACCCGAAGTCTTGGTTCCTCCACATCGAGGCCCAGTTTGTGCTCCGGGGAATAACGGCAGATGACACCAGATATTACTGTGTGGTTGCAGCACTGGACGCATGCACAACGCAGCAGGTGTTGAGCCTGCTCCAACAGCCCCCAGCCCACGACAAATACGAGGCTCTCAAAACCATGCTGACCTGGCGCTATACACTCTCAGACTGCAAGAGAGCGGAAAGGCTCCTGACACGCTCCGAGTTGGGAGACGGGTTGGTGGTCGAGTTAATGGAGAAGATGTTGGTGCTGATGGGCCCAGATGACGGGCATTTCCTCTTTGCCCACCTTTTCCTCCGGACCCTCCTGACGGTGGCCAGGGCAGTCCTTGCCAATTCGCCGCTGCTGGCCATGCAACTACCGGGTGCTGGTGGAAGAGGCGGATCGGAGTATCCTCACCACCAGAGCCCTCGCAGTGAACAAAGTAGCGTTGGAACCCAGCGAGATGGCCAGCGGGGGCGAGGTGCTAACGATGGTGGCTGCAGCGGAAGCAAAGAAGCACCAGAGAGACACACTCTGTTTCTACCACCGCCGTTTTGGAGAGGACACACGCCGATGTGTGCCACCATGCCAATTCAAGCGCTCAGGAAACGCCAGGGCTGGCAGTCGGTAGCAGCTGCGACCGCCAGTGAAGCGAGCAAGCTGCTCTATGGGACAGACTCACGCTCTGGGAGATGGCTCCTCGTGGACTCCGGCTCCCAAAAGAGTCTCATTCTACCGTCCTACGCAGACCGGCTGGCAGGAACTAGCGGCCCCGAGCTGACAGCTGCAAACGGCTCAGACATTAAGACTTTTGGTGAGAGGACACTGACTGTATCCTTGCACAGCTGTACATACCAATGGACATTTGTCATAGCGGCATGCAGCTTCCCCATTTTGGGTGCTGATTTTTTGTGTGCACATGGTCTACTAGTCGATGTGGCTAACGGACGCCTGATTAATACAATGTCTTGTGAGTCTCTCCCCTGTACAGCTAGAAGAGCCGGGCCCACAACGCTAGCCAACGTCACAGCTCCAGGGGGTAAGTTGCACACAATACTCACCCAGTTCCCAGCACTCACAGTCCTGACTTTTTCGGCAACCGTCACTAAACATGGGGTGGAGCACTTCATTACCACCATGGGGCCATCCATTTTCACACAACCTTAGCGCCTGGACGCAGCTAAACTGGCCATTGCGCGCAAGGAGTTTGCCAACTTGGAATAGTTGGGCATCATCAGATGCTCAAACAGCCCATGGGCGTCCCCACTACATATGGTTCCTAAAGCCGAGGGATCGTGGCGACAGTGCAGAGATTTCCGCAGATTGAACAACGCCAGAGCACCCGACCGCTACCCGATCCCCCATATTCAGGATTTTTCCGTTCACCTCACCGGGGCACTCATTTTTTCCAAGATAGACCTGGTCCGTGGTTACCACCAGGTTCAGGCGCGCGCTAAGGACATACCTAAGACGGCAGTAATAACCCCGTTTAGTCTTTTTGAGTTTTTACACATGCCTTTCGGGTTAAAAGGCATGGTGCAGACATTCCAATGCATGATGGATGCAGTGTTGCGCAATCTGCTGTTTGTGTTCGTCTACCTGGACGACATCCTGGTGGCCAGCGTCCGAGGGCGATCACATAGCTCACCTCTGGACAGTTTTCCAGAGGCTGGAGGAGCATGGATTAATAATCAACCCGGCAAAGTGCCAGTTTGGGGTGACGGGAATTGATTTTTTTGGCCACCGCATGCCACCGGAGGGCACGATTCCCTTACCGGACAAAATGCACGCAGTGGCAGATTTTCCCCGGCCTAAGACGGTTAGGATGCTGCAGGAGTTTTTGGGGATGGTTAACTTTTACAACCGTTTCCTCCCCCGTCAGCCCAGCTCATGTAGCCATTGTACGCCGAGTTTAAGAAACGGAAACCGGAAGACAGAGTCGACTGGACTTCTGAGCGAGAGCAGGTGTTTTCCGAGCTTAAAAGAGCACTGGCGAACGCCGCACTGCTGGCGCACCCGGACCGGTGGCTCGGATAGCGCTCACTACCATCACCTCGGACATGGCCATAGCGGCCGTCATGGAGCAGCGCGTCGCAGGTTCTTGGCAGCCGCTTGCTTTTTTTAGCAGGTTCTTGCACGAGAGTGAGCATAAATACAGCGCATTCGACAGAGAGTTACTGGCTCTTCACCTGGCCATACGCCACTTCCAGTTCTGGCTGGAAGGGCGCACCTTCACTGCGTTCATGGACCACAAGCCACTAATGTACACTATGGCCAAGGTTTCGGGACCATGGTCGGGCCGGCAGCGGACAGCTGGCCGCAATCTCGGAGTTTACGACCGACATTCAGCATGTGGCCGGTAAACTCAACGTGGTGACGGACTGCCTCTTGTGCATATTAGTGGCCCCAGTCTACGTGGGGATAGATTACACGGCCATGGCCGCTGCACAGATCGGTGATGCTGACGTTTGTTCACTTCAGTCTGGACCAACAGGGTTAAGGCTGGAGAGCAGAGTACTGCAAGACACCCCCCCCAATCTGTGATGTCTCCACAGGCCGCCTGCGCCCGGTGGTCCCACGCGCTTGACGCTGCCACATTTTTGAGTTGGTTCACTCCCTGGCACACCCAGGAGTTTGCGCATCAGTTAAAATGGTGGGCGCAAAGTTCATCTGGCCGAGCCTGCGCAAACAGGTGAAAGAGTGGGCTGCAGCCTGCATAACGTGCCAGCGAGCCAAAGTACACAGGCACACAAAGGCCCCTTTGGAGCCATTCCATATCCCGGGTAAGAGGTTCAACCACGTTCACATGGACCTCATGGGCCCCCTCCTGCCATTGCAGGGGTTCACGCACCTCCTGACAATGGTGGACTGCACCAAGCGCTGGCCCGAAGCAGTCCCACTAGCTTCCACCGCATCCGCAGACATTGCACGCGCTTTTTTGATGACAGCACGTTTCGGCGCCCCTTCGTATGTCACGTCCGATTGGAGCCCGCAGTTTGTTTCCAACCTCTGGTGCACCATGGCCCGGAGCCTGGGCGTCACACTTCATCGCACGACCGCGTACAACCCCCAGGCCAATGGGTTATGCAAGTGTTTCCATAGGTTGCTTAAAGCAGCGCTCAGGGCTTCGCTTACGGATGCAAATTGGGTGGACCAGTTGCCGTGGGTTCTATTAAGGTTGCGTTCAGCACCGAAGGAGGATTTGGCGGCCTCCCCAGCAGAGATGGTTTTTTCCCAACTGCTGCAGCTCCTTGGGGAATTTTTGCTGGACAGCCCCGCGCCAAACAACGATCCATCCCCACTTTCACTGCATAGCGCAGTGGCAGGGATGGTACCCGGTCCGGTCCACCACTGTTTTCCACACGTTTTTGTGCCAAAGGTCTTGAAGGACGCGACATTCGCATTTGTCAGGCATGATGCCCACCGGACCCCCTTGCTCCCGCCCTACAATGGCCTGTTCAGAGTGCTGAAACCCGGGGAGAAACATTTTGTGTTAGACTTGGGTGGACGCAGGGAAACAGTCTGTATAGACAGGCTTTAGCCCGCTTTTGTTTTAGCAGATGAGCAGGTGGTGTTGGCCCGAGCTCCTCGGCGTGGACGACCCCCACTGAGAACTCCCCAGGTAAATGACTCGTCAGATCAGTCACAATGGCATGCTAAAGATGTTTTCCCCCCTCCCAATGTCCCCCCATAGACGGACGCACCCCCAAAATCCCCACACCGGCACAGCAGCGCCTTGGAGCCGCGGACCCCCCGTTACAGCCACTATGGACGTAGGCTGAAGCCCAAAGGACATGAGGGTTAAGGTTCAGTCTGAGTTTCTTGGGGGGGGTGGGGGCGGTGTGGGAGCCCACTCAATATATCAGTATGTTTCCACTCAGATGGAAAGACAGGGGGAATCGTCATGGGGGGTTTGTGTGTTGATGCAAACACTGACAAAGAGAATGGGAGTTGCAAAGGCTTTCATGTGACTGCAGCACCACAGGTGACTGAACGGGATGTAGGCTATAAAAGGAGAGGTGCCTGCGACCTGTGATTTTTTTCTGATGCTTGTGATTCTGGATGATGTGAGAGAGAGAAATTAATAAAGCCTGCTTTGTTCTGGACAATTCTGCGTGGTTATTCCTCTCTCCACACTGAACATATTTTCTATAATCCTTGGGCCATTTTTCTCAATTGTGTGTTCTGCACTCCGCACTCTTATGTACATAGATCCACCCATGAAACCACTACCGTACCTGTGTATATACCTTTGGGCTATTGTATTTTTATTTTTTATTTCAGTCGTTTAGTTAATCGTGTGTTCTGTAACTGTATTTTATTCAAATTCTTCTCTCTTACTTATTGCTCAGTAGCCTGGTGGAGCACCCACAATTTTGTTGTGCTGTACAACTGTACTATGACAATAAAGTCTATTCTATTCTATTCTATTCTATTTTATTTTATTCTATTCTATTCTACTCTATTCTATTAATAGTAATTTGTGACTTTTTTAATTTTTAAATTGGCATCTTTTATCATATCTTTGCACCTTATTTCTTGCAAATTTGAACCTAATTTTGTTATAGTTCCCTCCGGCAGGCACAGAAGAATAAATGGACTCTGATGCTCAGGGCTGAAAACAGCTAAGGGCACGGTAGATAATACATTTACAGGAAGAACAGAAACTAGTTTACTGGCAGGGAGATGGGATACAGTGTTAGCATTCATGACGCCACACCAAACTGATGCTGAACACTGACATATATAGACAGGAGAGTAATCACAAAAAACAGGACAAGTGGGAACAATCAAGGGCAGCAGGGAAGTGGCAATAGGTGAGGAAAACAGGATGGTTGAAGCTGTACAGACAATCATAGACAGAGGATGCACGTTAAACATAATGACACTAAAGGGTAGAACCAGGAAGTGCTAATAAACATACATGTAGGACAGGAACCATGATTACAGAACATAATTAGGGATATTATAGTGAAAATAAACAATGATCAAACTAAGGCTGAGGTAGGGAAACATGAGTAGCTGGGGACAATAGGGAGACAAATATACACACAAGGCCACCAAAATGACAACAAAGACAAACGGAGTAAACACAGCTCACCAGGGGACACTCAGGAGACACATAATGCAAATAATATTCATAAATAATCACAGGGAGAACGAAAATAAACATAAAGCGTGGACATGATTCCAAGATCATGCCCAGATTCATGATAAATTTTACATTTATAAGTTTCTACTTATCCCAAATTGTGAATGCCCCCCATCCCCCCTGTTAAAAAAATAACACGTCTTGTATGTATTTGCTTCTGAAAAGGAGAATGTTGTCGCAAAAACCGGGTCAGAGCAGAAGCACAGGAAGATGACGGATGTGATGGGGAGATTTAGGCAGACGCAACTCATAACAACTGAAAAACATAAAATCATCTTTTCTTCACTCCATCCTCACACGCCCAGTGTGGCCCTGTGGCTGAACCCTCACACTGATGTTAATACTTCACTGACAGTCTGACCTGTTCAAACTGGAGATAACTGAGGCTGAATGCACAAATAATAAAAAACTGATAGATTGCACTTGCCTCGGCAGTGATGCATCAAAATTGAGTACATTTAAGCACCCGTTGGGAAGGGGGGAGTGCCCTTCAGCACATTTTGGTTGAAGTAAATAACTGCTTTTGGAATGTGTCTGCTGGAAGGGAGGGGTGGGGGGGGATAAACCAGGAAATGGGTTTATATGATGATGGCAGGTATCAGGGTGATATTTGGGCATCTGCAATTGGGGAAATAAGTAATGAATGGAACATTTTTTTTTCAGAACATATCTTCTCAGTAAGGCTCCTCACATGACATTTTAACCAGAGTTTGGTATTAACTGAAGAAATCCACAGGCGGAAGGTGTGGAGAAAAGGGAATGAAATGGAGAAGCTCGAAAAGCACTCAGAGAGTGCCTATCTCCATCAAGGCTCCTTCCCTCCCTCCCTTTGTCCATCCATGTGTCTGTACCTCCCTGTCTTCATCCCTCTGTACTTTGCAAGATAGGGCCTTGGTGGAAGTTTGCACACGTGGATCACCTCCAAAATGTAATGGGTTTGTGTGCAGCCCAAGAGCCACCTCTGGTGAAAACTGCATCAAACCCTGTCCAGTAGTTTTGGAGTTTTTGCTAACTCATTGTAAGAAGATAGGAGCCTTGGCAGAGTTGTGGTATGTGGCGAGTTGAAGGTTATGATAGAAAATCGAACTTTATGGTGTAACGTAACATTTAAAGTTGCGTGTTCTATGCAATAAACATTGTACTAAGCATTCTATAGCAGCTAGGCATATGAGCCTAGCAGGACACGGCTGTAGGGACCAAGACCTCCCTGCCATCCAACTTGTCTTCTGGGAACCAAATCATGGAAGGATCAAGAGAGGATGACCCTTCACAACTTCTGTGAAAACCTTCTTGGCGGATGCCGGTTTTCACACTGCTGGAGAACTAGCAAACTGCATGAAGGACAGAAAGGATTGGAGATGCTGCATCCTGGCCTGACTGAAAAGTCGTCGAAAGTAAGTAAGTAGTAAGCGTTGTAATAAATATGTACATGTGTTATTGAGTGTTTGGAACAATTACTCATGCTCTTTTGGAAAGAAAGTTCCACACATGTTGGTCAATGCAAGTTTCTTCAATACAAAAAAAAAAAAAAAATCCAATTACTCGAGTAATGGTTCCATTACAGTGACAGACTACTTGGTTTATAAAATAGTTGTTAGCTGCAGCCCTAGTCAGAACGCTGAACTCTCTCCCCCAGCTCACCTTCGCCTTCTGCCCTCTGCCCCCTGCCCCCGCAAACTCTAGACACCATCCCCTCCTGGTCTCATGACCCACAAACTTTGGACTATAGCATTGTTAAGGTGAAGTGCACAAGATCACACCAGCCACTTTCATTTATTCTCTTCAGGTTCACCATTCTATTCTTGTCAAGACTGCAAAATACATGACACACTTCACTGCTTCTTTTAATACAATACCATTTTCTACATTGTTTATACTGTAATATATTTAGGGATATTAGGGAAACTTATTGTTTCTGTTCTGATTCTTTTCCTTCTTCGGCATGTTTTGGTAAAGACCGGCCCAAAAGCAGACACAAACACAAGACAGTTTAAGGTGCACAAGGTGAAGTTTATTTACAAAGTGAGTGTGTACATGTGCAAAGATCTGGCAACCCTGCACAGAAAAGAGAAACAAATGAGCTTTGGGTGATTATATTATTGTGCAGAGAAGTTGTAATTGTTTGAGACTTTCTTACATGTAGAGGCAGTGTGAAGAATGGTGAGGATTTATGGTGATGGCTGCCAGTCATGTTCTAATACGGCGAACAAGGACAGACGACTCTTTCTGCAGATGGTAAGATGAGTGCCCCGGCACCGGGGACTTGAATAGTTAGTTTAATTTTGCAAGTACAAATACAGACTGTAGTTGAGGTTACTGCTCCACCAGGAAGAGGATATCTCAAGAGTGTCTGGGCCTAGACTAAAAGTTCTTTCATCATACTTGTTGTGTCCCAAAATAACCACAAGCCAGAAGGAAGCTGGAAGGAACATTCTGTTTATTACTAACAAGAACACTTATATTTATATGCCCAGCCGTAGCCTGCCTCACATCACACCGCCCAGCCCAGACCAGGCTAAGGCAACCCCCAAGGTACAATTCTCCTATGTTATATCCCCCACCCCCACCCCTTCGGAAAAATCAAGAACCACAACAAACATGCAAAATATAAAACACTATATACACATCTGAACACCAAGTAAAAAATAAATCAAACACCACACAACCTAGCCATTCACAGTCCTACCGGTAACAAAATCATCGAAGTACTTGGGTCGTCGACGTTCCCTAATCGGGTGACCCTGGCGGGGACGCTCCGCCACTGGCACCGACGGCTCCAGCCGAAGGTCAGCACCCGTCTGGCCTCTCCAGTCCAAAGAGTCATTCAAAATATCAAATGGGGGATCGCTCGTCACCTCTAGTGGGGACCTCCATAGCCGACTTGCGTGCCATCTGGACCCATCCTCCAGCTCGAAAGTGTCCAGACCTCTCCGTCTCACAATCGTACGGGGCCCAATCCACAGTGATTGAAGCTTGTGGGCGCACAGGGTGCCTGACCCACACCCTATCCGCCACATTCAGGCCATGTCCTTTCACCCGATGCTTCCTGTTGAACAAGTCCTTCATCTGTCATTGACATTCCGTGACCCGGTGCCTCAGTGCCCCTGAGTCCTCACTGCACTTCCATTGAGCCAGACCCAGTCGTCTCACTGGAAGCGGCAACTCCCGTCCCAGCATCAGCGCTGCTGGGGAGCGACCCGTCATGCTGTGCACCAATGCCTATAATGGAGTAGGGTGTTGTGTAGAGCATCGACAAATGAAAACCCACCAGCCAGAAGGGCCCTCAACCCATTTTTCAGAGTTCTATTAATCCTTTCCACACCCCTGTTAGCCTTTGGGTGATATACCGCTGTCCTGATGTGTTTAACCCCTCTCGCCCACAGGAAGCCCTCAAAAGCCTCCGAAATGAACTGCGGGCCGTTGTCTGTGGTCACTGAAGTCAGGGTCCCCCATCTGGCAAACAATGACGATAGGAACCACATAATGACCTCAGTCGTCACTGAGCCCGTCGGAAGTACTTCCGGCCATTTAGAAAACAGGTCGTACACCACCACCAGGAACCTATTGCCCGGGGGGGCTGCGTGAAGTTCACGACAAATGTCCAGTTTGATGTTCTCCCAGGGCCCCACAGGGTAAGCAATCGGCCGGAGAGGGGGTGGTGGAGGTATCCCAGTCTTTCCACTCTCTAGTTCACGGGACACAGTTTCTGACCATTGTTTCAATGTCCTTGTCAATGTCTGGCCACCAAACTGAATCCCCGCCTTGCTGCTTAACCTTAACCACCCCAAGGTGACCCTCATGCAACATGTCCAGCACATGCCCTCACAGCTCCGCCGGAATCACCACCCAATGGCCCCTGGCCACACACACCTCATTACAGCAGCAGAGCTTACCTCTGAACTGATGGAACAGAGCCAGGTCACCCAACGCTTCCGCCGGCCAGCCTTCTCTGATCGCCGTGCGCAGTTTCTTCATCACTTGGTCATTCTCTGAAACCTCCCTAAGTTCCATAGGAGACACAGTGTCCCTAAGAGTCCTGTGTAGGGCATGGACCAGTTCCGTCTTGACTGGGTCCATGGTCTCCACCTCCAGCACCAAGACACACATCGGGGCCCTAGACAGCAGGTCCGCTACAACGTTGTCCTTGCCCGGGATGCACTTCATCTCGAAATTGTAAGCCCTCAGTCTCTCGGACCACCTGTGGATATGTAGCGGCCTGTGGCCTGACCCCGAGTTCTCCAGCAAGGTCAACAATGCCCGATGATCTGTCCTTAACGTGAAGTGCTGGCCATAGAGGTACATATGCCACCTCTCACAGGCCCAAACACAGGCCAGCGCTTCCCTCTCGCTGACAGCATACTTTCTCTCAGCCCCCGACAGAGATCTTGACGCAAAAGCAACCGGACGATCTGTACCATCCTGCACCTGCAACATTACTGCCCCCAGGGTGGAACCAAAAGCGTCACAGGTCATGATCGTAGTGCAGTCTGGGTCAAAATGGGCCAAGACCAGAGGCGAGGTGAGCTGCTGTTTCAGTCTCCTCACTGCCGCTGAGCAGGCTGGCATCCAAACCCAAGGCACTTCCTGCTTAAGCAGCGCCCTGAGCGACTCGATTGTTTCAGAGTAGGTAGGGATGAACCGTCCATAAAAGTTCACCATCCCCAGGGACAATGAAATCTCTGCCGGGGTGGAGGGGTCTGCGAGGCGGAGCACTGCCTCCACGTTCGAAACCAATGGCTTCAGTCCAAATCCCAATAGCTGGAACCCCGCCAAGTCCACCAACTCCACCGCCAAGACACATTTGTCACATTCAGCGTGACTCTCTGTTCCTGCAGCTTCTCCAGGACCTTCTTCAACCTCCTATCGTGTTCTTTGCTCGACGCCCTGTGCACCACAATATCATCAAGGTACACAACCACCCCCTTCAGGCCGGCTAAAATTGTAGCCATGACCTTCTGGAAGCAACTCGGCACTGATCTCAGCCCGAAAAGCATCCTGGTGTACCAGAACACCCCCATCTGTGTCACAAAGGCGGTCAGGTTTCTGCTGTCCGTGTGTAACGGCACCTGCAAGTAGCCCTGTCACAGGTCCAGCTTCGAAAAAACCTTCATTCCAGTAAAAAATGCCATCGGTTCCTCCATAGAAGGCAGCGGTTACTTATCTGGGACAACTGCCTTATTCACCGCTCTGAGGTCGATGCAAGGCCTAATGCCCCCCCCCCACACACTTTCTTATTCGCCACCACGAGATTGGAGATCCACGGGGAAGCATCAGTCCTCTCTATAATGCCCGATTCCAGCAGTCTATTCAGTTCTGTCGACACCTCAGCCCGCAGCACCAGTGGGAGATGCCTCAAAGGCCGTATCTTAGGTGTGACACTCTCATTCAACAGAGGCTGATGATAGAACGCATCCATGCGGCCTAAGCCCTCGAATAGCTTTGGCCAGCGGAGGCGCCAATCTGATCCCACAGACAGCAGCACCCGCGAGCCTCCGGGGTCTGTTATGGAAAAACCCAGTCTTCCAAATAGGTCAACCCCCTGCAGGTCGGTCCCCTGACGTGCCACTTGAAACATAAAGTTAGGGATCCTCTTCGACCCGCAGGTCACCTCAAAGTCCGTCGTGCCCGCCATGTCGATCTCCGCGTGGCTGTAGCCAAAAAGTCTCACTGCTCCACCCTTAATTTGTTTTATGGGGAACAGTCGCCGCAAGGTTGGGAGACTCAGGACAGACCTGCCGGCCTCCGAATCCACCATGAGTGACACATCGACTCCATCCAGTTGGAATACATACCACTTCAGTGGGCCTTTCCCCATCCTAGCAGCGTGAACCTGAGCCATGCTCCCCGGTCTTCCCACCCGCAAAGCCGCCCCTATCTTCGCCCGCCTCTTTGCCTTCTTCTTTTTCTTTTTTCTACCTCCACTGCGCCGCCCCGTCAGCACGCCAACTTCATCGTTCGGCGGGAAAATGTGCTTGGGCGACCCTTGGCTAGCTTTAGCAGCCTGCTCCAACTGGGTTATCGAGTCCTCTCTCCTCGTCAACTCCAGTACTTCCCCCATGACGTCGGCTCCGCAGCTAACAGCAACCTAGCTGCCAACCACAGGCATCTGGCGCTATTCGCTAACCTGTCTTTAACCAGGCCAAATGCCTGCGGCCCAATGTCACTCTTACGCACTAGGCTAAGAAGTTCCAGCAGAAACAAGCTTAGCAACTCACCCTTCCGTTGCCGTCTCTGGAAGAACTTCCACCAGCTCTCCAAGAGCATGGAGGTGTCACCAAATGCTCCGTCCAATAACCTCACACACTCCTCCAGCGATACATCCCGGCACCGACCAAGAGCGATCCTCTGCCACTCGGTGGCAAGGTGATGGAGCAAAACATTCTTCTGCCTTTCTTCGCTGGCTGAGTCCAAGCCCGCCGCTGTCATGAACGCCTCAAAACTCTTTTTCCACTGAACCCATGACACGGCCGGTAGACCTGGGTGCTCCAGAAACACAGGCTTGTGCCCAGTGCACGCCATTATGTTCTTCGTCGCCAAATGTTGTGTCCCAAAATAACCACAAGCCAGAAGGAAGCTGGAAGGAACATTCTGTTTATTACTAACAAGAACACTTATATTTATATGCCCAGCCGTAGCCCGCCTGACATCACATCGCCCTGCCCAGACCAGGCTACGGAAACCCCCAAGGTACAATTCCCCTATGTTATAATACTATTCTCTGAAACCTTTCACAGCTTTTCTCTACTGGTTTTATGCTCTTTAAATGGAGTTCCCTGCACCATATTTTCAAAAATGTTCAAGTCAACTCAAAATGAACTCCTTCTAGGCCATTCATACAAATTTCTTGAAATAAGCAGAGATCATCTGCAAAGGTTGATAATAAAGAGTTGTTAAAATTATCCATAAATGTCAAATCCATTTTGATTTTCTAGGCCAATCTAGTTATACAGTTTCTCTTTGACATGTAGTTTTGAGTTTAATTTTTGATGTAGTGATTCAGATTTTCAGGTAAATAAAATTATATGTGCAAATTAAAAGTTTGAGGTTCTTTGCAGGGATTGGTGTCGATTTGCTCAGTTGCCTTTGTTTGCAAATGGAAATCAAATCAAATCAAACAAAGATAACAAAATGAATAATCCTCACTATATTTATTCATTCATTGTACTTGTTGGCCTTTGTGGGAGTAGATTTCATCATAACAATTTGGCAAACAACACAGAGACTTGAACTAATGCTTGTCTTGATGAAATTAATTTCAAATAATCAGTGTGTTCTTTGTTGTTGACTAATAGTTTGATTTGTTTGATAGTTTGATAGTTTGATTTATTCATGACTGTGAAAACAGGAAAACATAGCTGCATGGGGAATGTTAAATGACTGAAATTCTCTTATTTCAGACTCTGTTTTCATGATTAGAAAGACACATTTAAGCATATTTTGTTGTTTTCCATGTGACGGGATCTCTTCTATGTATGAGAGATGACAATGGCAGATCTGCAACAGCAATTTAACCATAAACGTGGTGCAGTGGTTAGGACTGTTGCCTTACAGCTAGAAGGTTCCAGGTTCAAATCCCCATTCTGGCAGGGGTAGTGTGTGGAGTTTGCATGTTCTCCCTGTGCTGTGTGGGTTTACTCCTAGGGCTCCGGTTTCCTCCTGCAATCCAAAAACATGCATGTTAGGTTAATTGGTTGTTCTAAATCGTTCCTAGATATCTGTCTCTTAGGGTTAGTGCTAGTGAAGCGCATTGAGACTAGAAAAGCGCTATATACTGTAAGTACAGGTCCTTATCCCTTAAAACATTTACTTACCTGTAAGGAATAGGGCCTTTGTTATTTTTTAGCAAGGAGGATGGTAATCACAAAATACACATGAGGTCATCATAGCAGTCTGTCGGGGGCGACAACGACTGTTTCATTTAGGTCTGATCAGATTCCTCCACGCAGCTCTGTCCTTCTCCTTCCGCTGCCAGGAACTCCTGACCTTGTTAACCCGGGCGATGTCCGAGTCGGTATGAGTTGCTCTCTGACTGATCATTTCATGAAACTACTTGCAAAGTATTTGAGTACTGCTAGCTTTTGCTGGACTAGCGGCACATTCTTGGCAGATAGAGGTATTATCAGTGGCAAGGACAGGTCAAGAAAATTTGCACCTTTATTCTTGTAAATGTAAAGATGCCACAATGATATGATAAAAAGATGCAATTGAAAAATTACAAAAAGTCACAAATTGCAATTTAATGACACAGAAAAGAAATGTTACCAGCATCCAGATGAGTGTTGTAAACTTCGGAGAAAAAAGTTTAAAATTTACAGGAAAAAAATCCAATTTTTTTAGGAAAAAAGTTGCAAATGTATTACAAAAGAGTTGCAGATTCAAAGGAAAAAAAATGAAATTTAAAAGAAAAAAATTGCAAATTTATAAGAAAAAAGCTTCAAATTTGCAAGAAAAAGTTATAAATTTATGAGACTAAAAGTCCCAAATTTGTGAGCATAAAAGTCACAATTTTTTTCATTGAAAAAAATCTATGGAAAAAAATTACAAATTTACAAAAACAATGACTTTATGGGTCATGGCATGCAGTGAGCAAGGACACACACACATCATCATTAATAATCTCCCATCTGCTTCAGCTGTGCAGCCACTGGACTCCACCCTATTTAAGGGGTGAGCTGGCATCATTCCTCTGTGGGATTGTCTCGACACCACAGCCTATGTTGCCATGAGACCTTCTGCTTTTCGAGGATACAGTTCCTGCTCATCATTGTGTGTGTGCTCGAGCTCGATTGCACCTCTGCCCCAGCCCTTTCCTTCCTGCTTTCATGGAACCAAGTAGGTCTGCAAGTTTGCCTGCGCATTGTGTGACTCTGGATTCCACTGCAACATCTCCCCAGCTCAGTTGTTGCACTCTGTCAGCTCGCCTCTCAGGAGGGTTGGACTGTCTTCCTTCCTGAAGGTCCCTGCTCATCTTCACCTCAGGAGCCGTCACCACCCCACCTCCAGTCTCAGTCTCCTTTCCCTGTATCTCCACTTGCAAGCAGAACACATAATTATTGCTCCTCATTGCAGCCTTCACAAAGACAGTTATGTTGCCAGAGATTTACCTTGACATTAATGTCCCCTTTCCATTCTCCCCTCTACAGGACTCCTGAGAAAAATTTATGAGAAAAAAGTTGTAAATTTATTAGAAATATTTGAAAATTTACATGAAGATATGTGAGATGCCAAGGTCGAGGTACTGATTGTCATAAAACAAAAGTTTCTATGGTAACCTAGCTAAACCCGCCGCAAATTTGCCATAAATGAGAACGCTAGTTGAGGGTAAAGCCTTGGCGCTTGCGCAGATGAAAAACAAAAAACAAACAAAAAACCCACGCCCACTACATCTGTTAAGTTTGAGCAAAGACGAACTCGACTGAGCTTTAACCTGTGTTTATTTGTAAGTAGGTAAAGCACTATGCCCAGTGTTTTATGTAATCCAGCTGGTTTCCTCCCACATGTCAAAAACATACAAGTTAGGTTAACTGGCATCAAACTGGGGATTCTAAATTGTCCTTAGGTATAATTGTGAGAGTGAATGGTTGTCTGTCTCTCTGTGTTGGCCCTGCGATGGACTGGCGATCTGTCCAGGGTGTACCCTGCCTCTCGCCCAAAGATGCAGGGATAGGCTCCACACCCCCCACCCCCCCCGCAACCCGAAAAGGATTAAGCGGAAGACGATGGTTGGATGGATGGATGGTCACATACCCATTGAATGTTATTAATGTATCCATGTATATTTATTTTGTATCATTGCAGTTGAACAGAGACAGCAGCTAACATATTTTAGAAAACATATATTTTGTCTTTTTATGTGCTGGGTTTCTAGTTATTGAAAAGGATTAAGCGGAAGAAGATGGATGGATGGATTGTATTCAGCATTAATGTTAAATCTACTCATTACTAGTACATACCCGTGCATACCTGTCCATGCCCGTAGAAACCAAATATAAGCAAGTATTTCTGCGTGCCCGTGGCTGAAGGGTCTCCTCCTGCCTCAGACGGCTGTGTTGTTCACAGTCATGCTTGCGGCGTACTGCTGAAACCTGAGGTGTTTCATGTTTACAGCATCTTTTCTGATGTACAGCAGTTCTCCTCATTGTATTGCTCTCCATCTGGTGGGTCTTCTTCTTCTTCGTTCAGACCACTGGTTGACGGATAGGTGCGTCGTAATTCCAGCGGTGGCGGCCAGCCGACTATTCCGCATCTCCTCGGTCTCAGCTTCTCTGTGCCTTGCATGGAATTCACTGTCCCTGACCAGCCGACTATTCTGCATCTCCTCGGTCTCAGCTTCTCTGTGCATCGCCTGGCGTGCAGCGTTGGCGGCCAGCCGACTATTTCGCATCTCCTCGGTCTCAGCTTCTCTGTGCCTTGCATGGAATTCACTGTCCCTGACCAGCCGACTATTCCGCATCTCCTCGGTCTCACCTTGTCTGTGCCTTGCCTGGCATGCAGCGTTGCTTGCTTTGTGGGCATTTCGGGCTTCAATTGACTCAGCACGTGCATGGCGCACTGCCACATGTTTCCTGTCTGTTTGTGCATCCCTTGTCTGTCATACCCTATGCTGGTGAAGGGTCTTTTCCTGTCTCAGACAGGCTTTCGGGCATGGACTCACTGTATAAGATAAGATAAGATAAGCCTTTATTAGTCCCACAATGGGGAAATTCCAGGATTGCAACAGCATAGGGATAGCAACACTCAGAGCAACAATCAGAAGGCAAGAAGAAACAACATCTAGTAAACATATGTCCATATTACTATAAATGTATATATATATATAGACACACAGTGCAGAGCATTATGGCTGGTGAATGTGCAGCAGAAAGTCTAAGCTCTCTCTCCGCGGATGCAGCGGGCCAGCTGGAAGTCTTTGGGCATGATGGTGACCCCCTTAGCGAAGAAGAGACCACCAGGTGGGCCTCGCTGGTCTCCTGCAGAGCCATGACGGCGAAGCTCAGGAAACGCAGGACGGTCTTGAAGTCCTGAGCGATCTCCCTCACCAGGCACTGGACGGGCAGCTTACGGATGAGCAGCTCCGTGGATTTCTGGTAGCGACGGATCTCTCTCAGAGCCACGGGCCTGTGACGGCGAGGCCTCTTCACTCTGCCGGTGGCCAGAGCGCCTCTCCGAGCAGCTCTGGTGGCTAGCTGTCTCCTGGGGGGGGGGGGGGGGGGGCTTCTTCCTCCAGTAGATTTTACGGGCGGTCTGCTTGGTTCTTGCCATCGCTCTTTATTATTCTGTCTTATATTTCTTTCACGCCACCTAAACTCCAGCCCGGCACCCGCGTCATTTTCGCTACAGCTCCCGGTATGTCGAGTTTCCCATTAGCACCGGGCGGCAGCCAAGTGCTAGCTAGCACTAGCTCCTCCCCGCTGTAACGTCTCCCGCTGCAAACCGTGGCTCCGTCCGCCGACCCGGGAGACCCCCGGGGTGATCCGTGCGTCCGTGATATATATACAGAGTGAAAGGTGTAGAAAGAAGAAGGAAGATAAAAAAAAAAGGTTGTTGCAACAGGCAGCCGACTCGTGTGGCGCCGCCGGTCCGGCGGAACCGGAACCGAAAAAAAATATATATACGTATATATACTGTATATATACAGTATATGTCATATAATATATGACATCATAAAGACATGAGAGTCCTGTATGACATCATAAAGACACATTTGTCTATGAGCTGTCGTATAGGCATCGCAAGTCCTATGATACCTGAGATCACAGGATGTCCTATGATGTTCAGGCAGAGATCATAGGCCGTCCTATGATGTCCTATAAATGTGACACACACACACACACACACACACACACACACACACACAGATTTCTTGCTTTAATAAAGTGATGAAGCAAACAGTAATCCATAAAGTCAAAAATAATCTATTTTTTTTCATTGCCATTCATTCTCTTTTCACACTGACACAACACTGGACAATGACTTTATTTTGTGTTAATTATCAAAATAAGTTTGTAATTGATGTAATTCATGGTGCTTAAAATTACATTTGCTGCAGTGTGTGGCTTGCCTCATGTGTATGCATGTTGATTTGTTAGATTCAAAGTTCATAAAAGTTATTGTATGGTTGCTGATAAATTGGCTGGTTATTCCAACATGTACTTTGTGGCCACACATGTGTATTACTTTATGCCTCACATCTCAGAATAGAACAAAGAACTGAGTCTCCTTGGAGATAACAGGAGAGTGTGAAAGTGTAGTCCTTGTTATGCAGGAGACAGCCTTGGGAGGATCCTTTGTGTGTCTAGAGACTGTGTAGGGGACCCTTTGTTGGCCAAGGACGGAGAGGGGGAGGCTGAAGGATTAAAGAGGAAATGCATTGTGATTTGTGATGTTAATGCATGTGAATTTTGAGCTGTGAAAGCCTGGGTATATAAGGAACGAATTTGTCTGAGATTTCCTCTTTTTCAACTTGATCGATGATGGCGAATGTGTAATAAAACATGCCTTGAGACAAAACCTTGCCTCGTCATTTACACATTCCCACACTGGTGACTCAAGACGTAGCATGCAGGAGGAGGAGGTTTCCCCCTGGCCAGCCTCGTCAAGAGCCCCCAGCCAAGTGAATGCCGCTACAGTCCAGCTACCGGACTTTTGGCAGAACAATCCACGCTCCTTGTTCAATGCGATTGAGGTGCAGTTCAACCTCCGGGGGATATCGGTAGACGCCACAAAATTCTACCACGTAGTCGCAAAACTGAACAGCAACATGGCCCAGCATGTGGAGAGCCTGATCGACCAGCCGCCGGACAGCGACAAATACAACACTTTGAAGGCTGCACTCATCCAGCACTTCACCTCCTCGGTGGAGGAGCGAGCAGAGAGGCTCCTAGCGCTGACTGAGTGGGAAAATGACATGCCCACGAACCTTATGGGAGAAGTTGTTGAGGTTGAAAGGCTCTGACAACGATCACTTCATTTTCACCCACCTCTTTCTCAGGACTCTACCGTCAGCGGTGAGGGCGACCCTGACCAGTTCACCACTGTTGGCCCAATGGGACTACCGCGCGCTGGGCTGAGAGGCGCAGCGAATTGTCAATGCCACCAAGCGGGGTGCGGCCACGGCCGCTGCAGCGGAACTCGGCGCGGCGACCGGAGATGACAGGGGGCCAGAGGCAGCGGGACCATACTCGCAGATCAGACGTCCTTTGTTTCTACCATCGCCGCTTCGCAGAGAGGGCACGCAAATGTGTACCACCGTGCCAGTTCAGGCGTTCGGGAAATGCCAAGACCGGGGGTCGGTAGCAGCCGCGGCCCTCGGGGAGGAGATCAAGCTGCTCTACTTGTTGGACGCACGCTCGGGGAGGCAGTTCCTCGTGGACACAGGCTCCCAGTTGAGTTTCATCACACCTTCCTACGCGGACAGACTGGCAGGTTCCGGAGGTCCCGGGGTGACAGCAGCGAACGGCTCGGAGATTAAGACCTTTGGTGAGAAGACTCTGCTTCTGTCTCTACACGGCCGTACATTTGAGTGGACTTTTGTTATAGCAGCAGTGAATTTCAATACGTTGGGGGCTGATTTTTTGTGCTCACATGGTTTGTTGGTTGATCTCGCTAACAGGCGCCTGGTTAATGCACTTTTCTTTGATTCTATCCCCTGTACAGCGCGAGTGGCCCCGCCATCAGCACAAGCCAACGTCACAGCTGCAAGCGGTAAGTTCCACACACTGCTCACTCAGTTCCCAGCAGTCACGGTCCCCACATTTTCGGGGACCGTCGCTAAACATGGGGTGGAGCATTTTATTACCACCACCAGACCGCTCGTTTTTGCAAAAGCTCGGCGTTTGGACGCAGCTAAACTGGCCATAGCGCGCGAAGAGTTCGCCAACCTGGAGAGGTTGGCCATCATCAGGCATTCGAAAAGCCCTTGGGCTTCCCCGCTACACATGGTCCCTAAATCTGACGGCTTGTGGCGACCTTGCGGGGATTTCCGCAGGTTGAACAATGCCACAGCGCATGACCGCTACCCAATCCCACATATCCAAGATTTTTCCGTTCATTTGGCAGGGGCGCGCATTTTTTCTAAAATAGACTTGGTCCGCGGTTACCATCAAGTCCCAGTGCGTGCTGAAGACATACCCAAAACAGCGGTGATAACTCCATTTGGCCTATTTGAGTTTTTACGCATGCCATTCGGGCTTAAAGGGGCTGCACAGACGTTCTAACGCATGATGAACGCGGTGCTGCGTGACCTCCCTTTCATGTTTGTCTACTTGGACGATATTTTGGTAGCCAGCGCGTCCGAAGACGAAGACGAAAACCACCTCGCGGCAGTTTTCCGGAGGTTGGGAGAGCACGGTTTAATAATCAACCCAGCAAAGTGTCAGTTCGGGGTGACGCAGATTGATTTTTTGGGGCATCGCGTCTCTCCCGAAGGAGCGGTTCCGCTTCCTGACAAGGTGCGCGCGGTGACAGATTTTCCCCGGCTACAAACGGTCAGGGCGTTACAGGAGTTTTTGGGAATGGTGAATTTTTCTAACCGTTTCCTCCCCCACGCAGCGCAGCTCATGCAGCCATTGTACATCGCGCTCAAAAAACAAAAACCCGCGAATAAGATCGAATGGAATGGTCTCCGGAGCGAGAGCGAGCATTCTCGGAGGTCAAAACAGCCCTGGCAAACGCTGCGTTGTTGGCGCACCCAGACCCAACGGCCCGCATAGCGCTTACTACCGACGCGTCAGATGTGGCCATAGGGGTGGTCGTGGAGCAGCATGTAGCCGGGGCTTGGCAGCCGCTTGCCTTTTTCAGCTAGACTTTGCGCGATAGTGAACGTAAATACAGCGCGTTCGACAGGGAGTTGTTAGCCCTCCACTTGGCCATTCGCCACTTTCAGTTCTGGCTGGAAGGACGCGGTTTCACCGCGTTCGTGGACCACAAGCCGTTAACTTTCGCGATTGGCCAAGGTTTCGGAACCGTGGTCAGGCCGGCAGCAGAGACAGCTGGCCGCCATCTCAGAGTTTACTACCGATATTAAGCATGTGGCGGGTAAGCTGAATATAGTGGCAGACTGTCTCTCGCGCGCCGTAGTGGCCCCAGTCCGTGCTCCCGCGGAGCAGGTTGGTGACGTGGATGTGTGCGCGCTCCAGTCTGGACCAACAGGGTTAAGGCTGGAGAACAGGGTGCTGCAAGATGGCATGCCCCCCCTAATCTGCGACGTCTCCACGGGGCGACCGTGTCCGGTGGTACCGGCCGCGTGGCACCGCCGCGTTTTTGACTCAATCCATTCTTTGGCACACCCGGGAGTGCGCACGTCAGTCAAAATGGTAGGAGAGAAATTTGTGTGGCCGAACCTTCGTAAACAAGTTAAAGAGTGGGCTGCAGCCTGCATGGCATGTCAACGTGCCAAGGTACACAGACACACAAGGGCTCCTTTGGAGCCGTTTCACATCCTGGCTAAGAGGTTCGATCATGTTCACATGGACCTCGTGGGCCACCTTCCGCCGTCACAGGGGTGCACACATCTTCTGACAATGGTGGACCGCACCACGCGCTGGCCTGAAGTGGTTCCACTGGCGTCAACCACAGCCGAGGAGGTGGCGCACGCTTTTTTAACAGCATGGGTGGCGCATTTTGGAGTCCCGTCGGACATTACGTCCGACAGGGGTCCGCAATTTGTTTCCGAACTTTGGTCAGCAATGGCCCGCAGCCTGGGGGTAGCGATCCACCACACAACCGCGTACAATCCGCAGGCTAATGGGTTATGCGAACATTTTCATAGGTCGCTGACAGCGGCTCTCAGAGCGTCACTGACGGATGCAAATGCACACAGATCGTCCCAAATGTCTCCTGAGCCGGTGGACGGAGCCACTGTTTATAGCAGGATACGATACAACAGGGAAGAGCTGCTAGCATTTAACCGCCACCCGGTCCCACTGGAAAAACTCGACATACCGAGAGAATTGAGGCGAAAGCGTCGCGGCTGCCGGGCTGGAGTAAGGCGGAGGACAAAAAATATAAGGTACAGACCCTCCCTTCCATCTGTTGTCATGGGAAATGTACGGTCGATACTGGGAAAGTTAGATGAGCTAGCGGCTATCTCCCGTTATGATAGCACTTACCGGGAGTGCTCTCTCCTTTTGTTTACTGAGACGTGGCTAACTGAACTAGCAGCAGATGCTAACATTGAGCTGGAGGGTTTTCACATGATACGAGCTGACCGAACACCAGAGAGTGGCAAAGCGAGGGGCGGTGGAGTGATAATGTATGTTAACAACAACTGGTGCAGACCGGGACATATCACTGTTAAACAACGACACTGCAGCAAAGACATTGAGTTGCTAGCTGTTAGCATGAGGCCTACATATCTCCCGAGAGAACACTCACACGTGATCTGCATTGTTGTTTATGCAAATCCGACGGCGAACGCTGGGACAGCGCGTGACGTCATCCATTCAGTAACCAGCAGGCTGCAGACAGAACACCCAGATGCTCTTCTCCTCATCTCAGGCGATTTCAACCACGTTTCACTGTCTCCCATTCTGCCCACTTTCACCCAGTATGTCACATGCCACACTAGAGACAATAAAACACTGGATTTGTTCTACGCAAACACTAAGGAGGCGTACACCTCATCACAACTCCCCCCACTTGGGAGATCGGATCACAACTTGGTTCATCTCCGGCCGGTGTACAAACCCCTAGTGCACAGACAACCTCCGGCCATGCACACTGTGGAGTTATGGTCTGAGGAGACAATGGACACTCTAAAGGACTGTTTTGAAGCCACTGCCTGGAAGCAGCTCTGCGATCCACATGGTGAGGACATCGATGGCCTCATTCACACCTTCACGGGCTACCTCAGCTTCTGTGTGGACAAATCCGTTCCCACCAAGACCATACGGCGTCACTCAAACAACAAACCCTGGATCAACCCTGAGATAAAAACACTTCTGAGAGAGAAGAAGAGGATCTTCAGGTCGGGGAACAGGGAGATGCTGAAGTCCGTACAGAGGGAGCTGAGGAGAAAGATCAGAGAAGGCAAGGAAAGCTTCAGGAAGAAGATGGAGGACAAGCTGCAACAGAGCGACATCAGCGGGGTCTGGAGAAACCTCAAAACCATCTCGGGGCTCCAGAATACCTCCCCCCAGGCCACGGGGGGCAGGGAGTGGGCGAACAACCTGAATCTGTTTTTCAATAGATTTGACCAACCGCCCTCCCCCCTGTCTGCACAACAACCACTGCTGCCTCTAAGAAATCAAGTCCTGCTGCCCACTCCCCACTCCACCGACACCCCCCCCCCCCCACTCCCAACACACAGCCCCCCATCCTGACCCTGACCAAGACCCAGGTGAGGACGGAGCTGAGGAAGATCAAGGCGAGGAAGGCGTCGGGACCGGACGGCATCAGCGCAAAGCTCCTCAAGTCCTGTGCAGACCAGCTGTGTGGGATTGTGACGTATATCTTCAACATGAGCCTGAAACTGGGGAGGGTACCACAGCTGTGGAAAACATCTTGTGTGGTACCTGTACCAAAAACTTCCCACCCCAAAGACCTGAACAGCTACAGACCGGTGGCCTTGACGTCCCACTTGATGAAGACCCTGGAGAGACTGCTCCTTGCTCATCTCCGCCCCCTGGTGGAACCAGCGATGGATCCACTCCAGTTCGCCTACCAGCATGGCATTGGGGTGGAGGATGCGGTGATCTTCCTCCTTCACCGTTCTCTGTCCCACCTGGAGAAGCCCGGGAATATGGTGAGGATCATGTTCTTTGACTTCTCCAGTGCTTTCAACACCATCCAACCGATGATCCTGAAGGACAAGCTGCTGCGCGCAGGGGTGGACCAGCACCTGTCATCATGGATCCTGGACTACCTCACGAACCGGCCTCAGTTTGTGAGAACCCGGGACTGTGTTTCCGACACGATCATCAGTAGCACGGGGGCCCCCCAGGGAACGGTGCTGGCTCCCTTCTTGTTCACTCTTTATACTGCGGACTTCTCACACAACACAACACATTGCCATCTACAGAAGTTCTCTGATGACTCTGCGATCGTTGGTCTCATCTCCAGCGGAGATGAAGCTGAGTACAGAGGGCTTATCCAGGACTTTGTGGACTGGTGCCATCGGAACTGCCTCCAGATCAACGCGAGGAAAACTAAGGAGCTGGTGGTGGACTGCCGCAGGCATGGGCAGCCCCTCATAGCACCAGTAAATATACAGGGAACAGACATCGAGATGGTGACATCCTATAAGTACCTGGGTATTCATCTGAACAATAAACTAGACTGGTCACACAATACTGACGCACTCTACAAGAAGGGACAGCGCAGGCTGTTCCTGCTGAGGAGACTCAGGTCTTTTGGTGTACAAGGGGCACTGCTGAAGTCATTCTATGACACGGTGGTGGCATCAGCCATCACTTTTGGAGTGGTCTGCTGGGGCAGTGGCATTACTGCAGCCGATAGGAAGAGACTGAACAAACTGATTAAGAAAGCTAGCTCTGTCCTGGGGCAGCGCTTTGATCCGATGGAGGAGATAGGAGAGAGAAGGACGGTGGCTAAACTGTCATCTCTGCTGGAGTCCGAGTTCCACCCTATGCAGGACATACTGGATGCACTGAGGAGCTCATTTAGCAGCAGACTACATCATCCCAGGTGCACAACCGAGAGGTTTCGTAGGTCCTTCCTACCAACGGCTGTCAGACTGTACAACCTAAGCAGGGCTGCTCGCAGAGATAGCAAAAAGACGTAACAAACTAATAGTTTTTTTTTGAATGCAAAAGATGCAATAGACTTACACAATGGTCCTCTCCGGCATACAACTAGGAACATACCGGTCGCTATGGAGGGTGAGAATATGTATGGGCACATAATCATACCATGTAGGATAACTAAGTAGACGGTTATGCTGTTTCATCCCACCTAGCAACAATGCTCTGCACTGTGTGTGTTTATATATTTACATATTTATTCCATCTAGCTACAATGCTCAGCACTGGGTGTGTTTATATTTATATATCTATATATTTATTCCATCTAGCTACAATGCTCCGCACTGTGTTTTTATATATCTACATATTATTCCATCTAGCTACATTGCTCCGCACTGTGTGTGTTTATATACTTGCATATTTATTCCACCTAGCTGCAATGCTCCGTACTGTGGGTGTTTATATATTTACATATTTATTCCATCTAGCTACAATGCTCTGCACTGTGTGTTCATATATTCATATATTTATTCCATCCAGCTACAATGCTCTGCACTGTGTGTCTGTGTGTGTGTGTGTATATATATACAGTATATCTTATAGTAATATGTACATATGTATATTAGCTGCTCTTGCTCGCTTGTTTTTTTTTTCTTGCCTTCTGATTGTTGCTCTGAGTGTTGCTAACCCTGTGCTGTTGCAATCCTGGAATTTCCCCGTTGTGGGACTAATAAAGGCTTATCTTATCTTATCTTATCTTAAATTGGGTAGACAAGCTACCTTGGGTTTTATTGGGGTTGCGTTCCGCACCTAAAGAGGATTTAGAAGCCTCCCCGGCTGAGCTAGTTTTCGCACAGCCACTGCGGCTGCCTGGGGAGTTTCTCCCAGATAATCCTGCGCCAGATAGCTCCCCGTCTTAGCTGTTGCAGCATGGCACAGAATCGGGCACGCTGTCCGGCCCCGTTCACCACAGTTTTCCGTGCATTTTTGTGCCTAAAACTTTGAAAAACGCGGAGTTTGTTTTTGTCAGACACGATGCTCATCGCCCCCCGCTGCGACCACCTTATGATGGACCATTCAGAGTGCTGGAAACAGGGGACAAGCATTTTTTGCTAGATTTGGGGGGCAGGAGGGAAAAGATTGGCATAAACAGACTCAAACCCGCTTTTGTGGTGGCGGACGAGCAGGTGCTGTTGGGCAGGGCCCCCCGGCACAGTAGACCCCCTCGGGGAAATTCCCCAGAACACCCACAGGGACTGACAGACAGTTTTCACCCCCAGACAGCAGCTCCCCAGCATGACGGCGCCACAGAGGTGGTGAATCCTGCTTACAGCAGATACGGGAGAAGACTGAGGCCCAAGCAGCATGTGGGCTCATGTGTAATGATTTTATCATGACATGCAGACTGTTAAGCCACATTTCCACTATATAGTTCTGCGCTACTCTTTTCTTTTCTTTTTTACTTGTTTCTCCCGCGGCTGCGCCTCCATCACAACCGCGGAAAGCCGAGAATTGCTGGGGTGGGCGGGATCGAGGTGGTGCTACACTGCTGACGTATAAAGGACGAGACTGACTCCTCAACAACACAGAAAAAAATAGCGGATTACGAGCGGAGGATTTCCACGGTTTTTAACACAATGAATGTCTTTAACGAGACAAGAGAATTTTACAGGAGAAGACGACGTGGATTGAGACAACACACGTTGGAGCAGGAGAGGAGAATAGCGGTTGCCCAGGAGGAATCTGAAGCAGCTGCATATGAAGCAGAGATCATTCAGAGATCATTTCATTTGTTCAGTGTTCATGTGCATACATATGTCAAACGTCTTTTTTAAATAAAATGTTGTGCACTTTTAAACTACGTCGCCTCTGTTGTTCAAAACGGTTAAATGTTAACAGACGGTTAATTAAATGCTGAAACACCGGGGTAATTTAAAATTATGCAGAAGCTTAATCCTAAACCCCTTTAACTTACCAAATAATTTATAGTATTATAAAAAAAGCCAATCCAAATCTAGACCCATTTTGTGTATTGTGTAATAATGATACACTGATGATAAACTGACTTCCCAAAAAAAGCAGCAGCTATACAACGCACTTTTGGTTTGATGGAATTGCCAACTGACCTTGGAATTATATGTGGAAACTTGTTATACTTCCAGTTAACTTTAACTTACAAAATAATTAAAAATATTATAAAAAAGCCAATCCAAATCTAGGCCCATTTTTTGTATTGTGTATCATTTGAGTATCATTGTACAATCTATTGTTATTTATAAGGGTTATCTGTTCAGTGGTGGCTAATTACACACTAAAACAACGTAGAAAATGACTGCAAAGAAAATGCTGCAGCTAGCCAAGTCACTTTTGATTTGATGGAATTGCCAATTGACCTTGGAATTATATGTGGAAACTTGTTATACTTCCAGTTAACTTTAACTTACCAAATAATTGATATTATAAAAAAAGCCAATCCAAATCTAGGCCCATTGTGTATCATTTTTCCAATCTATTGTTATTTATAAGGGTTATCTGTTCAGTGGTGGCTAATTACACACTAAAACAACGTAGAAATGACTCAAAAAAAAATATGCTGCAGCTAGATAACTCACTTTTTGGTTTGATGGAAATGCCAATGAACCTAGAAATTTTATGATGAAACTTTTTTTAATCCTACTAAATACACTGACATTGTCACACTGCCAACACCAAATTATAATTTTCTTTTTCAAAACAAAGATCACTATGGATCTATTGAATCACAATAGCATAGGTTTATCATATACATGTCAACATTTACAACATCGAAAATGTTATATTTGGGTTTACATGTATGGGTATTTTCGCTTTATATTATACTAGACTGCTTATAATTTATTGGAATTCTCAGAATTTGGAATGCCGATATAACATTCAATTCACATGTACTTACCTTTTACCCAATTCGACTTTCACCTTTATCAGTGTCTACTGCTGAATGTAAATTACACCTGTGCAACTGCTTACAATTTTACTTAAAAACTGTACCCAATGTAGAGCAATGGATACAGCAGTGGTAATATTTATTAAATTTAACAATAACAATTACATTACCATTAAAAATCTTGACACCTTTATGGCTGAACAGCAGGATTAGGGTCATGCTATCTCTCGGCGCCACACCAGTCGGCTGCCTTTTGCAACAGCGGCTCGATTCCGAGTTTTTTTTCCCTTCCTCTCTCTTTTGATCACTTTTTTTTTTTTTTTTCACCCCACTTATATCACGGACACACAGATCATCCCAAATGTCTCCTGAGCCGGTGGACAGAGCCACTGTTTATAGCAGGATACGATATAACAGGGAAGAGCTGCTAGCATTTAACCGCCACCCGGTCCCAATGGAAAAACTCGACATACCGAGAGAACTGAGGCGAAAACGCCGCGGCTGCCGGGCTGGAGTAAGGCGGAGGACAAAAAATATAAGGTACAGACCCTCCCTTCCATCTGTTGTCATGGGAAATGTACGGTCGATACTGGGAAAGTTAGATGAGCTAGCGGCTATCTCCCGTTATGATAGCACTTACCGGGAGTGCTCTCTCCTTTTGTTTACTGAGACGTGGCTAACTGAACTAGCAGCAGATGCTAACATTGAGCTGGAGGGTTTTCACACGATACGAGCTGACCGAACACCAGAGAGTGGCAAAACTAGGGGCGGTGGAGTGATCATGTATGTTAACAACAACTGGTGCAGACCGGGACATATCACTGTTAAACAACGACACTGCAGCAAAGACATTGAGTTGCTAGCTGTTAGCATGAGGCCTACATATCTCCCGAGAGAACACTCACACGTGATCTGCATTGTTGTTTATGCAAATCCGACGGCGAACGCTGGGACAGCGCGTGACGTCATCCATTCAGTAACCAGCAGGCTGCAGACAGAACACCCAGATGCTCTTCTCCTCATCTCAGGCGATTTCAACCACGTTTCACTGTCTCCCATTCTGCCCACTTTCACCCAGTATGTCACATGCCACACTAGAGACAATAAAACACTGGATTTGTTCTACGCAAACACTAAGGAGGCGTACACCTCATCACAACTCCCCCCACTTGGGAGATCGGATCACAACTTGGTTCATCTCCGGCCGGTGTACAAACCCCTAGTGCACAGACAACCTCCGGCCATGCACACTGTGGAGTTATGGTCTGAGGAGACAATGGACACTCTAAAGGACTGTTTTGAAGCCACTGCCTGGAAGCAGCTCTGCGATCCACATGGTGAGGACATCGATGGCCTCATTCACACCTTCACGGGCTACCTCAGCTTCTGTGTGGACAAATCCGTTCCCACCAAGACCATACGGCGTCACTCAAACAACAAACCCTGGATCAACCCTGAGATAAAAACACTTCTGAGAGAGAAGAAGAGGATCTTCAGGTCGGGGAACAGGGAGATGCTGAAGTCCGTACAGAGGGAGCTGAGGAGAAAGATCAGAGAAGGCAAGGACAGCTTCAGGAAGAAGATGGAGGACAAGCTGCAACAGAGCGACATCAGCGGGGTCTGGAGAAACCTCAAAACCATCTCGGGGCTCCAGAATACCTCCCCCCAGGCCACGGGGGGCAGGGAGTGGGCGAACAACCTGAATCTGTTTTTCAATAGATTTGACCAACCGCCCTCCCCCCTGTCTGCACAACAACCACTGCTGCCTCTAAGAAATCAAGTCCTGCTACCCACTCCCCACTCCACCGACACACCCCCCCACTCCCAACACACAGCCCCCCATCCTGACCCTGACCAAGACCCAGGTGAGGACGGAGCTGAGGAAGATCAAGGCGAGGAAGGCGTCGGGACCGGACGGCATCAGCGCAAAGCTCCTCAAGTCCTGTGCAGACCAGCTGTGTGGGATTGTGACGTATATCTTCAACATGAGCCTGAAACTGGGGAGGGTACCACAGCTGTGGAAAACATCTCGTGTGGTACCTGTACCAAAAACTTCCCACCCCAAAGACCTGAACAGCTTCAGACCGGTGGCCTTGACGTCCCACTTGATGAAGACCCTGGAGAGACTGCTCCTTGCTCATCTCCGCCCCCTGGTGGAACCAGCGATGGATCCACTCCAGTTCGCCTACCAGCATGGCATTGGGGTGGAGGATGCGGTGATCTTCCTCCTTCACCGTTCTCTGTCCCACCTGGAGAAGCCCGGGAATATGGTGAGGATCATGTTCTTTGACTTCTCCAGTGCTTTCAACACCATCCAACCGATGATCCTGAAGGACAAGCTGCTGCGCGCAGGGGTGGACCAGCACCTGTCATCATGGATCCTGGACTACCTCACGAACCGGCCTCAGTTTGTGAGAACCCGGGACTGTGTTTCCGACACGATCATCAGTAGCACGGGGGCCCCCCAGGGAACGGTGCTGGCTCCCTTCTTGTTCACTCTTTATACTGCGGACTTCTCACACAACACAACACATTGCCATCTACAGAAGTTCTCTGATGACTCTGCGATCGTTGGTCTCATCTCCAGCGGAGATGAAGCTGAGTACAGAGGGCTTATCCAGGACTTTGTGGACTGGTGCCATCGGAACTGCCTCCAGATCAACGCGAGGAAAACTAAGGAGCTGGTGGTGGACTGACGCAGGCATGGGCAGCCCCTCACAGCACCAGTAAATATACAGGGAACAGACATCGAGATGGTGACATCCTACAAGTACCTGGGTATTCATCTGAACAATAAACTAGACTGGTCACACAATACTGACGCACTCTACAAGAAGGGACAGCGCAGGCTGTTCCTGCTGAGGAGACTCAGGTCTTTTGGTGTACAAGGGGCGCTGCTGAAGTCATTCTATGACACGGTGGTGGCATCAGCCATCACTTTTGGAGTGGTCTGCTGGGGCAGTGGCATTACTGCAGCCGATAGGAAGAGACTGAACAAACTGATTAAGAAAGCTAGCTCTGTCCTGGGGCAACGCCTTGATCCGATGGAGGAGATAGGAGAGAGAAGGACGGTGGCTAAACTGTCATCTCTGCTGGAGTCCGAGTTCCACCCTATGCAGGACATACTGGATGCACTGAGGAGCTCATTTAGCAGCAGACTACATCATCCCAGGTGCACAACCGAGAGGTTTCGTAGGTCCTTCCTACCAACGGCTGTCAGACTGTACAACCTAAGCAGGGCTGCTCGCAGAGATAGCAAAAAGACGTAACAAACTAATAGTTTTTTTTTTTTTTTTTTTGAATGCAAAAGATGCAATAGACTTACACAATGGTCCTCTCCGGCATACAACTAGGAACATACCGGTCGCTATGGAGGGTGAGAATATGTATGGGCACATAATCATACCATTGCGTTGGGGTGTGAGGCGGTGACTCTAAGCTCTCTCTCCGCGGATGCGGCGGGCCAGCTGGATGTCTTTGGGCATGATGGTGACCCTCTTATTACCGACTGCACTATATAGTTCTCCACAGTATCTGCTGCTGGCTAATATATATATATATTTTAACTGTTGACCAGTATCACTTAATCTTATCCTACACTTTATTACATGTATAGTTTATTTCTCTTATCTTATCATGTTTAATGTTGCAGCATTGTACCGAGACAAATTCCTAGTTTGTGTACTACATGAACAATGGCAATAAACCTGATTCTGATTCTGATTCTGATTCTGATTCTTGGCGTGGATGGCGCACAGGTTGGTGTCCTCGAACAGACCCACCAGATAAGCCTCACTGGACTCCTGCAGAGCCATGACGGCGGAGCTCTGGAAGCGCAGGTCGGTCTTGAAGTCCTGAGCGATCTCCCGGACCAGGCGCTGGAAGGGCAGCTTGCGGATCAACAGCTCGGTGGACTTCTGGTAGCGGCGGATCGGTACCGGGCCTGTAGCGGTGGGGCTTCTTCACTCCGCCGGTGGCCGGGGCGCTCTTGCGGGCGGCCTTGGTAGCCAGCTGCTTCCTGGGAGCTTTTCCTTTATTTAGTAGGATAACTAAATAGACGGTTATGCTGTTTCATCCCACCTAGCAACAATGCTCTGCACTGTGTGTGTTTATATATTTACATATTTATTCCATCTAGCTACAATGCTCTGCACTGGGTGTGTTTATATTTATATATCTATATATTTATTCCATCTAGCTACAATGCTCCGCACTGTGTTTTTATATATCTACATATTATTCCATCTAGCTACATTGCTCCGCACTGTGTGTGTTTATATACTTGCATATTTATTCCACCTAGCTGCAATGCTCCATACTGTGGGTGTTTATATATTTACATATTTATTCCATCTAGCTACAATGCTCTGCACTGTGTGTTCATATATTCATATATTTATTCCATCCAGCTACAATGCTCTGCACTGTGTGTCTGTCTGTGTGTGTGTGTATATATATATTTTATAGTAATATGTACATATGTATATTAGCTGCTCTTGCTTGCTTGTTTTTTCTTCCCTTCTGATTGTTGCTCTGAGTGTTGCTATCCCTGTGCTGTTGCAATCCTGGAATTTCCCCGTTGTGGGACTAATAAAGGCTTATCTTATCTTATCTTATATGAGGCAATGGAATGTGTATGTAATTATTCGCCTTTATCATCCAGTGTTATAATATACAAACCACACTTTTATCCAAAAGACTAACATTTTATTACATTAAAAATATTCCCAAAACATGTTAACAAATGGGGAGCTTTCAGTACTTCGACCAGACTGCCAAAATGGTTTCGGAAGGCTCCGTGGAAGGAAGCCGTCTCTGTCAGCTCATCCCTTCTTAATGCGGCTAACTGCAGGTGTCTTTCGCGCTGTTCGAGCATCCTTTCATGGATCCGCATCTCCTCAGCATGATTCTGGGCCATCAGTGATGCAAAGTCTGCAATGTTGTTGGACCTCTTCAGCTTGCCTATATGAAAGACAGAAGTCATTGTATTTAGATAACACCGGATCAAAACATGTCAGAAAAAATATTATGGAATTAAACTGTTGAAAGCCTGTGGTGGGATGCTTCGTTGCTGTATTTAAGCTCAACTGTCATGTCGTTGCCCCTCAGTAGAGTGGACTTTAGAAACTTCTGTGGAGATGTGGTTAGGCCCCCCTTCATTTCAAAAAGGATTAATTGTAAAAAGTATTTTGATTTAATGGGTTATTTTTAAAAGAATTCCTTTGTACTGTGGCCTCATAAATCAGAATGGGTTAATAGTGTTAGCTGACTTGAAGAATTTCAATCAAGCATTTTGATTTGAAGTCGGTACATGTGCTCCTTTTTTTTTGTGAAAATACAACAGTATTTCACCACCAACACACCTATAACACTGGGCCACTGTGGCTATGAACACCCCTGTATCTAGTATTTTTATAAACGTAGAAAGACATTTTAAATTCCTTGTTATGCGTCTATAGCAAACAATCACATATAAAAACAACCGGGTGGTAATTTTCAGTTTGTTGTGCCTTACCAGCACTTGACTGGGAGATGCCGGGGCAGTCCAGTGAGGCGGACCCAAGGGATTTGAAAACTGTGTATAGAAGGAAAAAACACACAATAACGCTCACAAACAAAGTGCAACATGTACCGCAAACACAAAACTTTTTAACCAGAATAAAATTAGCTTACGTCAGCGTTTTGTTCACGTGAATACTGAAATAAAAGCGCGATTCTGCAGCTTGATGCCAGGTAGCAGCAAGGTACAGAGGTAGCTAGCTATTAGCGGGCTAGCCATCACCACAATTGCCCACAATCAAACAACTTTCTTTATTGCTAAAATAAAGTGCGCTTTTGACCGAAAGGCAAGAAGACGGACAATAACAAAACAACACTCACCGTCACCGTTTTCCAACTGCGTGGCCGTGTCGAGTCCAAATTCTCTGCCAAAATAGCAGGCTGGACACTTCCTGGTATATTTTTTCATTGCAAGTTGCCCCGCCAACTCGCTCTGGATGTAGTCATCGGCTACGAGGGACAGAAAAGTCCGCACCTCCTCGTTTGTTCATGGAATAAACTTGCGCGTGGACATCGTTATATGAGAACACAATTTTGAATCCAGTCACCGCGGTTACTCGCTGAAATTACAAATGGCGGACGTGTAGCTTCAACAGAAAACAAACGGACGCGTTTGGTGACGTTACGCCCTGACCAATCAGCGTTTAGCAGTCGATTGACGTCATTTCACACCTCGCTTTTCGCTCGCCTGTACCCTGCCTCTGAACAGGCACGAAAATCGTAACGGTTAAACCGTGAGGACTTGGGTGGAAATGGCGAAAAACCGAAACAAGTAAAAAAAAAGTAAAGCCCAGGTGATACTGGTGGAAATGGGGCTTTATTCTGTTGTTCCATCTTAGATGTTTGGGGGGGGGGGGTCACACATGTGTATTACTTTATGCCTCACATCTCAGAATAGAACAAAGAACTGAGTCTCCTTGGAGATAACAGGAGAGTGTGAAAGTGTAGTCCTTGTTATGCAGGAGACGGCCTTGGGAGGATCCTTTGTGTGTCTAGAGACTGTGTAGGGGACCCTTTGTTGGCCAAGGATGGAGAGGGGGAGGCTGAAGGATAAAAGAGGAAATGCATTGTGATTTGTGATGTTAATGCATGTGAATTTTGAGCTGTGAAAGCCTGGGTATATAAGGAACAAATTTGTCTGAGATTTCCTCTTTTTCAACTTGATCGATGATGGTGAATGTGTAATAAAACATGCCTTGAGACAAAACCTTGCCTCGTCATTTCCACATTCCCACAACTTAATAATTACTGTTTGACACTGCCTATGGATATGTAAGCCGAAGCCTAACATGCATTGTCTATTGCTACAGAATAGTTGATCAATCCGACAAAATCTGTTCAGATCAGCTCACCACCCCCACCACTGTAGTGTAGGGGAAGAGTGTAGTCTACCCGTGATCAAAAGTTGAGGGGTTCGTCTCCTGCAGCTGCCGCCCGCTGTCTTTGTAATGTGCATGAATATGTGTGAGTGGGTAGATAACCAAATCTATTAAGTACACTGGTCATCCAGAGATTAAAAAAAACAAGATCTATATAAACAAATTCCATTTTAATTTTACATGTGTAGACATATTTGATTTGTAATTATGATCAGGTAAAAATATTATTTAATTTGTATTAGTGTATCGGGACCTGAGATTTACTCCGGGTCCACACACAGAAAAAGTTGATAGCAAACACTCGTTTGGGGGTACCAGCTCTCCTCTTTCTCAGTGAACAATTTATTAATTAAGTTCACTTTATACCTGTTTAATCACTCAATAAATTAATTAATAATCAGTCTCAAAATATTAGTGAATTCAATACTGGGGCTTCAAAACCACACTCAGAATGGAATAAATTCCCAACAACTTCTCTCATTTTACAGATTTATTTAAATGAAATAATGATTAAAGGACATTGAAATGATTTGTAAGCAGGTGAAATGATCAACATTAACCATCACATTAAATTTGTAACTGAGGATAGAAAAACAATGTGAGCACACCTATAAAACCATGAACTTTAGCATGAATTTGGAAGAGTTGAAATTAAAATTATGAATAATATTGGATGCAAATTTATGGGGAAAATTAACTAATTATATGGAAAATTCTGAGCTACTCTAAGAAAGTAAAAACAGAGTTTTAATAAAAAAAAAAAATCTTTTATTTTTGTATCTGATCAGATTCTGAATTATTTCCAAAGTTTGGACAAGTCATTCTGCAGATGAAACAAAGAAAATTGGCTCATGTGACTCCTTGCGTTGAAGTTCTTTCGGCGGCTTCTCCTGAAGCTTTAGTTGTAGATGGCACCCAAAACCAGAATATCTTGCCAGCAGATATTTGGACAAGGTATAGCAGCTTCCAAGGTCTACAGTCACAAGATGAGATTTTGACTGTATCAATCACAGTTGGGCTGAGGTTCAGCAAAGATGGCGACGGTGTTTCCTCTTCTCTGTGGGCCAGTGGGGTTTTCCAGAGTCCAAATAAATTCAGAAATGATTCAGATCTGATCTGACTACCAAAATTCAAAGAGACAAGATAAAAACCTCAAGCCATAAAAATCTAAGTTACTCTGACATCGTGGAGTTGGCTGAAATAGTTTCCAGTATGGAGATGGTGGTCACTCAGTCCTTTGAAAAACACACGGTGAGTTAAAGAAAGTTTAAAAGAAGAAAAATAGAGAAACGCTTAGGAACGGAAGTTTTTGACTCAAGATTTTGACTCAAGATTTGAGTTCAGGAAAGAAAGAATTAATTCCTTGACATTTAAGGAAAAAAAAACATTAAAATACACAGAAGTTTACACAAACACAATATTCTGTGATCCCTGTAAAAACCTGAAGTGAAGGAGGGAGTCGCCCTGCTAAAGACTGAGCAAGTTTCGTGCAGGTAGGGTGATTGACATAAGCCCAAGCCAATAGTCTTCCTTCGTGGGCGGGCTTTATGAACTTTTAGTCCAATAAACAAACAGTATTTTGTCTGTCACAACCAATAATATTGAAAGAAGTTTTGTCCCGCAGAAGCTGACCTGATTGGTGGAACAAGTATATGACTTGGGGGGGGGGGGTCATGTGGCCACACATGTGTATTACTTTATGCCTCACATCTCAGAATAGAACAAAGAACTGAGTCTCCTTGGAGACCCTTAGTGCAGGATCTCCTTGGTCCTTTTAGACCTTATTGCAGCTTTTGATACTATCAATCATAATATTCTTCTTGATAGATTAGAACACTATGTTGGACTTAATGGAACTTCGTTGCAGTGGTTTAGATCTTATTTATCTGATAGGTTCCAGTTTGTTCATGTAAATAATGAGTTTTCTTTCAACTCAAAGCTTAGTCATGGAGTTCCACAGGGATCTGTGCTAGGCCCTACTCTTGTTAGTTTATATATGCTTCTGTTAGGCAACATTATTAGAAAGCACTGTATACATTTTCATTGCTATGCTGATGACACACAATTATACCTGTCAATGAAGCCAGATGATAGTAATCAATTAGCCAAGTTAGAAGCCTGTCTTAAGGAAATCAAAGCTTGGATGACTTGTAATTTCCTGCTATTAAATTCAGATAAGACTGAAGTCATTCTTGTTGGTCCAAAAAACCTTAGAAATTCCTTTCCAAATCAAACTTTCAGTTTGGATGCGATTACTCTTTCTCTTAATAGCTCTGTGAGGAACCTTGGAGTTATTTTTGATCAGGATTTGTCCTTCAATTCACATATTAAATTTGTTTCTAAGACCGCCTTCTATCATTTGCGTAATATTGCCAAGATTAGGAGCATCTTGTCTCAGAGTGATGCTGAGAAACCGATCCACGCTTTTGTTAGCTCGAGATTAGATTATGTCACCATGGGGTGAGACGCCGGCTCGGCGCTCAGCCCATGCTCCTTCTCATCCCTGCCTCTCATTGGGCAGCGTCTCAGCTGGCTCCCAGCTGTCAGTGTCACGGGACGGCTGGGGCCAATTAATCCTCATCAGCTGGGGCGCTGCTAATGAGGATAAAGAGGCGTAGCCTCGATCACTCAGGGCTGCGACATAAGCACTACTAGGCTGGAGCCCCTTCGTCTGGTGCCAGTCCCTGCCTCATCTTCAGCATTACTCGTAAGTGTCTTCCCGTAAGGAGTATTGTGCCTTTGTACCCCCATGTCCGGTACTAGCCCGCTACTTACCTTACTGTATCACTTGGGAGTACCATCTTGTATGAGTGACCTGTGTATTGGAGTCCTTTGCCCAGTGCCAGCTCTCTGGCTGCTTAACCCGTGAGTGTTACCTGCTGTGAGTTCTCTAGATGTGTACCCCTACACCCGGTGCCCACTGTTTACTCTATTGCTGTTCTGCCCATGAGTGTTAATGTGTATGAGCATCTGTGCTTTCCTCATTCCTTACCCCTGTCACCAATAAACATCATAACTCACTGGCTCGCCCTTGACTCTCATTGTGTGTGGCTCCCTAGAGCCACATGTGACAGTATGTCGCAGCCAGATGAGTTGCCGGCGGCCGTGGGTTTGTGTGGACTCGTACCTTCCTGTCCGGGTGTCAGCACCGTTAGCATGCCGTCTCCCAGGAGTCATGTCCGACGCCAGGGTCGACGAGCTGAGGTCCATCCCAGAGGCTGTCGACAGGACGCTCTTCACCCTGCACGACGCCTCCAACGCGAGACATCCGGACCATGCTGAGAGCCTCCTGGACACTCTGCCTCATCATTTTTACCATCTTGAGGCCTGTGCCAGAAGAGACGCTATGGCTGCACTGCGAGAGGAGCTCCGCGGGTTGGAAGGAAATCCTGGCAGGAAGCCGAAGTCGATGACATTGCCCCCAGCTTCAGGACCCCGTTCCTGCTTCCATTCCAGCCCGGGAGTTTGCGCCACCCAGAGGGCTTCCCCCGTTCTGCACCACGTCACTAGGGATTCCCCTGAAGGAGCCGCAGCTGACAGCAGTTACGTCCGGGGCCGAGTGGCTGTCGTGAGCTCCGCTGTGCATCCATTCACCATCTTCAGGCATGTGGCGGCGGCAGTGAGATTGGTGGAGAGGACTCCAGGGCTACGAAGATTTCCCGTTTTCTACGCCCTCCTCGCCTCGATCTCTGATCAGGAGCGGTGATTCCTGGGTTCCCCCCTCGCTTCGTCCCCTGGGAAGAGCAGTCATCACAACGCCCAGACGCCTCAGCACGACCCCCGTCCGGATCCAGTTCCGGGTTGTCGCCAGGACCTTTTCCCCCACGCAGCTGTCACCTCTTTGTCTTGTCAGCGTGGAGATTTCACAGCCCTGTTCTCCGAGCCTCTTTCCCACACTGTCATCCCAAGGCATTCGGGCTGGCTCATCCCGGCTGTTATCCCCTCCTCCTCGACGTGCTTCCTGACTGCTGTGTGTGCCTGGAATCCTGACCTGGCGAGCCCTCTTCTGGAGACGACACGAGTGATCCCCAGACGACTTCTCAGGGGGTCCTCCGTTATCGCCCGGTGGGGATAGGAAGAAGCGATGTCCACGACAGCAGGCACCACCCAACCTCCAGGAGGCAGGCAAGTCCTAGCTTATTTACATCAGTTTTGTGATTTGCTCTGTTACACTCCTGGAGGTGGAGTTCAGTGTCCTCAGCGCCCTGAACTCCCACCACCTGCTGTAACCCGTGTCTTAAATCGTGCACCCTCTGTGTCTCTCTCCGCTGAGCGGTCCCCGGCTTTGGGTCCATGTCGTGGGACGAGGAGAGGGCCTGCGGCACCGCAGCTACGTTGTGGACGGAGGAGGAGGACTGACTGCTACGTGGAGTCTACGCCGACGACCAAGCGTCCCCGGGTCTCCACGGAGGTGCGGTTTGGTCCAGCGGGATGAGGTTCTCCTGTCATCACGCCGCGTGGACCGTCGGCGGGGTTACCAGCGCTGGAGGAACCTCAAGCTGCGCTGACCATCGTGCCGGCTGCGGGGCCCAACGCAGCTGGGTGGGAGCCTGACAACGACCTCCTAACGATGGATCCTGGATCTTCGCAGTCCTGGACAGCGTCAGAACCCGAGATCAGGCGAGTGCTCTCTTTTCCTTTTTCTCTTCATATCTTTGAGCACTTTAGCCTGTCTCTAGGGGAGATGATCTGGGTGCAGCCGCCCGCTGCGTCCAAGCTCGTCTTGCCGGGATCTGGCGCTGCCGGTGACCCTGATCCCGGTTCTGTTTTCTCTCCTGAGCCTGTTTCCAGGGTCGCCGGCGAGGAATTGCCGTCTCTTGTGGTGCTGGAGGGTCCAGGCTCAACGTTGGAGGTCGGTTCTGGTGCGGTGCCGACCCAGTCGGGGTCCGTCGTGGGTGCTACATCAGAATTGTCCAGGTCCGGTGAGGAGGTGGCTGTTTCCCTGCGGCCTGACACCCATCTACCTCATCATCGGCTCTCCCCTAAGCCTCTTCCGCCGGGGTCCGCTCTGACCCTTCACCCGTCTCAACGGTCCTGGTGGTTGAGTGATGCGGATCGACGGCTCGACCTGCAAGACTTCCTGTTCGGCGATCTGGTCCAACCCCCCGACGAACTGTGTTCCTTCTGGGTGGCCTGGTACGGCTACCGGTGGACTGGTTTCTTGGGACCTGGGTCTGGAGTTGGCCGTCTGAACTTTTCCTCTTCCCCGGCTCGCCAACTGGACAATGGGCGGGGCGACCACCAGAACAATTTCGACCGTTTTGGACTGCCGTCTCCTCGGGTGTCGCTTACCTTTTTATTATTATTAAGGTCACTCGGGTGTAGCTTTTTGTCCTTAGGGGAATATATATTGTTAGCGCTGTGTATTGTGCTTCTTATATTAACCATACTCAGCATTTTGCCTTATTGTTATCCTGTTGTCCTGTCACCTTTATTCCTCTAGGTGACCCTCCTCATATTTAGCGCTGTGTATTACAGTTTTTTGTTATCCTTACTCAGCGTTTCATCATCCTTACCTTAGCCTAGTCGGTGTATCATGGAGTAATGTGTGTGGTTCCCTTTTTGACCGTACGCTGTGATCACCTTACCTTTTCCTGTTATCCTTGTGGGGGGCCTTTCCTAGCCCCGACTTTAACATTGACTGTGCCTGTTTTTGTATGGAGTAATGTGTTTTTGTTTCCCACTTAACCGTGCTTCGTAATTTCCCATTTGTTTCTTTCACCTCCGTTTCTTTAGGTGATCTTTTATACATTCAGCGCTGTGTATTTTGTTTTCTTTGTTATCCATACTAAGCGTTTTTCATCATTTTTGTCCTGTTCCTGGCCTGGTTTTTGCGTTATGGAGTAGTGCGTTTTGTTTCCCCTTAACCGTACTCTGTGATTGCTTTTTTCATTCCTGCCACCTTTTTTGGTGGGTTTTTGTCTCTCTTTCTTTGCCCCGAGTTACACGTCACTTGTGTGTTTTGGGTTGTGGGTGCTGTCTGTAACCGCACTTAGTATTTTCCTCATCTGTGCCCTGGTTATTATTTTCTGTGGATACAGAGTATTGTATTTGGGTTTTTCGTTTTGTCTACCTTGTACTCTGTATTTGTTCATGTTTTTTTTTTCTTTTTTTCTCTCTGCTTCTCTCCCTCCGGTCCTGCCTCCCTGCCACCCACCCTAGGTGGGGGGTGGGGGGCTGGGATGTTCCTGGTCGTTCGGAGCTCGACCGTGAGGGGGAGGCTCTGTCACCATGGGGTGAGACGCCGGCTCGGCGCTCAGCCCATGCTCCTTCTCATCCCTGCCTCTCATTGGGCAGCATCTCAGCTGGCTCCCAGCTGTCAGTGTCATGGGACGGCTGGGGCCAATTAATCCTCATCAGCTGGGGCGCTGCTAATGAGGATAAAGAGGACCAGCCTCGATCACTCGGTGTTGCGACATAAGCACTACTAGGCTGGAGCCCTTTCGTCTGGTCAGGATGACAAAGCCCTTTGTCAGAGACTGTCCCAACACTATGCCCGTTTTGACACCTCGTCATCTGTGTCCAACTCCCCCCCTCCCTCCAGCTCCACAGCCTCCACATTCCCTACTTCATTTAAGGCACCCCCCCCCTCCTCCCCCCCTCCCCTTATCATCAGTGAGCAGGATGTGCTCAAACAGTTCTCCAGACTGAACCCGCGCAAGGCCCCCGGCCCAGACGGCGTGTCTCCCTCCACCCTGAGACTCTGTGCGAATCAGCTGGCTCCTGTATTCACAGACATTTTTAACACCTCCCTTAAGTTATGCCACGTGCCATCCTGCCTCAAATCCTCCACCATCATCCCTGTCCCCAAGAAGCCACGGATCACTGGACTTAATGACTACAGACCTGTAGCGCTCACCTCTGTAGTCATGAAGTCCTTTGAGCGCCTGGTCCTGTCCCACCTCAAGTCCATCACCACCCCTCTCCTGGACCCGCTGCAGTTTGCCTACCGAGCCAACAGGTCTGTAGACGATGCAGTCAACCTGGCCCTCCACTCCATCCTGCAGCACCTGGACTCCCCGGGAACCTACGCCAGGATCCTGTTTGTGGACTTCAGCTCCGCATTCAACACCATCCGCCCCGCTCTGCTCCGGGACAAGCTGTCCCTGCTCAACGTGCCTGACTCCCTCTGCAGGTGGATCATCGACTTCCTGACGGACCGGAGGCAGCATGTGCGGCTGGGAAAGACTGTCTCAGACTATACTAGCATCAGCACCGGATCACCCCAGGGCTGTGTACTTTCCCCCCTACTCTTCTCCCTTTACACCAACTCCTGCACCTCCAGCCACCAGTCTGTCAAGTTGATCAAGTTTGCGGACGACACCACCCTCATCGGGCTCATCTCCAACGGCGACGAGTCCGCCTACAGGAGAGAGGTGGCCCAGCTGGCGTCCTGGTGCAGCAATAACAACCTGCAGCTGAACGCTCTGAAGACAGTGGAGATGATTGTAGACTTCAGGAAAGTCACTACTCCTCTGCCCCCCCTCACCCTCTCAGGCTCTCCCATCACCACTGCTGATTCCTTCCGCTTCCTAGTCACTACCATCACCAGGGACCTCAAATGGGAGCTGACCATCAGCTCACTCATCAAAAAAGCCCAGCAGAGGATGTTCTTCCTGCGGCAGCTGAGGAAGCTCAAGCTACCCACCAAGATGTTAGTGCAGTTCTACACAGCCATCATCGAGTCCATCCTCACCACCTCCATAACCGTGTGGTACGCAGGAGCCACTGCCAGGGACAGACTAAGGCTGCAGCGCGTCGTGCGCACTGCTGAGAAGGTGATCGGCTGCAAGCTCCCATCTCTCCAGGATCTGTACATCTCCAGGACCCGGAGGCGTGCTGGCCGGATCATAGCCGATCCCTCACACCCTGGTCATGTACTGTTTGCCCCCCTCCCCTCTGGTAGAAGACTTCGGTCCATCCAGACTAAAACCTCCCGTCACATGAACAGCTTCTTCCCCTCTGCCATTAGACTGCTGAACACTAAGTGACTCTCGTGCACCATGTACAGCAGCTCAACCAGACTCATGTCAATCATCACTGTTTTCTTCCTGCATTACCGACTGCACTATATAGTTCTCCACAGTATCTGCTGCTGGCTAATATATATTTTAACTGTTGACCAGTATCACTTAATCTTATCCTACACTTTATTACATGTATAGTTTATTTCTCTTATCTTATCATGTTTAATGTTGCAGCATTGTACCGAGACAAATTCCTAGTTTGTGTACTACATGAACAATGGCAATAAACCTGATTCTGATTCTGATTCTGATTCTGATTCTGGTGCCAGTCCCTGCCTCATCTTCAGCATTACTCGTAAGTGTCTTCCTGTAAGGAGTATTGTGCCTTTGTACCCCCATGTCCGGTGCTCGCCCGCTACTTGCCTTACTGTATCACTTGGGAGTACCATCTTTTATGAGTGACCTGTGTATTGGAGTCCTTTGCCCAGTGCCAGCTCTCTGGCTGCTTAACCCGTGAGTGTTACCTGCTGTGAGTTCTCTAGCTGTGTACCCCTACGCCCGGTGCCCACTGTTTACTCTATTGCTGTTCTGCCCATGAGTGTTAATGTGTATGAGCATCTGTGCTTTCCTCGTCCCTTACCCCTGTCACCAATAAACATCATAACTCACTGGCTCGCCCTTGGCTCTCATTGTGTGTGGCTCCCTAGAGCCACATGTGACAGATTATTGTAATTCTTTATTATCAGGCTGTCCTAAAACATCTTTAAAAAGTCTTCAGCTGATCCAAAATGCTGCAGCAAGAGTTTTAACAGGTACTAGAAAGAGAGATCATATCTCTCCGGTTCTGGACTCCCTTCATTGGCTTCCCATAGAGTTTAGAATTAAGTTTAAAATCCTTCTTCTTACTTACAAAGCTCTAAACAATCAGGCTCCTTTTTATTTAAAAGATCTGATACTACCGTATCATCCTAACAGAGCACTACGCTCCCAAAATGCAGGATTACTTGTAATACCTAGAATCTCCAAAAGTACAATGGGAGGAAGAGCCTTCAGTTTTCAAGCTCCTCTCCTGTGGAATCAGCTGCCAATCTGGATTCGGGAGTCTGACTCGATCTCTGTTTTTAAGAATAGGGCTAAAACCTACCTTTTTGATATAGCCTACAATTAGGGAGGGATCATGTGTTTCTGAACCCTCCCTTAGTTATGCTGCTAATAGGTTTAGTCAGCCGGGGGACCTCCAGTAATGCACTGGGCCTCACTCCTTTTCTCACTCTCTATGAAATATTTTTTTTGCTGGTCATTAACATTTGTTTGTTCTCTCCCATAGATTGAGTCCCCATCGTGCTGTTTGCTCTCTACATGTCTGTTCTTTTCTGCTTCTCTATCCCCTCACCCCCCAGCCAGTCGCAGCAGATGACTGCCCCTCCCTGAGCCTGGTTCTGCTGGAGGTTTCTTCCTGTTAAAAGGGAGTTTTTCCTCTCCACCGTCGCCAAGTTCTTGCTCACAGGGCATCGTCTGATTGCTGGGGTCTTTCTGCAACTGTGGGGGTTCCCCCTACAGTTGATAGTGCTATGAGATGACTGTTGTTGTGAAATGGCGCTATATAAATAAAGTTGAATTGAATTGAATTGAACTTGGTACTTTTACAGGGTGACACCCATTATAATACTGAAGATTCATCAATGCACTTATGTATAAAATCTAACATACTTCAGTGATTCATGCAACTTTATAACTAGTGTTTTTAAATTAACATGCAATAATAAACATCCATTTAAACATTTTAACATGCACATATTTAAAATCAAGGATTTAATAAGCATTTCAAACCCATTATTGATTATCACAGAATATCAGAGTCCCACAAAGGCAGTGATCTTCAACAAATAGTGTCCTTAGAATTGTCCTGAGAAATGAAACTTGAAGAAAGAGTTAATTTCAGTTCAAAACTTGTACAGTCAAAGGCTTTCTCTGCTCCAAAGACGTCCACCAGGGGTAGTGTCGAGCTGTGGATAATCCAAGGCCTTAGGAAATGCCTTTAAAGTTATGGGATGCCTGTTGAATATAAACCTGTCTTAGTTGGGGAAGTTCACAGTTTATTAATGATGTGAGTTAGTTCGTCCCTGGCAGAGATGGAATCCTTATCTCTTGTACCTCTTTACAAAGGAGTGTGTTCTCCACAGTAGTCCTGAGATGAAAAAGCAGTTCTTGACTGGCCTTTTCCTGGGTGAAACAATATCTTTAAGATGCAGTCTATTTTATTGATGAGCCAAAGCAAGATGATGCTACACATGAGATGGAATTTAGAATCCTACATTAACATTAAGATGTTAGGATTTTGGAAAGGGTAAGGTTAAAAAGATAGCAGATATTAATTTTGAAAATTGAAATAAAATATGGGTTAATGTAAGACTTCTGTGTTATTGTAGTGTTTCTTCAGGGGTCGTTGTATAATAAAATACTGCAGGATCACATCAGCTTGTTCTGATAACTTATCATTTGTTCTCGTCTTCAGATTCCGCCCTAACTTCACTCCACACATTTGAGGTCCTAAATTAACATTAGAAATACCTTTCTTCAGTTGTTGATAAAAACCTTCAATTTCCGTAACTCCAGCCTCTGTGGTCTGCAGTTATGGAAGACATTTCCCCAAACGGACTTACAGGTCCAGTTTAAAAACAAACATCAGATATCTATTTGTGAATAATATCTATTTATTACCTTTTTAAACTTATCCTTTTGTAAATCCTAAAGGCTAACCTCTTAATGTTCATTTAGGATTCTACATTCCATCGCTTCCATTCCAATTATAACTCTTTTGAATGCTTAATTTTTAGCTTAGCACATCCATCCTGGAGGTCAGAGCAGCCTATTTAATTTACCACAATATATCTCCCTCCCAGTGCTTCCTTTGCTGAATTTATGTCTGAATTCTCTGAGTTCTTAACAACCTTAGTTCTTAGTTCAGACACGATTAGGGAGATGCTGAAGTCCATACAGAGGGAGCTGAGGAGAAAGATCAGAGAAGGCAAGGACAGCTTCAGGAAGAAGATGGAGGACAAGCTGCAACACAGCGACATCAACGGGGTCTGGAGAAACCTCAAAACCATCTCTGGGCTCCAGAATACCTCCCCCCAGGCCACGGGGGGCAGGGAGTGGGCGAACAACCTGAATCTGTTTTTCAATAGGTTTGACCAACCGCCCTCCCCCCTGACTGCACAACAACCACTGCTGCCTCTAAAGAAATCAAGTCCTGCTGCCCACTCCCCACTCCACAAACACCCCCCCACTCCCAACACACAGCCCCCCATCCTGACCCTGACCAGGACCCAGGTGAGGACGGAGCTGAGGAAGATCAAGGCGAGGAAGGCGTCAGGACTGGACGGCATCAGCGCAAAGCTCCTCAAGTCCTGTGCAGACCAGCTGTGTGGGATTGTGACATATATCTTCAACCTGAGCCTGAAACTGGGGAGGGTACCACAGCTGTGGAAAACATCTTGTGTGGTACCTGTACCAAAAACTTTCCACCCCAAAGACCTGAACAGCTACAGACCGGTGGCCTTGACGTCCCACTTGATGAAGACCCTGGAGAGACTGCTCCTTGCTCACCTCCGCCCCCTGGTGGAACCAGCGATGGATCCACTCCAGTTTGCCTACCAGCATGGCATTGGGGTGGAGGATGCGGTGATCTTCCTCCTTCACCATTCTCTGTCCCACCTGGAGAAGCCCGGGAATATGGTGAGGATCATGTTCTTTGACTTCTCCAGTGCTTTCAACACCATCCAACCGATGATCCTGAAGGACAAGCTGCTGCGCGCAGGGGTGGACCAGCACCTGTCATCATGGATCCTAGACTACCTCACGAACCGGCCTCAGTTTGTGAGAACCCGGGACTGTGTGTCCGACACGATCATCAGTAGCACGGGGGCCCCCCAGGGAACGGTGCTGGCTCCCTTCCTGTTCATTCTTTATACTGCGGACTTCTCACACAACACAACACACTGCCATCTACAGAAGTTCTCTGATGACTCTGCGATCGTTGGCCTCATCTCCAATGGAGATGAAGCTGAGTACAGAGGGCTTATCCAGGACTTCGTGGACTGGTGCCATCGGAACTGCCTCCAGATCAACGCGAGGAAAACTAAGGAGCTGGTGGTGGACTGCCGCAGGCAAGGACAACCCCTCACAGCACCAGTAAATATACAGGGAACAGACATTGAGATGGTGACATCCTATAAGTACCTGGGTGTTCATCTGAACAATAAACTAGACTGGTCACACAATACTGACGCACTCTACAAGAAGGGACAGCGCAGGCTGTTCCTGCTGAGGAGACTCAGGTCTTTTGGTGTACAAGGGGCGCTGCTGAAGACATTCTATGACACGGTGGTGGCATCAGCTATCACTTTTGGAGTGGTCTGCTGGGGCAGTGGCATTACTGCAGCCGAAAGGAAGAGACTGAACAAACTGATCAAGAAAGCTAGCTCTGTCCTGGGGCAGCACCTTGATCCGGTGGAGGAGATAGGAGAGAGAAGGACGGTGGCTAAACTGTCATCTCTGCTGGAGTCCGAGTTCCACCCTATGCAGGACATACTGAATGCACTGAGGAGCTCATTTAGCAGCAGACTACATCATCCCAGGTGCACAACCGAGAGGTTTCGTAGGTCCTTCCTACCAACGGCTGTCAGACTGTACAACCTAAGCAGGGCTGCTCGCAGAGATAGCAAAAAGACGTAACAAACTAATAGTTTTTTGAATGCAAAAGATGCAATAGACTTACACAATGGTCCCCTCCGGCATACAACTAGGAAAATACCGGTCGCTGTGGAGAATGAGAATATGTATGGGCACATAATCATACCATGTAGGATAACTAAGTAGATGGTTGTGCTATTTCATCCCATCTAGCAACAATGCTCTGCACTGTGTGTGTTTATATATTTACATATTTATTCCATCTAGCTACAATGCTCCGTACTGGGTGTGTTTATATTTATATATCTATATATTTATTCCATCTAGCTACAATGCTCCGCACTGTGTGTTTATATATCTTACATATTATTCCATCTAGCTACATTGCGCCGCACTGTGTGTGTTTATAGATTTACATATTTATTCCACCTAGCTGCAGTGCTCCGTACTGTGTGTTTATATATTCATATATTTATCCATCCAGCTACAATGTTCTGCACTGTGTCTATGTGTGTGTATATATATATTTTATAGTAATATGTACATATGTATATTAGCTGCTCTTGCTTGCTTGTTTTTTTTTTTTTTCTCGCCTTCTGATTGTTGCTCTGAGTGTTGCTATCCCTGTGCTGTTGCAATCCTGGAATTTCCCCGTTGTGGGACTAATAAAGGCTTATCTTATCTTATCTTATCTCATTATCATAGCTGGTGACTTTAATATTCATATAGATGTTGATAATGACAGTCATAGTGTAGCATTTCTCTCCCTCTTAAATTCAACTGTTTTTTCTCAGTGTGTTAGTAAACCAACCCATCATCATAATCACACCTTTGACCTGGTCTTGGCCTACGGTGTAGAAATTGATGAGCTGCTTGTCATCCCTCAAAATCCTACACTGATTGACCACTATTTGATAACATTCAAATTTGTGCTATCTGATTTCACAGCATCAAGCAGAAATATAGTCACCAGATACTTATCTGATTTTATATAATTAATCCCTTCAGCACTTACTGTATAACCATGTCTCAATATAGCAGACAGCACTGATTACTTGAATCCATTAGAATTAGACCTTTTAGTTGGTAGTACTGCAGCCTCACTGCAGTCAACACTTGACTCCATAGCCCCTCTTAAAAAGAAAACTATTGACTTCCGGTTATGGCGGCCACGTAAGAGGGTGTGCTCCACTCTGCTCTGCTCCTAATGATAAAAAAGTAGGCTAAAACTCTCCCAATTGGAACAAAAACCTATTCTAGCGTTTGGGGGCGGATATGGTAAAAACTAAGGCTGTGAAATCAGGCGGAGGAAAAACTGATTCGTTGAGACAAGCCAAGTTAACAGATTTCCACGCTCGTGACGCAGCAGATAAATTGCCTGTGACCATGGCTGAGGAGGGAGCAAGCGGTGGTGCGGTGACTGCCGAAGGAACGAATGCGGTCCTTGCTGCCATCAGCGCTATGAGAACAGACTTTTCGTCTAAGTTTGATGGGATTATAGCTGCGTTAGAAGCTATGAGAAAAGAATTAAGCGACTGTATGGAGCGAATATCGCAGGCAGAGCTCCGGATCTCCAACGCTGAAGATGACGTCAACAGCCTGCAATTAAAGGTCCAAACATTGGAATTAAAAAATAAACGTCTGAAAGATAACGTCTTGGACTTAGAATCCCGGTCGAGACGGAATAATTTAAGGCTTGTGGGCCTTCCGGAGGGGGCGGAGGAACAGGATGCGTGTTCCTTTTTGGAAAAGTGGATTCCAGAAGCGCTGAATAACGCAGATCTACAGTCATCAGTCGTCTTGGAGAGCGCACACCGAATAGGCCCACCGAGAGATAGGAAGACAACACCGAGGACGCTGATTATGAAGTTCCTCAACTACAGAGACAAGATGACGGTCTCCAACACAGCCCGTACTAAAGGAGAAATTAAATACCAGGATCAACAGGTGCGGTTCTACCCAGATTTGGCCGCAGGAATCCAACAATTAAGGAAACAGTTTGACCTCGCCCGTAAAGAGCTGCGCAGCCTTGGGATTCGTCACGGAGTGATTTATCCTGCAAGACTGCTGGTCACGTATAAAGGGAGAACCCAAGTCTTTAAGACCCCTCAGGAGGCGCAGGAACTCATTAAGCAGATCCAAGGAGAGACTGGCGAGAGCCAAGCATGAAGCAAGAACAACATATAAAAGGTAGAATATTTAAGCAAGTGTTCAAGTATCTGACTGATTTGAAACATATAGCATGTCTACAAAATATAGATTGTATTATATGTATAAAAAAAAAGAAAAAAAAAAGAAAAAGCTATGATGTACAAAGTTGCTATAAAATTTTGGAGTTAAATTGGAAAAACTACAGAAGAGTTATTGTCATGTCATTAAAAGTAGCAGAGTCAGGGTGATTGAGAGGAGGAAAGGGTGAGTGGTTTGACTGATTCTCACGGGGGAGGAGCAGATTCAGGCTATAACGGGAGACGGATTTTTTTTATTTTTTTTTTGTATTTTGGGGGGATTACCACGAATGTGGGAAGGGGGAATTTGTTTGTGTGTAGTTTGTGGGATGAATGTTCAACCATCCATGTTTTTGCTTCTCTGTATGAGCATGTTTATATTGCAAGGTAATCTCAAACTCTTTATTGATCATAGACCAAAGCGTTAAGCTTAATTTAACATCATGGAATTGCAGAGGTCTACAAAATCTAAAAAAAACTTAAACAAGTTTTGAATAAAATAAAAGACATAGGTTCAAAAATTGTGTTTTTACAAGACACTCATCTAATAGAGGAGGATGTAAAAAGAATAAGGAGTAGATGGCAGGGAAGTGTATTCACCTCATCATTTTCATCTCGAGCCAGGGGAGTCATGACTCTCCTACATAAATCAGTCCCATTTCAAGTGAAAAATGTAATTGGAGATAAATTGGGAAGATATCTAATCATCCAAAGATCTTTGTTATTAGAAAATATAAATCTGGTGAACTTATATGGTCCCAATATAGATGATCAAAACTCCTTCGATAATTTATTTCTTACTTTAGCATCACTCACAGGGCTATATATAATAGCAGGGGATTTTAATTGTACATTGAATCCCAGTATAGATAGGTCAACAGGACAGGACTGTATGCACAATGGATGTAGGATGACCATTAATCATTTTATGAAAGAATTGAGATTGCTAGATATATGGAGAGAAATGAAACCACAAGTCAAAGCCTATTCTTGTTATTTTAACACCTACACCTTTTTTTTTTTTTTTTTTTTTTTTTTTTTTTTTTTTTTTTTCTCTCGGCGCCACACGAGTAGGCTGCCTTTTGCAACAGCGGCTCGATTCCGAGTCTTTTTCCCTTCCTCTCTCTTTTGATCCGTCTTTTTTTTTCACCCCACTTATATCACGGACACACAGATCGTCCCAAATGTCTCCTGAGCCGGTGGACGGAGCCACTGTTTATAGCAGGATACGATACAGCAGAGAACAGCTGCTAGCATTCAACCGCCACCCGGTCCCAATGGAAAAACTCGACATACCGAGAGAACTGAGGCGAAAACGCCGCGGCTGCCGGGCTGGAGTAAGGCGGAGGACAAAAAATATAAGGTACAGACCCTCCCTTCCATCTGTTGTCATGGGAAATGTACGGTCGATACTGGGAAAGTTAGATGAGCTAGCGGCTATCTCCCGTTATGATAGCACATACCGGGAGTGCTCTCTCCTTTTGTTTACTGAGACGTGGCTAACTGAACTAGCAGCAGATGCTAACATTGAGCTGGAGGGTTTTCACATGATACGAGCTGACCGAACACCAGACAGTGGCAAGGCTAGGGGCGGTGGAGTGATAATGTATGTTAACAACAACTGGTGCAGACCGGGACATATCACTGTTAAACAACGACACTGCAGCAAAGACATTGAGTTGCTAGCTGTTAGCATGAGGCCTACATATCTCCCGAGAGAACACTCACACGTGATCTGCATTGTTGTTTATGCAAATCCGACGGCGAACGCTGGGACAGCACGTGACGTCATCCATTCAGTAACCAGCAGGCTGCAGACAGAACACCCAGATGCTCTTCTCCTCATCTCAGGCGATTTCAACCATGTTTCACTGTCTCCCATTCTACCCACGTTCACCCAGTATGTCACATGCCACACTAGAGACAATAAAACACTGGATTTATTCTACGCAAACACTAAGGAGGCGTACACCTCATCACAACTCCCCCCACTCGGGAGATCGGATCACAACTTGGTTCATCTCCGGCCGGTGTACAAACCCCTAGTGCACAGACAACCTCCGGCCATGCACACTGTGGAGTTATGGTCTGAGGAGACAATGGACACCCTAAAGGGCTGTTTTGAAGCCACCGCCTGGAAGCAGCTCTGCGATCCACATGGTGAGGACATCGATGGCCTCATTCACACCTTCACGGGCTACCTCAGCTTCTGTGTGGACAAATCCGTTCCCACCAAGACCATACGGCGTCACTCAAACAACAAACCCTGGATCAACCCTGAGATAAAAACACTTCTGAGAGAGAAGAAGAGGATCTTCAGGTCAGGGAACAGGGAGATGCTGAAGTCCGTACAGAGGGAGCTGAGGAGAAAGATCAGAGAAGGCAAGGACAGCTTCAGGAAGAAGATGGAGGACAAGCTGCAACAGAGCGACATCAGCGGGGTCTGGAGAAACCTCAAAACCATCTCGGGGCTCCAGAATACCTCCCCCCAGGCCACAGGGGGCAGGGAGTGGGCGAACAACCTGAATCTGTTTTTCAATAGATTTGACCAACCGCCCTCCCCCCTGACTGCACAACAACCACTGCTGCCTCTAAAGAAATCAAGTCCTGCTGCCCACTCCCCACTCCACCAACACCCCCCCCACTCCCAACACACAGCCCCCCATCCTGACCCTGACCAGGACCCAGGTGAGGACGGAGCTGAGGAAGATCAAGGCGAGGAAGGCGCCGGGACCAGACGGCATCAGCGCAAAGCTCCTCAAGTCCTGTGCAGACCAGCTGTGTGGGATTGTGACGTATATCTTCAACATGAGCCTGAAACTGGGGAGGGTACCACAGCTGTGGAAAACATCTTGTGTGGTACCTGTACCAAAAACTTCCCACCCCAAAGACCTGAACAGCTACAGACCGGTGGCCTTGACGTCCCACTTGATGAAGACCCTGGAGAGACTGCTCCTTGCTCACCTCCGCCCCCTGGTGGAACCAGCGATGGATCCACTCCAGTTCGCCTACCAGCATGGCATTGGGGTGGAGGATGCGGTGATCTTCCTCCTTCACCGTTCTCTGTCCCACCTGGAGAAGCCCGGGAATATGGTGAGGATCATGTTCTTTGACTTCTCCAGTGCTTTCAACACCATCCAACCGATGATCCTGAAGGACAAGCTGCTGCGCGCAGGGGTGGACCAGCACCTGTCATCATGGATCCTGGACTACCTCACGAACCGGCCTCAGTTTGTGAGAACCCGGGACTGTGTGTCCGACACGATCATCAGTAGCACGGGGGCCCCCCAGGGAACGGTGCTGGCTCCCTTCCTGTTCACTCTTTATACTGCGGACTTCTCACACAACACAACACACTGCCATCTACAGAAGTTCTCTGATGACTCTGCGATCGTTGGCCTCATCTCCAATGGAGATGAAGCTGAGTACAGAGGGCTTATCCAGGACTTCGTGGACTGGTGCCATCGGAACTGCCTCCAGATCAACGCGAGGAAAACTAAGGAGCTGGTGGTGGACTGCCGCAGGCATGGGCAGCCCCTCACAGTACCAGTAAATATACAGGGAACAGACATCGAGATGGTGACATCCTATAAGTACCTGGGTATTCATCTGAACAATAAACTAGACTGGTCACACAATACTGATGCACTCTACAAGAAGGGACAGCGCAGGCTGTTCCTGCTGAGGAGACTCAGGTCTTTTGGTGTACAAGGGGCGCTGCTGAAGTCATTCTATGACACGGTGGTGGCATCAGCCATCACTTTTGGAGTGGTCTGCTGGGGCAGTGGCATTACTGCAGCCGATAGGAAGAGACTGAACAAACTGATTAAGAAAGCTAGCTCTGTCCTGGGGCAGCGCCTTGATCCGATGGAGGAGATAGGAGAGAGAAGGACGGTGGCTAAACTGTCATCTCTGCTGGAGTCCGAGTTCCACCCTATGCAGGACATACTGAATGCACTGAGGAGCTCATTTAGCAGCAGACTACATCATCCCAGGTGCACAACCGAGAGGTTTCGTAGGTCCTTCCTACCAACGGCTGTCAGACTGTACAACCTAAGCAGGGCTGCTCGCAGAGATAGCAAAAAGACGTAACAAACTAATAGTTTTTTGAATGCAAAAGATGCAATAGACTTACACAATGGTCCCCTCCGGCATACAACTAGGAGCATACCGGTCGCTATGGAGGGTGAGAATATGTATGGGCACATAATCATACCATGTAGGATAACTAAGTAGACGGTTATGCTGTTTCATTCCATCTAGCAACAATGCTCTGCACTGTGTGTGTTTATATATTTACATATTTATTCCATCTAGCTACAATGCTCAGCACTGGGTGTGTTTATATATTTATATATCTACATATTATTCCATCTAGCTACATTGCTCCGCACTGTGTGTGTTTATATACTTGCATATTTATTCCACCTAGCTGCAATGCTCCGTACTGTGGGTGTTTATATATTTACATATTTATTCCATCTAGCTACAATGCTCTGCACTGTGTGTTCATATATTCATATATTTATTCCATCCAGCTACAATGCTCTGCACTGTGTGTCTGTGTGTGTGTGTATATATATATATTTTATAGTAATACGTACATATGTATATTAGCTGCTCTTGCTTGCTTGTTTTTTTCTTGCCTTCTGATTGTTGCTCTGAGTGTTGCTATCCCTGTGCTGTTGCAATCCTGGAATTTCCCCGTTGTGGGACTAATAAAGGCTTATCTTATCTTATCTTATCTTATCTTATCTTACAAGACATTTTCACGTATTGACTATTTTTTGATCTCCACAGAATTAAGGTCCAAGATTCAAAACTGTTTCTATGATAACATTGTGATCTCTGATCACGCACCCTGCTGTATAATATATTCAATTCAATTCAATTCAACTTTATTTATATAGCGCCATTTCACAACAACAGTCATCTCATAGCACTATCAACTGTAGGGGGGACCCCCACAGTTGCAGAAAGACCATATAATATACGTATGTAGATAAGAAATTGACAAAGGTTCCTGGTAGGTGGCAATTTCAGCATAAATGGCTTCAAGATGAGGAATTTGTTAAGTACATAGAAAAACATAGATGAGTTCTTTGATATCAACACTACACAAACATCAGCATGAATAAAGTGGGAAGCTTTCAAAGCTTTTATTAGGGGGCATATTATTAGCTACACAGGTTCAAAATCTAGGAAGACTCGAGAGGAGAGAGTCCAATTGAAACGTAAAATAAAAATTCTTCAAGAAAAAGTGTATGCAGGAAGTAATCCCAAATTAGAGAATGAATTACTGATTCTGAGCTGAATATGACAAAAAATCAGCGACTAGAGCTGCTTCGAGTCTTCTAAGATTGAAGCAAACCTTTTATGAACAAGGTGAAAAATCAGGAAAATTATTGGCATGGCAGATTAAACAATTAGAATTTAAAACACCAATTACCAGTATTATAAGTAACGGACAGGCAGTCGTAGATCCTTTAGAAATTAACAGTGCCTTTAGAGATTATTATGAAAAACTATATGATACAAAAAATGAAACTGACTTAACAAAACTAAATGGGTTTTTGGACGGATTATCTACACCGTGTATTCCAAATGAAAAAAGGGAGATACTGGAGTCAAAAATTAGTCAAGAAGAAGTTGGGCTAGCCATTGATAATATGAAATCAGGAAAAAAGTGCGGGACCTGACGGTCTTCCAGTTGACCTCTATAAAAAATTTAAGAATAAATTAATAAAACCATTTTTGGAAATGGTTTTAGAAGCATTTCAAAATAGTAAATTACCGCCATATATAAATAATGCCTTAATTATACTGTTGCCAAAACCAGGTAAACCTTCTAATAAATGTGAAAACATGAGACCAATAAGCCTATTAAATGCAGACCTTAAGATAATCTGTAAAATTTTAGCAAGACGACTACAAGAAATATTACCAAATATAATTAACCGAGATCAGAATGGCTTTATAATGGGAAGACAAGGCTTCCATAATGTAAGAAGACTGTTTAATATTATTTATTCTAATAAAGAAGCGCCGGATACAGCTCTCCTATCATTGGATGCTGAAAAGGCCTTTGATAGGGTCAAATGGCCCTTTCTTTTTGAAGTTTTACAAAGGTTTGGACTTGGAAAGAATTTCATAAAATGGGTTCAGATAAAATACAATAATGCTATCGCAGAAATCCTAACAAATAGCAATATCTCAAAATCAATAAAAATTAATAGAGGTTGTCGACAAGGTTGTCCACTTTCACCTTTACTGTTTACTATGGCAATTGAATCTTTAGCGATGGCAGTACGTTTACATCCACAAATATATAGTAGGAACAACAGAACATAAAATCTCCCTGTATGCTGATGACATAATTTTGTTTATGTTGAATCTTAAAAAATCAATTCCGACCTTGTTAAATTTAATAAAGAACTTTGGGGAAATATCAGGATATAAAATAAATAAAACTAAATCTTCAATATTAATGCTAAATGAGACCCAGAGAAAGCACCCAGCTCCTGAGGTAAATCAATTCAATGTTGTAAATCAGTTTAAATACTTAGGAATTTAAATTGTGCCTAAGTTAGAATCAGCCGCTAGTATCAACTATGAAGCCTTAATGACAGACATTAATGAGTTATTTCAGAGATGGATGTCACTACCAATGTCGATGATCGGGAGAATTAATATACTTAAAAGTAATATCTTACCCAAAATACTATATTTATTTCAATACATTCCTTTACCACCACCTTCAGATCTATTCTCAAGAATTAAAAAAAAGTTAGTGGAATTTATATGGAACAATAGGAAGGATAGATTATGTCTGTCTTTACTATATTTACTATTTGATCGTGGAGGTCTGAAATGTCCAAACTTTATGTTGTATTACTGGTCAGCACAACTGAGGTCTATGACATATTATTTTTCATCAAATGATCTCCCTCACTGGACGGAGATGGAATCATACAATTTACCTTTACCTCTTCCCTTATTCATATAATTCAATTCAATTCAATTCAACTTTATTTATATAGCGCCATTTCACAACAACAGTCATCTCATAGCACTATCAACTGTAGGGGGGAACCCCCACAGTTGCAGAAAGACCCCAGCAATCAGGTGATCCCCTGTGTGCAAGCACTTGGCGACGGTGGAGAGGAAAAACTCCCTTTTAACAGGAAGAAACCTCCAGCGGAACCAGGCTCAGGGAGGGGCAGTCATCTGCTGCGACTGGCTGGGGGGTGAGGGGACAGAGAAGATGAAAAGAACAGACATGTAGAGAGCAAACAGCATGATGGGGACTCAATCTATGGGAGAGAACAAACAAATGTTAATGACCAGCAAAAAAAAATATTTCATAGAGAGTGAGGAAAGGAGTGAGGCCCAGTGCATTACTGGAGGTCCCCCGGCTGACTAAACCTATTAGCAGCATAACTAAGGGAGGGTTCAGAAACACATGATCCCTCCCTAATTGTAGGCTATATCAAAAAGGTAGGTTTTAACCCTAATCTTAAAAACAGAGATCGAGTCTGACTCCCGAATCCAGATTGGCAGCTGATTCCACAGGAGAGGAGCTTGATAACTGAAGGCTCTGCCTCCCATTGTACTTTTGGAGATTCTAGGTATTACAAGTAGTCCTGCATTTTGGGAGCGTAGTGCTCTGTTAGGATAATATGGTAGTATCAGATCTTTTAAATAAAAAGGAGCCTGATTGTTTAGAGCTTTGTAAGTAAGAAGAAGGATTTTAAACTTAATTCTAAACTCTATGGGAAGCCAATGAAGGGAGGCCAGAACCGGAGATATATGATCTCTCTTTCTAGTACCTGTTAAAACTCTTGCTGCAGCATTTTGGATCAGCTGAAGACTTTTTAAAGATGTTTTAGGACAACCTGATAATAAAGAATTACAATAATCTAATCTCGAGCTAACAAAAGCGTGGTTCAGTTTCTCAGCATCACTCTGAGACAAGATGCTCCTAATCTTGGCAATATTACGCAAATGATAGAAGGCAGTCTTAGAAACAAATTTAATATGTGAATTGAAGGACAAATCCTGATCAAAAATAACTCCAATGTTCCTCACAGAGCTATTAAGAGAAAGAGTAACTGCATCCAAACTGAAAGTTTGATTTGGAAAGGAATTTCTAAGGTTTTTTGGACCAACAAGAATGACTTCAGTCTTATCTGAATTTAATAGCAGGAAATTACAAGTCATCCAAGCTTTGATTTCCTTAAGACAGGCTTCTAACTTAGCTAATTGATTACTATCGTCTGGCTTCATTGACAGGTATAATTGTGTGTCATCTGCATAACAATGAAAATGTATACAGTGCTTTCTAATAATGTTGCCTAACGGAAGCATATATAAACTAAAAAGAGTAGGGCCTAGCACAGATCCCTGTGGAACTCCATGACTAAGCTTTGAGTTGAAAGAAAACTCATTATTTACATGAACAAACTGGAACCTATCAGATAAATAAGATCTAAACCACTGCAACGAAGTTCCATTAAGTCCAACATAGTGTTCTAATCTATCAAGTAGAATATTATGATCGATAATATCAAAAGCTGCACTAAGGTCTAAAAGGACAAGTACAGAAACTAGTCCATTATCAGATGCAATGAGGAGGTCGTTAGTGACCTTCGCTAAGGCTGTTTCAGTACAATGATGGATTCTAAACCCAGATTGAAACTCTTCAAGTAAACCATTTCCCTGCAGGTGGTCGAATAATTGCGTAGCAACAACTCTTTCTAAGATTTTTGAAATGAAAGGGAGATTAGAGATTGGTCTATAGTTAGCTAAAGCTCCTGGATCTAGCATTGGCTTTTTGAGTAAGGGTTTAATTACAGCTGTTTTAAAAGCCTGCGGTACATGGCCTAAAGTTAATGAAGAATTGATTATATGAAGAATAAAGCTACCAATAAGTGGGAAGACTTCTTTAAATAACCTAGTAGGAATAGGGTCTAAAAGACAAGTTGAAGGTTTGGATGAGGAAACTATTTTGTCTAACTCACAAAGGTCGATTGGAGTAAACTCATCAAGACAGACATCAAAAGAAGGAGTTGTAGTAGTTACAGTATTTAAGTTAACTGTGGGAAGAATCTGATTGATTTTATCTCTGATGGATGAAATTTTATTATTGAAAAAGTTCATAAAGTCCTGACTAGTAAGCTCTAAGGGAATGCTAGGATTGACAGAGTCCTGACTCTTTGTCAACCTGGCTACAGTACTGAAAAGAAACCTGGGATTATTCTTGTTCTCTTCTATTAATGCAGAGTAATAACTTGTTCTAGCTTTTCTAAGAGATTTTTTATAAATTAAAAGATGATTTCTCCAAGCTAAATAGATTTCATCTAAATTAGTAGAGCGCCATTTTCTTTCTAATTGACGGGTCTTCTGTTTTAAGCTACGAGTTTCTGTGTTGAACCAAAGAGTTAGAAATCTCTGATTAGACTTTTTCTTTTTTAAGGGGGCCACCAAGTCTAGAGCCTGATGCAGAGAAGCTGAAACACTATCCACCATGTTATCAATTACAGAAGGAGCAAGCTGTCTATAGCTTATATCCGTTGTGTTGACACATGGCATAGAGGAAACAATCTGCATAAATTTGGAAACAGCATCATCTGAGAGGCATCTACTGTAATAATATTTTTCTTTAGGAGCCAAATAGTCCGAAATGGTAAAATCAAAGGTTAACAGACAATGGTCTGACAGTACAGGGTTATGAGGAGACACTACAAGATTTTCTATTTCTATGCCATATGTCAGAACAAGGTCCAAGGTATGGTGGAGGTAATGAGTAGAATTTCCTACTTTCTGAGAAAACCCAATCGAGTCTAATATTGAATTAAATGCCACATTAAGGCAGTCACTATGTACATCCACATGTATATTAAAGTCCCCTACTATAATTATTCTATCAGATTTCAGCACTAAATCAGCTAAGAAATCAGCAAATTCGGATAAAAATTCTGAGTAGGTTGATGGGGGACGATAAACTATGGCAAATAAAATTGGGTTTAACCTAAAATTGCTAAAGTGCCCAATACTGAGGACCAGGCCCTCAAAGGAATTATAACATGTTTTTTGCTTTACATTAACTAGTAATTTGGAATGGTAAATTGTTGCTACTCCTCCTCCACGACCAGAACTTCTGGGATTTTGACAGTTTAAATAACCAGAGGGAGTTGATTCATTTAAACCAACATAATCCTCTTGCCCTAACCAAGTCTCTGTAAGGGAAATTAAATCAATCTGATGATCAATTAACAGATCATGGACTAACAGAGACTTGGGAGTTAGAGACCTAATATTTATTAAACCACATTTAATTTTTAAATTATGAGGAGGAACAGAGGCCAAATCATTCAATTTAGAGGCTTTATGTTTAATTTGAGTTTTACCAATGTTTTGCTTTATCACTTTGGGATGCTTATTCATGATATTTTTATTCACTTTGGAGGGAGCAGACAACGATTCTCTGATGGGGAAGACAGGGGCTAAGCTGAGGGGTGGCGGATGAAGAGGAGCTGCAGAGAGGCGTGTAAGACTGCGACTCTGCTTCCTGGTCCCAACTCTGAGTAGTCATGGTTTTGGAAATTTGGATAAAAAAGATGCCAGATTGTTAGATAAATGAGAAGCACCATCCAAAGTGGGATGAATGCTGTCTCGTCTCATAAGACCAGGTTTTCCCCAAAAAGAGCTCCAATTGTCAATGTAGCCCACATCATTTTTAGGACACCACACAGACAGCCAGCGGTTCAAGGATGACGAGCGGCTAAGCATGTCATCACTGGTCAGATTGGGGAGGGGCCCAGAGAATACTACAGTGGCAGACATCATTTTTGCAAAGTCACACACCGATTCTACATCAAGTTTGGTGACTTCCGACTGCCGGAGACGGATGTCATTAATGCCGGCGTGAATAACAATTGTGGAGTATTTACAGTTACTTTTAGCCAGCATTTTCAGATTTGACTCGATGTCGCCTGCTCTGGCCCCAGGAATGCATTTGACTATGACCCCTGGAGTCTCTAGGTTCACGTTTCTGACTACAGAGTCGCCAATGATCAGAGTTTTTTCCTCAGCGGGTGTGTCGCTGAGCGGGGAAAAACGATTAGAAACGTGAACAGGTTGGTGGTGAACCGGGGCTTTGCGACTAGGCTTCCTTCTCACCGTCACCCACCCAGTCTCCTCGCTGCTGAGGAGAGCCGGGGAACCGCTGACAGGGGGGCCTAAGCTAGCTAGCTCCGCTGCAGCTACTGGGCGTCCGTCGAGATTAACTGGCGCAGACGGTGTTTCAATGCAGTGGAGCCGGGATTCCAAATCAGACAACCTCGCCTCGAGCGCCTCAAAAAGACAACATTTATTACATTTACCGTTATCGCTAAAAGAGGCAGAGGTGTAGCTAAACATCTGACAGAGAGAGCACACCAGAGGAGAGGAAAAAGAGCTAGTAGCCATAGCTAATAGCTGGAGAGCAACCACACAGGCAGACAGCAAAACAGGAAGTGACGATACGTTACCACAAGGAAGTGACGATCCTCAGTCCCTCAGACTCGGCTAAAAAATTACAGAAACAAGTTAAAAATCCTATTGTAAAGCATATGATCAAAATATGGTATGAAATCAAAAAAAAATATTTAAAAGAACCACACTCATTGTCACAATTTAGCCCAATATGGGGTAATCAATATTTTACACCAGGGAGAGTGGATGCTGTATTTAAATTATGGAATTTAAAAGGGATTCAAAAGATTTAAGACTTATATTTGGCACGTTCAGACAACATAATGTATTGTGAAGAACTGAGGGCCAAATTTAATCTTAATAGAACACATTTTTTTAAATATCTTCAGCTTAGGAATTTTATTCGATCAAATCAAAATAATGCTCTCACCCGACCTACCTGTTCATACTTGGAAAAATTTTTGACAAAAAATAGTAAGAGAAAGGGTATTATTTCAGAGTTCTATAACTCACTGATATTATCCTCAAGTGAAAACTCACAGAAAAGAATGAATTATTGGAAAGACCCGCAAATTGAAATTTCAGAGGAACAATGGGAATTGGCTTGCACAGAAGCTCAAACCAAATCAATAAATGTACGTCTTAAATTGATACATTTTAAATGGTTAATGCGGATGTATGTTACACCGGGGGAGTTAAATAGATATAACAAAAACATACTAGATATATGCACAAAATGTATGGAAAGTAAAGGAACTCTATTTCATTGTTTATGGGAATGTAGAAAAATTAGAATGTTTTGGGAAGAGGTGAGGGTAACAATTGAAAAAATAATTTCAAAACAACTCATATTGAATCCTAAATTGTTTTTGTTGGGTCTGTATCCAGAAAAGCATAACTTAAATATGAGTGAAAGAACATTCATAGACCTCAGTTTGCTTAACGCCAAAAAATGTATTGCACTACTGTGGAAAAAAAACTCATAGACCAGATGTGACTCAGTGGCTAAGACAGATGTTAACAAACCTTCCACTAGAAAGAATAACATACATATTGAAATCAAAGGAAAATGTGTTTGAGAATATATGGAGACCTTTTATTGATTATGTAAAGAAAATAATCATAACTTCTGAAGAAGAAGGTGAATGATATGTGTGGACCTTGTAAATTCCAAATTGGTGAATGTATAATATGTATACTTATGCAATGGATTACCTAGGCTAAACAGAGGAGCATTATTTGACTTGTTTTGTTAATGGTTGTTGGTGTTTTTAGAACATTTATTTTTAATTTACTTTAGTGTTAGGGTTTGATTGTTGGTGTCATGTTTGTTAAAAAAAGGTTCAATAAAAATATTGTGGAAAAAAAAAAGAAAACTATTAAAAATAGGAGACTAGCTCCATGGTAAAACTCCCACACCCGTAAGTTAAAACAGAAAGTTAGATCCTGTGAAAGGCTTTGGCATGCAAACAAGACAGAAGAATCTTGTTCAGCCTGGAATGCCAGCCTTACCACCTATAAGAAATCTCTCCGTAGGGCTAGGCGACAGTACTATTCATCCTTGATAGAAGAAAATAAAAACAACCATAGATTTCTCTTTAACACTGTGGCTCAGCTAACCAAGAGCCAAAATGCCATAGATCCCTACATCCCTCCAACTCTTCATGCTGATGACTTTTTGATTTTTTTATGATAAAATTGTCAGTATTAGGAATAATATTCCAAAATATAGCCCTCCTAAAAATACCAAGCCTCTACTTAACACTGCTGTGCCCACAGGCTCAGAATTCCACTTTTCTAAATTTTCTCGTATTAATCATTCTGATCTAGCCCTAGTAGTGTCAGCCTCTAAATCAACTACCTGTCTTTTAGATCCAATCCCCTCTAGACTAGTGAAGGAATCACTATCTGTGATTACTACAGGTGGAAATTAGCACTTGTGCTATAACCTGGTACAATGCATCTTTCCTTTTTAAGGTCAATGTATATTGTGCATGTCCCTGCATAAAATTAGTCCATTCTCTTTAGAACATAATTAATACGTCCCTATTGACAGGACATGTACAGTAGTCATTTAAAGTGGCAGTAATTAAACATCTACTTAAAAAACCTTCGCTTGATTCTGGGATTTTGGCCAATTATATGCCTTTATCAACCACCAAAGTTCCAATTATCAGCATCACTACCAGAAGAGATTAGCATTGGTACAGAGCCACTAGTCAAGTGCAAGACTTTTAAGTATCTAGGGAGTACTGTTTCAGACAATGCTAGGCTGGAGGATGAACTATCTCTCAGAATGGGAAGAGCGAGCACTGTGTTTGGAAACTTGAGGGAGAGACTGTGGAACAATCGACATGTGTCTATCCGTGTGAAGTGCAAAGTGTACAGAGTGACAGTACTGGCTACTTTAATTCAATTCAATTCAACTTTATTTATATAGCACCATTTCACAACAACAGTCATCTCATAGCACTATCAACTGTAGGGGGGAACCCCCACAGTTGCAGAAAGACCCCAGCAATCAGGCGATCCCCTGTGAGCAAGCACTTGGCGACGGTGGAGAGGAAAAACTCCCTTTTAACAGGAAGAAACCTCCAGCAGAACCAGGCTCAGGGAGGGGCAGTCATCTGCTGCGACTGGCTGGGGGGTGAGGGGATAGAGAAGAAGAAAAGAACAGACATGTAGAGAGCAAACAGCATGATGGGGACTCAATCTATGGGAGAGAACAAACAGATGTTAATGACCAGCAAAAAAAAAATATTTCATAGAGAGTGAGGAAAGGAGTGAGGCCCAGTGCATTACTGGAGGTCCCCCGGCTGACTAAACCTATTAGCAGCATAACTAAGGGAGGGTTCAGAAACACATGATCCCTCCCTAATTGTAGGCTATATCAAAAAGGTAGGTTTTAGCCCTATTCTTAAAAACAGAGATCGAGTCTGACTCCTGAATCCAGATTGGCAGCTGATTCCACAGGAGAGGAGCTTGATAACAGAAGGCTCTGCCTCCCATTGTACTTTTGGAGATTCTAGGTATTACAAGTAATCCTGCATTTTGGGAGCGTAGTGCTCTGTTAGGATGATACGGTAGTATCAGATCTTTTAAATAAAAAGGAGCCTGATTGTTTAGAGCTTTGTAAGTAAGAAGAAGGATTTTAAACTTAATTCTAAACTCTATGGGAAGCCAATGAAGGGAGTCCAGAACCGGAGAGATATGATCTCTCTTTCTAGTACCTGTTAAAACTCTTGCTGCAGCATTTTGGATCAGCTGAAGACTTTTTAAAGATGTTTTAGGACAGCCTGATAATAAAGAATTACAATAATCTAATCTCGAGCTAACAAAAGCGTGGATCAGTTTCTCAGCATCACTCTGAGACAAGATGCTCCTAATCTTGGCAATATTACGCAAATGATAGAAGGCAGTCTTAGAAACAAATTTAATATATGAATTGAAGGACAAATCCTGATCAAAAATAACTCCAAGGTTCCTCACAGAGCTATTAAGAGAAAGAGTAACCACATCCAAACTGAAAGTTTGATTTGGAAAGGAATTTCTAAGGTTTTTTGGACCAACAAGAATGACTTCAGTCTTATCTGAATTTAATAGCAGGAAATTACAAGTCATCCAAGCTTTGATTTCCTTAAGACAGGCTTCTAACTTGGCTAATTGATTACTATCATCTGGCTTCATTGACAGGTATAATTGTGTGTCATCTGCATAACAATGAAAATGTATACAGTGCTTTCTAATAATGTTGCCTAACGGAAGCATATATAAACTAAAAAGAGTAGGGCCTAGCACAGATCCCTGTGGAACTCCATGACTAAGCTTTGAGTTGAAAGAAAACTCATTATTTACATGAACAAACTGGAACATATCAGATAAATAAGATCTAAACCATTGCAATGAAGTTCCATTAAGTCCAACATAGTGTTCTAATCTATCAAGTAGAATATTATGATCGATAGTATCAAAAGCTGCACTAAGGTCTAAGAGGACAAGTACAGAAACTAGTCCATTATCAGATGCAATGAGGAGGTCGTTAGTGACCTTCGCTAAGGCTGTTTCAGTACTATGATGGATTCTAAACCCAGATTGAAACTCTTCAAGTAAACCATTTCCCTGCAGGTGGTCAAATAATTGCTTAGCAACAACTCTTTCTAAGATTTTTGAAATGAAAGGGAGATTAGAGATTGGTCTATAGTTAGCTAGAGCTCCTGGATCTAGCGTTGGCTTTTTGAGTAAGGGTTTAATTACAGCCATTTTAAAAGCCTGCGGTACATGGCCTAAAGTTAATGAAGAATTGATTATATGAAGAATAAAGCTACCAATAAGTGGGAAGACTTCTTTAAATAACCTGGTAGGAATAGGGTCTAAAAGACAAGTTGAAGGTTTGGATGAGGAAACTATTTTGTCTAACTCACAAAGGTCCATCCATCCATCCATCCATCCATCTTCTACCGCTTTTCCGGAGGTCCGGGTCGCGGAGGCAGCAGTTCAAGCAGAGAAGCCCAGACTTCCCTCTCCCCAGCCACCTGCTCCAGCTCTTCAGAGGGGATACCAAGGCGTTCCCAGACTAGCTGGGAGACATAGTCTCTCCACCGAGTCCTGGGTCTGCCCCGGGGTCTCCTCCCAGTGGGACGTGCCTGAAACACCTCAAGTGGGAGGCGTCCAGGAGGCATCCTAATCAGATGCCCATACCACCTCAACTGACTCCTTTCAATGTGGAGGAGCAGCGGTTCTACTCTGAGCCTCTCCCGGATGACTGAGCTCCTCACCCTATCTCTGAGGGTGAGTCCAGCAATCCTACGGAGAAAGCTCATTTCAGCCGCTTGTATCCGCGATCTCGTTCTTTCGGTCATTACCCAAAGCTCGTGACCATAGGTGAGAGTAGGAACGTAGATTGACTGGTAAATCGACAGCTTTGCCTTAGAACTAAGCTCCCTCTTCACCACAACAGACCGGTACAACGTCCGCATCACTGCAGATGCTGCTCCAATCCGTCTGTCGATCTCTCGCTCCATTTTCCCCTCACTCGTGAACAAGACCCCAAGATACTTAAACTCCTCCACTTGGGGCAGGAGCCTGTCCCCAACCCGGAGAGGACAATCCACCTTTTTCCGGCTGAGGACCATGGACTCGGACTTGGAGGTGCTGATTCTCATCCCAGCCGCTTCACACTCAGCGGCAAACCGTCCCAGCAAGAGCTGTAGGTCATTGCTGGATGAAGCCAACAGGACAACATCATCTGCAAACAACAGAGATGAGATCCTGTGGTCACCAAGCATGACACCCTCCATTCCCTGGCTGCGCCTAGAAATCCTGTCCATAAAAATTATGAACAGGACCGGTGACAAAGGGCAGCCCTGGCGGAGTCCAACTCTCACTGGGAATGACTCCGACCGAGTGTTGGCAATGCGAACTAAACTCTCACAACGGTCGTACAGAGACCGAATAGCTCGTAACAACAAGCCCGATACCCCATACTCCCGAAGCACCCCCCACAAAAATCCACGAGGGACGCGGTCAAATGCCTTCTCCAAGTCCACAAAACACATGTAAACTGGTTGGGCAAACTCCCACGAACCCTCAAGAATTCTCGAGAGGGTAAAGAGCTGGTCCGATGTGCCACGGCCAGGACGAAAACCACATTGCTCCTCCTGAATCCGAGGTTCGACCAACGGCCGGACTCTCCTCTCCAGTACCTTGGCATAGACCTTCCCAGGGAGGCTGAGGAGTGTGATCCCTCTAAAGTTGGAGCACACCCTCCGGTCCCCTTTTTTGAAGAGAGGAACCACCACCCCGGTTTGCCATGCCAAAGGCACTGCCTCACAGAGGTCGATTGGAGTAAACTCATCAAGACAGTCATCAAAAGAAGGAGTTGTATTAGTTACAGTATTTAAGTTAACTGTGGGAAGAATCTGATTGATTTTATCTCTGATGGATGAAATTTTATTATTGAAAAAGTTCATAAAGTCCTGACTAGTAAGCTCTAAGGGAATGCTAGAATTGACAGAGTCCTGACTCTTTGTCAACCTGGCTACAGTACTGAAAAGAAACCTGGGATTATTCTTGTTCTCTTCTATTAATGCAGAGTAATAACTCGTTCTAGCTTTTCCAAGAGATTTTTTATAAATTAAAAGATGATTTCTCCAAGCTAAATAGATTTCATCTAAATTAGTGGAGCGCCATTTTCTTTCTAACTGACGAGTCTTCTGTTTTAAGGTACGAGTTTCTGTGTTGAACCAAGGAGTTAAAAATCTCTGATTAGACTTTTTCTTTTTTAAGGGGGCCACCAAGTCTAGAGTCTGATGCAGAGAAGCTGAAACACTATCCACCATGTTATCAATTACAGAAGGAGCAAGCTGTCTATAGCTTATTTCCGTTGTGTTGACACATGGCATAGAGGAAACAATCTGCATAAATTTGGAAACAGCATCATCTGAGAGGCATCTACTGTAATAATATTTTTCTTTAGGAGCCAAATAGTCAGAAATAGTAAAATCAAAGGTTAACAGACAATGGTCTGACAGTACAGGGTTATGAGGAGACACTACAAGATTTTCTATTTCTATGCCATATGTCAAAACAAGGTCCAATGTATGGTGGAGGTAATGAGTAGAATTTCCTACTTTCTGAGAAAACCCAATCGAATCTAATATTGAATTGAATGCCACATTAAGGCAGTCACTATCTACATCCACATGTATATTAAAGTCCCCTACTATAATTATTCTATCAGATTTCAGCACTAAATCAGCTAAGAAATCAGCAAATTCAGATAAAAATTCTGAGTAGGTTGATGGGGGACGATAAACTATGGCAAATAAAATTGGGTTTAACCTAAAATTGCTAAAGTGCCCAATACTGAGGACCAGGCCCTCAAAGGAATTATAACATGTTTTTTTGCTTTACATTAACTAGTAATTTGGAATGGTAAATTGTTGCTACTCCTCCTCCACGACCAGAACTTCTGGGATTTTGACAGTTTAAATAACCAGAGGGAGTTGATTCATTTAAACCAACATAATCCTCTTGTCCTAACAAAGTCTCTGTAAGGGAAATTAAATCAATCTGATGATCAATTAACAAATCATGGACTAACAGAGACTTGGGAGTTAGAGACCTAATATTTAATAAACCACATTTAATTTTTAAATTATGAGGAGGAACAGAGGCCAAATCATTCAATTTAGAGGCTTTATGTTTAATTTGAGTTTTACCAATATTTTGCTTTATCACTTTGGGATGCTTATACATTATATTTTTATTCACTTTGGAAGGAGCAGACAACGATTCTCTGATGGGGAAGACAGGGGCTAAGCTGAGGGGTGGCGGATGAAGAGGAGCTGCAGAGAGGCGTGTAAGACTGCGACTCTGCTTCCTGGTCCCAACTCTGAGTAGTCATGGTTTTGGAAATTTGGATAAAAAAGATGCCAGATTGTTAGATAAATGAGAAGCACCATCCAAAGTGGGATGAATGCTGTCTCGTCTCATAAGACCAGGTTTTCCCCAAAAAGAGCTCCAATTTACTTACCAATTTACGTACTTTATTGTACGTTGCTGAAACTTGGACTGTCTACAGAGTGAAGGTCAAGAAACTTCACGTGTACATGATGAGACACCTTCGAGCCCTAATGAACATCTCGTGGAAAGATAAGATAACCAACATAGAAGTGTTGAAAGGAGCTTGTCACGTGTGGCTCTAGGGAGTCACACACAATGAGAGCCAAGGGCGAGCCAGTAAGTTGTGATGTTTATTGGTGACAGGGGTAAGGGATGAGGAAAGCACAGATGCTCATACACAGTTACACTCATGGGCAGTACAGCAACAGAGTTAACAGTTAACAAGGTGGCGCTCCCAAGTGATTCGGTAAGACAAGTAGAGGGCTAGCGCCGGACATGGGGGCACAGAGGCACAAATACTTCTTACAGGAAAACACTTACGAGAAATGCTGGATGATGAGACAAGAGCTGGCACCGGACGAAGGGGCTCCAGCCTAGTAGTGCTTATGTCGCAGCCCCGAGTGATCAAGGCTGCTCCTCTTTATCCTCATTAGCAGCGCCCCAGCTGATGAGGATTAATTGGCCCCAGCCGTCCCGTGACACTGACAGCTGGGAGCCAGCTGAGACGCTGCCCAATGAGAGGCAGGGATGAGAGGAAGCATGGGCTGAGCGCCGAGCAGGCGTCTCACCCCATGGTGACAGAGCCTCCCCCTCACGGTCGGGCTCTGAACGACCCGGAACATCCCCCCCCGCCCCCACCACCACCACCACCTAGGGTGGGCGGCAGGGAGGCAGGACCGGAGGGAGAGAAGCAGAGAGAAAAAAAAAAGAAAAAACAGACCATGAACAAATACAGAGTACAAGGTAGATAAGATAAGATAAGATAAGATAAGCCTTTATTAGTCCCACAATGGGGAAATTCCAGGATTGCAACAGCACAGGGATAGCAACACTCAGAGCAACAATCAGAAGGCAAGAAAAAAAAAAAAAACAAGCAAGCAAGAGCAGCTAATATACATATGTACATATTACTATAAAATATATATATACACACACACACACAGACACACAGTGCAGAGCATTGTAGCTGGATGGAATAAATATATGAATATATGAACACAGTGCAGAGCATTGTAGCTAGATGGAATAAATATGTAAATATATAAACACCCACAGTACGGAGCATTGCAGCTAGATGGAATAAATATATAGATATATAAATATAAACACACCCAGTGCTGAGCACTGTAGCTAGATGGAATAAATATGTAAATATATAAACACACACAGTGCAGAGCATTGTTGCTAGATGGGATGAAACAGCATAACCGTCTACTTAGTTATCCTACATGGTATGATTATGTGCCCATACATATTCTCACCCTCCATAGCGACCGATATGTTCCTAGTTGTATGCCAGAGAGGACCATTGTGTAAGTCTATTGCATCTTTTGCATTTAAAAAACTATTAGTTTGTTACGTCTTTTTGCTATCTCTGCGAGCAGCCCTGCTTAGGTTGTACAGTCTGACAGCCGTTGGTAGGAAGGACCTACGAAACCTCTCGGTTGTGCACCTGGGATGATGTAGTCTGCTGCTAAATGAGCTCCTCAGTGCATCCAGTATGTCCTGCATAGGGTGGAACTCGGACTCCAGCAGAGATGACAGTTTAGCCACCGTCCTTCTCTCTCCTATCTCCTCCATCGGATCAAGGCGCTGCCCCAGGACAGAGCTAGCTTTCTTAATCAGTTTGTTCAGTCTCTTCCTATCGGCTGCAGTAATGCCACTGCCCCAGCAGACCACTCCAAAAGTGATGGCTGATGCCACCACCGTGTCATAGAATGACTTCAGCAGCGCCCCTTGTACACCAAAAGACCTGAGTCTCCTCAGCAGGAACAGCCTGTGCTGTCCCTTCTTGTAGAGTGCGTCAGTATTGTGTGACCAGTCTAGTTTATTGTTCAGATGAACACCCAGGTACTTATAGGATGTCACCATCTCGATGTCTGTTCCCTGTATATTTACTGGTGCTGTGAGGGGCTGCCCATGCCTGCGGCAGTCCACCACCAGCTCCTTAGTTTTCCTCGCGTTGATCTGGAGGCAGTTCCGATGGCACCAGTCCACGAATTCCTGGATAAGCCCTCTGTACTCAGCTTCATCTCCGTTGGAGATGAGACCAACGATCGCAGAGTCATCAGAGAACTTCTGTAGATGGCAGTGTGTTGTGTTGTGTGAGAAGTCCGCAGTATAAAGAGTGAACAGGAAGGGAGCCAGCTCCGTTCCCTGGGGGGGCCCCCGTGCTACTGATGATCGTGTCGGAAACACAGTCCCGGGTTCTCACAAACTGAGGCCGGTTCGTGAGGTAGTCCAGGATCCATGATGACAGGTGCTGGTCCACCCCTGCGCGCAGCAGCTTGTCCTTCAGGATCATCGGTTGGATGGTGTTGAAAGCACTGGAGAAGTCAAAGAACATGATCCTCACCATATTCCCGGGCTTCTCCAGGTGGGACAGAGAACGGTGAAGGAGGAAGATCACCGCATCCTCCACCTCAATGCCATGCTGGTAGGCGAACTGGAGTGGATCCATCGCTGGTTCCACCAGGGGGCGGAGATGAGCAAGGAGCAGTCTCTCCAGGGTCTTCATCAAGTGGGACGTCAAGGCCACCGGTCTGTAGCTGTTCAGGTCTTTGGGGTGGGAAGTTTTTGGTACAAACGAGACCAAACGAAAAACCCAAATACAACACTCTGTATCCACAGAAAATAATAACCAGGGCACAGATGGGGAAAAAATACCAGGTGTGGTTATAGACAACACCCACTACCCAAAACACACAAGTGACGTGAAACTCGGGGCAAAGAAAGAGAGACAAAAACCCACCAAAAAGGTGGCAGTAATGAATAAAGCAATCACAGAGTACGGTTAAGGGGAAACAAAACGCATTACTCCATAACGCAAAATCCAGGCCAGGAACAGGACAAAGATGATGAAAAATGCTGAGTATGAATAATAAAGAAAACAAAATACACAGCGCTAGATGTATAAAAGATCACCTAAAGAAACGGAAGTGAAAGGAACAAATGGGCAATTACAAAGTATGGTTAGGTGGGAGACGAAAACACATTACTCCATACAAAAACACGCACAGTCAATGTTAAAGTCGGGGCTAGGGAAGGCCCCCCACGAGGATAACAGGAAAAGGTAAGGTGATCACAGCGTACGGTCAAAAAGGGAACCACACACATTACTCCATGATACACCGACTAGGCTAAGGTAAGGATGATGAAACGCTGAGTAAGGATAACAAGAAATCGTAATACACAGTGCTAAATATGAGGAGGGTCACCTAGAGGAATAAAGGTGACAGGACAACAGGATAACAATAAGGAAAAATGCTGAGTATGGTTAATAATAAAAAACACAATTCACAGCACAAAAAACACATATTCCCCTAAGGACAAAAAGCTACACCCTAGTGACCTTAATAATAGCAAAAGATACGAGACACCCGAGGAGACGGCAGGCAGAGTCCAAAAACGGACGAATAGTTCTGGTGATCTCCCCTCCCATTGTCCAGTTGGTGAGCCGGGGAAGAGAAAAAGTTCAGACGGCCAACTCCAGACCCAGATCCCAAGAAACCAGTCCACCGGTAGCCGTGCCAGGCCACCCAGAAGCGAATACAGTTCGTCGGGGGGGTTGGATCAGATCGTCGAACGGAAAGTCTTGCAGGTCGAGCCGTCGACCCGCATCACTCAACCACCAGGACCGTTGAGACAGGCGAAGGGTCAAAGCGGACCCCGGTGGAAGAGGTTTAGGGGAGAGCCGATGATGAGGTAGATGAGCATCAGGACGCTGGGAAACAGCCACCTCCTCACCGGACCTGGACAATACTGGCGTAGCACTGGCGTCGGACCCCGGCTGGGCCTTAGGCGAACCCACGTTGGACACCGCTGGGACAGCACCCACGTCGGACCCCGATTGGGTCTCGGGCGAACCTACGTCGGACACCGCTGGAGCAGCACCCACGACGGACCCCGACTGGGTCGGCACTGCACCAGAACCGACCTCCAACGTTGAGCCTGGACCCTCCAGCACCACGAGAGATGGCAATTCCTCGCCGGTGACCCTGGAAACAGGCTCAGGAGAGAAAACAGAACCGGGATCAGGATCACCGGCAGCGACAGAACCCGGCGAGACGAGCTCGGACGCAGTGGGCGGCTGCACCCGGCTCATCTCCCCTAGAGGCAGGCTGAAGTGCTCAAAGATATAAAGAGAAAAAGGAAAAGAGAACACTCGCCTGATCTCGGGTTCTGACGCCTTCCAGGACTGCGAAGATCCAGGATCCGTCGTCAGGAGGTCGTTGTCAGGCTCCCACCCAGCTGCGTCGGGCCCTGCAGCCGGCACGATGGTCAGCGCAGCTTGAGGTTCCTCCAGCACTGGTAACCCCGCCGACGGTCCACGCGGCGTGATGACAGGAGAACCTCATCCCGCTGGACCAAACCGCACCTCCATGGAGACCCGGGGATGCTTTGTCGTCGGCGTAGACTCCACGTAGCAGTCAGTCCTCCTCCTCCATCCACAACGTAGCTGCGGAGCCGCAGGCCCTCTCCTCGTCCCACAACATGGACCCGAAGCCGTGGACCGCTCGGTGGAGAGAGACACAGAGGGTGCAGGATTTAAGACACGGGTTACAGCAGGTGGTGGGAGTTCAGGGCGCTGCGGACCCTGAACTCCACCTCCAGGAGTGTAACAGAGCAAATCACAAAACTGATGTAAATAAACTTGGACTTGCCTGCCTCCTGGAGGTTGGGTGGTGTCTGCTGTCGTGGACATCGCTTCTTCATCTCCCCGCTGGGCGATAACGGAGGACCCCCTGAGAAGTCGTCTGGGGATCACTCGTGTCGTCTCCAGAAGAGGGCTCGCCAGGTCAGGATTCCAGGCACACACAGCAGTCAGGAAGCATGTCAAGGAGAAGGGGATAACAGCCGGGATGAGCCAGCCTGAATGCCTTGGGATGACAGCGGGGGAAAGAGGCTCGGAGAACGGGGCTGTGAAATCTCCACGCTGACAAGACAAAGAGGTGACAACTGCGTGGGGGAAAAGGTCCTGGCGGCAACCCGGAACTGGATCCGGACGGAGGTCGTGCTGAGGCGCCTGGGCGTTGTGATGATGGCTCTTCCCAGGGGATGAAGCGAGGGGGAAACCCAGGAATCGCCGCTCCTGATCAGAGATCGAGGCGAGGAAGGCGTAGAAAACGGGAAGGCTTCGTAGCCCTGGAGTCCTCTCCACCAATCTCACTGCCGCCGCCACATGCCTGAAGATGGTGAATGGATGCACAGCGGAGCTTGCGACAGCCGCTCGGCCCCGGACGTAACTGCTGTCAGCTGCGGCTCCTTCAGGGGAATCCCGAGTGACGTGGTGCAGAACGGGGAAAGCCCTCTGTGTGGCGCGAACTCCCGGGCTGGAATGGAAGCAGGAACGGGGTTCCGAAGCGGGGGGCAACGTCATCGACTTCGGCTTCCTGCCAGGATTTCCTTCCAACCCGCGGAGCTCCTCTCGCAGTGCGGCCATAGCGTCTCTCCTGGCACAGGTCTCAGGATGGTAAAAATGACGAGGCAGAGTGTCCAGGAGGCTCTCAGCATGGTCCAGATGTCTCGCGTTGGAGGCGTCGTGCAGGGTGAAGAGCGTCCTCTCGAGAGCCTCTGGGATGGACCTCAGCTCGTCGCCCTGGCGTCGGACATGACTCCTGGGAGACTGCATGCTAACAGCGCTGACACCCGGACAGGAAGGTATGAGTCAACACAAACCCACGGCCGCCGGCAACTCGTCTGGCTGCGACATACTGTCACATGTGGCTCTAGGGAGCCACACACAATGAGAGCCGAGGGCGAGCCAGTAAGTTGTGATATTTATTGGTGACAGGGGTAAGGGATGAGGAAAGCACAAATGCTCATACACAGTTACACTCATGGGCAGTACAGCAACAGAGTTAACAGTTAACAAGGTGGCGGTCCCAAGTGATTCGGTAAGACAAGTAGAGGGCTAGCGCCGGACATGGGGGCACAGAGGCACAAATACTTCTTACAGGAAAACACTTACGAGAAATGCTGGATGATGAGACAAGGGCTGGCACCGGACGAAGGGGCTCCAGCCTAGTAGTGCTTATGTCGCAGCCCCGAGTGATCGAGGCTGCTCCTCTTTATCCTATTAGCAGCGCCCCAGCTGATGAGGATTAATTGGCTCCAGCCGTGCCATGACACTGACAGCTGGAAGCCAGCTGAGACGCTGCCCAATGAGAGGCAGGGATGAGAGGGAGCATGGGCTGAGCGCCGAGCCGGCGTCTCACCCCATGGTGACAGAGCTAGTCTACCATCAATGGAGGACATGCTAATACAGACAAACCTGAGATGGCTCGGACATGTTGAGAGGATGGACCACCAGTGTCTCCCGCAGCAATTACTCTACTCACAGTTATGCGAGGGCAAACACAATCAGGGTAGACCAAGGCTCAGATTTAAAGACACTATAAAAAGAAACTTGAAGAAGTTGGATATAGACAGGAGTTCCTGGCAGCAGAAGGCTAAGGACAGAGCTGTGTGGAGGAATCTGATCAGACCTAAATGAAACAGTCATTGTCGCCCTGTCACGGTGGCCCTCGCAAGCCACCATAAGACGCCAGCAGTCACCGGTGAGTTGCAGTGATGTTTTATTGGGGAATGAAGGAACAGAGGAAAATACACACGGCAATGAGGGTAGGATAAACACAGGGTAACTTACAAGACTGACGATGAATGAACAGCGTCTGAGCCGGGGACGCCCAAAGCATCAGATGATGAGACGCTCTGTCAACGGAAGTATAACAGACGGTAGTATAACAGAGACTGCTGCATCGGGGTGCATTCAGCGTCCACTTTTAACACCGGTCACTAATGATCCCGAATGCAGCACAGCTGTTGACTTTGACAGCAGGACGCTCCACCGGGCGCTGTCACAATAAGAGCCCGGGGAGCTAGAAGGGACTCACTGCTGTCAAAGCCTAGAAAAGATAATGTATGACTCGAGCGCGGACGAGACCGGCACTCGGGTGGTGACAGTACCTCCCCCTCGAGGCCGAGCTCCTGAACAGCCAAATAACACCCAAGCCCCCCCCCCCCCCCCCCCCAGGAGGGAGAGAGTCAAAAGGAGGAGAAGCAAAACCCAAAATGATGACAGGAGACCAACAAAGCAATTACAGAGTACCGTGGGGAGAGAGAAAAAAAAAAACACACAATACTCCATAACATGTGGGTAACACAAGGACAGAACCCAACAGGCAATACATATCAGTTTCAAACAGTACATGGATATTAGACAGAGGGGAGGAAAAAAAAAAAAACACAAATCACCGGCTAAGGGAAAAAGGTGAGATACAAAATTACAGATACCAGCCCCCCCCCCCCCCCCCGCACATCCCAAAAGCTTACACACATGATAATGATAGAAAAAACCCGGGATGACGGCAGTCCTGGCTCTGAGGTATGGAGGCAGAAAGTTTGAGAAGCCTACCCCAGTCCCATGCCCGGAAACAATGAATTTCAGGCGGCCGGACCAGGTCACCAAACAGGCAGTCCAGTGGGTCGGGTGGCCGGCCCAGCGAGCCAAATGGGTGCGGCAGTCCTTCGGGCGGCCGACCCGCATCGCTTGACCACCAGGACTGTAGGGGGGGAGTGGAAGGCGGCCTCCCTGGAGAAGGGGAAGACGAGGGAGAACCGGGCGGAGCATTCAGAACCCCAACGGCCCCAGGTGGAAATGGGTTGCACTCCTCAGGAGGATGAGGAGGGTGACGGTGATAATGAAGATGAAGAAAGAGACGAGCCCGTCCAGTATCCGGCGGCATGGGATCTGCAGCTCTCTCACCCAACCTGGAACCTGCTGGTGCTGCACCCTCGTCGGACCCCGATTGGGTCGCGGTTGCTCCCGCGACGGACCCCGACTGGGTCAGCGCCGCACCAGAACCGACCTCCAACCCCGAACCTGGAACCTCTGGCACAGCGGGCGAAAGCAGCTCTTCACCGGCGACCCTGGGAGAAGGCTTGGGAGAGAGAGAAGAACTGGGATCAGGATCACCGGCAGCGCCAGAACCCAGCGAGATAAGCTCGGACGCAGCGGGCGGCTGCACCCGGCTCATCTCCCCAAGAGACAGGCTAAAATGCTCTAAGACAGAAAGGAGAAAGACAAAACAGAGCACTTGCCTGATCTTGGGTTCTGATGCCATCCAGGACTGCAAAGATCTGGGCTCAGACGGCAGGAGGTCGTCGTCAGGCTCCCACTCAGCTACATCGGGCTCCACAGCTGGCATGATAGTGTCTACAGCCTCTGGATCCTCCGGCACCTAAGCCCACGCCGATGGCCCGCACGGCGTGGTGGCAGGGGACCCTCGACCCGCTGCCGGGTCTGGACTGGACCGCTCGTCCGTGGAGACCCGGGGACGCTTCCTCGTCGGCGCAGGTGACTGCAGCGTGGGCTGCAGTCCGCCCTCCTTCTCTGCCCACAACGTGGCTGCGGGACCGGAACCAGGCTCTCCAGAACCGCAGGCCCCCTCCTCATCCAGTGACATTGGCCTGGCGTCAAGGACCGCTCAGCAGATGGAGACACAGAGGATGCGGGATTAATAATTAAAGCCACAGCAGGTGGTGGGAGCTCGGAGGGCTGCGAACCCCGAACTCCACCCACAGGAGTCTGACAAGGCAAATCACAATCATGAGAATAAGGATAAACTTGGACTTGCCTGTCTCCTGGAGGCTGGATGATGCCTGCTGCGGCGGACGTTGCTCCTCCCTTTCCCCGCTGGACGGTGACAGAGGGCCCCCTGGGAGGTTGATGGGGGGCCCCCTGTGATGGATCTGGGACGGGGCTCTTTGAGAAAGGGCTCTGAGTACACACAGTGGCTGGAGAATGCGTCGAGGAGAAGGGGGCGACAGCCGGAACGAGCTGGGCATGGAGCACTGATGGGACAGCGGGAGAAAATGGCCCAGGGGGAGAGGCTGCGGGGATTCCCCTCTGACGAGGCACAGGAGTGGCAGCTGTGCGAAGAGTTGAGCCCTTGCAGCAACCCGGAACTGGATCCGGACGAGGTTCAAGCCAAGGTTGACAGCCGGTGTGACGACGGTTCTTTGCAGGGGGCTAGGCGAAGGTGAGATCCGGGAATCGCCGTTCCTGTGCAGAGACAGAGGCGAGCAGGTCGGCAAACTCAGGGAACTCACGCAACTCTGGATTCCTCTCCACCAGTCTAACTGCCGCCGCCACATGCTTCATAATTGATGATGGATGCACAGCGGAGCGAGCAGCAGTCACTCGGTCCCAGATCCTGATTGCTGTCAGCTGCAGCTCCTCTGGGGGAATCCCGAGTGAAGACATGCCTGATGGGGAAAGACCTCAGGATGGTGCGAACTCCAGGGCCGGAACGGAGGCAGGAGCGGGATCCCAAAGCGAGGGGCAACGTCTCCTCCTCTTCGGTTTCCTGCCGGGATTTCCCTCCAGCCCACGGAGTATCTTGTGCTGTGCAGCGATGTCATCTCTCCTCACGCTTACCTCAGGGTGATTGGCGAAGCAGGGGAGATGATTCAGGATGTCCTCGGCTTGGTCCAGGTACCGGGGCATGTCGCTGTTGAAGTTGAGGAGGGAGGCGGAGATGAAGATTTCGTCCACGCACTCGAGGGCATCTGCGAGAATATCGCCCTGACTCTGAGTGCGGGACCTCCGCGATGGCATGCTTCAGCACGGTACCCAGACAGGTAGGAACAACAGTCCAATACTGCAAAAACTCACGGTGAATGGTGTCTCGGTACGGTGCCTCTCTCTAGATGTTCTGGCAGCAGTCTACTGTCACGGTGGCCCTCGCAAGCCACCATAAGACACCAGCAGTCACCGGTGAGTTGCAGTGATGTTTTATTGGGGAGCGAAGGAACAGAGGAAAATACACACGACAATGAGGGTAGGATAAAAACAGGATAACTTACAAGACTGACGATGAATGAACAGCGTCTGAGCCGGGGACACCCGAAGCATCAGACGATGAGACGCTCTGTCAACGGAAGTATAACAGACGGTAGTATAACAGAGACTGCTGCATTGGGGTGCATTCAGCGTTCACTTTTAACATCGGTCACTAATGACCTCGAATGCAGCACAGCTGTTGACTTTGACAGCAGGAGGCTCCACCGGGAGCTGTCACAATAAGAGCCCGGGGAGCTAGAAGGGACCCACTGCTGTCAAAGCCTGGAAAAGATAATGTATGACCCGAGCGCGGACGAGACCGGCACTCGGGTGGTGACACGCCCATGACAGACTGCTATGATGGATGGATGATGGATAGACCAAATAACCTCCCCTACTTTTCCAAAATCCTCGAAAATGTAGTCACCAATCAACTATGCACCTTTTTAGAAAAAAAATTCTATATTTGAGAAATTTCATTCAGGTTTTAGGAAACATCACAGCACAGAGACAGCCTTAGTGAAAGTTACTGATGACATCCTTATGACATTTGACAAAGGACTTGTCTCCGTTTTTGTTTTATTGGACCTCAGCGCTGCCTTTGATACCATTGACCACCATATTCTGCTAAAGAGACTTGAACAGCAAATTGGCCTGAATGGAACAACGCTAAGATGGTTCCAGTCTTATCTATCAGATCATTCCCAGTTTGTTCATGTCCATAACAAGTCCTCTACTCAGGCCACGGTTAGCTATGGAGTTCCGCAGGAATCAGTATTTGGACCAGTATTGTTTACATTATACATGCTGCCTTTGGGAGACATTATGAGGAAGTATTCTATTCATTTTCTTTGTTACGCTGATGACACTCAGTTGTATTCATCCATCAATCCAAATGATCCCAGCCAGTTGGGTTTACTCCGGGAGTGTCTTAAGGATATCAAAACCTGGATGAACTACAACTTTCTATTGCTGAATACAGATAAAACTGAAGTCATCGTCCTTGGCCCCAAACATGCTAGAAGTACTTTTTTTTAGCAAGATAACAACACTAGGTGGCACTGCACTCGCTTCTATGTTTTCTGTTAGGAATCTTGGAGTTGTCTTTGACCAAGATGTGTCTTTCAACTCTCATATACAACAAACCATTAAACTACCTTCTTCCATCTGCGTAATATTTCTAAAATCAGGTCCATCCTGTCTCATAAAGATGCAGAGAAACTTGTCCATGCCTTTATCACCTCTAGACTTGACTATTGTAACTCACTTTTATTAGGTTGCCCAAATAAGTCCATAAAGTTTCTCCAATTCATTCAGAATGCAGATGCACATATCCTTATGAGAACAGGGAGAAGAGCTCACATTACTCCAGTTTTAGCTTCTTTACATTGGCTCCCAATAAAATATAGAATTGAACTCAAGATATTGCTCTTAACCTATAAAGCTCTTAATGGTATGGCTCCTTCTTACCTGCAAGAACTCTTAGTTCCTTATCATCCAACCAGAGCTCTGCGCTCCCAAAAATCCAAACTACTAGTGGTCCCCAAGGTATCTAGAAGCAGAGTGGGAGGTAGAGCTTTCAGCTATCAAGCTCCCTTCCTGTGGAACCATCTTCCCAGTTCAGTTTGGGAGGCAGACACTCTCTCTTTATTAAAGGGCAAGTTGAAATCTTTTCTCTTTGATAAGGCCTTTAGTTAGAAATGCTGCCCCTGCCAGGCCTTCGCTTGCATGTGCAGCCTGGCCAGGCTTGGTACTGGACTGTTTGGCTTTGAATGTTGTATTTGTATGTTTGTTTTTGAGTATAGCTACTCAACCCAGCCGGTTGAGGCGGATGGCCATCCTCTATGAGCTATGGTTCCACCCGAGGTTTCTGCCCGTTAAAGGGAAGTTTTTCCCCGCCTGTGCCGCCGCAGTGCTTGCTCTTAGGGGTCTCTACTGGGTTTGATAAACTAAGAGTGTGGCCTAAACCCACTCTTTTCTGTAAAGTGCCTTAAGACGACCTGTGTTGTGATTTGGCGCTATATAAATAGATTGAATTGAACTGAATTTAATCTCATGTAAAAATAAAATGGTGTTCTTTTTTATAGGTCTTAAAAAAAACAAACAAAAAAAAAAACGCTGGATGTCCAAAGTGTTTAATAGATTCGATCATCTACCCATTTGTACAAACTACATATTCACAAACACTCATAGCAAAGACAGCGGGCGGCGACAGCGGAAGACGAACCCCTCACCTTTGGATCACAGGTAGACCACACTTTTTTCCCACACGGGGGGCGGCTGTGGAGCAGGTGTAGTGCAGCCAGCTACTGATTGGAGGGTCAGAGGTTTGCTTCTCACTCTGTCTGCAGTCTGCATGTCTAAGCGTCCTTCAGCAAGACACTGAACTCCCAGTTGATCCTGGTGGGTCAGGCCAGCGTCTGTGTATGGCAGCTCCACCACCATCAGTGTGTGTGAATGGGTGGACAGCAGGAACTGTAAAGCGCTTTATTCATCCAGAGATGAGAACATCACTATTTAAGGGACCATTTACACTACAGCGACTGTGATCTGATTTGAAAGTTTTGTCAGATTGATCAACTCTTCATTGCAATAGACAATGAATGTAGGGCAACAGCATTAACATAGCATATTTGTAGATTTTTTTGAATGTGGTACTGCGTGTCATGTGACACAATCAGATTTGAGCCGTATCTGGAGCAAACAATTCTACAGGTACAGTTCAGTATTATAGCCACTCCCGCAGAAGACACGGCATTAACAGAATGTATTTGTAGATTTTTGTGAATGAGGTACAGCATGCAGAACACTAACTGGCCATTCGGATTCGAGCTGTATCTGTAGAAGACATTCTATGGCTACGTCTTGCGTATCCATAGCCACTGTTTTATATATATATATATATATATACACTCACTGGCCACTTTATTAGGTACACCTGTCCAACTGCTCGTTAACACTTAATTTCTAATCAGCCAATCACATGGCGGCAACTCAGTGCATTTAGGCATGTAGACATGGTCAAGACAATCTCCTGCAGTTCAAACCGAGCATCAGTATGGGGAAGAAAGGTGATTTGAGTGACTTTGAACGTGGCATGGTTGTTGGTGCCAGAAGGGCTGGTCTGAGTATTTCAGAAACTGCTGATCTACTGGGATTTTCACGCACAACCATCTCTAGGGTTTACAGAGAATGGTCCGAAAAAGAAAAAATATCCAGTGAGCGGCAGTTCTGTGGGCGGAAATGCCTTGTTGATGCCAGAGGTCAGAGGAGAATGGCCAGACTGGTTCGAGCTGATAGAAAGGCAACAGTGACTCAAATAACCACCCGTTACAACCAAGGTAGGCAGAAGAGCATCTCTGAACGCACAGTACGTCGAACTTTGAGGCAGATGGGCTACAGCAGCAGAAGACCACGCCGGGTGCCACTCCTTTCAGCTAAGAACAGGAAACTGAGGCTACAATTTGCACAAGCTCATCGAAATTGGACAATAGAAGATTGGAAAAACGTTGCCTGGTCTGATGAGTCTCGATTTCTGCTGCGACATTCGGATGGTAGGGTCAGAATTTGGCGTCAACAACATGAAAGCATGGATCCATCCTGCCTTGTATCAATGGTTCAGGCTGGTGGTGGTGGTGTAATGGTGTGGGGAATATTTTCTTGGCACTCTTTGGGCCCCTTGGTACCAACTGAGCATCGTTGCAACGCTACAGCCTACCTGAGTATTGTTGCTGACCATGTCCATCCCTTTATGACCACAATGTACCCAACTTCTGATGGCTACTTTCAGCAGGATAATGCGCCATGTCATAAAGCTGGAATCATCTCAGACTGGTTTCTTGAACATGACAATGAGTTCACTGTACTCAAATGGCCTCCACAGTCACCAGATCTCAATCCAATAGAGCATCTTTGGGATGTGGTGGAACGGGAGATTCGCATCATGGATGTGCAGCCGACAAATCTGCGCCAACTGTGTGATGCCATCATGTCAATATGGACCAAACTCTCTGAGGAATGCTTCCAGCACCTTGTTGAATCTATGCCACGAAGAATTGAGGCAGTTCTGAAGGCAAAAGGGGGTCCAACCCGTTACTAGCATGGTGTACCTAATAAAGTGGCCGGTGAGTATATATATATATATATATATATATATATATACATATACTGTATATGTACACATAGCCACATACATACATATACTGTATATATATATATATATATATATATATATATATATATATATATATATATATATATATATATATATATATATGTATGTATGTATGTGGCTGCACGGTGGTGCAGTGGTTTAGCACTGTGGCAGCACAGTTTTACCCTCGGCCGGGGGACCGCGGGGATCATGAGATCGTGGGTTCGATCCCAGCCCCCGACCAACAGTGAGCTGTGTGAAGTTTGCATGTTCTCCCCGTGTTGCGTGGGTTTACTCCGGGATTTCTCCGGTTTCCTCCCACATACCAAAACATGTAGGTTTAGGGCGCTCGCGCATGCAGCGACCAGCAGCCGGTGGCTTGTCACCAGACTGCAAACCAAATCTACCTACGGGTACAAATAAGTAACAAAAAAAAAATATATATATATATTTTTTTTTTTTAATGGTTAGCCTACTGATGTGTTCAGCTTTTGTCAGTTAACTTAATTCTGTTTTTGTTTTTTTAGCAGTTATTTTTTTTTCTTTTGTACCACAAGGAGGTAGTCACCAACCTTACCTACATTAATTTATTTTGTCACTAAGCAGAATAATAATTAACATTAGTTCATTATCTACTGTTTTACAGGAATGTGGCCAAGAAGACTTGAAATCATCGGGCAGTGCCTTCATTAATGAGTCCTCCATGTGACAGACATCCACTGTTGAGAATCCAAGTCCTGCAAAGTGCACAACCCCTGAAAAGGTTGTGAAGTTATCCTTCCCAGTATATGTATTGCACACTGACACTGAACTTGAGCAAGTCCGACAGCAATACTTTGAGCTGTCGAAGAAAGGTGAAGAGCGCAACTGCGAAATGTCAAAGGAGCTCAGATGCCGGCTGATCCAAAACACCATGACCAGTATGATAGCAATCCTGAGGGCAAAAGGGGATGGAGAATCACACAGACATCCATCCAAACCAGAAATTACAGCAATGGTAAAAAGAATAGTATGGTACTACCCCATGCTGCAGGACCAAGATTTGAAGACACATCCATGGGTAAGTGAAATGCATCCAGCTGAAAACCAAAGTGTGTTGGACATTTTTAGTAGAGATTTGAATTATGAAATGTCTTGTGCAGGTCGGTGTGTATGCACAGCTGAGCAAAAGATTGAAAATTGTGAGATCCCCCCCCCCCAAAAAAAGGAGACATTCAAAGAGGTAAGACTGCAGCTATTGATTGTTTTCCATCAATGATTATTCTGTTAATATTTTTCCAGAGTGATTGATTAGTTGTGTGGTCAATAAAATGTCAGACAGGTGTGAAAAATGTTGATCACTTTTTCACAAAGCTTAGGGAAAAATGTTCTCAACTATCTTGTTTTGTCCTCAACCTAAATATAGTTGCTTCACTGTCATGGAGAACTCAACAAGCTAGAAAATATTCACATGTGAGAAGCTAAAATCACATATAGACATTATTTAAAAAAAAAAGAATAGTAATTGCTTAAAATGATCATTCATGTAAAAGTACTGGGTGACTGATTTAATATTCATTAACTAATTTATTCATTAACTAATCTGTGCTGCTCTATAAAGAAGTACCATCTTGAGCAACCAAGTGACACCGATGAAACTGATACAAGTGATTCAACAATCAAAAAGATGAGTTTTATTGTGTTTACAAATTTGCCCTTGTGAGATATTTACTTATATTTTTCTGATAAACTAACAAACCTGAATGGGCCATGTTCTCCACCTCTGTTGTTGAAGCGGCGGCCCAGAGCTGCGGCCGCAAGGTGGTCGGTGCATCTCGTGGTGGCAACCCCCGAACCAAGTGGTGGACACCAGTGGTGAGGGGGGCCATTAAGCTGAAGAAGGAGTCCTATCAAGCTTGGTTGGCTTGTGGGACTCCCGAAGCAGCTGAGGTGTACCGGCAGGCCAAGCGGAGTGCAGCTCGGGTGGTTGCTGAAGCAAAAACCCGGGTATGGGAGGAGTTCGGTGAGGCCATGGAACAAGACTTTCGGTCGGCTTCAAAGAGATTCTGGCAAACTGTTCGGCGGCTCAGGAGGGGAAAGCAGCTCCCCGTCCACACTGTGTATGGTGCGGATGGGACACTGTTGACTTCAACTGGGGATATCGTCGGGCGGTGGAAGGAATACTTCGAGGATCTCCTCAATCCCACTGATACGCCTTCCACAGAGGAAGCAGGGTTTGGGGACAAGGGGGATGACTCGCCTATCACAGGGGCTGAGGTCGCCAAGGTGGTTAAAAATCTCCTTGGTGGCCGGGCCCCAGGGGTGGACGAGATTCGCCCCGAGTACCTCAAGGCCCTGGATGTTGTTGGGTTGTCATGGTTGACACGCCTCTGCAACATTGCGTGGAGGTCGGGGGCAGTGCCTTTGGCATGGCAAACCGGGGTGGTGGTTCCTCTCTTCAAAAAAGGGGACCGGAGGGTGTGCTCCAACTTTAGAGGGATCACACTCCTCAGCCTCCCTGGGAAGGTCTATGCCAAGGTACTGGAGAGGAGAGTCCGGCCGTTGGTCGAACCTCGGATTCAGGAGGAGCAATGTGGTTTTCGTCCTGGCCGTGGCACATCGGACCAGCTCTTTACCCTCTCGAGAATTCTTGAGGGTTCGTGGGAGTTTGCCCAACCAGTTTACATGTGTTTTGTGGACTTGGAGAAGGCATTTGACCGCGTCCCTCGTGGATTTTTGTGGGGGGTGCTTCGGGAGTATGGGGTATCGGGCTTGTTGTTACGAGCTATTCGGTCTCTGTACGACCATTGTGAGAGTTTAGTTCGTATTGCCAACACTCGGTCGGAGTCATTCCCAGTGAGACTTGGACTCCGCCAGGGCTGCCCTTTGTCACCGGTCCTGTTCATAATTTTTATGGACAGGATTTCTAGGCGCAGCCAGGGAATGGAGGGTGTCATGCTTGGTGACCACAGGATCTCATCTCTGTTGTTTGCAGATGATGTTGTCCTGTTGGCTTCATCCAGCAATGACCTACAGCTCTTGCTGGGACGGTTTGCCGCTGAGTGTGAAGCGGCTGGGATGAGAATCAGCACCTCCAAGTCCGAGTCCATGGTCCTCAGCCGGAAAAAGGTGGATTGTCCTCTCCGGGTTGGGGACAGGCTCCTGCCCCAAGTGGAGGAGTTTAAGTATCTTGGGGTCTTGTTCACGAGTGAGGGGAAAATGGAGCGAGAGATCGACAGACGGATTGGAGCAGCATCTGCAGTGATGCGGACGTTGTACCGGTCTGTTGTGGTGAAGAGGGAGCTTAGTTCTAAGGCAAAGCTCTCGATTTACCAGTCAATCTACGTTCCTACTCTCACCTATGGTCACGAGCTTTGGGTAATGACCGAAAGAACGAGATCGCGGATACAAGCGGCTGAAATGAGCTTTCTCCGTAGGATTGCTGGACTCACCCTCAGAGATAGGGTGAGGAGCTCAGTCATCCGGGAGAGGCTCAGAGTAGAACCGCTGCTCCTCCACATTGAAAGGAGTCAGTTGAGGTGGTATGGGCATCTGATTAGGATGCCTCCTGGACGCCTCCCACTTGAGGTGTTTCAGGCACGTCCCACTGGGAGGAGACCCCGGGGCAGACCCAGGACTCGGTGGAGAGACTATGTCTCCCAGCTAGTCTGGGAACGCCTTGGTATCCCCTCTGAAGAGCTGGAGCAGGTGGCTGGGGAGAGGGAAGTCTGGGCTTCTCTGCTTGAACTGCTGCCTCCGCGACCCGGACCTCCGGAAAAGCGGTAGAAGATGGATGGATGGATGGATGGATGGATAACAAACCCACAATATCAGGTCAAAAAAACAGTCCTGACATGACTAGAAGGCTTTAAGATGAATGTCAGAGGATTGGTATTTACATTACACTTGTGCTCTTCTAGTATCTGTTCATTAAGATTATTATATAAAGTAACAACAGAAATGTGGCATTAAGTCATCAGTTTGTCATGTCTTTTGTCTCGAGAAGTAAAAAAAGTGTTATGTTTGAACAAGACACAAGTGGCTCCATTGGTCTGTGGAGGTCTTATACATGTTCTCTGTGGTGTCTGTAAGGCTACCCCAACTACTGGCGATGTCAGCAAAATAATGCCATATTTTTTTTTCCAACAGCTGTTTGGCTCCCCCTCAATGCCTGGTGTGAGTGACATGAGAGTGAAGAATGAAGGCAAAGCACTGAGCAGCTGCACACATTGTCACATGTGGAGCAACACGGATCTCAGTCCCTCCAGGATTTCGCAATGTTGCGATCATGCCAATTCACGTAAAATCAGCCAATCAGCGCAACTATTGCACGACCTTGCAACTTTGTCCAATCACCGCAACTTTCTCGCAATTTTGGCCAATCATCATCATCCATCCATCCATCTTCTTCCGCTTAATCCTTTTCGGGTTGCGGGGGGGATGGAGCCTATCCCAGCCAGCATCTTTGGGCGAGAGGCAGGGTACACCCTGGACAGATCGCCAGCCCATCACAGGGCCAACACAGAGAGATGGACAATCATTCACTCTCATAGTCATACCTAAGGACAATTTAGAATCCCCAGTTTGATGCCAATTAACCTAACGTGCATGTTTTTGGCATGTGGGAGGAAACCAGAGAAATCCCGGAGTAAACCCATGCAGACACAGGGAGAACATGCAAACTCCACACAGATCACTGTTAGTCGGGGGCCGGGATCGAACCCAGAATCCCCCGGCCAAGAGTGAGTTGCTGTGCTGCCGCAGTGCTAACCACTCCGCCACCGCTCTGCCAATTTCACCAATCAAATTTGTCTCTCACTGGCACTCAGACACTCAGTCTGAGTCTAGCCAACCAACACACAGCACAACAACTCACCCTTGGTCATGGGATCCCTGGTTCGATCCCCAGCCCCTGACCAATAGTGATCTGTGTGGAGTTTGCATGTTCTCCCCGTGTCTGCGTGGGTTTACTCCGGGAGTTCTCCGGTTTCCTCCAACAGGCCAAAAACATGCAGGTTAGGTTAATTGGAGACTCTAAAGTGGCCCTAGGTGGGAATGTGTATATGAATGGTAAAGGGATAGCGCCGTACCATGGCTGCTTCATCCATCCAGGTGGATGCCCTCAATTTCCCCTCTGGGGATCAATAAAGTATCCACAATCACAAAAAAAAAAAAAAAAAAAAATCACTGCACCGCATTCACCTCCGTGTTTACAGTGAATTTTAACAACACATCAGCAAGCAGTGTGTGATTAAAAAAAAAAAAAAAAAACACTCCACCATGAGGTTTCCAACACCGTCCCTTCCTCCATCTCCCCCAGCCTGCCTGTGGACATCTCACCATGCCTCCGTTCTGACTGCCTGTACGAAGCGCTGGGTTTGTGTTGAAAAACGTCTGCCTGCAGCAAAAACATCTCGTCTTAGGAGCGCATATGAAGAGAGACGCTGTAAAATTATTAACACTACAGTGAGTGTTAACATTTTACACATCTTTAAAGGTAAAATCATTACTACATCTGGTCAATGAGCTGTAAATCTGTGGATCTCAGGTCTGAACTGTAAACCCCCCCCCCTTCCCCCAGTCCCGCCTTAAATGAAAGATGTGTGTCAAGATCGATAAGCAGCAGACAGACAGGTAGGAGTTAGGCACGGAAAGCGAGAGAATATTCTCTGTATTTTTTTTTTTCAGAAAAACACACTCATATAGACAATACAGAGCAACAGAATAAATTATTTATTTTTTCCTCTCGCTCGGTGCCAAGTGGTTGGGGACCGTAGGGAGTTTTCAAATGAAGGTGCTGTTAATAATTTCCAAATCTATACTCTTTAACATGCATTCATTGCAATTTAGCTGTTGTAATAAATATTGTGTCGGTCTGTATTTGTTGTTGCACAAAAGAGTTTTTCTGTGTACCAGAAGTTTCTGCTTAATTTACAAATCACTATAATAGGACATTTTTGACAATCCTGTGCTTTTCTTGTATTGTTATGTAGAATATCACTGCAGTAAACTGGAAAAAAAAAAAAAAAAAAAAAAAACATCTGCTTTAAAATTTGTAATTCTTCCCACAACTTTTAGAGTAAAAGACACTCTAAAAACCGTAATTTTTAGCACAACTTTTTAAAAAAGCTCCCGCAAATTCAGGCTTTTGGGACCCCAACAATCATAAAAACATCCCGTGAAATCCTGGAGGGACTGGGATCTTATTAAAACACTGTCATTAAGATAGGTGAAACAATTGTTCACTTCTGGATAGAAGCATGAAATTTGGCATAAATGTAGTCCAATAAGTCCTCTTTCATATAAGATTAAGACCCACTTCGGATCTGGCTTGGTACTTGCATTATTCAAGATGGCGTCCAAATATGGCCGCCAAAAAACACGTTTTTGCTTATAACTATAAAATGTGAGCTTTTAGGGCATAATAATGTATTGTTGACTAATATAAATGTGTACATTCCGCACATTTTGAGCCCAAAATCAAGTCTGTATGACAGACGGTTCTTGAGATATAACATTTTTAAAATTGCCACAAACTGTATAATCTTAATCATATCAAAAGTTATAGAGATACAAATGCTGAACAATAGTAATTGAACATTTATGGTATATGTTCATTCGAATCACATTCGAAGATCAATAATAGCATAATGAGAAACCCCAAGAAAGTTAAAAATACAAAACGCAGTCAGTGATATGCCAAACATTATGTAATTGAGTGTAACCTCATTACAACCCATGCATCAACAGAGTGAAGTGATCGAGAAGACCTCCGCTAACCTTCTACCTGGTGACATGCACCACCACAATAACACAGAGAAGTGCAGCTTAAATTTGCCCTGCTGCACTTGCACAAGCCCCTACAAGCTTTCTTGCAACCACAGTGCACAAGCTCTTGACATACTTTGGAAGCTTCAGGGAGATTGGTCCACTTTGGGACGAAGCCTTCCCTTGCTTCAGTCCATCCCCAATGTGTAGGACTTGGTAGATTTTGCACTGGATCCGGTGCTTGACCCCACACATAGCCACCTTGATAAGCAGCTCTTTTGATATGTTCTGTTAATGCTGCCTTTGTTGGTGGAATATTTTCAAGTGACTGCGTTCCTTGTGCAAAAAGGGTCTGACGAGCTTTGTTTACCTGATACAGTGGGCAGGTACGACTGTACATTATTACCGTGTACCGTTCAAGAACAGCTTCATCCTCTGCTGTTATAACTTCAGGAGTGAAGCTCAGTTTCCTGAATACAGGTGTCACTTCAGGAAAAACTTCCCAAGCATCAAATGCAGTCTTCTTGCCCCTGCCAGCAAACGAGGAAGTAGTGTCTGAGCCACTGAAAGCATGGAAGAAGGGAAGGGCTTTGCACTTGTCAGGACCAAGGCTACCTGCCAAGCTGTTTGCTGATATGTAGGTGAAATGTTTTCCCACACCAAACGCCAGCCACAGGTCAATGTCCAGCTGATTTACATATGTAACAGCTAGAACAACAACATCTGTGTCAACTGTCCTTATCAATACACTCCTGTGGCCTTGAGCTGCACCATGGGCAACATGCAACATAAGCCTTGTATCGGCTTCTTCATGATCAGTTGGATCAATGCCAGCAGAAGCCATGTCACTTGGTCTGTTGCTCACAACATTCACATCAGAAGTTGAAACAAACAAGACACCTTCCACCTCTAGAGAAGCCAGTTCTCTACCAAGGAATTGAAATAGCTCTGCTTTGTTATCGGTGCAGCGCAAAAAGGTCTGCCAGTTACTGGGAATGACAGTGTCAGGAAGCACCCTTCTTCGGATACCTTTGCCTCGAGACACTCTGGTTGCCTTTTTGAGGCTGCTGTCAAGATATCGGTCCCACACTACATCAACATGTTTCACATCTTTAGCCTGATCAATGATGTAAGGCAAGAAAACTCCCCTTGAATACCCTTGGAAAGTCTTTGCTTTACCAGGTGCAAGCATATTCACAACAGCTGCTCCATCAAAGACCTTCATGGTAACAGCTGGTAACAACTGATTTTGTGATACCCCAATGCACTGAAGCAAATCTGACTTCTTGCCTTGACACAATTTGCCTAGAGCAGACAGTGAAGGAGGATGGGCATTGTTTTCATGTCTGAAAAACTCCTCTATGTTTCCATCACGGGTTTGACAGGCAATATAGAGCCGAGCAAAAAGATTGCAATCAGATTTCAAAGCAGACACCTTAGATTGACTGACATCGTTTGTCACTTCATAAGTACCAAACAGAGGTAGATTGTTTCTTGAAACTGTGTCAGTTAAAGCAACTGTACGCTTATTCAGTCTGTTATCAACAAACTCCTGATACTGAGCAATGCCTAATTCATGCACTGATTTCACTGCATTAATAACATGGTGAGGCATTATTTCATTGGTGTCAAGTCTAACAAGGTCATTGCTTGTCTCTTTGAAGGGATTTCCCATGTCCTCTAATGAAACTACTAGGTTACAAACATTTTTTGCAAATGCAACCTGGACACTTGGAATTTGATCATGATGCTTGAGATTCACTTTTGCTTATTTTCAGAACTGGTACTCTTTCTCTTTTGAGCACGTACTTTGTTGTACAAACGAACCAAGCAAGTATTGTGATACATTGCATCAAGTGCATGCAGGTCTGTACCAGCAAGTTTAGCAAGAAGCTTGGTATCATTTATTTCTGTTGCACACCATTTAACATTTTCATGGACTTCCATGGTCCGTGCCCTATGCATTTTACCACCCCCATTTTCACAGAAGAAGCAAGTGTCACTGCCACTACTAAAGGTGACTTTGGAACGAGTTTTCACAGGGCTATCTGCACTCTCAGAGCTCTTTCTTTTCAAAACCCTCTCTAGTTTTAAATTGCTGAACTTGTTGAAACAAGATTTGTGCCATAAGGCTTCCTTAGACTTCAGAGTCTCTGCAATCCCTTGCCCATCATTCAAAAGTTTCAAATCAATTGTTACTGGAACTTCACCAGCCTCAGTAAATTTCATAATGTTTTCAGCAAAAGTTTCATAGCCTGAGCCATATGATGCTCTTGTGCTTTTGGTAGGACAGATTAGCTTCTCTACAGTTTCCAACTGGCAAATGATACATTTTGTAAAATCCATCACATTCACTTGACTGTCACTTCCAGAACTTAAGCAGGCACTGTCTTCTCGTGAATCCATGTTGTCTCGGTTCCTGGTATGCTACGTTAGATTAATTGGTTTCACCACCACCACTTCTACAACACTACAATAACAACTTGGGATACCTGAAAAAAAAAAGAAATCATAGTTAGGCCTGAAAAAAAAGCAATCTGGACATCCCTGTATCTCAATACTGACACTCCCACTGCTGTACCTGAAATGAACATAAGAAGTTGCATTATTGTGATTACTTGAATAAGCCAAATCTCAAGAACCGTTTGTCATACAGACTTGATTTTGAGCTCAAAATGTGCGGAATGTACACATTTATATTAGTCAACAATACATTATTATGCCCTAAAAGCTCACATTTTCTAGTTATAAGCAAAAACGTGTTTTTTGGCGGCCATATTTGGACGCCATCTTGAATAATGCAAGTACCAAGCCAGATTCGAAGTGGGTCTTAATCTTATATGAAACAGGACTTATTGGACTACATTTGTGCCAAATTTCATGCTTCTATCCAGAAGTGAACGATTCTTATGAAAATTGGCCCTTATCTGCCTGACTATAAGGTATTGGTATTAACCAAAGCTGATATTGTATTGTTTTGAGCCTACTATATTGCCATATTTGCCTACTCTGCAACACTACTTTGAATGCTATTCATTTAAAATCCATGTGCTTGACTAAGGCCATTTTTGCTCTTTTTAATTTGATTATTTTTTTTTTAGGTTCCAAAATGAATAAAATGTACCTTAAAGCACATTATCCTGACAGTAGGATGTGTGTTTTCTATGTTAAAGGAAAAAGAAGACCCCAAAGCCTACTTGAAAAACAACCCTCTCCCTGTCCAGTTCTGATAGTGAGTTTATCCACCTGCCTTATGGTGTACTTGTGTGGCTACATGTAATCTCATGCGATTGCATGATCACATGAGTTCAGAGAAAGTAGTTCTCATGCACTTAATACACAGAAAATGAATAAAAATTGAGATTGTTGATTTTTGTAAATGTATGTAAACAGATATCTAAATGGCTAAAATTCAGAAAAACTTGGTTCTTATGATTAGGGATAAAGTTTGTTTAAAGATTTACCAATGAAAATGTAAACTAATACTAATGTATGATTTTTATGTTAGATTTTTACATTTTTTTTTATCATTTAACAACATGAGAACTTTTTTAAGTTCTCATGGCATAGTAATGTATAGGGCTGGGAATGGTCCCTAATTTCTAGAATTGATTCAATTCCGATTCTTGAGATTCTGAATCGATTCAATTCTGATTCGATCCAATCCGATATGATCCCGATTCAATATGGAAAATTACCATTTTAATAGCCATTTTACTTGCCAGGAAAAAAAAAAAAAAATCTTCAAGACCTAATGCTGCAAGTTGTACCAATAATACTCTAACTTTGTTAAGACATACATTATCACATAAAGAACTGACCCAAAATCAGTTACAATAATGCACTTTTTGTTATTTAACTTATGATTCCATGAAGTGCTCACAAGTGCTTTCTTTAATGCAAAGGGTGTGTAATGTCAAGAAAACAACCCAACGTAAGTAAACAAATTCAACGCATGAAGCATGTAGACATAATCTCACTGTATTTCAGTCCATCCAGGATTTCATTGGCTGTTTTTGTGATTGTTGTAGCCCAGAAAGCCTGAATTTGTGGAAGCTTTTCCAAAAAGACATTTTTTAGAGGTTTTTTGCACTGAAAGTTGTATGAGGAAGTACAGATTTTAAAGTAGCTGCTTTTTCCATAGTTTAAAGTGATGCTGTTCTATGTAGCACCACAAGAAAAGCACAGGATTGCCAAAAAATTCCTGTTTAACAAGGATTTATGTAGAATTAAATGCTCGGTAAAACTGTCAAACAATGACCAACATTGTATTCTTATTGAGAACTTAAATTAAAAAAAAAAAGAAAAGAATTATTCATTACAACAACTAAATTGCATTGAATACATACTGGAGTATGAAGAAAATTATGGCAGCACCTTCTTGAATCTTGAATTTACAAACTAAGACCCTGAAAAATTTGAGATCTTCTTCTGTGCTGAAATCCAGAACGAAGCAGGGATGGCTCCTCCACTGACAACGTCTTCCCTTCAGAACGTTTCAGTGTAAGATGGATCTTGGAGTGGAAACCCAGTCTTCACAGATCTGAAGGGGAGATGAAAAGAATAGATTTCACAGTAAAATTAAAAATCATATTTTTAAATCCCCACACCACAGTAGGGTTTAATAATTTAGTTTCTTTTATTTTTTATTGTATATATTTTAACTACAAATTGACTTTCAATTTTTCAAAAGGGTTTCAATACATTTCCTAGGAAGATTTGTTCATTTCAGTTTAGTTCTATTGAGTAAAAATAGCTCGTACTGCAGCCTTTATTAATTCTGCCATTTTCATTTTATTGTGAATCATTATCTTCAAATCTCTCACTTAAGTGCTGGAATCAGAATCAGAATCAGAATCAGATTTATTGCCATTGTTCATGTAGTACACAAACTAGGAATTTGTCTCGGTGCAATGCTGCAACATTAAACATGGAGTAGCACTAAAGATAAAAATAAAAAACTATGCATGCAATAAAATGTAGAATATGAATGAGTAATACTAATCTATGCAGTTTAAAATATATTAACAAGCAGCAGATATTGTGGAGCTCCACATAGTGCAGTCGGTAGTGCAAAAGAAAACAATCAATCAGTCAATCAATACATCAGATTTATATAGCGCTTTATCATAGACACTCAAAGACGCTTTACAGAAATTAAGGGTCATCCACCACCTGGATGGATGAAGCAGCCACAATACGGCGCCATCCCTTTTTAACCATTCACACACACATTCACACCAAGGGCCACTTTAGAGTCTCCAATTAACCTAACCTGCATGTTTTTGGCATGTGGGAGGAAACCGGAGAAATCCCGGGGTAAACCCACGCATACACGGGGAGAACACAGTGATAATTATCATGAGTCCGGTTGAACTGCTGTACGTAGTGCACAAGAGTCTAATAAGTCACTTAGTGTTCAGCAGTCTGATGGCAGAGGGGAAGAAGCTGTTCATGTAGATTGATTGATTGATTGTGCATGAATAAAAATATGGCACACAAGGTTTTATACGCCAATTTTGTCATCCTAAACATTAGATTAGATTAGATTAGATTCAACTTTATTGTCATTACACATGTATGAATACAAGGTAACTAAACACAGTTTAGCATCCAATCAGAAGTGCAAAGGACAGCAGTGCAGTATATACGGTAATTAACAGTATGTGCAATTTAAGCAAATATATGCAGCAGTGCAGAAGGTTAAGAGTACTGTTATGTGCAAATAATGTGCAATAAGTTAGATGTAGTTATGTAGTTATGCAGTTATGTACAGGTGAGGATGGTAAAAGATGATGCTAAGAGAGTCAGCGGGGAACTAAGTTCAATAACATGAGAGCTGTTGGAAAGAAACTGTTCCTAAACCTGCTGGTTCTAGTCCGAAGGCTTCTGAAACGTCTTCTGGAGGGGAGAAGCTGGAACAGTCCATGAGCAGGATGGTTGGAGTCCCTAAGAATGCTGCGTGCCCGGCGCAGACATCTTTTCCTGTAGACGTCCTCTATAGCTGGAAGTGGAGTCCCTGTGATGCGTTGGGCGGTTTTCACCACCCGCTGCAGGGCCTTGCGGTCAGCTACAGAGCAGCTCCCATACCAGACTGTGATACAGTTGGTCAGGGTGCTCTCTATCACGCAGCGGTAGAAGTTGCCCAGGATGTCAGTTGACAGATGGTTCTTCTTCAGTGTCCTCAAGAAGAAGAGGCGCTGATGGGCCTTCTTGATCAGGCTGGTGGTGTTAACTGACCAGGACAGGTCCTCCGAGATGTGGGTCCCCAGGAATTTGAAGCTGGGGACACGTTCAACAGCTATGCCACTGATATGGATGGGGTCATGTGTCTCTTCCCTCTCCTTCCTGTAGTCCACTATGAGCTCCTTGGTTTTGCTGGTGTTAAGGAGCAGGTTATTGTCAGCGCACCAAGTAGCCAAGTGCTCAACCTCTGCCCTGTAATCTGACTCGTCGTTGTCCCTGATGAGTCCAATCACCGTGGTGTCATCTGCGAACTTTATGATGGAATTGGATCCATACATAGGCCTGCAGTCATGGGTGTAGAGGGAGTAGAGGAATGGGCTGAGCACACAGCCCTGTGGTACACCAGTGTTGAGTGTGATGACGGAAGAATGGTTGGGGCCTGACCTAACATGCTGGGGTCTGTTGGTCAGAAAATCCATGATCCAGTTGCAGGTGGAGGTACTGATTCCCAGGTCCCCAAGTTTAGTGAGCAACTTGGAGGGGATAACTGTGTTGAATGCTGAGTTGAAGTCAATAAACAGCATTCTTGCGTAGGTGTTCTTGTCATCCAGGTGTGAGAGTACATAGTGCAGCGCTGTAGAAACCGCATCCTCTGTACTCCTGTTGCTCCGATAGGCAAACTGATGAGGGTCCAGTGTAGGGGGCAGGCCTTTTTTGAGCTGTGCCAAGACCAGTCGCTCAAAGCACTTCATGACTATGGGCGTCAGTGCCACAGGGCGATAGTCATTTAGGCACGATGGTGTTGAATGTTTCGGCACTGGTACTATTGAAGTGGTCTTGAAGCACGCTGGTACCACGGCCTGGGCCAGGGACAGATTGAAGATGTCTGTGAAGACCCCTGCCAGCTGCTCAGCGCATGCCCTCAGCACACGCCCAGGAATGCCATCAGGGCCAGCAGCCTTACGTACGTTGTCATGACTCAGTGCGTTACGGACGTCGGTGTGGGTGAGTGTGAGGTGGTGGAGGTCATCAGAGGGTGGGAAATTGATGTTCTTTTCGTTGTTGTCCTTGTCAAAACGAGCATAGAAGTTATTTAGCTCATTGAGAAAGGGCACAGTCATGGCTATAGGTATGGAGTTGCTGGGCTTATAATCAGAGATAGCTTGAATGCCCTGCCACATACGTCGGGGGTCAGAGTCCCCAAAATGTTCCTCCACCTTCAGCTTGTAGCTGTGCTTGGCCTTCTTGATGCCCCTCTTCAGATCTGCCCTGGATGAACTGTAGGCCTGTGCATCACCAGATCTAAAGGCATTGTTACGTGCTTTTAGCAGAAGCCGCACTTCTCTGTTCATCCACGGCTTCTGATTTGGGTACGTGGTGATCTGTCTCTCCGTGGTGACACTGTCAATAGTGGTGTTGTTATGGTCCAGAAATGAGTGGGTGTAAGAGTTGATGTTTATGTGGGAGCCACAGGTAGCCTGAGAGGTGAACATACTCCAGTCTGTGTTCCTAAACTTCTCCTGGAGTACAGAGTCAACCCCCTCTGGCCACACTTTGATGGTCCTCACTGATGGCTTCACCCGGTTGATGAGCGGTACATACTTGGGGGTAAGGAACAAGGATAAATGATCAGACTGACCTAGGTGGGGGAGGGGAGTTGCTGTGTAGGCTCCCACAATATTGGTGTAAACATGGTCCAATGTTTTGTCCCCTCTTGTGTGACAGGAGACATGCTGGTAGAATTTAGGAAGCACTGTCTTGAGGTTAGAGTGGTTAAAATCACCCGCCACAATAAATGCTGCCTCTGGGTGTGCAGTTTGTTGTTTGCTAATAGCTGCATGCAGTTCTTTCATAGCAAGCTTAGCATTAGCATCCGGAGAAATGTAAGCGGCTGTTATGATGGTACAAGTGAACTCGCGTGGCAGATAGAAAGGTCTACATTTAACCATGAGAAACTCCATGTTAGCTGAGCAGTGTCTCTCAACAGTGACAGAGTTCGTGCACCAAGCCTTGTTAATATAAATGCACAATCCCCCCCCTCTTGTCTTACCGGAGTCAACTGCTGCTCTGTCTGCCCGGAGTGTGTGTAGGCCGGCTAGCTCGATAGCATTGTCGGGTATTCCACTGTGAAGCCATGTTTCCGTAAAAATCATGATATTGCAGTTCATAAGTCTCTTATTGTTGGTGATCCGAAGCCGTAGTTCACTCATTTTGCTCGCCAGAGACCGTACATTAGCAAGGAAAATACTGGGTAGCGATAGCCGGTGCGGTGTTAGCTTTAGCTTAGCTCTTAGCCCACCGCGTTTACCCCTCCTTTGTTTACGATCTTTACGCCGCCTGCGAGCACTTCCGGTCGGCCGGGAAGCCTGCCGAGCGTCGGGAGTTCTCCAGAGCTCCGGGATGAGATGTAGATTCAGACGTAGGTTGCTGATAAAAAGGTCGTTATCGTTGTTTTGTAAACCAATATTCAAAAGCTCATCTCGGGTGTAAGATGTAAAAGCAGAGCTGTTCTGAACGAACATACCCGAAATGAGCAGAAATAACACTGCTAGTCCCCAGAATCTGGTAGGACGCTGAGCCTCGCGTTGTGCACGCGCCGCCATCTTGTGCCAAAAAAAACCATCTGTTTTCTTATATTAAATATTTCATAGGTGATGGAGGACGTCCAAACGCATTTTGGACGAAGATAATGACAACTTCACCAATGAACTGAAGGGAAGATGGCATGATTTCTGCCAGAAGGTGCAGTTTTTTGGTGTATGGAAAAAAATGCTGAAGCCCCCAATGGGAAAGGACAAAGGTAATGTCCTGACAAAACAATGATGTTTTGCTGTTATTAGTGATCAAGGTTTAGGGGGGACCTACAGGCATGTTAGTTGTCAAATACATGTGAATAATGTCTTGTCCTTCTTGTTCCATTTTTGATGGTCATCCCTCACTTGGAAAAAGGTTAAGGCATTGTATTTGCTGTATACTTTTGATCTGATTTGACCTTGCACATTTTGTCAAGTCTTTCAGTAATGCGTCTTTTCTTCTCTAGCTGAACAGGCTCTTGAGATCCTATGTGTGCTGCCATAACTGTTCCCTTCCATGTTTTCTCCTCCAAAGAGGGTACAAGATGTGAGTGAGGCTCTAGTGCATGTCCTCTAGGTGAGCTGTGTAAAATGTTGTAAGATCACTTTACTGCAGTATTGATGGCTCCTAATGTATTTCCTATTCAGATACTGTTTGTTCTAAGCCTTCAGAGACACCCAAAACATTTGGGAGTTTGTGGAAAGAGGACTTTATTTGGTTAAATAACTGTGGCTCTCAATGTCACATATGTAACAAAAAAAAATGATGCATTACATGGTGGCAGGTGTTTTCACTCTATGAAAAAGCAAGCAATAACACGTCTAGGTTTTGTTTTCAGTGTTATGGATGGCTAGACATGAACATACTATGCATTGGTATAGTTAAAAACAGTAATTTCAGCTGTAGCTTTCTCAGTCAACAATTGTCGGAATTTTGCTTTTTAAACTAATGGTTTTATAAACAACCTTCTTACCCTTTGGCTTAGTTTTCAAAATACCAAAACATTCCTTGGAACAAGAGTACATTATCCTGACAGATGGTTGTTTGTGTTGTGTGTTAAAGGAAAAAGAAGACTCTAATGTGTACTTGAAGAAGTGTCCCCTCTTCTCTCTGGTCCTGGTTGTGAGTCCATCCAACTGCCTCCTCGCAGCAGATGTGCCAATAACTAAGTTTCCAAAAGACAAGGTTACCGAGGGTACTTTATACCTTATGGCCTACTATTAAACCCTACACCTTACATACCCAAAGTGTGTAGCCACTATTCTTTCAGTCATACAGATTGAAGTCCTCTTGGACACAGTCCATGAGAAAGATCTCACCTCATCTTATAAGAAGAGCATGGCTGAGTGGAAAGCTTTTATTGGTCAGTAAAACCAATGGTCAGATCTGGACTATAGGACATTGCTTCCTTTGCCCCTCCAAGGCTACTACAGTTCATGTTGATTGCCAGTAAAGAGCCCAGTGTTAATTATGGGTGTGCAAAAATATAAGCCTACATAGTGGCAAAACAAAGGAGCTGGTGAAATTTAACCAAAAACCAAAACCATTGTTTTAAATATTACAATAATCAAACTTTGTAATTAGGGTTGCAAAGGTATGAAACTTTTTCTGGAAACTTTCTGTAGGACGTTAAGCTGGCTAATTTTAGGAATTAATTACAAATTGTGGGTAATTTAGACAAACTGTATCATATCCAAACATTAATAAAAACATTTACTTTTGTCATAGGCAGACTTCCATGAAAATAATACAATTAAAAATTATTACATTTCAACAGATTTATTTGTAAGTACACCTTTATCACATTTTAAGTATTTTAGCAGTGTGCTGTGTTCATGTGACGGAGGAATAGCATAGATATACTCAAGTGTACGTCCATGAAATCTGGTTGTTTTAGTCAAGGTTATGATAAAATATATATTTCCCAGTTATATTTAAAATTCCTGTTAAGGGCCAACCTACAGTATTTTAAATTCCATGTTTATTCCTGTTTATTCCCATAAATTCCTGTTGATTCCATAAATTCCTGTTAATTCCCATTGGAAGTTTCCAAATTTGAAAATTCCCACAATTTTGCAACCCTAATAATAAAGCTTACAGGCTGAGCAGTTTTTCTGTGTCTAGTCTTGTATCTGACTATGTTCTGACTTTGCCTATGCAAAGATTTTGTTGGTTCATCGAGTTAATGAGATGTACCTTACTTTTTCTGGGGCTTTTCTCTTAATAAATTTTGTTTTGGTTTGCAGGAATTGTTTCCATTTTCTTTTCCTGTTTTATAAGAAGTAGGTGAATGTCCTGAATCTCAAAAACACAAAAAGCATTTCTTAATACTAGTCAGGAATTCTACCTTCAAGACATTTTTTCTCAAAATGCCAGTTCCTGATCTTATCTCAAGTAGAAGGTGGACTTAAGTTTAGATAAAACAATGTTACAAATGGACCTAAAATGAATTAAATATACTTAAAATGAAGAGAATGACAGGGAAGTAAGGTTAAAAAAAAAAAAGATGCTACTTTTGAGGAGAAAAAAATTATTTTTGAGCATCACAAGTTTATTATGAGACAAAATTTTTTTACAATATTAGTAAAATATAGCTAAGAATGAGTTTTATAACCTAATTTCAAGATCACTGAAGGATTGAATATAATGTCTTATTTCAAGAGATCTTGTCAAGGGAATTTTCATTTGTTCCATTGACAGATTTTTTGACTGGTTACAAGCAAAAATATCTTGTTTTTATTTATTTATTTATTTATTTTACTTGATTTTAGAGGGGCATTCTCTTCTTGTATGCAGCATCGGTGTTAGATTTCCAGCCCAGTCCATTGCTGATCATGACACACAGGTATTTGTAGTCCTCAACTACCGCCACATCCTCCCCCCTAATCTGCAAAGGTTGTGAAGGTGTCCTCTTCTTCCTGAGGTCAATCACCATCTCTCTGGTCTTGCTGATGTTCAGCCTTAAGTTATTCTGCTCTGTCTACTCCACAAATCTGTTGAACAGTGCCCTATACTCTCACATCTCCCCATCTTATACACCCAACAGCAGCTGAGTTAACAGAGATTTTCTGCAGGTGACATGACTTGGTGTTGTACTGAAAGTCGGTGGTGTGTAAGGTGAAGAGAAAAGGAGAAAACACAGTCCCCTGTGGAGCTCCTGTATCACTAACCATCACATCAGACAAGATATTGCCTGCCTGTCAGGTAGTCAGTAATCGCTTCTCCCCCAACAGCAGTGGTTGGATGGTGTTAAAGGCAATGGAGAAATCAAAGAATGTGATTCTCACAGTATCTCCTCTGTGATCCAGGTGCAAATGGGCTCATTGCAGCAGGTAGATGACAGTGTCTTCAACACCTAAATGGGGCTGATATGCAAACTGCAGAGGGTCCAGCCACGTCTTCACCTGCAGCCTCAGGTGGGCTAAGACCAGTCTCTCCAGGAGCTTCACAACATGAAATGTGAGGGTAACTGACTGATAGTCATTCAGGTCAGATGGAGACGAGTTCATGGGGACAGGAACCAGACAGGACGTCTTCCACAGCACCAGACTCAGGCTCAGGTTGTACAGGTGTTTCAGTACCGGAGCTAGCTGGTTGGCACAGGTCCTCAGGTTCCTGGCAGCGATGCAATTAGGGCCTGCAGCCTTCCGCTGACGGAGTCTCTCCAGCTGTTCCTTAACCTGGTCTGTAGTCACATTGATGTGAGGGGGGGCTGGTGCTAGTATCCCTGGGGGGGGGGCGGTGCGGCACAGGATGGTGGGGGGGCTCTGGCTGTGTTGTTAGGGTGACAGACAGTGAGTTGAACATATTGAAAAAACAGATTCAACTCATCAGCTCTCTCAAGGCTCCCCGATGTCTGTCTGTCTCTCCCCTTACACCCAGTGATTTGTTTCATTCCTGTCCACACATCCTTTGTATTATTTTGCCTGAGTCTCCTCCTGTTTTTACATCTCTCAGCATCTCTCTCAGTTCATGCTGCACTCTCCTCAGTTCTTCCCTGTTGCCACACCTAAAAGCCCTCTTCTTCTTGTGAAGAAGTGCGTTCAGGTTACTGGTGATCCATGGTTTGTTGTTAGGGAAACAATGGTTAAAATCACCCATGATGGCCATGAATGCATCTGGGTGCTGCTCTAGTAATGTGGCAGTGGAGCTGATGATGTCACAGGCCACCGCTGCATCAGCTGATTGAGGGATGTAAACAGTAAACACAATGGCACACGTGAACTCTCACGGCATATAACAAGGTTGCATATTCACAGCAAGCAGTTCAGTGTCCGAGAAGCAGTGTCATTCCTTCACATAAATGTGTCCAGGATTACACCACCTTTCATTCACAGGAAGTGCCAGTCTTCCTCCCCTCCTTTCCCCAATACTTATAACGTCCCTGTCCGACCGGATAGTCTTAAAGCCAGATATCGCTACTTTGTTGTCCGGGATCTGTGATTGTAACCACATCTCTGTAAAACACATGATACTACACTTATGATATTCCCTTTGCATCCTAACCAGCACTGTGAGCTCACCCGCCTTGTTTCCCACCGACCCCACGTTACCCGTAAGGAACATTGGTACAGCAGGCTTGTGTCTCCTCCTCCTTCTCACCTTGGCTCCAGCCCTTCGCTCATCTGGGGTGAGGGGCTTCGTAAAGGGAAAAACTTGCAATTTTACAAAAAAACAGTTTCAAATTTGTGAGAAAAGTTGCAAAATTTTTAGAAAAAGTTGAAAATTTACTGGAAATAAATTGTAAATTTGTGAGAAAAGAGTTGCATGGTTTTGAGAAAAAAGTTGCAAATTTTTGAGAAAAAAATGTTTAAAATTTACAGGAATGAAATTGCAAATTTACAAGAAATAAATTGCAAATTCATGAGAAAAAAGTTCCAAATTTTTGAGACAAATGTTCAAAATCTAGAGGAAAAAAATTACAAATCTATGAGAAAAAGGTGAATATATATACATATACGGTATGTGTGTGTGTGTGTGTGTGTGTGTGTGTGTGTGTTTTACATTGCTGCTTAAAATTTGTGGTTTTGTGGGAATTTGTGGGAAGTCATGTTATACAGTTATGTAATATGATATATAAAGGTTTATGATTTGCACCCCTTTGATTTCCGCCTCTGAATGGGGCTAAGGATAGGAGGATGGCAGGTTAACAATGGAGGATGCTTTTGAGTCATTTTGCTAACATGGGAAATATCATCCCCCCTCATCCTTGTTCAAATCAGCAACTGCCTGTAAGTAAATTGGTGTAAAATGGCCTATACCCTAAAACTGTGTGATACAGAAAACGTGAGGAATCCAAAGATGCTACACTGATTAAACATCAGGATCTGAGTGGAATATATTCGTAACAACTGCCATTCAGCTTGGCGTTTATCAGAAAATCTAATTATGTAAACATGGAGCAGTGAATACACATCAAAACAATTAACATTTTAACTGCTTAATCGCTTGTTGACATTTACGTTCATCTTAGAGAGTTGCTCAATTCCCCATAACCTACATCTGATATTTGATTCTTTTTTTAACCCAGTGATATTGTAAGGATTTGCTCTGTAAAAATTAACGCTACCATCTACTGCATTCTTTTCACACATGTTGACAGCTCCCACAGGTCTTATAAAGCAGCAGGTAGCTAGCTGTTATCTTATTTCTTTGTTTTATATTACTCTGCATTTTTACTGTCAGAGCTTCTTCTTCTTCTTCTTCTTCTTCTACTAATGAAATGCTTGTGACATATTATGGCCATTTTGCGTTAAATTATTGACGCATCATTGTGAATCATCTTTTGCAGCCTCAGAGTTGTTTCCCAGGCAGCATCTCCATGTGGGTCCAGCCAAAAGGTTAAATCAGGGCCATCTTATGGGGTTGGACAAACCCCCATGTGGGTTTGTCCATGATTCAATGTTGGCCCCATCTGTGTTTGCCCACATGGACTATTTACCTATTTTCCACCTATGTTCTAATAAATTTGTTTCTTGGAAATTTATGACTTTTTACCCCTGATTTGATAAAAAATGTTCTTAAAAATTAGAAATTTTCTCATAAATTTGCAACTTTTTTTTACTGTAAACTTCCAAATTTTTCTAATAAATTTGTGATTTTTTTCTTGTAAATTAGCAACTTTTTCCTGATAAATTTGTTAGTTTTTTTCTTGTAAAATTGTGACTTTTTTCCTGCAAATTTACTAACCTTTCTTGTAATTTGGGAACTTTCTCATGAATTTGCCACTTTTTTAGTGTAATCTTGCAACTTCTTCTCATAAACTTATTTTTTCCTTGTACATTTACTATTGTAAATTTGTGAGTTTTTCCCATAAATTTTTAACTTTTTTTTTTTTTGCAAATTTGGAGCTTTCCAAAAAAATTTACACATTTTTTTTTACTGTGTACTTCCAACTTTTCCTCAGAAATTTGGGACATTTTCTCATAAATTTTCAATTTAACCTCTTGCACTCTGGGATACCGCGGGCGGTCACATCTCTGCGTACTAGTGCGCCCTTGTGTGCACTAGTACGCACACTGTGCGTTCTAGTGCACACTGAAAAAAAAAAGCTGCATTTCCATTCTTCCGCTACAGACACAGCCGCGAACAGAAAGCCAAAGGAGTGCTTTGATTGGATTAGATTTGATTGACCTCTCATTTGACTAATAAGAGCCTTGAATTGGGTTTCTGAAACCTTGAAGAACCAATGACTGAAAACCTAGCAAGAAGGACCCGCCTACCAATGGCTGCGAATACAGCGAGCCAATTGAAGCAGAGAAGTCTGACGATTGAAAGCGTGCGTCCCGTGCGTAAAATCTGTTTTGTGTAAGCCGCTGTGTGTGACGGTAGCATTCGCCAGTGTTTTTTTCTTACTACTGTTCTTATTTGTTTTGAAAAATCATTCGCCAAAACCGCAATCATGGAAGCGCAAAACCGCAATAATGGAATCATGGTTTGACCGGGTCGCGTGACCAGAACCACGAGTTGTAACAAGCGGACCAGCGTCATGTTCGTCTGACAATGAGGAAGACATGTTCACCAGCGACACTGCTGTTGTGGACAGGTAAGTGTTATAAACTAAATTATTCTTTATCCCTGAAAATTGTAATCAAAATGACTTTTGACCGATCGATAAATTACAACTGTGCGTCATCGCCACATGACGGGCCGCATGTGGGGCGTCATGTGCATGTGGATTGTGCGCCGAGAACGCCCCACCCCCACCCCGCTACTCCTCTGTAGCGGATTGCAGATATATTGCAGATATTTTAGTACAACTGTGCGTAGTCCGGTCCGGTCCAGTGCGTAGTCCGGTCCGTCATGTGGCGATGGATGATGTCCGTCCTCTGTAGTGGGGGGTGGGAGTTGTTATCCTCTACATTACAGATATTTTAGTATAATTTTTATTGCACTGTAGGTTATTTTTTTCTTGTAAAAAAAAAGCCACACATTTTTTACGTGGCATGCTTCTTTGTGTGTGGGGGATTGTTTGTTCATTCATTCATTCATGAATGAATAAACAAACCATCCCCCCCACCCCCCCCCCCCCACACACACACACAGCCCTGAGTGTCACCTTTCATTAGAGCCCAAGATGAAGCTTCTATATTGAATCAGTCAAAAGTTACAGACGTTTTTCCAAACTGTGCCATTTGGCACAATTTGGCACAGTTCAAAAACGCCTGGGAACAACCTGACAAAAAGCAAAAAAGCTGTGTAATATATTCATTTTTTGTGGTATTGTTACAAAATTTTGACCTCAGCTGGATAACACTTGGTTCTACATTTCTGTTGCATCTTCCAGCCAGTATCTGACAGCTGTGTGTTATTTGCAAGCATTTGTATCCAAAAAACACCCAGGCGAAATTTATTTTCTTCAAGTTCAGTATGTTTAGATGACTGTTACTCAGTGGCAGGAGCACTTAGAGAGATTATGACTGTTTTGCCAAAAGATTCAAAGTGTTTTCTTTTTAATGAGACCAACCCCATGAAGATGCTGCAAAGGTTTGAGGAACAGCTTTTGATTTACTTTGGGTACATTATTTTTAGGCGTTTTTAGGGAAATTGACCAGAGTGCAAGGGGTTAATTAGTTACTCTTTTGCTATATTTTTGTTGTTTTCTTGTTGTTTTTGTTAATTTGAAACTTTTTTTCTAATTTTTCCTTATAAATGTTTGACTTTTTCCTTGTAAATTTGCTAAATTTTTCTTGTAAGGCTATAATTCTTTTCAAGTAATTTTACATTTTTCTTGTAAGTTTATAACTTTTTTCTCCTAAATTTTCACTTTTTTCTCATAAAGCTGTGACTTTTTCCTCATGATTTGTGACTTTTTTTCTCCTAAATTTGCTTTTTTTTTTTTTTTCAAATTTGTCACTTTTTTTCTCATAAAATTTTCACATTTTGTTCTTGTAAATTTGTGACTTTTTGTGTCATTTTGCCTCGGACACAAGTGTTACTGAAACCTGCTCATCCACATTACATCCATGTGGTGCCCAGATGGGTTGAAACAAATTACCTGCTCACCTGTACCACAGGTAAGAAGATGAGGGCAAACACAGGTGGGGCCAACACGGAACTGGCAGACAAACCCATATGGGACCAATAAGACAGCCCCTATTTAACCTCTCGTGGAGCCCACATGGACACGCTGGCTGGGTCCTCATAAAAGTCCTCATAAAACTAAACCACACTTGGCATCACAAATGACAAGAGTAACAAGCATTTCTTTTTTTGCTTTGCTCCGTCTTCACGTTCAGATTGTGTTATTGTCAGTTTTCTTTAGGATTTAGATAACACATCCAGTGCTCTTTCGCTGGTTACCATGGTGAAAAGTTTTTGGGCAAATCTGACAAAAAGGCTCAACCACGCACCTTTTTAAATTCATTTTGCCAGGCGCTTAATCACACACGCCTGGGGAGTATTTTTAATAAGCTATAAATAATTGTCTCCCCCCCACCTCCCCCTCCTCCACTGGCAGTAACACCTGGGCTTGCAGGCTTGAAAGTGAAATGCATTACATTTACATACACTGTACACGAGTAATCTACATTCAAAGATATGAAAACGGCCGCAAATATGAACAACTGTGTGTGCACAGCTGCAAACGCATCCCCGCTAATACCCATGAAAGACGCATTTGCATGCAGACTTTGGTGGGAAATGCATGCACTTAGCTGTGGAATGCTTCCAACTGTGATTATTAATTACATTCTCCTTTCCCCACCACCTGTGTGTGTGTGTGTGTGTGGGTGGGTGTGGGTGTAGGTGTGTGTGTGTGTGTGTACTTCCTCTTCTCTTTTTTAATCCCTATCTCGCCTCCTTCTCGTGCTCTGCAGCATTTTTCTTATTTTCTCGCTGTCACCTTCCTCCTCTGGATGTAATGACCCAACTTTTCAGTCTCAGAGTGAGTGAGCAGAGGCAGACAGCAGCTGTAACGATCAGTTTATTCTGGGAAAAATAAAACTCACTTGTACCACAAGAGCCATTTCTGGGTATGAAGCACAGTATGCAAGTACAAGTTTATAAGTCCCCAATTTGTGTCCCCAGTTTGGCTTGCGGGTCCCCAACGCACTGGCATAGAGCACGAGTTTGCCTGGCAAGAGAAAAACGGTGCATCAAGTGTGGGCGCCTGAACCCTTTTGCCAGGATATGCCGGTCGTCAGCATCGTGGGACCTGCCAAGTGAACCCGCCCGCCTGCCTGCCAACAATGACCATCAGCTCGGTGAGTCCCAACACTAGTGGTTGTTCCTGTTGTATGGTGGAATTGTACAGTGTAGCTTTACCACTCCTGCTTGACACGGCGGCGGTGCATTCAAAGCCAAACTGGGCCACAGTGAAAAAGTGTTTCCCCAACCACAAAATCAAGGCGAACCCAATGCCGCTGTATGGATATGGTAGTCACAGACTGTGCAATGTCGGAACAGTGGAAATAACTGTTTGCTGTAAACCCAAAATTGTGTATGACTTCACTTTCCAAGTGACAGCGTGCAGTGACAGCATCATGGGATGTGACCTTTTCTACGGACTGGGTTTCACAATTAGGGACAGCGCTGGGTTTGAATGGTTCGGGTGTGGATTCTGGAGCTCGCCTGACCCGGATGACGATGTCGTGGTGTGGGATGAGGTAGTACAGAACAGCACCGACAACACTCCATCCACTCCATGTGCTCAGGAGGGGTGGGAGCCTGTGCTAATCGAGTACAACACCAACGAGGTATTTATGAACAGCACTTACAGCAAAGCATACACTCCACGGTTTCAGGAGGAGAGCGGCCCAGAGGGGAAGCCCGAGCAGCAGACGAGCAACGGACTCAGAGCACAATGCGGAACAGCACAGCGCTTCAGATGGCTCAGTGGAGGAACTGGAAGGCTTCAGTGCCCACGCTCAGCCAGCTGTGGTAGGAGTGGCCAAGTTGGTGGGTGGAGGGTCCGTTCCGACAAGCGACACCAGGGAGGCACCAGACACCTTCAGTGCTCAAGTTGAGTTTTAGCCGGCGGCGGGTGAAGGGTCTGCTGCGGAAACCGTGACTACTGATTTACCACAGTGTAACAAAGGCGCAAGGCCAAAGGAGAAGCAGAACATTAAGCCAAGTAAGGATCCACTCTGGGTTAAAGACTGGGTTTGAGTTCCCGCCGACGGGAGACTGGGACGGCGACTAACGGGGCCGCAGCCAACGAGACAATGGGGCTGCCACAGGCGCATTCCAAAGCTCCAGGGTGGAGGCCGCCATGAGCCTGCTCCAAAGCTCCGGGTAGGAGGCCACCGTGGGGCCGCATCAAAACCCCCCAGGCAGGAATATTCCTCCGGTGGAAGACTGTAAAAAACAAAACAAAACAAAAAAACAAAAACTGACAGACTGTTTAAGTAGGAGCACAGCTGAACCAACAAAAGTGGCAGAATTACCCACTTAGCAGTGCAGGATCATGTGGCAGTCAACCCACAGGCCGTAGTTTTAGTTTATTATGATGTTTAAAGTTCCTTATGATTTTATAACTGTTTTAGTTTGTGTGTTTATTTGTCTTATTATTTTAGCGTTTATTGGGGGTTCTTGAGTGCCAAATTTGGGAGGGTTTTGATTAGATGTGTTTTTTTATTTTATAGTTTCACAGTTTCACACACATCACACATTATCAACAGCCTGAATGAATTACAATATGAATTAAACCTGCAAGCAGGTGTAAGCGGGCCTTCGCCCCCCACACACCTGCACAACCCAGCGCCCGTCCTACCTTGCTGACTTGGAAAATTTGCCGTTGTCGCTGCAAGGGCTGCGTGGATAATAAAGTAAACCATTTAACAAGAACTTCCTTTGAGCAATAAGTGGTGCTATAACCTTCGTCAAATATTCTTATGTAGGTGTGTGCAGAGTGGGACTAATGTCCATCATGGCAATTACGGTGAAAATCTGACACAGTTTGTCCAATTTACAACTGTCCAATGTATTGCGATAAGGTTAACTTGGACATGTGGCCATTGTAACACTTAACATTTTAAGCAGATGTTGGAAACCAATGCAGAACTACAGAAGAGAGTCATCTTGACTTACGTTCCACATTTGGTGACCCTTGGACTTCCCCAAGCCTCCAAAGTATAAAACATCTTGAATAGCAAGGAATGGGTTTCCATGGGAACTGTGCTTATCGCAGGACAAAAGTGGTTTCCACTGAGGGTAATCCAATGCACTCTGAGAAACCACTGAAAATGTCATGTCATTGTGGCTACTGGTCTTTGCGAAAAATTTGATACGATTTTGTGCAGTACCTCATGTCAGCTGTAGGTGGTGGTGTGACAGTTTTTTGAATATTGATATACAGACATGTTCAGAATGGGATCAGTATGATTTGTGCAAAGTCTGGTCCAAATCAGACAAGGATTGTCTGAGCTGTAACTGTCTTGTTTTGCATTGCGAGGAAGCCACTGAAGCATGCTGGTCGCTATGGAAACAGTTCTATACTATGTACATGCACTGTCACTGAACCCTAGTCATTCCGTCATGTCATTTTTTTCTGCTGGTGAAATGAAAAGAAAGTAAACAGTTTTCAGCAATTCTTCCTTTAATCAATGGGGCGCTAAAACTTTTGTTTATTATTTTTATATAGACACTGTGGAAATGTGAAAGGACGAGACAGAGTTTATCTCACGAGTCAGGTTTATTCACATTCTCCAACATGAGCAATACAGGAAGAGAGAGAAACCCAGACCTTCCTACGTTTTTAGAAAATCCTCTGTGTCGTTTCTGCCCTGGAGCGTTTGTGGAATATATGGCGAAGAGCTCCCTGGTATCGGCAACATGGATTTCCTCTCCTCTCTCGCACTGCTGCTTTCTGTGCTGTGGCTCTTTGTCTCTGAGGTAAACGCGTTCGGCTCCATGGCGAGCAGAATAGCGGGCAGAATACAATATTCCAGGGACGTGTTGCTACGCTTTAACACAGCTGATGCAGCGTCTGTGATTGAGCCCAAACTTGAACTGCTGGACTTTATTTTGAGAGACGGACACAGCGGTGAAAAAAGAAGCGGCAGGAGGAAGCGTGGAAGACGTGGAGGTGTGAAATTGCGCCTTAGAAGACGTCAGTTTGGTAACATTCCTCTTCCTTCGATCATTTTTGGGAATGCACAGTCTGTGAGAAACAAGGTGGAGGAAATTCAAGGCAACGTACGTTACCAGAAGGATTTTAAGAACTGCTGCGTCATGGCTTTCACTGAATCTTGGCTTACTGCGCATGATCGAGATGCAGACCTGTGGATTGACGGCTTTGGAGCTCCGCTGCGCTCGGATCGGCAGGAAGAGGTAACTGGGAAGCGTCAGGGGGGCGGCGTATGTTTATACATTAATAAGCAGTACTGCACATCTGTCACGGTCAGAGAGCGCATCTGTACACCCGATGTGGAGCTGCTGTCTGTGTCGCTTCGCCCCTTTTATTTGCCTCGAGAGTTTCCCCAACTTTTCATCACAGTTGTGTACATTCACCCGAGGGCAGACGCTGACTCCGCCTCCAGCACCATCTCTGATGTGGTGCAGCGGCTGCAGTCAATTTCTCCAGAGGCGCCAAACTTCATTCTTGGGGATTTTAACCATGTTTCTTTAAAGAAGACACTTAAAAACTTTCATCAGTATGTCTCCTGCCCAACCAGGCGAAAAAAGACATTGGACCTGTGCTATGGATCCATAGAGAGGGCCTATAAATCACTCCCCCTTCCTCCTTTAGGATCATCAGATCACAACTGTTTTCATTTGCTGCCCACATATAAAACTGCTCTCAGAAGAGGCAAGGTGGAGATGAGAGACATTGATGTGTGGACAGAAGATTCAGAGCACAGCCTCCAGGAATGCTTTGACTGTACAGACTGGAAGATGTTCATAATGGCCTGCGGGGATGATTTGGACTCTCTGGCTGAGCTCACATGCTCATACATGGCTTACTGTCAAAATAAGTCTGTTCCACGTAAACGTGTCAAAATATATCCCAACAACAAACCATGGGTAACTAAATCAGTTAAATCCTGCTTACAGAGGAAAGCTCTTGCCTTTAAACAGGGGTCTGTTTCTGAGCTACAAGTTGCCACCAAGGAGCTGAAGGCCGAAATTTTAAGAGCAAAACAGAATTATAAATCAGAGTTGGAAAGCAAGATGGCAGCAAATAAACTTGGTTCAGCCTGGGCCAGTATGAAAACTATTGCAGGCCTTCAGAGCACAGAGCGCAGTAATTGTGTGTTTTTAGATGGTTTTAGTTCAGACACAGAGCTGGCTAATGCTCTTAATTGTTTTTATGGTCGTTTTGACTCCTTTGATTTTAGCACAGAAATCCAAGATTTGAAACAGAAACTCAAAGACAATCAGCACTTTAATATTGAGATGCAGGATGTTAAAAGGGAGTTCCGCGCTGTAAAAGTGAACAAAAGTCAGGGCCCTGATAATATATGTGGACGCCTGGTAAAGTCCTGTGCACATGAACTGAGTCCTATATTTCATTATATTTTCAATAAGTCCTTACAGACACAACATGTGCCTAAGATCTGGAAAGATGCCGTGGTTGTTCCCGTTCCAAAATCCAGCTGTCCTAAAACGGTAAATGACTTTAGACCAGTTGCTTTGACTTCAATTTTAATGAAAATTTTTGAAAAACTGGTCAGATGTGAGGTCCTAAGGCAGACTGAACATGCATTGGATCCTCTGCAGTTTGCCTATAGGCCTCACAGAGGAGTGGAGGATGCCACTGTCACTCTGTTTGACATGCTTTTTAAACATCTAAATTTTAATGGGACACACGCCAGGCTTTTATTTGTGGACTTTTCTTCTGCCTTTAATACAATCCAACCTCATATTTTAGTTGAAAGGCTCCTGCAACAATTTGATTTAAGCAATAATCTGGTGGGTTGGATTCTGGATTTCTTAACCAACAGGACGCAGAGAGTAAGGGTCAATGGTACATTGTCTGACCTAAAGTGCTCTTCTACTGGCTCTCCTCAGGGGTGTGTGTTGTCACCACTACTCTTCATCCTGTACACAAACATGTGTCGGAGCAGACATAACAGACACATTATAAAGTATGCTGATGACTCAGTCATTGTCAGTCTCCTCCAGGATGGTGAGAGTGGCCACGGCCCAATAGTTGATGACTTTGTTCACTGGTGTGAGGATTCCTACCTGCAGCTGAATACAACAAAAACGAAAGATATGATTATTGACTTTAGGAGGAAAACTCCCAGGCACAAAGTCACCATACTAAAAGGCCAGACCACCGAATGTGTACAATCGTACAAATATCTTGGGACGATTATTGATAGTGGATTGAACTTTGAGGTGAACTGTGAAAGGGTGTGCAAAAAGGGTCAGCAAAATTTGCATTGTTTGAGGAAACTTGCACGCTTCCAAATTGACCGAACCATAATGACTATGTTCTATCGGGCTTTTATTGAATCTGTTTTATCCTTTTCTTTAATGTCATGGTTTGGTCAGATAAAACTGAAACAGAGGAAATCCTTGGATCAGGTAGTCAAATGGTCCAGTTGTTTGCTTGGTGAGTCACAGCTGAGCCTGACATCCCTGTACACCAGACAAGTACAGAGGATGGCCGACTCGATTTTAAATGATGACTCCCACCCTTTGCACTGCAACTTTCAGCTTCTTCCCTCCAGACGGAGGTTTGTTGTCCCAAAAAGTAGAACCCAGCGCTACAAAAACAGCTTTGTCCCTGCTGCTGTCAAGGAGTTGAACAAGCTATAAAAATTATATTGTACATATTTTATATTTACCTATTTTGTAAGATGTGTGCCTGTGTTTGTGTCTATGTTGAATGTAATTGTGGCTTGTAAATATGGATGTCACCAACTGCAAAACAAATCTACCTACGGGTACAAATAAAGTAACCTGAACCTGAACCTGAACCTTCATCCCCTTTTTATACCCCAGGAGCTTCAAAGCTTCAGTCACAATGCATTTAATCCCAAATAACAATGCATGCCTTTCAGATCTTATCACCCCCACCCAAAGTCACTGTCAGCCAGGAAATCCCCCAGGGCCATCTCTTTGCATATCAAAGACCACATTTCACATACTCCTGTTATCTCTGAGGAGGCTCAGTCCTTTGTTCATCTGAGACGTGAAGCATACAGTAAGCATACAGTGATATACACAGGAAGCATAAGGTGGTATACATTTGTGCATATGAAACCCACATATGTGTGCCACATGACCCCCCCCCCCCCAAACGTCTAAGATGTAACAACAGAATAACGGTCAGCCTGTCATGATAAAATCATTACACATCAGCCCACACGTTGCTTGGGCCTCAGTCTCCTCCTGTATCTGCTGTAAGCCAGCTTCAACATTTCCGTGGCGCCATCCTGCTGGGGGGCTGCTGTCTGAGGGTGAGAATTGTTAGTCAATCCCTGTGGGTGTTCTGGGGGATTTTCTCTAGGGGGTCTACCGTGTCGAGGAACCTTGGCCAATGTCGTCGTCCGCCACCACAAAGGCGGGTTTAAGCCTGTTAATGCCAATCTTCTCCTACCTGCCCCCCAAATCTAGCAAAAAATGCTTATCCCCTGTTTCCAGCACTCTAAATGGCCCATCATAAGGTGGTTGTAACGGCGGGCAATGGGCATCGTGTCTGACACAAACAAACTCCGCGTTTTTTAAAGCCTTAGGTATAAAAACGCGCGGAAAACTGTGGTGAACGGGGCCAGGCAGCGCGCCTGATTCCGTGCCATGCTGCAACCACTGAGCCGGGGAACATTCTGGCGCAGGATTATCTGGGAGAAACTCCCCGGGCAGCCGAAGTGGCTGCGCAAAAACTAGCTCCGCCGGGGAGGCTTCTAAATCCTCTTTAGGTGCAGAACGCAACCCCAATAAAACCCATGGTAGCCTGTCCACCCAATTTGCATCCGTAAGCGACGCTCTGAGAGCCGCTTTCAATGACCTGTGAAAACGTTCGCATAACCCGTTAGCCTGCGGATTGTACGCGGTTGTGCGGTGGATTTTTACCCCCAGGCTGTGGGCCATTGTTGACCAAAGTTCTGAAACAAATTGAGGGCCTCTGTCGGACGTAACATCCGACAGGACTCCAAAACGCGCTACCCATGCTGTTAAAAACGCGCGCGCCACCTCCTCGGCTGTGGTTGACGCCAGTGGGACCACTTCCGGCCAGCGGGTGGTGCGGTCTACCATTGTCACAAGGTGTGTGCACCCCTGTGACGGCAGAAGGGGGCCTACGAGGTCCACATGAACATGATCGAACCTCTTAGCCGGGATGTGAAACGGCTCCAAGGGAGCTCTCATGTGTTTGTGTACCTTGGCTCGTTGACAGGCCATGCAGGCTGTTGCCCACTCCCTAACTTGTTTGCGCAGGCTCGGCCATACAAATTTCTCTCCCACCATTTTGACCGACGCGCGCACTCCCCGGTGCGCCAGAGAATGAATCGAGTCAAAAACGCGGCGGCGCCACGTGGCCGGTACCACAGGACACGGTCGCCCAGTGGAGACATCGCAGATTAGAGGGGGCATACCGTCTAGCAGCACCCTGTTCTCCAGCCTTAACCCTGTTGGTCCAGACTGGGGCCACGCGCACTTCCACGTCGCTAACCTGATCCTCGGCCATGGCTGCATAATCTACCCCCATGCGGACTGGAGCCGCCACGGCGCGCGAGAGGCAGTCTGCCACTACATTAAGTTTACCCGCCACATGCAGGATATCAGTAGTAAACTCTGAGATCGTGGCCAGGTGTCTCTGCTGCCGGCTTGACCACGGTTCTGAAACCTTGGCCATCATGAAAGTCAGCGGGTTGTGATCAACGAACGCGGTGAAACGGCGTCCCTCCAGCCAGAACTGGAACTGGCGAATGGCCAAGTGGAGAGCTAACAACTCCCTGTCGAATGCGCTGTATTTTCGTTCACTATCGCGCAAGGTCCTGCTGAAAAAGGCGAGCGGTTGCCAAGCCCCGGCTACATGCTGTTCCACGACTGCCCCTATGGCCACATCTGACGCGTCAGTAGTGAGCGCTATGGGGGCCGTTGGGTCTGGATGTGCTAACAACGCAGCGTTTGCCAGGGCTGTTTTGACTTCCGAGAATGCTCGCTCTCGCTCCGGAGACCATTCGATTTTATTTGTGCGTTTTTGTTTTTTTAGTGCGGCATATAATGGTTGCATGAGCTGCGCTGCGCGGGGGAGGAAACGGTTATAAAAATTCACCATTCCCAAAAACTCCTGTAACGCTTTGACCGTTTGTGGCTGGGGAAAATTTGTTACTGCGCGCACTTTGTCAGGCAGAGGAACCGCTCCTTCTGGAGAGACGCGATGCCCCAAAAAATCAATCTGCGTCACCCCGAACTGACACTTCGCTGGGTTGATTATTAACCCGTGCTCTCCCAACCTCTGGAAAACCGCCGTGAGGTGGTTTTCGTGTTCGTCTTCGGACGCGCTGGCTACCAAAATATCGTCCAGGTAGACGAACACGAAGGGGAGATCGCGCAACACCGCGTCCATCATGCGTTGGAACGTCTGTGCCGCGCCTTTAAGCCCAAATGGCATGCTCAAAAACTCGAATAGACCGAACAGAGTTATTACCGCTGTTTTGGGTATGTCCTCAGCGCGTACTGAAACCTGGGGGTAACTGCGTACTAAGTCTATTTTAGAAAAAACGCGCGCCCCCGCCAAATGAACTGAAAAATCTTGGATATGCGGGATTGGGTAGCGGTCGTGCGCTGTAGCGTTGTTCAACCTGCGGAAATCTCCGCAAGGACGCCACGAGCCATCAGCTTTCGGGACCATGTGAAGTGGTGAAGCCCATGGTCTTTTCGAACGCCTGATGATGCCCAACTTTTCCAGGTTGGTTCCAGGTTCTCCTCGCGCGCTATGATCAGTTTAGCTGAATCCAAGCGCCGGGCTTTTGCAAAAACGGGCGGTCCGGTGGTAGTAATAAAATGTTCCACCCCATGTTTAGCCACAGCTGCCGAAAATGTTGGGACCGTGAGTGCTGGGAACTGAGTGAGCAGTGTGCGGAACTTACCACCTGCAGCTGTGACATTGGATTGTGCTGTTGGCGGGGCCACTCGAGCTGTACAGGGAATAGAATAAAAAGAGAGTGCATTAACCAGGCGCCTGTTAGCAAGATCAACCAACAAACCATGTGAGCACAGAAAATCAGCCCCTAACATATTGAAATTCACTGCAGCTATGACGAAAGTCCACTCAAATGTACGGCCGTGTAGGGACAGAAGCAGAGTCCTCTCACCAAAGGTCTTAATCGCCGAGCCGTTCGCTGCTGACACCCCCGGACCACTGGAAGGCGCCAGCCGGTCAGTGGAGGAAGGTGTGATGAAACTCAACTGGGAGCCTGTGTCCACAAGGAAATGCCTCCCCGAGCGTGCATCCTTCAAGTAGAGCAGCTTGTTCTCCTCCCTGAGGGCCGCAGCTGCTACTGACCCCCGGTCTTGGCATTTCCCAAGCGCTTGAAATGGCACGGTGGTATACATTTGAGTGCCTTCTCTGCAAAGCGGCGATGGTAGAAACAGAGGGTGTCTCCTCCGTAATCCTTGGCCCCCGCCGCCGCCGTCATCGGTGGGTCTGCTACCGCCGTCTCTGGCCCCTCGTTGTCTCCGGCTGTCGCGCCGCACACCATCGCTGCTGCGGTGGCCGCGCGCTGTTTGCTGGCATTGAGAATCCGGTGCGCCTCCTGGGCCAGCGCGCGGAAATCCCGCTGGGCCAACAACGGCGAACCGGCCAGGGTTGCTCTCGTGGCCGACAGTAGGGTTCTCAGGAAAATGTGGGTGAAGAGGAAATCGTCGCCGTCTGAGCCCCTCAACCTCAGCATGTCCTCCATCAGGTCAACGGGCGTGCCATCTCCCAAGTCGTTCAGAGCCAGCAGTCTCTCTGCTCTCTCCTGGGCTGAGAGAGTGAAACACTGGCTGAGCGCAGCCTTCAACGTGCCGTATTTGTCGTCGGCCGGTGGGTTCACCAAAAGGCTCTGCACATGCCGAGACGTGCGGTTGTCGAGCTTGGCAATTACATGGTAGAATTTCGTCTCATCTACCGTTATCCCCCGGAGGGCCAACTGTGCTTCGACCAAGAGGAACCAGGAGCACGGGTTGTCTCGCCAAAAGTCCGGTAGCTGGACAGTAGCGGCATACGCCTGGCTGGGAGCTCCTGACCCGGCTGGTTCGGGGGAATTTCTTTCACTCATCATCTTAGGGTCACCAGTGTGGAAATGTGAAAGGACGAGACAGAGTTTATCTCACGAGTCAGGTTTATTCACATTCTCCAACATGAGCAATACAGGAAGAGAGAGAAACCCAGACCTTCATCCCCTTTTTATACCCCAGGAGCTTCAAAGCTCCAGTCACAATGCATTTAATCCCAAATAACAATGCATGCCTTTCAGATCTTATCACCCCCACCCAAAGTCACTGTCAGCCAGGAAATCCCCCACGGCCATCTCTTTGCATATCAAAGACCACATTTCACATACTCCTGTTATCTCTGAGGAGGCTCAGTCCTTTGTTCATCTGAGACGTGAAGCATACAGTAAGCATACAGTGAAATACACATGAAGCATAAGGTGGTATACATTTGTGCATATGAAACCCACATATGTGTGCCACAACAAGTTCAGTGTGGGACTAATATCGATTGTAGAAAATTTGGTGCAAATTGTACAAAATTTGTCCAATGTACAAGTGTCTGTTATTGAAAGGCAAAGAGTGAGTTTCCATGGATACTGTGCTTATCACAGGACAAAAGTGACTTCCACTGAGGGTAGTCCAATGCACTCTGAGAACCCACTGAAAATGTCATGTCATTGTGACTACTGGTCTTTGCGAAAAATTTGAAACAATTTTGTGCAGTACCTCATGTCAGCAGTAGGTGCTGGTGTGACAGTTTTGTAAATATTGATATGCAGACGTGTTCAGAGTGGGATCAGTATGATTTGTGCAAAGTCTGGTCCAAATCAGAGGAGGATTGTCTGAGCTGTAACTGTCATGTTTTGCATGGCGAGAAAGCCACTGAAGCACGCCGGTCACCATGGAAACAGTTCTGTACTATGCACATGTACTGTCAATAAGCCCTAGTCATTCCTTCAAGTCATTTTTTTCAGCTAATGAGAGAAAAATAAAGAAAACAGTTGTCAGCAATTCTTCCTTTAATCATTAGGGGTGCTATAACTTTTGTTTATTATTTGTATATAAAAGAGTTTGGCAGGACGAATATTGAACATAGAAAATTTGGTGAAAATTGTACAATGTTTGTCCAGTTTACAAGGGTCCGATGTTGTAACAAATAGGCGGCTCTCTAACTTTTGTTATTTTTATATAGGAGCGTTCAGTGTGGGACTATGATAAAAATTTGGTGAAAATCAGAAAGTTTGTCCAAGATACAACTTTCCGATGTTTCATAGCAAGGAGTCAACCGTCGCCATGTCGCCATGGCAACACTTCCCTGTCAGTTATGTGTTGTCCACCCCGTCCATCCATCTTCTACCGCTTTTCCAGAGGTCAGGGTTGCGGAGGCAGCAGTTCAAGCAGAGAAGCCCAGACTTCCCTCTCCCCAGCCACCTGCTCCAGCTCTTCACAGAGGATACCAAGGTGTTCCAAGACCAGCTGGGAGACATAGTCTCTCCACCAAGTCCTGGGTCTGCCCCGGGGTCTCCTCCCAGTGGGACGTGCCTGAAACACCTCAAGTGGGAGGCATCCAGGAGGCATCCTAATCAGATGCCCATACCACCTCAACTGACTCCTTTCAATGTGGAGGAGCAGTGGTTCTACTCTGAGCCTCTCTCGGATGACTGAGCTCCTCACCCTATCTCTGAGGGTGAGTCCAGCAATTCTACGGAGAAAGCTTATTTCAGCCGCTTGTATCTGCGATCTCGTTCTTTCGGTCATTACCCAAAACTCGTGACCATAGGTGAGAGTAGGAACGTGGATTTTTTTTTTCTTTTTTTTTTTTTTTGTTACTTATTTGTACCCGTAGGTAGACTTGGTTTGCAGTCTGGTGACAAGCCACCGGCTGCTGGTCGCTGCGTGCGCGAGCGCCCTAAACCTACATGTTTTTGGTGTGCGGGAGGAAACCGGAGAAATCCCGGAGTAAACCCACGCAACACGGGGAGAACATGCAAACTCCACACAGCTCACTGTTGGTCGGGGGCTGGGATCGAACCCACGATCTCATGATCCCCGCGATCCCCCGGCCGAGGGTAAAACTGTGCTGCCACAGTGCTAAACCACTGCGCCACCGTGCAGCCAGGATTGACTGGTAAATTGACAGCTTTGCCTTAGAACTAAGCTCCCTCTTCACCACAACAGACCGGTACAACATCCGCATCACTGCAGATGCTGCTCCGATCCGTCTGTCAATCTCTCACTCCATTTTCCCCTCACTCGTGAATAAGACCCCAAGATACTTAAACTCCTCCACTTGAGGCAGGATCCTGTCCCCAACCCGGAGAGGACAATCTACCTTTTTCCGGCTGAGGACCACGGACTCAGACTTGGAGGTGCTGATTCTTATCCCAGCTGCTTCACAGTCAGCGGCAAACCGTCCCAGCAAGAGCTGTAGGTCATTGCTGGATGAAGCCAACAGGACAACATCATTTGCAAACAACAGAGATGAGATCCTGTGGTCACCAAGCATGACACCCTCCATTCCCTGGCTGCGCCTAGAAATCCTGTCCATAAAAATTATGAACAGGATCAGTGACAAAGGGCAGCCCTGGTGGAGTCCAACTCTCACTGGGAATGAGTCCGACCGAGTGTTGGCAATATGGACCAAACTCTCACAATGGTCATACCGAGACCGAATAGCTCGTAACAACAAGCCCGATACCCCATACTCCCGAAGCACCCCCCACAAAAAACCATGAGGGACACGGTCAAATGTCTTCTCCAAGTCCACAAAACACATGTAAACTGGTTGTGTTGTCCACCCATATATGACTATATATGACAGTCACATCAACCTATGTTCAAGATTTCATGACTCCAGGTCATTCTTAATCCTCCAAACAAGATGAAGGATTGATTGGCGAGGAGGGCGTATCCATGGTAACATGTGTGACACCATGCTAAAGTTGATGTGTAGTTATGATCATCGCTTTGGTCTGATGAATCTCAGAAAATGTCACATCATTCTGGCAAGTGGCACATGAGTAATAAATAAAACAGTTTTCAGCAATTCTTTCGTTAAATACTATGTGGCGCTATATCTTTTTTCAGGTATTTTAATGTTGACTCATTCGGGGTGGGACTATTTTCCATCATGGGAAGTTTTGTGGACATCGGACAAGTTTTGCCCGAGTTACAGCTGTTTGAAGTTGTAAGGGGAGGAGTCAAACTTCACCATGGTGCCCTGGCCACACCTTTTGAGATTTTGACTTAATTTATACAATTTTTTAATGGCCAGTAAAACTGAGCTTAATCGGAGCAGGTCCCTAGGACTAGTTTGTTCAAATGCGAGGTGTGACTTTTTTCAGAATTGGAGGTGGGGTGACTTTGAGGCAAGATGGTGGCCTTCCTGTTGGCGGTGGGTATGGGCCACAATTATGTTTTTTGCATGTCTTGAGGTGATGCACACCTCACCCAATTTTTATGTCTCTACGGCAAAGTTTACGGTCTCCAGTTTCCATTGACCTTGTACATTTGGCCCCTCCCACAACAATTAGGGATGGGGGGCACATATGTTTTCCAGTTTATCAAATTTTTCGCTGGGTGTGAGGGGTTTGCCAAAAAAACCCCAAACAAACTGTGTTTTGGTTAACGTTCAGAGGCTGAAAAATGTGATAATTTAAGCGGAAAAATAATAAAAAACGGAACAATTACAATAGGGATTTCGCCAACTGACGTTGTCAGTGGCTCAGGCCCTAATTATCAACAGCATGATTAGCAGTATACAATAGGCTTTTTTTTTTTTACATTGTTTTGAAGTGTGAACGGGTCATCCCAAATAAGCTACTATATTTAAACTTTTAGTAGGGAGCCCAATTCTACTATAAAATGATGACGGAAATCAGTCTGATGTCTTTGTGAACAGGAACAAACAAACATATGACATTTTGTAAAGGGAGTGAGAATGTTATATGTGGGTTTGGTCCCTGGGGCTTGTCATAGCCATCAGATGGGATAACGTCAGGCAGGCTGTGGCCACTGTATATATTTGCCTGTTCCTGTAATAAAGTCCTGTTCATTGATCGGCATAAGATGGCTCACGACTTGTTCATTTCATACATAACACTTCCATCTTCACCATTGTACCTGCTTCCCTCTCATTCACACTCATGTATTCTGTCTTGCTTCTACTGACTTTCATTCCTCTTCTCTCCAGAGAATACCTCCACGTCTCCAGGTTCTCTTCCATCTGCTCCCTACTCTCACTACAGGTCACAATGTCATCTGCAAACATCATGGTCCACAGAGACTCCTGCCTGACCTCATCTGCCAGCCTGTCCATCACCATGGCAAACAAGAAGGGGCTCAGAGCCGATCCCTGAAGTAAGCCCACCCCCACCTTGAATCCATCCGTCACTCCTACAGCGCACCTCACCACCATCTCGTTGTCTTCAAACATGTCCTGCACCACCCTCACATACTTCTTTGCCACTCCTGACTTTCTCATACAGTACCACACCTCTTCTCTGGGCACCCTATCATATGCTTTCTGAAGATCCACAAAAACAAAGTACAACTAATCTATACTTCCCCATCAGCACTCTTAGAGCAAACATTGCATCTCTAGTGCTCTTTCCTGGCATGAAACTGTACTGCTGCTTACTGATTGTCACCTCTCCTCTTAACCTGGCTTCAACAACTCTTTCCCATATCTTGATAGGGTGGCTGATCAACTTTATGACTCTGTAGTTACTACAGCTCTGAGCATTACCTTTGTTCTTTAAAACTTGTACCAAAACACTTCTCCACTCCTTGGGCATCCTCTCACTCTCCAAGATTGTGTTAAACAATCTGGTTAAAAAGCCCACTCCCATCTCTCCTAAACACCTTCATTCCTCCAGAGGTATGTCATCTGGACCAACCGCCTTTCCATTCTTCATCCTCTTCAAAGCTATCCACACTTCCGCCTTGCTTCTGTCTTGCTGGTGGAAGGATGCTTTGCTACTTTGCTCTTTCCTCTGCTTGCACTTTTCTGTCAATATCTTATTTTCCTCTGCAACAAATTTATGGGCAGCACCAACCGGATACTTATAAGTCACTGGGACTATATTTCACTGAAGATATAGCTCACCATGACCATGATCTAACACTTTTTTGGATCTTATCAGTACTACCTGAGCATGGTCTACAAGCAGCTGAAGCCTGAACTACAGCGATCGACAATTTAAAGCTAAGTATCAACAAGATGCCTCCCCTTTCTACAGATGACTACAACAAACTTCTACACGAGATTGTCACGCTGGAAACTAAAATCCAGTGACTAGATGTAAATCTGAAAGTTAATGGACTCTGAAAATGATACAACGCTGCCAGTGACTAAATACAGTGAACAAGACTCTGCTAACTCACAGCTATCCAGCTCTAACATGGCTGATAGGAGAATGTGTACATAGAAATAAATCCTCAAGTGATAGTCCTTACTAGAATGCCCTAGGTGCAAAGCCAAAGAATAAATCATCACACAGGATGAAGGGAGGACAAGCAACAGCCCAACTTGGTGAGATCTGTGATGCAAACGGTTGGCCTGCATTACCAGCCAGACCAAGTGCCTCTTCAACCCCAGCTGTTAGCAAGACACAGCCATGGATTGCTGTTGAAAGAAAGCCTAAAAACAAACCTCCTCCACAACAACCAAACATGCCACTTCAGAACAGATTTGCACTGCTACTGCAGGACCCTGGACCTCCATCTGATGACCAGTGTTGGGAGTGTTAAGTCTAAAATACCTTAAACCCCAATTCTTTGATACGACGGCCAAATAATCAGACTGAGAGATGAAGTATACTTTGACTTATTTACTGAAAGTGAGATATGGAATTACAAACAGCGCTGGAACACAGTCCTTTAGGAAATACCCAAGAGAGTGTTACCCAAACATTGAGCCCTATTGTTTTTATAAGCGTAACCACTCCCTCATGCAAGAGGGAGGGGGTTTACCTCATTGTATGTGTAATACATTTTCCACTTATGTGGCAGCTTAGCTGTGTGCAGAGCTGATTCTAACTGATTTCAACAAATGAATTATAGTGTATAAACTAAACTCTGCAGTGTAGCGTGTGAAGCAAGCAGATAAAGAAGTGTGAGAAAGACAGAGCAATCGTGTCATTTTACCAACAGGAGTAATGTATTACAAAGTAATGCATTACTGTAATGCCACTACTTTTGCAGTAACTTGCTGTGTAATGAAATTACTTGTCATATTGACTGGACTGTCAGCCTAAGTGCAGGGTGTAACACCAAAGGAGACACAGAAAACAAACGGAAATGTTTGACAATTTATTAATTCTCAAAAAAGGCAGGATTAGAGAAAAAAACAGTCATTCGCCAGAGCAGCAGCAGCCTGCAGAGAAAAGACGAGCGCTGATTAGGGAGAGGAATGGAGGAGTGAGTGGAAATACTAATTATGCCACTTATGTGGGGAACGAGAGATCCTAGCACAGTGCCCAGCAAGGAGAGACGAACCAGCAGGATGAAACTGCTGGGATAGGTGAATGAAGGGCTGAGTCTGACCGGGTGGAGATGAGGAGTTGCAGCAGGGAGAACAATAGGCTGGTGAGCGCACTGTGATCCCTGGAGACACATCGCTTCAATGGCAGCAACCTGAAGGAGAAGGAGGAGATCAGTGTTTAGGTAATGAACCAAAAACTCAAGACAACTTACAAGTTCGAGATAAATTCTGCTCTTAGACAGTATACCCAAAAGAGCCATCGTTGAATCATGGAAGAGCTGGTCCTTTTAAACGCTGGCTCAGCAGAAGCAGCAGGTGCGTCAATCCTCCCAGGTGAGATGATTAGCAGGGAGGCAGGAGAACAGGACGGAGGGGGCAAGCGCTCACCAGGATATGCCATTACTGTTTTATAATTCAGTAATGCACTACAGTTACTGAAATTTGTTCAGATGCATTACTCACATTACTCATTTTATTAATATGGGTAGATATTTTTTAGCGCAAATAAATACAAACTGACCCTACATAGCTGACACAGCTGTCAGTCAACGTAACTTGTTGCAAAGAGCCTGTTCACTGCTGCAGCCAACAGCCACAAATGAAGCTTGCTCCTGCTGGGAAGATAGGAAACTACTTTGTTTTTGTGGAAATAGATTTTTTTTCCTTTGTCATGATTAACCCTTCATTAACCCACATTGTACTGATTTTCTGGTTCATATACTTTTTGAAGATCACAAAATGCCCAAAACTAGAAACGGTGATAAAAGCAAAACTATTCTTTGTGTAAATATGTCCAAAGTCCACTTTTGACTGAAAGTTATGTAATTCGATATGGCTGCCATGGCATTATGCAGATTAGGTGCATAAATTTACTTTTATCTCAAACTTTGGATCATATTCTACATCTTTCTAATTGACAGTAAGCCATTATCTTTTACCACTTTCAAGTTGTAGCCTTGGAAATCTCTGACATCTAAACTGAATATTTTCTTGAAAAAAATCTTGACTACTAGGGGCTCATGGTGAAATGGCTTGCCTATGGCAGTCATTGGGTTAAGGACAAAAGCATATTGGTGGGCTGTGTGAGACCAACTGCAATCTTCAGAAGCACCTCAGAACAGCAACAAGATCCAACAAAGCTAGTGTTATGGTATGCAAACAACACCATGTAGTGGATCTACATTATCTGAACACCCACAGCTGGATTTCAAGCACAGGTATGCATCTGGACAGTTTGTGACCCAGCAAGAATTAAACCGACTGATTGCCAGATACATTGTTACAGAATGAAGATCTGATAACAGTCATTTTCCATCAGACAGCTGAGACTGTGATCCACTTAAGTTAAAACACATTTACTTGGTACCTGGATAAAGATTATTTAAAAATGAATTTGATCTCCAAAAGGAATTTAAGGGACTGGATCATGTCTCTGTCACAGCAGACATTTGGACTGTGGATAATGGACATTCTCTTTGGATCACTGCACATCGGATTAAATCCATAATATAAAGGTAAGAAACATTGACAGCTTAAGGCTGCATTCACACCAGGATAGTCTGGGGGTCTCGGTTTTACTTGTCGGGGAATGGCGAGAATTTTCCCATCTTCATTTTGTTTGGTTTGCATTCACACAGCACTTCACTCAAGCAGACCAAACTGCTTAGACAGCGTCACCCAGTTACAACAGCTGCTCGTTTGTGGTGCTGTAGACGAAAACACCACTGACCAGGAAGGAATAATCTCAGTGAAGAAGAGAAATCCGGCTCATCAATTGGCCAGGACCAAAAAGGGAAATCGAGTGTTGCTTAGAATTGCATCCCATCCACCAAAACTATAAAATTTAACACTACAGCCAGGCTTGTAACCATTTGTGTATTTTTAGAAGTACTCATACATTTTAATAAGTAAAAATTGTTATTACCTCTTATAAATTATCTTTAAATTATGTTTATTTGCTAGATGTTTTTGTGTTTCAAAAAGGATTAGAAATCATAGTGATCCAACTCCACATTTTACAATCTTCAGAGTTTAGATGTTGCATTTATGCATTACCAGTAAATAGGCTAATCACTTTTTCAAAGCTGTATTGACTTTGACTAACACAAAACATCTCCTTGTGACCATGGGATGCAATTCTTGGCAAGTGGGCAATTCTCGGCATAACACTATTCCCTTCAGCCCTTCAGTTTGCCTGCCACATACAAATAAAAATAAAAAGCTCCACTGTCTATATAAACCCGTGCCGCCATCATGTCGCTAAATGTTTTAATTCAATTCAATTCAATTCAACTTTATTTATATAGCACCATTTCAGAACAACAGTCATCTCATAGCACTTTCAACTGTAGGGGGGACCCCCACAGTTGCAGAAAGACCCCAGCAATCAGGCGATCCCCTGTGAGCAAGCACTTGGCGACGGTGGAGAGGAAAAACTCCCTTTTTACAGGAAGAAACCTCCAGCAGAACCAGGCTCAGGGAGGGGCAGTCATCTGCTGCGACTGGCTGGGGGGTGAGGGGACAGAGAAGATGAGAAGAACAGACATATAGAGAGCAAACAGCACGATGGGGACTCAATCTATGGGAGAGAACAAACAGATGTTAATGACCAGCAAAAAAAAATATTTCATTGAGAGTGAAGAAAGGAGTGAGGCCCAATGCATTACTGGAGGTCCCCCGGCTGACTAAACCTATTAGCAGCATAACTAAAAACATAATTAAAAACATCGGTATTCTTGTGTGTAGCCACAAGCAGCTGAGAAATCTGGTCCTCACACCAAATACCTATTAGAGCCGGCATCTCCTTACTCGTCACTACTCCAAGTCCAGGAGACATTTTTTTTTTTTTTTAATTTTCTCCTTGGCTTTCTCCCGTAAAAGTATTTCTTGGATCCATGCTGTCATGAGCCGAGCTGGTGGTTTCCCAAGCTCTGGCTTCATGGCGGTCTCCTGTTCTATAGTATCTGTATTTTATGCTACCTTTGGCTTTCCATATATTTATCTGTGCCTTCTGCCTCTGGTAGCCACCCCCCCTCTCTTCTGTCAGTCTCTGACAGGTGATTCCAATCTGTCATTGTCTGTCCTCTCCCTGCCCAGGTTCAAACATTCACACACTGTCTCACCCTTACGCACACTATCATCCACACCTGCTCTCCATCTGCTCTCAGTCACTTTCTCGCACCGGCAATCACTGTGATTATCAGGGCTGGTGTTACTTAAGCCCTGTCCGTACTCCTGTGTATTGTCGGTGCATTGAATAGTCTACTCCCTGCACACAGTAGTTGTTCTGTTCTTCCCGCGCCTTGTGTTTGGACTTTTTCCCTTTGGACTACGACTGCTGTTGTTTTGTTTTTCCAGAGCCCAGCTGCGCTCCAACACTTCCATGTACAGTAAGTCCTGCTTCCTGGTTTACATTTCTTGTTTTCCCCCAGTGGCCAGTGTTTTCCTGGAGCTGATGTGAACTGCTTTTCTTTAAGTCCAAACCTGTGCTGAGCTGTGTTTACCTATTGTGCTGTGAACGGTTTTTGGAATCCTATGTTGGACAATTGTTGTACGTTTGATTCCTTACTTATTAAAACACTCTCTTCACCTGCAGGTGGGCTTGTCTATTCCATTTGTGCGTGCGTAAAGCGCACACTCATGACAGAATGCATCTACCCTAACGGAGCCCAGCAGTGAAGTTGAGTGTAGCCTGTTTCACCTTTTTGTGCTATTTTTCCCCCCTTTTTTTCACTCACCCATGTTAGAGCACCATGGATGAAGCGGAGCTGCGTGGAGTTTGCATCCTGGAGGACCTTTTAGCACGAGCCCAAACCTCTGGGACCCCTGAAGCAGCCCGTGGAGCCCGGGATAGTGCAGCACGTTTGACGGAGAGGCATCCCAGCCTGTGGAACTGTCCGGAGGCCACTGACCTCTTTTCCACCATTCGCTTCCTTCCTTGTGGGGGCGAGGAGGCCGCTGCAACACTGGAGCCGTCATCCACTAAGAGGAGGAGAAGATGTGTCCGTGAAAAGATGCCTCCAGCGTCTCCCACGACGGACCCGCCCCCATCTCCGGAACCACGGCTGGCTCTCTCCATAAAGGAGTGGCGCGCATTGAACTGCTTGGAAGCCGCCTTCTCTTGGACGCAGGAGCCGTTTATTCAGAAGGATGTCCGAGTGGCTTGATACACCGCTGAGGAGGTAATGAGGTTTAATCCCAGCCTTTGGAATTACCCGGGGGTGGCTAACATGGTCTACGCCATCTTCTCTCTGCCTTTTGGGGAGGAGTCTTTGGTGTTGAGATCGCCTCCATCGCCGAAGGAGAGCTCACAACGGAGGAAGTCTTCCTCTGCCCGTAGCTCTCCCACTCCTATCCCGCCTCCTCCTCCAGAGCCCGAGCTCGTTTATCCCACGGAAGAACTGGAGGAATGCAGACAGGTGTTGTTGGCGGAGGCTGAGCTTCTCCAGGAGGTAAAGCCCTGGCTTCTCCCGGAATTGGTAACAGAGTTTGAGGACTTAGCCCCCAGGGGAACCAAAGCTCTTGTTGGAGGTAGAGCACGCTTTCACCTGGGAGTCTCCTTCTCCTCCACGTCATCGCTGTTCCCGGAGGTCTCGCCTAAAGGATTCCATCATCATCCAGCCAGCAACCCCTCTTTCACCGGATGAGGAGAATCCTGCAGTGGAGCCGCCTATTTCTCCCAAGGTGTCACCTGCAACCATCTCCTCCATTGCTATTACCTCCGCCAATGTGGAGAGCCCTTTTTTACCTCTGGATCCATCTGCTCCTGTGCCTGTCTCGGGGGCTTCTCCACCATATATAGAGGAGCCCAGAGTCGCCATGGACACAGAGGGGGATGAGAGTACTCCGGACGCCACTGGAGACATCGAGAACCAGGAGAATAGGCCAGTTCCTTCTCATTTTTTTTTTATTACTAACGAAGAATTTTGCCTGTTTCCTGACCAAGAGACTCAGGTTCTGCAGTCCCCTGAGTTCTCTGTGCCAGCGGTATGTTATAACTCCTCACTGATCCTCTCCGTGTCTCCTCTGTGTGCTCCTGTGAGCTTGCCAGTTCCCAAGCCAAGTCACCAGATGGATGAGAGGTCTGAGGCCCTGGAGGATCCGGTGCCAGGGTCGGCGGTGGGGCAACCCTCAGCCGCCACGTCGAATGGGTCGTCAATGTGGGGGAGAGTGCCTGGGGGCCCCAAGACTGCAGTTGCCATCACGCCAACTGCGCGAGCCGTCCCAGCAAAGCCAACTGCAGAGCTGGGTCTTCTGGAGGCTGGGCGTAGGACGTCATTGACAGAATCCTGGACAGTGGTGGAGCCCGAGTGCAGGCAAGTGCTCTCGTTTGTTTCTTTTTCTCCTGAATTAGAGCAAACTTGTCTGGCTCTTGGTGAGAAGAGTTGGGGGCAGCCCTCAGCTGCACCTGAACCCACCTCGCTGGGCTCCGCTGCTGCCGGCGACCCTAACCACTTTCCATCTTCTGCTGAGCATCCTCCTAGGGTCCCCGGGGAGGATCCACCACTGCCAGGGGTCTCCACTGATCCGGTCCAGCCCACCGGAGTCAACAACAGCCCAGTCCTCCCAGTGGAGGTCAACGCAGGGGTTCTGTTCCAATCGGGGACCTCTGTGGGTGCAGCGTCTCCCTAGCATGAGGGACCATTGCTTCCTGGATCACCAGAATCCTGGACGGCAGTGGAGCCCAAGTTCAAGTACACTCTACAGCTTCTTTTTTGGCCATTTTTGAGCCATCTTGCCTGATTCTTGGTGAGGAGAGCCAGGGGCAGCACGTTGCTGCACCCAGGCTCACCCCGCCGGGCTCTCCCACTGCCGGTGACCCTGACCATGTCTTTCTCTTCCCTGTCTCTGAGCCTCCTCTCAGGGTCACCGGAGAGCGGTCAACTACACCTGAAGCTGCCGATGATCCAAGTTGGTCACCCAAGGATGCTGCTGAGCTCCAGCCGGAGTCCACCGCAGGTACAGCAGAGCCACAGCTGGGGTCCACCGCAGGTGCAGCAGAGCCTCAGCCGGGGGTCACTGTGGGTGCAGCAGACCCTCAGCCGGAGGTCACTGCGGGTGAAGCAGAGCCTCAGAGGTCACTGCGGGTGCAGCAGAGCCTCAGCCGGAGGTCAACGTGGGTGCAGCCGAGCTCCAGCCGGAGGTCACCGCGGGTGCAGCAGAGCCGGCCCAGTCGAGGTCCACCGTGGGTGCAGCAGAGCTGGTCCGGTCGGGGTCCACCATGGGTGCAGTGGGGCCGGCCCGGTTAGGGTCCACCACGGGTGCTGTGTAGATGGCCCGGTCGGGGTCCACCGTAGGTGCAGCTGTGTCCCAAGCCGGGACTACCGAGGATGCTGTGGATCTGCTTGAGGATGCCGTGGCCTCCTCCTCCTCCCTGTTCAACTCTGTGGGGGTTTCTTCCCTATGGCCCGGTCACCCACCAGTGAGCCTTCCGGTGGGCAGGCCGCCTCCTGCTTCATCCCTCTGGCCCTGTTGGCTTTACTGCGTTGGCTGACGGCCTGAGGGACTGAGTCTCTGGGCTAGGTGGACCGTGTTTTCTGGCAGGCCACCGGACTCTATTCACCTAACTGCCTGCTGAACTTGGACACTGGGCGGCCTCCCGAGCCTCCAAGTCTTTGGACTTGGGGGGTTAATTGAGGACCCTGGGCAGAGCATTGTGTTCCCTCCATTCCTGTCCCCCCTACCTCGCACCCGGGTTCGTGTTGTTGTTCCTGTTGGAGTTGGTGGGGAGGGGGGGGCAGGGTTTTTTCTTTTCTTTTAATATTACTCTGGGTGTCTGGTATCAACCCCTTGAGAGGGGGGCTCTGTTATGAGCCGAGCTGGTGGTTTCCCAAGCTCAGGCTTCATGGCAGGCTCCTGTTCTATATTATCTGTGTTTTATGCTACCTTTGGCTTTCCATATATTTATCTGTGCCTTCTGCCTCTGGTAGCCACTCCCCCTCTCTTCTGTCACTTTCTGACAGGTGATTCTAATCTGTCATTGTGGGCTTGTCTATCCATTTGTGTGTGCGTAAAGTGCATGCTCATGACACACGGTTGTCTTTATTGTTACTTTCTGCCCAAAATGGAAGCAGAAGAACCGGGAACTCTTCATCTGAATCGGGATGTTAGATTTATTTACCCACGGATTCCTGCCACAGCTGTGCTAACAAGGCTAGCAAGCTAGCAACGGAAACATACATCAAGTTTTCAAGCAGGGACAACTTTTTCAGGAGAGTGGCAACTTCGCCTGTTTGAAACTCATTCAGACGGTGAAGTCATGTCTTTTCATGTATTTCATGTGCCGCGCGAAAATTTCACCCGCTTGCATTTGATGTGACAGCACCTTTATGGTAAATGCAACTTTCTCTTCTCACTATGTGTTGCTGTGGTTACACAAGCATCGAGGGACATGTTCGCCCTTTGGTCCGCTGGATACTCTGTTTGCATTCACATGGCAAGCAAAACGCACCAGACTTCGTTTGCAAGCGAACCAAGACCCCCTGTTTTCAGGGGGACCAGACTTCGCTTGCTTGGCGTGCACCAGAGTTCCAACGCATGTTCAGACAGCACCAAATAAACGGAACTATCCACAGAATACACTCTTTGGTCCATTAGTCCGGACCAAACAGTGGCCGTGTGAATGCACCCTTATGCAGTGTTGCCAAGTCACTCTTTTGGAGTGATTCTTACTCTTTTCCCCTCTCTCTCACTCCACAAATCCTATTTCCTACTCCAAATGAGGAAATTACTAGCAATTTTGTGTTGATTTTCATCAGATTTTTCCCACAGTAAGAATGCTCAAGGCAGGATAAAACAGACTGAACATGTTTTGAATGCTCTGTCTGAAACTGTTTTTATCTAAACCCGTATTGTAATCCATTCATTAAATTATCTTGCTATGTGTGCAAGCCGATTTAAGTATACATTTAAAAGTAACATGAAAGTTACTTTTTCAAGTAACTAATTATTTTAATCATGCAGTAATTTGTAAGTAACTCAGTTACTTTTGAAAAGAAGTAACTAGTTACTATTTTTTAGTAACTTGCCATACACTGCTGATGACCTGGATAAAACCTCCCTCAGATACAGCAATAAATCGGAACAACTCAGAAGGTAAATGGCTACAGAGAAAGCTAACAGCTGGGCCTGAAGCTCTGATTGTTGGTGACTCTGCTGTGAAAGATGTAAGAAACGTATGTAGTAAACACAAAAAAATAATGTGGTTTCCCAGCAATATGGTGTCTGATGTGAGAGACAAAATCTTGCAAATCATGGCTGATCATTCAACAGTGAAGAGTTTCATATTACATGAAGGCTCAACTGATGTGAAACAGCAGTCTGAAATACTGAAACAGGACTTTAAGGGACTGCTGGATGTAGTCAGCTATCTGAATGCTGAAGTGTTTATTAGTGGTAAGAGGAGGAGTTGAGAGATTCAGAAGACTTTTCAGTTTAAACGGATGGCTATCAGAAGCTTGTACAAACAAATCACTCCATTTGATTGACAATTTCAACTTCTTCGGGGACCGCACACACTTTTTTAAGGCAGATGGACTCAGCCTCAGCAAGTCAGGAGTGAGGCTGTTTTCCTCCAACCTGTTGTATATTCTGCACCACAATTATGTTCCCCAGGACAAGGACAAGAGACAAGAGGAACCAAAACAATAGTATAAGATACAGCCGAGCAGAACCTGCAAAATAAAGCCACGTCAGCCCTCGCCTGTGCAAACCCCTCGCCTGTGCAAACCCCTCCTTCACCAAAAGCCAGCCGGAAGGACCTACCTTCTCTACCACTGCATACCCCTCCAGGTCACCATCCTCTTCAACTTCTTCATCCCCATCCTTCCCACTCCTCTACTTCACTGACCAGATGAAGGAGATGGTCATTGTTGCCAGAAAACTGACCCCATGCCCTAGTCCAATTTTCTCACCCTGAAACCTCCCACTTCATCCTTCTCCCCATCTCCCCCCTCCAGGAATTCCTCAGCAAGCTCTGATACAACTGCCAAAGTCCCAGCGTCCACTCCCACCCCACAGCCGAGCCAAAATCCACAGCCTGATAACAATGCAAGCTGGGTATGATATGTACTGGGTCCAGGCTCTGATATCACTGGTACCCATGAATCTTTCCAAGACAAGCCGGGGCCCGGAATGGAAGCAGTTTCTGTCATGGTCCACTCTGCTCATTATCCTCAGCTGCACGCACACCTGATCCTCATTAGGCTGGGCCTATATCTTCCACGCTGCCCGGAGTGGCAGTGCGGAGATGTCTCACTGCACTCCAAGAGAGCTTCATCGCCTAATCGTCTCAGTTACCAGAGCCAAGCCAGCCCTCTCCTATGCCAGAAAGAGCCAACCAGCCTTCCATGTAAGCTCCATTAACAACTTCCACTTTCTAATAATCCCCTGCGCACAGGCGGAGTCCGTGGCGGCAGAGCCTTTTCCTCTTCCTCCTGGGCGGCAGACTTACCAGCCTCCTTCCCTCACCACCTTCACCTACACTCTCCTGTCGGGACAATAGTACCATCTGAAGAGTACTGTCTCCCTGGCCACAGCCTCAGCGCTGAACCGGAGAAACTCACCATCTGTTCCCATAGTAAGCTACACAATTACGGTTTAACTCCAGTTGTGATGCCCAGTAACCATCTCTCTGTGTGTGTCTCCAGGGTTGCCAGGCCGTACGGTGTCTCGCTCAGTTCCCGGCAGTTCCAGTTAGCACTCACACCACTATTCATTCACACTGGTTGTTAATAAACATAATTGTATCAATTTGGAGTCTGTGTCTTGTCACTGGGTCAGCAAACCATGTCAGTACATCTCCGCCAGAATGACCCAACTGACAGCGCCTTGGTGCGCCGTGTCAACAGCATGGAGATTCAAATTGATCAATTGGTTTATCAGCAGCAGACCATTCTAAACCAGCTAACTCGTGTCACAGAACGATTGGATAGACTAACTAATTCCCAGCCCTTTTCCCAGGCCTTACCTGTCGCCAGCAGCTCCTCGACTCCCGCTAGCATTCCAGCTAACCAGCTCAGGCAGACTCCTCCTGTGCGGCTCACTCCCATACCAACTCCCAGCCATTTCAATGGTAAGTTGGGCGAAGCCAGGGGGTTTGTTATGCAATGCGAGGTGGTGTTTCAGCAGGTGCCAGAGGATTTCCCTTCTGACCATAGTAAGATCGGTTATGTTATTAATCTGTTGAAGGGGAGAGCACTAGCTTGGGCCTATGCGGTAATGGCTAGGGCAAATTATGCTAGTCTCACTTTTGGCCAATTCATTAGTGAATTTAATGAAGTGTTTGATCATTCCGATCGAGATAGTGTTCTCACCACCTGCCTATTAAATCTAAGGCAGGAGTCTAGGGTGGTGACAGATTATGCCATAGACTTCCGGGTGGCAGCTACTGAAGTAGGTTGGGAGGACGCTTCTCTTTGCTGTATTTTCATCAGGAGCCTCAGTGCTAGCCTTCGGGATGAGTTAGTCCCTTTAGAGAAACCAACTAGGTTATCAGAGCTCATTTCTCTGGCCATTAGTGTGGATAATAGACTGAGGGAGCGAGCGGCGGAACGTAGGTCCTATGGATGGTCTGGGGAACCGACTCACCATACCCCTCAGTCCTCTATATTGGCTTTACCGTCCTCTGAACCCTCAGTGCCCGTGGAGCCTATGACGGTGGGGCATTCTGGGCTATCTGCATCAGAGAAACAGCGTCGCCGCGAGCTTGTGTTGTGCCTGTATTGTGGGAGCATGAGGTCGGGTTGTGTCAGCTTCGGCCAAAAAGGGGGAGTACGTGCGTTAGAGTAGGGGGACTCATGGATGTACCCCGGTCTAATCTCCTATCCAGTTTGCTTCTTTCCATTAGGTTCATACACAAACACACAGAGATACCTACACAGGCCTTAATCGACTCCGGGGCTGAGCAAACTGCTTTATGGTTAGAGACCTGGTGACCCATTTGGGTCTTCGCTGCATTCCCCTTGAGTCTCCTCTCCAGCTGATTGTGTTGTCTAACGCCCCCATGGCTACAGTATCCCACCGGACAGTGCCAGTCTCCATTATTGTATCTGGGAATCATCGAGAGGAACTGTCCTTCTTTGTGTTGCCCGTCTCGACTTCTCCGGTCATTCTGGGCTACCCCTGGCTACGCCTCCATAACCCGACGATTGATTGGAGTGCGGGTATTATTAAATCATGGAGCTCATTTTGCCTTAGCGCCTGTCTGTAGTCAGCAGCATGCTCACCTTCAGTGACCCTAGGGGCTCCCTCCGATCCCCCTCCCGATTTGTCTAAGGTGCCGCCTGAATATCATGATCTCGGTGCAGTGTTCAGCAAGTCCTGGGCTCTGTCCCTCCCCCCCCCCCACCGACCGTATGATTGTGCCATCAACCTTCGGCCGGGGGCTTCTTTCGCGTCAAGCTGGCTGTATAGCCTTTCCCCACCGGAGCGGGTGGCTATGGACATGTACATCAAGGAGTCCCTGAGCTCTGGCATCATTCGCCCATCCTCTTCGGTGGTGGGGGCGGGGTTCTTCTTTGTGGGAAAAAAAGACAGCTCATTGAGACCATGCATCGATTTCAGGGAGTTGAATAATATTACTATCAAGGATAAGTACACCCTCTCGTTGCTTAATTCTGCCTTTGACTCTCTCCAGGGGGCTTCCTGCTTCACCAAGTTGGATCTGCGCAACGCTTACCATCTGGTGCGGATCCGCAAGGTGGACAAGTGGAAGACAGGGTTCCGCACCCCTAGTGGTCACTTTGAATATCTGGTGATGCCATTTGGTTTGAACAATGTGCCTGCTGTGTTTCAGCGCCTCATCAATGATGTTCTGAGGGATTTTCTGAACGTGTTTGTGTTTGTTTACCTGGATGACATTCTGATCTTCTCCCATTCCTTAGAGGAGCACCGGGTACACGTGAGACGTGTTCTTCAGCGGCTATTGGAGAACCAGTTATTTGTCAAGGCTGAGAAATGTGCGTTTCATACGTCCAAGACGTCCTTCCTGGGCTTCATTATTTCTCAAAAGGAGATCCTTCCAGACCTGGGCAAAATTAAGGCAGTGGTGGAGTGGCTGGTCCCGTCCTCAAGGAAACAGCTCCACCAGTTCCTGGGATTTGCTCATTTCTACCGCCAATTCATAAAGAACTACAGCAGCCTGGCCCTTCCCCTGATGCGCCTTACATCCACGAAGGTTCCCTTCCGGTGGTTGGAGGAGGCGGTGGCCGCCTTTGCGGACCTGGAGAAGCAATTCTCTGATTCACCGATCCTGGTGCAGGTGGATCCCAGCCTGCAGTGCCTCGTGGAGGTGGATGCCTCGGATTCTGGTGTGGGGGCGGTTCTTTCTCAATGTTCTCCGACGGATGGGAAGGTCCGACCTTGTGCCTTTTTCTCCAAGCGACTATCTCCAGCAGAGCGGAACTGTAGCATCGGTGACAGGGAGTTGCTGGCCGTCAAACTGGCTCTGGAGGAGTGGCTCCATTGGCTGGGGGGGTCCTTGCAGCCATTTGTGGTTTGGACGGACCATCGCAATTTGGAGTACCTTAGGACGGCCATGCGCCTGAATGCCCGTCAAGCCCGCTGATCTCTTTTCTTTGGTCAGTTCGACTTTACTATCACCTACCGCCCTGGGTCCAAGAATACAAAACCAGACGCCCTCTCCAGGCAATTCGCCACGGACACCCTGGAGGCTGAAGACCATCCCATTCTCCCTACCTCCTGTGTCGTGGGCGCCCTCTCATGGGGAGTTAAGGAGAGGGTCCTGAGGGCCCAGGAGTCGGAGAGGGACCCGGGTGGGGGGCTAGCGGGGAAGCTGTTTGTGCCATCGGTGGTCCGGGGTGATGTCATCCAATGGGCCCACGCATTCAAGTTCGCCTGCCATCCTGGAAGACGACACACAGAGGAGTTGTTGCAACGCTTTTTCTGGTGGCCCTCTCTTCAAAAGGATGTCGGGGAGTACTTATGGGCCTGTCCCCAGTGTGCCACCGGTAAGTCCCCATCGTCCCCACCGGCAGGGTTGCTCCACCCCCTTCCGGTTCCTGGCAGACCCTGGTCCCATGTGGCGTTGGACTTCATTACCGGCCTCCCTCCTTCCAGCAATCACACAGTGGTTCTCACCCTTGTGGACAGATTCTCCAAGGCGGCCCATTTTGTTCCTCTTCCGGGTCTGCCCACGGCAAAGGAGACAGCTGACCTGTTGGTCCAACATGTGGTGAGACTTCATGGGATCCCCATGGACATCGTCTTGGACCGGGGGCCCCAATTTATTTCCCAGGTGTGGAGGTCCTTTTGCAACGCCCTTGGAGCTAAGGTGAGCCTGTCATCTGGATACCATCCACAGTCCAATGGCCAGTGCAAATGTGCCAACCAGGAGCTGGAGGCGGCGCTGCGGTGTGTGGCTTCTTCCAATTCGACGGCATGGAGTTCCTTCCTACCATGGATCGAGCATGCCCACAATTCAACGGTCTCTTTGGCCATAGGCATGTCCCCGTTTCAAGCCTCTCTTGGGTATTCTCCCCCTTTGTTTCCCGAGGAGGAGGGCGACATTGCCGTGCCATCTGTGCGGATGCACATGAGATGCTGTCGTCGTCTATGGAGGGCAACTCGGGCCGCACTACATTGTACAGCGGAACGCAATACTGCTGTGGCAAATTGTCATAGGACCCCAGCTCCAGCGTACCAGGTGAGTCAGCAGGTTTAGCTGTCTACAAAGAATATTAATCTGAAGGCTGAGTGCAGGAAGATGCAGCAGCGGTTTATTGGGCCGTTTGTCATCTCTCACATCATCAACCCTGTGTCGGTATGGCTGGATCTCCCCCCCTCCCTCCGCATATGTCCCACATTTCATGTGTCTCAAGTTAGCCCTGTGTCTTCCAGCCCACTGTGCTCTCCTCCCAGGTCGCCACCACCCCCTATGATGATCGATGGCAGTGCGGCGTGGAGTGTGACTGCTATCTTGGATGTCCACTGCCGGGGATGTGGGCTGCAATACCTGGTGGACTGGGAGGGCTATGGCCCGGAGGCCAGGTCCTGGGTGCGTCCTGCCTGTGTGCTCGATAAAGATCTCATCAGGGAGTTCCATCAGACGTATCCCGGTAGGCTGGAACGACCGCCAAGAGGCGCTCATTAGGGGGGGAGTACTGTCATGGTCAGCTCTGCTCATTATCTGCAGCTGCACGCACACCTGATCCTCGTTAGGCTAGGCCTATATCTTCCACGCTGCCCGGAGTGGCAGTGCGGAGATGTTTCACTGTGCTCCAGGAGAGCTTCATCGCCTAATCGTCTCAGTTACCAGAGCCACAGCCGAGCCAGCCCTCTCCTATGCCGGAAAGAGCCAACCAGCCTTCCACTTAAGCTCCATTAACAACTACCACTTTCTAATAATCCCCTGCGCACAGGTGGAGTCCGTGGCGGCGGAGTCTTTTCCTCTTCCTCTCGGGCGGCGGACTTACCAGCCTCCTTCCCTCACCACCTTCACCTACACTCTCCTGTAGGGACAAATGAATGAATGAATGAATGAATTCATTCATTCATTCATTCATTTGTCCCTACAGGAGAGTGTAGGGACAATAGTACCATCTGAAGAGCACTGTCTCCCTGGCCACAGCCGCAACACTGAACCAGAGAAACTCACCATCTGTTTCCACAGTAAGCTACACAATAACAGTTTAACTCCAGTTGTGACGCCCAGTAACCATCTCTCTCTGTGTGTCTCCAGGGTTACCAGGCCGTACGGTGTCTCGCTCAGTTCCTGGCAGTTCCAGTTAGCACTCACACCACAATTCATTCACACTGGTTGTTAATTAACATAATTGTATCAAATTGGAGTCTGTGTCTTGTCACTGGGTCAGCAAACCATGCCAGTTTCCTTTATTCCTGTTTCAATAGGTAGCCATAAAAGGTTGGTCAATTTACAGAGAAACACGATCTATCCCACATATCCTGTAAATTTAACAAATCTAGTGTTAATTTCTCACCAGTCACAGCTTAAACAAAATGAAAATCTGGCAGATGATGCTCTTAACACACTGAAACTAGCTTTATTAAGTGTTAGGTCTTTGGCAGGAAAAACATTTTTAATTAATGATGTCATTATAAAACACAAACTGGATTTTATGTTTTTAACAGAGATTTGATTAGAGGATAACAGTGACTCTCGTTTTATTAAAGCAGCCACTCCCAACTACAGCTTTATAAGTGAAGCCAGGCTGCATAAGAAAGGAGGAGGAGTAGCTGTTTTGTTTAATGATTCTCTTCAATGCAAGCAGATGTCTTATGATAAATTTACTTCATTTGAATATGTGGCGCTTCAGCTGAAGTCCTCCTCCCGTGTGTTGTTTCTTAATCTTTACTGACCACCAAAATACCATGCAACCTTTTTTGAGGATTTTACAAAGGTGCTGTCTATCATTTGTGTTGACATTTACTGTGTAATTGTTGTTGGTGACTTTAACGTCCATGTTGACAACCCTCAGGACAGAGGGAAAAAAATGTGCTGTGCCCTTGATAACTTTGGACTGACTCAGCACGTAAGGGGAAAAACTCACAACAGAGGACAGAGTCTGGACTTGGTCATCTCCAAAGGTCTGAACATGGCTAAGGTTATGGTGATGGACGTTGCTCTGTCTGGCCATTCCTGTGTTTTCTTTGAGAGTGCTATTAATATCAACAGAAATATCCAGACAGAGGTCATCAAAAAACGGTACATCAGTAATACCAGTGAAATATTCATCCAAGCTTCTCCCCCCCCCGCCCCTTCACCTTCTGTAAATGAGCTTACAGAAGATTTCAATGGTAAAATCACAAATATTATCAATGCCATTGCTCCCATTAAGGTGAAGGTAGTCCTTATTAAAAAGAATCCTCAATGGAGAAATGCCAAACTTGTAAGAGCTGAAAAAAGAGAGTGTTGAAGAGCTAAATGCAGGTGGTGAAAAACTAAATTACAGGTTCATTATGAAATCTATAATGAGAGATTTAGCAATTTACAATTTGGAGCTGAGAAATGCAAGGCAAGCATATTTTTCTGACATCATTGCTAAAAACAACAATAATGCATGCACCTTGTTCACTACCGTTGACAGGCTAACAAATTCCCCTGTGTCAGTAGGTCCTGAACTTCTATCCAACCATGCCTGCAATGACTTTGCGTTTTCTTTACTGACAAAATTCAGAAAATTATTCAGTCAGTGCTCCAATGCCAGGTTCAGGACATGTTCTTCCTCAGTGTCCACGTAGAGAAGACGTAAACAAAATGGCAAAAATGTTTTCCAATCAATCATAAAATATTGGATGACATCATATGTCATCTGAAATCCACTACCTGCTGCCTTGATTCCCTCCCAACAGTTAAAAAAAAATGTTTCATATCTACTACAGCTCATAAATATGTCCCGGGCTGCACGGTGGCGCAGTGGTTAGCACTGCGGCAGCACAGTTTACCCTTGGCCGGGGGATTGTGGGGATCGTGGGATTGTGGGTTCGATCCCAGCCCCCGACCAACAGTGATCTGTGTGGAGTTTGCATGTTCTCCCCGTGTTGCGTGGGTTTACTCCGGGATTTCTCCGGTTTCCTCCCACATGCCAAAAACATGCATGTTAGGTTAATTGGCTGTTCTAAATTGTCCCTAGATATCTGTTTCCTATAGGCCCTTAGAATAGAGGGTTAGTATTAATGAAAGCGCTTTGAGTGGTCTTTGTGACTAGAAAAGCGCTATATAAGTGCAGGTTAGTTAGTTAGTTAGTTAGTCTCTGCATTTACAGTGGTTTGAAAAAGTGTCTTCCCCCTTCATGAGTTCTCATTTTTTTGTATGTTTGTCACACTTAAATGTTTCAGATCATCAAACAAATTTAAATACAGGTACATCTCAAAAAATTAGAATATCATGAAAAAGTTCAATATTTTTTGTCACTTATTTAAAAAAGTGAAACCCATATATTTTATAGATTCATTACACAGAGAGTGATATATTTCAAGTGTTTATTTATTTTGATTTTGATGATTATGGCTTACAGCTCACGAAAACCCCAAATTCAGTTTCTCCAAAAAATTTGAATATTGCATAAAACTAATTTTTAAAAATAGTCTTTTAATAGAAATGTTGATTGACTGAAAAGTATGTCCATGTACACACCCAATACTTGGTCGGGGCTCCTTTTGGATTAATTACTGTATCAATGCGACGTGGCATGGACGTGATCGGCCTGTGTTACTGCTGAGGTGTTATGAAGTCCAGGTTGCTTTGATAGTGACCTTCAGCTCGTCTACATTGTTGGGTCTGGTGTCTCTCATCTTTCTCTTGAGAAGATCTATACGCCATAGATTCTCTATGTGGTTTAGGTCAGGAGAGTTTGCTGGCCAATCAAACACCGTGATGCCATGGTCATTAAACCAGGTTTTGATACTCTTGGCAGTGTGTATGTGTGTGTGGGGGGGGGGGTGCCAAGTCCTGTTGGAAAATGAAATCTGCTTCTCCATAAAGCCTGTCAGCAGAGGGAACCATGAAGTGCTCTAAAATGTCCTGGTAGATGACTGCGCTGACTTTGGTCTTGATAAAAACTGTGGACAAACACCAGCAGATGACCTATGTTCAGATGAAAGTAAATTTTGCATTTCATTTGGAAATCAAAGTCCCAGAGTCTGGAGAATGAGTGGAGAGGAACAGAATCTAAGTTGCTTGAGTTTTATTGTGAAGTTTCCACAATCATTGATGATTTGGGGAACCATGTCATCTGCTGGTGTTTGTCCACTGTGTTTTATCAAGACCAAAGTCAGCGCAGTCGTCTACTAGGAAATTTGAGAGCACTTTATACTTCCCTCTGCTGACATGCTTTATGGAGAACCTGATTTCATTTTCCAACAGGACTTGGTACCCCCCACACTGCCAAAAGTGTCAAAACCTGGTTTAATGACCATGGCATCACTGTGCTTGATTGGCCAGCAAACTCTCCTGACCTAAATCCCATAGAGAATCTATGGAGGATTGTAAAGAGCAAGATGAGAGACACCAGACCCAACAATGCAGACGAGCTGAAGGTCACTATCAAAGCAACCTGGACCTCCACAACACCTCAGCAGTGCCACAGGCTGATCACCTCTATGCCACGCCACATTGATACAATAATTAATCCAAAAGGAGCCCCAACTGACATAACGTTCGGCTCAGGAGACGCACACACACAGGCTCAGAGTAGTTCAAACTGTTTATTAACAACAGGGATGTATGGGTGTGTGTCTGCGGAATGTTAATGTGTTGGTGGTGGCGTCTGCTTCAGGCACAGAGGCAGGAGACCGTTCAGCCGGCAACCCTATGGGAGAGAACAGACACAGGGTGATGGGCACACACCAACACAGGAGGAGAATAGGCAAGGGAGAGAAGCTTACTTGTATGGGACAGATGACTGGCACTTCAAGGATGGGACCCCGGGAGACAGCCACCTGCAGGACTCGGTGCAGCAGCGAGGAGGGACGAGGGACGGAGTTGTCCGCCGCCGAGGAATCCACCTGTGCACAGGGGAGCAGACTGGGAGAGATGAGGTAAGTGATCTTCTTACCGCTCAGTGTCGTGCTGAAGAGAAAGTAGTTTGCTTCTTGAAGAAGGGGGGAAGAAGTCTGACGGCTTCAGGCCGAAGCTCAGGGCGAGGCGGCTTATATTCCTCGCCGCTGATGACTGATAGGTGTGCGAGCAGGTGGCGCCGCTGATGAGCGGCGCGGCGTGACAGTACCCCCCCCTCTAGCAGCGCCTCCTGGCGATGGCTTGTCTGGGTGTGCTTGGTGGAAGTCAGCGATGAGCGATGGGTCCAACACGAACGACGGGGGCACCCACTGTCGATGCTCGGGCCCATAGCCCTCCCAGTCCACCAAGTATTGCAACCTACGACCCCGACGCCGGGAGTCCAGGATGGAGGAGACGGACCAGGCCGGATGGCCACCAAACATCCGGGGCGCGGGTTGCGCCGCAGGAGGAGGGCAAAGGGGGTCGGAGACTGCCAACTTCACCTTTGACACGTGGAAGGTGGGATGGATGCGGAGGGAGGGGGGAATAGCCACGCGCACAGCCACCGGGTTGATGATTCGGGTGATGGGATAGGGACCCATGAATCGCTGTGCCAGCTTTCTCCTCTCGCCTTTTAGAGTGACGTCCTGGGTGGAAACGTAGACATGTTGCCCAACTCTGTACGCCGGGGCAGGTCTTCTATGCCGGTCCGCCACAGTCCTGTTGCGCTCCGCTGTGCGTAAGAGCGCATTGCGCGCGGCAGTCCAGGTGGAGCGGAACTGCCTGAGATGTGCCCTAACTGAGGGGACAGTTACCTCACTCTCCTGCTCCGGGAACAGCGGGGGGTCATAACCCAGGGACGCTTTGAAGGGAGACATCCCTGTAGCAGAAGAGCGAGCGGTATTGTGGGCATATTCAACCCAGGCAAGATGGTTGCTCCAGGACGTAGGTTTGGATCTGGTCACACAGCGGAGCGCAGCCTCCAGCTCCTGGTTGGTCCACTCACACTGCCCGTTGGATTGGGGGTGATGGCCGGAGGAGAGGCTCACCTTGGCTCCGATGGCGTTGCAGAATGACCTCCAAACCTCAGACGAAAATTGGGGCCCCCGGTCCGAGACCACGTCCACCGGAATCCCGTGCAGCCTGACCACGTGTTGGACAAGGAGATCCGCCGTCTCCAGGGCAGTAGAGAGGCCTCGCAAGGGAACGAAGTGCACGGCCTTGGAGAAGCGGTCCACGATGGTCAGGATGGTGTCATAGGAGTTGGAGACGGGGAGTCCGGTGACGAAATCCAACGCGATGTGCGACCAGGGCCTGCCAGGGACGGGCAGGGGCTGGAGCAGACCCGCTGGAGGGGCATTTCCCGACTTGCTGGTGGCACAGATTGGGCAAGCCCGGGCGTAGCGGGCTGCATCCCTCCGCAGGCCTGGCCACCAAAAGGACCGTTGGAGGAGGTCTATCATCCGGGAGATGCCAGGGTGACAGGTGAGCTTGGAGGTGTGTAGCCAGTGGATGACCTCTCCTCGGACCGCGGATGGCACGAACAGCCTCCCCTCAGGTCCGCCGCCAGGGTCAGGTTCCACCTCCTGTTCCTTCCGGATCTTGCTCTCGATGTCCCACGAGATGGCTCCCACGACGCACGACCTGGGCAGGATGGAGTGGGGCGTCTCCTCCGACTCCACGGGAGTGAACTGCCTAGAGAGGACGTCAGGCAGGCCGTTCTTAGAGCCAGGCCTGAAGGTGATTGAAAATTGGAGCCTGGCGAAGAACAAAGACCAGCGCGCCTGGCGGGCGTTCAGGTGCTTGGCAGATCGTAGATATTCTAAGTTCTTGTGGTCCGTGAGGACCACGAACGGCAGGTTCGCCCCCTCTAGCCAGTGGCGCCACTCCTGCAGGGCGAGTTTGATGGCCAAGAGCTCTCTGTCCCCAACATCGTAGTTCCTCTCCGCCGGGGACAAGCGCCGGGAGAAGAAGGCGCAGGGCCGTTTGGCGCCATCGTCCGGCGACCGCTGGGACAGCACTGCCCCCACTCCCGTGTCCGAGGCATCAACCTCTACGATGCACTGCAGTGCGGGGTCGACCTGGCGAAGGACCCGGGAGGAGGAGAACTCCGCCTTCAGCGCCTTAAAGGCAGCAGCGACCTCTTCGGTCCACCGGAACGGGACCTTCGGGGACGTGAGGCGGGTCAGTGGTCCAACGATGGAGCTGAAGTTGGGGATAAAGCGGCGGTAGAAATTGGCGAAGCCAACGAACTGTTGCACCTGCTTCCGGGATGCAGGTGTAGGCCATTCCACCACCGCCTTCACCTTCTCTGGGTCTGGGAGCACCTTGTCGTGGGCGATGATGAACCCCAGGAAGGACGTAGTCCTGGCGTAAAATTCACATTTTTCTGCCTTCACGTACAGACGATTCTCCAGCAGTCTTTGGAGGACCCGCCTCACGTGGACCTGGTGCTCGTCCCTGGACTTGGAGAAGATGAGAATATTGTCCAGGTAGACGAACACGAAAAGGCCGATGAAGTCCCGGAGGACGTCATTTATGAGACGCTGAAAGACGGCAGGAGCGTTGGTCAACCTGAACGGCATTACCAGGTATTCAAAGTGGCCGTTCGGGGTACGGAAGGCTGTCTTCCACTCATCTCCCTCCCGGATCCGGACGAGGTGGTAAGCGCTGCGTAGATCCAGCTTGGTGAACCAGGTCGCCCCCTGGAGGGAGTGGAAAGCAGTGTCCATGAGGGGCAGGGTGTAACGGTCCTTCTCCGTGATATCGTTGAGGGCCCGGTAGTCGATACAAGGGCGGAGGGACCCATCCTTTTTTCCCACGAAGAAGAACCCTGCCCCCACGGGTGACGATGATGGGCGGATTATCCCAGCACTTAATGACTCCTTCAGGTAGGCATTCATCGTCTCCTTCTCCGGCGCTGACAGGCTATAGAGCCGACCAGAAGGTAAGGGAGCCCCCTGGCGGAGGTTGATGGCACAGTCATAGGGCCGATGAGGGGGGAGAGACATAGCTTTCGTCTTGCTGAACACCATACCCAGGTCGTGAAATTCCGGAGGCACCAGAGACAGGTCCGGGGGTGCAGCGTCCGTCGCAGGGGAAGGAGCGGATGGAGAGCAGGCAGCGGACTGAAGGCAGGTGCCCATGCAGAATGTACTCCATGCCGATACCCCAGCTGATCTCCAATCCAGGACCGGGTTGTGAAGACGAAGCCAGGGATACCCCAGGATTACGGGCGACACAGAGTTGGGAAGGACATAGAAGGTCATCTCCTCCCGGTGGTTTCCCGAGATGATGACCGGAACGGGGATGGTTTGGTGTGACACTCTCCCAAGGGAGGCACGGGAGAGGTTGACTATGGAGATGGGATTCCTCAGTGCCTGACAGCGGATGCCCAAACAGGTTGCCAGGATCTGTGAAATGAAGCTGCCTTCTGCGCCCGAATCCACCAGTGCGTGGGTGAGATGCCCAGTGGGGTTGTGGCAGAAACGGATGGGCAGCTTCAATTGAGTGAGTGGATCTAACCGATTGACATCCGCGAGGCCTCCTACAGTGACTCGCGGACCCCGCCGTTTGGCTTTTTGTGGACAAAGCTCCACCGTGTGTTGACTGTCTCCGCAATACATGCAGAGATTCAACTCACGGCGGCGTTGTCTCTCTGCCGGGGAGAGCTTTGTCCAGCCCGTCACCATCGGCTCCGACTCCTCGGGGCACGATGGTGGCGGCGCCGCCAGGGGGCGAGCTTGGGGCAGGCGCAGCGAGACTCCCCGAGGGCGCGAAGTAGACGACTTCCGTCCTGAGGAGCGCTCACGCAGCGTGTTGTCCAAGCTGATGGCTAAGGAAGTTAGCTCCGCTAGCGTTTCAGGGATTTCCCGTCCAGCCAGTTCATCCCTCAGATCATCATTGAGGCTGCGGAGGAACAGGCCGCAGAGGGAGCATTCCTCCCAGCCCAATTCCTCCGCCGCTACCCGGAAGTCGACCGCGTAGTCCGCTGCCGACCGGCTTCCCTGCTGGAGAGCGAGAAGCCGATCGACCTGGACCGTCTCGGTTTGAGAATGGTCAAAGACCTCCAGAAAGCGCCTCACGAATTGGTCGTAGGTGAGGGTGGCATAACTGAGCCTCGCCATTACGGCGTAGGTCCAAGTTAACGCACGCCCCTCCAGAAGATTCCCTATGTAACCAATTCGGCTGTGATCCGAGGGAAAATCTCCAGGCACACGGTGGAACACGAACTCACACTGCATAATGAACCCCCGCGCTCCGCCGAGCTTACCGCTAAAGCGGGCGGGGGTCGGAATTGGTGTGAGCCGAACCGGTGCCACCGGAGCCGGCTGGATGGCCGCTGGAACAGCAGGAGCCGCGCCACCCTGGCGAGCCGGGGGGAACGGCTGTTGGGGGTCCAGGCGGTTCAATCGGTTAGTTAAATTTACTAATTGATTTAGGATCACCTGTTGCTGATAAACAACTTGATCCACTCGAGCCTCGAGAGTGGAAAACCGGTGTGCGAGCCCGCCGTCTGCCGAGCCGCTCTGCTGAAGCCGTACTGACATAACGTTCGGCTCAGGAGACGCACACACACAGGCTCAGAGTAGTTCAAACTGTTTATTAACAACAGGGATGTATGGGTGTGTGTCTGCGGAATGTTAATGTGTTGGTGGTGGCGTCTGCTTCGGGCACAGAGGCAGGAGACCGTTCAGCCAGCAACCCTATGGGAGAGAACAGACACAGGGTGATGGGCACACACCAACACAGGAGGAGAATAGGCGAGGGAGAGAAGCTTACTTGTATGGGACAGATGACTGGCACTTCAAGGACGGGACCCCGGGAGACAGCCACCTGCAGGACTCGGTGCAGCAGCGAGGAGGGACGAGGGACGGAGTTGTCCGCCGCCGAGGAATCCACCTGTGCACAGGGGAGCAGACTGGGAGAGATGAGGTAAGTGATCTTCTTACCGCTCAGTGTCGTGCTGAAGAGAAAGTAGTTTGCTTCTTGAAGAAGGGGGGAAGAAGTCTGACGGCTTCAGGCCGAAGCTCAGGGTGAGGCGGCTTATATTCCTCGCCGCTGATGACTGACAGGTGTGCGAGCAGGTGGCGCCGCTGATGAGCGGCGCGGCATGACACCAACCAAGTATTGAGTGTGCACATGAACATACTTTTCAGTAGGCCAACATTTCTATTTAAAAACTATTTTTAAAAATTAATTTTATGCAATATTCTAATTTTTTGAGAAACTGAATTTGGGGTTTTCATGGGCTGTAAGCCATAATCATCAAACTCAAAATAAACAAACAATTGAAATATATCACTCTCTGTGTAATGAATCTATGTAATATATGGGTTTCACTTTCTGAAATGAGTGACAAAAAATATTGAACTTTTTCATGCTATTCTAATTTTTTGAGATGCACCTGTATTAGACAAAGATGACCCAAGTAAACACAAAATGCAGTTTTTATATGAAGGTGTTTATTATTAAGGGTAAAAAAAAAAAAAATCCCAACCTACATGACCCTGTGTGAAAAAGTGGTTGCCCCCCTGTTAAAACATAAATTAACTGTGGTTTATCACATCGTTGGAAAGCTGAGTCCAATTTCTCAAGTCAGACCCAGGCCTGATTACCGCCACATTTGTTCTCAATCAAGAAATCACTTAAATAGGACCTGCCTGACAAAATGCAGTAGACCAAAAGATCTTCAAAAGCTAAACATAATCCAAAGAATTAAGGAATGAGTAAGAAACAAAGTAATTGAGATCTTTCTGTCTGGAAAAGGTTATAAAAAAACATTTATAAAGCTTTGGGACTCCAACGAACCACAGTGAGAGCCATTATCCACAAATGGTGAAAACATGGAACAGTGGTGAACCTTCCCAGGAGTGGCCGGCTGACCAAAATTACCCCAAGAGCGCAGCGACGACTCATCCAAGAGGTCACAAAAGACCCCACAACAACATCCAAAGAACTGCAGGCCTCACTTGCCTCAGTTAAGGTCAGTGTTCATGACTCCACCATGAGAAAGAGACTGGGCAAAAATGGCCTGCATGGCAGAGCTCCAAGACGAAAACCACTGCTTAGCAAAAAGAACATAAAGGCTCATCTTAGTTTTGCCAGAAAACATCTTGATGATCCCCAAGACTTTTGGGAAAAAACTCTGTGGACTGACAAGACAAAAGTTGAACTTTTTGGAAGGTGTGTGTCCCATTAAATCGGACGTAAAAGTAACACAGCATTTCAGAAAAGGAACATCATACCAATAGTAAAATATTGTGGTGGTAGTGTGATGGTCTGTGGCTGTTTTGCTGCTTCAGGACTTGAAAGACTTGCTGTGGTAAATGGAATCATGAATTCTGCTGTCTACAAAAAAATCCTGAAGGAGGCCATCTGTCCGTGACCTCAAGCTGAAGTGCACTTGGGTTCGGCAGCAGGACAATGACCCAAAACACACCAGCAAGTTCACCTCTGAACGGCTTAAGAAAAACAAAATGAAGACTTTGGAGAAGCCTAGTCAAAGTCCTGACCTGAATCCGATTGAGATGCTGTGGCATGACCTGAAAAAGATGGTTCATGATCAAAAACCCTCCAATGTAGCTTAATTACAACAATTCTGCAAAAATGAGAGGGCCAAAATTCCTCCACAGCTCTGTAAAAGACTCATTGCCAGTTATCGCAAATGCATGATTGCAGTTGTTGCTGCTAAGGGTGGCCCAACCAGTTATTAGGTTTAGAGGGCAATCACTTTTTCACACAAGGTCATGTAGGTTTGGATTTTTTTTTTTCTCTTAATAATAAACACCTTCATTTAAAAACTGCATTTTGTGTTTACTTGTGTTATCTTTGGCTAATATTTAAATTTGTTTGATTATCCGAAACATTTAAGTGTGACAAACATGCAAAAAAATAAGAAATCAGGAAGGGGCCAGACACTTTTACCACCATTGTAGGTGTCTTCCCTCAGTGCTTAAAAACAGTAGTTATCAAGCCACTTCTAAAAAAGAGCAACCTAGACATCTCACTCATGAACAGCTAAAGGCCTATATCAAACCTCCCCTTTCTTAGTAAAATAATAGAAAAAAGCTGTCTTTAAAAAAAATGTACAACTTCCTGTCATTATATAACTGTTTTGATATCTTCCAGTCAGGTTTTTGGCCACACCACAGCACCGAGACAGCTCTAGTTAAGGTTCTTAATGGCATCCACTCCAATATAGATAATGGCAACATTTCAGTCTTGGTTCTATTGGACCTCAGTTGTCGACCATAACATTTTACTAGACTGGCTGAAAAACTGGGTGGGACTTTATGGTATAGCACTTAGCTAGTATGAGTCCTATTTAAAAGGCAGGCACTATTTTGTGTCAATAGGTAACTACAAATTTGAACAAACAAAAATAAACTGTGGAGCTCCCCAAGGTTACATTTTGGGACCTTTACTTTTCAACATCTATATGCTCCCACTAGCTCAAATCATAAAAAAAAAAATAAAATAAAAAAAATAAAAAAATTATATTACCATAATTATGCAGATGATACACAAATCTACATAAGATTCTTACCAGGAGACTATGGTCCAATTAAAACCCTGATCAAATGCATTGGTCAAATTAAAGAGTGGATGTGCAGAATTTTCTTCAGTTAAAATGAAGGCAAAACCAAAATAATAGTTTTCAGAGCCAAACAAGAAAGACTCAGAGTTAGTACTCAGCTTCAATCAGTGATGCAAAAAAAAACAGCAGCCAAGCCAGAAATCTGGGTGTAGTTCTGGACTCAGACCTGAATTTTAACAGCCACATTAAGTAATAGTGAAGTCAGCCTATTATAACTTAAAGAACACAGCGAGGATTAAAGGTCTGATGTCTCAGCAGGATCTAGACAAACTTATCCATGCATTTATCTTCAGTAAACTGCTCTACTGTAACGCTGTCCTCACAGGTCGCCCTATAAAGTCCATCAGACAGCTGCAATTAGTTCAGAACGCTGTAGTGCAAGTCCTCACTAAGACCAAGAAAGTAGATCATATAACTCCAATCCTCAGATCTTTACACTGGCTTTCTGTTTTCAAAAGATTAGATTTCAAAATACTGCTGTTGGTTTGTAAAGCTTTGAATGGTTTAGGGCCAAAATAGATCTCAGATCTTGTGGTCCATTATTAACCACCCAGAGCCCTCAGGTCATCAGGGTCAGGCCTACTAACTGTGCCCAGAGTTGGAACTAAATATGATAAGGAAGCATTCAGTTTTTATGCTCCTCACATGTGGAATAAACTCCCAGAAAGCATCAGAGCTGCTGAAACTCTCAACTGCTTTAAATCCAGGATAAAAACTTTCCTATTTGCCACAGCCTTTCAGTAGAACAATTGTTAATCTCCCACAATCTACTTTAACTTTTATTTCTTGTGCGCTTTCTGTCTTATTCTATTTTAATTTGTTTTTGGCTCTCTGTAATTTACTCTTTTGTTTGCTTTTAAAATCTTATGTATTCCTTTTGCAACATCCTTTAATGCTTTAATATTTTTATGTAAAGCACTTTGAATTGTCTTGCAAAAAAAAAAAATGTGCTATGCAAATAAACTTGGCTTGCTTTGCCTTGCTAGTCCTTGGGACTTCCTTGTTCACTTTATTTCGTTCATCCCTCCTGCTCTCTCTCTCATTTTCTTTATTCATCAGTTCTTCAAAATGCTCATTTCACCTTCTCAACATGCTTTTGTCAGTTGTTAGTACATTAACATTTCTGTCCTTAATCATCCTAACCTGCTGGACATCCTTTCCAGCTCAATCTCTCTGTCTAGCCAGTTGATACAACTCCTTTTCACCTTCCTTACTGTCCAGCCTCTAATACAACTCACTATATGCCTTTTCCTGTGTCTTAGCCACCTCTCTCTTTGCCATGCGCCTAGATTCCAAATACTTCTGTATACTTTCTTCATCTCTCTGACTATCCCACTTTATCTTTGCTAACCTCTTCCTTTGGATACTTTCCTGTACCTCCTCATTCCACCACCAAGTCTCCTTGTCTTCCTTCATCTGTCCACTGGATACACCACATACCTTTCTACTCATTTCCCTCAATACTTTTGCTGTACTTTCCCAGTAATCTGGTGTCAGAAATTGTATATATGTACAAATATGTTATCATTTCATAATTAGTTTTTAGCTGAACTTTTCTGTATTTTTTCCCCTTACAATGGCTGCAACAACGCTGCATCAGGAAGGTTTAACTCACCCTGTAACAGACATACCTCAACAGACCGGAATAATCTGTATTTACTTAAAGTTTAGAAACTGGTGTGCAAGAAGTCATGTGCTGACACGGAGTTGTCTTTGTGTTACACAACAAAGCCTGACTGTTCCACGGTCTTATCAGTCACCACAAAGCCTGACTGTTTCACCACAAAGCCTGACTGTTCCAAGGTCTTATCAGTCACCACAAAGCCTGACTGTTTCACGATCTTATCAGTCACCACAAAGGTGCCCATAAAGTTGCAGTAGATGTTTCCTGTGTCTGACCTGCTCAGTATAAAAGGGACGTGCTGGCTTTGTATGGCAGCGCGCATTTCCCATCTGTAATCAGAGGTGTGTTGCTCCTTGTACAAGTAAAAACTTTGAACACATTTTGTGTCTCGAATCTTATTAAGGTACGAACCTAACAGAGTACTATTATTTTGTGAGTCTTGAGTTTCAGATTCCTGACATCTGGTAATTCTTCCTTACCACCCAGAGCCTGTATCAACTCCTTCCTGAACTCTGTGCAACCTTTTTTCCTTCTGTAACTTCCCCCTACTTAATCTTTGGCTCTGCCTTTACTGTTTTCCTCTTCTTGCTTTGTAAAGTCATCCTACAGACTACCACCCGATGCTGTCTAGTTACATTCTCCTCTGCCACCACCTTGCAGTCTCCTATCTCTTTCAGATTTCTCATTTTGTGTAAGATGTAGTCCACCTGTGTGCACCTTCCTCCACTCTTGTTCAGTATCTCACAAAAGTGAGTATGCCCATCACATTATAGTAAATATTTTATTATATCTTTTCATAGGACAATACTGAAGATATGACACTTTGATACATTGTAAAGTAGTCAGTGTACAGCTTGTATAACAGTGTAAATTTGCTGTCCCCTCAAAATAACTCAACACACAGCCATTAATGTCTAAACCGCTGGCAGCAAAAGTGAGTACACCCCGAGTGAAAATGTCCAAATTGTGCCCAAAGTGTCAATGTTTTGTGTAGTCACCATTATTTTTCAGCACTGTTTTAACTCTCTTGGGCATGGAGATCACTAGAGCTTCACAGGTTGCCACTGGAATCCTCTTCCACTCCTCCATAACGACATCATGGAGCTGGTGGATGTTAGAGACCTTGTGCTCCTCCACCTTCTGTTTGAGGATGCACCACGGATGCTCAATAGGGTTTAGGTCTGGAGACATATTTGGCCAGTCCATCTCCTTTACCCTCAGTTTCTGTAGCAAGGCAGTGGTCATCTTGGAAGTGTGTTTGGGGTCGTTATCATGTTGGAATACTGCCCTGCGGAACAGTTTCTGAAGGGAGGGGATCATGCTCTGCTTCAGTATGTCACAGTACATGTTGGCATTCATGGTTCCCTCACTGAACTGTAGCTCCCCAGTGCCGGCAACACTCATGCAGCCCCAAACCATGACACTGCCACCACCATCCTTGACTGTAGGCAAAACACACTTGTCTTTGTACTCCTCACCTTGTTGCCACCACACACTCTTGACGCCATCTGAACCAAATAAGTTTATCTTGGTCTTATCAGACCACAGGACATGGTTCCAGTAATCCATGTCCTTAGTCTTCTTGTCTTCAGCAAACTGTTTGCGGGCTTTCTTGTGCATTATCTTTAAAAGGGGCTTCCTTCTGGGACGGCAGCCATGCAGACCAATTTGATGCAGTGTGCAGCGTATGGTCTGAGCACTGACAGGCTGACCCCAACCCATTCAACTTCTGCAGCAATGCTAACAGCACTCATATGTCTATTTTCAAAAGACAACCTCTGGATATGACACTGAGCATGTGCACTTAACTTCTTTGGTTGATCATAGTGAGGCCTGTTCTGAGTGGAACCTGTCCTGTTAAACTGCTGTATGGTCTTGACTACCGTACTGAAGCTCAGTTTCAGGGTGTTGGCAGTCTTCTGATAGCCTAGGCCATCTTTATGAAGAGCAACAATTCTTTTTTTTCAGATCTTCAGAGTGTTTTTTGCCATGAGGTGCCATGTTGAACTTCCAGTGACCAGTATGAGAAAGTATGAGAGTGATAACACCAAATTTAACACACCTGCTCTCCATTCACACCTGAGACCTTGTAACACTAACAAGTCACATGACACCTGGGAGGGAAAATGGTTAATTGAGAACAATTTGGACATTTTCACTTAGGGATGTCCTCACTTTTGCTGCCAGCGGTTAAGACATTAATGGCTGTGTGTTGAGTTATTTTCAGGGTACAGCAAATTTACACTGTTATACAAGCTGTACACTGACTATTTTACATTGAATCAAAGTGTCATATCTTCAGTGTTGTCCCAGGAAAAGATACAATAAAATATTTACCAAAATGGGATGGGCGTACTCACTTTTGTGAGATACTGTAAGTCACCTTATGTTCCTCTCTCTTCTTGAAGAATGTGTTCACCACAGCCATTTCCCTCCTTTAAGCAAAATCCACAACCATCTGTCTTTCCACAATTCTCTGCTTAAGACCATACCTACACAGGTCCTCCTCATCACCACTGTTCCCTTCACCTACATGTCCATTAAAGTCCACTCCAATCACCACTCTCTTCCCCCTGGGAACACTCTGTACCACTTCATCCAACTTACCCCAGAATTCCTGTTTCTCTTCTGCCTGACATCCAACTAGTGGGTCATATGCTCTGACAACATTCAACATCACACCTTTGACTCCTAGCTTCAAACTCATGATTCTGTCTGACTCTGTCTTTACCCCCTGAACACTCTTCACATACTCTTCATTCAAGGTTACTGCTGCTCCATTTCTCTTCCTAGCTACACCATGGTAGAACAGCTTATATCCACCTCCAATGCCCCTATCCTCGTTTCTCTTCCATCTGGTTTCTTGAATATACAGTATATCTACTGTAGCATCATCTCACTTTGGCTCAGCAACAATTATTTTTCTGCTTAAAGACATTTTGTGTCATCCAGGAATAACACAAAAAAAATGGATTTTCTTCCTCCAGGCCACAGCTGAAATCCCCCTTCTTTTGTTAAAACCAGCCTAAGGAATTTCCCCAATGTCCGGCTTCACTTTTATTGCCCCCATAAAACATGCAACAGACCCACAACTCAGTTAATTTCCTTAAACTCTGGAAACGCTGGATTTAAACAGTGAACTTTAAAGTACATTATTACAAACTCAATTCTAAACCTTCATTCTTTTCAGAACTATGAAAATGCAGATGGACTCTGATGTTTTTGATGTGGAAAATATGTGTGAAATGCATTAATCTGTGATTTTATATATATGCATGCTAATGTTTATATGAATGTTTATTCCTGCATGTTGATTTAGAAGCACTGCTTATAATTTATATTAATCACTAAAGTTATCTTAGTTTAATACATAAAGGGAAATATTAACTTCCTGTATGTATCAAAGTTTTGCCTCGATATCACATGTGACTCCAACAGCCAATCTCTGCATGACAACTCTTCATTCCAAAGCGCTCCAAACAATAGACTGTTTGTTCATTGGACTAAAAGTTCATCGAGCCCGCCCACGAAGGACGCTCATTGGCGGAGATTCCGGTCAGGCCGGAAGCCCGCGAAACTCAACAGAGCTTATATAAAGGAGAGAGACTCCTGCTTCAGCCTCTTTTTGCTCCGGACCCTCTTTTCGCCTGCTCTTTTCGTCACCTCTTTTTGGCTGCTCTCATTGTCTACACACAGCAAGGAAGAACAAAGGACCGTCTGACCATGTGTCGCTTTTCTGAACACAGAGCAGATAACTCGTAATTTATGTAACTTTGTATTTTCTTTTTCTCTTAAATGCCTAGGAATTCCTATTTCTCAGAGCTCAATTCTTAATCGGAGTTAAACTCCAATTTTTATTCATCACTTTTTCTTTGTTAAACTTTCTGTAAAACCACCGTTTGTTTGATTTTAATGTAAACTTTAATCTTGACTTTATTTTATAATATTTTTCTTGACCAAGCACCCACCAGAAGCTACTATTTTTATCTAAAGTCCGAAGCCTTTTTAATTTGAGATCGGATTAGATATCTTTTAATTATTATCGAAGACCTCTTGAGAAGAAGCAGCTCCCACATCGCACTGCAGAAACGTCACCATCTGGCTCCGAGCCCAGTTGCAACTCTGGGTCATACAGCCAAAATCCAGCCTCTTCGACTGCTTGAATTTAAAGGTCGAACTGTGGATGCTGAAATATCTGCGGGCAGATATTTCCCCTAACATCCACGAAATCTTGGGCTGAGGACGACTACAGAACTATCATCGACCGAGGAGCACGTGAGCTGCAAACTTTAATTCCACTGCTGAATTAACGTCTGAGGTTCGGTAATAATTTGTATATCTAATCAGATGCAAATTAAGAAGCCCTTAACATAACTCTTCTTTTCATTAAAATTCCGTTTTTATTTTCTTAAGATTAATTTAGGACTTCTTCATATAAGTAGTAAACTTTCTCCATAAATTTGCATTGTTTTTAATAATCTGTTAACTCAAACTGATAGAAATTCATCTCTCAGTTTAACCCTGGTTCCGAAAATATTGACATTGTTAATCTATCATTTACAAGATTGATTTTATGATTAATGACATTACTGCAATGTCTGTTAATCATTTCATTTAATAAATATTTAAAAATGAGAGAAGTTGTTGGGAATTTATTTCATTCTGAGTCTGTTCAAGCCCAGGTATCGAATTCACGGAAAATTTTTGAGACTGATTATTGATTAATTTATTGAGTGATCAAACAGGTATAAAGTGAAATTAAAGATCAAATTGCTTCTTAAAGATAGAAGCTGGTGCCCCTTACAAGTGTTATTAACTTTTCTGATGTACATGAAATGAGATTTGAGCTCAGATTCCAATACATCAATATAAATTAAATAATTCATACCTGATCATATTTATTATTTATTAATATTCCCATTTTCCCTTACACTACCTTTCTTCTCTCCATCATGTCAGCCAACTCTCTGCCTTTACCAGTCATAGTCCCTACATTTAACATCCCTACTCGCACCTCCACACTTCTACCTTTCCTTTTCTCTGTCCCTCCTAACACGCCTTCCCCCTTTCCTCCTCCTCGATCTTTCCACCGGCACCCTATCGGTTAACAGCACTGGTGGTGGTCATTGTTAACCCGATCAAGTATAAAAGTCTCATTTGCCATGATCCGCATGTTTGATTTGGCAAAGGTTTTATGCTGGATGCCCCTCCTGACACAACCTTCCCCATTTACCCAGGCCTTGGACCGGCACTAGGAGTACACTGGTTTGTGCACCCCGTTACTGGGTTAGGAGAAAAAACTTGCAAATTCACAAAAAAAGTAGAATTACTTGAAAAAGTTGCAAACACGAGAAAATTTTAGAAAATTTAAAAGAAAAAAGTTACAAACTTAAGAAGAAAAATTTGAAAAGTATAACAAAAAATAGCAATTACAGAATATTAGTAACTTAATTGAAAAATTACGAGAAAAAATTGACAAATTTACAATGAAAAAGTCACAAATTTATGAGAAAAAAATTGCAAGTTTACAGGGCAAGTATAATTTTTTACAAAGTTCCAAATTTACATGAAAAACGTCACAAATTTATGGTCAGGAATTTAAATTAAATTAAAATTAAATTAAATCACCCTTATTGTCATTCAACCGTACAACCAATCATATACAGTAGAACGAGATTGTGCTTTACCTATCTACTGTGTTAATCACACACACCCCAGTGCAGAATCAGAGGGCCGCTGCCATGCAAGGCGCCACCACAGATTTCCCTCCTCCATTCCATTATTGCTGAGCACCAAGCTGGATGGCAGGAAGTTCCACTTTTATATGGTCTTCGGCATGACCCGGCCGGGATTTGAACCCCTGCCTCCCGGGTGTGGGGCAGGTGCTCTACCAACTGAGCCACCACTCCGGTATTTACAAGAAAATAGTAAAATTACAAGAAGAAAAGTAACAAATTTATGAGAAAAAGTTGCAGGATTTAAGTAAAAGAAAGTGGCAAATTTATGAGAATTGTCATGAACCCTCCAGTGCACTTCTCCTATGTGCACGGCGAGGGGTGAAAGGATGAGGGATAACACCATCCATCCATCCACCCACGCGCAGGGATAACACCATCCATCCATCCATCCATCCATCCCTCCCTCTCCCCAGCCACCTGCTCCAGCTCTTCAGAGAGAATACCAAGGCGTTCCCAGACCAGCTGGGAGACATAGGCTCTCCACCGAGTCCTGGGTCTGCGCTGGGGTCTCCTCCCAGTGGGACATGTCCGAAACACCTCAAGTGGGAGGCGTCCAGGAGGCATCCTAATCAGATGCCCATACCACCTCAAGTGACTCCTTTCAATGTGGAGGAGCAGTGGTTCTACTCTGAGCCTCTCTCGGATGACTGAGCTCCTCACCCTATCTCTGAGTGTGAGTCCAGCAATCCTACGGAGAAAGCTCATTTCAGCCGCTTGTATCCGCGATCTCGTTCTTTCGGTCATTACCCAAAGATCGTGACCATAGGTGAGGGTAGGAAGGTAGATTGACTGGTAAATCGACAGCTTTGCCTTAGAACTAAGCTCCCTCTTCACCACAACAGACCGGTACAACGTCTGCATCATGGCAGATGCTGCTCCGATCCATCTGTCAATCTCTCGCTCCATTTTCCCCTCACTCGTGAATTAAACCCCAAGATACTTAATCTCCTCCACTTGGGGCAGGAGCCTGTCCCCAACCCAGAGAGGACAATCCACCTTTTTCCGGCTGAGGACCATGGACTCGGACTTGGAGGTGCTGATTCTCATCCCAGCCACTTCACACTCAGCGGCAAACCGTCCCAGCAAGAGCTGTAGGTCATTGCTGGATGAAGCAAACAGGACAACATCATCTGCAAACAACAGAGATGAGATCCTGTGGTCACCAAGCATGACACCCTCCATTCCCTGGCTGCGCCTAGAAATCCTGTTCATAAAAATTATGAACAGGATCGGTGACAAAGGGCAACCCTGGCGGAGTCCAACTCTCACTGGGAATGAATCCGATCGAGTGTTGGCAATATGAACCAAACTCTCACAATGGTCGTACAGACACCGAATAGCTCGTAATGACAAGCCCGATATCCTATACTCCTGAAGCACCCCCCACAAAAAACCACGAGGGACGCGATCAAATGCCTTCTCCACGTCCACAAAACACAAGTAAACTGCTTGGGCAAACTCCCACGAACCCTCGAGAATTCTCGAGAGGGTAAAGAGCTGGTCCGATGTGCCATGGCCAGGACAAAAACCACATTGCTCCTCCTGAATCCGAGGTTCAACCAACAGTCGGACTCTCCTCTCCAGAACCTTGGCATAGACCTTCCCAGGGAGGCTGAGGAGTGTGATCTCTCTAAAGTTGGAGCACACCCTCCGGTCCCCTTTTTTGAAGAGAGGAACCACCACCCCCGGTTTGCCATGCCAAAGGCACTGCCCCTGACCTCCACGCAATGTTGCAGAGGCGTGTCAAGCATGACAGCCCAACACCATCCAGGGCCTTGAGGTACTCAGGGCGAATCTCGTCCACCCCCTGGGCCCGCCCACCAAGGAGATTTTTAACCACCTTGGCGACCTCAGCCCCTGTGATAGGCGAGTCATCCCCCTCATCCCCAAACCCTGCTTCCTCTGTGGAAGGCGTATCAGTGGGATTGAGGAGATCCTCGAGGTATTCCTTCCACCGCCCGACGATATCCCCGGTCGAAGTCAACAGCGCCCCATCCGCACAATACACAGTGTGGACAGGGAGCTGCTTTCCTCTCCTGAGCCCCCGGACAGTTTGCCAGAATCTTTTCGAGGCCGACCGAAAGTCTTGTTCCATGGCATCACCGAACTCCTCCCATACCTGAGATTTTGCTTCAGCAACCACCTGAGCTGCACTCCACTTGACCTGCTGGTACACCTCAGCTGCTTTGGGACTCCCACGAGCCAACCAAGCTTGACAGGACTCCTTCTACAGCTTAATGGCCACCCTCACCACTGGTGTCCACCACTTGGTTTGGGGGTTGCCACCACGAGATGCACTGACCACCTTGCGGCCGCAGGTCTGAGCCGCCGCTTCAACAACAGAGGTGGAAAACATGGCCCATTCAGACTCCTTGTCTCCAGACTCCCTCGGAATGTGGTTGAAGTTCTTCCTGAGGTGGGAGTTGAAGACCTCCCGGACAGGGACCTCAGCCAGACGTTCCCAGCACACCCTCACTATACGTTTGGGTCTACCAGGTCTGAATGGCTTCCTCCCCTGCCGTCGGATCCAACTCACCACCAGGTGGTGATCAGTTGACAGCTCTGCACCTCTCTTTACCCGAGTGTCCAAGACATACAGTCGCAGGTCTGATGACACAATAACAAAATCGATCATCGACCTGTGACCTAGGGTGTCCTGGTGCCAGGTGCACATATGGACACCCTTATGCTTGAACATGGTGTCCGTTATGGACAAACTGTGGTTAGCACAGAAGTCCAATAACTGAACACCACTCGGGTTCAGATCTGGCAAGCCATTCCTCCCAATCACCCCTTCCAGGTTTCACTGTTGTTGCCCACGTGTGCATTGAACGTCCCCCAGTAGGACAATGGAGTCTCCAAGAGGAGCACCCTCCAGCACCCCAGTCGCAGACTCCAAAAAGGGTGGGTACTCTGAAACATCGTTTGGTGCATAGGCAGAAATGATGGTCAGGACCTGTTTCCCAGCCCGAAGGTGCAGGGAAGCAACCCTTTCATCCACCAGGGAAAACTCCAATATAGATGCAGCAAGGTGGGGGGATACAAGAATACCCACCCCTGCTCGTCGCCTCTCACCCGGGGCAACTCCAGAAAAGGCCAAGCTCCAGCCCCTCTCCAGGAGACTGGTTGCGGAACTGGAGCTGTGTGTTGAGGTGAGGCCGACTATATCTAGCCGGTATCTCTCAACCTCGTACACCAGCTCAGGCTCCTTCCACACCAGAGAGGTGACATTCCATGTACCAAAAGCCAGTTTAGAAAGCTTGGGATCAGTCTGCCAAGGTCTCCGCCTTTGACCGCCACCTAATCCACATAGCACCGGACCCCCATGATCCCTCCTGCAGGTGGTGAGCCCACTGGAGGGTGGACCCATGTAACTCCTTCGGGCTGAGCCCGGCCAGGTCCCATGGGTGGAAACCCGGCCACCAGACACTAGCCATCAAGCCTCTCCCCCAGGCCTGGCTCCAGGGTGAGGCCTCGGTAACCCCATACCGGGGGGGGGGGGGGGGTACACTGAATCCTTGATCTAGAATTTATCATGAGAACTTATCATCATTCTTAGTCTGGCCCTTCACCCAGGACCAGTTTGTCTTGGGTAACCCTATCAAAGGCAAATTGCCCCGGACAACACAGCTCCTGGGATCACTGGGGCACACAAACCCCCCCACCACGACAAGGTGACGATCCATGAGGGGCTAACACCATACACACATTAATTAATACGATGCTCAGACAAGCAGTTACAATTAATGTTCCCTTGAGAGCTCAAGGAGTCCTTCTGGGCACTCAACAGGCAACAGGGGAGAAACACCGGGGAAAACACGTGCAGTAGTTTACTCACGGAGCTGGAGCAGTCCAGTAGTCCAAAATATTTCCCGAGGGGAACCGTCTTCAACTTCATTAAGCGGAGATGCTCAGGTGAAGCTCAATGACCCAGCCATGCATGACTACAAGCAGGCTCCTTATGAACATGCGTTGCTGGTTCCACAAAGTGGGTACACCTGGACGAGGAGTGGGGAGATGGCATACTGGAGTGGGAACAACCGGCAGTAATAGAGAGGGGGCGTGGTCCGACCGGCAGACAGCTCGACAGCGCTCACTCCAGCGTGAGCCCAAGAGGCTGCCTCACCGCTGCCGGCCAGACAGCAGTGGCTATGGGTATGGCAGAGCACACAGAAATACATATAAACATACATACAACGTGGCGCGTACTCACAGAGAGGCCAGGACCGAGCCGGGGTAAACCAAGCAGGCTCAGTTCCTGACAAGAATGTTTCAATTTTTCAAGAAAATGTCAGAAGGTGGGTTGGGTCCATGTCCTCTCCTTAGTTTTTAATCTGGGTATTCTGTTGTTACCGGGACATCAGCTCAGGCCATGTTCTCGCTTTGAGGTTTTTGTTTTTTTTTTTTTTTAATTTGTTTATTTGTCAGGGACAGTGCAATAAACATAGACAAAAAAAAAAAAATCTGATGTGTTGCACAGAGAGTGTATAGCATTAAGCTAATTTGCAACTCTTGTCCCTGGATGGGCTTTAGAGAAAAGAAACGAGGAAAAAGAGAAAAAGATGAGGAAAAAACAAAATGAAAACAGTATAAACAATATCCACATACATCAATGCAAACAAAATTATAAATACACAATATAAAAACCTGATTCACATTTGCCTGTTACAGCTCTCCCTCCTAGGACTGCTAGGATTTGAGGATGAGAATCCGCTGCAGGAATAACCGGGCTTGGCGTGGGGAGAGAAGCTGTTAGCGAGGCTGGTTGAATCCTCCTGGATTCCGGGGCTGGATGACGTTGTTGCCGTCGACCTGGCTGCGGCCATCTTGTAGCAGGAGATGGTGCAGAGGGAAAGTTGGGCACCGGCAGAGAAGAGCGTTTCTGTTGTGGCTTTGTCCAGAAAGCCCTTCTCTTCAGGTCGGGAAAAGCCTGTTCAAGAGCGCAGACAGCGGCTAGGAGTTCGGCGTATTGGGAGTAATTTCAGAGGCCCCGATGAGCCCCCAGGATCCTTAACACTCCATTGAGGCAGTCTAGTCTTCTTCCAGGACCGATGACGTCATGCGTGCCCTCCAGCAGTTCCCAGATTAGCCAGGCTGCCTGCTGCTCCTCTCTGCTGGGATGTCCTGCTGCCCATCCACTTCTGCAGTGTGGAAATGGCTCGACGAGGACATCATGCTGTGAACAGGTATTTGGGAAAAAACACACAAAAATGAAAAAATGACACACCACTTCACCGCTTGGGCTCAATTTGGTCATGGCGTACTGTCATGTCTGCTGCGTAATTGCGCAGCGAACACATGAATAGATACGAGCCCAAAACGCAGGTGATGTGAACGAGTATATTAACAGAACGGGATAACTCAAAAACACACAAAATACAGGGAAAATTTTCAATTGGGAAAACACAGTCCAGGGCTCTGGAAAACACCAACACCGGAGTAGTCCAAGGAAAAGAGAACCCAACAGCTTCAGGACATCGAGATAGGCAGGTGACCATAACTAGACTGTGCAGTGAAGACTGACGCCACGACACTGAATGCCCCCACTGTCACCCAATAAATACCAAGCAGGCTAATGGGTGACAAGTGGACGCAGGTGTGTGGTGGGAGTCTATGTATGAGTGTGTGTGTGTGTGTGTGTGTGTGTGTGTGTGTGTGTGTGTGTGTGTGTGTGTGCAGAAACAAATGAGAAACAACTGACAGCTGGTGAGTGTCTGGCAGAGGGAGGGGTATGGCTGTAGACTGGCAAGGCCCAAGGCTCAGGGCACAACCTGCCAGCTGGAACCAATTGGCAACAAATCAGAAACTACAGCCACAAATCATGGGTGGAGCTGAAACACCAGCTCCACACATGACACCTACTTCCACTGTCATGACAGAAAAGTTATCAAATTTATGTGAAAATAGCAAATTTATGAGAAAATAAGTTCAAAAATAGGTAAACAGGTAAAGTCCATGTGGGCAAACACACATAAGACATACCAGATTTATCCGTTGGTGGGGCTCACATGGACATGGTGACTGGGTAGTAACTATTGGAATTCCTATTATCCAATCAGATTGCTCAGTCAGAACTAACTGCTTAGTGAAACTTTGAACTTTGTGGAATCAAATTAAAATGGGACATCTGTACGCTATGTTCACACAAATAATATAACTTAACCTAAAAAAATGTGCAGCACAAAAATAACCATCCCTGCTGCACTGGATTCAGCTTCAGTGGCTTCAGTGTTTCTATTTTAAGTTCTTCCACTCTCCACCTGGCTGCATGTGAAAACCTCATCCATAACATCCTGTCTAGAGGGGACTATAAGACGGCCTAACTCCCCACTAATGTCTGTCTGTCCGCAGCTCTGTTCCAGCCTCTCGTCTGCCCACGCTGCAGCCCCTCGCCCCCTTGGGCTGCCATCATATTTTGGCAGGATCTGAGTGTGTGTGTTACAGTGTGGAGACATGAGGAGCAAAACGAATCAGCTCCACACTATCATCATAAACCTCTCTATACAAAACTGAATCCAATGACTTTGATTGACCGAATCTAAGCAGAAATGCAAAAATCTCTATTATTTAAACTCATAAATTTGCAACATTTTTTTTGCAAATTTGTGATTTTTTTTAAATGTATTTTTTCATAAATTTGCAAAACAAAAATGAAAATGTTGTAAATGTGCAACTTTTTGCTGCAAATTTTCAGCGTTTTTCTCCTGCATCTGCAGCTTTTTCTCATGAATTACTAACTAACTAACTAACTAACCTGCACTTATATAGCGCTTTTCTAGTCACAAAGACCACTCAAAGCGCTTTCATTAATACTAACCCTCTATTCTAAGGGCCTATAGGAAACAAATATCTAGGGACAATTTAGAACAGCCAATTAACCTAACATGCATGTTTTTGGCATGTGGGAGGAAACCGGAGAAATCCCGGAGTAAACCCACGCAACACGGGGAGAACATGCAAACTCAACACAGATCACTGTTGGTCGGGGGCTGGGATCGAACCCACGATCCCACCATCCCCACAATCCCCCGGCCAAGGGTAAACTGTGCTGCCGCAGTGCTAACCACTGCGCCACCGTGCAGCCATGAATTGGTGACTTTTCTCTAAAAAATTGCAATTTTTTTTCTATACATTGTGGAAATTTTCCTCAAAATTTTATAACTTGCGCCTCCAAACTTTGTAACTATTTGTCTCATAAATTTGCAGTTTTTCTTGTAAATTTTCAACTTTTTTCCTGTAAATTTTCAACTTTTTTCCTTAAAATTTGCACCTTTATCTCTAATAAATCAACATATTTTTTCTCTTACATTTGCCTTTGTTTTTTTTCTCATGAATTTGCAAAAATTTTTGTTTTAGAAGTTGATTTTTTTTTCTCATACATTTGAAAAAAACACTGTAAATTTTATTTTTTTTCTCATAAATGTGCAACATTTTTTCTTGTAAATTTGCTTTGAATTTTCACCTTTTTTCCTCAAAATTTGTACTCTTTGTTGTAATAAATCTGCATTTTTTTCCTCATGAATTTGTGTTTTTTTAAAAAAAAACTCCAACTTTTTTCTCATAGATTTGTAAAATATTTTCTAGGAAATTTATTTTTTTTCTTGTAAATTTCCAAAAAAATAAAAATAAAAATCCTGTACATTTTCCACTTTTTTTCTTAAAATTTGCACCCTTTTCTCTAAAAAATCTGCACCTTTTTTTCATAATTTTTTTCTCATAAAATTCCAAAATTTGCTTTTTTCCTTGGAAATTTGCAAAAAAATTGTGAAATTTTAAACTTTTTTTCTCATAAATGTGTAACATTTTTTCTTTTAAATGTGCAAGTTTTTTTTTTCCAGTATTTTTTTTTCTCATAAATTTGTGTTTAAAAGAAATTGCAACATTTTTTTTCTCATAAACTTGCATTTATTTTTTCTTGGAAATTTGCAAAAAAAAAAAAAAAAAAAAAAATTCTGTAAATTTCAAACTTTTTTCTCTTAAATGTTGAACATTTTTCTAGAAAATTTGCAAGTTATTTTCCAGGATTTTTTTTCTCACAAATTTGTGGTTTAAAAATTTGCTATTTATTTTCTTGTAAATTTACAAAAAAAAAAAAAAAATCATAAACAAAAATTCCTTTAAATTTTCAGTGTTTTTCCTCAACATTTGCACCCTTTTCTCTAATAAATCTGCACCTTTTTTCCTTATAAACTTGCTGAAAAAAATTCTTGGGAATTTGCTATTTTTTTCTTGTAAACCTGAAAAAATTGTGTAATTTTCAACTTGTTTTATCATAAATTTATAGCTTTTTTGTTGTAAATTTTCAACTTTTTTGTTCTCAAAATTGTCATCCTTTTCTGTAATGAATCTACATCTTTTTTGTCATAAATGTAAGCCCTAAAAAACTGTGACTTTTTCTCATAATTTGAATTTTTCTCTTTTAAATTAAAAAAAAAAAATCCTGTATAATTTCAGCTTTTTTTCTCATAAATTTTTCAACTTTTTTTCTAGATTTGTTACTTTTTTCTCATTAATTTGGAATCTTTTTCCTTAAAAATTATCATTTTTTTTCTGTAAATTTTTAACTTTTCTCTTTAAATTTGCAACACTCATCTGGATGTTTTTTTTTATATTTTTACTTTGTGAAATTAAAATTGAAATTTGCAACTTCATTTATTAGAATGGTATCTTTTATCATATCCTTGCATCTTTTTTCTTTCATGTTTGTACCAAATTTATATTTATACCTTTGTGACACGGTGTAACAAACTAGACCCAGGAGCAAACACGGGAGACAACGTTTTAAGGTATATTTAAAATAAATATTTAAAATGGTGATGGGGATCTGGCAACCCTGCAGGGAAGAGAGCAGAGACAACTGTGAGTATATGGAATAGTGACAGGGAGATTAATATTGTTCATATGCTTACAGGTTTCTTCTGGTTGAAGCAACGGGGATACACAGCAGATCCTGATGATGGTGGAAGTCCGGGGAGGAGTCCTTCGGTGCAGGTGAGCGGGCAAGGGGGAAAGGCTGCCCAGGCCTAGGTGCTGGGGAAAGGGGAATGTGAAAATGATGATAAATGGTGGTAAGTCGACTTACATGGGGAGATGATGATGTGCACAGTCCAAGAATATCCAATTTTAGTCTGTGAGACACTTTCCAGAATCCAAGGGCAGGCAAGGGTCAGAGCACAGCAGGCTGGGTTAGAACTGGCAGACAAATCCAAACAACAGGCAGGCACAGGGTCTAGGGACAGGTAAAGGTCAGAACACGGCAGAATAATTCACAAGGTTAATTCAGATTAGGCCCTGGCAGGATACAGTTGGGGTGTTGCTCAGACGCGAGCAGACATAATGGGAGAGCTTCCTACTTATACTGCCCCACAGATTGGCTGCAGGTGATGATGCAGCTGCAGGGAGGGCAGCCAGTCAGCGTGGAGAGAGAGAGACAGGCAGGCAGATAACACAGGAACCACTGCAGTTTGCACCTTTTGCTAAATACCCCCTTCCCCGTTGTTAAAAAAAAAAAAAATGCCTACTGGTCACAGTTGTAGCGTAGCAACATCCAATACACGATGCAGTGTTGTGTCTGGCCTGAGTGTGCTGACTGGGCTGAGCAGACTGTGTGTGCCCAGGGAGATTTTCACAGTTCAGACAGTCTGCCTCCAGAGATAGAAGGGATTACTTTACTCACATCCGCTAACGCAAAACACACAAACGCACACACACATACACCTCCAAAATGTGTTTTTATCACTTTGGAAGACAGTATTAGATCTGTTTCTGGAGACTTAAGCATGACCGATGCTTTCCTAAGCCAAGCCTTTACCCTGACCTCAAAACAAGCCTTCGCCCTGAAATACAATGATTTACTTTACGGAGCCCAAGTCCCAGCAATGTAGGAGATGATTTATGTCCCAGGAACGTACAGTACACGCTCTCAGATAGCAGTTGGTAGGTGATTGGAGGTGCTGCTTTCCATCTTGTTAGCAAAATAATCCAGAAGCACACCCCCTTGTTAACCTCCCCCCCCACCCCCCCCAAATCCCCATCCCCATTCATCGGTGTAAATCACAACCTGGAAAAAAGAGAGAACTGTCCCCGAATGACGTCATAAACCTTTGTGTATAATGTTACTTATCTGAATAAAATGACTTTGAACAACTAATTCTAAGTACAATTGAGAAGAAAAATATAAAGCTTTGCAGCTTTTTTTCTCATAAATTTGTAGCTTTTCTCTCAAAAATATTCCATTTTTTCAAGAAAATTTTCAGCTTTTTCCCCATAAAATTGCACCTTTTTTCTGAAAAATGTGACTTTTTTTTCTCATAAATTTTAAACTTTTTCCTCAAAAGTTAATTGTTTTTTTCTTGTCAATTAGCAACTTCTTTCCTTATAAATTTTTCAAAAATTTTCTCATAAATTTGAACCAGTTTTTGACTTTTGTCTAATCTACAACTTTTTTCCTAATTAATTTACAACTTTTTTCATATAAATTTGCAACTTTTTTCTTATTAATTTGCAGCTTTTTTTCTTGTTAATTTGAAACTGTTTTCTCATTAAGTTGTAAGTTTTTGTCATTAATTTGCAATTTTTTCCATAGTAATTTACAATTTTTTTCTTGTTAATTTGCAACTTTTTCCTTGTTTATTTTGAACTTTTTTCAAATTAATTTGCAACAATTTAGGAGTTTGGGTTTTTTTTTTTCAAATTTGTTGCTTTTTCTTCATTAATTTGCAACTTTTTCATGTAAATCTGCAACCTTTTTCTCATTAATTTCTAACTTTTTCTCATTGGTTTTCAAGAATTTTGGAGATTTTTTTTTTTTTTTTTTTAAATTTGGAAGTTTTCATGTAAATTTGTAACTTTTTTCCTCAAAGGTTTATGACTTTTTCTCATCAATTTTTAACTTTTTTTTCCCCTGTAAATTTGAAACATTTTTCTCAAAAAAATTGTGACTGTCAGAGCGTGGGCCGGGTCTCATGCCCTCATCCTAATTTATTATCGTGTTATCTTGTCTTCAGGGGTTGGACCTCTGCCCTCACTCTTTGTTTTAAACCTTATTTTGGAGTGGTGGCCTAGTTGGTAGAGTATTCGCCCCACACCCAGGAGGCCTGGGTTCAAATCCTGGCCGGGTCATGTCGAAGACCATATAAAAGTGGAACTTCCTTCCGTCCAGCTTGGTGCTCAGCAATAATGGAACGGAGGAGGGAAATTTATGACAGCGACCCCTCTGATTCTAGATGTGATAAATATTGTAGATAAGAGAAACATAATTTTGTTCTACTGTACATGATTGGCAGTATGGACTGAATTACAATAAAGCTGGCTTTACCTTTATTTTGGAATTTTCTGTATTTCATTCTGAGTATTATCTTTATTCTGGTTAGCCATTATTATTATTATTATTATTATTATTATTATTATTATTATTATTATTATTATTCTGTTTTGTATAGTTATTTCTCCATGGGTCAGCTTCATAGTTTATTATTATTATTATTATTATTATTATTATTATTATTATTATTATTATTATTATTATTGTTATGTGCCACATTCTTGTCTCCCCTCGAACTGTTCATGTTTTGTGCATCCTCCATCTAAGGTCATGTGTGTAGCCCCGCCTGTCGTGTCTCTGTGATTAATCCCTGCCATCTCCGTTTTGTCACTGATTGTGCTTGCCTGTTTGGTATTGTGTTTGATTACTCCTGTGTCCATTTATGTCAAGCCCCAATCTGTGTTCCTCATGTGGGTCACCAATCATGTCTGCGTGATCAACATGCTTTTTTTTTTTTTAACTGTACCCTAGCCTGATCCTGCCTGACTTTAATGAGTTTTGTTACAGCTTCCAAGCTGTCACTTTCTGTGTTTTTTTTTCCAAGCTGCTCTCGACTGGCCAGTTCTTCAATAATGCGTTTGGGTCCAATTCACCACCATCCATGACAATGAATTTTTCTTGTAAATTTTCATAATTTTTTTTCTTGTAGATGTGCAACTTTTTCTTCAAAAGTTTGTGACATTTTTTGTCATAAATTTGCAACTTTTTTCTCATAAATTTGTACCGCTCATTTGGATGCTGGTTAAATTTTTATTCTGTGTAATTATATTGTAATTTGTGACTTTTTTGATTCTTAAATTGGCATTGCATATCATATCTTTGCACCTTTTATTCTTGCAAATATATAACTAAATTACACTTATACATGTGTGCCTCATGCTAAATTAAATACCACCCTTCCCACTTGTTAAACAAATAAGAAAATGCCAACTGATAGCAATAGGGACATTAAAATTCTGCAGACTCATACAAAATCTGTAAGTTCTGCATTTTAGCAATGTGTAAAGGTGCATTCAGACCAAACGGGAAGCAAATATTTTGCACGGCACTAATACATACAAAGTCAAAGGAAAAAGGCGAGCACGCGTGAATCTCGCTGTGGTGATTCGCTCTGTATGCCTGCTACCTTAATTGTTCCCACAGCTGCGCGCACACCTGCTCTCCCCATTAGGCAGCCTTCTTAAGGAGCGCTGCCTCTCATTCTGCACGGAGACATCAACGCTCCACCTGGATGTACGGACTCTGTGCTAAAAGTCAACTACTCCTCCTACTAGGGAGTTTCGCCTCCCTCATCTTTCCTGCTACGCCTGGTCATCTGGGAGTTTCATCTCCCCAACACCAGGTAAGCTTCTTTCAAGAAATCATTCCTCTTTGCTCCTTCCCTCTTCTCCTCTGTGCACAGGTGGATTCCCCTGGGCGGACTTCCTCCTCCTTGCGGCAGACCGGGACTCTCACCTACACTCTGTGAATTCACCGTTTTCCATGAATGAACTTTTCTGCGCTGCTACACCTGAACCATCGACACCAGCATGGGCACGCGACAGACCGAGGCAGGCGTACTGGGCAGCTTGGATGTTCTTTGGCGCCACGACTTCTCACCTGCACCGTAAGACTGTTTAACTACTCGTTTATGCAATCTATTTACAGAGAGCTCATTCTCTTGTCTCTCCTCTCTCCTAGGGTTACCAGACTGGTCCTTGCTCTTCTCGCTCCTCTGCACTCATCCACATTCACACTCCCACACACATTCACTCACGCATCAAATAAAGATAATTGTGTTTATTCCGAGTCTGTGTCTGCATCTGGGTTTGTCCAGACATGTCAGTACGTCTCTGTCAGGGAAACCCAGCAGACAGTGCTCTCGCACACAGAATTAACATCATTGAGGCTCGTTTAGACCAATTATCGTATCAACAGCAGGTCGCTCTGACACAGCTGATGCAAATTAACACTCGCCTCGTTCAGCTCACCAAGACACAGTCTTCTCCATCTGCTTCCAGGGGGGCGGTCGGGCCAGCTAATCCCACCCCACTTCCCACCCAGCATTCTCGTTTAACCCCAATTTCCACCCCCACCCATTTTAGTGGCAAGTTAGGGGAGGCGCGGGACTTTTTGTTACAATGCAATACTGTATTTCAGCAAGTGCCGAGGGATTTTCCCATGAATCACAGCCGTATTGGTTATGTCATTAATTTATTGGAAGGGCGGACCTTAGCGTGGGCTTACACCGTCATGGCTTGGCCCAACTATGCTAACTACACTTATGATCGGTTTGTAGCAGAGTTCAAAGTTCAATGAAGTTTTTGACCACTCCAACCGGGATAGTGTGCCCACCACTCGATTGCTTAATCTTAAACAAGGGAGTAAGTCTGTCGTTAATTATTCAGTTGATTTCCAGATGGTGGCAGTGGAGGCCGGGTGGGAGGATGCTTCCCTCTGCAGCATATTTGTATGTAGCCTTAGCCCTAGTCTGGGAGATGAATTGGCCCCGATTGAGAAACCCTCCAAGTTGAATGAGCTAATCTCCCTCGCCATTAATATTGGCAACTGGCTGAGGGAGCGAGCTAACGAGCATCGACCTCCCGGTCGCGCTGGCTCTCAGTTTTGCCGCTTCCCTCAGTCCCCCTTGCTGGCCCTCCCTCCCTCTGAATCCCTCGAGGCTGAGGAACCCATGGTAATGGGTCAATCAAAGTTGCCTCTGGCTGAAAGACAATGTCGCTGTGACCTCGGCTTGTCTTTATATTGTGCTAGCGAGGAGCACAAACTGGCCTCATGCCCCAAACTGCCAAAAGGGAGAGTCCGTGCGTCACAGTAGGGGGACTCACCGACTCACCTCAAGTAAAATCCCTTACTAGGTTTATGCTTCCCGTACGCTTTCAATATAAACACAATGAAATATCCACCCACACTCTCATTGATTCTGGGGCCAAGCAGAGTTTGGCAACCCGGCTGGGGTTTCTGTGCCATCGGCTGAAGACTCCGTTGAAATTGATTGCCCTGTCTAAAGTGCCTCTTGCCATCGTGGTTAAACAGACTGCCCCTGTCTCGGTTCTGGTGTCAGATAACCGCCGGGAACAGATTAGTTTCTTTGTGCTTTCTGTATCTGCCTCCCCTATCATTCTGGGTTACCCCTGGCTCAGGCTGCAGGATCAGCTTGCAGACAGGAAGCATTGTCTCCTGGAGTTCTTTTTGTTTGAGTGCCTGTCTGCAGTTCACTGCTTGTTGTCCATCTGTGCCTGTCTGTTCTCCGGATTCACCTCCACCTGATCTCTCATTGGTGCCCCCCGAATACCATGTTCTTGGTCCCGTTTTCAGCAAGGCTAAAGCGCTATCTCTCCTCCCCCACTGCCCCTATGATTGTGCCATTAACCTCCTGCCGAGGGCTCCATTGCCATCCAGCCGGCTCTATAGTCTCTCTGCCCCTGATCAAGAGGCAATGGACAAATATATCAAGGAGTCGTTGAGCTCTGGCATTATCAGGCCCACATCCTCAGCGGTGGGGGTGGGGTTCTTCTTTGTAAGTAAAAAGGATGGTTCACTCAGTCCTTGCATCGACTTCAGGGAACTGAACAATATTACTGTCAAGGACAAGTACACTCTCCCCCTTATCAACACTGCTTTTGATTCTCTCCAGGGTGCCATAGTGTTTACCAAGCTGGATCTCCACAACACCTATCACCTGGTGCATATCAAAGAGGGAGATGAGTAGAAGATGGGGTTCTGCACCCCTAGTGGCCACTTCGAGTACTTGGTAATGCCTTTTGGTTTAACCAATGCACCTGCGGTATTCCAACGTCTCATTAATGATGTATTGAGGGATATCCTGGACTCATTTGTTTTTGTGTATCTCGATGACATCCTCATTTTTTCCCGGTCTCTGAAGGAACATTGTGTGCATGTGAGGCAGGTTCTGCAGCGCCTGTTGGAGAACCAGTTGTACATCAAGGCTAAAAAATGCAAGTTTCACACCGCTTCTACCACTTTTCTGGGGTTTGTCATTTCCTACAAAAAGATCATAGCAGACCCAGACAAAGTAAAGGCGGTGGTGGAGTGGCAAGTTCCATCCACCCATAAGCAGTTACAGCAGTTTTTGGGCTTTGCCAATTACTATCACTGCTTTGTCAAAAACTATAGTATTATTGCTCTACCTCTCACCCACCTCACTTCCACCAAGGTGCCATTTCGTTGGACCGAAGAAGTGGAGGCAGCATTTGTTCAACTAAAATCTGTGTTTTCCTCTCCTCCTGTTTTGACTCAGGTGGATCCCTCCCTGCAATACCTGGTGGAGGTGGACGCCTTGGACTTTGGGTTGGGAGCAGTATTGTCCCAGTGCTCTCCCACCAATGACAAGATCCGCCCCCGCCTTCTTTTCCTGCCGTCTGACATCTGCGGAGAGAAACTATGACATTGGCGACAAGGAGCTGCTGGCAGTTCAACTAGCCTTGGAGGAGTGGCGCCACTGGCTGGAGGAGGCCTCCCAGACCTTTGTTGTTTGGACTGATCACAAGAACCTGGAGTGTCTTAGGACGGCCAAATGACTTAATTCCAGACAAGCCTGCTGGTCCCTGTTTTTTGGCAGATTTAATTTTACTATCACCTACCGCCCGGGGTCAAAGAACACCAAGCTGGACGTGCTCTCCAGGCAATTTTCTGCTTAAGCAGCTTAGATGCCGCTGCATCCTATTGTTCCACCTTCATGCATCGTTGGTGCCCTCTCTTGAGACATCAAGGAGAGGTTTCGGAGAGCGCAGGAGACCAAGGCCGACCCGGGCCAGGGCCTGGCAGGACGGATGTATGTGCCCTCTTCTGTCCGGGGTGAAGTCATTGATTGGGTGCACTACTCCAAGTTGATGTGTCACCCCGGAGTAGCGCGTATTGTGGCTCAGTTACAGAGGACCTTCTGGTGGCCCTCGTTGCTGAGGGACGTCGGGGAGTTCATCCGAGCCTGTCCTCAGTGTGCTAACTGCAAGTCGTCCTCCTCTCCCCTTAAGGCTTATTGCATCCTCTCCCCATCCCTAGCAGGCCCTGGTCCCATGTGGCCCTGGACTTTGTGACCGGTCTTCCCCCTTCTGCAGGTCACACTGTCATCCTCACTATTGTGGATAGGTTTTCCAAAGCTGCCCACTATATTCCTCTGCAGAAGCTCCCTGCGGCCAAGGAGACGGTGGACCTCCTCGCTCTGCATGTGGTGCAGCTTCACGGCATTCCAGTGGACATCGTGTCGGACCATGGGCCCCAGTTCATCTCTCAGGTTTGGCAGGCCTTCTGCGAGGCTGTAGGGGCCACGGTGAGCCTGTCTTCTAGTTACCATCCACAGAGCAAAGGCAAGTGTGAACACACCAACCAGGAGTTGGAGTCAGCTCTGAGGTGTGTCACAGCCTCCAATCTGGCGTCCTGGAGCTCCTACTTATCTTGGATGGAGTATGCGCATAATTCCGCTGTTTCCACGGCTACGGGTCTTTCTCCTTTTGAAGCATCCCTAGGGTACAACCCCCACCCCTCCCCCCATTTCCGGAGGAGGAGTTGGACATCGCCTTTCTGTCTATCCAGGCCCACGTGAAGCGCTGTCGCCGGCTGTGGAGGGCTACCCAGGCTGTGCTGCAACGCACGGCGAGCCGCAACTCTGACATCACCAACCGCCGCAGGACCCCAGCTGTGCGCACACCTGCTCTCCCCATTAGGCAGCCTTCTGAAGGAGCGCTGCCTCTCATTCTGCATGGAGATATCAACGCTCCACCTGGATGTAAGAACTCTGTGCTAAGAGTCAACTACTCCTCCTACTCGGGAGTTTCGCCTCCCTCATCTTTCCTGCTACACCTGGTCATCTAAGAGTTTAATCTCTCCAACCCCAAGTAAGCTTCTTTCAAGAAATCATTCCTCTTTGCTCCTTCCCTCTTCTCCCCTGTGCACAGGTGGATTCCCCTGGGCGGACTTCCTCCTCCTGGCGGCGGACCGGGACTCTCACCTACACTCTGTGAATTCACTGTTTTCCATGAATGAACTTTTCTGCACTGCTACACCTGAACCATTGACACCAGCATCGGAACACGACAGACCGAGGCAGGCGTACTGGGCAGCTTGGATGTTCTTCGGTGCCACGACTTCTCACCTACACCGTAAGACTGTTTAACCACTCGTTTATGCAGTCAATTTACAGAGAGGTCATACTCTTGTCTCTCCTCTCTCCTAGGGTTACCAGACTGGTCCTTGCTCTGCTCGCTCCTCTGCACTCATTCACACTTATACTTCCACACACATTCACTAACACATCAAATAAAGATAATTGTGTTTATTCCGAGTCTGTGTCTGCATCTGGGTTTGTTCAAACATGTCACACGCTCATGTCTGAGGGGTAGCACTAGCATGTAATGGCCTTGTGATCCTGCCATCACTGGAGTAAAAGTAACAACAGTGAAGAGTAAACTAGTTTGAAAATGAGTCTGACACTCTCCTGGAGACAGATGGACCTGGAGCTCTGCAGATGAATCAGAGTGTCAGAGATTTTTTTACCCACGGACTCCTGCCACAGACTTGCCAACAAGGCTAGCAGGCTAGCAATGTAAACAACGATCATCCAGGTGAAATGTTGGAGGCAGGACCAATTGTTTCAGGTGAGACACCATCGGATAATGTAAACCTAAATATGATGGTGTTTTGGGAGTTTCCATGGCAGGTTAAACACAGCTGCAAAAGTTATAAAAGCAACTTTGCCTGTCTGCAACACACTCAGATGGTGAATTCATGTCTATTCACGTCTTTACACTGAGTTATAATGTAATTGCACAACGTGAAAAATTTGCCCGTTCGCGTTTGGTCTGAACACACCTTAAGTTTTCTGAGAACTTTAAACTGGGGTTCATTTGAAAGTTTTTGATCAAGTCAGAGTGAAGTGCATAAATTAAAAACATTTGTGTTTTTTTTATTTAAACTCATAATCAAAACATTATGTATAGAAATTTGAATTGTGCACTTTTAATTAAAAAAACAAACAAACTTGCAGCTTAAACTCATTTGGCTCCCTGTGATTCATAAAATTACTATTTCGGGCATATCGAACATAATTTGTCATGTTAACATGAACCAGGACTTCAGGAACTCCATGCAGCATCTCTAACCCAGCTGCTGCTGCTGAGGAGTGTCATGATTCAGTAACCAGAGGCTCAAATGCAGGTGTACAACACTGGAAGAACAGTCAGACTCAGGTGAAAAGTTAAACACAATTTATTACAAAAAACATAAATAAATGATACCACATATATTTTTGGGAACAAAAACACAAAGGGCACGCTGAAAGGGCACACAGCCTGTAAAACAGAGACAGAAGAGAGGAATAGTTAGTAGGGGATGGAGAGGATATGAACTGGCTAACGGAGTGGAGAGGAAACTTACAAACTGAGCAGAGGGCCTGGTAGTGAGACCCAGCGTGCAGGGGAATAATCATTGGTGAGGACGGAACCTGAGATGCCAGCAGGAATGAGGAATGGCGAGGGGAGAAAGGGAGCTGTAGGCTGACCGGGTGGGGCAGGAGTAGACCAGACGAGATGGTGGAAGGGCAAGTGTAGACCAGACGAGATGGTGGAAGGGCAGGTGAGCGTACACAGCCCCGGAGAGACACACGACTGTGATGGCAGCAACCTGAAAGGGAGAGGAGAACACAGTCAGCAAACAGTCACAATTTAGCACAGAAAATAATTCAGCCTTAGTTGAGGCAGCAGTACCAAATGGTCCAGCGGAGAAGCTCTTTTAAATGCCTGCAGATGAGGATGCAGCAGGTGTGCCCAATCACACAGGTGTGCATAATCAGCTCTGGAGCCGGGAAACAGACAGAGGGAAAACACACAGGAGGGGAGGGGGAGCACACTCACCTGCTCATCACACTGCTCCCTCCTCAAGGGGCACAGTCTGGTGTCCCTCTGGGCTTGTTAGAATGTGCCCGGTGGAAAGCTCGAACCATGCCCTTGTCGTGGAAGAATGATCCCTGGATCCATGACCTCTCCTCTGGTCCATATCCCTTCCAGTGAACAAGATATTGCAGACCCTAGCCCTGCCAGTGGACATCCAGAACCCTCTGGATGGTGTAGATGGTATGGCCACCTACACCAAAAGGACAGAGGGGGCTGACGGAGACGTGCTTCATCCGGGAAACATGGACGGTAGGGTGAATGTGGAGTGATGGAGGAAGCTTCAGCCGAACGGTGACGTCATTGATGACCTTGGAGATGGGAAATGGACCCAGAAATTGAAATGATAATTTCCTAGATTCCGTCTTCAGAGGCATTTGTTCCACTGACAACCACACCCTCTGGCCGACAGTGTATATAGGTGCCGGCGTGCGTCTGGAATCAGTGTACAGATGGTTCCGCTCGGCTGAGCGGAGGAGAGCAGCCCGGCTCGGTCTCCATATACGGCGACAGCGATGAGCATGGGCCTCCACAGACGGCACCACGACCACCACCACGAAGAGGTGGGGTGTAGCCAACAGAGGCCTCAAACGGCATCAACCCGGTGACAAAAGAAATGGCAGTATTCAGTGCATACTCCAACCAAGTTAGATGAGAGCTCCAGATAGTGGGGTTACAGGAAGCCATGAACCGCAGGGTGGCCCCCAGGGACTGGTTGGCACGCTCGACCTGACTGTTACTCTGCGGGTGGTATCCAGAAGTAAGACTGATGGTGGTGCCGAGTGAGCGGCAAAAGGCCTTCCACACCTGGGACATAAACTGCGGACCCTGGTCAGAAACAATGTCAGTCAGAATACCATGGAGGCGGATGACATGGAGGGTAAGAAGGTTGGCAGTCTCCATGGCTGAAGGAAGCTTGGGCAGGGGAACCAGATTAATAAATATGGAAAAGGCCAGTAACAAAGTCCAAGGCTAAGTGAGACCAGGGGCGACTAGGAACTTGTAAGAGATGAAGGAGGCCAGCTGGAGGTGAGGAGTTAGATTTACTGGTGGCACATACTTGTCAGGCTCTAACAAAGTCCCAAACATCAGCATAAAGATTCGGCCACTAAAAAAACCTGTTGCAGCAGTTCAAAAGCCCATGAGATTTGAGGGTGACAAGCCAAGATATTAGTGTGCCCCCATTGGATGGCATCACTGTGGAGACCAGAGGGATCATACAAGCAATTAGCCGAGCCTCCCTCAGTGATGGGTTCAAACGACTGGGCCAGCCAGAGCCTCTGCTCGATTTCCCAAGAGATGGCTCCGACAATGCAGGATGAAGGTAGAATAGGTTCAGAAGGAGAAGTAGCGAGAGAATCAGAGGAAGGGGGATGGTTGGAGAAGGAGAGAGAGAGCATCAGGTTTAACATTACGGGAGCCAGGACGGTAAGTGATAGATAGATTGTGTCATGATGGCCGCTAGGCCATCATCATTATCATCATCCTCAGCTGCGCTCAGCGCTCAGCTGCGCTCAACCTCAGCCGAGATCTCGACCACAAGTCAAGAAGCGCACGCCAAGCCAAGCCAAGCCAAGTAAGCAATTCCAGCATTCAACCTCTGCTAGTTCTCTCCCCTGTGCACAGGTGGACCTCCCAGGCGGTGGACCATCCTCATCGTCTGACGGGGTGCAATCCCCTCCACCTCGGAGTTCCTCTTCACCCCCGCTACACCGGGCACCACGAGCACTACAACTCACGGGCACAAGGAGCCAGCAAGACTTACACTGTGGGATCTGCAAGTAAGCATCACCAGCACAAAGTCTCTAATGCTAATGAGCAGCAGTAACCATTTGTGCTTGTATGTTCCAGGGTTGCCAGGTTGCCACAAGACGTGCTCAGCTCCAGTGACCAGACGACCACACACTCATCCATTCACACACTACACTCACACTTTATTAACCACTTGCACTCCGGGCAATTTTCCTAAAAATGCCAAAAAATAACGTGCCCAAAGTAAATCGAAAGCTGTTATTCAACCCTTTGTGGCATCTTCATGGGGTTGGTCTCATTTAAAAGAAAACACTTTGAATTTTTTGGCAAAAAAAACATAATCTCTCTACGTGCTCCGGCCACTGAGTTACAGTCATCTAAACATACTGAACTTGAAGAAAATAAATTTGGACACAGTGTTTTTTTGGACACAAATGCTTACAAATAACACACAGCTGTCCGATCCGGCTGGAAAATGCAACAGAAATGTAGAACCAAGTGTTATCAAGCTGAGATCCAAATTTGGTAACAATACCACAAAAAATGAATATTTTACACAGCTTTGTTCTCAGGTAGTTCCCAGGCATTTTGGAACTGTGCCAAATTGTGCCAAATGGCACAGTTTGGAAAAACATCTGTAACTTTTGAATAATTCAATGTAGAATCTTCATTTTGGGCTCTAATGAAAGGTCACACTCAGGGCTGTGTCTCTGTGTGTGTGTGTGTGGGGGGGGGTAGTCCCCCCCCCGCTAAAAAAGACGGGAGTTCGGCCCTCGCCACATGATGGATTACACTCCTTGCATGTTTTCACAGCGCCCCCCCCCCCTCGCTACTGTGTGTGTGTGGGGGGGGGGTTGTCCCCCCCCCCCTCGCTGCAGAAGACGGCCATTGCTACATGAAGGAATAGACTCATATGCTTCCCCCCGCGGACCGGGGGCGTTTGGACCGTGAACGCCCCCCCCCGCTCCTCTTCTGCAGCGGGGGGGGGGCGTTCACCGTCCAAACACGGCAAATGAACCGTTTATCATGGCGCACGCACTTCGTACTTCGTGCGCAGTACAGTTGTAATTTACCGATCGGTCAAAAGTCATTTTTGGATTACAGTTTTCAGGGAGAAATAATAATTTAGCTTATAACACCTTACCTCTTCACAGCAGCAGAGTCGTGGCGAACTTCTCTTCCCCATCGTAAGACGAACGCGACGCTGCTCGGCTCGTGGATCCCGATCAAAACATAATTCCATTATTGCGGTTTTGGTGAATGATTTACGACCTTTGTCGTCGGCCTCCGTCGGTCTATGATGACGGAAGAGAATCCTAAACGTCTATTCTGCTGGAATGAGTGCAGGTCCCACTTGTGGGTGGTCTCCATGCTGCGGGGTCTGTAGTAGATTCGTCCAGCCTCCTTTGTTTTCATCTGCTGCAGCAGTAAATCTCTCTTCACCCAGCCTGAATTTCTGTGCTTCAATTGGCTCCTGCGTTCACAGTAGGCGGGTCCTCCTTCCTAGATTTTCATTCATTGGCTCTTCAAGGTTTCAGAAACCCAATTCAAGGCTCTTATTAGTCGAATGAGAGGTCAATCAGATGAACTAATCTGTTCGCGGCTGTCTCTGCAGTTTTTTTTTTAGTGGCGCTTGGACGCCACTAAATCACCATCACCACCATCATGCGTCATGCGTCCAAGCGCGCACGAGTGCGCTCTCGTGCGCCCTCGTGCGCCCTAGAACGCAGAGACTTGCCCGCCCGCGGAACAACGGAGTGCAAGTGGTTAATAAAAGATAATTGTCTGTTATCAACTCGTGTTAGCGTCTGTCTCCTGGGTCACTAACCGTGTCAGTACGACTCCGTCAAGACGACCCAGCAGACAGCGTGCTGTTGCGCCGCTTAAACACTCTCAGTGCCCGAGTTGATATGATTTCCCACCAACAGACGGTAATCTTAAACCAATTAACACAAGTTAACAGCCGGCTGGACCGCCTGGAAGGACAGCGGGGCGTCTTCCGCCTTCGCAGCTGCCGCTACTAGCCAGACTAACCCACCATCTGCATATCGCCTCACTCCCGTGCCTACCCCTGCCCGTTTTAATGGAAAACTCGGGGATGCACGAGGGTTTTTGTTGCAGTGCGAGTCAGTGTTTCTCCACGTCCCGGGGGACTTTGCCACGGATTTAAACAAGATTGGATATATTATCAGCCTATTGGGGGGTAGAGCTTTAGATTGGGCTTATACTATCATGGCCAAACCAAGCTATCCACTTTTGACTTACCAGCAGTTTGTGGCAGAGTTCATGGAAGTGTTTGATCATGTAGACCGGGGCGCGGTGTTAACCGAACGGCTGCTAAGCCTCCGGCAGGGCAGCGGGTCTGCCGCCGATTATTCTGTTTACTTCCGGGTATTAGCTGCTGAAGTTGGGTGGGGGGAACCAGCGCTCTGTGGAATCTTCCTCCGCAGCCTTAGCCCTGAGTTAAAGGATGAGCTAGTGGCACGGGACAAACCAGACAGGTTAGGGGAGTTAATCTCCCTCACCATCAGTTTAGATAGTAGGCTAAGGGAGCGAGCGGCTGAACGGCAAACAGTTTCCCGTTCAAGTAAACCCCGCCCTCGCTCAGTTAGGCCCTCCCTCCTCGCTCTACCCTCGTCAGAGGAACTTCCGGAGCAGGAGGACATGATAGTGGGGCAATCGGGAATTACAGCGGCTGAAAGACAGCGCCGCAGGGAGCAGGGGTTGTGTTTCTACTGTGGTAACGGGTCACATGGGGTGGCTGAATGCCCGAGCCGGTTAAAAAGGGGAGGTCTGCGGATCACAGTAGGGGGATTCGCGGACAAAGATCAGGAAAAACCCCTCACCAGTTGCCACATCCCCATTAGGCTACTCCACAAGCACAAGGAACACACCAGACACGCCTTAGTTGACTCTGGAGCTGAGCAGAATTTCATCTCCAGAGACCTGGCAACCCTGATGGGCCTCAGCTGTCAGCCCTTATGCCCCCTTGTCAATCTTGTCACCCTGTCCAAGGCGTCATTGACATCAGTGTCCCACCAGATGGCCCCTGTGTCCATAATCGTCTCTGGGAATCACCGTGAGGAAATACGGTTCCTAATTCTGCCCATCTCCTCTTCACCCATCATCCTGGGGTATCCTTGGCTGCGGCTACATAACCCCACTTTTGACTGGCAGGGTGGGAGAATCACGGCTTGGAGCTCGTTCTGCCTGAGTGCCTGCCTCCAGTCGGCGGCGTGTGCCCCCTCGGTTCCGATGCCTCCACCCTCGACGCCTCCCCCGGACCTGTCCAAGGTACCCGACGTCTATCATGACCTAGGTCCAGTCTTCAGCAAGTCACGGGTGCTGTCCCTTCCCCCCCATCGTCCGTATGACTGCGCATTTAATCTCAAGGCTGGGGCCCCTCTCCCGGCGAGCCGCCTGTACAGCCTGTCAGCCCCGGAGTGCGAGGCCATGGATACATATATTAAGGAGTCTCTGGCATCCGGTATCATTCGTCCCTCATCCTCGGCCGTGGGAGCTGGGTTCTTCTTCGTGGGGAAGAAGGTCGGCTCGCTGCGTCCCTGCATCGACTTTCGGGGCCTCAATGAGATTACAATTAAGGACAAATACACACTTCCTCTGATGAACACTGCCTTCAACTCCCTCCAGGAGGCATCCTGGTTTACCAAATTGGATCTGCAGAACGCCTACCACCTGGTGCGAATTCAAGAGGGTGATGAGTGGATGACCGCTTTCCGGACCCCAAGTGGCCACTTCGAGTATCTGGTAATGTCGTTTGGGTTAACCAACGCTCCGGCGGTGTTCCAGTGCCTAATCAACGATGTCCTCCGGGACTTCCTTAACTCCTTCGTCTTCGTGTACCTCGACGATATTCTCATCTTCTCATGTACGTTTGAGGAGCACCAGGTGCATGTGCGGCGGGTCCTGCAGCTCCTCCTGGAGAACCAGTTGTTCGTCAAGGCGGAAAAATGTGAATTCCACACGGACCGGACCTCCTTCCTCGGGTTTATCATCGCTCGAAATCAGGTGCTTCCTGACCCGGATAAGGTCAAGGCGGTGACGGACTGGCCCACTCCCATGTCTAGGAAGCAGCTGCAGGGGTTCCTGAGGTTCGCCAATTTTTACCGGCGGTTCGTGCCTAACTTTGGGAACATCGCCTGGCCCCTGACTGCGCTCACATCCCCGAAGGTCCCTTTTCACTGGAGTGAGGAGGCTGCCATGGCGTTCGGGAGACTGAAGGAGGAGTTCGCTTCGGCCCGTGTGTTGACCCAGGTGGACCCGGAGCTGCAGTGTCTGGTGGAGGTGGACGCCTCGGATTCAGGGGTTGGGGCCGTACTCTCCCAGCGCTCACCGACGGATGGTAAGATCCGGCCCTGCGCATATTTCTCCCACCGCCTGACGCCCGCTGAGAGAAACTACTGCATTGGAGACAGGGAGCTGCTGGCCGTGAAACTCGCCCTGGAGGAATGGAGGCACTGGCTGGAGGGGGCTGCCCAGCCGTTTGTCGTTTGGACTGACCATCGCAACCTTGAGTACCTCAGGACAGCCAAGCGGTTGAACACACGTCAGGCCCGCTGGTCTCTTTTCTTCGGCCGGTTCAACTTTACCATCACATACCGGCCGGCAAGCAAGAATGGTAAGCCTGACGCCCTCTCGAGGCAGTTTGATGTGCCATCCTCTGATGAGCAGGAGGAGACCATCCTGCCATCCTCCTGTGGGGTGGGTGCATTGTCCTGGGAAATCTGCGATAAGGTCAGAAGAGCGCAGGAGGTGGAGCCTGATCCGGGTGGGGGGCCCCTGGGTCGCCTGTTCATTCCTCACTCTGTCAGAGGCCAGGTAATTGAGTGGGGCCATGCCTCTAAACTGGCGTGTCATCCAGGTGTGGGTCGAAACGCCGATCTCCTCCAGAGGACCTTTTGGTGGCCAGGGTTGAGGAAGGATGTTAACAAGTATGTCTGGGCCTGCACTCAGTGCGCCACTGGGAAGACGTCATCGTCGGCCCCGGCGGGCCTTCTGCATCCTCTGCCCATTCCCTCCCGCCCCTGGTCCCATGTAACCATGGACCTCGTGACCAGTTTGCCCCCCTCTGGCCATTTTACAACGGTTTTGACGATAGTGGACCGCTTTTCTAAAGCTGCCCACTTTGTGCCCCTCCGGGGGTTGCCATCGCCGCGGGAGATGGCGGACCTTCTCGTCCTTCATGTGGTTCATCTTCATGGGATCCCCGCTGACATCGTCTCGGATCGAGGCCCACAGTTTGTTTCTCAAGTCTGGAAGGCGTTCTGCACGGTACTGGGGGCCACGGCCAGTCTCTCCTCTGGGTACCACCCGCAGAGCAACGGCCAGTGCGAGCGGGCCAATCAGGAGTTGGAGGCTGCGCTGCACTGCGTCATCTCCTCCTGCTCCTCTTCTTGGAGCACGTATCTGCCGTGGATAGAGTACGCCCACAACACCACGTTATCCTCTGCCACGGGAATGTCCCCTTTTAAGGCATCTTTGGGGTTTGATTCACCATTGTTCCCTGAGGAGGAGAAGGAGGTAGCGGTTCCATCAGTGCAGGCTCACACCAGGCGTTGTCGGCGGATTTGGTCCATCACCCACAGAGCCCTCCTGAGAACCACGGAACGCAACATCCAGATGTCCAACCGTCACAGGAGACCTGCCCCGGACTATAAGGTGGGTCAGAAGGTCTGGTTGCCTACAAAAAACATCAGTGTGCCGGCCGAGAAGCGCAAGCTGACCAAGCGCTTCATCGGTCCTTTTGTCATTGCCCGCATTGTCAACCCTGTGTCTGTGAGTCTTGCTCTCCCCTCTCACATGCTAATCTGCCCCACCTTTCACGTCTCCCAGGTCAAGCCCTTCATCGCCGACCCGCTGTGCCCGCCCCCCGCGGCTCCTGCCCCCCCTAGGATGATCGATGGCCATCCGGCCTGGGGGGTGACGGCGATCCTGGATGTCCGCAGGAGGGGTCGGGGCCTTCAGTACTTGGTGGACTGGGAGGGTTTTGGCCCTGAGCATCGCTCCTGGATTCGCCCTGCGTTGATCCTTGACAAGCAAATGATCCGCGATTTCCATCGGGCGCATCCAGGTAGGATTGGGCAGGTGCCTGGAGGCACCTCTAGAGGGGGGAGTACTGTCATGATGGCCGCTAGGCCATCATCATTATCATCATCCTCAGCTGCGCTCACTCCAGCAGATGGCAATCAGCGGGCTTTAAAGGCTCGACCCGCGGACTCCTCGGCACGGAGTCGTCTGTCATCCTTACCACGTAATGCGCCGAGATCTCGACCACAAGTCAAGAAGCGCACGCCAAGCCAAGCCAAGCCAAGTAAGCAATTCCAGCATTCAACCTCTGCTAGTTCTCTCCCCTGTGCACAGGTGGACCTCCCAGGGGGCAGACCATCCTCGTCGGCTGACGGGGTGCAATCCCCTCCACCTCGGAGTTCCTCTTCACCCCCGCTACACCGGGTACCACGAGCGCTACAACTCACGGGCACAAGGAGCCAGCAAGACTTACACTGTGGGATCTGCAAGTAAGCATCACCAGCACAAAGTCTCTAATGCTAATGAGCAGCAGTAACCATTTGTGCTTGTATGTTCCAGGGTTGCCAGGTTGCCACAAGACGTGCTCAGCTCCAGTTACCAGACGACCACACACTCATCCATTCACACACTACACTCACACTTTATTAATAAAAGATAATTGTCTGTTATCAACTCGTGTCAGCATCTGTCTCCTGGGTCACTAACCATGTCAGATTGAACCTAAGAAAAAACAGACCCCAATGGCCTGTCTAGAAGTTAACCTCCTGGCAGATCTTAAATACTCTATTTTTTTTTATGATCTGTCCAGACAATGATGGGATGAGTGGCTCCCTCTAGCCAGTGCTTCCATTCTTCCAACACCAATTTGATGGCCTACAGCTCATGGTCTCCGACGTTGTAGTTCCTGTTGGCGGGGGCCAGCCGCTAAGAGAAATACACTCACAGATGTAAGTTCTGGTTGGAGACGGAGTGCTGGGAGAGTACGGCTTCCACCCCCGAATCAGATGTGTCAACCTCACCCACAAACTGTGATTGAGGGTCGACCTGAGCAAGGATGGGCGTCTTGGAAAAAAGAGCCTTAAGCTCAGAAAAGGCCTGCTCTGTCGCTTCAGACCACTTGAATGAGACCTTAGTAGAGGTCAACTGGGTCAAAGGCAGAACCACTTTACTGTAATTGCGGATGAAGCAGTGGTAAAAATTTGCGTAGCCCAGGAAGCGCTGGGGCTAGCTTGAGTATGTTCATTTTGTCTTCTTTTTAATTATTAGCCTTTTGTTTTCTTATTATAGACAAGGATAGAAAGGAGGTGTTTTTACCTTTACATGCTTCGACTGTCCACTGCAGTCTTCAGCAGAAGTGCCATCTGATTGCTGCGAAGTGTCATTTATCAGCCAGCTGAAAATTTGATACATTTTCTTGAAAATTTGAAACTTTCTCATAAACTTGCAACTTTTTCTCATAAATCTGTGATTTTTTTCTTATAAATATCCAACTTTTTCTCCTAAATTTGCGTTTTTCCAGTAATTTTCCTTTTATTTAAACAGGGGAGGTCAATTTAGAGGTGAGCTCTCTTTTTCAAGGACGCCCTGTTTACACTCACACAGTTACACATCCACACCTGGAAGCTGCCCAGTATAACCACAGATTGACCTGTTACCACCGAGCAGCTGCACTGAAGCAGCTGAGGTTAAGGACCTTGCTCAAGGGCACAACAGTGGAGTTATTACCGGAGTGGTGGCTCAGTTGGTAGAGCATCCGCCCCACACCCGGGAGGCAGGGGCTCAAATCCCGGCCAGGTCATGCCGAAGACCATATAAAAGTGGAACTTCCTGTCGTCCAGCTTGGTGCTCAGCAAGAATGGAATGGAGGAGGGAAATTTGTGGTGGTGCCTTGCATGGCAGCGGCCCTCTGATTCTACACTTGGGGTGTGTGTGATTAACACAGTAGATAGGTAAAACACAATCTCATTCTACTGTACATGATTGGTTGTACAGTTGAATGACAATAAAGGGTGATTTAATTTAAGGAGGCATTTTCAGCATACTTGATCAAAGCACTAAGCATCAACTTATTAAAACAGCTGATCATTATAACATTGAGAACATTGTGAGAAATTATTTGCAAATCTTTTGACCAATTAAAAAGTGAAATTAAAAAATTTCCCACAGAAACCTGAATGTTCCAGGAGCCCAAGGTTGGAGACCTGTGCCCTAGGATATTTAAACCTAGGCCAGAGTTAGAGCCTGTAGAATCAACTGGAGATGACACAAGTAAATTTGAAGTATCAAAAGTCTGTAATCATTGTCATAGTCAAGGCCATTGGAAAATAAATTGCCCAACTTTGAAATCAAAGTCAAATCCTCAGGTCAGCATGTCACATGGGAAATCGGCTGCACTAGCTGCTCCTATTTGAACAGATTTCACATTGGACCAGAATACCATGAGTTCTTTTTTACAGCATAGTGTTGATTATGCTCCGTTTGTGTCTAATGGTTGGGTCTCACCTATTGGGAGAACTACAACAGTCCCTATTAAGATTTTGAGAGACACAGGTGCTTTAGAGTCTTCATCAGACAGTTACTGTTCCCGTTTTCTGCTAACTCAGACACCAGTGAAACAGTCCTAATCAGAGGGATGGGTTTGAAAATGATGTCTGCACCTTTGAACCGGATTAAATTAACCTCAGATTTGGTCCAGGGTGAAGTGTCTGTGGCAATACTTACAGTGGATGAAGTTGGTTTTATTCTGGGAAATGATTTGGCTGGTGGCCTTGTTTGGAGAAAGGACACTCTGAACATTATAATCCAGCTACCCTGTTCTGTTTTGCATGAATCTGTGACAGATAATCAAATAGGTTCTGAGGTGTTTCCGGCTTGTGTGGTAATGTGCTAAGATCTACATACAGTGGCATCCAAACCTATGCAAACTGGTAATCAGGGTGGACTCTGTAAATTGCAGCTCCCGGAAGAACTTCTGTCTGTGTCGCAACATGATTTGGCACAAGAGCAGAAGTCAGATCCATCATTACAACCATTAAGGGATCTGGCCCAATCAAAAGATATGATTGACAATTTGGCCAAAGGGTATTTTGTTCAGCATGGTCTGCTGTTAAGAAAATGGGTCCCTTGTGGAGAACATTTTGGTGGGGAGCCCATAGTGCAGATAGTGTTGCCACAAAAGTTCTGATGAGATGTAATGAGAGAAGCCCACGATAATGTTGCAGGTCATTTGGGAGTGCGTAAAACATACAACTGTGTTTGGAAACACTTTTTCTGGCCAAGGATGAGGCGTGACATTTCAAACTACATCAAAACATGTCCATCCATCCATCCATCCATCTTCTTCCGCTTAATCCTTTTCGGGTCACGGCGGGGCTGGAGCCTATCCCAGCATCTTTGGGCGAGAGGCAGAGTACACCCTGGACAGATCGCCAGTCCATCGCAGGGCCAACACAGAGAGACAGACAACCATTCACTCTCACAATCATACCAAAGGACAATTTAGAATCCCCAGTTTGAGGCCAATTAACCTAACTTGCATGTTTTTGGCGTGTGGGAGGAAACCGGAGAAATCCCAGAGTAAACCCACGCAGACACGGGGAGAACATGCAAACTCTACACAGATCACTGTTGGTTGGAGGCTGGGGTCGAACCCAGGATCCCCCGGCCAAGGGTGAGTTGCTATGCTGCCGCAGTGCTAACCATTCCGCCACCACGCTCATACGTGCCAAATCACTGGTCAACCAAATCAGGGGATTGGTCCAGGTCCACTTTGTTCTCACCTAGTCTGTTTACCTACTCCATTTCTCCTGTCTATCTTCAAATGCTCCTAGGATCCAGGTTGCTGAGGAGGAAGGTTGAATGATAACTGGAAGCTGGAGAGGTCGCAGAGCAAACAGTTGGCTGGACTGAAAGTACACCTTTTTAACCCTATTGCGATTTATTCTGTTTTTTTTTTGTTTTTTTTTAATTTTGAGTTATAGGGTTGAACCCCATTCTTCAGGAGGGGAGTGTGACAGGCCTCCCATTGCCTGTCCTGGTTTGACTCCACCTGCTGACTTTCCTAGGTGTCTGCAGGAGTTCTGGAAGTACAGTAGTGTTGGAGAGTAGTTGTTGACCTGATTGAGGCCACCTGTGCTGACTGGAGCCACGGGTTATATATAAGCGACTTTCGCATCTCAGCTCGCACAAAGCATCATGGGAATGTGGCTACCAAACATGCTCTATGGATACATTTAATTTATGGAAAGTTCCTAATCTGCGAGCATATTGTATGCGTAGGGGTTATCCCAGTTGTGCCCGCAAACGCAAGGATGAGCTAGTCGCGCTTGCATTCACGGCCACATTACAGAAATTGGCCAAAATGGCCCCCCTGTATGTACGCTGACATAGCAGATTTTTTGTTGTCAAAGGACCAAGCACCCTTACTTGTGAGACTCCGAAACGACTACAAAGCAGGTAAGTGAGTGGTTTGACAGCTCAACTTTGGTTTTGTCATTTTGAGTAAATTTCACTACAAGGCATAGCCTGCTTACTTAGATCTATAGGTAGACACTACTATAGTTTAAGTACCACACGTTTTCATTGATTTGCAGTTTTATTTTATACCAGCCTACTTATCAATGGCCTTAATTACATATAAGATAAGATAAGCCTTTATTAGTCCCACAACGGGGAAATTCCAGGATTGCAACAGCACAGGGATAGCAACACTCAGAGCAACAATCAGAAGGCAAGAAAAAAAACAAGCAAGCAAGAGCAGCTAATATACATATGTACATATTACTATAAAATATATATATATACACACACACACAGACACACAGTGCAGAGCATTGTAGCTGGATGGAATAAATATATGAATATATAAACACACACAGTGCGGAGCAATGTAGCTAGATGGAATAATATGTAGATATATAAAAACACAGTGCGGAGCATTGTAGCTAGATGGAATAAATATATAGATATATAAATATAAATACACCCAGTGCTGAGCATTGTAGCTAGATGGAATAAATATGTAAATATATAAACACACACAGTGCGGAGCATATGTGTGTAGATCAAGCTTCATTACCAATATACAAAGAACTATATCCTAGATCCAGGCCTGCCTGTCCGTACCTACTACTTCTAGGGTTTAGACTTGTATCAATTAGGCTAGAACTTGAACAATACACAACACTCTTTAATTATGTTATAATATAGACTTACTGCTTTAATCCAACAATTACGTCCGTCTGGATCCTTCAGCTCCGTGGGGAATGTATATAACGTGAATGGCGGCGGACATGTACACACGCTGGTCCCAAAGTTACACGCATGTATGCTGCAAGTTTTCTTTTTCCACCGCTCTAGATGATACACGCCGTTCCCACACTTCACTACGGCACAATGTGCACCTGGCATAACGGAGATTTAAAGCTTAAAGCAGACTTTAAGCAGCAATCGTTCAGGTGTGATAGTACTGTTTGTATACAAAAGCAAGGCGGCTACTGGAATGTTTGGTAGTCGTAAACTTTGAACTCATATAGTCCGCACAGGCGCACTCCCAATGTGAAAGTCGTTTATCCCAGGTCTGGCTCTGACTTGGTCCTCTCTCCCCACCACCTCATGCTACAGGATGTTGGGGTGTTTGGTTAGTTTTTTGTGTTTGCTCATCTACATGCATTCAACACTGTGTACACTACTGACTTACTGACTTCACTTTTGCTAGTTAGTTGATTTTTATTATGATTTAAAGTAAATAATCATTCTACAAAACTATTACTGTGTGGTCCCCCCTTTTTTTTGTCTGTCCCATTGAGTCAGGGCCATGACACCACCACTGCCTAACCTGACTTTTTTCTTGCAAATTTGTTAACTTTTTTCTTGTAATTATGGAATGTTTTCATAAATTTGGTACTTTTTTACTGTAATCCAACAACTTTTTCTTCACATTTTTTTTTTACTTTTTATCCTTTTAAATTTGCTATTTTCTTGTAAATGTGAGAGTTTTCCCCATAAATTTGCAACATTTTTCTTGTAAATTTGGAACTTTCTTAAAAATTTTCAACATTTTTAACACCTTTTTCTCATCAATTTAGGTCTTTATTCTTGTAAATTTGAAATATTTTTCTAGTAAATTTTAAATTTACTCATATACAGCTCATACTATTCATACTACTTTTTTTGTTAATTTGCAACTTTTTCTAATTTCTTCCTCAAAAAATTGTAACTTTTTTCATGAAAATTTGCTAAATTTTTCTTCTAAGTTTGTAACTCTTGTCAGGTAATTTTACAAGTTTTTTCTTGTAAATTTACAACTTTTTTCTCTGAAATTTTAACTTTTTTTCTGTTAAATTTTTGACTTTTTTTCTCATGAGTAGTTTGCTACAATTTTTTTTGGTAAATTTGTCACTTCTTTCTTTCAAATTTATGAGGAAACAAATTAAACTTTATTACTTGTTTTGGCACAAGTTGAAATGGAGATCGGTGCCACCCCACATGCTGTGGAAAGGATTAACTTAACTTTGGCAGAAATGTTACTGAAACATTTTAAACCCATGCGGTGAACAGATGGATTTACATTAAATACTAACTTGTACCACAGGTAAAGTCCGTGTGGGCAAACACAGATGGGGCCAACACGGAACCAACATGGGACCCATAGGAAAGCCCAGCTTAAGCCTATGGTGGGGCCCACATGGGCATGCTGACTGGGAGAGAGCTCAAACTCAACTTCTCACCATTCTGCCGAAGTATTAAAATATAATTATTTCTAAGTAAGGAGAGATTTTAACATTTTAAAGTAGTCACAAGATCCAATAAATCATTTCAGAAGGATAAAACCTACAAACACACCTTGTTTGACTGCATGTGACCTTTAAAACACATTTATATTCACCTTTTACCAACAGGAAGTTGCATATAAACAAATATTCACAGTATATCATCAGTTATGATTGGTTTGCTCATTAAATCAAAATTTGCAAGTGTGTCACTCCACTTTTTCAACTTTCAAAAGGCAAAACAACAAAAAAAAAATTCCCCCTAAGTGCTTTCTCAAACAATTCCCAAAGTTTTCCGCGGGTGAAAACAAAACTGTCTCCCAGCCCTGATCTGTCTTTTCAGTGCTCGTCAATTCTTTGTAGGCCTCATTATCTCCTCTCCTTTCTTCTCCTCCTCAGCCTTTTTTTCTTCCCCCACATCTCCTTTCTGTGTCTGTCAGCTCCTGGGTCTTTATTACCTGCCCCCCCCCCCACTCTCCCCCAGTGCCAGGCTGCTCCAGTAAAACATCTGTTTCCAAAAAAGCTGGCACTGTAAACGACCCCCAGCCTCTCGGCCTCTTTACAAGGGCACTGGGTCTGAACTAACAGTGGGAAAATGGCCCTCTGAGGTGTTGTCCTCCCTCCTGTCCCCTCTGCCACATATTCCCCACGCCGTATGGACACAGAAATATCGTTGGACTTTAAAATAATGGACGTTTCCTACAAAGCCTATTTCTTCGATCTTTTTAAACTTTCGTGGCCTGTCGCTCCCTCGCTGCCCTCCTATTATTTGTCCTTGTGTCTGTGCTGTAGAGTCATCTTGACTCCGTGTCCTCCTGCGCCAACACCCCCGCCTTTTCCCCTGCCCTGATGTGCCCTCATCACTGCCTCTCTTCTTTAACACTTGTTTATTGTTTTACAGCTGTGGTGTTTGGACAAGGTCCCGGCTTTAACACCTGCAGGACAGCAGATGACCAGCTGCCTCTGGCACGTCTGGAGCATTTCTGTTGTACTTGCAGGTCTTTTTTTTTTCTTCAGTCCTCTGCCCATCTGTTGATTGTTTTTTGCTGTTTTGAGAAATTCAGTCTCAGTTTTTCCTTTTTCATGTGTTGACAATAGAAAGAGTTATCGTTATCGCTCTTGCTCCATTAGTCCGCACTCATGCTAGTTCTCAACCAGCATTCCCATGTGGGCCCCACAATCAGTTTAAGCTGGGCTGTCTTATGGGTCCCATGTTGGCCCCATCTGTACTTGCCCACATGGACTTTACCTGTGGTAAAGGTGAGGAGGTGATCTGTTTACATGGGTTTATTATGGATGAGCAGGTTTCAGTAACACTGGTGCCACTGGTAAAATTACACAAAAAAGTCACAAATTTATGAGGATAAAATGTAGGAATTTATAAGAAAAAAAGAGATAAATTTCCCCCCAAAACAGTAACAAATTTATGAGAAAAAAGTCACAAATTTACTAGAAAAAAGTTGCATATTTACAAGAAAAATGCCAAATTTGTCAGCTATCTGCTTGGAAGACAGATGTAGGTTCTAAAGTTGGACCCAAAAGTGAAGACATGACTCGATGCAGTAATGATTTATTAACCAAACAAAAATGAACAAACAAAAAGCAGCTTTGGGGCTGTCAAACAAAGAGACCTATAAACACTATGACCAGACAATGAAGAGGGTAATCTACAATGATGCCACAATAACACAAACTCAGGCTGACAAATATATAGCGACTAGGATAATTAATCTAATATGAGACAACTGGGGCTAATTAGGAAGTAACAGAAGCAGCTACAAAAAGGACGGTTGGGGCTGTGCAGAGAACACAGAGGACAAATAATGCAGGCAATAATCATAAATAAGCCAAATCAAGGAAAAAAAAACAAACCTAATTAAGAACTGAGGATAACCCAACAAATTATTGATAACAGAACTGTGCAAACTTGTCAAAAATAAAAGAAGGTGAGGACAGAATGTCCAGATCATAAAAGCACCCCCCCCCCCAGGGCAGACTCTAGATGCCCAAAAACAAAACAAAGAACATCCTTGTCAGGCGGGAGGATGGGGAAAAGGTACGGCAGGGCAAAAACAAGGACATAAACAACAGGTGAAATAACATTGTGGGAGCATTTTGCTCTGAAAATAACACAGGAGCCCTTGTCATGTTTGGGGTTGTTTTCAACCCTGTCCATGACCCGTGGCTGTAGGTTTTGATCATTGCTCATTAATTCCTGCTGGCAGATAGAGCCTTGCTCTCTGCCAGCCCTATGGCCACACCTCCTCCTCTTACCAGACATTCACCGGCCATTTTCCATCACCACATGCACACACATGCACACACACACACACTCACACTCACACATGCACACATCCAATCATTCACACACCTGCTTGCCACATGGCTGTGTCCACTTGCCTTCATTAGTATATTGTGCACTTATAGGGAGGCAGTGTGACCAGTCAGTGTGGCAGCTTAAGTCAACATTGGACTTCCTGACTCACCGGATTATTGGCTATTTTCCTTTGGACTAATCATATTGTTGCCTTGAGCCTTTCCACTCCAACATTTCTGTAAGTCCTCATTTTGTGCCTTCTTCCTCCGCTCCTGATTGTTTGGAGCCCATTAGGCATTTCCTCTAGCCTTCTAGGTTTGCAGCGGGTTGTCTTTCCCAGTCCCTTCTGTAACTGTTATTTGGACATTTTGTGTACATTTTCTCCCTGTAGTAAACACGTCTACTTTACTGCACGTTAGGCTCGCTTCTAATTTATATGTTCATTGCGAGACATGACAGCCCTTTGCTCTGAAAATGACACAGGAACGTTTCACACAGAGAACAACCCAGAGACTTTAAATTCAGGAGATAATGGCATGAAAACCTTACCCTCTGAAAGTTTAACCTCAAGGAAGAAGGCAACATAGAAATCTTGCATTCATGAAAAGACCTAGAACTCTTACACTCAGAGGATGACAACATGGAATTTGGTAACCAAATGGGCACTTTAAACTCAGGAGTTAATGACACTACAGGGACTTAAATCTCAAGATAGAATGACAACATTGTGGCGATGTTAAAATAAGGCACGGCGACTGGAGTTTTAATGGAAGTTTATTCATCAAATCATCGCCATCATGGAGCTCACCCCAGCGGCTGTATAAGCATGCTGGGGATCGCTCTCAGGCTCTCATGAGCTGTAGTCAGAAGCAGAAAAGAGTGAACATATGAATTCAGCCACTTAAATACCCAGCAACAGACAATACATCAAAGGCATTTTATCATCAAAGGAAATGCATTCAGGCATATGACATTAGTACCACAATGAGAGCAGGAAGCATGAATGTTTGCATTTGCTTCATACATATCCACAGGATGCTGGTGCCTGAACTAAGCACAGGAAGGCTGCCTATTGATCTCAACACACACATCTCACTGTCCTGTTAATTGCTCTAGTCGAGCGCTGTGTTTGTCCGTGGCTGCTGTGGGGGGGGACCCCATACACTCCCCCCCCAGAGGGCTTAGCGGGGAGCTGAGACCTCGGTAGTCCCGCTATGGTGGCGAGCTGCGGGGAAAGTCTGTGCCGGGGAAGGGAGGAGGGTGGGGGTAGGAAAAGTTAGTCTCTGATTCCTCTCGCGATTCAGTCCGGCAATGAAGAAAAACAGGAGCTGAAGCTATGTGAGGGACTTGGCGTTTAGGCTTTAGGTGCGTTCGCGGCCCTAAAGCCCTCGGGGACAGCTGACGGCTGGATTCCCGTCGTGCGCCGTGGCTGAGACTTACACCAAATCCTGTGTGCGGGCTGCGTGTGTGCTTCAGGTGTGTGAGCAGTCCTGAAGAGCCGTGTGCAGCGGCGGAGGATGATGTATAAGTCTGTAGAGCCAGCTCGTCTCTGGTGCGCGGCACGCGCTGCGGCCACGTGCCTTCCAGCTGCGCTGTTCTGATGCGAGGCTTCTGTGCATGGCCGGTCCGCTGTCGTGAGGCGAATCAGGGTCAGGGGGCTTGATGGAGATCTGCGCAGTCGGCGCCGATTGTGTCCCCTGTTCGGGCTGTTTTGGTCGTCGCTCGTGCCGGGTCATGGTGCGTTCAGGTCCACGCGTTCTCCGTCGGCCATGGGCCGCCGTCGTGGAGAGAGGGCAAGGTGTGTGCGCTCTCGTGTGGAGACACAGAATCGTGTGTCGGGAGCCGTGAGAGCGGCCGGTCCAGCGTGGATGTGCCGATCTAGGCGTGCAGACCTCACCATGAAATTTCTTCAGCTTTCCCGGTGGTGGGTGGTCTCCGAAGAGCGTCAAAGTCTCCCTGAAGCAGAAAGGAAGGGCAGATCAGTCGGGCTGCCGCGTTCGCTGGTCGTCGGAGAATCACTGCCGGGTGCTGCGTTTGCTGGCAGCGTGTTCTTTTCAGCGTCGGGTCGCCAGCGTGGTTGTCCAGACCAGAAGGTTGCGTCACACAAAGCGTGTGCGTCTGCGGGGTCACCAGTGTGGCGATGTTAAAATAAGGCACGGCGACTGGAGTTTTAATGGAAGTTTATTCATCAAATAATCGCCATCATGGAGCTCACCCCAGCGGCTGTATAAGCATGCTGGGGATCGCTCTCAGGCTCTCATGAGCTGTAGTCAGAAGCAGAAAAGAGTGAACATATGAATTCAGCCACTTAAATACCCAGCAACAGACAATACATCAAAGGCATTTTATCATCAAAGGAAATGCATTCAGGCATATGACATTAGTACCACAATGAGAGCAGGAAGCATGAATGTTTGCATTTGCCTCATACATATCCACAGGATGCTGGTGCCTGAACTAAGCACAGGAAGGCTGCCTATTGATCTCAACACACACATCTCACTGTCCTGTTAATTGCTCTAGTCGAGTGCTGTGTTTGTCCGTGGCTGCTGTGGGGGGGTACCCCATAACATGAGATTTCCTTGCACTAGAGATAACAGAGAAATTTTAAACATAGGAACCTCTAGCTCAAAAGAAAATAACATTTTAACCTCAGGAGGTTTGTTAAATACATTTTAATCTCAGGAGATGGCATTGGAGCTCTTTGCTCTGGAGACCACAAAGGAACTGTCTGCTCTGAAAATAGCCATGTAGGAGCTGTCTGCTTTGAAAATAACAATGTAGAAGCTTTTTGATCTGAAAATAACCATAAGATAAGATAAGATAAGATAAGATAAGCCTTTATTAGTCCCACAACGGGGAAATTCCAGGATTGCAACAGCACAGGGATAGCAACACTCAGAGCAACAATCAGAAGGCAAGAAAAAAAAACAAGCAAGCAAGAGCAGCTAATAAACATATGTACGTATTACTATAAAATATATATATATACACACACACACAGACACACAGTGCAGAGCATTGTAGCTGGATGGAATAAATATATGAATATATGAACACACAGTGCAGAGCATTGTAGCTAGATGGAATAAATATGTAAATATATAAACACCCACAGTACGGAGCATTGCAGCTAGGTGGAATAAATATGCAAGTATATAAACACACACAGTGCGGAGCAATGTAGCTAGATGGAATAATATGTAGATATATAAATATATAAACACACCCAGTGCTGAGCATTGTAGCTAGATGGAATAAATATGCAAATATATAAACACACACAGTGCAGAGCATTGTTGCTAGATGGAATGAAACAGCATAACCGTCTACTTAGTTATCCTACATGGTATGATTATGTGCCCATACATATTCTCACCCTCCATAGCGACCGGTATGTTCCTAGTTGTATGCCGGAGGGGACCATTGTGTAAGTCTATTGCATCTTTTGCATTCAAAAAACTATTAGTTTGTTACGTCTTTTTGCTATCTCTGCGAGCAGCCCTGCTTAGGTTGTACAGTCTGACAGCCGTTGGTAGGAAGGACCTACGAAACCTCTCGGTTGTGCACCTGGGATGATGTAGTCTGCTGCTAAATGAGCTCCTCAGTGCATTCAGTATGTCCTGCATAGGGTGGAACTCGGACTCCAGCAGAGATGACAGTTTAGCCGCCGTCCTTCTCTCTCCTATCTCCTCCATCGGATCAAGGCGCTGCCCCAGGACAGAGCTAGCTTTCTTAATCAGTTTGTTCAGTCTCTTCCTATCGGCTGCAGTAATGCCACTGCCCCAGCAGACCACTCCAAAAGTGATGGCTGATGCCACCACCGTGTCATAGAATGACTTCAGCAGCGCCCCTTGTACACCAAAAGACCTGAGTCTCCTCAGCAGGAACAGCCTGCGCTGTCCCTTCTTGTAGAGTGCATCAGTATTGTGTGACCAGTCTAGTTTATTGTTCAGATGAATACCCAGGTACTTATAGGATGTCACCATCTCGATGTCTGTTCCCTGTATATTTACTGGTACTGTGAGGGGCTGCCCATGCCTGCGGCAGTCCACCACCAGCTCCTTAGTTTTCCTCGCGTTGATCTGGAGGCAGTTCCGATGGCACCAGTCCACGAAGTCCTGGATAAGCCCTCTGTACTCAGCTTCATCTCCATTGGAGATGAGGCCAACGATCGCAGAGTCATCAGAGAACTTCTGTAGATGGCAGTGTGTTGTGTTGTGTGAGAAGTCCGCAGTATAAAGAGTGAACAGGAAGGGAGCCAGCACCGTTCCCTGGGGGGCCCCCGTGCTACTGATGATCGTGTCGGACACACAGTCCCGGGTTCTCACAAACTGAGGCCGGTTCGTGAGGTAGTCCAGGATCCATGATGACAGGTGCTGGTCCACCCCTGCGCGCAGCAGCTTGTCCTTCAGGATCATCGGTTGGATGGTGTTGAAAGCACTGGAGAAGTCAAAGAACATGATCCTCACCATATTCCCGGGCTTCTTCAGGTGGGACAGAGAACGGTGAAGGAGGAAGATCACCGCATCCTCCACCCCAATGCCATGCTGGTAGGCGAACTGGAGTGGATCCATCGCTGGTTCCACCAGGGGGCGGAGGTGAGCAAGGAGCAGTCTCTCCAGGGTCTTCATCAAGTGGGACGTCAAGGCCACCGGTCTGTAGCTGTTCAGGTCTTTGGGGTGGGAAGTTTTTGGTACAGGTACCACACAAGATGTTTTCCACAGCTGTGGTACCCTCCCCAGTTTCAGGCTCATGTTGAAGATATACGTCACAATCCCACACAGCTGGTCTGCACAGGACTTGAGGAGCTTTGCGCTGATGCCGTCCGGTCCCGGCGCCTTCCTCGCCTTGATCTTCCTCAGCTCCGTCCTCACCTGGGTCCTGGTCAGGGTCAGGATGGGGGGCTGTGTGTTGGGAGTGGGGGGGTGTTGGTGGAGTGGGGAGTGGGCAGCAGGACTTGATTTCTTTAGAGGCAGCAGTGGTTGTTGTGCAGTCAGGGGGGAGGGCGGTTGGTCAAATCTATTGAAAAACAGATTCAGGTTGTTCGCCCACTCCCTGCCCCCTGTGGCCTGGGGGGAGGTATTCTGGAGCCCCGAGATGGTTTTGAGGTTTCTCCAGACCCCGCTGATGTCGCTCTGTTGCAGCTTGTCCTCCATCTTCTTCCTGAAGCTGTCCTTGCCTTCTCTGATCTTTCTCCTCAGCTCCCTCTGTACGGACTTCAGCATCTCCCTGTTCCCTGACCTGAAGATCCTCTTCTTCTCTCTCAGAAGTGTTTTTATCTCAGGGTTGATCCAGGGTTTGTTGTTTGAGTGACGCCGTATGGTCTTGGTGGGAACGGATTTGTCCACACAGAAGCTGAGGTAGCCCGTGAAGGTGTGAATGAGGCCATCGATGTCCTCACCATGTGGATCGCAGAGCTGCTTCCAGGCGGTGGCTTCAAAACAGCCCTTTAGGGTGTCCATTGTCTCCTCAGACCATAACTCCACAGTGTGCATGGCCGGAGGTTGTCTGTGCACTAGGGGTTTGTACACCGGCCGGAGATGAACCAAGTTGTGATCCGATCTCCCGAGTGGGGGGAGTTGTGATGAGGTGTACGCCTCCTTAGTGTTTGCGTAGAATAAATCCAGTGTTTTATTGTCTCTAGTGTGGCATGTGACATACTGGGTGAACGTGGGTAGAATGGGAGACAGTGAAACATGGTTGAAATCGCCTGAGATGAGGAGAAGAGCATCTGGGTGTTCTGTCTGCAGCCTGCTGGTTACTGAATGGATGACGTCACGTGCTGTCCCAGCGTTCGCCGTCGGATTTGCATAAACAACAATGCAGATCACGTGTGAGTGTTCTCTCGGGAGATATGTAGGCCTCATGCTAACAGCTAGCAACTCAATGTCTTTGCTGCAGTGTCGTTGTTTAACAGTGATATGTCCCGGTCTGCACCAGTTGTTGTTAACATACATTATCACTCCACCGCCCCTAGCCTTGCCACTGTCTGGTGTTCGGTCAGCTCGTATCATGTGAAAACCCTCCAGCTCAATGTTAGCATTTGCTGCTAGTTCAGTTAGCCACGTCTCAGTAAACAAAAGGAGAGAGCACTCCCGGTATGTGCTATCATAACGGGAGATAGCCGCTAGCTCATCTAACTTTCCCAGTATCGACCGTACATTTCCCATGACAACAGATGGAAGGGAGGGTCTGTACCTTATATTTTTTGTCCTCCGCCTTACTCCAGCCCGGCAGCCGCGGCGTTTTCGCCTCAGTTCTCTCGGTATGTCGAGTTTTTCCAATGGGACCGGGTGGCGGTTGAATGCTAGCAGCTGTTCTCTGCTGTATCGTATCCTGCTATAGACAGTGGCTCCGTCCACCGGCTCAGGAGACATTTAGGACGATCTGTGTGTCCGTGATATAAGTGGGGTGAAAAAAAAAAGACGGATCAAAAGAGAGAGGAAGGGAAAAAGACTCGGAATCGAGCCGCTGTTGCAAAAGGCAGCCGACTCGTGTGGCGCCGAGGAAAAAAAAAAAAAAAAAAAAAAAAAAAAAAAAACTGGACTCATATAGGAACTGATCGCCCTGAAAACAACAACACAGGAGGCTTTTGCTCCGAAAGTAACAATATGGCAGCCTTTTGCTCTGAAGATCACAATGTTGGAGCCTTTTGCTTTGGAGATGACAGTATAGTCATGAGTGTTGCTATCCCTGTGCTGTTGCAATCCTGGAATTTCCCCGTTGTGGGACTAATAAAGGCTTATCTTATCTTATAGGAGCTCTTTCCTCTGAACATGACAACACAGGAAGCTTTTGCTCTGAACATGACAAAATGGGAGGTTTTGTCAGCCTTAAAGATAACAACATGGGGGCTTTTGGCTCTGAAGACAACAATACAGGAACTCTTAACTCCAGGGACCCCAACATAGGAATTTTTCACTCTGGGGGCACCAATATAGGCGATACTAGCTCAAGAAGTACCAATATAGGAGCTTTCAGCTAAGGGGTCAACAACACAGGAGTTTTTAGTTCAGGGGATAGTACCTGAGGGGCCTTCAGCACAGAGTTCAACAGCAGTTGAGGAGTGGCGACCCCAGGGGGCGAAGGTGGAGAGGACTGCTCTGACAGCCCAGGTAGAGTGGACCACTTTGACAACCCAGGTGGAGCGGGCAACTCTGACTACCCAAGATGAGTGGACTGCTCTAACTGCCCAGGTGGAGCGGACTGCTCTGATGGCCCAGGTGGAGCAGACTGCTCTGTGCCTTGGGCAACAGGTGGAGGTTTCCTGGCCTCTTGGACAACCAGTGGAGGTCTCCTAACCTCTTGGACAAAGGGTAAAGTGGTTGGCTCAATCCCCTGGATGACGGAGGAAATGGACTGCTCTGATGACAGTGATGATGGAGTGGCATACTCCAATAATGAAGATGATGAAGCATGGTCCTCCTGCAGCTCCATCCTCAACACGGCCATCTCAGATGATGGAGGGAAACGGGAGGTCAGTGAGGCTCCACCACAGTCATAAGCAGCAGAGACTGGCGGGGAGTGTAGTTGGTTCCCCCCACCAGAAGCAAGGCAAGTCTTTTAAAAAATAGTGCTAAAACAGGATCTCAGGAGGTTCTGTAGGGGAGATGGCCAATGAAGCTGGTTCTGGAATACAACCAAAATGTCTGCAATTGATAGCCTCAGTGACAGCAGACCATAGCACTCACGTCTGTCGTCATGAAGTGTTTTGAGTGACTGGTGTCGCAGCACATCAGGGACTGTCTTCCCCCCTCCTTTGACCCCCTTCATCTCTCCTACAGAGACAACCGGACTAAGGAAGACGCCATTGTCACTACACTCTACAGAGCACTGAGCCCCCTGGAGAACCCAAGGACCTATGTGAGGATGCTCTTTGTGGACTACAGCTCAACTTTCAACACCATCATCCCAGACATCCTGATCAATAAACTGCACCTCCTCCAGATCCCCCCTCCCCCACACACTCACACACCTGTTCGTGGATAAAAACATTCTCACTAACCGCCCACAAACAGTCAGACTTGATCCCCACCACCCCTCCACACTGTCTCTCAGCACTGCCCCCCCCCCCAGGGCTGTGTGTTCAGCCCACTATTGTTCTCCCTGTACAACTTTGACTGTATTCTAACCCACCCAACCACCGTTATCATGAAACACATGGACAATACCACCTTGGTTGGGCTCATCACCGATGACGATGAGAAGGCATACAGGGCAGAGGTAGAGAATTTGCTGCTGTGGTGCTAAGCAAACAACCTGAAACCGAATGTCCAAAAAAACAGAGTACTCATACTGGACTTCAGAAAAAAACAGACAGGACCACACACCCCCTCCTCATAAATGGCGACCGCGTGGAAACTGTCCCCACCTTCAGGTCCCTGGGCACCCACATCTCCTCTGACCTCTCCTGGTCTGTCAACACCAAGGTCCTGGTGAAGAAAGCCCAGCAGCAGCTGCACTTCCTCCATGTCCTGAGGAAGAACAACCTGGACCAGAAGCTGCTGCTGGCCTTCTATCATTGCTTAGTGGAGAGCATGCTTACCTATCTCCTGGGTGTGTAGTATGTTGGCTCCTTGGCCAAGAACGGGAAGGCTGTTCAGACGGTCATCAACACTGTCCAAATATCATCGGCTGCCCTCTGCCCTCCCTGGAGGACATCTCCAGATCCTCCTGTCCCAGAAAGATCAAAGCCGTCACAGGAGACCCCTCACATCCCACACACCACCTGTTTGATCTGCTTCCCTCTGGATGACAGTTCAGATCAATCAGGTCCCACACCCCCAGATTGACAGTTTCTTCCCCTGGGCCATCTGTACTGCAAACAGTCAGAGCCACCCCGCCCCCCCGCCTCCAAAAGCTCACATGAACAGAACTGAGGACCTTTTTAATTGTCACAATAACACACCTGTCTTTGCACTCCGCACCTTCATGTATATTGACCCATCCATGAAACCATTATAATACCTATGTATATTTTCCATAATCCTTGGGTCATTTTATGCAGTCCTGTGTTCAGTTGGGTGTTCTCCACTCCACACTTTTGTGTGCATTGTTTCATCCATGAAGCCACTACCATACCTGTGTATATTTCAGTAATCCTGGGCTATTTTTATTTCAATCGTGTGTTTAATCGTGTGTTCTGTAACTGTTTTATCTAATCCTTCTCTCATACTTTCTTGTGCAGCAGCCTGGTGGAGCACCCACAAATTCATTGTACTGTACAACTGTACAATGACAATAAAGCCTATTCTAGTCTATTCTTCTGATTCACATGCTCATGCCACCTGTTGTTCTACCACAGGGTGGTGGGAGGAGACAGTGTTGAACTGTCAAACAGCTCTCCTACCGTGGTCAGAGGGCATAGGGGAGAAGACCATGTTGTCCTCCTGATCTAAAGATGTTAGCTCGCTTCAGGTTCAAGGATCCAACTAACACTACTTTACACAGCAGTCGGTGGCACATAGATGGACACCCATGCTTTTATTCACCATGTGTTTATTTAACCAAATGAACCGGACACTTTTTCTGGTAATTTATACTACAGGTGCATCTCAATAAATTTGAATGTCAACAAAAAGTTGATTTATTTAGGTAATACAATTCATAAAATTTAAACTTCTATATTATATTATATTATATATGCGGGCGCATGCGCACGCAGCGACCAGCAGCTTGGTGATATAGTGCGTGTGTGTGTTTTTTGTACTTTTTTACGTTTTTAGAAAATCCTCTGTGTCGTTTCTGCCCTGGAGCGTTGGTGGAATATATGGCGAACAGCTCCCTGGTATCTGCAACATGGATTTCCTCTCCTATCTCGCACTGCTGCTTTCTGTGCTGTGGCTCTTTGTCTCTGAGGTAAACGCGTTCGGCTCCATGGCGAGCAGTATAGCGGGCAGAATACAATATTCCAGGGACGTGTTGCTGCGCTTTAACACAGCTGGTGCAGAGTCTCTGATTGCGCCCAGATTTCAGCTGCCGGACTTTATTTTGAGAGACGGACACAGCAGTGAAAAAAGAAGCGGCAGGAGGAAGCGTGGAAGACGTGGAGGTGTGAAATTGCGCCTTAGGAGACGTCAGTTTGGTAACATTCCTCTTCCTTCGATTATTTTTGGGAATGCACAGTCTGTGAGAAACAAGGTGGAGGAAATTCAAGGCAACGTACGTTACCAGAAGGATTTTAAGAACTGCTGCGTCATGGCTTTCACTGAATCTTGGCTTACTGCACATGATCGAGACGCAGACCTGTGGATTGACGGCTTTGGAGCTCCGCTGCGCTCGGATCGGCAGGAAGAGGTAACGGGGAAACGTCAGGGGGGCGGAGTATGTTTATACATTAATAAGCAGTACTGCACATCTGTCACAGTCAGAGAGCGCATCTGTACACCCCATGTGGAGCTGCTGTCTGTGTCGCTTCGCCCCTTTTATTTGCCTCGAGAGTTTCCCCAACTTTTCATCACAACTGTGTGCATTCATCCGAGGGCAGACGCTGACTCCGCCTCCAGCACCATCTCTGATGTGATCCAGCGGCTGCAGTCAATTTCTCCAGAGGCGCCAAACTTCATTCTTGGGGATTTTAACCATGTTTCTTTAAAGAAGACACTTAAAAACTTTCATCAGTATGTCTCCTGCCCAACCAGGCGAAAAAAGACATTGGACCTGTGCTATGGATCCATAGAGAGGGCCTATAAATCACTCCCCCTTCCTCCTTTAGGATCATCAGATCACAACTGTGTTCATTTGCTGCCCACATATAAAACTGCTCTCAGAAGAGGCAAGGTGGAGATGAGAGACATTGATGTGTGGACAGAAGATTCAGAGCACAGCCTCCAGGAATGCTTTGACTGTACAGACTGGAAGATGTTCATAATGGCCTGCGGGGATGATTTGGACTCTCTGGCTGAGCTCACATGCTCATACATGGCTTACTGTCAAAATAAGTTTGTTCCACGTAAACGTGTCAAAATATATCCCAACAACAAACCATGGGTTACTAAATCAGTTAAATCCTGCTTACAGAGGAAAGCACTTGCCTTTAAACAGGGGTCTGTTTCTGCGCTACAGGTTGCCACTAAGGGGCTAAAGGCCGAAATTTTAAGAGCAAAACAGAATTATAAATCAGAGTTGGAAAGCAAGATGGCAGCAAATAAACTTGGTTCGGCCTGGGCCAGTATGAAAAAAATTGCAGGCCTTCAGAGCACAGAGCGCAGTAATCGTGTGTTTTTAGATGGTTTTAGTTCAGACACAGAGCTGGCTAATGCTCTTAATTGTTTTTATGGTCGTTTTGACTCCTTTGATTTGAGCACAGAAATCCAAGGTTTGAAACAGAAACTCAAAGACAATCAGCACTTTAATATTGAGATGCAGGATGTTGAAAGGGAGTTCCGCGCTGTAAAAGTGAACAAAAGTCAGGGCCCTGATAATATAGGTGGACGCCTGGTAAAGTCCTGTGCACATGAACTGAGTCCTATATTTCACTACATTTTCAATAAGTCCTTACAGACACAACATGTGCCTAAGATCTGGAAAGATGCCGTGGTTGTTCCCGTTCCAAAATCCAGCTGTCCTAAAACGGTAAATGACTTTAGACCAGTTGCTTTGACTTCAATTTTAATGAAAATTTTTGAAAAACTGGTCAGATGTGAGGTCCTAAAGCAGACTGAACATGCATTGGATCCTCTGCAGTTTGCCTATAGGCCTCACAGAGGAGTGGAGGATGCCACTGTCACTCTGTTTAACATGCTTTTTAAACATCTGGATTTTAATGGGACACACGCCAGGCTTTTATTTGTGGACTTTTCTTCTGCCTTTAATACAATCCAACCTCATATTTTAGTTGAAAGGCTCCTGCAACAATTTGATTTAAGCAATAATCTGGTGGGTTGGATTCTGGATTTCTTAACCAACAGGACGCAGAGAGTAAGGGTCAATGGCACATTGTCTGACCTAAAGTGCTCTTCTACTGGCTCTCCTCAGGGGTGTGTGTTGTCACCACTACTCTTCATCCTGTACACAAACATGTGTCGGAGCAGACATGACAACAGACACATTATAAAGTATGCTGATGACTCAGTCATTGTCAGTCTCCTCCAGGATGGTGAGAGTGGCCACGGCCCAGTAGTTGATGATTTTGTTCACTGGTGTGAGGATTCCGACCTGCAGCTGAATACAACAAAAACGAAAGATATGATTATTGACTTTAGGAGGAAAACTCCCAGGCACAAAGTCACCATACTAAAAGGCCAGACCACCGAATGTGTACAATCGTACAAATATCTTGGGACGATTATTGATAGTGGATTGAACTTTGAGGTGAACTGTGAAAGGGTGTGCAAAAAGGGTCAGCAAAATTTGCATTGTTTGAGGAAACTTGCACGCTTCCAAATTGACCGAACCATAATGACTATGTTCTATCGGGCTTTTATTGAATCTGTTTTATCCTTTTCTTTAATGTCATGGTTTGGTCAGATAAAACTGAAACAGAGGAAATCCTTGGATCAGGTAGTCAGATGGTCCAGTCGTTTGCTTGGTGAGTCACAGCTGAGCCTGACATCCCTGTACACCAGACAAGTACAGAGGATGGCCGACTCGATTTTAAATGATGACTCCCACCCTTTGCACTGCAACTTTCAGCTTCTTCCCTCCAGACGGAGGTTTGTTGTCCCAAAAAGTAGAACCCAGCGCTACAAAAACAGCTTTGTCCCTGCTGCTGTCAAGGAGTTGAACAAGCTATAAAAATTATATTGTACATATTTTATATTTACCTATTTTGTAAGATGTGTGCCTGTGTTTGTGTCTATGTTGAATGTAATTGTGGCTTGTAAATATGGATGTCACCAACTGCAAAACTAATCTACCTACGGGTACAAATAAAGTAACCTGAACTTGAACCTGAACCTATATAGAGTCATTACACAGAGAGTGAAATATTTCAAGTGTTTATTTATTTTAATTTTGATGATTATGGCTTACAGCCAACGAAAACCCCAAATTCACTTTCTCAAAAAATTAGAATCCATCCATCCATCCATCTTCTGCCGCTTAATCCTTTCGGTTCGCAGGGGGGCTGGAGCCTATCCCAGCATCTTTGGGCGAGAGGCAGGGTACACCCTGGACAGATCGCCAGTCCATCGCAGGGCCAACACAGAGAGACAGACAACCATTCACTCTCACATCCACACCTAAGGACAATTTAGAATCCCCAGTTGATGCCAATTAACCTAACCTGCATGTCTTTGGCATGTGGGAGGAAACCGGAGTACCCGGAGTAAACCCACGCAGACACGGGGAGAACATGCAAACTCCACACAGAAGGGTCACTGATGGTCCGGGGGTGGGATCGAACCCACGATGGTCCAGGGTGGAATCGATCCCATGACCTTCTTGCTGTGCTGCCACTGTGCTAACCACTGCGCCACCGTGCTGCCCAAAAAATTAGAATATTACAGAAAATTAATTTTAAAGACTAGTTGTTTAATAGAAATGTTGGCCAACTGAAAAATATGTCCATGTACACACTCAATACGTGGCCAGGGCTCCATTTGGATTAATTACTGTATCAATGTGGCGTGGCATGGAGGTGATCAGCCTGTGTTACTGCTGAGGTGTTATGAAGGTTCAAGTTGTTTGATGGTGACCTTCAGCTTGTCTGCATTGTTGGGTCTGGTGTCTCTCATCTTCCTCTTCAAGGATTCAAAGATTTTATTGTCAATACTACTATACGTGCAGGACATACAGGAGAATTGAAATGGTGTTTCTCTTTCTCTGCATTGGTGTGCATTTTATAAAAAGAAGGAAATTAGGCTGAATTGAAAAAAAGAAAAACAAGAACAAACAGCAACAGCAGCAGTCTATGTACAGTCTATATACTGTGGCTATATACTCAATGGTCCATATACTCTTGACAATACTCCATAGATTCTCTATGGGGTTTAGGTCAGGAGGGCTTGCTGGCCAATCAAACACATTGATGCCAAGGTCATTAAACCAAGTTTTGATACTTTTGGCAGTGTGTGTGTGTGTGTGGGGGGGGGGGGGTGTCAATCCCTGCTGGAAAATGAAATCAGCTTCTCCAAAAAGCTTGTCAGCAGAGGGAAGCATGAAGCATGCTCTAAAATTTCCTGGTAGACAACTGTGCTGACTTTGGTCTTGATAAAACACAGTGGACAAACACCAGCAGATAACCTCTATTCAGATGAAAGTAAATTTTGCATTTCATTTGGAAATCAAAGTCCCAGAGTCTGGAGAAAGAGTGGAGAGGCACAGATTCTAAGATGCTTGAGGTTTAGTGTGAAGTTTCCTCTGTCAGTGATGGTTTGAGGAACCATGTCATCTGCTGGTGTTGGTCCACTGTGTTTTATCAAGACCAAAGTCAGCGCAGTTGTCTACCAGGAAATTTTAGAGCACTTCATGCTTCCCTCTGCTTACAAGCTTTATGGAGAAGCTGATTTCATTTTCCATCAGGACTTGGCACCCCCCCCCCCACACACACACACACTGCCAAAAGCATCAAAACCTGGTTTAATGACCATGGTATCACTGTGATTGATTGGCCAGGAAACTTTCCTGACCTAAACCCCATAGAGAATCTATGGAGTATTGTCAAGAGGAAGATGAGAGACACCAGACCCAACAATGCAGACGAGCTGAAGGTCACTGTCAAAGCAACCTGGACCTTCACACCTTTTGTCTGCTAACCTGCTCTTGTCAGCACCTCCACACTCGTCTCTCCCGCTCCAGATACACACATGCACACAACACACAACACACACCGTCACACACCCACACGTCATCACAGCGCACCTTCTCTCTTTCTTAAAGGGATACACACTTTTCTCCCAGCTGCTCTCATAACAACAGGTTCAGAGTGTGATCTGTCCTAATTTGTTGTACTTTGATAATATTTGTTAATCATAGACATCAATTGTTCTTAAACATCTACTACATGTAAAATATGACAGAGAAAAACAAGTTTTAAAATTATGTTAGATTGTCCAGTGGCAGGGACCAGGGGTGTCTGCTAGGGGGCCCAAGTATCCACCCCCAAGGGGTGCCCCTGTTCTGTAGGACAGACATTGTAAGTGTGAGCATGTTTTCAGGAGTTTCCTGCACCTCAATAATAACATTAGCTAAAAATACTAGCGGCCGCCAGTGGCACCCTTCAGCCTCGATGTTATTTGTTGAGATATGATTTATGTACCATTCCAGTCTTGACCTTTGCAGTCCAAAAAACCATAGTCACATGGGTCAGGACGAACTTGTGTACAAAGTGTGATGACCCTAGCTTTCTTCATTGCTGAGATATAGTTTATAGGGCATTTTGACCTTGACCTTTGACCTTGGAAAGGGTAAAACTGTGTATAGAGTGTGGTGACTCTAGCTTTATCCATTCTATAGTAATAGGGTAGATGGAATGCTAATCTTGACATTTTTATCCCAAACCCATAGTCAGAGGTCAGGTTCTAACTCGTCCAAGATTTGTCTTAGATGCAATTTTTCTTAGATATCAATTTGAAAAGCCTACATTATTTCCATCTGTAGTTATCATGTTTACAAGATATAAGGAGAAACTGACCTCGACCTATAGGTCAGAGGTCACGAAACTCAAATTTGTCTGAGATTTTTCATAGACAGCTATGTGTAGCATCATCTCACTTTGGCTCAGCAACAATTATTCTTCTGCTTAAAGACATTTTGTTTCATCCAGGAATAACACAAAAAAATGGATTTTCTTCCCCCAGGCCACAGCTGAAATCCCCCTTCTTTTGTTAAAACCAACCTAAGGAATGTCCCCAATGTCCGGCTTCACTTTTATTGCCCCCATAAAACCTACACAGACCCACAACTCAGCTAATTTCCTTAAACTCTGGACATGCTGGATTTAAACAGTGAACTTTAAAGTACATTATTACAAACTCAATTCTAAACCTTCATTCTTTTCAGAACTATGAAAATGCAGATGGACTCTGATGTTTTTGATGTGGAAAATCAATAATATGTGTGAAATGCATTAATCTGTGATTTTATATATATGCATGTTAATGTTTAAATGAATGTTTACTCCTGCATGTTGATTTAGAAGCACTGCTTATAATTTATACTAATCACTAAAGTTATCTTAGTTTAATACATAAAGGGAAATATTAACTTCCAGTATGTATCAAAGTTTTGCCTTGATATCACATGTGACTTCAACAGCCAATCTCTGCAAGACAACTCTTCATCCCAAAGCGCTCCAAACAATAGACTGTTTGTTCATTGGACTAAAAGTTCATCGAGCCCGCCCACGAAGGACGCTCATTGGCTGAGATTCCGGTCAGGCCGGAAGCCCGCGAAACTCAACAGAGCTTATATAAAGGAAAGGGACCCCTGCTTCGCCCCTCTTTTGCTTCACTTTTTCCCCGGATTTCTTTCCGGCTGCTCCCTTTCTCTGATCTTCTCCTTTGTCTACACACAGCAAGGAAGAAAAAGGACCGTCTGAACAAAGACTTCGACCATGTGTTGCTTTTCTGAACACAGAGCAGATAACTCGTAATTTGTTATGTAACGTTGTATTTTAATGTTTTTTTCCTTTTCTCTTAAATGCCTAGGAATTCCTATTTCTTTGAGCTCAATTCTTAATCGGAGTTAAACTCCATTTTTATTCATCACTTTTTCTTTGTTAAACTTTCTGTAAAACCACCGTTTGTTTTAATTTTAATGTAAACTTTAATCTTGACTTTATTTTTATAATATTTTTCTTGACCAAGCACCCACCAGAAGCTACTATTTTTATCTAAAGTCCGAAGCCTTTTAATTTGAGGTCAGATTAGATATCTTTTAATTATTATCAAAGACCTCTGCAGCTGCTTGTCTACCAGGAAGAAAAGACGCAGCTGAGGAATCAACGCGCAGCTGTCCATCACACGCTGAAGAATCATCGGCACCATCTGGCTAGAACCCAGTTTCAACTGTGGGTCATACGGCCAAGATCCAGCCCCCTTCGACCGCTTGAATTTAAAGGTCAAACTGTGGACCCGGAAAAATCTGCGGGCAGATATTTCCCCTAACATCCACGAAATCTTGGGCTGAGGATGACGACAGAACCATCAGCGGCCGAGGATCACGTGAGCTGCAAAAACTTTAATTCCTCTGCTGAATTAAACTTTTGAGGTTCGGTAATAATTTGTATATCTAGTCAGATGCAAATTAAGAAGCCCTTAACATAACTCTTCTTTTCATTAAAATTCCGTTTTTATTTTCTTAAGCTCAATCAAGGACTTTTCATATAATTAGTAAACTTTCTCCATAAATTTGCGTTTTTTTTTAATAATCTGTTAACTCAAACTGATAGAAATTCATTTCTCAGTTTAACCCTGGTTCCGAAAATATTGACATTGTTAATCTATCATTTACAAGATTGATTTTATGATTAAGGAAATTACTGCAATGTCTGTTAATCATTTCATTTAATAAATATTAAAAAATGAGAGAAGTTGTTGGGAATTTATTTCATTCCGAGTCTGTTTCAAGCCCAGGTATTGAATTCACGGAAAATTTTTGAGACTGATTATTGATTAATTTATTGAGTGATCAAACAGGTATAAAGTGAAATTAAAGATCAAATTGCTTCTTAAAGATAGAAGCTGGTGCCCCTTACGAGTGTTATTAACTTTTCTGATGTATATGAAATGAGATTTGAGCTCAGATTCCAATACATCAATATAAATTAAATAATTCATACCTGATCATATTTATTATTTATTAATATTTCTCTATTTTATGCTACACATTTTTTTGGTACCCCGCGCGAAGGCCTGGTGGAACTTGACACGACTCAGAGTGAAAGAAATTAATACTAACTAACTACTAACTAACCTGCACTTATATAGCGCTTTTCTAGTCACAAAGACCACTCAAAGCGCTTTCATTAATACTAACCCTCTATTCTAAGGGCCTATAGGAAACAGATATCTAGGGACAATTTAGAACAGCCAATTAACCTAACATGCATGTTTTTGGCATGTGGGAGGAAACCGGAGAAATCCCGGAGTAAACCCACGCAACACGGGGAGAACATGCAAACTCCACACAGATCACTGTTGGTCGGGGGCTGGGATCGAACCCACGATCCCACGATCCCCACAATCCCCCGGCTAAGGGTAAACTGTGCTGCCGCAGTGCTAACCACTGCGCCACCGGGCTGCATAAGCTGTGTGGGATTTTGGTCAATTTTAACTCACAAAGGTGGTTCATTTGTCTGCAGCCAGTCTATTGTCTCTGTCTCTGTGTCACGAGGGGGAGGGGGTGAATTTGTCCCCCTGATTACTGCTGTGTGTGTGTGTGTGTGTGTGTGTGTGTGTGTGTGTGTCTGCTGACCAAGAGAAGTTGGGGGTGAAGAGACCCCACTGCACCCTAGTCAGTTTAGTTTTTTTCAATGCATGCTTAAGCGTGACTACACGCTGAATAATTAAAATAAGCCTGGGAACAAAATAGCGAAGAAATCCTATTTGTTTTCCCCGTTATTTCAACACCCCGCAGGCGAAGCAAACCCTTGGGGGATTTAATTGAATTAACCATTGTATAAACTTTTTGAATAAAGTTTAGGGAGACCAAAGTTTTCCCGCCTTTGGAAAGCAAGGCGTGGTTTTATGGACTGAAGCTTGAGCTGCATCCACGTGGCACGTGCACGCTCAGTCGCGCACGCGACCGTCAAGCTGTGCATGAAAAAACTGCGCATGTGTAGATCGGCTCAGCGACGCCATCTTAAGTCTAGGTAGAGTTCCCTGTAGCCGCCATTTTGAGTAGAGATCCTTGACTCCTTGTGACGTCATTGGGTTTCCTCTTCTGGAAGTGCAGACAAAAACTGCCTCCATCTTGTGGTGAAACATAGGGACTGCAATTTTTATTTAAACTTCTAATCTTTAAAGACGATTTATAACCAAATTAAGTCTTCAAAGTAACTTCAAAGCAATTCATATTATTCGGAATAAACTAAATTTAACACTAATCCAAACTTTTATGCCAAGAATAAAAGGAAAAGGACCTGTTGGCTTCTGAAAGTTTTTTCTCAGTGGTGAAATCCCACTCACTGCATAGATACCTATAGCAGGAACATTTATAAACACCCCTATTGTATTTAATCACTTATATAACCCCATATTATAATCTTTTAAGCTAAAAGCAAACATATTTACACACTTTTAAGCAAAAAGTTGCAAACTTTGAAGCTATATGTGTGCTTATTTTGCTGTTTTTAAATGTGATATGGTGTGATTCCCTTCCCACAGAAACCCAGTTTTAGCTTAAGGATTCTAATGCTGATGTTTACTCAAGAGTAGCATTAAAGTAGGATTAGTCCTGTGCATTTTAACAAATTTACAGACTTACTGAATATTTATAATTTTTCCTCTTTCTCAAATTTAGGAAACCACATCAAGCAATTAACACTTAAGAGAAGCTCTACGTGTTATTTAAACTCATTGTATCATTTCTGATTCATGCTTTCTCTACAGGAAAAGAAAAACATTTAACAAACCAGCATAATTTTCAAATTTTTCCCAGGATTTAAGAAAAGTCAAAAAGGTGCAAACATTGATTAAGAATAAGAATAAGAAAATAAGAAATTTATAGATAACAATCAAGAAAGATCACTATTGGCTTCAATCCTAAGAAATCCTTGGATATCAAATACTCAAACAATTCACTTGTTTCTATTTTGTAAATATTTTAAACATTTAATGCTTCAAATGAAAATAGGCTCTAACAAATAAAAAAAAGGAAAGCCTTAACTTTAAAAGAAAGTGGAAACTTATAATCTTAAATCTTTAAAGCATTTAGCCTCTTTTGTTTTTGTATTTCTTTTGTAAATAAAATCCTCACTTTCAAAGTGACATTTTGCAAAATCCCAAAGCTAGTTATTGATGACAAATTCCAATACTAGACTTTGAAAATCAAAGGAAAGAAGTCAATCCACACAATTGAAATTCCTGTTTTGTTTTGTGAAACAAATTCAATCCAATTTCAATTCAACTTTATTTATCAACATACGGTTTCAAAGAACGAATTATTTGAAGCATCTCTACATTTCTAAATAATTTCAAAATTCTATTTCCCATCCTGCAAGCCTACAAGTTGAAACAAATTCTAAAGGAACTTTGAACTATCACGGTTGTAAAATAAAACACTCAAGGTTAAACCTTGTTGAACAAATTTAAGAATAATCAACCAGTTGAATTTAAAAAAAAAAAAGGCTAAATAACAACAACGGTCAAACATGACGAATCATCAGACAACCAACCAATTTACCAAACTGGATGACCTTCAAACAACATTGGAAGCATGGACTTCTAATTTAATTTCTACCTTCACAACACGGGTCAAGGAAACAGCCCGAAGAATTGGAGCAACTCACTGAAGAACTCTTGAATGAACACACTGAAAAACCACCAGAAGGCAAGGACCTCACCAGTGTGTTAGGTAAGTTTGCGCTAACATTAGTCGCAAGATTAAAGGTAGCTGAGAACGAGCTGGCAAATCAATAAACAATGATCTTATCTCTCCAAGAAGAGAACGAGACACTGAAAGAAAATCTGGAACAATCTCAAGAGGAGAATGACAAAACTCAAAATCAACTGGATGAAGCATTACAAGATTTGGACCTTGCAGAGTCAGAAAATAAACGGTTGATAGATAACAATGACGTGCTTCACCAAGACAACAATGAACTTGAAGATGCCCTTCAAGACACAAAGAAGGAACTCAGAAGAGTTGAAGGTCAACTGGAAAATGTGAAAAAGGACTACAAGAAATGTCGACTGCTCCTAAAGGAAAGACATGAACACCGGGACATCCACCGCGCTCCCTCGCCCGATTCCCGTTTCGAATATGGACGACCACGTGGACAGCGTACGTGTGCCCCTTCAGACCGTGACCTTGACAAGATCGCGCGAAATATCACCAAATTTGATCCAGGACCTACGGGTTCACCTGATACAAAAGTCTATTTACAGGACATTGATTACTACCTGCGTAAGTATCCTGATGCTACGATTGACGATCGCATCTATCTGATTAAACTAACATCTAACAGGTCAGTATCAAAATTCATAGACAGACAGCCGACAAACATCAAAGCAGATTACACGCTGCTCCGCGAAGCCATCAAAAAGGAGTTCTCTGACGACTGCCTACAGGCAGGGCTAACCGCAGCCCTAGCTGTGAAGCAAGGACGCTCAGAGCCAACACAAGCCTACTACCAGAGACTCCTACTTGCATATTTTGGATCTCAAAATACACCAGGGATGGAAGAAGACCACAATTTCAAGACCCTCTTCATCCAAAACCTCCATCCCACTGTGAGCCATTACCTGGGAGTTACAGCTAACCCAAGGTCAAACTCAATAAGTCAGCTGAGAGAGTTTGCACACTATGCGTTCCAAAAACGGCAACAAAGTCGCAACAAGCACGCCGAGCCTGCCACAGTGCTAGCTATTAGCGATGCATCTAACACCTTGGAGTTGGAAGGAGCCCCTCGCTCTACTCCACCTCTTACACCGTGAGTACATCAACAGCCGAAGCATTTTTCCAACCAACCTCATCAAGGTCAAAACCACACTAGGTCCTCTGGATACCACTTTGGACCAACTTTGCGAAAACCCGACTACCGTCGTAGACCATATCCGCGGGATAGGTCACGAGAACATGATACGGACTACCATGATGACAGATACCGATACGAAGACACGCGTAACCGCGACAAATGGTCTCCATCCCATCACAGAAGCTCAGAAGCAGAGACCTATCACAAACCTTGGAAGGAAGAAGAAACTCCTACATTCAGTAGAGAAGCTATTGAAAGTGTCCAACGCCTCCTAGCAGAGATTCAAAGCTACAAAGAGAATAAAACTGCTAACATTCTAGCTATATCAGTTGTGCCAACTCAAAACAAGCATTCCAAACGAAGGAAACGCAAGAAGAAAATCCCTCATGCAAATGAGGAAGGACCAAAGGACTCAACGCAGTCCAGTGCTGTTATGGCAGCCCAACCACAGGTCACAGACCACTCCTCTAACAACATGTCGCAACTCTGTGTCGAACCACCGGTTCCACAATTTCTATGCGATTTAAACGAGAGGGGGGTGGCACGGAAATTCTACCTTCCACTGACCCTTGAAAACATGGTGTGTCAGGATGCTGTTTTAGACACCGCTGCTGACATCACTCTCATGTCACACACCCTTTTTGACAAACTACGTGTAGCCGCGAACCGCGCTAACAAATATTTGAAACTGGAACCCTGTTCATTAGCCGTGCGACCATATGCGCTCACTAAAACAACCCTGTTGGGCGTATCACTACTAAACATTTCCATTGGACCCATGACCTTGACACATCCGGTCTACGTGTCCAAACTTGACGCCATTCCATTACTTGTTGGCAAAGACCTACTGAACCGTTTTGAGCCACTGATTGATTTCAAGAACCTCAAACTATGGGCTCAAACGCAACACCCTCACCCATTTGACCCAACAAGAACAACTGAATCACAGTGCTTTGTTCTGAACACTTTGGACACCCCAAGTCTCACACAACTAGCACTGTTGGAACAACTGCAACCGATTGAAAGCGACCGCCAAGACCAAGGTGAGTACTGTCCTAAAGAAGTTAAAAGTCACCTTCAAATACAAGGTCAAGCCAAACACTCAAATGACCTTGAAAACTCAATGGCCGAGCAGGAAACCCCAAACGGCCCCCTTAAAACCTTTGATACCCATGATTCTATGGTGGTGTCACATTTTGAAACCCACCCACCCGCCCATGAGGCCTGCATGGTCACAAGAGCCACACCAACCGGCTCTCTAGACCCTCTGAAATCTCAAGTTTTTGCAACCAACTTTTGCAAACGCAAGGCGCCCAGTCACTCAACCGTGCAACCAAATGATCCATAAAACCGTCAAACACCGGTTGGATAAAACGGTACATGCGCTACCCGCATCTAAACCCTATAACATACCAAAACTGATACCACTTCACGCGACACAATCTTCTCTGCAGCTATGCAATGGCACTCCTGATCATGCTTCCGACGAACCATCATCGCCACCGCTCAGAGTTCCTCGAAACCAGAGGGGGGTGATAACTGCCAATGCCCAAAACATTCCAGCTGCAGAACACAAAAGCGTCAAAACGACATACAAAGCTCCCAAGGCTGTATGTCAAAACCATTCGGACCAATTCGCCAAATGACACAAAGCGTACAACGATCAAAAACTCTCGCATGACAAACTGCGAAGGGGGGACAAGATCTTCCACCCCACATTTGTACCACAAACACTTGAAATAAATTTACAGGAAAGGAAAATCACTCCTAAATTCCTGCCCGAGTGGATGAATCCACACATTGTCAACAACAAACTTTGGCCACTCAAGAGCCAAATCCAGGACCGCATTTTCAAATGGGCTCACCAAAATCAGTGTAACCTTTACCAAAACCCCATGGGACTTGTCGGGTACAACACTGTCAAAGTAAGTCCATAAATAAGATTAAAATCAAACCTACGTCTGAGAAATAACTGTAGCTAACTACTAGCCTCAGGTACACTCAGTCAAATCTCTCCAAACAATTAGTTAACTGCATCAAACTTCCAGAAAGGAAAGGGTATATTAAAACCAAATTAGCCCTTAAACTAAGTTCAAAGACCTCTGTAAAATCTAATAAACTTCAATCAACTTACTATTACCAAATAGTACACGCAAATACATTCAACACCATTAGCTTGAGCTAATAATCTTAAAACTCCCATCAAAGGTGAAAAACGAGCACAAGGTTTAAAGTTCAATCTCTTTATCTCTACTCTGTAATTTCCCAGTTTTGGGATCAATAAAGTACATCCATCTAAAAGAAATCTTTCCACCTCTAAGAGGAATTTTCATTTGCCAACCAGGTATCTAAAGAAAGATCAACAAGAAGATTAAGATCCAAAACCACTCACTTTTATGTTTGCCAAGATGATGGCCCTCCTGTTTATCAGTTTAGCCATCTGCCTAGCAATCACACCCACTGTTACCCAGTCAGAATTGGGCCAAGCCAAAACGAAAGGTCAAAGATCCTTGGGTGGACTCTTAATAACAGCCCCATCGTTAGAGCCTGTAGTTAACCTTAGCATGCCCACTGTTAACTCGGTCAACACCGCTAAACCGAAACGCCAGGTTGTCGAACCACAAATGGTTACCAGAATCTTACAAGACACTGTGTTGGTTTTGAATGCTTGCTCAGAAGCTTCAGTCAAACTCAACAAGGTCTTGAACTCTTTGCTCTTTGTGTTAAAGGTTGACTATGCTCACACACAGCCAATGTCTATGTTACTCTCAGAAGTAGCTAGAAACATTAGCTTTTCAGTTAACGCTTTAGCAATGAATATGCTCTCTCATCATATCCTTTTGGCAGTAAATCCAAATTTACTTCTCATTGCCATCCAAAGAATGATAACGACATCCTATGCCCACTCAGTTTTTCTGAACCAAAGCCTCAAACACCCTATGATTTGGACATCTGTGGAACCATGGTTTAGTCTAACTAAACAAATTCAATTTGAACCTCCTTGAGTCACCTCAGTATTGATTAGTCTGAATCTACCTCAAATATGAAATAATTTTATTTTTGCTTTTGACTAAGATTTTTGGATACATGCTTGTGTATATACAAATAATCATTTATACTTTATTTAGATTTTATGCACATTTAAACTGTTTTTGAAATTTTGACTAGATATTTTTCAGCAAACCCAAAACATTTATATCAAGTATGTCAAAATCCACATACTTCTCGTTCACTTTTTTTTTGTACCCAGAATTTTTAAGTCTTTACAGGCTTATACAGAACTTTAGCAATCCTAGACAATTATACAATATTTATATTTGGTCACGCCAAAATTATTTTTGAAATTTCCAGAAGTTTTTCAGAAAACCAAATTTAAGGACCTACACTTTGGAATAGATACTGTTTACAAGCTTAAGACTTATCGACATCAGAACTTTAGTTCAGCATTTGGATCAAGCCTCGCAAAATTGGGATTTGATGCCTAGGATTGCTATCAACGCTGAATCAACGTCACCATTGATACCAGAGGGGGGACTGTAGCATCATCTCACTTTGGCTCAGCAACAATTATTCTTCTACTTAAAGACATTTTGTTTCATCCAGGAATAACACAAAAAAATTGATTTTCTTCCCCCAGGCCACAGCTGAAATCCCCCTTCTTTTGTTAAAACCAACCTAAGGAATGTCCCCAATGTCCGGCTTCACTTTTATTGCCCCCATAAAACTGACACAGACCCACAACTCAGCTAATTTCCTTAAACTCTGGACATGCTGGCTTTAAACAGTGAACTTTAAAGTACATTATTACAAACTCAATTCTAAACCTTCATTCTTTTCAGAACTATGAAAATGCAGATGGACTCTGATGTTTTTGATGTGGAAAATCAATAATATGTGTGAAATGCATTAATCTGTGATTTTATATATATGCATGTTAATGTTTAAATGAATATTTACTCCTGCATGTTGATTTAGAAGCACTGCTTATAATTTATACTAATCACTAAAGTTATCTTAGTTTAATACATAAAGGGAAATATTAACTTCCAGTATGTATCAAAGTTTTGCCTCGATATCACATGTGACTCCAACAGCCAATCTCTGCATGACAACTCTTCATCCCAAAGCGCTCCAAACAATAGACTGTTTGTTCATTGGACTAAAAGTTCATCAAGCCCGCCCACGAAGGACGCTCATTGGCTGAGATTCCGGTCAGGCCGGAAGCCCGCGAAACTCAACAGAGCTTATATAAAGGAAAGGGACCCCTGCTTCGCCCCTCTTTTGCTTCACTTTTTCCCCGGATTTCTTTCCGGCTGCTCCCTTTCTCTGATCTTCTCCTTTGTCTACACACAGCAAGGAAGAAAAAGGACCGTCTGAACAAAGACTTCGACCATGTGTCGCTTTTCTGAACACAGAGCAGATAACTCGTAATTTGTTATGTAATGTTGTATTTTAATGTTTTTTTTTTTCCTTTTCTCTTAAATGCCTAGGAATTCCTATTTCTTTGAGCTCAATTCTTAATCGGAGTTAAACTCCAATTTTTATTCATCACTTTTTCTTTGTTAAACTTTCTGTAAAACCACCGTTTGTTTTACCGTTTGTTTCACCGTTTGTTTTAATTTTAATGTAAACTTTAATCTTGACTTTATCTGGTTCCGGTTCCGCCAGACCGGCGGCGCCACACGAGTCGGCTGCCTGTTGCAACAGCCTTTTTTTTTTATCTTCCTTCTTCTTTCTACACCTTTCACTCTGTATATATATCACGGACGCACGGATCGCCCCGGGGGTCTCCCGGGTCGGCGGACGGAGCCACGGTTTGCAGCGGGAGACGTTACAGCGGGGAGGAGCTAGTGCTAGCTAGCACTTGGCCGCCGCCCGGTGCTAATGGGAAACTCGACATACCGGGAGCTGTAGCGAAAAGGACACGGGTGCCGGGCTGGAGATTAGGCGGCGTGAAAGAAATATAAGACAGAATAATAAAGAGCGATGGCAAGAACCAAGCAGACCGCCCGTAAAATCTACTGGAGGAAGAAGCCCCCCAGGAGACAGCTAGCCACCAGGGCTGCTCGGAGAGGCGCTCTGGCCACCGGCAGAGTGAAGAGGCCTCGCCGTCACAGGCCCGTGGCTCTGAGAGAGATCCGTCGCTACCAGAAATCCACGGAGCTGCTCATCCGTAAGCTGCCCGTCCAGCGCCTGGTGAGGGAGATTGCTCAGGACTTCAAGACCGTCCTGCGTTTCCTGAGCTTCGCCATCATGGCTCTGCAGGAGACCAGCGAGGCCCACCTGGTGGGTCTCTTCTTCGCTAAGGGGGTCACCATCATGCCCAAAGACTTCCAGCTGGCCCGCTGCATCCGCGGAGAGAGAGCTTAGACTTTCTACTGCACATTCACCAGCCATAATGCTCTGCACTGTGTGTCTATATATATACATTTATAGTAATATGGACATATTACTGCACGGTGGCGCAGTGGTTTAGCACTGTGGCAGCACAGTTTTACCCTCGGCCGGGGGACCACGGGGATCATGAGATCGTGGGTTCGATCCCAGCCCCCGACCAACAGTGAGCTGTGTGGAGTTTGCATGTTCTCCCCGTGTTGCGCGGGTTTACTCCGGGATTTCTCCGGTTTCCTCCCGCATACCAAAACATGTAGGTTTAGGGCGCTCGCGCACGCAGCGACCAGCAGCCGGTGGCTTGTCACCAGACTGCAAACCATGTCTACCTACGGGTACAAATAAGTAACAAAAAAAAAAAAAAAAAAAATATGTTTACTAGATGTTGTTTTTTCTTGCCTTCTGATTGTTGCTCTGAGTGTTGCTATCCCTATGCTGTTGCAATCCTGGAATTTCCCCATTGTGGGACTAATAAAGGCTTATCTTATCTTATCTTATCTTATTTTTATAATATTTTTCTTGACCAAGCACCCACCAGAAGCTACTATTTTTATCTAAAGTCCGAAGCCTTTTAATTTGAGGTCAGATTAGATATCTTTTAATTATTATCGAAGACCTCTGCAGCTGCTTGTCTACCAGGAAGAAAAGACGCAGCTGAGGAATCAACGCGCAGCTGTCCATCACACGCTGAAGAATCATCGGCACCATCTGGCTAGAACCCAGTTTCAATTGTGGGTCATACGGCCAAGATCCAGCCCCCTTCGATCGCTTGAATTTAAAGGTCAAACTGTGGACCCTGAAAAATCTGTGGGCAGATATTTCCCCTAACATCCACGAAATCTTGGGCTGAGGACGACGACAGAACCATCAGCGGCCGAGGATCACGTGAGCTGCAAAAACTTTAATTCCTCTGCTGAATTAAACTTTTGAGGTTCGGTAATAATTTGTATATCTAATCAGATGCAAATTAAGAAGCCCTTAACATAACTCTTCTTTTCATTAAAATTCCGTTTTTATTTTCTTAAGATCAATCAAGGACTTTTCATATAATTAGTAAACTTTCTCCATAAATTTGCGTTTTTTTTTTAATAATCTGTTAACTCAAACTGATAGAAATTCATTTCTCAGTTTAACCCTGGTTCCGAAAATATTGACAATGTTAATCTATCATTTACAAGATTGATTTCATGATTAAGGAAATTACTGCAATGTCTGTTAATCATTTCATTTAATAAATATTAAAAAATGAGAGAAGTTGTTGGGAATTTATTTCATTCCGACTCTGTTTCAAGCCCAGGTATTGAATTCACGGAAAATTTTTGAGACTGATTATTGATTAATTTATTCAGTGATCAAACAGGTATAAAGTGAAATTAAAGATCAAATTGCTTCTTAAAGATAGAAGCTGGTGCCCCTTACGAGTGTTATTAACTTTTCTGATGTATATGAAATGAGATTTGAGCTCAGATTCCAATATATCAATATAAATTAAATAATTCATATCTGGTCATATTTATTATTTATTAATATTTCTCTATTTTACCCTACATATGGTATCGATTTGAAAAGCGTACGTCATTTCTTTCTCTAGTTATCACATTCACAAGGTAGGTGTTGATACTGCTGTCACTGCCCATCCATCCGCCAGGGTGACAACGACACCCTTCAGCCTTTTAAAGGCTGAGTGGTAATAAAAACAACTAACCGATGATAATCACCAAGCTGAATAAAGGAGTAAACAACAGTCCGACTACAGATTAAAGCTTGCCACAATTTTAGAGTCACCCTTGAAATAAAGATAAAATTACTGGATTTTTCCACAGTATTAAAGGTGCAATGTGTAGAGGAGCTTGGAAATGAAGAGGCGATTTGGTTTATAAGCAAAGTTTAATATTCAGCTCTTCTAACAAGTCTCATCAGGTGCAGAGAGTGGCAGAAGAGAAAATAGGCAGAATGTCTCCAGCTCACTGACTTTATACTGGCACACAATAAAAGACATGCAAAGGCTGACATCCCTCATTATCTTAATCCCCCCATTGTCTTGGTATTTCCTCTCCTCGCCTTGGGGGGTGAGGGTGGCTCCTCCGGTCTCCTCCGCCGCGTCCGGGAACGTCTTTGTTCTTCACTCGGCGGGTGAGAGCCCTTTGTCCTTTCAGAGGTGTGAAGTCCTTTACATATGTATTACCAAACATTTCCACATGCTTCAACATATGTGGGTTATGGAATATATGGTTAATATAGACCACAGCCCCCCCCCCCCAAACAACTAAGAAAAGACAACAGAAAGGTTCACAGTCTAAGATAGTTATTATGACATACTAAGTGTTACATCTGTTGCCACGGAAGAAACTTTCCAGCAGCCATGCTCCTAAGAGAGTTCAGTGGTAATCATAACAGCATAGTAAAATCATAAGTCAGTCCTAAACTGTTGCAGCACAATTAGTGAATAATTGTGGAGAGGTTTGTATCAGTCCCTGTGCTGTCTGGGTTTTAATCTTCTCCCAAAGCTGCTGTAGGTTGGTTTAGGCGCCCTGCTGGGACCTTCTTGTGAGGAATCTGCAGTGTGGGAAGGAGAGAGGTTATTTGTTCCCTGCCTGGGGGCTGAGTCTTTTCTCTTGGGGGGTCTACCCCGCCAAGGTGCTCTCGCCAACTGTGCAGGCTCGTCTTTCAACAAGAAGGCAGGTTTAAGTCTGTCAATGCTGACTGTTTCTTTTCTATCCCCAAAATCAAGCACAAAGTGTTTATCACCATTTTCCAGCACTCTGAATGGTCCATCGTATGCTGGCCGGAAAGTTGGTTTTAAAGCTTCATGCTTAACAAAAATGAACTCAGCGTTTTTTAAAGCTTGAGAGACAAAAACCTGTGGGAAGGAGTGATGAGCTGGACCGGGGAGAGAGTCCGGTCCGTTGCTGCCTAAAAACCTTGGGACTGGAAGGTGCCCTGGCTCTGGGTTCTCTGGTAAAAATTCACCTGGGAGCCTGAGAGGTTGTGCAAAGACTAATTCTGCAGAAGAGGCGTCTAGATCCTCTTTAGGTGCAGCACGCAACCCCAATAAAACCCAGGGAAGTTTATTTACCCAATTTGTGTCCATTAGTGAGGCTCTGAGGGCGGCCTTTAAAGACCTGTGAAAACGCTCGCATAACCCATTAGCCTGAGGGTGATAAGCGGTGGTGCGATGAATTGTTGCCCCTAGTCAACGGTCGCTGAGCTGGATGCTCTCCTGCTGCAGTCTTCTAAGCTGAAGGATCCTCTTGTGCAGTCTCCAGAGCTACAGGCCCCTCTGTCATTTGCTCCAGTGGTCGGTGTGCCTCTGTCTCCTGTTCCTGAGGTCAGTGCGGTCCAACTGTCAGCTCCTTCACTTCCGCCCTCCAGAGAGAGCAGTTGCTTTTCTCTTTGCTCCTGTTCCCTGTCTCTCCCTCCCTAACTGACTGAATCCCAGCTTGCTATTGTCTGTGTCTGCGTGGCTCTCTACTGGTGATTCATCCTAATGAAATTATGGATTTAATAAGCTGGGCTTTAAACGCAAACGACACTGTCTTCTCAACGAGGAAATCGGGTCCGGGGGAGCCTATCTGTCCTGCAGGTACTGCTGCTGCGGGTTACATTAAAGATACATACAATTGGAAACGTATGTGTCTGTGCGATCTTTCAATTGAAGATATAGAAGATATATATCTATTTGGAGCTACGGTCTCAGGACTTCTACTGATCGGCTTTGGGATAGTCCTGGTGTATCGCAAATTAAAGAAGATGGACAGAGCTTATCAAAAAGCTGACCCTGCGAAGCTCTTTCATCAATTCGACCAGCTGGGGAGGACTCTGATAGCGGCTAATGGAGAACTGTACAGGAAGATTGAAAACATCACGGTGGCGCTAAGAGCTCTCCAGGATATGATTTCAATGCCTGGCAACGATGGAATTGGAGCACTGAATCCGTAAGAGAATGGAAAGTTTTTCTCTGAAGTCAGTGCTTATTCGACCTGTTTTCGGCACCCTCAGCATTCAGTCCTCCTGATGAATCAACAGTATAAATGTTGATTTTCCCCTTCATAAACATTTGGTGAACAGTATCTGGACTCTCAAGGACAGCCATGTGTCTGACTCAGAGAATTTCCATCTGCCGTGCTCAAGGACATGTGCCTCTGACTTTCAGACACTAGTCATAACATCTGCTGAGAGAGAGATCTTTGCTGTTCACCAGTAACTGATAACTGCCACCCTTGCATCCAACACACACACGACTGACCCATTTATACTGATGAAAGACACACATTCACTGTTCTCTCTACTGTTGCTGTTTGTTAAGTGTGATTCATTGTCTGCTAATTGTGCATTGAGGGTTTTTTTTCTGGGTGATCATAATTCGGCTCACTTGAGCTTATTTGAGCTTATGAGCGTTATTTTGATTAACTATGTTTTTTTTTTCTCTCTACCTATTGTTTTGTTCCCTGACCCTTGCCCTCTATTCCCCTCCTGTTGACAGGCGCCTCCATGGCTTGCCGCGTCATTGGGAAGCGCCTATCAGGCGCGCCCAATGTCAAGTCAAATTCCTCGTATATTTACTTGTTTACTTGTAAATGTGCTTGGCAATAAACTTTATTCTGATTCTGATTCTGATTCCTGAGGTCTGCTCACTTCAACCATCAACTCCTGAGGTCAGCACACTCCAACCATTAGCTCCTGAGGTCGGCGCGCTCCAGCCATTAGCATATCACTATCATCTGTTCCATAGGCTGAGGTTTCTCAGTCATTGGTTCCTGAGGTCGTCGTGCCTCTGTCGCCAGCTCCTGAGTTTAGTGCACTGCTGACACTTGTTCCTGAGTTCAGCACACCACTGACACCTGTTCCGGAGGTCATAGCACCCCTGTCATCTGCTCCTGAGGTCAGTATTCCACTGTTGTCATCTCCAGAGCAAGAAGCTTCACGTTTGCTGTCAGTTTCAGAGTTAAAAGTTCCCATATTGTTATCTTTCAAGCCAAAGGCTCCCCTGTTGCCCTCACCAGAGCAAAAGGCTCCCCCTGTGCTAAAAGGTCCCCGTTTTTCAAAATTCATGTGCCATTTGGCATTCCAGTCTGGGGCCCATGGACTTGTGTAGGCCCCCTGACTCACCTTGTTTTGTGATCTGGTGGCCAGGGGACTGTGGCAGGCCACCCGATCTATCCTGTACTTCGGGTTGGGGGCCCATGGACTTGGGTAAGCCCCTTGACCTGCCATATTCTCCAGTCTGGTGGTCTTGGGACACAGAGAGACGACCTGACCTGCCATATTTCTTGTTGTGAGGGTCTTGGACTCTGATTCTGTCCCCAGAGTTTTGTTTTTTTTGCTGGGGGGGGAATCTTTGGCGGGAAGAGGGGATACAAATTTATTTCGACTGGCCTGGCCTATGCCCCCACCACCCACCCTGGGAGGGTCATTTTTTGTTGTTTGAGGATGGTCTGGAGGCTGCCCCTTATGAGGGGGTTAATGTCAAGCCATGTGTTGGGCCCATGACCTTGCCTTGATTTCTAGTTTATGTTTTGTTGTCACCGGGACGTGGGCTCGTCCCCGCTTTGAGTTTAGTTTTATATGATTCTCTGTTATTATTGTCATGATCTCTGTCTTCTGTTTATCCGTGCCTAATTCCTAGTCTTGGTTGTCTCAATTATTATTATTATTATTATTATTATTATTATTATTATTATTATTATATCTTTATTCCTGTCTTGGTTTTTGGTTTGGCTTTATTTTGACAGTGTCTTCAGTTTCCGTCTTAGCTTAGTCTAGTTTTGTCCTTTTAATTTCTTAATTGTTCACACCTGCTTGTAATTTACATTCATATGTTCATTTATGTTCATTAGCCTTGTTGTATTTAAGGAACGCCACCCCTTGCCTGGGCATGGCGTCCTCATCAATTTTGGTGTGACTTCACGCTTCTGCTCAGCCTGTATATTAACTAATTAGGTGCATGAGTCTTCTCCAGCTGTCCCCGAGGTGTACCCCTTAGCTCCAGCGCTCTCCGTGGTCCACATTCCTAAGCATCAGCTTATCTCCGTGGTCGACGTTCCACAACAGTCGTCTCCAAGTGTGGTCAACACTCCCCAGTAATCTCCCAGTGGGGTCGCCGCTCCTCAGTCGCTGTTAGCCCCTACACTGAAATTCTCTCTCGTACTGTCTCTAGAGCAAAAAACTCTTCTGTTACTACCTCTAAAGTGAGAGACTTCTGTTATTTTTTTGTGCAAAGAGCTCCACAGTTACCATCTGCTGAGCTCCTATGTGGTCTCTAAGGCAAAACTTAAAACACCCATCTTGTCCCTTTTTCCTGAGGTTAAAGTCTTTGTGTTATCATTATCTCCTGTGCTGAAAATTTCCATGTCATCTTCTGACTCTAAAGGTTCAGTGTTATCTCCTGAGTGCATGATTTCCTTGTTATCCCCTCCGGGGTGTGAGATTTCCATGTTATCATCACCTCCAGAGTGTAAAGATTCCTTGTTGTCATCCCCAGAGTTTAAGAGTTCTTTGTTGCCTTCTCCAGAGGTTAAAAATTCTGTGGGTAAGGTTTTCTTGTCATTATCTCCTGAGTATGATGATTCTGTGTTGTTGTCCTTGGTTCAAGAGGCTCCGATGCTATCGCCCATGTTAAAGGCTCTTTTGCAACTGGTATCTGATCCCTGTGCTCCCGCCACTCCATGTTCACCTGTCTGGTGGCCTTTGGACTTTGATAGGCCACCCAACACACCATGTTTCTCTGTCTGGTGGGTCTTGGTCTCTGGTAGGCCACCAGATTCACCATGTTCCTCCTTCTGGTAATTGTGGGACTCTGGCCGACCACCAGATGGACATTGTTGGCCTTGTTTATGTTCTTGTTTTTCCCACCGTGCCTTGCCCCCCCACCTCCTGCCCATTTTTGTGTTACTATGTTTTTTTTTTTTTAGGGGAGTCTGGAATCCACCCCTTAAATGGGAGGGAATATGTCATATCTGGGAAGGATCCTGGGATTATGCCCATGCCTTGTGTTCATTCTTTGTTTTCTCTATGATTCTTCTTGATTATCATTTGTATTTGTTGTCCTCCATGTCTTCCTCTGTTTGGCCCTGGGGCTGTGCATATATCTGTTTACCTATTGTTGCGACTCCCCATGTTTTCCGTATCCCTAGCCACTGCCCTCTCTGTATATTGTCCTGCAAGTTCATTGTCATGTCTCTTGTGCATCCCCTGTCCATAAGTATCAATGTAGACCCGCCCATCCTTTTTTCCCCTCACCTGCTGCCCTTGATTGTTCATCCAAGCTGTCTCATGTTTGCAATTATCTATTCCCCTATTTATGTCAGTTTTTGCATGTGCTTTGTCTTACATCCTCATCGTTGATTCCCCGTTGTTTCTCCAGTGATTAGCCCATGTCCCAAGTTTAGTGATGGCCAGATGAGGCTTTCTAGAGGACTTGAAGCCTTTCATCAAAATGGCTCATATAGATGATGCCTCAAGTGAAACTTCATTTTCTCTACTAGTCCATGTAATGGACAGAACATATACAACATGCAGATTTTTACAAAGGCATTATTGAAGGAAAAAACAACTTTATTGTCATTCAATCCATACAGCCAATAATGTACAGTAGAACAAAATTACATTTCTCTTATCTACAATGTTAATCACATGTAGAGTCAGTGGTGTCACTGCCATAAATTTCCCTCCTCCGTTCCTTTATTGCTGAGCACTAAGCTGGACAGCAGGAAGTTCCATTTTTTATATGGTCTTCAGCATGGCCTGGCTGGAGTGAATGCTCTACCAACTGAGCCACCACTCTGGCTGGTTTAATGTGTATTTTTTCCATTTCAATAAATGCACTGTCTTTTAAGAAATCTCAGTTATCATAAGTGAAAAAAAGAAATAATAAAACTCTGCTGACTACAGTGAATGTGCTTGTGGTACTTATCCATTTTTATTAAGAAATAACTTTTCAACAGTCTTTGGACAAAGGCATTTTTTTTTAGATTATTTCTCCAGCTTTGGAGAATACTTTCTCAGAGTACAGATGATGCAGGTGTGCATAGGAAGGCTACTTCCAGTTTGTACAGTGTAGGGTAGAGAAGTTTCTGTCTCTCCAAGTGCACTCACCTCTGTCCTTATTCTCATGCAGGGCGCAATAGTGCCTTGGCATAATGATGTGCTATTGTTGTATCCAAGGTCTTTGAAACACAACAGACACTTCAGTGTGCAAATAAAAACAAAATTGTAAGAATGACCCAGCTAGAACTTGAACCCCAGCCACCTAGTTGTGGGACAGATGCTTTAACTCTAAGCTACTATTTAGTAATGACTACATGAGGCTTTCTTGAAGACTTGAGGCTTTTCATCAAAAATGTTCATATAGACAAAGTCTCATGTGAAACTTCATTTGCTCTAGAAGGCCATGTAGTCCACAAAAAGTATACAAGATACATATTTTTGCAAGGGCGTTATCGGTTTAATGTTTTGTTGTTGTTTTGTTGTTGTTTTTTTCCATTTCAGTAAATTGAAAGTGAAAATATATTCACCTCTGTCCTTATTCTGATGCAGGGCACAATCGTGCCTCAGCATAATAATCCATCATCATCATAGTAGTCTGTCGTGGGCGACAATGACTGTTTCATTTAGGTCTGATCAGATTCCTCCACACAGCTCTGTCCTTAGCCTTCTGCTGCCAGGAGCTCCTGTCTATATCCAACTTCTTCAAGTTTCTTTTTACAGTGTCTTTAAATCTGAGCCTTGGTCTACCCTGATTGTGTTTGCCCTCACATTACTGTGAGTAGAGTAACTGCCAAGGGAGACGCTGGTGGTCCATCCTCTCAACATGTCCAAGCCATCTCAGGTTCATCTGTATTAGCATGTCCTCCATTGATGGTAGACCAGCTCGTTTCAACACTTCTGTGTTGGTTATCTTGTCTTTGCATGAGATGTTCATTATGGCTCGAAGGTGTCTCATCATGTACGTGTGGAGTTTCTTCACCTGCACTCTGTAGACAGTCCAAGTTTCAGCACCGTACAATGGAGTAGCCAGTACTGTCGCTCTGTACACTTTGCATTTCATACGGATAGACACATGTCGATGGTTCCAAAGTCTCTCCCTCAAGTCTCCAAACACAGCGCTCACTCTCCCCATTCTGAGAGATAGTTCATCCTCCAGCCTAGCATTCTCTGAAACAGTAATCCCTGTACTCCCTAGGTACTTGAAAGTCTTGCACTTGACTAGTGGCTCTGTACCAATGCTGATCTCTTCTGGTAGTGATGTTGATAACTGGAACTTTGGTGGTTGATAAAGGCACTCTGTCTTCTTGATGTTGATTTGGAGACTGAATTGGCTAGCTGCTCTTGCAAATTTCTCCACTAAGGATTGCATATCTTCCACGTTGTGTGCAACTAGAGCACTGTCGTCGGCAAAGATCATTTCTCTTACTACCTTTATCGATGTCTTGCTTTTGGCTTTAAACTGTGCCACATCGAACAAGTCTGCTTCTTTCCTTGTTTGAATGTATACTCCTTCTGAAGTGTCTTTGAAGGCCACCTCAAGCATGGCTGCCAGATATAGCGAGAAGAGTGTAGGTGCCAGCACACACCCTTGTTTCACCCCGTTGCTTACTGAAAAGTTTTTAGATACTGAACCACTCATTGCCACGTTTGCTTGCATACCTGTATGGAGTGCCTCAATCAGGCTGACAAACTTCTCTGTACAACCATATTTCTTGAGTACCTGCCAAAGTCCTTGTCGCAAAACAGCATCAAAGGCTTTACTGAAGTCTATGAAGACTACATAAAGCGGAATATTCTGTTCAATACACTTTTCTTGAACCTGTTTCAAGCAGAAAATCATGTCCATCGTGCTTCTTCCACTTCTAAAGCCACACTGGGTTTCTGGTAGTACATTCTGCAAGATGTGTTCAGATGTGAGTCTGTTAAGTAGTACACATGAGAGAATCTTGCCAACAGTGGCTAGCAGTGATATACCTTGGTAATTTTCATAATATTTCCTGTCACTTTTCTGGAACAAAGGCACAATACTTGCACCCTTCCAGTCTTGAGGTACTTTCTGGGCATCCCATATCTCTTGGAGGAGTTTGTGCAGGCAGTTGGTCAGCTGAACACCACTACATTTCCACACTTCTGCTGGAATTCCATCCCCTCCTGGAGTTTTACCATCCTGTGTTGTCCTGATAGCTGCTATTAGTTCATCAAAATTTGGTGGTTCATCCAGACTTGATACAGCTGGTCGCTGCACTAGAGCTTCTTTAGCCTCTTTAGTGAGATCTCCAGGATTGTTTGGTAGTTGGTCAAAGTGGTCTGCAAATCTGTCCAGGATCTTGTCTTTCTCCTGCAAAACCATTTCATCATCCATAGCCTTTAGTTGGATCAATCCTCTTGGTTTAGTGCCGTAGATTTCTCTCAAACCTGTGAAAAATGTTTTCATGTCCTTTCTGTCTGCTGTAGTTTGAAGTTTCTCCGCTTTTTCATCCCACCAGTTGGACTTCATCTCTCTGGTGTACTTCTGTAGCTCACTCTGAGCCTTTGAGTATTTCTTCTTCTTCGACCTTGTGTTACAGTGTAGGTTTTCCTGCCTAGCTGTATTCCTCGCTTCTAGTAGTTTCTTCAGGTGTTCATCATGCTCATCAAACCTGAGTTGCTGCTGTCCCAGTCTTTCAAGTTTTCATCCATTTCCCGTGTAAGTTTGTCCTGCTTCTTTTGGCCTTTCAGTGCTCTAGTGTTTAGCCTCCGTGGTGGCATCGCACCTGTCCTGCAGTGCTGTTTTCATCTGCAAATCCTTAATCTAGATCTCAGCATAACGTGATCAGTACCGCAGTCCACACCTCTCATTGCTCTGGTGTCCAATACATCCCTTATGTCTCTCTGCCTGACTATGATGTAGTCTAATAAGTGCCAGTACTTGGATCTTGGGTGCATCCATATCTTCTTGTGTGTGTCCTTGTGCTTAAATAGAGTGTTGGTTATCACAAGGTTGTACTCTGAACATAGTGCAAGTAGAAGTTCTCCATTAGCATTGCATTTGCCTACCCCACGACTGCCTAGCACTCCTTTCCATTTCTCAGTGTCCAAACCAACTCTGGCATTAAAATCTCCAATGAGTACCAGCCTGTCACCAGTCGGTACATGCCTGATAGTATCATGTAAATCACTGTAGAACTCTTACTTCACCTCCTCTGTGTCGGTCTTTGTTGGGGCATATACACTGATGAGTGTGGCATACATCTTCCGCTGTAGTGGGAGTCTCATAGTCATTATCCTGTCGTTGATTGACACCGGTTCTTTATCAAGCATTGCTGCTATCTCCTTTCTAACTGCAAAGCCCACTCCTGCTTCTCTCCTTTCTTGAGTTGATCTCCCACTCCAAAAGAAGATGTACCCATGGTCTTCCAGGCTGTCATATCCAGGCAATCTTGTTTCACTAAGTGCAGCTATGTCTACATTGTACCTGTTCATTTCCAGGGCCACAAGCGCAGTCTGTCTTTGTGGGCGCTGTGATGTTGTTCTGTCCAACAGAGTGCGTACATTCCATTCTGCTACACACAAGGCTGCTGTTTTCCTCTTCTTTTGTCTTCGTGCTCCTTGCTTACTTTTCGCTGCCTGTCAGAGTGTGAACAGATCAGCGCGGACCTCGAAAGCCCGGGCAACGTCCGAGCCGGTATGAGTTGCTTTCTGATTGACCATTTCATGAAACTGCTTTCAAAGTATTTGAGTACTGCTAGCTTTCGCTGGACTAGCAGCACATTCTTGGCAGATAAAGATATTATCAGTGGCAAGGACAAGCTAAGACAAACTGACTCCAGTATCTGTTGCAGTGACTGACCAGTTGATAGGTTTGTTTATCTCTGCTCTTTGTGTAGTGCATGTCACAATACACCGACTGGCACAGTCAGTTCAATTCAACTTTATTTATATAGCACTATTTCACAACAACAGTCATCTCATAGCACTTTCAACTGTAGAAAGACCCCAGCAATCAGGCAATCCCCTGTGAGCAAGTACTTGGCGACGGTGGAGAGGAAAAACTCCCTTTTTACAGGAAGAAACCTCCAGCAGAACCAGGCTCAGGGAGGGGCAGTCATCTGCTGCGACTGGCTGGGGGGTGAGGGGACAGAGAAGATAAAAAGGACAGACATGTAGAGAGCAAACAGCATGATGGGGACTCAATCTATGGGAGAGAACAAACAGATGTTAATGACCAGCAAAAAAAAAAAAAAAAAAAAAAAAAAAAAAAATCATTGAGAGTGAAGAAAGGAGTGAGGCCCAGTGCATTATTGGAGGTCCCCCGGCTGACTAAACCTATTAGCAGCATAACTAAGGGAGGGTTCAGAAACACATGATCCCTCCCTAATTGTAGGCTATACCAAAAAGGTAGGTTTTAACCCTATTCTTAAAAACAGAGCTCGAGTCTGACTCCCGAATCCAGATTGGCAGCTGGTTCCACAGGAGAGGAGCTTGATAACTGAAGGTTCTGCCTCCCATTGTACTTTTGGAGATTCTAGGTATTACAAGTAATCCTGCATTTTGGGAGCATAGTGCTCTGTTAGGAAAATACGGTAGTATCAGATCTCTTAAATAAAAAGGAGCCTGATTGTTTAGAGCTTTGAAAGTAAGAAGAAGGATTTTAAACTTAATTCTAAACTCTAAGGGAAGCCAATGAAGGGAGGCCAGAACCGGAGAGATATGATCTCTCTTTCTAGTACCGGTTAAAACTTGCTGCAACAGGCAGACTGAACATGCATTGGATCCTCTGCAGTTTGCCTATAGGCCTCACAGAGAAGTGGAGGATGCCACTGTCACTCTGTTTGACATGCTTTTTAAACATCTGGATTTTAATGGGACACACGCCAGGCTTTTATTTATGGACTTTTCTTCTGCCTTTAATACAATCCAACCTCATATTTTAGTTGAAAGGCTCCTGCAACAATTTGATTTAAGCAATAATCTGGTGGGTTGGATTCTGGATTTCTTAACCAACAGGACGCAAAGAGTAAGGGTCAATGGCACATTGTCTGACCTAAAGTGCTCTTCTACTGGCTCCCCTCAGGGGTGTGTGTTGTCACCACTACTCTTCATCCTGTACACAAACATGTGTCGGAGCAGACATGACAACAGACACATTATAAAGTATGCTGATGACTCAGTCATTGTCAGTCTCCTCCAGGATGGTGAGAGTGGCCACGGCCCAGTAGTTGATGACTTTGTTCACTGGTGTGAGGATTCCTACCTGCAGCTGAATACAACAAAAACGAAAGATATGATTATTGACTTTAGGAGGAAAACTCCCAGGCACAAAGTCACCATACTAAAAGGCCAGACCACCGAATGTGTACAATCGTACAAATATCTTGGGACGATTATTGATAGTGGATTGAACTTTGAGGTGAACTGTGAAAGGGTGTGCAAAAAGGGTCAGCAAAATTTGCATTGTTTGAGGAAACTTGCACGCTTCCAAACTGACCGACCCATAATGACTATGTTTTATCGGGCTTTTATTGAATCTGTTTTATCCTTTTCTTTAATGTCATGGTTTGGTCAGATAAAACTGAAACAGAGGAAATCCTTGGATCAGGTAGTCAGATGGTCCAGTCGTTTGCTTGGTGAGTCACAGCTGAGCCTGGCATCCCTGTACGCCAAACAAGTACAGAGGATGGCCGACTCGATTTTAAATGATGACTCCCACCCTTTGCACTGCAACTTTCAGCTTCTTCCCTCCAGACGGAGGTTTGCTGTCCCAAAAAGTAGAACCCAGCGCTACAAAAACAGCTTTGTCCCTGTTGCGGTCAAAGAGTTGAACAAGCTATAAAATTATATTGTACATATTCTATATTTACCTATTTTGTAAGATGTGTACCTGTGTTTGTGTCTATGTTGAATGTAATTAGTGGCTTGTAAATATGGATGTCACCAACTGCAAAACAAATCTACCTACGGGTACAAATAAAGTAACCTGAACCTGAACCTGAACCTGAACATTTTGGATCAGCTGAAGACTTTTTAAAGATGTTTTAGGACAACCTGATAATAAAGAATTACAATAATCTAATCTTGAGCTAACAAAAGCATGGATCAGTTTCTCAGCATCACTCTGAGACAAGATGGTCCTAATCTTGGCAATATTACGCAAATGATAGAAGGCAGTCTTAGAAACAAATTTAATATGTGAATTGAAGGACAGATCTTGATCAAAAATAATTCCAAGGTTCGTCACAGAGCTATTAAGAGAGAGTAACCGCATCCAAACTAAAAGTTTGATTTGGAAAGGTATTTCTAAGGTTTTTTGGACCAACAAGAATGACTTCAGTCTTATCAGAATTTAACAGCAGGAAATTACAAGTTATCCAAGCTTTGATTTCCTTAAGACAGGCTTCCAACTTGGCTAATTGATTACTATCATCTGCCTTCATTGACAGGTATAATTGTGTATCATCTGCATAACAGTGAAAATGTATAAAGTGCTTTCTAATAATGTTGCCTAATGGAAACATATATAAACTAAAACGCATAGGGCCTAACACAGATCCCTGTGGAACTCCATGACTAAGCTTTGAGTTGAAAGAAAATTCATTATTGACATGAACAAACTGGAACCTATCAGATAAATAAGATCTAAACCACTGCAACAAAGTTCCATTAAGTCCAACATAGTGTTCTAATCTATTAAGTAGAATATTATGATTGATAGTATCAAAAGCTGCACTAAGGTCTAAAAGGACAAGTACAGAAGCCAGTCCATTATCAGATGCGATGAGGAGGTCGTTAGTGACCTTCACTAAGGCTGTTTCAGTACTATGATGGATTCTAAACCCAGATTGAAACTCTTCAAGTAAACCATTTCCCTGCAGGTGGTCAAATAATTGCGAAGCAACAACTCTTTCTAAGATTTTTGAAATGAAAGGGAAATTAGAGATTGGTCTATAGTTAGCTAAAGATCCTGGATCTAGCGTTGGCTTTTTGAGTAAGGGTTTAATTACAGCCATTTTAAAAGCCTGCGGTACATGGCCTAAAGTTAATGAAGAATTGATTATATGAAGAATAAAGCTACCAATAAGTGGGAAGACTTATTTAAATAACCTGGTAGGAATAGGGTCTAAAAGACAAGTTTAAGGTTTGGATGAGGAAACTGTTTTGTCTAACTCACAAAGGTCGATTGGAGTAAACTCATCAAGGCAGACATCAATTGAAGGAGTTGTAGTAGTTACTGTATTTAAGTTAACTGTGGGAAGAATCTGATTGATTTTATCTCTGATGGATGAAATTTTGTTATTGAAAAAGTTCTTAAAGTCCTGACTAGTAAGCTCTAAGGGAATCCTAGGATTTACAGAGTCCTGACTCTTTGTCAAACTGGCTACAGTACTGAAAAGAAACCTGGGATTATTCTTGTTCTCTTCTATTAATGCAGAATAATAACTCGCTCTAGCTTTTCTAAGAGATTTTTTTATAAATTAAAAGATTATTTCTCCAAGCTAAATAGATTTCATCTAAATTAGTGGAGTGCGGCGGCATGAAATAAAGCGGCGTTGTTGGAGGTTTTAAGTAGCGTTTTATTATCATACCACCGTCACGGGATCCCCTCTCCAGCCCAAGTGTGTGCAGGCTGGATGGGGATCCTCTGGCTCTCAGAGAAGGAGAGGAGAGGTGGACACGTTTATGTCCTACAGCAGCGGTTGAGAGAGAGGAAGTGTTACAGGACCTGTGCAGTATTTATACCCAACTCAAACAATACATCAAAGCAGATTCACAGCAGTTTGTCTGATCAAAGGGACTGCAGAGCAGGCATGAGATATTTGCATTTGTGAGACACAGACAGGATGCATGAACACAATGCATGGGTGGCACATTAACCTCACAGCAGTGAAATGCATAAATGGCTGATTAGATCACAGCATGCAACGGAAAAAACCAGGAGTAACGAGTTGTCTGTCCTTAGTCTGTTTGTGGGGGGTTTCCCAAACCGCCACAGCTCCCCCCCAGAGGGCTCGGCAGGTGGTCGAGACCTCGATAGTGCAGCTTGGGCAGCGAGCCGGGAAAAGCTCTGTGCAGGAGGGGGTGGAGGGGGGTGGGGGTAGTAAAAGCTGGCCGGAGACGATGAGAAGTCTGGGCCGCGCAAAAAATTGCTTGCTGCTCCGCGACGTCGAGGGGTTGTCCCGTTGCGCGTGCGGAGGTCCACAAGAAGAAAAATTAGTCACTGGCTCCTCCCGCGATTAAGTCCTGCAAGGATTAATAGCGGCCGTGAAGAAAAGACGAGGCTGCTTGGCGGCTGTGATGAGAGCAGAGGGACTGGCATGTTGACTTTAGGTGCGGGCACAGCCTTAAAGTCCTCGGGGATCGCAAAACCGCTGAATTCCCCATGTGTGCCGTGGCTGAGACTATTAACAAATCCTTCGAGCATGCTGCATGCGTGCCTCAGGTGAGCGAGCAGCCCTGAAGGGCAGCGGCGAAGGAGGAAGGCAGTCTGTGGAGCCGTATGTGTCCCGTGCATGGTGCGCCATGCCCGTGACTCCCCGGTGCGTGTGCCGGGGTCCCGTGCGTGGTTGGGCCGCTGGAGAGGAGAACCAGGGTCAGGGAGCTTGCTGGAGATCATCCCTGTTGTCTGTTGCGTCGTTCGGTCGTGGTGCGTTGGAGCGGTGCGAGGAAAGTAGACGCTCTTGTCCCTCGCTCGGTCATGGTGCGTTCAGGTCCATGTGTGCTCCGTCAGCCATGGGAGTCGCCGTCGCGGAGAAAGGACGAGGTACATGCGCTCTCGAGTGGAGGAGCTGTGAGTGCGGCCGGTCCAACGTGGATGTGCCGATCTAGGCGTGCAGATCTCACCATGAAACGTTGCTCAGCTTTCCCGGTCGTGGGTGTTCTCCGTGGAGTTTCGCCTGGAAACTCCGCGTTGCGGTCTCCCTGAAGCAGAAGGGAGGGCAGATCAGTCAGGCTGCCGCTTTCGCTTGTCGTCGGAGAATCACCGCTGGGTGTTGCATTCGCTGGCAGCGTGTTCGTTTCAGCGTCGGGTCACCAGTGCGGCGGCATGAAATAAAGCGGCGTTGTTGGAGGTTTTAAGTAGAGTTTTATTATCATACCGCCGTCACGGGATCCCCTCTCCAGCCCAAGTGTGTGCAGGCTGGATGGAGATCCTCTGGCTCTCAGAGAAGGAGAGGAAAAGTGGACACGTGTGTGTCCTACAGCAGAGGTTGAGAGAGAGGAAGTGTTACAGGACCTGTGCAGTATTTATACCCAACTCAAACAATACATCAAAGCAGATTCACAGCAGTTTGTCTGATCAAAGAGACTGCAGAGCAGGCATGAGATATTTGCATTTGTGAGACACAGACAGGATGCATGAACACAATGCATGGGTGGCACATTAACCTCAAAGCAGTGAAATGCATAAATGGCTGATTAGATCACAGCATGCAACGGAAAAAACCAGGAGTAGCGAGTTGTCTGTCCTTAGTCTGTTTGTGGGGGGTTTCCCAAACCGCCACATGGAGCGCCATTTTCTTTCTAATTGACAAGTCTTCTGTTTTAAGCTACGAGTTTCTGTGTTGAACCAAGGAGTTAGAAATCTCTGATTAGACTTCTTCTTTTTTAAGGGGGCCACCAAGTCTAGAGTCTGATGCAGAGAAGCTGTAAAACTATCCACCATGCTATCAATTACAGAAGGAGCAAGCTGTCTATAGCTTATTTCCATTGTGTTGACACATGGCATAGAGGAAACAATCTGCATAAATTTGGTAACAACATCATCTGAGAGGCATCTACTGTAGTAATATTTTTCTTTAGGAGCCAAATAGTCAGAAATAGTAAAATCAAAGATTAACAGACAATGGTCTGACAGTACAGGGTTATGAGGAGACACTACCAGATTTTCTATTTCTATGCCATATATCAGAACAAGGTCCAACGTACGGTGGAGATAATAAGTAGAATTTCCTGCTTTCTGAGAAAACCCAATCAAGTCTAATATTGAACTAAATGCCACATTAAGGCAGTCACTATTTATATCTACATGTATATTAAAGTCCCCTACAATAATTATTATATCTGATTTCAGCACTAAATCAGCTAAGAAATCAGCAAATTTGGATAAAAATTCTGAGTAGGTTGATGGAGGACGATAAACTATGGCAAATAAAATTAGGTTTAGCCTAAAATTGCTAAAGTGCCCAATACTGAGGACCAGACCCTCAAAGGAATTATAACATGTTTTTTGCTTTACATTAACTAGTAATTTGGAATGGTAAATTGTTGCTACTCCTCCTCCATGACCAGAACTTCTGAGATTTTGACATTTTAAATAACCAGAGGGAATTGATTCATTTAAACCAACATAATCCTCTTGTCCTAACCAAGTCTCTATAAGGGATATTAAATCAATCTGATGATCAATTAACAGATCATGGACCAACAGAGACTTGGGAGTTAGAGACCTAATATTTAACAAACCACATTTAATTTTTAAATTATGAGGAGGAACAGAGGCCAACTCATTCAATTTAGAGGCTTCATGTTTAATTTGAGTTTTACCAACTTTTTGTTTAATCACTTTGGGATGCTTATACATTATACTTTTATTTACTTTGGAGGGAGCAGACAATAATTCTCTGATGGGAAGACAAGAGCTAAGTTGAGGGGTGGCGGATGAAGAGGAGCTGCAGAGAGGTGTGTAAGACTGCGACTCTGCTTCCTGGTCCCAACTCTGAGTTGTCAAGATTTTGGAAATTTGGATAAAAAAAATGCCAGATTGTCCACCACAGACAGTCCACCACAGACCTTGAGACAGATGTGTTTATCTGCCAGGATGTCCAGTCTCACTCAGTGTAACTGGGAGTCATCCACCACAGACTTGTGGCAGATATTGTTTTTAGTTCTGCCAGGATGCCCTGTTTCACCCTCCACGCCCTCGGAAGGGTGGAGATGCCAACTGAGTCGCTGATGGCCCGACCCATGAGACAGGTAGTACCAGTTTTCATGGTTATCCGGTAGCAAGCAATGACCTGACCTGACAAAAAAAAAAAAAAAAAGGATTTAAGTCTCAGTTTAAGTCTCAGTTCTCAATTTCTGACCAAAAAAGTGGAATTTTATGGGTAAGAAGCCGCAGCTTTAGCAAAAAGACAAAAAAGGTGTAAATTCCCAACTGTTTAAAACCTAAAACGCTGCAGATACAAGATTTGAGTAAAATGCTGCAAGTTTAAGCTTTTTTTAAAAAAAAAACAAAACTGCAAATTCAAGAGTAAATAAAGTTCTAAATTCATGAGGAAAAAGCTGCAAAATTATGAATAATAAAAAGCTGCCAATTTTCAAGCAAGAAGCTGCACATTTCTGAGTAAAATGGCTCTAAGTCTGCAGGAAAATCTTGCAAATTTATAAGGAAAATCCTCACATTAACAAAATGTTTCTAATTTACATAAAAAAGGATGTGATAAATTGACGTGTGTTGGCAATTTTTTTTTAAAAGACAGTCATGAGGAGGAACTAAGCGGTGATGTTCGGAGGTGTTAAATCCTGCAGATCTGCATTAATTAGCAGGGAAAATGAGAAAAAGAGGAATAGGTGATCCCCAGCAGCAGAAAAAATCCAGTTAGCCCACGGAGGGTAAACACAACACCCCATGACACCCAACAGATCACCCCCCCATGACATCAGTGGGAACAACTAGTACATACTTCACATTTCTGTTGATTTACATGTTCCCTTCTGAGGACAATTCAAACAGAGCTGCTGCTGAGAGGGAAACCAAAGGGTTATGTGGCTTTAACAGCAGCACTGGTACCCCGCCTTCCCCCAACTGACCTGCTGGACAGGAACTAACAACTCCTCAGGCCTGTTAACACAATTTTAATAACAAAAGGACATGCAAAAAAATGAAGATTCCCTTTGATTTATCAGGATAACAGCGTGAATTTTCTGGTCTGTGAATGAACAGAACAGCCATGAGTGTTTCACAAAGTCACTTACTGAATTATAATGGTTAATCTAAGTCACAATTTCAGGAAACAAACTTCAGGGGAAGCTTAAACCCATGACGCATCGTTTTAAATTTTGCTGATTTTTCTTTTTTTTTCCCACTTCTCTCCCAGTCCTTATGGCCACTTTCTGATTGCTTTGAGTTTTTAAAACATCATTTTAAGAATAATATTAACTGACTTAAAGTACATTCCTAACTAACTACGCTATATCATACAATATGCCATTTCACATACAATTTAATTTGATCGCATTTAGATCTTAATTCAAACAAGCAGAGTATTTGCACCCAACTTAATTAAGACTTGAACAAAAACAATCAATCTGAATACAACTGGGAGCTTTTAAAAATAAAAATCTTTGGATTCCTTAATGAAGTTCTGCCTGCAGATCACCTGCACGCAAACATTCCAAGTACCACTCATGGGACGGACCAGATTCCATACAAAATGTTAAAAAATTTTGCTTTGGCTTCGTCTTTAAGGGGTTGCTGTTCCAGTTAAAAGTGTCAAGTGTTGGAGAGTCCACCTTTGTATAAAACGGCCAAGTCAGTATACCACAAAAGGCTCAAAGTCGCTAAGATAATCCAGAGGTTAAACCAGCTGTTAATGTCATTTAAGCCCTGCATGGCTTCGACAACGTGGAACCGGCATTTCATTTTGAAACGGATGGCAGCGAGTTACTGCAAACGAACAAGTTTAAAACACACACTAAAATTAAGAGTATTGCAAGAAGGAAAATAGTTTAATATAAAACACAGCTGTCTTACAAAGAGTCTTAAAGAGAGACTTAAAGAGAGCATAATGATCCAAGCTCTTTTAAATACAACAGGTACTTCACCTTGCAAATAAAAATAAAATTACAAGAATGGTCTAGCTGGGACTTGAACCTCAGCTTCTCAGTTACAGGGCAGATGCTTTAAATGAGATCAAACTGTTCCCAGATGGGAGAAGTCAATGTTTTTGGTGCTGGCTCCATCTGAGAATTAGTTGTGACAAATCCCTTACACAGTCAAACATTGACAACACAAAACATAAGGGATGGGGATTTCAATTGAGTATCACTGCTCACTTTATTTCATGTTGTGTGCAAAGTCATGAATGGCTTCCTGACCCTGTCACGTTGTATGATGTCAACACATACATCAACAATACACGCCTCGAAACATGCTTTGCCAAAAATTTCCTAGACAAGCTCAGAGCTCCCTCGAAGCTCCAGCGCCTGCTGTCCCATTACTACCCAAGTTACCTTTGAGTTTATTTTCTGAGTTATTTGTCCAGTACCTGTGCTGCTGTTCATTTATGTTTGAGTTTTCTTTAATAAATTACCATTGCACCTACTCCTGCCTGCACCATGGGTCCTGCCTATGAATTCTCATCTGCCCAGGGGGTAGAGCATGACATATTGTATGTTTAATGAGAAAAATGTTGATGTGTTCAGTACTTCTTTTCCCCACTGTAAATGTTTTGACTCCATTATATTTTCTTGATTTTTGTAATACATGCTGCAACGTGAACTTGGCATGTCAAAAAAGCAGGCAGGATAACCCAATCATTTATTTATATTCCACATGGGGAAATTATTTTGCTGCAGCATCACAAAAACAACATACATAAAAACAGTATACACAAAAAACACACACAGTACAGTATACGCAAGTCACAGCAGACATTGGGCATTTAAAAACTTAATAGACTGGGCTATAAAGATGAAAAGAGAACTTTTTTTGTGAAAAGGAGGGGGCCGATACTGACATCCAGAAGGCAGCAATTCAAAAGATGAAGCCAGTGGGTGCCTCTGATCACCCACAATACCGCAGGCCTTTTTCACAGTTCCTTCCCTGTACAGGCTGTCCAGCTGGGAAGAGGACTTCCAATTATCCCACTGGTGATGGAGATTGTCTTTCGGAGAGTTTTTTTCTGTGCCTCTGTAGCATTGCCAAACCAGCAAATATGTCAGATGATACAGACAAAGACTCAAACGATGATACAAACTTTATACGTGATAAACGAGCACAGATACTGTATATACACAGGTAGATACAAATGATTAGTAATAGGGGTGGGTTCAAAAAATCAACTGTCCAATTCAAACTGATTCACGTTAGACTGAGCCAATATCCATCCACAAATCTGTGGATCGATCTTTTATAGTATAATGCTTTTATGTATGTGAAACACAAAATGGAAGTGGTCCTTGGGTCAGCTGAACTCTCATATTATTGAACAATTGCACAAGAGTTCCCTGTGCCATACGCTGACATCTTTGCTTCTGTGTTTACAATGACCAAAGTTGTTGAAATGTTTCATGTCTTTTCATTTAGCAACAAAAGTCATTATTAGGGACTGCTCAAGAGTTTCTGAATATTTTTCATAAAGTGGGGATAAAGTGTTTTGTACTACGTGCAGAATTGTGTTGGAAGATAAACAAAAGTTGATGATTGATAAACACTCAACTGGAAAACACAGAATGGCTGAAACTCGTGGACAACAGACAAGACAGAGAGGGAGACTCTTGGAGCTGCTGACAGAGTAAATAAAATACCAGTTTGTTTGTTTTTTTTAAACATTTTGTGTTAAATTAATAATTCAACCAGTATGATGGTGTTTTCTTTTACAATCTATGCATACAGTAGATAAAGGCTATAAATGCACTAAGGATAAAAAAAAGATGCACTTTATTGATCCCAAACTGGGAAATTACAGTGTAACAGCAGCATGGTGGTAGACGACCAAAACGACAGAAACACACACAGCATAACAGACAAAGGAATTACCCAGGGAAAGTAAAATTGCTAAAAACTTAAATACATCATAGCTGAACAGATGGTGATCCATATAGATACATGAATCATACCCGCTGTACAATGCAAGACTATCAGAAATGAGAAATCAGAAAAAGATTTATTGCCAAGTACATTCACAGTAAATAACTGATAAATATACGAGGGATTTGACTTGACACTGAGAACGACTTAGTTGACATTTTCAGTGACGCGGCAGCGTCAGTGACGCGCCTGTCAGCAGAATGGGAACAGGAAGCAATGGGGGAGAAAGAGGATAAACACAATAGGAGAGAGAAAAAAGCATTGTTTTTCAGAATACAGTTCATATATATGATCAATATTATGATTACAAGAAAAAAACTCAATGCACAAATAGCAGACAATAGAATCCATACAATGACACAAAGAGAGCAGTGAATGAGTAATCTTCACGTCAGTATAGTGAGTCAGTGTGAGTGAGAGTGTTGAGTGAGAGTGTTGATATCAGTTAAGGACAACAAGTGGAGGGTGAGATGTGAGGTGCCAATTAGACTGTAAGGTGCAGTATTGTAGCTTAGTTATGACCAGAATACAACTTTAGAGTGAGTTATTGTACAGTGAAATGGCATTTGGCTGGAAAGATTTCCTGTACCTAATTGTCTGGCAGCAAAGCTGTAGCAGTCTGCTGGAGAAAGTGCTCCACTGTCTGGCCAGTGTGTGGTGGAGGGGGTGATCAGGCTTGTCCATATTGGATTGCAGTTTATTTAACGTCCTCCTCTCCACCACAGTCTCAAAAGTCTCCGGCTTGAGACCAATTACAGAGCCAGCCCTCTTGATAATCTTGTCAAGTCTGTTGGTGTCGCTGGCTCTGAGACTGCTACCCCAACAGACAGCAGCAAAGAAGATGACGCTGGCTGCAATGGCCTGATAGAAAAGCTCCAACATCCTGTGGCACACATTGAAGCTCAGCTTCCTCAGGAAGTAGAGTCTGCTCATCCCCTTCTTGTACACAGCATCGATGTAAGATTTCCAGTCCATTCCATTGCTGATCATGACACACAGGTATTTGTAGTCCTCCACTACCTCCACATCCTTCCCCCTAACCTGCAGTGGCTGAGAAGGAGTCCTCTTCTTCCTGAAGTTCCTTCCTGGGCTGCACGGTGGCGCAGTGGTTAGCACTGCGGCAGCACAGTTTACCCTTGGCCGGGGGATTGTGGGGATCGTGGGATCGTGGGTTCGATCCCAGCCCCCGACCAACAGTGATCTGTGTGGAGTTTGCATGTTCTCCCCGTGTTGCGTGGGTTTACTCCGGGATTTCTCCGGTTTCCTCCCACATGCCAAAAACATGCATGTTAGGTTAATTGGCTGTTCTAAATTGTCCCTAGATATCTGTTTCCTATAGGCCCTTAGAATAGAGGGTTAGTATTAATGAAAGCGCTTTGAGTGGTCTTTGTGACTAGAAAAGCGCTATATAAGTGCAGGTTAGTTAGTTAGTTAGTTAGTGAAGTCAATCACCATCTCTCTGGTCTTGCTGACATTCAGCCTCAGGTGATTCTGCTCGGTCCAGTCCACAAATCTGTCAACCAGTGCCCTGTACTCCCCCTCCTCTCCCCCTCTTATACATCCAACAATAACTGAGTTGTCAGAGAATTTCTGGAGGTGGCATGGCTCGGTGTTGTTCTGAAAGTCAGTGGTGTATAAGGTGAAGAGAAAAGGAGAGAGCCCAGTCCCCTGTGAAGCTCCCGTATCACTAGCCACCACATCAGACAAGACACTGCCCAGCCAGACAAACTGTGGCCTGCCTGTCAGGTAGTCAGTAATCCAGGAGCTCACAGAGCTGTCGACCCCCATCACCCGCAGCTTCTCACCCAACAGCAGTGACCGGATGGTGTTAAAGACACTGGAGAAATCAAAGAATGTGATTCTCACAGTGTCTCCTCTGTCATCATGGTGCAGATGGGCTCGTTGCAGCAGGTAGATGACAGATATATAATAATAATATATAAAGGTATGTTTTATGATAACTGCTACATTTGATATAGTGCCTTTCATTCAGATTTTCAGGAAAGGTGTGTAATGGCACACTGAACAAATGATTAGATTTTGGTGATGATCTCAAAATGCATACTTCTGGCAAGGCTCTTACCTTCTCACAGAGTGCTAGCAACAATACTCAAAAACTACTGGATGGATTTGGATGAAATGTTCACCAGAGGTGGTTCTTGGCCCAAAGATGAACCCGTTAGATGATGGAGGTGATCCATGAGCACTTACCTCCACCAAGGCCCGATCTCACAATATGCAGATGGATGGCAATATGGATGGACAAAGGAACAGAGGGGAGGACAAAGGGAGGGCGTACGGGGCCTTGGCAGAGGTATGCACTCTCTGAGTGCCCTCTAGTTTATATTGCACCTTTCTAGCACATGTGTAACCCAAGGTGCTTTACAGAATCAGATTTATTGCCAAGCACATTTACAAGTTAACAAGTAAACATACGAGGAATTTGACTTGACATTGGGCGCGCATGAAAGGTGCATCCCAATGACGCAGCAGCCAAGACGAGGCGCCTGTCATATGGGGGGGGGTGAAGAGGGGGGAGGGGGGAAGGGTAGGGAAAAACACAATAGGAGAGAGAAAAAAGCATTGTTGATCAAAATAGAGCTCATTTTATGACCAAAATTTTGATTACAAGAAAAAAACTCAAATGCACAATTAGCAGACAATAGATCACACAATGACAAAGCAGTAGTTGAGAGAGTCAGTGTATTGTGAATATATATCAGTAATTGTGTCAGTAGTGTAATGTTGAATGCAAGTGTAGGTGTGTCAATTGCTAGTGAACAGCAGAGGGCGCCTCCTGGCAGTGGATAGATGTTAAAGTCATGTGATCTAAGCAGTCTAGAGTCTCTCGCTCTTGCTTGCAGATGGTATTGTCACATGATGCACTGTCCTTGAGCGTTCATCTGCTGAAACAATAACAACTGTGTCGTTGTTTGGGTTAGCAGGCAGAGCCGCTCTTCCCGCTTATCTTCATCAGGAGGAATGTAAACACAGGGCACCAACAAGGTCAAATCAAATCTGTACAGTGCACTCAGAGAATAGAATTTTTCCTCACCCGTGCAATTCTGTGCTTTCATAATTTCCATGTGCAGGCTTAAACTTTTTTCCATGGAGAGCACAGGGGTCCAGATGTATTCCTCCACTGAATCACTGTCATTCAGTTCACCGTTTGCCACTACTCGTGCCCTCCCCAACTGGTCGAATTTGATGAAGGAGCTTGCCGGGTCCGCTTTGATCAGCTCTCTCACCTTCCTTCAATTTCTGATACATCAGGGAACTTCACAGCCAAAAATAGAAGTCCTGAGATCATAACCAATAATGTTTCCACAGACACAAGAACTCCAATGTCCATGAGTCTCCTCGCAGGTTCCAATTCTTGGGCTCCCCCTTGGCCCGATTCTTGTTGAAAAATAGTGACAATAGCACATTTAAGCCGCTTCCAAATCCATAATTTCCGTTTAGATTAAGATTCAGCAGAAGAAGAGCGACTACACACAGACAAAAACGCAACATTGCAAAGCTGGGAATAGGTCAGGAAGGCAGACGGGAGGAGGGAAGAAAAATGCGACTGCTCTCTCTCAAGGCAAAAAGAAGAAGGAACATTACAGAACCATAGTCGAAACACAGAAAACACAGAAAAGCAAGAGATTAAAATATTGAAAAATGTGTAGGCAGTAAGAAAGGAATTGATTAAAACAACAAGACAATAAAATCACAATATAACAGTCAATGAATTAAAAAAAAAATAAAAGAAGCTAAATCATTAAACCCTATTGTGATGTGCAGATTTAAAAATATGATTAATTTTACTTTGAAATATATTTTCCTTTTCATATCCCCTTAAGATCTGTGAAGACTGGGTTTCCACTCCAAGATCCATCCTTGAACTGAAATGTTCTCCAGGGAAGAGGTTGTCAGTGGAGGAGCCATCCCTGATTTGTTGTGGATTTCAGAACAGAAGAAGACCTCAAGTTTTTCACAGATCTTAGATTTTAAATTCAAGATTCAAGAAGGTGCTGCCATAATTTGCTCCATCCTCTAACATGCTGACATATTGTCGGCCCAGGAAACACGCACGCAGGCTCAGGTAGATTTGACAGCTTTATTAAACAACGAGGTGAGTGTATGGATGCGTGTGTGAGTGATTAGTGTGTGATGCGGGTGGAGGATGCAAGCCAGGACAGAGCAGCACGTCGTGTGGCCAGACAACCCTATGGGAGAGAGGAGAAAAGGGGTTAGCTAGGCAACCACACGGGAACGTGATCTAGAGCTGTGCTTACTTGCAGAGAAGAGGTGGCTGGCGTTGGCAGGTCCCAAGCCTGGGAGACAACATCCTGCTGTGCGCCCGGGTGAAGCGGTGAGGCAGAGGAGCGGCGGGACGATGGAGGGTAAGTCCGCCGCCGGGTTATCCACCTGTGCACAGGGGAGGCTGATAGAAGAAGGTGAGCAGATAATAGTGACAGCTTACGTGTCCTTTAGCGTAGATCAGCAGGCCTGATGCGGAGGAAGCTGCTGGGAGATATCGATGTTGGGAGACAGACGGCTCCAGGCTGCAGCTCAGGGCAGGATGGAATAAATAGCGGCACACTAACGAGGTGCAGGTGTGCGCACAGCTGAGGTGGAAGCCCGTGAGCTGCTGGTGATGACAGTACTCCCCCCCCTACCAGCGCCTCCTGGCGCTGGCTTGCCTGGGTGTGTCCGGTGAAACTCCGCGATGAGGTCTGGATCCAACACCCATGAAGAGCGCACCCAGGATCTCCACTCTGGCCCATAGCCCCCCCAATCCACCAGGTACTGCAGCCTGCGACCCCGACGCCGGGAGTCCAGAATGGCAGAAACACCCCACGCCGGGTCACCGTCGATCATTCTAGGCGCGGGAAGAGACCTAGGAGGAGGGCAGAGTGAATTGGACACAACAGGCTTAAGCTTGGAGATGTGGAAAGTGGGACACACACGGAGGGAGAGGGGGAGGGCCAAATGCACAGCCACCGGGTTGATGATTTTGGAGATCACGAAAGGGCCGAGGAATCTCGGGGCCAATTTCTTCTTTTCTCCTTTCAGGCTGATGTCTTGAGACGACAGCCACACCCGCTGACCCACCTGGTAAGCAGGAGCTGGTCTCCTGTGACGATTGGCGGTGGAGCTGTTGCGCACCACTGTGCGTAAAAGCGCGTCCTTAGTTTTGGCCCAAATCCTCCGGCAGTGCCTGATGTGTGCCTGGACGGAGGGGACGGCTAACTCACCCTCCTGCTCAGGGAAAACAGGGGGGTTATACCCCAAGGACACTTCAAAGGGTGACACTCCAGTTGCTGTGGACTGGGCCGAATTATGGGTGTATTCTACCCAGGTCAGGTAGGAGCTCCAGGACGAAGGATTGGAGGATGTTACGCAGCGCAGAGCGGCTTCCAACTCCTGGTTTGTGCGCTCGCACTGCCCGTTGGATTGGGGATGGTGACCTGAGGAGAGACTCACCGTGGCCCCTAAGGCGCTGCAAAAGCTCCCCCAGACCTGGGAGACAAACTGTGGGCCTCTGTTCGAGACCACGTCCAGCGGGATACCATGCAGTCTGACGACATGGTGGACCAGTAGATTGGCCATCTCGCGTGCAGAAGGGAGAACCTGAAGAGGCACAAAATGGGCGGCCTTGGAGAATCTGTCCACAATTGTCAGGACCGTGTCATAGGTGTTAGAGACTGGTAAACCGGTGACAAAGTCAAGGGCGATATGCGACCAGGGCCTGCCCGTGATCGGCAGGGGCTGGAGTAGACCCGCAGGTGGAGAGTTCTGGGTCTTGCCGGTTGCACACTGGGGACAGGCCCGGACATAGTTGGTAACGTCTTTATGGAGACCTGGCCACCAAAATGAGTGCTGCAGCCAACTCACCAGGTGGGTAATGCCGGGGTGACAAGCGAGTCTGGAGGTGTGGGCCCAATGGATCACCTCACCCCGAACTGCCGATGGAACAAAGAGCCTCCCCTCCGGTCCCCCGCCAGGATCCGGTTCCGTCTTCTGAGCATCCAGAATCTTGTCCTTAATGGGCCAGGCGATCACTCCTAAGTCGCACGACTTGGGCAGGATGGTATGACCGGATTCTTCTGGACCCTCGGGGGCAAACTGTCTGGAGAGGGCGTTGGGCAGCCCCTTCTTTGAGCCTGGACGGTACGTGATGGTGAAGTTAAAACGAGCAAAAAATAGAGACCAGCGCACCTGGCGGGCATTCAGATGCCTCGCTGACCTCAGGTACTCGAGATTTTTGTGGTCCGTCCAGACCACAAAGGGTTGGGCTGCCCCCTCCAACCAGTGATGCCACTCCTCTAGCGCGAGTTTGACAGCGAGAAGCTCCCTGTCGCCGACGTCATAGTTACGTTCCGCCACCATCAGCCGTCGAGAGAAGAAGGCGCAGGGCCGCTTGACTCCATCCACCGGTGAGCGCTGAGAAAGCACCGCCCCCACCCCCGTGTCAGATGCGTTAACCTCCACTAAGCACTGAAGCGCAGGATTGACCTGGGTCAGGACTCGGGGGGAACAGAATTCCGCCTGGAGGGTCTTGAAGGTGGTGGCCGCTTCCTCGGACCACTGGAAAGGCACCTTCGGTGATGTGAGGCGGGTCAGGGGGGAGACGATGGCGCCGAACTTAGGGATAAAGCGCCGGTAGAAATTTGCAAAGCCAATAAACCGCTGCACCTACTTCCTGGACGTGGGCGTGGGCCACTCGACCATCGCTTTAACCTTCGCGGGGTCGGGGAGGATCTGGTTATGCGAAATGACGAACCCCAGGAAGGAGGTGGTTCGGGCATAAAACTCGCATTTCTCGGCTTTAATAAACAGCCGGTTCTCCAGCAGCCGTTGCAGGACCCGCCTCACATGGGCCTGGTGTTCATCTCGTGCCTTGGAGAAGATGAGTATATCATCCAGATATACAAAGACGAACACTCCCAGAAAGTCCCGGAGGACGTTGTTGATTAGACGTTGGAAGACGGCAGGTGCGTTGGTAAGCCCAAACAGCATCACGAGATACTCGAAGTGGCCACTGGGCGTCCTAAAGGCCGTCTTCCACTCGTCCCCCGCCCGGATCCTAACGAGATGGTAAGCGCTGCGGAGGTCAAGCTTGGTGAACCAGGTCGCTCCCTGGAGGGAGTGGAAGGCAGTGTCCATAAGGGGCAGTGTGTAACGGTCCTTAATGGTGATGTCGTTCAGGGCTCTGAAGTCTATACAGGGGTGTAGGGACCCATCCTTCTTTGCCACGAAGAAGAATCCCGCGCCAAGTGGGGGACGAAGAGGGGCGGATGATCCCAGCGCTGAGCGACTCTTTAATGTACGTGTCCATAGCTTCTCGCTCCGGTGCAGAGAGGCTGTACAGACGGCCTGACAGCAGGGGGGCCCCCGGGCAGATGTTGATCGCGCAGTCGTAGGGTCGATGCAGGGGAAGAGACAAAGCTCTGGACTTACTAAACGCCGCCCCTAGGTCGTGGAATTCCTGCGGCACCAGGGTCAGGTCCGGAGGTTCGGAGACGGGCGCTGATGGAGGGGAGGACGGTGCGCAGGGCACCGCCTGGAGACAGGTGCCCAAGCAGAAGGTGCTCCAGGACAGGACGCTGCCAGTCCTCCAATCCCGGACAGGGTTGTGCAGCCGCAGCCAGGGGTATCCCAGGATGACACGGTCCGACAAGGAGGGCAGGACGTAGAAGGACAAATCCTCCCGGTGGTTGCCGGAGACGATGATGGGGACTGGCTTCGTGCTATGTGTAACAGTACCCAAGGGAGAACGGGAGAGTGTGACCAAGTTTAAGGGGTTAGGCAGTGGTTGACATGGTATGCCCAAACGGGTTGCCAGGCTTTTAGAAATAAAGCTCTGCTCTGCCCCGGAATCCACCAGTGTGTGAATGGAGTGCCCAGTGGAGTTGTGACAGAACCATAAGGGCAGTTGTCAAGAGGATAGGGAGTTAGACCGGTTAGAGTCTGCGAGGCCCCCTATAGTGACTCGCGGACCTCCCCGTTTGGCTTAACCGGGCACAGCTTCACGGGATGCTGGTCATCTCCGCAATACATGCAGAGACCCCGTTCCCGCCGGTGTTGTCTCTCCGCTAGAGGGACCCTAGTGCGCCCGATAGCCATGGCCTCTAATTCATCGGCGGACTCCGGAGCCAGTAACGCCAGGAGGCGAGACTGAGCTGGGCGGAGGGAAGCTCCGCGCGAGTGGCTGGCAGACTTCCGCTCCGCAGCCCGCTCACGCAGCCTGTTGTCCAGGCTAATCGTGAGCGAGATTAGCTCAGAGAGTTGCCCTGGGAGGTCCCGGCCAGCTAGCTCATCCCTCAGACCAGAGTTGAGGCTACGGAGGAAAACGCAGCAGAGAGATGCCTCTCCCCAGCCCACTTCCTCCGCTGCCACCCGGAAGTCGACCGCGTATTCCGACGCTGACCGGCCTCCCTGTTGGAGACTGAGAAGCCGGTCAGCGAGGACGCTGTCGAGACGGGAATGGTCAAAAACCTCTAGAAAGTCCCGCACGAACCGGTCATACGAGAGGTTAGCGTAACTGGGCTTCGTCATTACGGCATAAGCCCAAGTTAACGCTCGCCCCTCGAGCAGATTGGCCATGTAACCGATTCGGCTGTGGTCTGAGGGGAAATCCCCAGGGACGCGCAGAAACACTGACTCACACTGCAGAATAAACCCCTTCACTCCATCGAGTTTCCCGCTGAAGCGAGCGGGGGTTGGGATGGGTGTGAGACGGGTTGGCGCCCTCGAGCCAGGCTGGTCAGCCAATGAGACAGCCGGAGCCGCGGCACCAGGAGGACCCGGAGGGAAGGACCGTGGAAGATCCAGGCGGTCTAACCGGTCAGTAATTAATGTCAATTGATAAAATATCACCTGCTGTTGGTGAGCTATCATATCCACCCGAGCCTCGAGGGTGGAAAAACGGCGTGCGAGCCCGCTGTCCGCTGGGCCGCTTTGCTGGAGCCGTACTGACATATTGTCAGCCCAGGAAACACGCACGCAGGCTCAGGTAGATTTGACAGCTTTATTAAACAACGAGGTGAGTGTATGGATGCGTGTGTGAGTGATTAGTGTGTGATGCGGGTGGAGGATGCAAGCCAGGACAGAGCAGCACGTCGTGCGGCCAGACAACCCTATGGGAGAGAGGAGAAAAGGGGTTAGCTAGGCAACCACACGGGAACGTGATCTAGAGCTGTGCTTACTTGCAGAGAAGAGGTGGCTGACGTTGGCAGGTCCCAAGCCTGGGAGACAACGTCCTGCTGTGCGTCCGGGTGAAGCGGTGAGGCAGAAGAGCGGCGGGACGATGGAGGGTAAGTCCGCCACCGGGTTATCCACCTGTGCACAGGGGAGGCTGATAGAAGAAGGTGAGCAGATAATAGTGACAGCTTACGTGTCCTTTAGCGTAGATCAGCAGGCCTGATGAGGAGGAAGCTGCTGGGAGATATCGACGTTGGGAGACAGACGGCTCCAGGCTGCAGCTCAGGGCAGGATGGAATAAATAGCGGCACACTAATGAGGCGCAGGTGTGCGCGCAGCTGAGGTGGAAGCCCGTGAGCTGCTGGTGATGACACATGCATTCAATGCAGTTCAGCTGTTGTAATGGCTAATTCTTTTAATTATCTTTTTTTTTTTACCTCTGCCAAGGAGGTTATGTTTTCATCAGCGTTGGTTTGTCTGTCTGTCTGTCTGTCTGTCTGTTTGTTAGCAAGATAACTCAAAAAGTTATGGACGGATTTTCATGACATTTTCACAGATTGTCACAAATGGGGTATCCTACAGATGATTAGATTTTGGGCAGCACGGTGGTGCAGTGGTTAGCACTGTTGCCTTACAGCTAGAAGGTTCCTGGTTCGAATCCCCAGGCTGGCAGGGGTTGGAACCTTTCTGTGTGGAGTTTGCATGTTCTCCCTGTGCTGCGTGGGTTTACTCCGGGGGCTCCGGTTTCCTCCCACAATCCAAAGACATGCATGTTAGGTTAATTGGCTGTTCTAAATTGTCCCTAGATATCTGTTTCCTATAGGCCCTTAGAATAGAGGGTTAGTTCTAGTGAAAGCGCTTTGAGTGGTCTTTGTGACTAGAAAAGCGCTATATAAGTGCAGGTTAGTTAGTTAGTTAGTTAGATTTTGGTGGCGATCCGTCAGAACACTTGGAAAAAAAAAAAAAAACAAGCATCACAGTATAGCTAATATATTCCACATGCGAATGGTATTTTTTTCATGGTCAAGGAATCTATAAAGTTAGACAAAATAAATGTAGGATTAATATTTATGATGTTAAACACTGTATGGGGGGAACTGTGGCGCTTGGCGGAGGTCTGCGCTCTCTGAGTGCTTTTCTAGTTTATTTAAGTTCTCAGCAAGAATACAATAGTGGTAATTTTTTTTGACAATTTTACTGAGCATTAATTCTGAATTAAGTCTTAACAAATAACCCAGTCACAGGGGGTGCACAAGCCAGTGTTCTCCTAGTGCCGGTCCCAACCCCGGGTAAATGGGGAAGGTTGTGTCAGAAAGGGCATCCAATGTAAAACCTTTGCCAAACCAAACATGTGGATCATGATGAATGAGACTTTCATACCGGATCAGTGCTGTTAACTGACAGGGCGCCAGTGGAAATTGGGCTACTGTTGGTCAAAGATCAAGGAGGAAGAGAGGGGGAAGGCATGTTAGAAGGGAGAGAGAGAAAAGGAAAGGTAGAAGTGTGGAGGTGAGAGTTGGGACGTTAAATGTACTGTATGGTCTGTGACTGGTAAAAGAAGAGAGTTGGCTGATATGATGGAGAGAAGAAAGGCAGATACTGTATACTGTGTGTTTAAGAAACCAGATGGAATTCATCTGTCACTCCTACAGCACACCTCACCACCGTCTTGCTGTCCTCATACATGTCCTGTACCACCCTTATATACTTCTCTGCCACTCCTGACTTTGTCATACAGTACTGCACTTACTCTCTTGGCACTCTATCATATGTTTTCTCTAGATCCACAAAGACATGGTGCAACTCCTTCTGACCTTCTTTATACTTCTCCATCAACACTGTTAAAGCAAATACTGCATCTGTAGTACTCTT